>CM037878.1:253691920-256091920 GCA_021292165.1 Shinisaurus crocodilurus | reverse complement strand
CAAGGGACTTTTTAAGACCGTGTGGCTGTGATCAAGCTACCACACTGAACATTAGACACAGTGCACTGGGAAGTGATTCTCTCATGCAGCTGCCACTCGTTCCAGTGGGGTTTGCACAAAAGACTGTTCTAGAGGACTGTGCTCCTTAAAACTAATTTGGGCAGGGAGTGGGGTCAAGAGGGGGCATCCTGTATGATGTGCCTCACAAAAGAAAAGTTAATGGGTACCAGAACTCAAATCAACCATTTGCATGGAGAATTCGCTACCACCAGCACCCCAAAAACTAACCTAGCAGTGCCTGCGTAAGATGACTCCTGGCAGCAGGCATGATCTGAAGGCACATCATGCAGCAACACTGGGGAAGGTAAGCAGATCTGGGTAAGACTGCCAAGAAATCCTATGTATGCCACCCCTAAATAAGAGGGGGAATGCTCTATGTACCTCTACTAGTTAATTCTATTTAGTATCAGTAATATGCTTAATCCTAGCTGTGATACATTTCTTGTCCAGAGTACATTACACTCTGCATTAACTTGATAAGACATGGGTGCTGGAAGAAGTTGGGTATTAACAAAAATGGACTGAGGATGGAACCCTGGAGGTACCAAACTGAGGTGGCTGAAGCTAACAACTCTTCCCATAGGTTCCAATCACGGGTTGGGGGATCGTAAGAGGTGAGGCCAGGGGGAACTTGGGAAAGACATTACTGAAGATATGGATTTGAGGAGGAAGATGAAGGGGAGAGGAAAATGGCCTGATAACTATTCAGGGAAGGCTGATGCTACTCAGTATGCATGGAAAACAGAAGTCCTGGGAATGAGAGTGGGAAGTTGAGCAAAAAAAAAAAAAAAAAAAAGAGCATAAAAAAGAGCATAAAAAACTGCCAATGACATTTCCCTCTATTCCAGCGCTCTAGTTCTATGATGATGCATGGTTATATTGGCTAATGCCCTAGCAGGACAGGACAGTTTAAGATCCAGGAAATGGCAGGACAGTTTAAGATCCAGGAAAGGAGAGGCTTTTTATGAGCAGAATTGAAAAGACTCATTTTCTGCTAACAGCCAATTTTCATCATCCTCTCTGCATATGGTGGCCATACCTTATTTGCTTCTTCTCAGTTGGTGTGTGCAGACTTTTAGCTGGAGTCTGTTAAATAATTTGTGTGTGTATTGTGTGAACACTGTCACTGCATGCAGAATTTGGCACAGTTCAGTTTTTCACATCCCATCACAGGGGCAGCATTTTGAATGGTTGTGTGATGATGACATATGGGGAATGGTTCTGCTTGGACTCCTGCACATGACACCAGCCTTTGCACAGCTGGCTCAGCAGCACATGGAGAAT
The DNA here is from genome assembly GCA_021292165.1 of Shinisaurus crocodilurus. Classification (NCBI taxonomy): domain Eukaryota; kingdom Metazoa; phylum Chordata; class Lepidosauria; order Squamata; family Shinisauridae; genus Shinisaurus; species Shinisaurus crocodilurus. The sequence continues at coordinate 256,090,576 of CM037878.1, read as the reverse complement.
GCAGTGGGTCCTCTGAAGAAGGCAGGTCATGAGAATTGACCTGAAGGCTATGTGCAGAGGGCTACTCCTGCAGAGGCTAATTCAGTTATATTATATGAAACTGGTAGTGCAGGAAAAACCACTTGGAAGGAAGTCATTGTAGCTGTTGTTTTGGTTTCCAGAAACAGTCAGCCCTTTGGACTGTACCACATGCTCTGGTCCTTCTTGTCTTAAGTCAGCCCTTTGGACTGCAAACAGTTCCGACATTACAATTGCTGTGGGAGAGACTGATGTAACACTGGAGAAAACCTGGAGAAAACATATAATGTGAGGACAGCTCTCTCTCTCTCTCTCTCTCTCTCTCTCTCTCTCACACACACACACACACACACACACACAGTGTACATGTATTTATATGTCTTGGAACAAGACTACCTGAAAGACCGCCTTCTCCTGTATGTGCCTGCTTAGTTCTTAAGACCTTCTGGAGAGGCCCTTCTTTCTAGACAACTGTGACGATAACGTGGCTGGTTATTTAATTTTATTTCTCTCACTGCCACCTGGCTGTTAGTTCACTTTCTTCACTAACCCAAGTGGCTGAGATATGGTAGCTCCAGGGTATTAGTTCATCCTATTTTAAACTAACACTGTTCCAACTCTGTCACAAGTCTTCACTCACTCCCAGACAAACCCGAGCGGACAATCTGTCTGTGGGAGATAAACTCTGTTAAAATACCATTGCTGGTTATTGTGGTGTTTATGCTGGGTAGATATTGTTTATATTGCTCTTAGCAGCTGTACCAAGTGATTAGGGGTGAGCTTCAGGATAGTAACAGTTATAAATCAGTCTCTTCAGTAACCCAACAAATGGTTCTTTATTTTCTTAAGTAAAACATTTCTTCAGGATAGTAACAGTTATAAATCAGTCTCTCTTCAGTAACCCAACAAATGGTTCTTTATTTTCCTAAGTAAAACATTTCTTCAAACAGGAACAACCTCTTTTCCATAAAGACAATAGTTTATGTTGAATTCACTTTATTACTCTGTTCTGACTGACTAGAATCCCCCTAACTCACTTCCCTCCAACTCACTTCTCTCTAACTCACTTCTCTCATCTCTCATCTCACATCTCTAACTAACTCTAACACCCTAACTAACTCCTCTCATCCCACACACGCACATATATACAGAGCTCCCCCTCCCATCAGAACTTTCTACAGGCAAGCCCTGATAGATTGCTGGGCGCATCCACTCTGCCTGGCAACGCTAGATGTTAACCCTTTCATCACAACAACCTTCTTCAGAGGTGTGTTTGGTGGCAACCTGAGAGAGGGTCTTTTCTGTGTCTGCTCCCAGGCTGTGGAACTCCTGCCCAAGGGAGGCTACGTTTTCTCCCTCTCTGCTGTCCTTCTGCCCGCAGCCAAAGACTATTCTATTCAAGAAGGCCTTTGGCCTGTAAGTGGGTCTGTTGTGCTGGGTGCCTGTTTTTAATTCTTCTTCTTTTTTTTAACATATATATATATTTCTCCTATAGTACTTATATTTTTATTGTATTTTAAAGTATTGTTTTAATCAATTTTAATTGTGTAAGCTTCCTTGAGTGCCATTTTCTGGTAGAAAAGCAGCAGGCAGAGGGAACATCAGGGCCTGCTCCAGTTGGACGCCCCCCCCCCCCCGGCTAACTGACGCTCTTTTTTTTCCTTGTATTTAATTAGACTGTACATCGCTCAGAGTGGCCGGATGACTGGCCAGATAGGCCATTCAAAAATATAATACATACATACATATCTAGAAAACCTGCTTCATCCACTGGTGTCTCCCACAGCAATCATAAGGTGTGGAGTTGTTTTAAGAGTGACTGAGATGGAGAGCAGTTCATTCTTCATGTTGTGGGTGTTACTTGTACTAAATTAGTGAACTGCACACTTGGAAAAACACACTCTACAAGAGCATCCTAAGATAGTGGTTATCAGACTGTGGGGAAGGCCATTTTGTGGGAAGATGGAATACCTGGAGTTGGGATACGATATGAAGTTCCAGAGATGAATAGGAATATCATCCTGAGGCAGGTGATACCTACCACACCAGCCAGGACCAGGATGGATCAAATGCCCCAAGCAGTGAACTTTCACTTATTGTCATGGCCCAAGACCCTGCCCCTTTTTTATTAGGAGAGTTCCAAAGTCTTTGAAGATGAGAAAGAGTGGGTCCCTAAAGCTATCCGGGAGGCAGTCTCAAAAGGGGTGATGCCACTGAAACAGAGTGGGGGTGTGGCAACTTGTGCCCCTTAAAATGTTTTGACCAATAATAATGAGTATTATTATATTTATTTGTATCCCACCTTTTTCCTAACACTGGGACCCAAGGCAGCTCACAACCTTTAAAACTCATACAATTAAAACAGAAATAGAAAAATACAAAAGTTAAAAATAGAATTAAATCATCAACAATATTAAAAATTATTGATTCCAATGGCCAGAGAATCAAACAGGAATCCTCCAGTACCACCTTCTTGGTCTGCCCCTCCAGGAAGGAATGGAGCTGCTGTAAAACAGTGCCTCCAAGACCCATCTCAGAGAGGCAGCCCAGAAGGATACCATGGGTTGATGGTATCAAAAGCCGCCGAGAGGTCCAGCAGAAGCCAACAGGGACACACTCCCCCTGTCTAGTTCCCAGCGCAGGTCATCTGCCAAGGCGACCAAAACTGTTTCTGTCCCATAACCAGGCCTGAAGCCAGACTGAAATGGATCTAGATAATCCATCTCATCCAGGAATCCCTGGAGTTGGGAGGCCGCCACGTGCTCCAATACCTTGCCCCAAAAAGGAATATTGGAGACTGGCCGATAATTATCCAATAAAGTGGGGCTCGGGGAGGGCTTTTTTTTTTTACCAAGTGTCTCACCACTGCCTCCTTCAGGCAGGTTGGTACCCTGCCTTGGTGAAGAGAGGCATTAACCACTCCCCTTACCCACTCAGTCAGTCCCACTCTGGCTGCCTTAATGAGCCAGGAAGGGCAAGGATCTAGAACACACGTGGTGGCTCACCTCCCCAAGGATCCTGTCCACATCCTCAGGCTGTACAAATTGAAAAGTATCCAATAACACTGGACAAGCAGGAGCCAAAGTTACATCCACAGGGTCTGTATGAACTATAGCGTCCAAGTCAGAGTGGATCCGAGCGACTTTGTCTGCAAAGTGCTGAGCAAATTGTTCACAGCGGGCTGTTGAAAGGTCTAAGTTCTCCTCTTGGGGGCTAGTGTATAGAAAGCCCCTGGCCACCTGGAACAGCTCCGCTGGGCGGCTCTTTGCAGACACAATAGTGGCAGGAAAAAAATGTTTATTTTTTGCTGCCCATATTGCCACAGAGTAGGCCTTCAAATAGGCTCTATCCTGTGTTTGGTCAGATTCGCTTTGAGTTTTCCACCAACGTCGCTCTAGTCACCGTCTCACTTGTTTCATCACCGCCAGCTCCCTAGAAAATCAGGGTGCTGGTGTGGCTCCACTTCATGAGAGAGGATGCTCAGGAGTGACTGTGCCCACCGCCCTGGTCATTTCTCTATTCCAAAGATCATCCAGGGCTTTGACAGAATCACCTGCTGAGGCAACAGGAAAATCCCCAAGAGCAATCAGGAAACCATTCGGATCCATCAACCTCCTGGGGCAGACCATTTTAATTGGCCCTCCACCCTTGCAGAGGTTCTAAGTGCCACCAAGTCTAAACCCCACCAGGTAGTGATCTGTCCATGACAACGGAACGGAACTACAGAAAGTTCCTCCACTCTCAGTTCACTAGCACCCTGTCCAACACAGAAAACGAGGTCCAGAGTGTGTCCAGCAACATGTGTAGGGCCAGATACCATTTGGGACAGCCCCATGGTTGTCATGGTGGACATGAAGTCCTGAGCAACTCCTGACAGGGCAGCCTCAGCATGGATGAAATCCCCCAGCACAACAAGCCGAGGGGTCTCCAACACCAACCCTGAGACTACCCTGGCTAGCTCAGGCCAGGAGACTGTTGAGCAGCAGGGTGGACGGTACACCAACACAATCCCTGTTCTGTCCTTGGCACCCACCTTCAGATACACAAATCTAGAAGACTGTGGGATAGAGCACCTGGTCAGGGGAATAGAGTTCCAATAGACCACTGCCACTCCACCTCCCCGCCCCCCAGGTCTTGCCTGCTGCTGGACAGAGAACCCTGGAGAGCAGAGCTGAGAGAGATTACCCCCCCCCCCCAGCTTCATCCAACCAGGTCTCTGTAATACAGGGCAGGTCGGCATGCTCATCCAGGATCAAGTCCTGAATAATCCTGAATAATTCCCCTTTCCTCAGCACTGGTTAGGCCTCATCTTGAGTACTGCGTCCAGTTCTGGGCACCGCACTTTAAGAAGGATGTAGACAAACTGGAGAGGGTTCAGAGGAAGGCAACAAGGATGATAAAGGGACTGGAAACAAGGCCCTATGAGGAGAGGCTGAAAGAACTGGGCATGTTTTTAGCCTTCAGAAGAGGAGACTGAGGGGAGATATGATCGCACTCTTCCAGTACTTAAAGGGTTGTCACACAGAGGAGGGCCAGGATCTCTTCTCGATCATCCCAGTTTGCAGGACACGGAATAATGGGCTCAAGTTACAGGAACCCTAGATTCCACCTAAACATCAGGAAAAAATTCTTGACTGTTAGAGCAATAAGACAACAGAACCAACTACCTAGGGAGGTGGTGGGCTCTCCCACTCTGGAGGCATTCAAAGTGAAGCTGGACATCCATCTGTCAGGGATGCTTTGACCTGGATTCCTGCATTGAGCAGGGGGTTGGACTCGATGGCCTTGTAGGCCCCTTCCAACTCTACTTTTCTATGATTCTATGAGTGGGGGGACACAATGAGAGGAAACAGGGGCTGCATATTGTCCACCCTTGCCCTAGGGGAAAAAAGGCCATTCTGAAGTATTTGCTCTGAATATTTGCTCTGAGTAAGCTAGCTAAGAGTGGGCTAGATGGAACAACTATCAGGTGGATCCACAATTGGCTACAGAATCGGACTCAAAGAGTGCTTATCAATGGTTCCTTCTCAAACTGGGGAGAGGTAACGAGCGGGGTACCACAGGGCTCGGTCCTGGGCCCGGTGCTCTTCAACATTTTTATTAATGACTTGGATCAGGAGGTACAGGGAATGCTTATCAAATTTGCAGATGACACAAAGTTGGGTGGAACAGCTAATACTCTGGAAGACAGAAACAAAATTCAAAGTGACCTCGATAGGCTGGAGCGCTGGGCCGAAAACAACAGAATGAAATTTAATAGGGATAAATGCCAAGTGCTGCACCTAGGGAGAGGAAACCAAATGCAGAGTTACAGAATGGGGGACACTTGGCTCAACAATACTACAAGTGAGAAGGATCTTGGAATTGTGGTAGATCACAAACTGAATATGAGCCAGCAATGCGATGTGGCTGCAAAGAAGGCAAATGCAATTTTGGGCTGTATTAATAGAAGTATAGCTTCCAAATCGCGGGAAGTGATAATTCCCCTTTACTCGGCACTGGTTAGGCCTCATCTTGAGTACTGCATCCAGTTCTGCACACCTCACTTTAAGAAGGACATAGACAAACTGGAGAGGGTTCAGAGGAGGGCAACAAGGATGATAAAGGGACTGGAAACAAGGCCCTATGAGGAGAGACTGAAAGAACTGGGCATGTTTAGCCTTCAGAAGAGGAGACTGAGGGGAGATATGATCGCACTCTTCCAGTATTTGAAGGGATGTCACACAGAGGAGGGCAAGGATCTCTTCTCGATCATCCCAGTTTGCAGGACACGGAATAATGGGCTCAAGTTACAGGAACCTAGATTCCACCTAAACATCAGGGGAAAATTCTTGACTGTTGGAGCAATAAGACAATGGAATCAACTACCTAGGGAGGTTGTGGGCTCTCCTACTCTGGAGGCATTCAAGGTGCAGCTGGACAGACATCTGTCAGAGATGCTTTGACCTAGATTCCTGCATTGAGCAGGGGGTTGGACTCGATGGCCTTGTAGGCCCCTTCCAACTCTACTTTTCTATGATTCTATGATTCTATGATTCTATTCTCCAGCATTTTTGTGTGGTGGCCACTATTCTCCCACACACACATGCATATATACATAAACACGTACATTGCCCTGGAACAACACTAAGTTCAGGGTATTATGGAGGACACAAGATGGTGGGTAGGCCACTTGTTACTTGAAGCAGCAGACAAAAATAATCCTCTTTGGAAAGAAGAAAGAAGCTGTGCTACTATCACTGCTGCTAATGGGGAGTGCCACCGCTAAGAAAATTTAGGAGAATTTCTCTTCCCCCTGGAAATAATTGGTGAAATGGTCACCACAATTAGTGTCCCCACAAACAGGGTGGAGGATTTCAAGAGGTCATTTGCGCATAGCTTTAAACAGCCCCAGCATCTCAATGCAATTTTGGAGGAAAGGAGATCAGAAAGCGCTGCCACTTGGCTTTTATGAGCACGGTTTATATGGAATTCGTTACCACAAGACATAGTGAAGGCCAGTAGGCCACCGATTTGGGTTGCTTGAACAGAGGATTAGGTAGATTCATCAAGGATACGGCTGTCAATGGCTACTACTCATGATGGCCATATATTGCCTCCAGTATACTAGCAGAGGCAGTATGCTTCTGTATACCAGATATTGGGAAACATGATTGGGAGGATGCTATTGCACTCATGTCCTGTTGTGGGCTTCCTGTCAGCATCTGATTGGTCACTGTGGAAACTGAATGCTGGAATAGATAGGCCTTTGGTCTGGCCCAGCATGATTATTTTTTTTTTAATGTTCTTATGTATATTAGCAGAAATGCAGACAAAAATGGATATGAAGTTTTATGTGAACTTAAAAAAAGAAGTCATGACCTGATGGAGAAACAGGATGGAAAGAACTGAGGATTGGAAGAATGAGAAACCAAAATTGATGGATTCATCCATCCTTACCCAAATGTGTGGGGTTGGCTGTGAATACTCAGTGGCAAAAGAAAAAACTGTGTTTATTTCTTATTTCTTTTTAACTGATCTGTTTCAGTTGGTGTGGTTAGGTTTTAATCAGCTAAAATTTATTTGTATTTTATTATGATTATCTGCCTTGCACACAGTTTTTAGTGGAAAGGTGGGATAATTGATGATGATGATGATGATGATGATGATGATGATGATATACCATACCCTGATGGCCACACTATATTAATTTGCACAGAAGACCTGTAGTAATACCTAACCACTGTACAGGATTCAGTTGTGGCAGGGGTGGCTTACCTCCTCTCCTTGCTGCATACTTAGGAATGAGTTATCCCTGCCCCAAGCACAAGTGAAATTAATTGCTCCTGGTCAGCTCGCCACCTCCAGCTTGAAGGATGACACCCAACTCACCCCACCCCCAAAGCCTGAAGACATTGGGTGTGTGTTCCAGATGAGCCTCAAGAGGGGGTCCCCCATACACTTGTCAGGTCCCAAAGCCCTAAAGGACAGTGCTCTGGACACCCCTCTGACCATAAAGGTGTCTCAGGAAGCTTCCCATGATTGCCTAATTGTTCCTATTCCTGCACTGCCTGGCTAGTTGTGCCCAACCTATTTAAACCAGCACCACACTCCAGCAATTTCTCCCCTTGGATCAGTGCAGTGACAGGAAGTGGAAAACCTGCTCATTCCTCCCATTTGTGGAATAGGCAATTTTTTTTAAAAAAAATCCTACTCAGCCCCACTAGGTGATCAGCAACACTTAAACTGAATCCTAAAGGATGGGAGGGCGGGTGCCAACCAAATAAAAAGAGGACTCCAAGGAAGGTGGGCGGGTGGCTGCATAATCCAAGGCTCTGTCCCTCCCTGCGTGCTCACACTACCTTCATCCACACATTCTGCACTATGCCCTGCCCTTCTGCGAGGAGCTACGGGGCCGCTCCCCACTCACCTGATCGGGTCTGGGGAGAGGGGGAAGTGATATTGGGAAAAGCATAAGTAGCATCTGAGTGCGCAAACTCTTGTGAAAACTAGGCAGATGAATTGGGGTGGGGGAGGCTGTATGGCCAGAAAAAGTTGCATCCAAATGCAGATATCTGCTTTTTTTTTTTTAACAGATATAGTTTTTGCATCCAAAACTAATGCAACTAGCAAACACATATACCAGCCCACCACGATTGTACACAGAACATCAACTAGGGATTAGGGAGGGGGAGTAACCTCCCTTACGTGTACAAAGGTTCCTTGGAAAAGCAAGAATATCTGACGTAAGGATGGGTGAATCTGTCAGTGTTGGTTTTAAAATTTCAAGTTCTTTCTCTCCCAGACATGAAGAACTTCGTGAACTCTGGCAAATTCTCATTAAAAAATGAACTGAAATGAAATTCTCACTCATGTGCACCAGCCAAATTCAATAGAGACAAGTATTTCTTGCATAGAAAGGACCATGCTGTAGCTGCTTGCCATGTATCTGTTAAAGATGAGGAGCTTGTCAGAAAAAAAGGTGGCAACCCTAATTCAGCACCCCAAACTGAGCTAAGCACTCAAAACCCTGGTCATGGTTGCATGGATCTGTCAGTTTTGGTTTCTCCCACATTCATTTTTTTTAATCTTAAGAGAAAGACACACTAGGTCGACTATTGTATTCTTTGTGTTCTGACTAAGGGAGAATGTGGACTTCCCCCTGGTATAAGCATAGTGGTGCAAGTTCCCTATGTTGACATAGATTTGTGTGGACATTAGGGAATGTTTGCAGGGAGCAGTTTTTCACCAGGAAAGAATATTATACAATAATCCTCATGTATATACATTTTGAGCTTATATGTTCTTCCTCAGGGAACTCTAGAAGCATAGGACACAATCTTGCAGTCATCGACAATCAAAGGTGTTTCAGCACAAAATAGATAGTTTAGAATCAACATCTACCACTTACCTAAATTTATACCTCATATATCCACAGCTTAGAAAATGCAATGCTTATAACCAACTTACAGCACTGAAAGAAAATAATCATGCAGTAATATAACTAGTTCCCAAAGCAGAAAAGCCATTAAGCATTGAAAACCTATTGGACAACAGCTATAAACACACACACACACACACACACACACACACACAAAGCCAAAAAAACAAACAAAACAGAAACAAATCCAAGAGAGCTTCTTTTCTAGCCTGCATTAGTGCTCTAAAGTACAGATCTTGGGCAGCTCAGAGTGCACTTCATATAAATAAGACGGTGAATGGTTTTCTATCATTAATAGCTCAAAACACATTTGGATTTAAAAAAAACCAAACAAACAACCATTAATAACCTATGCAATCTTTTCACTGGATTTTAAAAGACTTTTTTTCCTATTGGGCCAGAAAATATTTATGGATACCTGTGTCAATTTGTAGGATTTGTTTATGTCCATAATGTTAGTGAATGTAAATATGTTGAGATATGTATGAGGTAGGCACATGGGTGAACATATGATGTTTGAGATCATTGATGTTCTCCAAATTCTTCCTCAAATTTTTATCTCACCTTGTTTGTGTTTCCAAATGCGAGTGTCTCTTCCCCCCCCCCCTTTCATCAGGAAGAATGCACTTTCCCCCCCGGAAAACATGTGCATTTTTCCCAATCAAAAATGTGCATTTCCCCATAGGCTAAAGTGTGAACATTTGGATGGGGGGATACACAAGTGTGCACTTGCACATGTGTGCATTTTGGGCAGTGTGGATTTGCGCAATTGCACACTTTCAAATACAAATGCAAGTTCAGGAAATTATGGAAATTTCCCAATAGTTGCATTTCTGGTGTTCATGTTCAGGCTGGCAAATGGGACATGTTTGCATGATTTGTGATCAGGAACAAAATATCCATACAACTCTAGCATGAGGATGGATGTATACCGGTAGATAGATAGTTAAATGTGTGCAGTTGTGAAGACACTCTGAAATGTCAGTTACAAGTTTGCCTTTTGGTGCAAAAATGACCAGCAAATGAAGTGATCCTAATCTCTTTAAAGGATTATGAACATTTAGTGTCGGCATAAGATGGAAGAAGGATTCACATTGAAATAGTTGCTTTTGTTCCTGTAGCTTCATATGTTCATAAACGGTCTGGAAGAACCTTGACTAAGAACTTGTTTTGAAGTTGAAGCCACTATATGGAAACAAAAGATCAATTTTCTTAAAACTAGAAAACTTAGACTGCAATCATATACCCACTTACCTGGGAGTAAGTATCATTGAACTAAATAGGATGTATTTCTGAGCAGACATTATAGGGTTGCACTTTTAGACTGTTACTTACTTCGTTGCTTACCTCTTTGCCTCCTGCAAATTATATTTCCTTATGCTGAGGGGAAATCTACCACAGTCTATGAACACCAGAGCCCTACTTATGAGATATAAATGTGATGAGTAAACCTCCATGCAGAGGTTTGGGGGCTTGCAATGTGGGGCGGGCAAGTGTCCTACTCTACAGCCCTCTATTGGAAGGGCTGTCTGAGGTCCATTCTCTGTTTGAAGGTGTCCTCTAGTTGAAGGTGTCCAGTTCAAGTCTGGATCAAAGATAAAGAACCATAAAAGGGAGAGAAAGAAGCCTTGAAGTTGCCCATCAAGAGCTAGCACCAGGACAGCAGACTGAGGAGGCACACAGGTCACTTGGTCAGTCTTTTCCACTATGGTGAGATGTATTTCTATTTACAGTATACTGATTATTTCCAAATTTGTACCCATGCATATAAATCAGCATATGCAGGTTTTATGCAAACCTCTGTGACCTCCATTGTCCTCCTTTTTGTGATGCTTTTTTCTTTTCTTTTCTTTTCTTTTCTTTTCTTTCTTTCTTTCTTTTTGGGGAGGCAATGTGGTAGCAGCCACCCTATTGCAATGGCAGGCCCTGTGAAAGCTATGTGCATTCAGCTGAACATCTGCAGTCTGCACAGACACACATATCAGTATCACTCTCTCTGTGCGATCGGGAACCCTGCAGTTCCCAACTGCAGAGTGGCAATCACGTAGACATTATGCATTCATTTGACTGAACACATTCATGTATAGGATCCCCACTAACATGTATGCTCACTCATCTCACTTAGATCATGTAATAAGGCAATGGTCTGACTCTGATTTGAATCTAGATTTAGATTTGGATCCAAGTCAGCACTCTGAACAAGGGCTGGCCCATATTTTATTTTCAGAGCTGTGGCTTCCCTTCTCAGAGGGAATGTGAGGTGAATCTGTATGTGTGCTCCACATCTGTGACAGCTCTGGACGCACTTGAGAGTATTTGTGTGTTTGTGCACTTGCTCTTGTACTCTGGAAGCTGGAATTACCCTCTAGCTGGAGAACAAGCTGCTCTTGTTTACTACATTTGGTGGAGGGCATTTCAAGTCCAGAAAGATGTAAACAAAATTAGAGGAAATTCAGAGAAGAGCAAGAAAAGCAATTGAGGGGCTGGAGGAACTAATTTACTCTATAAGGAAGGCTTAGAAACAACGAGCTCAGATACGTAGGGCTTAGGTAAGTGACTGAGAAGACAAACTGTAATAATAATAATAATAATAATAATAATAATAACAACAACAACAACCTGTGTGCATTTGAATGGTGTGTTTGCACTGAGGAGAGAAATATTTGCTTAGGGTGACCTATGAGGACAACCAGCAGAAATGGGATGATTTTTTATTTTTATGTTAAAGGAAAATATTGGATGGAACACATTACCCGGTAGCAAGGCACATACTGGAATGTGGGGTTTCTCTCCTTGCAACTTCACCTCTTCCACCCTCAGCTTTCCTTTAGGGTTGCATGTAGGTCCCATCACTTCTGATATTTGGAATTAAAACTGAACAAAACCCTGGAGAATAGATGCTGTACAAAAAAAATAATCATCCTGCAGAAGCACCCTCCCCCACCCATGCGCATGGTTTAGATGTCCTGTGTGGTTTATATGTCATTGTTAATTTTTGCACATTCACTGAACTGTAGGTGATCTTCATACCACATTCTTGACTCTTGAGTGCCTTTCTCATACTTGCGTCTCATTATTCCTCTGGGTGAGAGGCACAGGAGTAGGACTGAGGGGACCCATGGGAATGTGTTTCCTGCGAAGCAACTAAAATAAGCTCCTGCCTACCACCTTGAATGCTTGTTCTTGTCTTGTGGAAGCTAGAGATGACTTTCAAGGAGCCATTGGCTTTTAGGCCTTTTTCTCACTGGGTCTGGGCTGTATCACATTAGACTGCTGGTGGGGCTCATATGTCTTAATGCTCCTCTGTATCAAAAATGAAAATAAACACCACCCTCTGTGTAGAAAACTAGATGTCAGGGACAAGTGATTCAGAGTGACTATCGTCTCTGATATGCTAGTCTTCTATATGTAGGAATTTGTTGTTGTCGTTGTTGCTGCTGCTACTTCTAATGGAGAACTATTCAGAGATGTGAGCCCGTACCTTCAACAAGAAATGGGACAACCTAGACACATACTTACAGCACAATTGTATACATACCTGCTCAGAAGGAAGCCCAATGGCTTCCAAGTAAGTGGGTATAGGATTGCAGCCTCATTGATTCAGCCTTAGTCCAGCCTTCCCCAACGTGATGCCTTCCAAATGTTTTGGATTTCAACTCCCACCAGCCCCAACCAGCATGGCCAATGGTCAGGAATGCTGGGAGTTGTAGTGAAAAATATCTGGAGGGCACCAGGTTGAGAAAGGCAGCCTTAGTCATTCAGGCAACTATGCAAGGATATGGAATGGATGCACCACTCTCACTTTTCAATGTTCCTTGAGTCTTGCTCTGAAATGCAGTGGAGGAGGACAGCCAGTGTTTAAGTAAGATAAAACTGCCAGTCTAGTTGTCTTCTATACATGAAATGAAGGGACACCATCTTGTTCATCACCTCAGGCAGCAAAATGTCTTGGGCAGAGCCTGGCTATTCAGATCAGTTTCTAGCACTCAGTGGAACACATAGATCCCTTATCAGCTGTAGATGGGCTTTTCCATTGCACTCTCCAATATTCTACACACACACACACACACACACACACACACACACACACACAGTTTTTATACATACTATCCAGCCTGAATAGTTGCTTGCTACTTTATGGCATTTGAGTTGGTCCTAACAAAGATATTTTGCCAGTGCTACTTCTAGAGTCTTTCAAAAGTGGGCTCTAAAAAGTGGGTGAGACTGGTGGATCTGAAACTGGCCAGAAGCAGGGAGTGGCTGGATAGTAACAATTCATTAAGAGTATGGGTTATTGGTTGTGCTTACTAGGGGAAACCTGGCTGGTAGATGTGGGAGTAAATGAAGTTGGTTCCTATTGGGTCCAACTTGTGGCACTAGGAATGGGTGATAAGGAACTCAGATGTTCAGGTGGGTTAGTTGCCTATGGTTAGTCCTATTTGTCTCAATGGTAAATATCTGAGATATTTTAGACCAGCTCCCAAACTTTTATCAGAATCCTGAGAATATTGACTTCCAGCTGTGAAAGCTTCTCTGTGAGAAACCCTATTTCAAATCCCCACTCAGTGATTGGTCCTTGGGCAAGTCATACTTGTTCAGCTTAATCGATCCCATAGGGTGATTGAACCTAGAAGTTTATGTGTGCAATACATGTGCTAAACCACAGGGCTATGGTCCTTCCCTAGGGCAACATACCTTGCATTTGTGGGAATGAATACTAAAAATATGTTGCAATGGCAAAATAAAAAATGTTTAGACTTCATAGGCATTTCTTCTCTCGTTCAGCAATGTTGATGCTTTCTTTCTGTGGACTTGTTGAAGTGTAAGAGATAGGACAACTGAAATTCACCAAGAGAATTGTAGATCTATGTAATGCTTTTAAGCATGGGAAATATCCTTGATTAAACTATATTTTGTGTTTAAATGACCTGGCTTGTATTCTAGGAATGAACTGATTCATTTAGTTATTTTAGCTGTTACCAGTCAGCAAACAGATCAGTTACAACACCTCCTAATTATTGTCCTATAGGACTTGACTAATCCCATTCTTATCCATTCCATTCCTGCTTGTTTCACACTCTGATTTTGCATCAAGGCAAGGAATCTCACCTTGCTTGGTCACAGGTGAAGTGACAAAGCATAGCAAAACCTCAGACTAATGACAGAACTCAATATATATTTTTTTGTTTGGTTTGTTTGCAAGAGTTAAGAGTAAAGGTGCAATCCTATGCATGTTTAGACAAAAGACTCATAGCTGTCAGGCATGCTGGGAGTTGTAGGACTTTTTCCTGTCTAAACATTCATAGGATTTCACCCTAAGTGTCCTTCCTCTGGGGTGGGATGGAAATATCAGAAGGACCTCCAGAGAGCAGGAGATGATGATGATGATGATGATGATGATGATGATGATGATGATGTCGTCGTCGTCGTCGTCATCATCATCAGAAGCACAGATGTGAATAAAAATATCTCATCATTAGTAATGCAACAATGTGCTTTTATGGGCCTGATTCATACATTCTGAGCATTTTTGTGGTGAGCAAAATAGAAAAAAGGAAATTCCCCAAGCTAATAGTCATCAGGCAGGTGTGTTTAAGTCATGGAAGATTCAATAACTTACAGAACTCAAGGGAACTTAGCAACATATATGACCACCTTTAAGTTCCTGAGTGGTATGGTGCACAGTGCATCCAAGACATTTCTTTGTACACTATATTAATTTATCTACAATGATTAACTGTCTTCTAGTTCCATCCATATACACAATCAGTAATGCAGATTAGAGACCACATTTTACCCACAAACATGCATTGAAAGGATGTGAAACAACCAACGTGTTTACCACACTTTAATTTCCATGATTGTAAGTATAATAGTGTCTAAAGGGTATTAAGGCTGAACTAATCCACACAAAGTAGTCTTGAATTATGTGTCCATTTGTAGCTCCATCCACTGGACTTAGTTGCTTAGTGCAGGAGTGAGAAACTCTGACTCAGAATCTCAGGCTAAAGAAACAAATACCTCAATTGTTCTGTCTGTGAGATGGAACAGGAAATGGCACAATGGCAGTGAGGGAATGGATGACACACGATGGCTAAAAGAGACAGGAGATACATGAGTACAATGAGTTAGGTAGAGAAGACTTAAGACGTCTATTAAAAATGACTCTGAATTTAGAGTTGTAGAATGGCTAGGCAGGTACAAGAAGGGACTGGGAGGAACCTTGACATTTCAACTCTCCCTACTCATGTCAGAAATGGTTCATTTTGCTGTGGCAACTTATGGATGGTGTTGAGACTTAGACATATCTGTCTTTTGTGGTTTCGCTTTGAAGAGCTCCATGACTTTCTAGAACCTCCAGAAAAATACCTTTGTTGTGTCCATCCTTTCTTGTATAGAAGCTCATACACCGACACTTCATGTCATCTCACCTCCAGCAAGGACTTTGGCAAAGTCCTCTGGATGAAAAATGAAGATTACAGAACTACCCCGGAGAGAGTTAAATGTCTGAGGGTCTACCCTGACTTGGAGTAGGCCTGGTCAAGAGGTCTCCCACTCTTCCCAATAGAGCCCATGTGCACTCAGGGTCTATTCCTAGATCACCAAATAGTGGTTGTGGCTCTGAATACTTTTTATCTGCTACCATCAGCTGTGATATTTCTGGAGAACATAGGAAATGCAATACTGGGTCATACCCAGTCCATCTAGATCAAGGGTGTTGAACCTCTTTCAGCCTAAGGACCAAATTCCATTTTGGAGAAACTCTCAGGGAACACATTCCAGTGGTGGGCAGGGCTGAAGGCAAAAGGGGTGGAGCCAAAAATACCAACATACTTTAGCTTAAAGCTCTTACTGCCAGTAACTCATTCTTAGGATAGGTATTTCAACCTTTCAGAATGGGGGGAAACACGCAAAAGCTGGAAAAACACCAAATGATTGGTGGTTGGGGTAAAGGGGGCAGGGCCAGGAAGAGGGGGAAAGGCTATCTGGGGAACCCAGGTGGGGGGGTTGGATTAGGATCCCAGGTGGCCCAGATTTCAGTCATGGGCCTGAAGGGCCTGAAGGTCAACATCTTGAGGCTACTAACAGTGGTGAGATAGTTGCTTTGTCCCCTGTCCTGTGACTGTCTAGGGTTCCCATTAGCCTGGTCCTGATACTTAGATGTGAAGTATAGCTTGAAAATTTCTGCTCTTGGTGGTAATCTATAGATAGATATGAAAGAGCACAGAAAGACTTTCAGAACCTTGGTTCTCTGGATGGGAAGTTATGAAAAGGCAGTTGTTGTTTTTTAACTTGCAAATTCAAGCACATTTGAGTTGGAGATTTTCCAGGGTTAATAAATATGCAGTGCCAGTTTTACAGCTGCTTTTCTGGTAGAACTTCACTTTAAATTAACTGTGCCATATATGGCCAGAGTCGGCACTTGCATTCACTGTATAAAATTTTGATCATTCACATTTTAAAAATGTATTGGAATGTCTCATTTATACTCCCTCACTGAAAATTTAATGAGTGCACATTCCCCAGTGTCAGATGTTCAATAAACCTAAATAATGCAGCTATTTACATTCAGTGGCCTTTCTTTGCAATTGCAGAGTCTAAGCAAATCATATATGTTTGTTTCTTTTAATCAAAAGCAAGGATTTGGTGGGAAATTGAATGAACCCAGAAAAGCAAATGGGCTCTTTGGTGGAGATCAGGTGAGCTTTCACAGAATCCAGAGGACCTTCTTTTCTGGAAGTCTTTCATTGCTCAATAGGGCAGTGACTCCAAACTAGTGGGAGTCAGAAGCCAACAGAATGATGTGGGCAAGTCATAGTTTGAGCCACCTCTACCTAGAGCTCAGCGCTGGAGCAGCAGCAGTAGTAACAGAGTCCCTTTGAGTATGTAAAGAGCGCCCAGCCCCTGAGTAGCAACAACCACTTCCAGCCGGGCATGTTCCAAGGAGAAGCAAAAAGGGGTAGGCTATGGATCAATCAAAGTGCTGGAAGGAACTGGGAGTATGACATTCTGACTTCCTTTATCCCCAGGGATGGGGACTCGGACTCGAGGACTGGACTTGTGAGTCGGACTGAGTCCCTCCTCTGACTCGACTCGGACTCGAGTCCCAATATTTTTAATGGGACTTGAGACTCGACTCGGGACTCGAGACCAAGGACTCTTCAACATCCCTGGGCTGTGCCAGAAGGAGTGGAGAGGAGCGTGATTGCCGGCGAAGAGCGCATGGAAGCGAGGTGTGCCGCTGCTTGGCCACTATGGACGGCTACCAGGAGTGCAGCCCCAACAGTGTGTCAAGATTTATTTTGATTGATGTATTGCGTACTTGGGAGAGGCAGAAGAAAGACCTGAGATTAATCTGTGTGGCTGCTCTGAGTGTGTTTCTGGTTCCAGCAAGTTCATCACAAGTGGAGCGGGTGTTCAGTGAGGGTGGAATTGTGATGAGATCTCACCATTCCAGAATGGGGACCAAACATTTAGAAAAAAATCATGTTCCTCAAATGCAACATGGATAAGTTTTAGGAAGTACAGCAAGTTTATTTTTTAAAATCATTTTTCTAAAATGCAACCTTTCAGACATTTTGGGTTTGGCTGCCTCTGCCTGCCTGTCTGGGGTTCCCAGCCTCCTCTGCCTGCCTGGTCTCTTCTTGACCAGTTCAACAGTTGAATTGTCCAAGACAAAGGCCTCTGCCTGCCTGCTTTGGGGTCCCCTGCCTCCTCTGCCTGTCTGGTTACTTTGGGTTTGTCTGCCTGGTCTGTTCTTGCCAAAATCAGTTGCAGAGTTTTGAAATAAGAAGGCACACTTGTGCCTAGAATTTATTTAAACCACACATCTGAAGTAGCCTTATTTTGTTGGGAAAACCCCCCATTGATTTTAATAGGGACTCATGGAGTCAGCTTTGGGAGTGACTCGTGACTCGTGAGTCACCATTTTGGACCAAGGACTCGGACTTGGACTCGAGACTCGGGTCCAAAGACTCGTGACACGAGACCAAGGACTCTTCAACATCCCTGTTTATCCCACTGCCAGAAATGGTCCAATTGCTCTCTGGCCGTGGCAGCTGTGGTGTGGAGTCATGGTGCTCTAGTAAGGATAGAGGACAATTGAACTCAAATGAGCCACAGCACAATCCAACAGCAATGTTGCCAAAGCCTACAATTACTTCCATCTTTCAGAATGGAAGCATGACCAGCTCATAATGCCTGGCTGTATTACAGATTGAGCACCATTCCTTCTAATACTTCTTCTCTAGTTTGCAATGCTAAATGAGGTTTTGTGAGATTCCGCACATGCACTGCCAGCATTCAGACACCAGCTGCCCACATAGCTGCATGCCCCATCCAGAAGTGTTTTTATGTTAAACCCCTTACGCTGCAATCATAATATGTGTCTACTCAGGTGTAAGACCTGTTGAGCTCAAATATACCTTACTCCCAGGTAAATGTACCTAGGATTGGAGCCTTACACTTGCTGAAACTCTCTTTGTTGTGAACTACATCCCCTGCCTGTGGCCCTCCAGTTGTTGATGAACTAGTATGCCCATCCCATCATCCCTCACCATGGGGCAGTTTGACTAGGTTTGATATGGATTGGAATCCAGGAACATCTGGAGAGTCACAGGTTCCCCAGCCTCGACTGAGCAGCATTTTTTTGCTGGCTTTCTTCTCTGGATGGGTCATCCTTCTTTTCCTTTTCATCCAAGTGTTTCACATGGTTGGAGCCCTCCCTTCAAGTTTTTACACTTCTTCATGTAGGGGTGTGGAAATCAGCAAAGCCCAAGTTGGTTGAGATTCTCCAGGTTCCATCTCAAAGCTCAATCCAACTCATATCCATATCAGATTGTGAGCTTTTTGTTCTTTTCACGTGAAAATCGCGAACTACTTGGGTGCATGCTTGGGAACATACTTGGGCATGCATTTTATTTTATTTATTTATTTATTCATTTATTTATTTATTTATTATATTTCTGAATCACCCATCTGGCTGGTGACCTGGCCACTCTGTGTGATGTACAATATATACCGTATATACTCGACTTTAAGTCTAGTTTTTCAGCACATTTTTTGTGCTGAAAAATGCCCCCTAGACTTATACGTGGCTCAGCGGCCCCCCAGGACCCCTGCCGCCACCGCAAGGGACCGCCAGGCACCCACCTCCACCCCCAGGACCCCTGCTGCCACCCCGACACCCCACCCCCACCCCCGTACCTGCACCCGCTGCTGCCGAAGCCCCTCCCCCTTCGAAGCCGCGCCGCAGCCCCCCCATGCCACCCCCCGCTACCCCCAGACACCCCCGTCACCGTACCTGCTCCCGCCGCCGAAGCCCCACTTCTGTGGATTCGCGAGCAGAGAGAGGGCGCGGGGGGACCGGGTCGTCTGCCGCGCCGAGCGAGCGATCCGGCCAAGGCGAGCGTCAGGGGCGTAAGTTCCTCCCCCCCGCTCTCTCTCTATTTTTTCTTCCAGCGGGGGGCGGCGTTGCTTCCTGGATCTAACGCGTCGCTTGCCCGGGCGCTGCACGAAGGGAGGAAGGGGGAAGGACGAGCGGACGTCCTCCGTCCTTCCTCCCTTCCTCCCTTCCGCTCAAGCAGCGCCCGGGCACGGGCGGCGTTTGCTTTCCTGGATCAACGCCGTCCCCGCTTGCCCGGGCGCTGCTTGAGCGGAAGGGAGGAAGGGAGGAAGGACGAGCCGGACGGTCCGTCTTTCCTCCCTTCCGCTCAAGCAGCGCCCAGGCAAGCGGGGACGGCGTTAGATCCAGGGAAAGCAAACGCCGCCGCCCGCCGGAAGAAAAATAGAGAGAGAGGCGGGGGGGGGGAAGGAAACTTCAGGCACCCCCCTGGATCGCTCGCCTTTGGCCGGATCGCTCGCCTCGGCGCCGCGCAGACAGAGCCGCCGGTCCACCACGCGCCCTCTCCGCTGCGCTCCGCGAATCCACAAGAAGTGGGGCTTCGGCGGCGGGAGCAGGTACGGTGACGGGGGGGGGTCTGGGGTAGCGTGGGGGTGGCATGGCGGCGGGGGTCCTGGGGGGGCTTTGGCAGTGGCGGGGCTTCGGCGGCAGTGGGTGTAGGTACGGGGGTGGGGGGTGTCTGGGGGTGGCGGCGGGAGTCTCCCCTCGTACATTTCCCACCCTAGACTTATACTGGGGGCCAATAAGTTTTCCCAGTTTTGGGGGGTGAAATTAGGGGCCTCGACTTATGTTAGGGCTGACTTAAACTCGAGTATATACGGTATTTAAAAAATACAGTAAAACAAAATATAAAATGCCATTACAGCTTTAAAATCCTAACCCACCCCATATTCAAAGGTATGCAATCTTGCCTCGTGGATTAAAGGATGTTTGTGCACTTTTTAAAAAAAGTATGCATTTTTCATGCATATTTGTTCTAATGTATGCATTTTTCAAATGCAATTCCCCCCAGCAAAAGACATTGTAAGCACAGGAACGTATGGACTTTGACTGAAGATGGATTTTGCATTCAGGATGTGTGAATAGGATAAATTCTGGTAATGAATGAACTGAAATGATTTTCTCATGCATCCCTATTTCTGAATATATTTATGTGAGGCTTATATCACAACACTTAACAAGAAAGCTTGTAATTGCCAAGCCCATTCCAAATCAAGCCGAAGGGATTCTTCTCTACCGTTGAATAGCCCAACTTTCAACCTCAGTTAGGGGGGAACAGCTTCATGGACACATGTATACTTAAAAATGACAACAATGTAAAAGGAATCAGAACAGGGATGCATTGGAAAGGAGCTGCCCTTGGCACTTGGAACTGAACATCTGGTGAATTGTGTGGAAGAAGCAAGACTTGCTTTTTTATGAGCTTAAGAAGAATCCTTGCCTGCTTGGCATGAGTTCCTGCAAAGGGGCAGGCTGCATGAGCTGCTAAAAAGAAAATGGCTTCTCCCAGGACCCGTCTTCCAGCTGTGCACAGCTATGATAATAAAAATTAACTTCGTTTTCTTTCTTGCCATCCAGTGTCCCTGCTTAATGGTTTTGAAAACTGCTCTGTTTAAAATTGCCTTTGATTGAGCCATCTGACGGGAGACCTGGGCTCATGTTCCTTGTCTTTGCTCGTTTCAGACCCTAAGGCAACATGCGGCGGCTTTCAAAGCTGTGGCAGGGCGATGGCGAAGTGTGAAGTGTATAGCAGAAATCCCAATTTGTCGATTCAAATGGCACTCATCTCATGGAAATGTACAAGAGCACTAATTGTTGGAGAGGAGGAGGAAGCCAAGCACCTGGAAGTGAGCCTCTGGCTGTGAGCCCCCTTGGTGGCCAATATCCAGATCTACAAGAAATCCCCCTCCCCAGTTGTACCAAGAACTGACTGAGCTTTAAGTTTCTATCTGTTTTCCTTGCTCTCTCTCTCTCTCTCTCTCTCTCTCTCTCTCTGCCTCTCTAATGATGTCAAATGCATTGACATATTAAAACTTCAAATAGTGTGCCATCATAGAGGCATGAGAATGAACAGAAACTATGGGCAAAGAAGAAAGCTACTCAGAGTGGTCCCTTTTGCCCTTAAAAGAAATATGCCACTAATTATATATTCTACCAAAGGTCATAATTAGCACAAAATATGTGGCTGAAACTTGACAGTTGTACATTTTAGCTTTCTTGGATCCCAACATTTGGGTGGACTCATCATCATCATCATCAGGCGATCACTCGTGACCGAGTAAGATTGTCTTCCGGGATAAAAGGAGGAAATTCTAAAGAAGATTGTGTAGACTCTAGCGATGGGTCCGTAAGTGACTGTGGAGGCCAATTCTAGATCCACACAGCTTCCCACAGTGAGGACACAGGTTACCAGATAGAAGATGGTCCTGTAAAGGATTCATTTGACGTGCTTTTCGCTTAGCATGTTTCTCCCTTTCACCTTGCACTCGGGCTTCTTCAAAGTCCATGGAACCTTTGTGAAAGGCCAACCTCCATTTAGATCGTTCATGGGCCAGAGCTTCCCAGTTTTCGATGTTTATATTGCATTTTTTTAGATTAGCCTTATGAACATCTTTAAACCTCTTATATTGACCACCGATATTCCGCTTTCCATCCTTGAGTTGAGAGTAAAGTAACTGCTTTGGAAGACGGCAGTCAGGCATTCGAACAACATGACCGGTCCACTGAAGTTGGCGTTGAAGGATCATTTTTTCAATGCTAGTAGTCTTTGCTTCTTCCAGTACACTGACATTTGTTCGTCTATCTTCCCAAGTAATTCGCAGGATTTTCCGGAGGCAACGTTGATTAAACCTTTCAAGGAGGTGGAAGTGACGTTTATAGATAGTCCATGTTTCGCAGGCATACAATAAAGTTGGTAATACAATGGCTTCATAAACCAGTGTTTTGGTCTTCTTACAAATATCCCGATCCTCGAACACTCTATGTTTCATTCGAGAAAATGCGGCACTTGCGGAGCTCAAACGATGCTGGATTTCACTGTCGATGTTAGCTGTAACAGAAAGATAGCTGCCAAGATAGAGAAAATGATCGACATTTTCCAGTATTGTCCCGCCAAGCTGGATAGATGGCATCAGCAAAGGGTTAGCTTGCACTTGCTGATGAAGCACTTTGGTTTTTTTGATGTTAAGTGAGAGACCAAGTTTTTCGTATGCTTCTGCAAAAGCATTTAGGATAGTTTGGAGATCATCCTCTGAATGTGCGGAGACCACATTATCATCAGCATACTGAAGTTCCACAACGGAGGTTGTAATTACCTTACTTTTTGCTTTCAGTCTGCTGAGATTAAAAAGCTTTCCATCTGTTCGATATATGATTCCCACACCAGTGGGAAGTTTCCCCTTGACAAGATGTAAAACCATGGCGATGAAAATGGCAAATAATGTTGGGGCGATAACACATCCCTGTTTAACACCTGATCCCACTTTAAATGGAGCACCATGAGAGCCGTTGTTGTCCAAAACCAGTTGCCGTCATGTTGTCATGGAGAAGTCGCAAGATATTCACAAATTTATTGGGGCATCCCATTTTCATAAGGATAGTCCAGAGAGCTGTACGGTCTACAGTATCAAAGGCCTTAGACAAATCGATAAATGCCATATAAAGGGGTTGATTTTGCTCCCGGCATTTTTCTTGGAGCTGACGTGCAGTAAAAATCATGTCTACTGTCCCTCTAGGGGGCAGAAACCATATTGAGTTTCAGGGAGGATCTCTTCTGAAATAGATAGAAGACGGTTTGCGAGAATCCTAGCAAATATTTTACCTGCGGTTGCTAAGAGAGAAATGCCCCGATAGTTTCCACAGTCTGTTCTATCACCCTTCTTAAAGAGGGTGATAATTATGGCATCCCTGAAGTCTTCTGGGATCTCTTCTCTTATCCAGATTTTTTCAATGAGTTTATGAAGATGTTGTACAAGTTCGGGGCCCCCTTCTTTAAAGATTTCAGCAGGAATCCCATCTGGTCCACTAGCTTTGTTGTTCTTCATTTGATTAATGGCTTTTTTTACTTCATCCAAAGTGGGGAGTATTGCAAGTTCCTCTTTAATTTGTTTTTGTGGGATTTGCGAAAAAATCTCATTATCCACCTTAGATTTACAATTTAAAAGGTCATAATAATGCTCTTTCCAACGCAGTGCAATAGACTCTTTGTCTTTTAAGAGTTTGGTGGCATCTTTTGATTGTAAAGGGTTTGTACCATAGGTTTTTGGTCCATAAATGGCCCTTGTGGCCTTAAAAAAGCCCCGTGCATCATGAGATTCTGCAAGTTGTTGAATTTCTTCAGCTTTCTTTTTCCACCAAGCGTTCTTAAGTTCTCTTGTTCTTCTTTGGACCTCAGCCTTTGCGCTAGCGTAGGTTTTTTTCTTGGCAGCACAGTTAATATCATTTTGCCATATTTGGAAGGCTTTCCTTTTTTGGTCAATTATATATTTAATCTCATTATCATTTTCATCAAACCAATCCTGATGTTTCTTAGTTTCATATCCAATAGTTTGTTCACAAGCTGCAGTAATGGAGGTTTTCAGCTTAGACCAATGGTCCTCAATGTTGTCAGGAGGTTCCGTAGGTAGATGTTCCTTAAGAAGTGATTGAAGACGAGTTTGCTTAATAGGATCTTGAAGGACTTGGATGTTCATTTTACGCCTTGGTTTCCTTCCTTGAAGCCTACGTTGGGGAGCAATGTTGATAACCATTGTGGAACGGATTAGTCGGTGGTCTGTCCAGCAGTCGTCGGCACTCACCATGGCCCTAGTAAGAAGTACATCGCGGCGATCTCTAACACGGACAATTACATAATCCAGAAGATGCCAGTGCTTTGACCGTGGGTGCTGCCATGATGTTTTAAGCTTATTCTTTTGTCGAAAGAGCGTGTTTGTAATAGTGAGATTATGCTCTGCACATATAGACAAAAGTAAGAGTCCGTTCGGGTTGCTATTACCAACTCCGTCTTTTCCAATAGTTTCTGGCCATAAATCAAAGTCACGCCCGACTCTTGCGTTAAAATCGCCCAGGAGGATAATTTTATCCTCCTTAGGTATCTCTGACAGGAGAGTGTCCAACTGGCTATAAAAACTTTCCTTGATGTCATCATCAGCATCTAATGTTGGTGCATAAGCGCTCAAAATAGTTACCTGTTGGTTATTGGCGAGCTTTAATCGAAGAGTTATCAGGCGTTCGTTAATACTTGGAAGTTCTAATTCTGTCTGTGTATTTATTCTTTATCTATCTATTGAGTATATTTCTATACTACCCTTCATGTACAGATACTAGTACAGCATACAAAAATATAATAAAAACACAATATAATAAAAACACTAAAACATGAAACATTAAAATACAACAATCAAGCGAAGCAAATACATGAAAGAAACCACTCACATCAGCTAAATTAAAATGCCTGGGCAAACCAAAAAGAGGATAATGACATTGCCCTTTGCACCTTCCTGGACAGGCTGTTCCACAATAAAGGGATCCGCAAGAGAGAAGGTTTTCACTCTGGTTGTCACATAATGACATTTGGAGAAGAGCCTCCACAACAATCTTAAACCACAGCATGTTGATATAGGGAGATATTTGGGGCCCAAGGCATTTGGGTCTTTAGAACAGGGGTGGGCAACCTCAGAGGGTCTGGGAGCTAATTTCCACCCCCTGGAACCCACCAGTCGTCACACCCCTCCCACAACTGAAATCACTGCCACCTGGCCCCAAAATTGCAACCACATTTTAGTGTCATGGCAGCAGCAAAAAAGCCACAATTTCTCTTGAAAAGAAGGTGCACAGAGAATGTGCACCATGCCTTAATGCAGAAGTGCACTCTCAGCAGACCCCGGGGGAGCACAATTTTGCATTTTAAAAAGGTGTGTGGACCCTGTGCACCTTGTTTGGAGGGGGAAATATGGCTTTTTGGCCAGCACACTGCCGAAATTCCATGGTCTGGCAACAGCAATTTGAGGTGGTGCCGCCGCCAGGGGCCACAGAAAGGCTGGGGGTGCATGCAGGCTGCATGTTGTCCACCCCTGCTTTAAGGGTAAGCACCAGCACCTTGGATTAGGATCAAAAGTGAATGGGCAGCAAGTGCTCCTCCCTCAGAATCTTTTATTTTTTGTTTAGCTTTAATGAAAGGAAATCTGAATCAGCTTTTTTTAAAGTAGACATAATATTGTGTAAACAATTTGAAATATGTTTAAAACTGCAATCCTATGCATGTTTAGACAGAAAATGGGAGTTATAGGACTTTTTTTTGTCTAAATGCACATAGGATTCTCCCCTAAATTTCATTTCTTAGACAATGTTTTACTGAGTACGGAGTTGAAATCTTGCCAAAATGTGTAATTTTCTTAGTTTGAAATGAATCTTAAGCCTAAACTCTCACAAAAATGAATGCCAAAATTGGAGATTTGCCTTCTATGTTATCTCCCTGTTGCTCTTTCCAATTTGGGAAACCCCAACGTTTTCCCTCACCAAAACGTGATTGCAGGAAAAAAAACTTGTACCTGTTTTTTTTCCTTCCTCATAACAGATACATCACAACGTTGATGTGACAAACAACTTATATATTGTTCCTGTTCTTTTAAAATATGTCCTGCCATTCCCAAGCTCCAACACCATTCTCTTTAGGCCTTCTCCCAAGAGTGTCCACCTTGGTGCAGGATACCTCTAGGCTTCATGGTCTGTATTATCTTGTATCATTCGAAGACAGGTTGGAGGCAAGGGTTGCAATAAAAACCAGTGACAGTAATTTCAAACACACATGTTTAAGGATGTGTGTGAATCAGCAAAATCCGAACTTGCCGAAGATCTCCAAATTCCATCTCGAAGCTCATTCTGACTTGAGTCCATATCAGATTGTGAGCTTAGTTTGTTTGTTTGTTTGTTTTTGGTATGAATATCCATGTGTATTTTTGCATGCATTTTTCCAAATCTTTGATCTTTGAAATGTACACATCTTTTCCCCATTGATTAAAGCATATTTGTGTACATTTTCCCCCAAAGTATGCATTCTTCATGCACATTTTTCAAATGTACACATACCATTGAATGCATTTTTTGGGGGCTGCAAATCACATTGCAAGCTTGCAAATGTACGGTTTCAACTGCAGATTGCGTCTAAATCCATGCTCAATCTGGAAGTTGTGAACTAGGTAAATCCTGATCAAAACAAACTGAAATGAATTTCTCATACATCTCTATGATGGAGCCCTATCTGGTGGTCCATAGACCCCAGTGGGAGTTGCTTCTGAGTAAACCTGCATAGGATTGGACTGCAGGAAACCAGGACCCCATGGGGGCTTTTTGGTTTGTTTTTGTTTTAATGTTAGAATGAAACCTTACAGACTGGGCAATCACTCTCTATTTCAGTCTCTCCAGGTGGAAAGAATGGGGGAGAGCGTGGAAGGGAAAAGCTGTTAATTAAAATAAACCACTGTCCTAAACTAAATTTTAATTGAATATTCAATATCCCCACCTTGGATATTACAATACCGAGACATTAAACCTGTACACATTATTCTGTAAGCATACGTGCAGTGCAGTAAAAATGTCAGCTGCTATAATGGCAAAGCATTAAAATCTCTTTTCAACGTGTCTTCAGTATTGTTTGGCACTGTCGCTTATGCAGTATTTTTCAGTGGTAGAAATGTTAGACACCTAAAGTGACTGACTGCAGGAGGAAAATGACTCTTTGCTTAGCCAGTTCATTCCTCTTCATTTGTCTCAGACAGCATTTCTCCCCCAGAGTAATGATATGTTCCACACAAGTTCCTTGCACCTCTCTAGGATGACCAGTCCCGATGCAAAGTGAATTGACCCCACTGTGATTCAGAACTGGGCAGCTGACTTCTGAATCCAGCAGCACAACCTCTCCAATATTCTGAGCTTTCAAGTCATGGGCCAAATTTTAGCACATACACATAACTGGAATAGGAATGAAAGAATGAGCGAAGCTCAAGCTTGCCAAAGTTCTCCAAGGTCCACCTTAAAGTTCAGATCTTCTGGCTCCCATTTTCAACTGCGATCTGTTGTTCTTTTTCTTCTAACAGGAAAAGTGCACAGTTTGGTATGCATTTTTTGAAAGTGCATATCCAAATGTACACTTTCCCCCAATAGACTAAAGTGTGAAAATGCGTCCTTTTTTGAAAAAAAATGTGTACTTTTAAAGTGAAGATTTTCTGAAGTATGCATTTTGCAAACACAATCGCAAGCTCAGGACTGTTCGAGCATTTCTAAAAGCTGGACTCCTGTTTACATTCATGTTTGGAGTTGTGAACAGGGCAAATTCCAATTAAAATGGTGAAGTCTGTAGTGAGCTACTACTCATATTCACTTGAATGTGAGTAGAGCCCTTTCTGTGGGTTACTGATCATGTAGAAGCTTCTATTCAAGTTTAAGGGTGCAATCCTATGTATGTTTAGACAGAAAGAATTCCTGGGTGGCTGGGGAATGCAGGAAGTTGTAGGACTTTTTCTGTCTAAACGTGCATAGGATTGCACCTAAACAACACATGAGCAGAAACCCAATGTCTATTTCCCCACCCAATATGGAAATGTCAGAGATATTGGGAGCAGGACTGGCATGCAGGACTCCATCCTTCTTACCCACGTTGCTTCTACTGTAGTCGTCATGAGGCCCAAATAGGGCTAAAGAGTTTTGTATTGATACATTTTGCATCTTTTCCCAAGGACAATTTGTAACACTCTAATAAGCTCCAGCACTGCTGCTGTGAATCAATCCATTAAGTTTCAAAAAATGTACAGTATTTTGGGAACTATTCCACTGCCATTCTCCCTTAATGCCATAGTAAGTTTGTCAATCAATCCACTAAGTTTCAAAGAGACCATTCAAAGAAACCGTTCCACCACCATCCTCCCCTATTACGATTGTACTTATTAGTTAACCATTTTAAAAATCTGAGGCCTGGGAAGCACTAATTTTTCTTTTTTGAGGGGATGCTGCTCATGTATCATTTAGCTCAGAGTGGCCTACCCTGCATAGTGCTAGCTGAAAGCATATTTCTTCTTCGCTAAACTAACCTTTGCTCTCACAGTGGAAGTTGTATAATTTTATGTACTGGGCTTAAGATGGCTGCATAATTGGGGGCATGGATAAACCAACGATATATCTGGTGGATGGTCTGCAGTTATACGATCAGTCTAATGAGGTTTTCATGAAGAGCATCTTTTCCTGTGGTGAGTATACAAATTACAGTAGCTGGATAAATAATATTTAAGCATTACAGCACATAGGTTTGCAAGCAAAGTGAAACTACTATGTAAGGATATGAATTTCTGCTAGGGATGGAAGAATCAGCAGTGTTTGAGATCACTGAGATTCTTTGGACTTCACCTTGAAGTTCGGATTGCCACACTCACGTTTTTTATTGTGATCTGTTTTTCTTTTAGTTTGAACAGGAAAAGTGCAGTTTCGTACACATTTTTTGAAAGTGCACACCCAAATGCACATGCCCCCATTGCTTAAAGTGTGAAAAGGTATTGGGGGGGGGGAATGTACATTTTAAAATTATGCCATCTTCAACATGCAGATTTTTCGTATGTGAACACAAATGCACTCGGGTTCATGTTTGGGGGCATAGTCAGGGCCAATTCAAGTAAAGAACAAAGCAAAATGAAATTCTCATACATCCCTGTAACATGACACATTTGAAAACAACGTTTAGCATTGACAGGTATCATTCTTTCTTCTTGGACCAGCTGATGTGCCCCCCCTTTTCTTTTTTAACTTACCAAACGTGTTAACATACTTGAGCAAAAGTGAACAGTCAGATTCTTCCTGTTACAAAGTCTGTCTGAACTGTGGCGACATGGGGAGAGCAGATTGGAAAAACATGATATCCCATTTTTACACAGACGGCTTCTTACGAAGCCTTTTAACGTGAGCAGGAGGGTCCTCATTTTAAATTAAATAAACCTTCAGATCCCTGCCGTTTAAATGGGCTGTTGATAAATAGATTCTGCTCTTAGTCATCTCTCACTCTTACATGCTTGAGAAAATACCAGTACCCTTTTGTGTAAATTATCTGACCACTCTTTAGTTGTACCTTTTTTTAAAGAGTACTTTAGTCAGCTGCCAATTCCATGCCTGAATAATCAAAACCCTGATTTAGAGGAACTTTAGGCAGAGAAAATGTGGTAGGACCCATTTCTGTTTGCTTTGTGGCAAATTGTGATTAGGTCCAAGAGGTGCGAATTGGGTAAATCCATTACAAAAAATAAAATCCTTGACAGAGCAAATTTCTAACACATCCATACCCTTTTCCCCACCACTGCTGGTGACACATCTACACTGGTGGTACATGTACCTGGAGTTCCCACAGGCTCCCCTGGAGACATAAAAGTCACCACCACCCCAGCAGATCAGCACATCTGCAAAATCCTACAGCCCATCAGAGGCCAGCTGATGGGCTATAGGACTGCACCCTAAATATACCTAATCCGCAGTGATTTCATTAGTACATAAGTGTTTATAACCATACACAGCATTGTGGCCCATATTTGCAACTTCAGTAGCTTGGGAGCAAGTGGCCCAGGCACTGCAGCTTTGTCAGTCAAAGGAAAAGCAAAAGATACACCGTATTTTTCGCTCCATAAGATGCACCGGACCATAAGACGCACTCACCGTATGGTACCCCCCCAATTTTTTTTAAATCAGCTGTTCCGTGGGGAATCAGCTGAGAGGCTGGGATGCCCTGCCCTGCCCAGGAGTCCTCCGCTCTTCCGGACCAGCAGAGGAAAGTAAATAATAATAATAATAATAATAATAATAATAATAATAATAAAAATTTTAATCAGCTGTTCCGGGGGGAATCAGCTGAGAGGCGGGGGCTTCCCCCGCCCTGCCCAGGAGTCCTCTGCTCTTCCGGACCAGCAGAGGAAAGTAAAATAATAATCATCATCATCATCATCATCATCATCATCATCATCATTTCTTACTATATTCGCTCCATAGGACGCACAGACATTTCCACCTAGTTTTCTGGGGAGGGGCGGGAGTGCGTCTTATGGAGCGAAAAATACGGATCAGTCTGTATGCTTTCTGTTCAGGGGAGAAATCTTGCTGTTTAGGATTTATACTATCTGCTGTAGCATCAAAGACACTGCATTTAAATCTGCATACATAATATATCCTTCAGGTTTCTTTTTCTTTTTGAAGAAAGGACATTGCTGCTGTTACTAACAATATGAAAAGCTTGTCAAGGCTAACAAGAGCATGTACACATAGTCCAGGGTCCCCCACCCTTTTATGAAAAAAGAAAAGAAATAAAAATGAATGCGTCCTTGAATGCTAACACAGACATTGTCAATGAATGCTTAATGGGGGGGAAACAAGTAAACAAACAAAAAAACCTACCCCAAAACAGAACAACAGCAACACAACAACAAAAAACACTTCGGCTTCCAAAGGGCATGCATTTGTTCTATCCATGCTGGTAGTTGAATACAATCTGCAACATGAGTCACTAATATATAAATTTGGGGGAAATCCCCTCTAATCCCAGGCTTTGTGTCAAGGGAAGGGTCTGACCTTTAAAACCCCAAATGATCTAGGGCCAGCATACCTTAAGAACTGTCTCCCATATTTTTTTTATTTCTTAAAAGTATGTATATGAACCTGTGCAACCTGTAAGGTCAACATCAGAGGCCCTGTTCTGTATCCAGTCACCATTCGATATATAGCAGGCATACAGTAAGAGACAGGGTCTTTTCAGTAATGACACCTAGATTATGCCTGGCTCCATTTTAGCTTGCCTTTTGAAAGATGGTTAAGATGTCTTGTCCATCCATTCCAGAATCCAGACAGTGTTTGGTCTTTGAGTGACTGGTATGTACACACTTTGAGCTAGTGGGTGTTGCTGTTTGGTTCTTACTCCTGTGTGTGTGTTATGTTTTACAATTTTAATCATTTTAATTATATATTTCAATCTTTGTTACATAGAGCTTGCTATCTGCTTTAAACATTTTGTCCAGAAAAATGGAGCACAAATAAAGCTGAAATAAATAAATATATAAATACATAAAATGGTCCTGATCAAGAAATTGGCCAACAGAAGCATTGATTACCTCTGGTTTCTGCAGTTCCTCCCTTGTATGCTTTCTGCTGGCAAACAAAAGCCCTGTGCTTTGTACATACTCAAGATCTCTTCCTCAAGGACAGTGTACTTGACATGTTTTTGTTTGTCTTTTTGTTCTGAACTATCTTGCAGGCATCACAGGTTTGAAATATTGCATCTGTGCACTCATTTACCTTCAGACTTTGTTAATTTTGCCAGCTAATTACTAAGCTAAACACAGGCACAACTGTACCTCAAAGTTCCCATGCTTTTCAGGTCATGTGCTTGGCTACACCGTATCTAATTTATGAAGAGGTTTGGGCAAAAAAGCACAGATTCTATGTTGAGGATGGAGGCAGGAGCCTCGTTAATTTGGTGGAAAGCCCATGCAAATAGGGAATGTGCAATGATAAGTATTGGGACTCTCAGGGATGAATTAAATGAAGAGCTGAAGCATCCCAAAGAGCATTGCTCTGGACATAGTCTGAAAATAATTTGACTTTTCATCTTCTTGGGCTGGTGGCTACATTTGGGATTTTGAGACAGTGATGTGGGTGCTCTCACAAAATGGCTGCCATAGTGTGTGTGTGTGTGTGTGTGGCCAATCACAAAACACCCATTTCCTAGAAGGCAAACTGGTGAGGGTAAAAGAAGAGTAACTTGCCTCAGAACCTAAATACAAGACAGAGAGTTGGGCTTTCAGCTCCAAAACGCAAAACCACTCTTTTGAAAACACGGTTTTCTGCCCCACCACCCATTTCACAAAAAACAAACTGTTGCTGCTCAAAGACAAGTCACTTGGCCAAGAAACTGAGTACAAGGCAGAGGCAAAGTCTGTGCCCCAAATGTCAAATCACATATTTGCCCCACAAAATATGCATTTCACAGAAGGCAGACTGGTAATGTTCACATACACACACACCATACCAAAGTGGTGGGGGAGCCAGGAAAAATACACACATAGCACAGTAAAATAAAGATAGTGTTGGAGGCCAGTGCTTCACTTTGCGGTATGCCAGCCTCCCACTTAAGCCCTGTTTTAATGAAACAAAATTGAACAATTTATTTTTAAAAAGCAGGGTGCCTGGCAGGAGCTAAGGAAAGTTTCAGCAAGCACATTGGGGCCCATGGATGCCATGTTAGGGACTCCAGGTATATATGCTAGTTTTAGCACAGTTCTTTTGACTTCCCTTCATATTCCACAGACATTTCACCGGAGTAGAACCCTCTCAAACTGGCTCAGCTTGTCTGAGTGTGGAAAGCTAAGCAGGGTCAGGCCTGGTTATTACTTGGATGGGAGACCCCTCCTCTAGTTTCCTGCATTGAGCAGGGGGTTGGACTCGATAGCCTTGTAGGCTTCTTCCAACTCTATGATCTATGAAATCTATGCAACTGTCGCATGTGGGGTGAATAGGGCGAACACTTATGTATCACCCCAAAGAGAACAAAAATAGAGGGCACTGGCTTGCATAAAATCTGCATATGCTAATTTATATGTGCAAATGCAAATATGGAAATGAGTACTATAATTTAAGCAGAAATACAATACATCTCACTATACAAAAGAAGATTGTGGCCAGAGGATTGTGTGCCTGCTCAGTCAGAGCAACAGAGGAGAAGCGGCTTTATACTAAGACCCTTGGTCCATCTAGCCCAGTATTGCCAACACTGGCTGGCAGTGGCTGTCCAGGATTTCAGGCAGGATTCCTTCCTAGCCCTACCTGGAGATGCTGGGTGGGGATCAAACCTTCCACATGCAAAGCAGGTGCTTTAGCCACTAAACTACAATCCCTTCCCTTGTGCCTGCGCAGGTGCTAGCTGTTGATAGGTGCCTTGCTCTCCCTATTTATGGCTCTTTATCTTTACACCAGATGTGCCCTAAACAGCCCTTCGTATAGGGGGCACCTTCAAACAGGAGACTGTCCTCTGTAATGTAGGACACCAGGCCACCTTAGATGAAATGGTTGTAAAACATGATTGCTTCACCGCATAGCCAGTTCCAGATTGACCTGTTCACCCTTAAAGCTCTTGAAAGTAGTTTTGGAGAATGGCAATCTGTTTTTAGAGAGCTGAAGGTGGTGATATAGACAGGTTTCTCCAACCTTGGGTCCCCAGATGTTGCTGGCCTACAGCTCCCAGCATACCCAGCCAGCATGGCTAATGGCAAGGGATTCTGGAAGCTGTAGTCCAGCAACATCTGGGGACCCAAGGTTGGAGAGCCCTGATATAGAAGCTTTGGGTTGTAACTAATGGTGGCTTTGTGCTAGTGGAAAGCAAGTTGGGGCACACACACACTTATCATAGATCTTTCCAACCCAGTGTCTCCCTACATCCCACAGAAAGCTTCTCCTGAACAGTATGGAATATAGCCTGGAGGTATGCAATGGATAGAGAGAATCATTAAAAAAAAAAAAAAGGTGCTCCACATAGCACAAGTGGAATGTCTGCATTATATTCCTCTAATCATCATGTTAACAGATTTGCAAGGCTCTGTAGTGCCTTAAAAACCAGAAAGAGTTTCTTTGTGATGTTCTGCATTTTAGCAGGAATGGACCAACAATAGGGTGGCCACTTATGCATCACTAAAAAAAAGAAAGAAAAGAGGACAAAAGTGGGCAGATTTGCATTAAATCTGCATATGCTAATACATATGTATACATGCAAATTTAGAATGAATTGCTGCCATTTCAATAGGAATACCATACATCTCAACTGTACAACACATAGAGGGGCAGGCTGTGACCAGGTGACCTGTGTGCCTGCTCAGTCTGCTCTGCAGGTGCTAACTGTGGACCTGTGGACGGGCAACTTCAAGGGCCCCCATCTCCCTTCTTACATTTCTTTATCATTAAACCGGACTTGAATAGGCCAGCCCTTCAAAGAGGAAGGCCTTCAAATAGGGGGCAGTCCTCTGAGAGTCTTTCAAATAGAAGACTGCCCTCTGTCAAGAAGGACACATGAGCAGTAGGGATTTGTGAGTCAGCAAAACACGAGCTCACTGAAGTTCTCTGAATTCCACCTTGAAGCTCATTCCGACTCAAGTCTGTATCAGATTGCAAGCTTTGGGATTTTTTTTTTCTTTTCGCATGAAAATCTGTGCATATTTTCATGTGTATTTTTTCCAAATGTACACATCAATTGTTCAAATCATTGAAATGTATACATTTTTCTCCCATTGATTAAAGCATATCTGTTGTGCACATTTTTTCTACAGTAGTCATTTTTATGTGCATTTTTCAAATGTACACATGCTGTCAAACGCATTTTTGGGGATCTGCGAATGACATTGCAGCTTGGAAATGTACGGACTTTGACTGCAGATTGCTTCCAAGTCTGTGTTTGATCCCTTTGGTCCGAACTGGGTAAATCCTGATAAAAAAAGAACTGGAAAAAATTTCTCATACATCCCAACAACAACAACAACGACAGAGGGCATTCCAAGGTTGCCTTGAGGAATAACATTTGAAGTGGAACAATCTAGGTCTCTACCACTTCGGTTTACCTCCTCATTCTCCTGCATGCTCAGACTTCATCTTAATGACTCACTGCTAACACCATTGGGAAATCATTGAGCTTGAGGTAATAAGAATGTTCCATCTGTGGTGTTTTGGGCTGTGACGGCTCATTCACGCACACAAGTCTGGATGCTGCAGTCATCTAGTGATGAATATGCTTATGTGAACAAACCAATCTTCAGCAGAAGCTGTGGTGATTCTATGATCCTCCTAGAAAGTGAGGTGCATGAATTAATGGGGAACCAAACAATAGATCCCCTCTTATATCCCCCTGATAAAGAAAGTATACACCCAAAACACATTGAGATTTATTTTACTTTACAGATATTAAGACCATCTGTTGTGCGGGTGGGGAGGAACACTGGGACTCAGACCAGGACACTCATCTCTTAAAATATCATCAGATCTGACCGCAGATGCAGCACCATCACAGCAAATTGACACCACATTGCCTATGAGATGATGCCAGATAATATGTTGGGGAGTAGAGAGGCATGATCCCAAGGTATGGTCTGAAAAAAACACATAGGCAGCTACCACACTGAAACTAAGCAGGTCTGGGTCTGGTCAGTCAGTGGAAGGGAGACCACCTACGAACCGCGCATATAGCCACCTTAATTTCCATGATGGAAGAAAGGTGGGACATAAATGAATAAAAATAAATAAATGATATTGTCAGGTCTCAGCCAAGCTCAGAAATGGGCCACAGCTGGAGATCCAGTTCCAGTGTAGGCAAACCCAGGTCCAATGGAATGGGGCCAGCCCAAGACATTTTGCTGCCTGAGGCGAAGGACAACATTGTACCTCCATTCCACATACAGGAGCCAACCTGGCAGTTGAATCTTGCTTCAGCATTGGTAATCGGGATGTGTGCAGATCTCATTCGGGGTGTAGAAGTCTGGAGAACTCTCCGGGCTCAACACCCCGAGCTCTGCTCAACCTACCTGGTTCTCTGGCTCGACTCGTGCTCTGCCGAGCCGAGCCAGGGAAGCAACTTCTGAGTTCCCGGAGGAGCGCTTTTTATATAGAAAATGGCATAAGATATGTTAAAAACAGCTGTGATTTGTGCAAGTTACACGCATCGTGGCTCCTTTTAACATATCTCACGCCGTTTTCTACATAAAAAGCACTCCTCCGGGAACCTGGAAGATTGGCGAGTGGCTCTGCTGGCATTCACATTCGGTCTGGCTGGGCGGGTGCAGTGGCACTGATCTGGCTGCTAATACCTGCTTAGCTTCAGCATGTGGCCTGCATTATGTACTCTCAATGCCACCTGCTGACCCTGCAGTGCTTGCCCAGTGCCCAGTGAGTCGAGTGGTGGGAGGATCACCCACCACTAATTGGTAATGAGACATCCTCCTCCACCACATCTGAGGACAGCAAGCTAGCTTTGGGGATATAGGGTAGGCTGTGTAGCACATACAGCTCTATCCTCCAAAACCTCACTGCCATTTGCCGCCCCCTAGCATCTGCTGCCTGAGGTCACTGCCACACTCTGCTTAATGGTAGGGCTGGTCCTGCCAATGCATCGGAGGCAGATGGTATTTGTAAAGATGGGCTAGTGATCAGGTTCCAGAGCATGCAGACGGGGGGAGAGAGGGGGGAGGGGGAGCAATGTGAGTCTGTTCAGCAGCTTCTCTCAATGATGAGTGGTTCACGCTAGAGAGCTCACTTGGATATTGCCACTTTGTAGGGCCTAGTGGGTCCTGATTGACACCTTGGGCCATGTGACAATATTCAGGCCAGTAATGAAGCCTAGAGGGTGCATTTGACCCACAGAATATAGTCTGATTTGGTAAGGAACCATAGCACTGGTGGCACTGGAGTTAAATGCTCCACTGAATGGCTGCTGGAGGTCTGAGACATCATCATCATCATCATCATCATCATCATCATCATCATCTACAGTATTTGTAATACTGCTCCACATCAAGCAGATTCCAAAGCAGTGAACAATAAAAAGACAAAAACAAATAAAATAAACGAAAAGCAATACATTGAAAATAAACTAAAATTACATTGGTGGCTGAAGAGCAGAGAAGGCTTCTCGGAATAAGGATGTCTTCAGCAGGCTCCAAAAGCAGCACAATGTCGGAACCTGCCTGACCTCCAGAGGCAGGGAGTTCCACAGAAATGGAGCCGCCACACTGAAGGCCCTTCTCCTTTTGGACTCCAGTCAGGCCAAAGGTCCATGAAGAACCACCAGGAACATGCCATCTGATGACCTTAGTGACCGGGAAGGTTGGTATGGGAGGATGCGCGCTCTCAGGTAACCTGGTCCCAAGTTGTTGTTGTATAAGTATCCATATACTTCATACTCACTGGTATTGTTGCACTTCCCCTGCTTAAATCCACATGGAGACACAGAAGCACATAGGAAGGAAAGACACACATGCATGAGGAACCAGATCAAAGAGGATTGATGGTGTCTGTGTGATTCTTCCCATATGATTCAGCCTCCCATATGATTCCTCCATTTCTAAGGATCCAGAATGGCATACGAAGAACCCTGGGGAAATGCAGGGTCGCCATGTGTCCTCAGTTACAGAGGACAGTCCTCTGTTTGAAGGCTGCCAGAGGACTTCCCTCTATTTGATGGTGTCCTATCCAGTCCAAGTCTGGTTGAAAGATAAAGAACCATCAGAAGGAAGAGCCCAACAAAGCACCTGGATGGAAAACTGAGGAAGGCACCCAGGTCACCTTGCCACAGTCTTCTACACTAGGGTGAGATGTATTGTATTTCTATTTAAATTATAATAATTCCTAAATTTGCATATGTACATATAAATTAGCATATGCAAATGTTATGCAGTACTCATGGAAATGGTCATTGGCGTTTTAATTTCCTGAACTGGCAGTCTTCCTACATATGCAAAAGAACAAAAGAACAGTCCAATCAAGAGCTGGCAAGTGGGCAACCCTAGAAATGTGTATGCATGTGGACCGGGGTGGGTGGGTGGGTTAGGGGTGGGGTGGGAGGCTGCTTTCATAACATTGAGTAATGCTGGCCCAGCGAGAAGACCAGTCATGCAAAACAAGTCATGCCATGTGCTAATGCATTGTTTTCTTTCTAAGGTGAAGGGCTCACGTTTCTGCCTTCAACCTTCAGCTGTGTTAGAGGGTTTCTAGAGATGACTTTTTGTGTCCCACGTGCCCAGTGATGTTACAGATCCTCTTTATGCAATTGATCTAACCTCCCATTAGCATCGGTTGGACCTGTGCCTGAAGTAAAGATTGCAAGACTGGGACCAATAATATTACTTAATATTTAACATGGGAATGTAACATTGTTTATTAAGAAATAAAAGACAAATCCAGGCCTTGGGCAGCTTGCAATCTAATTAGGCAAGAAAGCATGCTGGCAAGACTTTTTCTCCATAGCGTGAATCTGTGTGCTTGTTTTGGGCATATTTTTTTTCTTGATCAGGCTCTTAGGAAAAATACATGCAGCAGCCCCACTCCACCAAATGCCTCCCCGCTCTTTTCCAGGAAGAAAAACCATCCATTCTGCTTCCAAATATGTCTCTCTCTCTCTCTGTTTAATTAGATTTGACTTGGGAAGCTTTTACTGGTAATTGCTGTTTGTGGGGAGTTGCGTGGGTCAAACGCAGCCCTCCCTCCCTCCCTCCCAGGCTAGCATTTAAATAATGGTATTAATGGCTGGAAATCTATATTGGAGGCTCACTTGTTACAAGAAGCGCACACCAGTGAAGAGGAAGGCTGTGGCGCAGTTCTCAATCGTTTTCCTTTATCTGATTTCATTTTCTCTTACCTTCTCATACCACTTTCGTCCGATTGGTTGTTTAGAAATGGGAATCAGTGGGGGAGGAGGACCAATGGGAGACTTTGCCCTTTGGAATGCTGTTACTGAATGTCAGCATTGCTGTTACTGCAGAATTTTCTGCACAAATAATCTTGGAAGGGAGCAGGATTGGCAGGTGACAAGTGGGACCTTCAACAAAATGTTGTCGTGTAGAGTGCTGCTGTTCAAGATATTCCATTCCCCATTTTCTATTGCACCCCCACAGTCATTGGACTCTTCCCTCTCTC
Source organism: Shinisaurus crocodilurus (assembly GCA_021292165.1). Lineage (NCBI taxonomy): Eukaryota > Metazoa > Chordata > Lepidosauria > Squamata > Shinisauridae > Shinisaurus > Shinisaurus crocodilurus. The sequence continues at coordinate 256,051,553 of CM037878.1, read as the reverse complement.
CTAGGGTATTTCCCCCCCCCCCTATTTTTTTTTGTACTTCTGCAAAATGAAGAAGTAAAAATGAAGAAATTTGCCACTGGTTGTGAAAATGAGCCAAATTTGACCCTTTCCAGCATCCATTTAGAGATGTATGCCGCCTGCATATTTTCACTCATATTTCCAAAACAATGAGAGCTCGAACAAGGACTGAGCCAAAAGTTCTCTTTTGAACTTTGTTTTAGCAAAAATCAAGCGGGGGGGGGGAGAAGTGGGGCAACCTTCCCTTTTCAATTTTTTTGGGGGAAAATTAGTATGGCAGGACATACTGGGAAGAACTGGTGGAAGCCCACTTTTTCTTTCTTTTTCTAACAGAGTTGTCGTGCCGCTGGCACCACTCATAGTAGTGATGTTTTTATCAGTGGACCAGGGACCACCATTTTCCCCCACAATGTTCCCTTTGGCATGACACTATGTCATGACACAGTGTCATTCCAGTGGCATGATGTAGACAAAACCAGTCCAACAACAGTTGTGCTGCCATTTACAGTGGCAGCAAAACTACGTGAAATAAGGAAGCTGCCACTGCTGTTGCTTTTCTTGGTAAGTCTGAGTCTGCAAAGGCTGACTTACAACATTTTGAAGTAAGTCAGCGGTGGGCAACTTCAGGGGGGCTGGGGGCAACTTCTTCCCCAGACAACCCCCCTCCCTCTGCAGGTTGCACTCCACTCTTGCTAACACCACACAGCTGAAATGTGCTGGAACAGTGATGGGAAAACAGTTGATGGTTTGCTGGCGAATTTTGGCAGCAAACTAGTATTCTGGGAATATCACTTGTGTGCTATTCATGATTGCTTCGTGTCTATCCATCATGGTGACTCCAAGTCATATCTCCTGAATGAACTCTATATGATCCCCTACTGTCCATTACTCACCTGCACAGTTGATCCTGAATCCACACAATTCCTGGCATCATCAATCATTATGGTCAGATTGCTACAAAAAATAATAATCACACATATATTTCAGAATAAATAAAAAACATTAGAAAGAACACAGAGTTGTCAATGTGCATTTATTGAGTAGCATAATTTCTCCTAAGTGAAGAATCTGGTTTCTTCCTTCTGTTGAATCTGGGTTTCCTTGGTAAAGACTGCCCTTTGCATCAGGGCAATAAACTAATATAAAATATAAATGCGAGTCTGTGCCATAGCTGCTCTTGTAAAAAATAATGTGTGCTGAATATAATCATCACCTTAATGGGCCTCTTATCTAAGTGCATGTTTTAAATATGTTTTACAAATGCACTTAGCTTTGCCTATTTAAAAGAGGTAAATAATAATGCACACACAAAAAAAGAACAGTGGCAAGTGGGAAAATGACACAAAAGTGCATCATTTAGCATTAACTTGAGCAATATGCCTTATTAGCACTTAGCAGACCTTTCATTTGCACAAAATTCTGAGTTCTGTGATGATAAGTTTGGGCTTGTTTCCACAGCCCTGCTATTGGAGCAGAGGGCAACCCAGGAATCTTATGAATCCAGGAGAAGAACCCTCACTCAGACAGTGGGGTGCTGGCTCTTGTGTTAGATGCATCCACTAGATCATGGCAATGTACTACCCAATTGGTAATATACAGTGTTGGGTGATTCTTCCCAGGTTGGTGTGTTAAGCATGGTACTTTCACTAGGAATTGGCTTCAAATCCTGTGACCAGCCCTGCCCCTGCTATGGTGACTGTAACTTAGTGGTAAAGAATACTTTGTATGCAGTAGGCCCCTGTTTTAATCCATGGTGTCTCCACTTAATATCTATCTATCTATCTATATCTATATCATATTATATATTAATGTTCATGTAGCATAGTTGGTAAGTTCAGCTGAATTGCACAATCTGAGAAATGTACTTCAGGGCCTCTTGGAGAGGGTGTAACTCTTGGATCACAAGTGCAAGGTGAGAATTGTGCACTAATGTCATATATATATATATATATATATATATACAGAGCATGACTATCTCTATCATCATGCCCCACCTGTGACATTCCCAGGTCATGTGGCCAGCCAGTGTTTGAGATGGACATTTGGTCTGATCCAACAAATATAATTCTTATACTTTTATGTCAACAACCAGCAACAGAGCTGGGCGACTTGAAAACCAGCATCGATCCATGATAAAGAAATCAGTGACTCTTCTATTATATAATTATTGATGTAGCTGGAAATCGCCATGGGCAAAGCACAACTTACTATTTGTTATGCTGTATTGTCTCTCTAGTATGCACCAGGCCTCTGTGTTCGCCTCTCATGTTCCCATTCCATGTTTATTTATATGGTGTGCCTTTAGCTTTCATATTTCTCCTGTGAATCCAAGTTGGAAAAACAGCACTAGTTTCATTCCAGGGAGCCCTAAAGAAAATAAATTCCTGCCGATATCGGTGAAGGCCCAGGTTGAATACAAAAGAATGTGAGGAAAGGTGAGCATGGGAAATGGGGTTGAAAGACATCAGACTCTTTTAATCTCACCAGGGTCTGGGTAGACTGCCAATCATTTAATAGAAATGTACACCTTTAAAGTGAAGAGCTGTTTTTATGTTGCTATTTGGATAACACAGCACCCATCTGAGACTGCCTCCTTACATATGTCCTGGTGTGATCACTGAAACAAACAGACTCTTTATGCCAAGTTCAAACATTGAAAACAATCATTTTCTTGGTGCCCACTCCCCTGCTGTGGAGCTGCTCCCCCCAAGAGGAACCCAAACTCAAGCATCTTCTCAAAATCATATAGGAAGAATCCACATCTCAGTTGCTGGGAAAGCAGATTTTAGACAATGGGGAGGAAGTTCTATTAATGAGTGTTTCATTTGCATGTGTAATGGGTGATAATGAAGAGACAGACACAAATATATGGTTTCAAATCAGGGCCACATTTATTGAATCGAAGATCTGCGAAGGGAGAAGTGCGGTTCTAATCTACACTAGCCATGTGGCCGGGAAAACAAATTTTGGGCGAAAGCATCCTAACCAGAGCGGTGGTGGGTAGACTCGTCGCCCTCCAGCTGCACTCCATGTGGAGCTGGAGGGCCTCACCGGTGTCTCCTCCCATTGGCAGCGCTGCTGCATGACAGCCAATGTAGGTGAGAAGGGCAGACCCCAAAGGCAGCCCAATCTCCCTGTCTGCTAAGCCACATGACATTAGCTAGGGCAGCCTTGGGTAACCGCCAGTCACCTTGAAAGGTGCCATTGGATGATCACCAGAACCCTAACCCCCATTGCCTATTTCCGTACTTCCTGCAATATGCGACCAATTGACCAATTCCAATCAGATAGAATCAAAAATCCGAAGGAAAAAATTCCTACCCTGACTCACAGTGTAGAGTAGGCGAAACACACCCATTGCCTAGGGCCAATTCAGACAATGGGACAAAATTCCTACTCGGCCCCCAAAAGGGTAACCAGAGGAACCTACACTGCTGACAGGGCGGGAAGGGAGGGAGCCAATAACGAAAGATGCAAAGGGTGGGGAGGCTGGCCCTTACATGGGGTTCTCAGTCTCCCCGCCCCAAAGAAGCCCATTGTTGGCTGATCACATATGGCCTAATTGTGGTCTGTCTCCCCATCCCACCCCCACGTGCAAACCTCTCCCCGACCCCAGCTAGGTGTGGCCGGTGGAAGGCAATTGAGTGTATATATGACACTTTGGTGTTTCTGTTACTTGTTTTTACCCACTATCAGCCCTTGATGATAGGACAAGTTCAAAACTCTATAAAAAATAGTTTAGGCTTGGTTCTCAAAGATGTAGAGGTCTCACGGATTCTCAGTGATGTCCAGTTGGAATTGAGTAGGTGGCAGCTCTAAAAAATAGGATCAGTGTAAAAATAACTACATAAGCATTCTCCAGGTCTTGGGGACAAATTTGTGAATGCAATAGGGGTAAGAGACCAGTCCGCCTGGATCTAATTCCAACCAGCTGCTATGGGTAGAGAGGCAAATCATCTCTCTCTTGTACTCAACACAGCATGGTTTTTCCAAGAGTTCTCTAAAAGCTTGGAAAGGCCAGGTTTATAGTAGAACTCCCCATCAGCCCATAAAGCTGCACCTGCCCTTCCCACTCCCCACATGGCTCTGCTGTGTCACACCCCTGACTCCATCCAGTTCACCTGGGACTAATTCCAACTAGATGCTATATGGGTAGGAAAACTTTCCTGCTGTAGCTTCCTTCACACACCTCCCCAAACTGACCTTGTGAAGTTTGTTGGAGCGGGGGGGGGGGGGGAGAGAGAAAAAAATCAGACACAAGGAAGGCTGGGGACGCCAATTTTAAAGTCCCCACTGTGTTTCTAACAACAAAATGGAGGCTTTGAAGCATGAGTAGAAGCCTATATAGCTTCCTGGAATACTGGAATGGGCAGTCATAAATCCTCCTAACTCAATCTCTCCAGCTTGGGGGAATTAAAACAACAGGTCCCAACAGTCGTAGGGATGGACAAATCTGTGAATTTCAATTTCACTCAGTTTCTCATTTTTCTGACACAAAATATGAGATTTTTTTCTTGAAGAAATTGCCTGAAAATTCTTACATATTTATGCACATATCTCCTAATACATGCAGTTTTGCCAAATATATGCGTTTTTGAGAACTCCATTGCAAACTTCAGAGAAGTGTGAAATAAGGATAGCTGAGTTTTTGGTTCATGCATTAGTTCAAAAGTGCAAATTTAGGTAGGTTAAAAATGTGAACCAAATGAATTTCTCCCCCATCCCTACGAATACCTCCCGAGCGAGCAGGAATGACAGCTACAGGCTCCTCCTGATATACAATGGGAACTTCCAAGCATTTTATGAAACCTCCAGGAGGCTCCATTTTCAGAAACCCCCCATTTGCCAGGAATAGTTGGGAACGGAAAAGACATGGCTCCTCTGCTTTCCAAGTCTTTCCTGCTTCCAGTAATCCCCCACATACACCTCACAAAGTAAATCTGGAAAAGGAGAGGAAGGAAAGAAACTAGCAACAGAGCATTATGGAAACAGTGACACAGGTGAATTTTAAAGGGGATTTTGGCTTGTCTCATATTGTGCACCTATTCCAAAACAGGGGACTTTGTTTCTCATCTCTCCACACACACACAATTTCACAGTTTGGTGCCATTCATAGTAGGAATCTGTGGGAAGTTTTTGACCCACTTTGAAATTTGACTGGGCAACAGATACTTCTATTGTTCACTATTTTGTCCTCTGCAGGCCCTAGATGTTAGTTGGGACTTGTACTCCTAAAGCTGTATGAGCACCAAGTGGTTTTTTTAAACATGCATATTTCACTTTTGGTTGCATTGCATCATGGGATTTAGCAGAACCCAGAATGAATCAGAATTGAACTGAAATGATGGGCAACTAGCAAACACTCAGTTTTTAAATGGGCATTGGTACAAAAGGTGATATCGTGGTATTATACATGAGATTAGACTAATTGGTTTCATGCAAAAGGTGTTTATAGATAATACTGAGAGAATACAGATGTCATGAGAATGCATAATGAGATGATTAGGTATACTTTGAGAATACAGAATGAGTACTATAGCAGTGTGAAACTTCCAGAATAATGTGCATAGCTAGTTTGAGTGATTGTACCTTGTACATTTTGATTAGACTATGAGAGGCTTTGGAGAAACAGGTGAGATTGTTGAAACTTGTAACTTTGATCCCAGTCCTGCCATCTGTGAATCTGGGGAGCAGATGCTTTAAAATGTTGCTTTCTTTTGCCATAACGTAGTGATAGTGTGTGAGACGTAGTGAGAGCCAGTGTGGTGTAGTGGTGAGAGTGCTGGACTGGGACTCGGGAGATCTGGGTTCTAGTCCCCGCTCAGCCATGAAACTCACTGGGTGACTTTGGGCCAGTCACTGACTCTCAGCCTAACCTACCTCACAGGGTTGTTGTGAGGATAAAATGGAGAGGAGGATGATGATTATTTAAGCCACCTTGAGTTCCTTGCAGGAGAAATAAATGAAATGAAATAAATAAAAAATAGTGCACATGCTTGGCAAACAGAGGGTTCCCAGGCTTAGTCCCTGTAGTATATCTAGTTAAAGGATCTCAGCAAGGAAAGAGCCACAATATCAACTCTTTGCTGAGTTTTCAACTTGCATCCATCTTGAATTTGATTAGGATGACATTTGACCAATCAGAATTGTTCTCCTAGCCCCAGAATAGTGAATGTGTGGCTCTCCAGATCTTATTGGACTCCAACTCTCCAGCCAGCATGGCCAGTGGTCAGGGATGGCCACAGGTTGTTCACCCCACCCTAGGGATGTGCGTGGAACTCAATAGGGGGGAGCTCCACACGACTTACCTTTCCCTGGCTAGGCACAACTCCCAGCGAGAGCAGCCAGGGAAAGCAACGTCCAGGCCCCCGGCGCAGTGTTTTTTTACGTAAAAACCAAAGTAAACCACCTTAAAACGGCCGCGATTTGCTATTCACGGCAGTTTTAAGGTAGTTTACCTTGGTTTTTACATAAAAAATGCAGCGCCGGGGACCCAGAAGTGATGTGCCAGGGACCCGGAAGTGTGCCGAGTGCCTCACCGAGCGCCTCAGCTGGTGCTCGGCAAGGCGCTCGGCGGATCGCATGGCTCGCTGAGTGCCCTGTGAGTCAGGGGTGGGCAATTCGCTCACCCCTACCCTAGACCATCAAGCCTGGCCTATGGGAGGGTCAGAGGCAGACCAGTGCAAGTCACTGGTTCTCTCTCCAGCTCAAAAGATCTTAAGTGTCCAGAAGCTGCAGTTCAATTCAAAAGATCTTAAGTGTCCAGAAGCTACAAAATGTGGCAACTATGCTGCTAACTGGTGCACATTATCAGGACCACATTTAAGCTGTCCTGGAAGACCTGTATTGGTTGTCAATTGCTTTCTGGGCACAACTTAAGGCTTTAATCTTCATAGCCCTAAATGGCTTTGGGCCTGGCTATCTAAGGGACTGCCTGTCTCACTGTGAACCTGTCTGAATATTAAGATTTGGAGGAGATCTTTTGAGGGCACCAGTACTTGCAGAGGCCTGTTTGGGGGGCATGCATGAAAGGGCTTTCTCCTGTGTTGCCTGCAAAGTACGTGTGAAGGGAGGAAGAGGGTTGCCCTAACTCTCAGCATTGTAGGCAGGGACAAAAGGTTGCTTGGGATGAACAACAACCCGGCAAGGCAGGCTTCTACTACCCCTTACGTCCAACTCAGACTTTACAGGACACACCTAGGGCTTACGACATAAGGGCCCAAACCAGCACCCTCTGTTTGAAAGTCTCAGACCTGAAAACTTAAACAATAGCAATAACCAAGTGGAAAGTTCTAGATTTAGTACAAAGCAGGCAGGGTTGGTAACTCCTATTTCAGTGGGGCTCATTTTCCTTTGCAGGTTTTATTTGGAGCTTCATATGAGCTATCCATGGTGCTGAACTCCATCCCCAAAACTTCATTCCCCTGGTACGAAGGCTTCACTGAAATCATTGGAAGAATTTGATCATGATAGGTGCTAAGTTTATTTATAAAAAAGGGAAAAGGGATAACATACAAGGAAACAGAGCAAATTTTGGAAACTGTATTTGCAAGGCAAAACAACAAAACTGACTAGACCTGTCTATAGTACCAAGGTACAGGTCTTCAATAGAACAGGACCTCAGAAACCAGCAATATCAAGCCAGACGAAGATGAAGCCGAAAGGCAGCTGTAGCCCCACCCCCAACCTGGTTTCATACCCCAAAATCTTTAGCAAAGCCAAGGTGATTCTTATTAGACAACCACATGCTAATTGAAACAGTCTTCTCAGGCTTTCAGGAGTGGAGGGGCATGGGGCAGAAACTTCCCACAAACACTCAGCTGAACTTGTTCAGCCCAATTAATAAAAGCCCTGGACAGTGGACAGTGAGGGATAATATATGCAGATGGCCTAACGAATACATGCAGGCTCAGCCTCACGGGATGGAGCGTTACAGGCTGCTGAGACACAGAAGGAAAATGGATTTTTTTTTAAAAAAAAAATATCATTTATTTCAGCAACAAACACCACACACACCAAAAAACACACACCCACATACAACAATCAACACAAACTAAAACTAAAAAGGACTTCCAATTTTCTCTAAAACAAATATAAGTAACAATACTTTCTCTTACTCCAAAAATACAGAATGTGTTTTTTTTTTTTCTATTGTCCAAAAAAAAATTCTTTTTATTCATTTGGCCCAAAACATTTTTCTCCACACATAATCTATTAGAGGTTTTCATTTAACAGTCTAATAGCATAGGTTAATGAATACTACTGCAAATACCTTTCCCCATCCCACTTCTATTATAAACAGTACTAAACATATGAGGATAAACTAATAACATTGCCAAACCGAACAGAAATTCAAAAATCCTTCCTACTACTAGAATTCTCTTTTAAATCTTTCTGCTAGATCCCTCACCTATTTAAAATAAATTCAGTTTAATTCCCTTTCCCTTAAAAATAAAGATCACACATTTCAAGGTAGTCCTCCCTCCAAATTCACAATTTAAAAAAAATCCATACCCCTTAAGAATACAATCCCCACCTTTCAGGATACACATTCCTCTTTGTTATTCATATATCCAACCACCCAAATGCCTTTATCCATATTAGCCAATTCCCAATAACATAAACCCACATTACCTCCCCTTATAAAAGAAATTTTCTTTAACCTTTTCAGCACATATTTTCCAGTAAGACATTAATACATTATAACACAGATTTTAGGCCCATTTTAACATACATTTATTCACATATTTTTATGTTGTCGTCCCAAGAAAAGAAAAAAGACATAAGATGGAAAAGAATCTTTTCCATCTTATTCCCACCCACCCACAGATAAACAGATACTTGTTTTCTTTTTCATTTCTTTTTAAGAAAGTCAATTAGAGGATTCCACTCATCAATAAGGATAGATGCTATCTTTTCTTCAATTAATCATATGCCTTCTTTGCCAGACTCATCAACCATTTTTCTTGTCAAAATCCTCTTCCTCTATCGAAGACAATCTTTTCCAACTTCAGCTTTAAAATAAAGAGGACACAATTTCGCATAGCAATTGACATCTCCTTCCAAACAGTCTTATCCTTTTCAGTAAATAAATATTGCTGGGGAACTTGATCTATTGTTTCCCTTCCAACAAAAGGAACCAGTAGAGCCCCTTATTTCATCAGGCTCTGAAATAATTCCAGATCTCAGGCACTTTTCTTCTTCTTCTCTCAAGCATTTTTCTTCTTGTTCCAAAACCAATAGAGCCAAAACTTGTTCTCCTTCAAACTCTCTATTTCATGCTTGTATTTTGTTCTGTGAGGTTTCAGCCTTATCTTTGTTCTGTTTCACTTTTCCAAGTGTTTGCTTTATATTTTTAAATTCTTGTCATATTTCCATCTTGGTATCGACCAACCTCTCAACCATTCTTTTCTCCAAGACATAAATCCTGACTACCATTTTCTCCTCCATTTGATTAAGTAAATTGTAAAGCAAATCCAATGTGGCCATTTTTACTCAGTTTTATCTTTCTGTCCTCCCTGCTAGCCTAAACAGAAAACGGTCTCACGTTGTGTAACTGTCTGGCAGCTTCGCCCACCTATACTTTCAGCAGAAATAAGAATAATAGGATTTAAAAAACTCTTTCTTTCCTGCTTTCAAACTTTTTCACTCTGTGAAGCTTTTAACCTCAATTCTTAGTTTTAGAAGACTTTCCAAAATCTCTTGTAGTCACAGAAAAAAATCTTTATTCCCAGTGAGAAGAGTCAGCTTTGTTGTTGAGAAAACCTCTCTTCATTCCTAAACAGTTAAGTAAATATTAAACCAATGGGGGTAGGCAGACCTTAAAGACCATTCAAATCTCCAACACAGTATTTGAGCAAGATGCAAATCCTTCGCTCCGGGCACCTACTGCGAGAAAAACTGTTGAGACGGCAGATGACTCATGAAGAAGCGACCTTTAGAGTATGAAAGGCATATCTCAAAGAATCTTCCCTTATCCAGGAAGATATATGCTGACTGGGATCACTCCCAGCCAATTTTTATGCCGGGTTGTGCCCTCAGCGATTGCTGAAGGTGTCAGATCGCCATTTTCCCAATGAAAGTGGAAAATGGATATCTTGTCACTATGGAATGCACTCCCTCAAAAACTATGATTGGCCCCTGCAACGACACGGTCCATACACTTTAGGACCAGACGCATAAACCCTTCTCAGGCTAAGCACCAACACTTAAAAACCTGAGGGGAGGGTCAAATGAAACCTTTCCCCTACCAATGAGGGAAAAGATTAATACAGGTTATTAAGAATCTATTTTAAATTTATGATACTGTGGGCACAAAGGTGTATGTGTGTGTAGAGGTAAAAGTAATGCAGGTTAAACCTCTTATATTGACCACCGATATTCCGCTTTCCATCCTTGAGTTGGGAGTAAAGTAACTGCTTTGGGAGACGGCAGTCAGGCATTCGAACAACATGACCGGTCCACTGAAGTTGGCGTTGAAGGATCATTTTTTCAATGCTAGTAGTCTTTGCTTCTTCCAGTACACTGACATTTGTTCGCCTATCTTCCCAAGTAATTTGCAGGATTTTCCGGAGGCAACGTTGATGAAACCTTTCAAGGAGGTGGAAGTGACGTTTATAGATAGTCCATGTTTCGCAGGCATACAATAAAGTTGGTAATACAATGGCTTCATAAACCAGTGTTTTGGTCTTCTTACAAATATCCCGATCCTCGAACACTCTATGTTTCATTCGAGAAAATGCGGCACTTGCGGAGCTCAGACGATGCTGGATTTCACTGTCGATGTTAGCTGTAACAGAAAGATAGCTGCCAAGATAGAGAAAATGATCGACATTTTCCAGTATTGTCCCGCCACGCCAAGCTGACACGTAGGATTTGGGTAGCAAACAAAATAAAAATAAGTTTATTTTAATTCTCAAAATCTTAGTTCCAGAAAATAACTTTAAACCTGCCTACACCAAACACTTTGTAATTAACCTAAGTCCCTATAACTCTAAATATTTCCACTCCTCACACAAGCACTGATTTCTCTCAAAACTCCTGACAAACAAGACACGAATAATCCAACTAACCTAACTCCCCAACTCCCAACACACACTCTCAACACTCCAACACACTAACTCCCAACACCAACACCAACACCAACACCAACCTCAACACTCAACTACTAACACTCCCAACACTCACTAACTCTGACATCACTCAAACACTCCTTATATATTCCTCCCCCCACCCTTTCCAGGACATCACAAACCACACCCACTCAGTTCAACATTCTATACTCACTAAACATACAAATGCAGACATACACCAGATAACTGAATTGTGGGGTTACGCCACAGCCCCCCCCCCATTCTGTTGGCCTTTAGAAATGGTTTAAAGAGTTATTATTTTTCAATTTGGCATTTCAAAATATATAGTTTAAATGTGTTCATGTTGCTTATGGTTCAAAGCTCTTGTTTTTGTTATCTTAAGGTTTTATTGTTTTTAAATTGCTGTACACTGCCTTGATGGCTTTTTAGCAGATAGCACAGCAGATAAATGGCAAAAATACATACATACATGCATACATACATACGTAAACTATTTGTGTTTTTTGTTATATTCTTTCAAGTAGACCAGACTTGAAGATTAGGTCTGGGCTACAACCAAGAAACCAGGATGCGTAGATGGGCACAATCCTAAAAATAATGTGGGCTGTATAAGTCAAGTACTCAAAAAAGAAACAAAAAACAAATAAAAAATGACTGAATTGCCAAGATGACTCCGGAATAGCCAGTGATCAGTCCTCCACATTATATCAGAAGAGATTCTCCAGCATACTGTGGGCTTTGCTTCAAATTGGCAATACTGTATAGATCCCCGGGCAGCCATGGCAAAAGAGAACCTGGATTTTAAGAAATCGTTGATGGCCTTACCAGAGAGAGTACAGTCTTTCCTTTATCTGCACTGCTATCAATCAATCTTATCCATAACAACTTAAATTCATTAATGCAACGGTAAAGGTAAAATAATATAATTTGCAAAATTAAATAACTAATTAATTTAAATTAGATTTGGGAGATCTACAGGGATTAATAATGTGTTATATGAAAGAAGACAGACTGATTGAATGATGCCAGCATAGTAGCATTACTTGCATTAGGCAGCTTGAATTAGTAACTAGTGGTGTGTGTGCAACTAGAAAGAGGAACCAGAGAGGCAGAATGCCCCCTGGTGTTTGGGATCTACTCACATAAATTCTTGGCTTACTTTACATCTTGATAAGCTCACTACTTAGTGTTCTTTGAGAATACAGCTGAAATTTTTGGGATGTAAGGGAATGGTCACTGCTCAGTGGTAGAGCACACACTTTGTGTAAGAACATAAGAAGAGCCCTGCTGGGTCAGACCAAGGGTCCATCTAGTCCAGCATTCTGTTCACACAGTGGCCAACCAGCTGCCCACGGGATCCCACAAGCAGGACATGAGTGCAACAGCACTTTCCCACCCATGTTACTAGCAATTGGTGTACACAGGCATACTACCTCTGATACTGGAGGAAGCATATAGCCAACCATGACTAGTAGCCATTGATATCCTTCTCCTCAATGAATTTGTCCATCCCCCTTTTAAAGCTGTCCAAATTGGTGACCATCACTGTGTGCCAAATGTCCCAGGTTCAATCCCTGGCATCGCTAGGTAGGGCTGGGAAAGTCTCCTTTCTGAAATTCTGGAGAGCTGCTGCAAGTCAATGTAGGCAGTATTAAGCTCTATGGCCTTACTCAGTATAGGGCAGCTTTCTGACATTCTTACTAAGGCATTTCTTCCAGGTAAACATGCTTTGGACTGTGCTCTTAGTGTAGGCAACAATTTATACAACTAGCTGGTGGCTATCTAGTTGTCTGTTCATGTGTCCATAAATCAGGATTTACCCAGTTCACAGCTTCTGGACCTAGCATGGACTCTGCCACAATCTGCATTTGAAGTCCATACATTTCTGAGCTTACAATGTGATTCACCTACCAAAGAAAAATTGTGTTTGACAGCATGTGTACATTTGAAAAATGTGCATGAAAAATGCAGTTTTGAAAAATGTGCACAAACACATTTTAAATAATCAATGGGGGAAGAATGAGTACATTTCAAAGATACACAGAATTGATGCATACATTTGAAAAAAATGTGCACAAAAATATGCATGAATTTTCATTTGAAAATAAAATAAACAAAGATCGCAATCTGATATGGACACAAGATGAAATGTTCTTTGAGGTGGAATTTGGAGAACTTTGATGAACTTGTGTTTTGCTTGTATGCACATGCACATCCTTAAGAGTCAGTACTCATGCCTGAACACCAGAAATAGAGAGAATGATTGTGGCCTCATAACCTAACAGTGGGGTATTCCTCCACCCCTAGCAAAAAATATAATCCTAGTTCTGCCACCTAACTCTAAGCCCAGTGCTTCCTCCAGGAATTATAAAAAAAAAATCTATGCAGAATCATGGAAGAACAACATTATGAAATAGCCTCCCAACACAGGGTTTGGGAGATGTGCTTCCTGGGTTGACAGAAAAATTATACGGTTCTTTTTCAGTCCATTAATCAAAAGCGGCTGCAGTTTCCATTTCAACGAGAAAGGTGAAACAGTGATAAATATTGAGCAGAAAAAGTTAATTCATATCCAAGCTCCTAGAGCATTTTAATAAATAAGAAGTAAAGCATACACAGAGAGACACACATCCCTTGCCAGCGTTTAGATGCTGCTGCTGCGATATTGCCAAGACTGCTCAGATATGGCTTATGGGATGGGGAAGTGATAATTTATACATCAAAAGGCTGATCAAATCTTTTGGGACAGATTTATTCATGCATTTTTCTTATCTTCTGCCCCGTCCTTTCAATGGCTCAGGGCTGCTTATGTGAGGCCCTGGTGGGCTCCCATCCAGGTACTGACCAGACTGAGACCTGCTTAACTTTAATAATAATGTAATACTAGGATATGTCCTCATACCACTCTCTGGCTCTGCACTTTGGATGACATAAGGAGGATTTCTACTGGTTATCAACTGCTTCCTCTAATCAGCCATGCACTAGGAACTGTGTCTTGGACTTCTGAGAGTTAATTCAAAATCAGGCAGCTTCTGACTCCACCAGCTACAGAACTCATTCAGATAGTAAGGGCACAATCCTATGGGGATGCCCATCACCCTCGGAGGATGACAGGCATCCTATGCAGGGTAAGAGGAGTGCAGAGCCAGAGAGTGGTATGAGGACCACTCTTTGCCTCTACACTCCTCCCGCCCTGCAAAACAGCTAGACAGCTGAACTGATTTCAGCTGTCGAACTGCAGCACTTTGGATCAGGAGGGAAGGAGGCTGAAGTGCCACCAGGATACGTCGTATCTTGGCAGTGCCTATCTCCCCCCCTTCTCCGCCCCCTGGAATGTCCACTAAACCCCTTCGCAGAGGTCATTTTTGTGACCTCAAAGAAGCAGCTGGCATGGTTCTTTCCATGCCAGCTGCAAGGGTGGGGAGAGTGCTCCGAGCACGGAGTCCCAGCTCCGACATCAGAGTTGTTTTCCGATGTTGGAGCTGGGACTCCGAAGAATCCTATGGTCCTCTAGATGCCATCTAGAGGCCATAGGATTGTGCTTCCCAGCCACAGGTAAAAAAAAAAAAGGCCCATCTTCATTTTTATTTTGCAGTACATTCAGCAATATTTAGTCTACTTGTGTGTGTCCCCATGTGTTGAAGGTTAGTCTGAATCCAGCCATTCAGTTCAAAGCTCAGTCTTGTGGAATCAAATATCAACTCTCAGGGATAGAGTTTTATTATATGAATAAACCAATGTATCATATGAGAAGGTTTTGACTCAATAATTAATACCTCAGCTGATTGAACAAATTGGCCCTTAGACTTAGATGTGAATTCTGTCAGTCAGTGTGGAGGCTGTTGTATTATAGTTTGGGTGTTTTTTGAGAGGGGAAGGAAGAAACTCCAACATGAAAGGTGAAATCTAAGGTCCCTTTCCATTCTGTGCACTCCTTGCACTAGTTCCACTGATCTAAATAGACATGTTCATATATGAACATCTACACACGCTTCTTAAGGATGGGAGAGAATTTTGTTTGGTCTGCATGTTTAAGCAAACTGGCCTAATTCACATCCTGCACTAATATGCAGATTGGAACACAGTTATTATCCTTTGGATTGTGCACTTCTCTGAACGTTGCAATGCTGCTCTCGCCTTAAAAATGGCATCCAAAAATGTGTATGTCAGGGAATGTTGCATCCAAACCTTCCCTAACATATTATGTACATATTATGGAAAAGTTGCGTATGACAAATATGCATTTTGTGGAAAGTTGCATATGAGAAACAGGCACATCAGGGAAAGTTGTGTGCAAAAATAAAATGAACTTGTGTGTGTGTTGTTTTCTTGGGAAAAAAGAAGTTGCAGACTGCTGTGGCAATTGAACGGAGGAGACTTATGATTGAATGTATGCAAAACTGGCATGGACCTGATATAGACAGGTTTCATAGAGTTTATTTCATAGATCATAAGAGTTGGAAGGGGCTACAAGGCTATCGAGTCCAACCCCCTGCTCAATGCAGGAAACTGGAGGAGGGGTCTCCCATCCAAGTAATAACCAGGCCTGACCCTGCTTAGCTTTCCACACTCAGACAAGCTGAGCCAGCGTAAGCCACAGGCCTGTATCATCCATCTCTACCCCTGCTATCCTGACATCTCCCTAGGGTTCTTGCTTTACACACACACACCCCACACACACACCGCACACACACCAATCTATTTCCAGTTGCAGTGTTCACACTTTCTCGGGATTCTGCCATTTGCCAGGCTGGGTAGTAACAGGGCCATTACTGTGCATGTGTCCATTAGCAGTCAGTGCTTTGAGCAGATGGAAGAAAGGAAGATGTCATAATCCACTTGCCCTCTTAGGGGTAAAGGTGGAAAAATGCCTTCCAAATCTGCTTAGCTCTCTGAAGAACAGACCTGGGAAGCATTTATTATTATCCTTGTTTGCCTATCGCTCAGAAGGCAGCAGAGTAAAAAAAATTTGGGTATTCCAGCCAGCTCTCACAATGACTTCTTGTGTGACCTTGGGCTCTTCCATCTCCATCAGCAAATTGGGGATGGTAATACTTAGCCATCTTTTGGAGAATGATTTGACACCTCTGGGTGGAAGGTGCTCAAAGAGTGCAAAGCATTATTATTATTACGATGATCTATGAATGTTATTAATGGGCATGACATTTCCATTCCCCCTTTTAAAAATCAGCTCACGGTATTTGACTCCCTGCAGCCGCATGAACTTCTCAGACTGGCAGCAGACATGAGTACTTCCTTGCATTGGCTTAAAATTACAGCAGCCTTTTTTTTTTTTTGGTCATGGTCCCTTTATTACAAGGCTGTAAGCATATCATTGCACCAGATTCCGTAGAGTTATGTTGTCCACCAGTGAAGAAAGATCAGAGCAAGCTGCGTGATTTGAAGCAACAAGGAACAGTCTGAAACTTGAAAGCGTTTCGCAGCACTCTAAAGACAAACACATTTATTCTGGCATAAGGTTCCACAGACACTGTCCATTTCATTGGATTTATGGTCATAGGGATGGGTGAGGATTTAGTTTCAGTTCAGTGTGATAAGACTAACAAAATTTGAAAAGTTCTCCATAATCGAGAGAAAAATAATTTGAGATTAAGAAACCGAAACTGACAGATTGGTCTATCCAGCGCCAAGGGCTTTGCGTGGTTAGTTCTTAAAAGTCTGGCATTGAAACTCTGTTTATTCAGCTGGACACTATGATCAACACCTCAGGCCTTTCTCCGAGAGCCACCTCTGAGGGATGCTTGGAGGGTGGCAACAAGGGAGAGGGCCTTCTCAGTGGTGGCCCCCCAATTATGGAATGATCTCCCCACTGAGGCCCTCCTGGCACCGATTCTGTCATCTTTTCAGCACACGGTTAAGACTGCCCTCTTCTCCCAGGCATCTAATGGTATTTACTGGCATGATGGGGCACTTATGTCAGCTGCTTTTTAAACAGTTTAAAAAGTGTAGTTTGTATTGACATTGTTTTAGCTCTTAAATTGTTTTTAAATTCTGTATATTGAAAAATTTTATGCAGGTTTTTTTAAATTGTATTTGTGGTGTGTTTTTATGTATTGTTGTGAACCGCCCAGAGAGCTTTGGCTAATGAAATGAATAAGTAACAACAACCACAACAACAACCATGTTATTAGGGTTACCACCTCTCTATCTCTTTTTAATTGGCTCCTCAACTTTAGCAGCTGTACGAAAGGCAGGTACATCACGGTCCACAATTCACAAAGATCTTCATATTCGGGATAGAAAGAACTTGAGATTTTAAAAACTCAAATGTGGGAGAAAGAGAAATGGACATATTTGCCCATTCCTAGTCCACAAAGGTTTATGCCAGAATAATTGTGTTACTCTTTAAGATGCCAGAACACTCTTTTGTTGTTTTTGCTACAACAGACTAACACAGCTACCCCTCTGGAATCTGAAACACCACTTAATGTTCCTGCTGAATTCTTGGTGTTTCTTATTCATCTGGGCCAGCATGAATATTAGGCCTGGATGTAGGAAACTCAAACTCAAATCCCCATTCAGCTATCAAACTCATTGAAAAATTATCTTGCTGCTGTTGGTCAGACCATCTTAGGTTGGGATGTGGCCCCACTATGGGTTGTGAACCCTCCTTTGAAGATTAGTCTTACATGCTGTGCATCATTCAGATGTGAGATGTCTCTGTTGTTGTAGGGATTGCCTAATCATTTGTACACCTGCATCCTGCTAATAAGTGACAAGAAAGCTAGAACTTCCTGTGTGTCTTTAAGATCTTCAGTAAACATTGGCCCCTCTGTAGATGGGTTTTTTCAGTTCATACATCATGGCACATAATTAGGGACACATTAGCTTACCTCCTAAGATAGGTTAGCTTAAGGAAGCTTATGGGAAGACGGTTTCGTGCCCTCTGCAGCTCCCTGTACTCCCTGAAGCCTCTCTGTTGGGTCAGGGGGCCCTCCTGAACAATGTAGGATGCAGCTGTGGGAGGTGGGATGCAGAATGTTCCTTCCATGGACATCCTGAAGTCAACTTATTTAAGGTTCCAAGCCCAGGACTAGGCAGTTCCCCTCTTCCTCGGGGGCTTTTGTGGGTGTAGGTAGCTGCAGTGTGTAGGAAAGGATGGTAAACTTTTCTTCCCGGAACTTCCTTAAGGTAACTTCCCTAAGGTAACTTATACTCTGGGTCTAGGATCATAGGATCATAGAGTTGGAAGGGGCCTACAAGGCCATCGAGTCCAACCCCCTGCTCAATGCAGGAAACTAGAGGAGGGGTGTCCTATTCAAATAATAACCAGGTCCTGACCCTGCTTACTTAGGACATAAGTCATTATGATTAGTTACATTTCAGGGATGGTTGTACTACATGAACCCTCATCCTCTCTTCCACAAGACTTCAAGTTTCCCCAAGTCTACTGGTTCTAATTCTATCCCCTTGTGCATGGATGGTGCTGTATTAGCAACATAAGGATCCAGATGTGGTGAATGAGTTTACTGTCAGTATAAAGCAGGGGTGGGGAATGTGTGGTCTCCAGATGTTGTTGGGCTGCAACTCCCATCAGCCCTAGCTAGCATAGCCAATAATGATGGCTGATGGGAATTGCAGTCCAACAACATCTGGAGGACCACACATTCCTCACCACTATTGTACAGGATAGATTGAAAGGCTATACTGAAAACAATCTACTCAGCATGTCGTTAGCCCTGTTGATATGTAGTTCCTTTCCCCAGCATGCATTGGGCTCGTGTAAAAGCTGCAAAGACCAGGAGGATACCAGAGTCTGGGGAGGTGAGAGGGAGATTGCTGTTTTAATCCCCCCCCCCCTTAAAACACCAACAAGTAGCACAAATGTACAATAACTACTGTGGCTAGTTCCCTCTCACCATCTCCCTTTGATTTAATCACACTATATACTAACGGTCCTTGGCTATTAAAACCATATGTGCTGAGTTTTCAGAATCCATGTAATGGACACATAAACAATTATTTATTTGTGTTGCTGTTAAACCTTGGTGGCTCACCTTGCATTTTTACAGTCACCATTTATTTGCCATGCATTGGCCATCCTACTCTATTAAAAATAGAAGTGTTAACTATGTTTTGGGCATTTAATTTTTAAGGTTCACAAGAGAGCATGGTTCTCAAAAGTCAATGTGTATAATATGGGTATCTGATAAAGCAAAGAGTGGTAGGACGGTACTCAACTTACCTGTGCGTTGGAGTTTCTAGGGATAAAAGGATAGATTTAGATTCTTGAGAGCTGACTTTCAACATAGTATGCAGAGTATTCTGAAGGATTGAAAGCTGCACATGAAAACTTAATTCTTCTGCTGAGATTGCTGCACATTGGTAGTGATCATTTCTACAAACCTGAATTAGGAACAATAGCATTGCAAATGTACAGCATTAAGTATCTACTACAAGTTGAACGATCAACAGGTTTAATGCATTCCAGAAAGAGTTCAAATGTTCTTACTGTATTCTATGTGAGCACCTCTTTTTTGTTAGAGTTATTCTCAATTTAAAGATGGAACAATGAGGATAAGAGACTGTACCCCAGTTTACACAGAAGCTGAAGAGCAAGGCTCCAAATAAAGAGAATGCTCCATGTGACTGTTGCAGCTAACAGGTCTGACAGCTAATACAGTCATTGAAAGCTTCCTCTCAGCCCTTTTGTCATTGTAGTTTCATCGTTGCTCTCTTCAGCTCTGAGAAGAAGCCAGGCACTGCCAGAAGGAAGATGAGTGAGTGGGCTGGCAGTGGCTTTGGTGCTAAGAAAATATGGGAAGGAGTCTTTCTGTGGGTGGCTACAACAGCTGTCAGAAATGCTACTGCTGGTGTCGCCCAGAGCATTCTTACTTTAAGGAGCTTCATTCATATAGGCTCATCCAGTGATTTGCCCAAGGTTCTGCAATGAGTCCTGGAATTTCTACACTCTCAGCTCCAACTTGATCTCTATATTTACCAGTCTGCAAAGGTTCACAGGTGGCAAAGTGTATCATGCCAACAATGACTAGGAAACAGAGATCTATGATCAGATATCGCTTGAGTGAAAAGAAATCTAAGAATATTCTACAGTATTATTTCAGTCTCTCCCCCCCCCCTCCAATATAAAGGAACTGATGGAGCTAGTGCTGTGCTGTAAGGCTTTTGACAAGTATTGCGCGCGTAAAAGGGGAAAAGAAGAGGCGAGACACAAGTATATGGTGTAAATAAAGGGCCACATTTTATTAATCAAGATCTGCGAAGGGTGAAAGTGCGGGTACTAACTAAAACTGGCCATTGGCCAGTGAGGTATCCCGGGCAGATACATCCAAACCCGGGGGGTGGTGCAGCACTTCGCCACCCCACCCCCCAGTTTTACACCCTCTTGGGTGCTGGGAGGCTTTCTCACAGTCCCCACCTCACGGTGCCACAGAACACCGATCCGTATGATGTAAGCCATCCTCACTAGCGATCCGTATTTCCCCCCACTGAGCCACGAAACTCAGCAAGCGTTGAGATACAGGTCTCGCCAGCCACTTGAACAGTGCCATTGGATGATCACCAAAACCCTAACCCCACTGCCTATTCCCGCACTTACTAGCCACAGAGAGAGACGTGCTTAAGCTAAGTCTCTTCTCCCCCACCTGGCAGAAACTACCTCCAGGAGGGCCCTTCGCAGATCCTGAAGAAAAATAAAATTGCCGACCTCGGACAAATGCACCCCGTCCGGTCGGTACAGCTCCCTCCGAGCCAAGGATATCTCGGAATGAGGAATCGCAACACCTCTCCCTCCAAGGCTCCTACAGATTGCTCTGTTCGCCTTCCGGCAAGCCTTGTTCAGGCCACTGGGATTGACAGTATCCCTTCAACAGCATCGTGGCAAGATGTGGGACCAGAGAATCTGGACACCAGGCCATCTCTGACGAATCACAGCAAGGTCCGCAGACACTTGCAAAATCAAGGCCATGCCCGTAAGCACACCTAATCGCTTTCCCCCAAATGCACTACCAGCACTTGCAGGGGCAGGCCTGAACAAGGCCACTGGGATTGACAGTATCCCTCCAACAGCATCGTGGCAAGATATGGGACCAGAGAATCTGGACACCAGGCCATCTCCGACGAATCACAGCAAGGTCCGCAGACACTTGCAAAATCAGGGCCATGCCCGTAAGCACGCCTAATCGCTTTCCCCCAAATGCACTACCAGCACTTGTGGGGGCAGGCCAACCAGGCCAGACCAGAATAACGTGGATAGGAGGTTCTGCTGCTGCACTGCACGCTGACCCAAGCACTGGGTGCAGCCAGTAGATCGATCCCAAGCTGAGATCCAAGGCCTGACTTATCAGTTTTCCACGCCGTCCAAATATCATACAGTGCCGGAACACAAGGACACAAGCCGACCTCCTTCCACTCCGGGAATCTGAAAAGACAGAAATGAAAACAGCAGCACCAATCATGGCAATTTGTGTACATACAATCGATATGCTTAAGAGCACCAGCGACACACCGCCTGGACACTGTCTGCGAGAAAACTTCAGAGCAGCAACCATCTAGAACAGGGGTCTTCAAACTAAGGCCCGCGGGCCACATCCGGCCCACCTTGCCTTTTTATACGGCCCGCCGGCTGATTGGCGGAAGCAGACTTTTTAAAAACTCTTTTGCTTCAAGCACCGATTCTTTTAATTCTTTTCCATAATATGGAAAAATTAGTGGTGGTGTTTTACCTCTTATGTATGAGCTGATGTAGCTAAGTCAGATTTCTAATGTTTCAAAAATGCTACTTTGGATTGAAGCAGAGTATGCTCATTTGTGTGATGGCAAAAACAAAAGTATATTCGTGTTAGGCATGAAACAATTGTGCAACTATATATGTAAATACCACCAGCCCTGCCAGGAGTATTCATTAATATTCCCCCTTCTTCCCTCCCCATTCCTTTTTCCTTGTCTGTCATGTCTTTTTAGATTGTAAGCCTGCGGGCAAGGACTGTCTTGTAATTGCTGTAAACCGCCCAGAGAGCTTTGGCTATTGGGCGGTATAAAAATGAAATGAAATAAATAAATAAATAAATAAAATAACTTTCCATTTAAGGGGAAAAAATTCACCCCTATCAAGTTAAAAAAAAAGGACCCGGGTCCTTTTTTTTTTTACTTGATCCATTCGTTCATATTTTTTTCAAACTATAGTCCGGCCCCCCAACAGTCTGAGGGACAATGAACTGGCCCCCTGTTTAAAAAGTTTGAGGACCCCTGATCTAGAAGATACTGATGACTGTAGAATGCTCTAGGCACTTGCCTTATACAGCACTGAATGGCTGACAGGAGTTTCTTAATCAACACTGCACCTCTCAAGAGTGTGCATAAGGTAAAATCCTGGCCTTGCCTATCAAGTCTGCAATGGCCACAGACACAATATTGTCGATCAGGATAATCGCAAAATGCGGGCAGCACTCAGTTCATATCGTGCTTCTGCAATGCAGCCACTCCAGTCTATTTGAAGAAAAGGATGTTGCTCTCATGTGCAATCGCAATTACGGTGCAGGGAATACATGGCGCTCCCTGACGGGGCCCAGATTTCAAATTGGCCAAAGCCGTTGCTGTGGGCACACATGGCAGCTGCCCACCACTCCAGTGGCCTCATGGAAAAACGAATTGGGAGCCCGCTGAATAATTATGGAAACGGAAGCCTTGGAAAGAAGGTGTCCGTAAAAGGCTTCCAGATCCCAGGCCTGAACCATACCAATATCCGGTACGAAGAGTTCCTTTAATGTAGACCGCATCTCCCTAAAAGAGAGCGGATAAAACAAAAGCGCGACACAATTCCCGAGCCTGCATGATCCTTCTATTGGGCTAGGGAGCTGCAGGAGGAGCCCCATATAGACAGGGACTGTAAAAGACCCCAACATGTGGCTTGGATTTCACGGCCGGCAGATAGGAATTATAATGTGCCGCACTGTGACAACCGAGCGTGCATAAAGCAATGCCCAGCTATGACTACAAAGCCCATGCAAAAAACTGCCACAGCAATCTGGGCCAAACATAGTGTGCGGAACCACATAGGTGGAATTTCAGGCCTCTGCTAGCACACAGGGACAGGATTATAAATCTCCCAACTCGCACACACTCTGCTCAAAGATAACACCAACAATGGCAACAGAGACCCCAAATGATGCCGTAGAGGCAAGGGATTACCGCCCACAGTTCAGGAATACTGACGTGCTGATATCCTGAGCAGTCTCCCAGGAAGGCAAATACAAAATTGGGCCCTTCCCACATTAACAGGAATATGAGCCTCGCCCACCTATAGCTGGCACCCCGAGGCAGCCTGTGCCAGAAAATTGGAGGGCAAAGCCAATTATACTGGGACATGGGTCGCTCTATGAGAAGCATTAAGTAACATAAAACAGGACCCCATCCCCCATCTGTAGGAGGCATGTAGCCGAGAGAGGATGCTTGAAGTAAAGTCCACCTGGTTACTTTCCATCGACAACACTGCTTGCTACCCAAAATTCAAGCAAGGCATGGGAACCAAAATCAAATTAAATAACAATGAGGCTGAACGCAAGTCATTATCAAGTCCCAGAACTATATGGGCTAACAGAACCCAATAGCTGCAGGAATGGAATTAACCCCTTCAGAGTTATATGCTTCGATGGCCAAAATAAAGTATGGGCCAGTGGCAGGCCTAGGGCATGGGTTGCCACCCATGCCTCCTAGGGCAGCCATACCGTAACCACACCGGACAGCCCACCCGCTGCCAACCGAGTAGGCAATAAAGAACATTACCAACACCACATATACAGGCCAGAGGATTAGATAAAACTGATAGTGCTGATAAGCGAGGCCCAAGAGTAAACCCAAGCTCCATAGTGAGTAGAATCCGGCAGACGAAATAAATATAATGTATCATGCAAATAAACTTGGACTAGATTAACGACCTGCTGCACATATTTTCTAAGAATGCACCTCCAGCTTAATGCACAGAATGCATTCATAAGCCCCATTGCAATGAAGGCATCTATAAGCCTCGCTTGTTAAGAGTTGAGCCCTTAAACCTACTAAAAATGGATATAAGCTCTGGACGTCCCAGGACAGAACCGAAACACACAAGGCAAGACCACCACTTACCAGTCTGAAATTGACATGAAATGATGAAATAAGCTTCGGCTACCTGATAAATCACATGGCTTAAGAACATTGGGACTCACGACTGTTCGCTGCGGGAAGAAATAGATGATGAAAATAGTTCAGCAAACTGGACCAACAGGAACACCACTGCAGATCCGGATGTTGTCTCGAGATCAGACAAACACAAACTACCTGGAAGACCCACAGCTTGTGAGCACTGGGGAAAACAGCCAAAAGAAAGCACATGGTATTAGATGGCGTAGTAGGGAACAAAACCCCAAAATGGACAGAGACATCGTAAGGCACAGACAGCCAAGGGAACAGGTAAAAAGGAAGGGCTGCACTCAGCCATCAGGTACTAACTAGCAGGGCGTATGGATCAGGGCCAACCTGACTTGCAAACAAAACTGCCACCAGAACTCCCAGCATGGCTCGGCATGATAAAATTGCTCGTGCCAACACAGAACATTGGCTTGGTTGGCTATGCAGGAAGCAGTGAAATAAGTGAATAATGGCTCGGCCATTATAAAAAACCATAAGTGAAGCAATAGCAGGATTCAGGTGGGCGTATGTCACCACATTCTAACTAATACATAAGGCCATTTAAAAACTAAGAAGGCATTATATCCAAAGTTCCTTGCCCATTAACTTGTTCTTCTTCTGTGCCCAAACTTCAACAAAAATTTATACATTTTTGCAATTACGTGATCATCACCTGTACACAATTGTATTTCAAATTCAGACTTATCCTGTTCTATATCATACATTCTTTTATCCACTTTAAATCTCTCTAACAATTGCATGTTTGAAAACCAGTGTAAGTTATAACCTTGTGTTACTAAACAATCCCGTGTTTTAATCCAATGTGTTCCCTGACACAATTCCAATATTTCTCGGTATTTTAACCAGTTCTCATTGCTTGTCATTTCTTTCCTGTATAGTGCCTCTTGGGGTGATATCCATAAGGGTAATTTTGGGCATAACCTGGGCTTGTATTTGTTCCAAACTCTTAATAACGCCCTTCTGATATAGTGGATATAATATAATGATGGAACAATGGGAACGCATGTGGACTAAAGGTATAAAATTTACACTGTGTTCTGATCTTAGAGAGAATTTTTACAAGATGATGTATCGTTGGTACCTAACTCCTGTGAAATTGGCTAAGATGTATAATAATGTGTCAAATGTATGTTGGAAATGTCAAAGTCATGAAGGAACATTTATCATGTTTGGTGGACATGTAAAAAAGTGAAAACATATTGGGTACAAATACACACATGGATACAAAAGATTTTAAAAGTGAATATTAAACTGAAACCAGAAATGTTTTTATTGGGTATAATGGACTTACAACTTGAGAAAGACTATGGAACATTATTACAATATATGATGACGGCAGCAAGAATAATCTATGCTCAAAAATGGAAAGAAGCAACTATACCAACTATAGAAGACTGGCTGTTGAAAATGTTGGACTTAGTAGAGATGGCAAAATTGACTTGTTTAATTAGAGAAATTTTTTTAACTTCATTCAAGAAAGACTGGAAACCTCTGGTGGACTTCTTGGGGAGGAGGGAAAGTGACTTAACTTTTGGTTTTGATTTCTGAATATTGGTAAGGTGATAGAAATTCTTTATGTGAAAATAGAAGAAACTTATATTGGATAAGGATTGGTAATGTTTGTCAGACAATGAGGCGGAAGCCAAATGTTGTTTTGGAAAATTCAATAAAAAAAATTTTCAAAAAAAACAACAACTAAGAAGGCAGACATAAGTTCCATTGAAATGAACACGCCAGCACACCTCTGGCCGGATAAACTGAGTCAAACTATTGGGCTGTCCAGCCCACTACCACTGACACTGAGTGGCAATGGCCCTCTGGGTTCCCAGGCAGGAGCCCCCCCCAATGAAATGCTGGGAACCTATCCAGGGACCCCCGGCATACAAGCCAGTGTTTAACCATAGAGCCACAACCAACTGCTTGGGGGCACACCCCGTCGTTCTTCCTGCCATCATGTCCCATTGGGAGGCAACCAATTCCTAAATAATAAAAATGAGAAAGCTTACAGAAAATTATGGTCACCAGCACATCAGCCCACTCTGCTCAGTATTACCAGCTGGCAACAGCTCTCCATAATTGTAGGCAGAATTGTTTCCAAAACCCTCCTAGAGATGCTGAGGATTGAACAAGAGCACGCCGGCAAAGCAGGTGCTCTACCTACTGAGCAATGGCAATTAACTAGAAACCAGATAATTTTTGAATTCATTTGTTTCAGTACTGAAGCAATCAAAATGTTTCATATACTTTATCACACAATGACCCTGCGAGGTAGACCAGCATGCAAACCCCCTCTTCGAAGGAAGGTATTATATAGTATTGTCCTGGTATCCCGCCTGCTTTCTTGCAAGGAACATGAGGCGGTGCACACAATTCCCCTTACATATCATCCTCACAACAACCCTGCAAGGCAGGGTAGGCCAAGAGTCAAGGACTGGCTTGTATCCATACCTAAAGTAAACAAAGCGCTTCCCCTACATTAACACACAACAACCCTGTTAGGCTGACCAGCATGGTAATCCACATATGTCAGAATGAAGGCCTAATGTATGTACTGTATTTGTATCCTGCCTGTTTTCCTGCAAGGGACCTGAGGCAGCTCACGTAGTCCTCCCTAACCGTTATCCACACAACAACCCTGTGCGGTATAAAACAAAGGGGGGGGGGTAAATCAACCCTTAGGTGTAGAACAAGGCAAAAGCCCCTGCAAGCGAAGCAAATCTACCACCAGAACCAATAAGGGTCTGGAATATAACTTTAACAATTAAGAAAGAGGCAAGGCCTTAAGAAAAATCTTCTTTTAATATTTAAATTACCTGCTCCAGTGCAAGAGAAGGAGGCCTCACCAGCCCAACAGGGAAGGCACCTAGGGTTTTTGTTGTTGTTGTTGTGAGATGCCCTATTTCACAACAGGGGGCCAAATAACAGGAGGCCTGGGCAAATCAGGCCCAGATACAGCAGAAATGCCACTCAGAGAAGGCGGGGCTGCAAGGCCCGACCAGGACACAAGGCCCCAGTAATAACACCAGGCCGCACCTGCCAGGAGGAAACACAGCCTGGCTGGACACAGGCCTATCCCTGACAGGAGGTCTGGGCCAACTAGGCCTCCGGCACAGAGTAAAAAGGCTGTGCCTGTTAAGGCAGCCATGAGGCCCAAACAACATAATGGGGGGGGCATGCGTGCCAGTGAGGTATCACGGGCAGATACATCCAAACCCGGGGGGTGGCGCAGCATAGTGAGAGGCTAGAAGCCACTGGTAATGTTGCCCGAAGGGCTGCTGCCAAGGTAAGTGCCCTTTACACAGGCCTGTAGAAGCTGAGGGATTCCCGATGGCAAGCAAGCCCAGGCACAGCCGTGCTGCAGGGCCACAGCTAATGGGCTATCTCGCAGGGGAAAGACAGGGCCTGTAGAGGCTGAATAATCCCCCAGGGAAAGCGGCAGGAAAAGGTGCCCACACCCCCTTGTAATCAAACCAGTCACTCGTCCTTGGGCGCTTCTGAATGTGTAGCTGTTTGGTGATCCTTCTTTCTCTGCAGCAGCAAAAGAAAGAGCCCAGAGTGTGGGCATGCTGGGCCTAATAACGGTCCTGCACGCTCCACCGTTGTATCCCATTGGAGGGTCTCACTCTCCTTTCCTCCCCGCGCAAAATTCTCCCCGCCCACAGTTGCACGTGGCCGGGGGAAGGGAATTGTGTAAATACCCTGAGCAGAAATACAAGCTTTGTCAGGAAGAAAACAGAAAGGTGCTTTTTTGATGTGTTTGTGTGTGTTGAAAGCACAATGTCTTAGCAATGGTCTGTATTCGCCACCAGTAAAGGTGCAAAAGAAGGGAAATCACACAATTGGAGAAATCAGGGGATTGAAATTGACTCAAATTCACTTTTTCTCCAGGATCTGACATTACCTCCATGCTGACATTGTCTCCATGCTTTGGCTCATGTAAGTTGTTAAATTGTTGAGGCTGTGTATATTTGTGGCATTCCATTTTCCTCCTTGAACTTTTCCTGTCTGATTTTCAACTGCTTCATTCCAGTGATGGTTCCAGTGACTTATTATGGAATATAGCCAAGCTCTTCATGTCTGACCATCCTCTGCCCTCTCAACTGGTTTGCCACCTTGATATTACCAGTTTCCTCTTTTCCTTCAGTTTTTGAGTCACTTTGGATGTTACAGGGAAGATACAGGCCTGTGGCTTATGCTGGCTCAGCTTGTCTGAGTGTGGAAAGCTAAGCAGGGTCAAGCCTGGTTATTACTTGGATGGGAGACCCCTCCTCTAGTTTCCTGCATTAAGCAGGGGGTTGGACTCGATGGCCTTGTATGGCCTTCCAACTCTATGATCTATGAAATCTAAGCACAAGTGACTGGTGTGTCTGCTTTTTTGCAGTACCATTGTAACATGCAATGTAATCTCTGTGCATCGCCCCTACAGTGGGGTGGTGAATGGGCATGCCATATGTTTACTGTTCATGCAGTTCTTAGGGGGTGGGGGAACAGGCTTTCTTCAGAAAGCCACCCTCCATGAGTACAGGGTGATGGAAATGTTCAAAGTAGGGGCACTCCTACTCATGCATTTAATGTACACAGATACAGAATATCTGAATAGGGTTAATCTGTCTACATGTGTTCATACCATATTTGTACCCAGGTACTAGACTCCTTTTTAATCCAGATCAAGGGTACAGATCAAGTGTACTGTGTACATCAGTACCTGCATTGAATGTATGCACATATTGTTGTGTGTGTATTGATATTAAATAGCTAAGACAAGATTATAAACTGGTAGACTGGTTTTTTTAAAAAAGTGACATAAACTGTACTATTTAAATGTACTATTAAATAGTACCATGTACTATTTGGAGCTGTTAAATGCCTCAGCACAGAGGGCAGTCATAACCTGGTGCCGAAAGGATAGTAAAGTTGGCGCCAGGCTGGCCTCAGTGGGGAGCCTGTTCCACAGTTGTGGGGCTACCACAGAAAAGGCCCTTGTTGCCTCCTTCCTAGCCTCCCTCGGGAGCGGCAGTCTGAGGAAGGCCCCAGGTGTTGAGTGTAGTGTCCAGGTAGACTGTGGTTGGGAGAGGCATTCCATCAGATATTGTGGTCCCAAGCCGTGTAGGGCTTTATAGGTTAAAACCAGCACCTTGAATCGGGCTCGGTAGCATATATAGGCAGCCAATGCAAGCAGGCCAGAACAGGTGCTATATGTTCAGACCTCCTGGTCCCAGTTATTAATTTGCCTACTGTATTTTGCACCTAGCTGCAGCTTCTGAACAGTCTTCAAGGGCAGTCCCACATAGAGGCCCTATGAGGAGAGACTGAAAGAACTGGGCATGTTTAGCCTTCAGAAGAGAAGACTGAGGGGAGATATGATAGCACTCTTCCAGTACTTGAAGGGTTGTCACACAGAGGAGGGCCAGGATCTCTTCTCGATCAACCCAGATTGCAGGACACAGAATAATGGGCTCATGCTACAGGAAGCCAGATTCCACGTGGACATCAGGAAAAATTTCCTGACTGTTAGAGCAATACACCAATGGAACCAACTAACTAGGGAGGTGGTGGGCTCTCCCACACTGGAGGCATTCAAGATGCAGCTGGACAGCCATCTGTCAGGGATGCTTTAACTTGGATTCCTGCATTGAGCAGGGGGTTGGACCCGATGGCCTTATAGGCCCCTTTCAACTCTACTATTCTATGATTCTATGAACCCCATTATGGAGAGGTGTGGGGCTGCAGCACTCCTGCTGCCCTTCACATATTTGCCCTATTCAGGTTGAGAACACCTGAATAGGGCTATTCTCACTTGATGTAACCATGTAATGTGTAGTCCCCTGGATGTCTGGAGCAAAACCCTTTTGGCTCTTAGGAGCTGCCATAGGAGATTCTGAGGAGTATTTTGTGAGGCATTTCTGAGGAAGAAGTGGAAGATTTGAGAGCGGAAAGAGACTAAGGAGCTCACAGGGGGTGAGGGGTGGGATAAATAAAAAGCACAAAGTAGAGACGACGCGTGTACATTAAATGCATAACCTCACACAACATTCATCCAGAAGCAGCTTTGAGTAGTAGGATGAGGCCTAGAGCTGCAGTAGGTAGAATACACACACGCACGCACACACACACTCACACACACACACCACTGGACTGCTTATATTCCTAACAGTTTCACATAAACTAGTAACTTTTCCAGAGACCAGACCACAATCCTTTGCAATGCCCACTGAACACACTGGGACTTATTCCTGTGTAGGTAAGCAGCAGTATTTTATCATAATTGCTTGAATTAAAGAAAAGAAATAATCTATTTACTCAAGATCCCAAAATTCCTTATTTCTTTTGTTGCTAATCAAGAAGCATGAATGCTACAGCAACAATGTAGGAGATATACTATTCTGTCACATGTTCTTCCTGATGAAGGAATACCCTTCAGTGGGCACATGGCTATCGGCCAGAAATCCCTGTATGCACATATGTACATTCCATACATGTGAATAACTGTATGAGTGTACAGATCAGCAATCTCTGTACGCAGAATGTAACGTGTGGACACCCCAAGGGGTTGTCATTCTGATTCATGCTCAAGTTTCTTTTCATATGCACAGACTTTAAATGTATGACTTGTACTTTGCTCACTATCCCAGAGCACTGTCAGTACTTACACTGAATTGTGAAGAACAATATACCCATCTCCATCCATTTGAAGCATCCTTACTTTGAGGTGACACAACCAGAAGTAAAGGAAGAGTCCCCGATTATCTAATGGCTCTTTCATCCTGTGCTGTTGTTGTTTAAGCTTGATTCGGTCTAACTCTGGTAAGCAAAGGGAAAAAATTGCCTCTCGGTCAATGAGAGGGGCCATAGCTGCATGGGTAGAACACATGCTTTGCATGCAAAAGGTCCCAGGTTCAATCTCCAGCATATCCATCAGGGCTGGGAAAGATTCTTGTCTGAAATGCTGGAAAGCTGCTGCCGGTCAGTGCAGAGAATTCTGCACTAGATGGACCGATGGTCTGACTCAGTGCAAGGCAGCTTCTTATGTTCCTAAGGGCACAATCCAATGGCTGGTAAATGCTGTCTGGCCAGACATAAGAAAAGTCGGAGTCCCAGCTCCAACCTCGGAAAAGCCCTCAGAGGTTGGAGCTGGACTCCGTCCTCGCAGCTGGCACACTTCTTGCTGCACTGGCAGAAGACCGGCTTCGGAGCCAGCACTGGGAGGGGGGACATGCCAGGGGGCAGGGAGGGGAGGAGCAAGGCACCATTGGGATATGAGGGATCCCAGTAGTGCCTCAGCCAGCCCTCCTCCTTGTGAGCAGGGTTAGAACACTTAGACGGCCGAAACTGGCAGTCCAAGTGTTTTGGAGGGTGAGAGAAGCATGGAGGCAATCCTTGCCTCTCTGCTCCCCCCACCTTCCATGGGATGCCCCCGTAACCCTCCAAGTTCA
This sequence comes from Shinisaurus crocodilurus, assembly GCA_021292165.1. Classification (NCBI taxonomy): domain Eukaryota; kingdom Metazoa; phylum Chordata; class Lepidosauria; order Squamata; family Shinisauridae; genus Shinisaurus; species Shinisaurus crocodilurus. The sequence goes on along the minus strand of CM037878.1, from coordinate 256,019,839 downwards.
GGGGGTTACAGGCATTCACATTGGATGGCACTGCCCAATGCTTTACATGCACAAGGCTCCAGGTCCAATCCAGCTCTGGTTAAAAAGGATCTCCTGTAGCCATTTTGGGATAGATCTCCATTTGAGATTTTGGAGAGCTGCTGTCAGTCAGAGTAGCAGGCAGTATTGGGCTCAAGAGACCAATAGCCCTGCCTTAATATAAGGCAGATTCACGAATGGTTATGAATATGAACATCTGATGTCGTAGTAGCCAAGTGGTTTTTACCTTGCAATAACAGATCATGTAAATGAGCATGCAACTTGGGCTTTTGTGTGTGTATTCTGGCAAAAGATAAACTTTTTATGAAATGGAAAGGGGGATAAATGCATGAGTGTGCTCATTTAGGAGATGCCTGTGGCGGACTGCCAGCCAATTCCTGATAGTTAAACACCATTTCCAACTCTAGGCCTGGGAGAAAAGCAGCAAATGAGATATGTAGTTGTTTCCAAAAAAAAATATGACAAGGCGGGGGTATAGTTCTAGTTGGAGAGGAGGTGGTCTGTGTTTTCAGCTGCCTGGCCTTTCCAGGGCTTAGAAAGTCTTCTTGTAATTCCCTTACATTTCTGAAGCAAATAAATAAATATTTACCAAGATATTAAACATTTATTGAAAAAGCCATATATTTAAGCCAGCTTGCGGGGTGCAAAAAAGGAGAGATGACTGCATATTTATTATTTAAATGCTGGGCAAGCTCTACATATTTATTTATTCCGCCGTAATCCTCTCCATGTTTTATAAATATTGCAAAAGATCCGTCAATAATATAACATGTTTTCACTAATCCAGTGGAATAATTAGGAAGCGTTTAGGGTAATATTGTTCAGAGCAAATATTGCACAAATGCGCTGAAAGGCGTGACTGGAACGCAGCGAGCTCCCTAGCTTAGGGCTTCCTCCAGTGCCTCTCAGCATCTATTAGTATCTATTAGTGCTGCCAAGCAAGCTGGAACTTTTCTGTCCTTTTGTAGTGCCTACTTGATTTATAGCAACAAGTTAATTCCGAAAAGAGATAACCATCACAATTACAGAACTATTACTGCAGATTACTTAAGCCAGTGGTACTCGACTATTGGAGCCTCAGGATTTCCTCCCATGTACTTGGGGGCTTCATGGTCAATACAGATTTCAAGAGATGATCTGAACTTCATAACACTTGTCTAGTTTGTAATTTCCATTCCTACCAGGAGTTTAAGCATCCCAGCAAATGCACACACACAATACACACACCAAGCTGGGAATATAATATTTGAATTGGATGCTTCTTTTTTTTTAACATGGACTAGGGCTTTCACAGTTGTTTACTTCTCCAAGTAGGAGCAGTGAAAGAAAGAAAGAAAGAAAGAACCACTGCTCATTTGCATATGTAGATATACTTGCAGATTTCAATTGCACTTTGTCCAACATTGAGGCTGAGCTTAAAGGATAAAGTGACAGCTGTTTTGCAAATAAAATCTGGATTCTTAAGAGACTACCTGCTGCAATTGGGATCAAAAAGCAATTCCTCTCCCTCCCCCATCATGTTCCTTCACTCCACCCAAATTTCATGATTGTGCAGATGGCCAATCAAAGCTAGGGCTATTTCATACATGCAAGTTCAGTGCGTGGTGTCACATCACTCAGCAGGTCACATCTGAATGTATGGACTCCCTCCACTGGTAGGGAGTAGCTAAGGTGACACAAAAAGATCTCTGTCTGCAGTGACCATTCCACATGTGCAAGCCATCACTCTGGTGTTGCAGTCATCCGGTGATATGCACATGTGGGCCCTGCCTTTACTGAAACGGTTCTAAAATGCTGGAACTCTCTTTCCCTTGGCAGGAGTAATAGCTTTTACATTCATGCTCAATAGTAAGTTGTAATTGTGGAACAGGAAGAATTCCCCCTCTCAGTTTGAGTTCCTTTGCCTAAAGCCTATAGTACAATATTATCATTTTTGGAAACATGCAATGTAGATGATATGCAAGACCATATTTCTTCTAGGCTTTTCTATAAGCTTTGTTGACTGGTGGCTACTGAATATGGAGAATCTAATTTTCTATATGGAGAACCCAGATTCAGTAAATTACCCAATTGACCTTTCATCCTGTTCAAGAGTTCAAAAATGAACATGTTGGTGGGGCAGGCGAGGATAATACCTCCAGTATCAGAAGCAGTATGCCTCTTTGCTGGGGAACATGAGTGGGAGGGTGGTATTGCATTCATGCCCCATAGGCAGCTGGTTGGCCAGTGTGTGAACAGAATGCTGGGCTAAATGGGTCTTTCATCTGTTCCAGCATGGCTCTCCTTATGTTCCTAATCAAGGTCATGGTCCTGCTCCCAACTTTCACACATTCAGTGTGTTGCTTGTACAACAGACAAGCATAACCCCACATGTAGCCTCGTTATGTATGAACCATAGCCTTGATTTTCCCAAGGTACAAATCATACATAGGGGACCTATCTGCACGTTCAAGTGTATGTGTGTGTATGTGCAAACAACACAGTGAGCATGTAGAGACTGAGGGTGGGGCCAGCAGATGTGGCACCGATTTCCATCTCTCCACATGCTCATTTTAAATGTCTCTATTTCATTACTGTGAATGTAGAACGAGATACGTATGCCTTTTTTTCTGACAGGCATTGCGCTGTGTTAACAACTTCATGGTGGCAGAATGGTGGACTTGTACCTGCTTCTTCACAGTAGCCACAGACACACACAATCAGCCAGCATATTCCTAGTAGGGATGTCACAGAAATCCACAACGGAATGAAATGAGTCTGGATGATTTCTATGGATCTGACCTGTGGATTCTGCAGTGGACTAGCTTTCCCTGAACCGCATGGATTCCATGGACTTGTGGACCCCCCCCTTTTTTACTTTCTGTAATTTTATGCCAATTTAGTTGTAGAAAAATTAAAAAACCCACACCAACCAAAATATGCATTTCCCACATAGACTAAACCGTGCAGTTTGGGGGTGATTTTGCATATGGGGGGGGGATTTGCGCATTTTTGGAAGTGCAAATTTGGAAGTGCATAAAATCTAGTTCCGTCAATGAGCAGACGACGAAGCGAAAGGTGCCTCACAATCCGTGAAATGCAGACGGAACAGATTTAACAAAGTCCATACATCCCAAATTCCTAGCATGCAACCACATACATGCAAGTTGCAACCAAAACCCCACAAGGTTTCTACCAAGGAAGGCCAGCGGAGGGAGGAGACAGCTTTTCCTGCCAAAGTAGATAATATAAGTAGGACTTGTTTCCCAATCCTTCTACATCTTACATACATGGAAGTGTAAAGAGAAGGCAGGCAAGTATGTATTACTAGAGCAGCTGCATGCTGTTTTAATGTCCCTTAAGACAGTGACACTCCCTACAACACACTCTCTGTCTTGTAAAGTAACACGGAAAATGGCCTTTACCCTATCAAGAACTGATAATTGGGCCTGTTCTTTCTCACAATTACTTCCATGTGTGGAGAAATGGTCAACCCCATAGCTAGGGATGGCTGAATCTATCAGTTATGCTTTCTCCCACATTCACCATTTTTTTTTAAAAAAAATATCAAGCTCTTTCTGTCCCAAATAACTAGAATGTTGTGGATTTTGGTAAATTCTCATCAAAAACAAACTAAATTCTCACCCATCTCATCTGCACCAGCCAAATTCAATAGGTACAGTTATTCCCACCATGTAGAGGACTGTGATGTACCTTCCTGCCATACAATTGTTAAAGATGAGGAGCCTGTTTAAGGGTGTATGTGAGGGAACCCTAATTCAGCACTAACGTGGTTGAACACACACTCTCAAAATTCTGTGCCTGGATGAATAAATCTGTCAGTTTCAGTTTCTCCCACGTTGAATTTTTTTAAAATCTCAAGTTCTTATTGTCCTGAATATGGAGAACATGGCAAATTTTGGGAAATTCTTATTAAAACTGAAATGAAATGAAATGAAATTCTCATCCATCTGTAATTACTACTTTATCAGCCCACATCGAGGCAATTTTGTCCATGCCACTGCTACAGTATGCTGAAAATGATCCATATCAGCTGTGGGCATCCTACTGTATATGGAGACATTTGAAGCTGATCTTGTCTGAATTTAGCCTGTTGCACATGCACACCAGACATCTTTGGAGTTGGCATAGGCTATGCTCTCCCCCCCCTGCCCCCCTGGACACTCCATACTGAACAGGTATGTGAGAAATTAGGTCCATCATTATCCATCGTCATCCAATAGTAAAGATAAGGGTAAGGACACCGTAGATTTCGAGAACTCCTGAGAGAGAAAATGTGTAGGCTTTGGAAGATGTTGAAGGATACATTTGTGTGTTCAAGGCACTGCATTCCTCTCCCCCTCCCAGTGTGCTGCTAAGCCTAGATTAATAAAAATGTACAGATAAGAATCAGAGTTTTATTAAAGTGTGCTCACATAGCATCAGCACCCAGCCACTCTCTGAGAACGTGATCTGGAAGCTTGCCAGCCTCCCGTGCCTATTTGATTGTGAGTGTTGCTTATCGTCATACTTGATAAGAAGGTTTCTCTGAGAAAGACAGAAATCAAACTGGCGTCTTGAGCCCAAATCTGTATTTACCTTGTAGTCCTTTGTGGCAACATTTGTATCTCCCTGCCCGCCCCACCTTTACAATCAGAATGCAAGTGGTCTCTTGGTGTTGGTGTTCACATCCTCTGACCCTGCTAAGAATTCTATTGCTGACAGGTGCACAGTTCCGCAGGTCCCAAAATGGGAAGCCTTGCCTGGACAATGTCCTGGGGGGTACCTGCTGTCAAAGTGCAGCAGATACCAACCATGGACATTAATACAGAGAGGCTCCAAATAGGTTTATTTTTGCTTTGCTTTTCCCTGACAGCTATCAAAAAGTGAGCTGTCAAGGGAAAGCTAAGCTCATGAAAGGGGGTAGGCAAGTTTCCCCCCTTTGCAGCAAAATCTTCAGGGTTTTGAGTGTCTCCATCATGGGTCCCAGTGCTCCCCACTTTTTCACCCATCCCTGAGACTCTAGGTGCTCTGGAAGGTGGAAAAATGCAGCCCACTCCCTTTTTGCTGACACTTTTGACAGCTGTCAGAAGTAAGACTCCCCCCCCCCCCCCGAAAGCAGCGATTTAGGCAGGGCAAATGTACATTGGAGAGGGAAGTATGCATATGAAATCCTAGAACATATGAACCCATGGGTTCTCAGGGTGGGTTGTTTGGAAAAAAAACCCAACCCGAACAAAAACAATCCACCTTGCAGGAAGTGCTCTCAGTTTGGATGACACGGCAACCTACCATGGCTTGTTACCCATGATGGGTTGTTGTGTCATGTGAACCAGGTCACTGACTTTCACATCTCCTGATATTCAATCATGTATGTATACACCCACCCCATCTCTTTCCCTTCCAGTAGTTTTCTACATTATTTTCTACACACACAACCCCCCCCGCCATCTTCTCTCTGCCTTGTAACAGACAGTACAGCTGCAGACTCCCTTCACTCCCACACACGGATAGGGCAACTGCTTTTATATCTATATCTATATATCTATATCTATATATCTATATCTATCTATATCTATATATCTATATCTATATCTATATCTATCTAATCATCTCTCTATATTCCACACAGACATGCCTGAATGCTTAAAGGGATTTGCTTCAGCAGTACTCAGTCACTTTAGAGCAGTGTTCTCCAACCTTGGGTCTCCAGATGTTTTTGGACTACATCTCCCAGCATGCCCCAGCCAGCTATGCTGGCTGGGGTATGCTGGGAGTTGTAGGCCAAAAACATCTGGGGACCCAAGGTTGGAGAACACTGCTTTAGAGAGTTGCCAATGGCTGGCAGCAAAGGGTATTCTTTTGTCTTTAATACCCATACACTGGAGAGAAGTTTAGCTAGGGTGCCTGCTTCTCCCCTTCTCCCATCACTGTAGCACACGGGAGAAGCAAAGCACCATTTGTCATATGTTTATCTGGCTAAAGCAACTGTGTTAAAGTCACAGAAGTACTCCTCGGGCCTGGAGCTGGCAACCATAAGAGCCAGCTCATGCAGACCTGTGATGCTTATTTGTTCCCTACAGCTATATAGTTGAAAGTATGGCCATGGGCGGGGCGGGGGGGGAAGGGTGTGTGAACCAGCCTCTGACACAGGGGCAGACATAACTATTCCCATAATGATGCCCGGTCTTTTCTCAGGCTGCCACCATTAAGGAAATAAGAATGGCTGTGTAAGTATCCAGTTCATACCAAAGTCTCTCCATATGGTTAAGTACCAAAGTTATGGAGGAAATATGTTTGTGTGAATGAGGATTATAGACCTAATTTTCACATATTGAGCCACTCGGGTTTCCCAGAATGAATGTGAATTATGGCTTTTTCAAGACCTCCATAGAAAGCATATCTTGAATTTGTGTGTAGCTTGCCTGATGCTGCTAATCAGGCAAGCAATAAACATTTGCGTGCACGTGTGCATCCATGAGAACAAACACACAAATGCACAACAGCTTGTAATTTATGTGGCTAATCACACTCATCTTGGGCTTTCAAACAGATGAAATACAATTGCACAGGCAAAATAGCTTGGGCTAATTAATCAGTCCATTTGAGAGAATCACAGGCAAAGAGATGACATTGCCTGAGTCCATTATGATGAAACAGGCACTTACCTCCAGTGGTTTAGATGCTTCTGAAAACAAGGCGGTGATTATTAAATCAGCCTCAGATGCAAACACATAAAAATAAGAGTATTTAAAATAGTTTAAGATGGAAGTTTCTGTACTATATAGGTAGGTAAGGTTAGAGGAGTTGTAATTCCAGAAGCTTCTGGAAGAAAACTGCAGGTTCCAGGTATGATGGCTATAGTTTGAAAGATGTCTAACACTTTTAACACTCAGTATTTTTCTCTCCCTTTCTTTCTTTGCTGCCATTGAAAAATAATGCTACTACATAGAACTGAAGAGCCATTTCGGCTACAATCCTATACACGCTTACCTGGCAGTCCCACTCCCAGCCATCAAAGCCAATCAGGTTCATTTCTGAGTAAACACACATAGGATAGGATTGCACTGGAAGGAGTGGCTGCAGACCTGAAGTTGCTAGCACAGAATGCTTACATGGTTTGCTATTTTCATCCTTCTGACAGCTGAGACAACTGATTTCAGAAATGATTTCCACATTATATGTATGTGTGTGTGTGTGTGTGTGTGTGTATTTGTTAATGCAAGAGCAACTGTATTTCATTCTAGTGCCCCCCCCCCCCCAATTGTAAAACTGGAAGGATCAGAACATTTATTTACTTGTGAATTTAACTGAAGTATACTGATCCATTCCCCAATTCTCAACATATGAATGTAAGCCTTTTCCTGTTGACTTTTTGGGAAATGTGCTGTAGGGCATTCGTTTTCTAGCAGGATTTTCAGGGCCTGGAAGGCTGAATTTTGTGGCCGCTGGCGTATACTATTGACTAGACACATCTCCTTGACCATTCTGCCTGGGGAATAATCTGTTTCATTCTTCTATCTTAGCTACGGCCTGCATCACCATTGGCCAATCGTTCAAAGACTTAAGCCCTTCTTCTGGGGCTCTGAACCTGCACTGAAGTTGTGAGCCAGCTCAAAGTCAAATATACAGATTGGAATGCAGTTATCCTTCATATTGTGCACTTCTCCAAATTTTGTGATGCAGTTTTTGGTTCAAAAATTGCACACAAAATTGCAAATGTTAGGCAAAGTTGCATACAAAATAAATAAGTTGGGAGAAACTGCATATCAATGTGCATTTTTAACAAAGAGTCACAGACTGATACAGAAATTGTTCATAATAGTCTTACTTATCACTGCATACATAGGAAGGTGACATGGACTGGGAATAGACAGATTCAGGCGTCCCTAATCTGAAGTAGACCCTCCATTAACAATTTTAATGCATGGCAGTGCAGATTCATCTGGGAGAAGGCAGTTCTTTAGATATCCTGGCCTCTGGCCATGAGTACAAGCCAGCACTTGGAACTGCACCCAGAACCCAAGTCTGGAAGCCAGTGCCTTTCAAGACAGTTAAAATAAGTTCATCATAATGAGTCCCAGTCAATAACAAAGATGCTGTGCTCACTTCAGAATCTTCATGTGGTAGAACACAGAACAATTTCCCTAGTCAACCCTGTGCACTGCAGTAATCTAGTCTTGGAGAGGAATTTGTTTGGTTCACATTTTAATATGAACCAATCTAATTTGCACTTCCTGAAATTATAGGTGAACTGGTTATCCTTCAATTTTCACTCTTTTCTGAATTTTGCAATGCATTTCTCTTCTTAACAAATGTGTACAAAAAGGCATACATTAGAATAAATTGCACACAAATATGCATATATTAGGAGGCATGTGTACAAAAATGTATGCATTTCCATACACAATTTATACCCCTTCCCCCTTTCTAGGCATGTACAATAATGTTGTTCCTGTTTGCAAATCATGCAAACATATCCTATCTGCAAACCTGGACTCAAGCAGGAACACAATTCTTAGGGAATGTTTGCAATTTCCCAAACTTGCATTCGTGTTTGAAGCGTGCACTTGCGCAAATCCCCTCCCCCATCTGTATTTTCATGCATTAGCCTATGGCAGAAATGCACATTTTTGATTGGGGAAAATGTGCATTTTAATAATCTGATTAAAAAATGCACATTTTTCATGTTCCAAAAAAGATAGGAAAAAAAGGATACTTTCTTTCAGGAATGCAAATGAGGTGAAACCAGCTTCAAGGAAGAATCTGGAGAACTTTAAAAAGCTCGAACATTGCACGTTCATTCCTGTTCTAACTTCTATGCATTTTATATGCATATATACTAATGTATGCATTTTATATGCATCTCTCCCGTTATATGCAGTCTGTACACATTTCTTCAATTGTATGCATTTCCCCATAGTATACATTTTTGTACGCATTTCCCGTAATGTATTTATTTTTGTACACATTTCTCCTAATGTATGCATTAAGAGAAATGCATATAAATATGCATAATTTGGGGGAAATGCATACAATAGGGGAAATGCTTACAAAAATGCATACATTTGGCCCTAATGACTTGGGAAAATGTGTATGAATTTTCATGCAAACTTATTTCTAAAAAAAAAAAAAAAAAAACCCAGATGCAGAAATGATGGTATCAACTTGTGCTTCAAAAAGCTTGAAAGTTTTAGAAACTAAAACAGGCAGATTAACCCATTGCTAGACTGGATGCTTCCAAAGCACGAGTAACCGTATTTGTTAACCATCTTACACACCCTGAAGTGTAAATTTCAAAAAAAACATTCTTTCCCCCACTTTCTTCAGAATCCAGAACTTCAGAGCCAGCTTGTGCATTTTCCATTATCTGCAGCACCATTTACTTTGCAAACATGCATAGATGTTGAATATCCCTTTATGTCTTCCACTGCACATGCCATTAGATCTCAAAGAGCTAACATCATCACTGTCTTCTTGAGAACTTCTTTCTTCTTTCTTTAATAGGTGGGGCCAGATTCTTTGAAGCCAGTAGCTTCCCCTTTGGAGAAACAAAGGAGGCAGCTACTCTGGAGGCTGGGAATTCTAAGATCAGATAATCTGCAAATCCCTTTGTTGTAGATCTAAGGCCCTCTTAAAATGTATATCTATTTCAACAAACACCAAGAGATCCTACATGGCTGGTTTACGTTGAAAATGAGTCCTGTTGTGTCCCAAATGCAGGAGAGCCTTAAACTAATATGCCAAGGGCTTAGTAGGAACAGGAAGAGCTTAGCTGTCTTATGTCTTATTAAATGTATCTAGTTTTGCTCTATGGCTGCACATCGTTTTAGTAAAATGTTCTGCATGGTGTCTGTAAGGTAGAATGGCACCATGTGTAGTGCACATGATGGATTCTCTGGGGAACACTTTTTCTTCCTTTGATTCCATTAACCTGTTAAGGGACATGAACAGGGGAGGGGGCACAATTTCCAGTATGCTAACTCAGCTGTAACCGCAATGGGGAATCCAAAGTCAGTCCAGATGAATTAATTGCAATAAGTAACACAAGAGATGCAACTTTTAATAGCCATGATGCATTATGCCACTTGGCCCCTTCTCCTAAATCTTGAATGGTTTGAATGTGTTTTCTGTCTTATCACCAGCATTCTTTGTTAGGCAACTAGATGACTTCCAACAAGTACATAGACTGAAAGTGGAACTGAGGAAGTTGTAAGAATCTGTGAGGTTGGGGAATGAGTTCCATCAGACTTGAGCTGAAACATGTTTCCCTAGCATGATATTGTCAGGGATTGTAAAACATCAGGGGCCACTGTGGAATAAAGATGTGACACCTTGTAGTTATCTCTAGATCACAGCATTACAACAACCAGCACTTTCTTGTTTGCTTGTTATTCATAGCCAAGATATGCTTTGCCTCACATCCTTTTTCTTTTGCTCAGGACATCCTTGTAAAATGCAGGACTACTTACGCATCTCCCTTGCTTTCCAAGTCATGCACATCATTCCTTTCCTTTCAGGATGTGAATATCTCCCTTTTACTTCAATTCACAAGCTAGGTTAGATCAGCCCCTTAGTGTCATGGTTTCTCAACCAACACCACCTTGCCTTCAGTGTCCTTGAATCTCTCTTCTGCTCTCCCTCTTGCTCTCTCTCTCTCTCTCTCTGGCTTCAGAATCCAGGGAGGGAGTCCTGATTTAGATTGCATGCATGGTTTTCTAGAACATTTAATGAAGCCATCTCTCTATTCAGGCAGGTGGAGGTTCAGTGTCACAGGCCAAAAGATCGCATGACTGAAGGAGAAGAAATGAGACTTAGAATCTGACACTAAACAAAAAGGAAAGCGGTAGACACATAATACAATAGTACAATGGGTACTGGGGCTCTGATGTGTCACCCTTCCACAGGTAAACAAGGATAAGGTTAAAAGAATGAATACATTGCTAGAACAAAAAAGGAGAACTATTTAAAGCATCTGATTTCTCATCCCACAGAACACAGCTTTAGAATTATTGCTGTTGTAACTGGGAAAGGTAAAAATGCAAGGAAAATATATGCAGGGGCTCAGATAAAGGTAAAACACCAATACAATATTAATACCCTGCAAGTTATCATAATTGGATTAACTAACAACTATGGCCAATCAGCCATTTAAACCTAGGGAGTATATATGCAAGCATCCTTTATGTGTGATAGCTGCATCCATCCCATGCCTACAGAATATGTCCCCTATGTATTTATTGTGGACATAATTTTTCAAAGCACTGCTAGTGTAGAATGCTCTATGAAATACAAGGATCTTACTAACATGGTATAAACAATTCCTATAAATTGTTCATGTCCCATTCAGCATGCTCATAGGTAGCCGGGGGTTGCAGTACTTGTGAGTTGGAAAGATACTGTAGCCCTTTGTAAATCAGAAACTGGTTATAAAGCCAGATACCGGTATATGACAGAATGATGATGGATCCTTCTTCATACAACAGGCAGTGGCTGCCTGAAAGAGGCTATCAATGCAGCTATGCAAAACCTGATCTGCACTCTCAACCTTCAAGTGTTAGAATCTCAAGAGAGCCATCACAGCATAATGCCTTAAACCTGAGATCTGGGGAAGAGAGGGAACTGGAGCTATAACAATAGATGAATGAATACTGAGAGTCTCAGTGGCACTGGGAAGGGAGGCAAGTTGATGTGTTCCTAGCAAAGGTTAGGGCTGCATGAGATGTGACTACAAGAGCCCATTGGACACTCTTGTCCCTGGACAGAACTGAAGTGGCTTTGCAATGTGAAAACAGGAAGCCAAAGTAAGGATGGATTTGTCAATCTCAGTCTCACTGAGATAATCAGCTTTTTGAGGTCAAGCTCATTCCATCCTATTTAAATAAACAAACAAACAAACAAATGGAAATTCATATTTTTGTTTACATTTTTCCTAATGTACACATTAATGTGCACTGTTTTGTGCACATTTTTAAACATAAAGTAATACCTTGGATTGCAAGTAACTTGGTCTGAGAGTGTTTTGCAAGACAAGCAAAAAGTTTTGAAAATTTTTGATTTGATAAACAAGCAAGCTCACCTTGAGCGGGCGTAGCGGGTCGAAATCGGCCCCGCTCACACCCGCCAGAGACTCACTTTGATATAAGAGTGTTTTGGATTACAAGCATGGTTCCGGAACAAATTATGCTTGCAATCCAAGGTATTACTGTACCCATTTTCACCAAGTACCTAACATTGCTGAAATACTGTTTTGTGCACACTTTACACACACACACACACACACACACACACATTTTGTGTGTGCTTTTCTCAAATATGCACAATTTGTGCGCACATTTTCCCTCCAAGGAAAGCTGCATTGGAAAGCTCACAAACATGTGGATTTTGGAACACAATTCTGTCTAAGTTTGCTGAAAGGCTGAGAGGTGCAAATTGGTTAAATCCATTTAAAAAAAGGCCCCTGAATGGAGAGAATTTCTCATCCATCCCTAAAAAAGTAGCTCTCATGAGCTGCATATGGCTACCAGATGGCAGATGATGTGAAACCGAGCAGTAGAGAGTGGCTGCCAGTCCATTGGTCAAATCGTCCTTGCTTATAGCCCTTGTACAAACAGCCTGACCTGGGATATAAGGCAGCATCCTCCGTTTCCTATATGTCAAAGCAAACTGTGAAGATTCAGTTGAACCATCTCTCTGATGAGATATCTTTAGCTCAGTTTTGGGTCTGTGTTATCCCCCACCCCCATTCCTACATCACACAAGCCATTTTTTTTTAAATAGTCTCTCTTTCAACTGTGTGTGTGTGTGTGTGTGTGTGTGCACTCACTGCCAGCATGTTCCAAAAAGCCCAAGGTGTTTTCGTGCCAACTTAAGCACCCTTGATTTATTGTCTGAATACAGTTTTTTTCAGAGCCAGAACTAGTTGCTTTCCCTCTGCTGTTCACCTTTATAAGGCAAGATCAGCAGCTCAACTGGAAATTTCTTTTGTGATTTTGGATGAAAGGCCTGGAGCTTTTATCCCTTGTGCCAATGTAGGGCACATCCTGCAGCACAAGGGATTCTCAGAGGAAAGCTGAAAGATGAGGAAAGAGTCTGTGTACAGGAAGAAGGATGCAAAGGGTGGGCTTTTACGGACCATATGTAATGTGACAATTGCCACCAGGACCCTGCTGAAAAGGTTATTCATTAATGATTAAAAACTTCCAAAAAATTACAATGAACTGATAGCTCAAATTATCAAGTGGCTCATAGTGCAATAATAATAATAATAATAATAATAATAATAATAATAATAATAGATGTTATGGCACTATGGTTTATTTATTTCATTTATTTAAAAAGATTTTTAAGTCACCTTCAAGGCTGCATACTACATAAAAACACAAAAAATATACAAAAACACATAGCATATTCAATAAAATGCTATAAAAACACCATAAAAACAGATAACATCAATTAAACTTGCAGCCCATATTTATTTCCGATGTGGAAGCCCTTCAAACTTTTGATCAATTTCCAACCAAGTACAGTTTCCTATATATTTTTCTGAATAATACACACTCACACACACACACAATAATTCACACACCCTGTGTGTATACATCATCATCATCATCATCATCATCATCATCATCATCATCATCATCATCATCTACAGTATTTGTATACCCCTCCATATCTAACTAGATTCTGGAGCAGTGAACAGTAAAAAGACAAAAATAGATAAAAGAAACAAAAACAATACATTGAAAACTAAGTAACAATTACAGTGGTGGTTGGAGAGCAGAGAAGACTTCCCAGAACAAGGAGGTCTTTAGCAGACGCCAAAAGCAGCGAAATGTCGGAGCCTGCCTGACCTCCAGAGGCAGGGAGTTCCACAGAAATGGAGCCACCACACTGAAGGCTCCCCTCCTGGTGGACTCCAAAGGTCCTATTTGATGACCTCAGTGACTGGGCAGGTTAGTATGGGAGGAGGCTCTTTCTCAAGTAACCTGGTCCCATGTATTTTCTTTGGGCCGGTTCACACAACCCAGGCTGCGGGCGGGGGAGGCACCACGGGGCCATCTGCGGGGTCCAGCGGGGCGCCACAGACGACCTGCGCCCCACGTGCGTGGGCGGACCCCGCAGTCCCCGCACCGCAGTACAGGCCTCCCGGCGCTAGGGGGTGGGGCCCCGGGATGCCCAGAGGAGCCGTTTGCCCCTATAGGCTGGAGCGGCGGCAGCTCCAGCTGCTCTGGGCTGCCGCCTCTGTGCGGACCCCGCAGGCTTACCCCTCTACCGACCATGGTCACTTTGCGTGCGTCCCGCCCGCGGCTGTTCCGCGGGGGCACCTCCAGTCGGCCTGCACACAACACGGGAACCGCGGAGGACTTGCGGTTCCCGTGTCGTGCGAACAAGCCCTTTGTTTCATTAGATACTGAGCATCTACTTAGGCTGTTTTACTCGACCTGTTCCACAAGCATATCAGGAACAGGCTAAGAAGTATCATTAGTGAGTTTCTTCATTTCTTTAATGATCTTGTTACATATTATGTAAGTTCTTTTCTGTTGCCTTTGGTTTTTTTTAACTTTATTTCAAAATAAAATAAAATTTCATGGGGGAGGAGACTACTGAAATGCAACACAATTTTTAAAAAAGCAGATTTCAAGTACACTACACATAACTATAATACAGAACTAAACAGTCCGTTCAGTAACAGGAATACACACACATCTACCTTTTTTTGTAAGCAGTGGAAAATGCCCTTCAGAACAATGCCACCCCCACCAACCTTCTGAAAGCAATAGTAGCACATTTAATAGGGGGAGTACCATAATGATAGCACCTCTCCAGCAAAACCTTTGCCCAACAATCTAATTTCTGATAAAGGGGAAACTAGGGACAGTGCCTTGCCCAATTATCTTAACACGTGGAGAGGAGGGGGGAGTTTTATTTTCAGAAATCCTGGCCCCAAGGTATGTAGAGCTTCAAAATGGACTCCAATTGGTGGATGATGTCCGCCTCACCTGCAACATGGATGAGTGCTTATTACCATATTAAGATTGCAATTTTATGCCTACTTACTTGAGTAGAGACATGACAGAGGTGTACAAAATTATGTATGGTGCAGACAAAGTGGATAGGGATACATTTTTCTCCTTCTCCCATAATACTAGAACCCGGGGTCACCCCATGAGGCTGATTGGTGAGAGATTCAGGACTCATAAAAGGAAGTACTTCTTCACACAGCACATAGTTAAACAATGGAATTCACTTCCACAAGATGTGGTGACTGATAGCCATCAATTTGGATGGCTTTAAAAGGGGATTAGACAAATTTCTGGAGGATAAGGCTATCAATGGCTACTAGTCCAGATGGCTATATGCTGCCTCTAGTATCAGAGGCAATATGTCTATGTATACCAGTTGCTGAGGAACATGGGTGGGAGGGTGCCCTTGTACGTAACGCTACTGCCCATCCATCGGTGGAATGGATACTGCTGGTGGAATGGATTCCCCTTCCCCACCCCCTGGATCCCCAGTCTCTGCTCCAGGGGATTGGGATCCTTTGAAGCAAACCTGGGGGAATGCAGGGGGATGCAAGGGGAAGGAGAGGGAGAAGAAGTCCTGTTGCGTGACATTGGATGTAGCCCCATGTACATTCTCTTGGCGAGGATGCTGAGCAATGTAATCTGGAAATACTCTAGGCCAGTGTTCTCCATCCTTGGGTCGCCAGATGTTTTTGGCCTACAACTCCCAGCATGCCCCAGCCAGCTGGCTGGGGTATGCTGGGAGTTGTAGGCCAAAAACATCTGGCGACCCAAGGATGGAGAACACTGCTCTAGGCAATGTAAGCTCAGCGGGAGAGCACATGCTTTCCATGCAAATGTTCCCAGATCCAATCTCTAGCATCTCTAGGTATGGCTGGGAAAGACTCCTCTCTGGAACCCTAGAGAGTCACTACCAATCAGTGCAGATAATACTGAGCTAGATGAACCAATAGTTTGACTTGGGATAAGGCAGCTTCCTATTTTCCTTCAATAAAAGTATGCTGCCTGATTGCCCTCAGCCACAGAAACTCACTATCTTGCCTATAGATACCACGGTGTCTGATGTGTAAGACCATGTTTCTGAAACAGAGATGATTATGTCCACAGAAGCACCTGTTCTACCCAGACCCATCTCTAAGCAGACACCTTCATTTCATGCCTCCTGGCTTCTCTCTCACCAGGGAAAGAAGCCACCCACCTTGCCATCCAAGCCACACGGTAAAAACAAAACAGCTTTGGACTCTAAAAAAAATGTCCTACCCTCATAATTACATCCCATTTTTGCCCCATTCCCTGGGTCAAATGTAGACGCATGCAACTGGGCTGGTGGAAGCAAACTTCCACACACCCTCCTCTCTGTGGCAGCCCCTCCAGCTCCCTGGAAATGCTACACAGAGAGGTGTGTGTGTGTGTGTGTTGCTGAATGGGGTGAGCTGTAGTTTGATGGGGAAGGGGATCCCCCAAAATTGGGCATAGGGACCTTCTGTGAGTGGAGCCCTTCCATCAATGGGCAGGCAGTTCCCAGGTCCAACCCCCTGTCCCCTCCACAATAAGTCCTCATAGTGTTAAATCCGAATTCCCACTGCTTTTAAAAACAAGCCACCATCTTTTCCCCAATGACATTTACCACACTGCTGATGGTGAGCGTTGAATCCCGAGAAGATAAAGTGATGACGACGAAACTTGTCAAATCTCCTCCCTCACTTGCTAGGTGGAGAGCAGGGATTGTGGTTTGGAAAGGTGCCTCCCACACACATATAAGTATGCTGCGTGCGTGATGAATTTGAATTTTGACAAAGGATTTAACCTGGATGTTCTTCAACTGTGCAACCCACGATTGCATGGCTTTGCAGCTATGCTTTTCCTCCCACCTGCTTCTGCCAAAAGATTAGCTGTCTCAAGTGGGATTCTATTCAGTTACTCCTGCTCTATTAGCTGTGACAGTTAAACACAGAAAATAAGAACCAGCGAGGTGTGCTGCTGCAGGGATTCTTGGCTGTATTGTTGCAAAAGGCACCTCTCTCTTCTCTTTCCTGCCTGTACGATTCAGGTACTCAGGTACGTCTAAGATCCACCAGCACATGTAGAGCAGAAGGTGAATGGCAGTCCACTAGAGGGCAGTGATAGCTACACCTGCACATGTGTGCAATTTACAGGGCAGAAGTTCTGCACAAAAAATGCCTCATGTTGCAACTGAACAGGATGGCGCCTGCCTTCATAATCACCAATTCAAAGGGAAGAACAGGTATTTGGTCCAAAGAATAAAAAAAGAATGCTCAAGCTAATGTTTGCCAAAATCAGAAAAGATGCCATCTCTCACCATCCATTTTAATTTAAAGGCTCTTGGTAGTTTTCATTTGTGGTGGGAGAGATTCTTTCACCAGAGGAAATACCATCACCAACATCTCTGATATGGAAGACCTTCAGAGATATCTGTATTTTTTGAAGAAACGTTGTAGCTCCTTTTTTCTAAAGTCAGCCCCAGCTCTGCCCCCCAGCCATTTCCCACAACTCCTGTGTCATCTTGGAAGGGATTTCAACTCTTCTCACTCACTCATTCACTTCCTGTAGTCTGCATCCCCATATCATGACTCTCTTAAGTTGACACATACACTGCTTACCTAAGTACCAAGAAAAATGTAGCTGAAGAATTCCCTGCTCCTTTGAAACGGAAATGGAATGGGCAATCATTTTACATGGGTTCGTCCCACAGAACTGCTGTAACATTTAAAGGCCCAGCACAACATGGATGGGCTCCAAATGTAGGCCTTTTCTACAGAATTGGCACGATCCCTCCCAGAGAAGTACCAACTCCATAGGAAAGCTCTATGAAATCAGCCCCACCCACATGGGCATTAACCCCTCTTAAACAATGTTGTGGGATAAACCCATTTAAAAATGTTTCCCACAGTGCTAGCACATCATTTAGAGGACACTTCAGATGCTGTATGCTCATGCTGCGTCCTCTGCAGAGGAATTATGGACTTGGAATTATTAGGAAACCTTCTCTTTATGTTAGGTGTTGACTTGGATAGACTTCCCCCCTAGTGGAAATGGACACAAATCGCATCATGTTTCCACTTGGGCTGCTGGGATTTGTGGCCCTAGAACTATCCCTGATGAGAAAGGATGCTCTGTCTGAAGCTCTGTTGAGAATCTTAAGCACCTGCTGCCTCTGTGTCCTTCTCTCCCACCACAGGTACATTTTCTGGACCCTGGAGGAGGGGCATGGGAAGGGGGGGGCAACAGCAGTGGAGGTGAGCCTTTTAAAAGCGCTCAGGCCAAGCACTTGAACTGAATGCTTGCAAAAGCTCAATCCATTTGGGCCAAACTGAGGGATGTTTGTGCATCTCTAACAGTAAGTTAAACCCGACATTGATTTGGTCTTCACATACGATGGTGTGCACAGTGGTACATAGCACTTTCCCTACAGCAACGCACACCCTTATGGAGAAAATGCCATGTGTGGAGTGACCCTCTCCTTTGACGCAAAGTCTGTGTATGTTATGCTCTGCCCTTGAGTACAAAATGTAAAATGAGAAGAGTCTCTGCAGCTATTCCTAGCATATACCCTGAAATTATATCCATCTCTTATATGTCTCCATTGAATTCAGTGGCGGCACACTAAAGAATGAATTGCCCCCTCTGAGTGTGGCCTTTGACTGTATTTTGTGAATTTCTGAATGGCCATTGTCAGTTCTTTGTCTGTGGGAATAACTCTGTCGCCTTCCCCTCCTCTTTGCTCCGTTAATCAATACTGTCTCTACAGAGGACAGTCTTTCCTATACAATGCTTTGTCCCTCAGGCCATCTCTATACTGGGGGGGGGGGAATTAGGCATTTCCCCCCTCTGGAAGGAATAACAAACAAACAAAGCAAGATGGGGGGGGATCCCTATAGCGTGGGCAGATGGTGGCATAGACTAAATGATTGTGCCAAAGAAATAGCATAGCCCCATGGTGTGTTGGTTTTTAAACCTGTCTGATTCGTGTCTTCCAGTGTCAGTGCAGCCATAAATCTAATGGATAGCCTTCCCAGTGAAGTAGTTTTCTCTCTGCCTCAGTTCCTTAACTGTAAAATGTCACCAATGACAAGGTTGCCGTGTGAAGATGAATGAGTGATTTACAAATGCTAAAGTGCTTTATAAGCACATAATAAAAAACATTGTGGTAACCATAAGGTTTCTATTTATATGGTGTTTGACAGTCCTCATAAGACAGGCCTGATGTGCATTTCTGATGCGTTGGTGCACACACACGCAGCACAACTTGAGGAAGGGCTTTCCATTCTCTTCAGTGTCTGGTCCAGTCATACAATAACCATGTGAGGGAGTGCAGGGCCATTCCACCAGCCTTGCTGAAAGGCCTCCCTCTTGAAGGCTCCTCCTCCCTCAACTGTCGCCAACAGCAGCCATTCCAGCGGGCTGTGCAGAGGGAGATGAGAGGGAGTGCAGGGCCATTCCACCCGCCCTGCCAGAAGTATTAATTAATTTTCTCCCTTCTTCCCTCCCCATTCGTTTTTCCTTGTGTGTTGTGTCTTTTTAGATTGTAGGGCTGTGGGCAGGGACTGTCTTGTTAATTGATTATATGTAAGCTGCTCTGGCAGCCTTTTTGGCTGAGGAGGAGAGGCATTAAAATGTTTCAAATTAATTAATTAATTAATTAATGTGCAGATGACTGTGTTTCTAGAATGGAAAGGTATTGCCCCATCTCACCTGGAATTCCACAGCCTGCTGCAGACATAACTGTCCTGCTATGGCTGGGTTAAGCTTAGTCCTAAGGAAAATTCATTCAGCAAAGTCAGAAAGCAGGCAGAAATATGTGAATTTTGTTAAATTGTTGCCAAAAGTGAATTCAAATTAAATTCTGCACTGGCCGAGTTCAATATGGACAGCTATTCCCAACATGGAGATGACCATGATGTAGCTGCTTGTAGCTGTTAAAGATGAGGAGCCTGTCAGAAAAAAAAGAGGTGGCAACGTGGCTGAATACACGGGGATCAAACCCAGAGCAAAGCACTCAAAACCCTGGGCCAGGATGGATGAATTTGTCAGTTTTGTTTTCTCTAACATTCAAGGTTTTTTTTTTTTTTAAAAAAAAATAATTTCTAAATCTCAAGTTCTTTCCATCCTTAAAATAAATTTGCAACTTTTGGTAAATTACTATCAAAACTGAAATGAAATGAAATTCTCACATACTACTATTCTCTCCCTACCTGTTGCTGACCCACTCCTAATCTGAGCCATCTTTGTGCCTCCATGTGGCACAGAGTGCCTTCTACCATCATAGGCTGGTGTACCAGCTGGGACCCAACCTGGACAAAACTAGCTTGTCATGGATTACTATGTCATGGATTTGTTATCCATGACATAGTAACCTCCAGATCAGATTATTATAGTCAGATCAGATCTGACTATTATAATCTATAATTATTAGATTATAATAACCTAATAATTATAGATTATTATAATCAGATCAGATTATTATACATGGTACTGCCTTTGAACATGGTTCAGAAACTGCAGTTAGTCCAAATTACTATTTTAACTGGAACTGGGCATTATGGTCATATTATCCCTGTGTTTCTCCAATTCCACTGGCTCACAGTTCATTTTCTGGCTCTATTCTATGTGCTAGTTTTGACCCTTAAAGGCCTTATACCTTGGGATTGTGTACCTTTGGACCTGCCTACACATTCCAGATATGCCTGCCCAGCCAGTAAGATCTTCAACAGAGCCCGTTTTTGTCTGCCCCCATCTTCTTTGGGTGCCCCCAACATCTGAAGTTCAGCAGGTGGTGACAGGGGAAAGGGCCTACTCAGTGGTGGCACCCCGACTATGGAACACTTTCTCTAGGAAGGCTTGCCTGGCATTTACCTTCATGTCATTTCAGTGCCAGGCAAAGAACTCTTTCATGTTCTGAGGCTTTCTAAATCTTCTGTATATTACTTGGCATTTGGTTTTAATTCCACTGATTGCTTTTATACTGCTCTTCTAAACTGAAGCATTTTGATGTTGTTGTGTTTATTGTTGTTTTATTTCAATTTGTGTTACAGTAATTTTAACATTTGTAAGCAGCTCCGGGAATTTGCTGAAGGGTTGAGTATAGATTTAACCCAGTGGCATTTTAGATCTTGGAATTCTATTCTTTTATACGACAGTGCTGCACAAAAATTAAATGTAAAATTTGATTTCTAAGAAAAATACTGATATAATTCCACATGCAGCCTTCATAATGGATGTAAGGCATTTGTGTATTCAACCATAGCTCAAACCAATTGGATCCCACAAATTGTCCTCAAAAAATTCCTTTGTGAATGTTGGTATTGCATGTCTTCTGGATATCCTGAGTGCTCTAATGTTGACAGACATGTCAAGGAACCCCTGCATGTCTGCCACATAATGTCTGCATATCGTAGAGGATTCTGGAATATGTTCAAGAATACACATTCATTTCAGTTCACACAAGGTCTCATCTTGTTTGAGGGTGAGTGTGAGGGTGTATCCGAACACACCCAACACATTCACACCAAGTTCACCTGTTGGGTGAATGCATTGCAGTAGACTAATGCATTGCAGAGGACAATCAGTCATGGTGATGGAAGCTATCGTTCCATTGTTCTTCTCATTGAGGAACCCCTGAGAAATGCCCAACTAGGAATGCACAGTTTCCCGTAAAACAGACTGAAAATCACTGTGATATCATGTCGAGAGATATACTAACAAACAGAGTTTGAAAACAACAGGCTCATAATGCAAATTGTTAATACACATTTTTATTAAACGTTGGGCACCTTTACCCTGAAACTTTTACTCTGCTCATAATTAATTATGAGATGTAATTCAAGCTAATGTTCTGCTTTTGCGACCTATGTCGGGAGAGAGACAGGGGGAGTGTGACCCTGTTGATACTCCTGGATCTCTCAGCGGCTTTCGATACCATCGACCATGGTATCCTTCTGGAGCGGCTGTCTGAGTTGGGGGTGGGGGGCACTGCATTGCAGTGGTTCCGCTCCTACTTGGATGGCCGGCTCCAGAGGGTGGTGCTTGGGGAATGTTGCTCGGCCCCATGGACTCTCCAGTACGGGGTTCCTCAGGGTTCGGTCTTATCCCCCATGCTATTTAATATCTACATGAAACCACTGAGTGGGGTCATCCGGAGTTTTGGAGTGCATTGCCATCAGTACGCTCATGACACGCAGCTCTATTTCTCCTTTTCATCTTCAGCAGGTGAGGCTGTGGATGTGCTGAACCGGTGCCTGGCTGCGACAATGGACTGGATGAGGGCTAACAAACTGAGGCTCAATCCAGACAAGACTGAGATGCTGTTAGTGGGTGGTTCCTTTGACCGGATGGAGGGTGTTCAACCTGTTCTGGATGGGGTTGCACTCCCCTTGAAGGAGAAGGTTCGTAGCTTGGGGGTGCTCCTGGAGCCATCCTTGTCACTTGAGGCTCAAGTGGCCTCAGTGGCAAGGAGTGCCTTTTACCAGCTTCGGCTGGTGGCCCAGCTACGCCCCTATCTGGACAGGGATAGCCTGGTCTCAGTAATCTACGCTCTGGTGATCTCTAAACTAGACTACTGCAATGCACTCTACGTGGGGCTGCCTTTGAAGACTGTTCAGAAGCTGCAGCTTGTGCAAAATGCGGCAGCCAGGCTTATTGCAGGAACCGGAAGGTCCGAGCATATTACACCAGTTCTGGCCCACTTGCACTGGCTGCCAATATGCTTCCGAGCCGAATTCAAGGTGCTGGTTTTAACCTATAAAGCCCTACACGGCTTAGGGCCACAATACCTGACGGAACGTCTCTCCCAACCGCTATCTACCCGGACACTATGCTCAACATCTGGGGCCCTCCTCCGACTGCCACCTCCAAGAGAGGCTCGGTTGGTGGCAATGAGGAGGAGGGCCTTCTCGGTGGTAGCCCCCCAGTTATGGAATCAGCTCCCCACTGAGACCCGCCTGGCGCCAACCTTACTATCTTTTCGGCGCCAGGTTAAGACTTCCCTCTATGCCAAGGCATTTAGTTAGGAGCTTGGAATAGCACGGAGGGGATTGTCACCTGTAGGCTCAGTTTTATTGGCTTTTGTATTGTTATTTTAAACTGTGTTTTTAAATTTGGTTTTTAATTATTTAAACTATTCTGTATGTTTTTTATTGTTGTTTTTATGTATAGAGTGTTGTGAACCGCCCAGAGAGCTTCGGCTGCGGGGCGGTATATAAATGAAATAAATGAAATGAAATGAAATGGTCGGCATTCAGCCAACCACACTGAGAGTTTCATTACATGCTCAGAACTTGATTATTTTAAGCCCTAACTCGGTCTTAATGGGAAACTGTCTTTCCTTCTTGACAGTGACATTGTTGTAGTCCAGTCTTAGGGTGCTTCCAGATGAGGCTTTTATTGTGCCATCACCCTGCCTCATTCATGGAATTTTACATGTATGTATGTATGTGTTCCAAATGGCCATTTGTAACCCTCCCATGTTTTTTCCCACTGCTTCTTCTGCCTTTTTTCTTACCGCAAAGGGTGTTTCCAGATGGTGAGCTCCTAGCACTATGAGTCTGAAGGTATCATGCAGCTATTCCATCTTTTCTTCCTTAACAGATTCTTTCTGGTAAGGAAAAAACTAGGAGAAGAAGCAGGAAAACATGAGAGGGTTAAAATTGGAAGTTGTCATCATCTGGACCCCTGTAAAATTCCATGAATCCGGCAGGGCAATTGCACAATAAAAGCCTCACCTGGGGTGCCCCCCCCCAGAATGAGTTAGTATCCCCATTGCTGGAGGGTGATTTCCTAATCCCTAATCTTTGAATTGAGAAGTACTGCCCCTGCGATCGCTGCTTCTACCAGCAGGAACCCATGCTGTCATACACTGGGATTAGGTTCCACTTCTGCATAGAAAGAAGAACTGGGTAGGTGGGGGAGTGAAGGGTGCATGCTGCTGGCAGGCACTGGCTAGGGAACTGCAAATCAGCAAAACGCAAGTTTGCTGAAGTTGTCCGAATACCATCTTGAAGCTCTTTCCTACTTGAGTCCAGATCAGATTGCAAGCTTTGTTTGTTTTTTTTCCTTTCACATGGAAATCTGTGCATATTTTTGTGCATATTTTTCCAAATGTACGCATAAATTGTGAGCATCTTTGAAATGTGCGCATCCTTCTCACAGTGTCTTTTTGTGCATTTAGTAAATGTACACATTTTCCCATGCACATTTTTCAAATGTATGCATGCTGTTGAACACATTGCGGGGGGGGGGGGCGTGAATCACCTTGCAAGTTCGGGAATGTACGGACTTCGACCGAGGATTGTGTCTGAGTGCATGCTCAGTCCAGAAAGTGCATACTGGGTAAATCCTGATCAAAAATGAACTGAAACAAATTTCTGATACATCCGTAGCGTCGGCACTATGGAAGCAGCCACCTGCCATCTGGCATGCAAGACCGCTGCCAGCTGATGCCACCGAAGCTGCTGATGCCACTTCATCTTCCATATTCTGACAGCCAATCAGGGGGTAGGTTGTTAGGACTTGTGACATATGATGAACAGGAGTGCCATGCAATGCCCTGCTTGCTTAGGCAATGCACTGCTGCTGCCTGCTTGCCATAACACCTTCCTCGTGCTCTCCGGCAAAAACAAGAGTCCTGGTTGCTCCAGGAGCCAGAAATGCAAGGCGGGCACCTGAACCCGGTGGATCACCCTCTTTCACATAATCCTCTCTGAGTGGGGGGACAGGAGAAAGGCTTTCTACCCATGCACAGAGGAACTTCATTATCTGCATATTGCATGGCTAAATTCCAGCACGGAGCCTTGGCACAAATGGAGCCTTGCACGTAGTTAAACTTCTCAAGGAAGGCACGTCCCTACTTTCTTTTAATTAAACCGGATTTGAAGGTTGGGAATACTGACCTCTCTCTTCTCTGTTCAGAGAGTGGTTTGCAGTTGGGTGCCCTGGAGATAGAACAGCAAGCTGCAGGCCTCCCATGCTCTCTAGGAGCTGTCTCATTGCATCACTGATCAATGTCTCTCTTTCCTGCTCCTGAGCGAGGTCTTCTTGACAGCAGTGGAGAGAATGGAAGCTAGATACAGTTTCCATGGCAACATCCAGAAAAGAGAGTGTGCATGCAAGAAGGAGAGAGGATAAGAGGATGGAAGAGTAAAAAGGGAGTCTTATAGAGATTTAGGTTTTACTGCACATCATGCATCCAAGGCTGGCTTACCCTGTACAGAGATGTGCTGCTTTGTGAGCCCTATGAGAGGGAGAGAAAAATCCATAGATAGAACTCCACTATCATTTTCCCTGTAAATGAATGGAACAGAAGTCTAAGCCGGCAGTAAGAGGAAAGGTTTTTTTCCTCACAGCTTTGGCAACACCACAAGACAAATATGATATATGTACAGTAGACTTGCACATCTCATGGCCCACCATGCACAATGCAATCCAGTAGCCATGCATGGTGACCCATCAGGGATTCCCCATGCACCTCCTGTGTTTGCTGTCTTCTGCAACTGCAAACAACCCGGTGCCCTCCAGATGTATTTGGACTACAACTCCTACCTTCTCCAGCCAGCAGGTCAGGTTAGGGAAGGCTGCCATAATAATACATGGCTGGTAGGCTGAGTTTGACTTAATCCATGGCAAGGATCCATGGCAGGCCTGCTCAGACCTCAGTCATCCACAATACTGATCACGCTTGATCTTGTTCATGTTCAAAGTGATTTTCTTGCCAAAATATGAGAGCAATAGTGGATTACTTGCATACATGATGTAAAACAACATGTTTTTTGTAGAGAGTAGTAGCTTCTGTTTATTAAATTAGAAGTTAAGCCATATGTAAGAGAAATTGTTTGCTTCCTTTAAGATCCTCACTTTCAGTTGGTCTTGTTCAATGCATGCATTTATTTAAAATCAATTGACTATTCTTTGGGAAAAAAAGCAATTTAAAAAACTCATTACTTATTTGATATCATGAGTAAATAATATAGTCATGGGAAGCTGTCATTTCCAATGCACTACAGTCCTCAGATATTCAGCTCTAGATCATCTAAACAACTGGAAATTTGAAGTGAACTGAGGTTGTATTGATCATGTAAAGATCCTTCTTCAGCTCAATTCTAAGCAAGTCTATTCAAGAGTAAACCCCAGTGCAACATCTCCCATGCCTGCAAAAGCACAGCTCAATTCTATGCAGGGTATTTAAGGTTTAATTGACTTTAAATACTCCATCATCATCATCATCATCATCATCATCATCATCTATCACTTATCAAAGATAATAGCAGAAGACTCTTGCAAAGCCACATGGAAAACATGGAGGGTCCCCATCTCTGTTTTAAGTGTACACCATATATATATATATATATATAGTGTGAGTGCAACTCATTAAGTACAAACACATGTATCATACAGATAAACTTCTCAAGGACTATGATTGGGTGCAGCTCCCTATTGTCTGTATACTGAATAGCCAAGTTTGTTTCAATGTAATGTGTAAAACAGACCCTAACATCAAAGTCACTTCCAAAGACCCTTAAGCCCACCTTTTGAGTACCCTTAGGATTGATTCATAGTTTGTAGCCATTTCCCATGTGTTGACTGCTAAAAAACACACCAGACAACAACAACAACAAAAATCCCTTCTTCTATCTGCAGGCAGCTTCATACAAAGGCCAACCCTTCTGGACAGTAACTTTGTGTTTAGTGCTGCATACAATTTCACAACACTACATTTCCTTTTAGGGTGTGCACCAGCAGAGTTGAACTTGGTTAAAGGGGCAGGAACTATGGGGCTTCAGAGCAGCAGCTGTAGCAAAAAGTATACTTCCCCCAATTGGAAATCTTCCATACTTCCCTTTGCAGAAGAATAATTTGAGTATTTATTAGATGTAGTAAATGTAGTTAGTTGTTGTTGTTTTGCCTTTGATCATCAAGATGCTCTGGAACAAATGGCTCTCCATTTTTAGATTGATAGAGTAATTAGACTGTAGCAGTGGTATATATCTTCCTTTTAAAAATATTTATTGGTGGATGTGTTCATGAGAATATGTATGTGTCTGCATTTGTACATATGGATATGTGTACACATATGTTTATATGTAAAAAGGGATAACTTAGATGTTACTAATTTATATCGGTTTTACAATAGCAGGCTACAATGTAGATTGAACGACTGATGGAGGAAGGAAGGTTGGTTGATTTATTCATTTATGTTATGCTACTGTATGACAAAAAGTTCTCAGGGCTGCTCACACAATAAAATGACAGATTGAAAACAATAATAAAATAAGGAATACCATAAATATAACATAGCAATTTAAACAACTCCAAACTAAGATGAAAACAAGGTCAAAAAGCAAAGAAGAGAGGATAAAAACAACAGAACTAAGAACTCTAAAAACCTTAAGATTTAAAAGGGCTGGGAAAATAAAATGGTCTTCACCTGGCACCAGGTTGATGTTAGATTCCTTGTAATTTTGCAAAAAAAATCAATAAAATTAAAATAGCAAAAATGGACTATAGACTACAACATTTCTAAGACTACATCTATGGAATCAGCTCCCCAAAGAGGTGCGCCTGGCACCTACCCTCTATTCTTTCAGGTGCCAGGTGAAGACCTTTTTATTTGCTCAACATTTTAATGGTTTATTTTATTCATTTTATTATCGCCACTGCTCTTCAGGATTGAATTTATTTTGGCTGCTTGGTTTTACCATGTTACATTTGAATATGTCTGTGTTTTTATATTATTATTGTTCATGTTTTTGTTTTAGTGTTGCTTTGTTTTGTAAACCACCCAGGGAGCCTTTTGGCTGATGGGCGGTGAATAAATATATTAAATAAATAAAATAAATAAATAAGTGGTTCACTACATGGTGGATAGTCTAGATCACATGAAGATTCTCCATGACAGCACACCTGATTCCTGATAGCTACTCCACATGGTAAGGACTGAGGTACATGCCAAAGAGCCCAGTGTGGCGTAGTGGTGAGAGTGTTGGACTGGGACTCGGGAGATCCGGGTTCTATTCCCCGCTTGGTCATGAAACTCACTGGGTGACTTTGGGCCAGTCACTGACTCTCAGTCTAGCCTACCTCACAGGGTTGTTGTGACGATAAAATGGAGAGGAGGAGGATTGTGTAAGCCGCCTTGGGTTCCTTGCAGGAAAAAAGGTGGGGTATAAATATGATAAATAAATAAAATAAAGAGCTTAGAACTTGCATGGCTCCTATGTTGTCATGTCTTAGAGAGGTCCTATGTTCCTTTCAGGGCCTAGGCCCTCTAGGAAGAAAGAGAAGATTTTAATCTTGGCAGGGTTGTCCCCCCATCCCCCCATCCCTGTTGTTCACTTCAATCCAGAGATCTAAGATCTAACTGAAAAGCAAACCAGAGCCCTAAGTCAGGGAGGCAAAGCTGTCAGTCCTCAAGAGATAACAGGTCTGGGGAGAAGCAGATAGCAGGACCCAGGACCCAGGGAAAGGCTTGCAGGACCAGAGAAGAAAAGCAGGACCAGAGAAAAGTAGAATGAGGAATGGAGTTTGTAAGCTACACGTGTGGCTTGTTCTGTCTGATAGGAGGAAGAGGAAATTATAGAGGGATAGTGGCCACAGTGGAGAACGAAGGTGTAAGGCAAAGAGTATACCAAACTCCTGCAGCCCAAGGCCTCTGGTTTTCCAAACAAGTGCAGTGGCTCCAGTAGCAGGGTTCAAGATGAGTTTTTGGAAGGTCTGTGATTTGAGTCCCCCTATGGGGTATTACCCTGATGTAAGGTCCCATGGCAAGTGACTCTAATGAGAAAAGGAGCCCAGGATGGGTGGGAGTTTTTAAAAAGGAAATTTTAAAGGCACAACTGCAAACAATTCCCACAAGGAAAAAAGGCAGAGGGCAACAGAAGAAGCCAATGTGGCTTCACAATAAACTCAAAGATGACCTGAAAACAAAAAAGGACACGTATAGGAAATGGAAGGAAGGACAGGCTACAAGGGAAGAGTACAGGCAGGTAGCACAGAACTGCAGGAATAGTGTCAGGAAGGCTAAAGCTGAGAATGAGCTAAGGTTAGCGAGGGATGCTAAAAGCAAAAAGAAAGCTTTCTTCAGATACATGCACAGTAAAAGACAGAGGAAAGAAACTACGCAATGGTGAGTTCAACTACGCAATGAAGATGGCAAATTGATAACAGAAGACAAAGAAAAGGTGGAAGTGTTCAATTCCTACTTAGGCTCGGTCTTCTCCCAAAAGAGGATCTATGACCCCCCTGGCAAACCTGAAGTGCAGACTGAAGGGGCAAGATTGCAGCTTGAGATTGATAGGCAAATGGTCAAGGAGCACCTGATTACTCTGAACGAGTTTAAATCTCCAGGGCCTGATGAGCTGCATCCTAGAGTAATAAAGGAACTGGCAGAAGAACTCTCAGAACCACTGTTTATCTTTGAGAAATCATGGAGGACAGGTGAAGTGCCAGATGACTGGAGGAGGGCAAATGTTGTTCCCATCTTCAAAAAGGGCAAGAAGGAGTAACCTGAGAACTATAGGCCAGTCAGTCTGACATCAATTCCTGGGAAAACTCTGGAGCAGATTATAAAGCAGTTAATCTGCCAGCACCTTGAAAACAATGCAGTGATTACTGGAAGCCAACATGGATTTGTCAAGAACAAATCCTGCCAGACCAATCTGATCTCATTTTTTGATCTGGTAACCTCCCTTGTGGACTGTGGGAATGCTGTGGACATCATATATCTGGACTTCAGCAAAACTTTTGACCAAGTGCCTCATAATATCCTGATTAGCAAACTAACTAAAAGTGGGCTAGATGGAACAACTATCCAGTGTTGGCTATAGAATCGGACTCAAAGAGTGCTTATCAGTGGTACCTTCTCAAACTGGGGAGAAGTAACGAATGGGGTACCGCAGGGCTCGGTCCTGGACCCTGTGCTTTTCAACATGTTTATTAATGACTTGGATGAGGAGGTGCAGGGCATGCTTATCAAATTTGCAGATGACACAAAATTGGGTGGAACAGCTAATACTCTGGAAGACAGAAACAAAATTCAAAGTGATCTCGATAGGCTAGAGTGCTGAGCTGAAAAGAACAGAATGAAATTTAATAGGGATAAATGCCAAGTGCTGCACCTAGGGAAGAAAAACCAACTGCACAGTTACAGGATGGGGGATACTTGGCTCAAAAATACTAGAAGTGAGAAGGATCTTGGAATTGTTGTAGATCACAAGCTGAATATGAGCCAGCAATGTGATGTGGCTGCAAAAAAGGCAAATGCTATTTTGGGCTGCATTAATAGAAGTATAGCTTCCAAATCACGGGAAGTACTAGTTCCCCTCTACTCAGCACTGGTTAGGCCTCATCATGAGTACTACGTCCAGTTCTGGGCACCACACCTTAAGAAGGATGTAGACAAACTGGAGAGGGATCAGAGGAGGGCAACAAGGATGATCAGGGGACTGGAAACAAAGCCCTATGAGGAGAGACTGAAAGAACTGGATATGTTTAGCCTTCAGAAGAGAAGACTGAGGGGACATATGATAGCACTCTTCAAGTACTTGCAAGGTTGTCACACAGAGGAGGGCCAGGATCTCTTCTCGATCATCCCAGTTTTCAGGACACAGAATAATGGGCTCTAGATACAGGAAGCCAGATTCCACATGGATATCAGGAAAAATTCCTGACTGTCAGAGCAATAAGACAATGGAACCAACTACCTAGGGAGGTGGTGGGCTCTCCAACACTGGAGGCATTCAAGGTGCAGCTGGAAAGCCATCTGTCAGGGATGCTTTGACTTGGGTTCCTGCATTGAGCGGGGGGTTATAGGCCCCTTCCAACTCTACTATTCTATGATTCTATGAAGAGCTGCATCTACAAGAAAGAAGCTGTTGGCTGCATCTATGTGGGCATTCTGACCTTTCTGAATTGGCCCTGAACTCTATTCCCCTACCACATTAAATGATGGATTTTCTCACCCTCCTATCACACATGATAGAGAGGTCTTGCCAAACAGCAACATGTGTCTTGGTGACTGGCTACCATGGACAGATTGCCAGAAGATTAGAAGGCCATTTGAGAAACCACTGTGACTATTGCTACAGGATTATTAGTACTCCCTTGTCCATGAAAGCAGTGTAAGAACATAAAAAGAGCCCTGCTGCATCAGACCAAAGGCCTATCTAGTCCAGCATTCTGCTCACACAGTCACCAACTCATATGCTTCTGGGAAGCCCACAAGCGAGGCATGAGGGCAATAGCCCTCTCTCGCTCTTAAACTAGCATGCTGCCTCTGATCCTGGAGGTAGCATATCACCATCATGATCGGTAGCCATTGATAGCATTATTGTCTATGAATGTGTCTAATCCCCCTTTAAAGCCATCTAAGCTAGTGCTTGTCTCCTCATCTTGTGGCAACATATTACATAGTTTAACTATGTGCTGTGTGAAGAAATATTTGTCTGTCCTGAATCTCTTGCCAAGTTGCCATTCTGCTTCACTGGGTGATCCCTGGGCTCTAGTGGTCAGCGCAGGCTCCAGGTTTTGGAGGGTCCTTGGGCAGGACCACCCTCAATGGGCTCCTCTCCTTCAGTTGAGTCTGCCTTCTTGCCAGCATTGTTGCCTGCTGCTCTTCCTCCTTTTCCTTATCATTGCTGAAATCTCCTCGTCTGCCAGAAAGAGCCAATGAGCAAGCAGGGAGTGGCATTTACAGCTCCTCCTCCACGCCATCACTTTTGTCTGGGCCAGGCTGAGAGGCGAGTGAAGAGAAGGAGCAGGTTTGGGGGATCCTGTCAGTGGGTCCCCTGCTGGGATATGGGCTCTTGGCAGGTGTACCCACCAGGGATGTTGAAGAGTCCTTGGCATCGAGTCACGAGTCGAGTCACGAGTCTTTGGACCCGAGTCTCGAGTCGAGTCTTGAGTCCAAGGTCCAAAATGGTGACTCGAGTCCCGAGTCCTGAGTCCCGAGTCACTCCCAAAGCGGCGGCCCATGGAGGGAGCGTGAGAGGAAGAAGAGCTGCCCACCACAGCTGCCCGTGACACTGGCCCTGGTCCTGGTATTATGAAAAAGGGAGAAAACGGTCTCCCTATCCACTTTCTCCACAGCATGCATAATTTTATTCCCCCCTTATTCACCTTTTTAAAAAAATGAAGAAGCCCCAAATGTTGTAACCTTTCCCCTTCCCTCACAAGGGAGTTGCTCCAGCCCCCTTACGATTCTGATGGACCTTTTCTGCTTCTTTTCCAGGCCATAATATCCTTTTTGAGATGTGGCAACCAGAAGTATGCACAGTATTGCAAGTGGAGTTGCACCATACTTTTTAAAAATAAATAAATACAGGCAATATTCGCAATTTCATTTCTGATCCCTTTCCTAATGATCCCTGCCTGGCATGGGATGTACCTTTTTCATGGCTGCTGCCTGCACACTGTGTCAATGTTTTCATTGAGTTATCCATCATGACCCTAAGACCGTTTGCTGGTCAGTCAGATCAGACTGACTGACCAGCAAACCATCAGTAGACAGGGAGAGAGAATCTGCAAGGCTTGAGTGTGTCGAGGTTCTCTGAGTTCCACCGCAAAGCTCGGTTCTCCATGTCCCTGTTCCCAAATGCAGTATACCGCTCCATATCTAGGCAGATTCTGGAGTGGTGAACAATAAAAAGATAAAAAAAAGATAAAAAGAATAAAAACAGTGCATTAAAAACAGGATAACATTAAAACCATGGCTGGTCAGCAAGGAAAGCTTCCTGGAACAAAGATGTCTTCAGCAGGCACCGAAAACAACACAGTGTTGGTGCCTGCCTGACCTCCAGAAGTAGGGAGTTCCAAAGAAGTAGAGTTGCCACACTGAAGGCTCTTCTCCCGGTGAAGTCCAACTGAGCCATAGGTCCATGTGGACCCACCAGGAGAATGTCCTCCAATGACATCAGTGACTGGGCAGGTTGGTAAGGGAGAAGGCGCTCTCTCATGTATCCTGGTCCCAAGTACACACACACACACACACACACACACTATTTCAAAATCCACATTTTAAAAGTGCACATTTTTCTAACTAACATATTTTACGAATGCAGTTACAAACTTGGGAATGTGTGAGCTTGGCCCTCCCAAAATGTGCTCGCGTTTCGGGTTGTGATCGAGGCGAGTTCTGATATTTAATGAATGAAACAAAATTCTCGTGCATCCCCATCAGTACATATGCTTCGCTGTTCGCTCTGTAGCACTAACAAGGAGAATTCTATTGCAGCTCTAGTCACAGCCTTTCCCTTGAACAAGGTGCTACAGGAAATTGTATTCATTTTAGCTACAGAGAAGCTCGCCATTGTAGTCCCAGCTACCGCCAGCAGGAACCTCAGTAGAAAATGGTCCAAATGCTGGCTTTGTGAAGTGCAATTCATCTCTTCAGGATTTCTCTTTTCTCTGATTTCCATGCATGGCCACTTATCCCATTATCTGTGTCAGAGGGAAAACAGAATTATCAGTAGCTGTGATTTGTATCTCTGAAGATTTCCTTCTCTGTGCTTAACCAAATCCCCTCTTAACCGCTTCTCATTCGGCCTTGGCAGGTGAAAGTATTTCAGTCTGCAATTTGTATGCTGCTTCCCTATGAGAGGATCTTTAGTTCAATCCTTTTACCTGCCTCTTACAGATGCTTTTCCAACTCTAGGAGATGATCAAACATGAAGACCAATAACAAAATGTGATACACACAGGATGTC
Source organism: Shinisaurus crocodilurus (assembly GCA_021292165.1). NCBI lineage: Eukaryota > Metazoa > Chordata > Lepidosauria > Squamata > Shinisauridae > Shinisaurus > Shinisaurus crocodilurus. Next base: position 255,986,082 of record CM037878.1, on the reverse strand, counting down.
ATTGTCATCTCAAAATGGCACCAATATGATGTATTACAGGTATTTTTTTTAATTGGAAGTTAGATTTTCCAGTGATTCAGAACCTGCCTTCTGCTCCACAGAATCCAGGACTGCATCGCTTAATGTGCAAGTTTAATCAACAGATCCTACAGTTGATTATTTTGGTGGGAATCAATTGTAATCCATGCTCGTGAATTTTAACTGGTAAGGCAGAGAGCTTGAGGGCCAATGTGTCTGTTTTCTGACACCATTTTGGTTTTTTTGTGTCATGACATCATTGCCATAAGAGCAGAAGAAGAGCCTGGCTGGATGAGACCAAAAGCCAATCAAGCCTCGCATTCTGTTCCCACAGTGACCAACCAGATGGCTCTGGAAAAATCACAAGCAGAACACAAGCGCAACAGCACCCTCCCACTCAGGGATGGGCAAAATGTGGTCCTCTAGATGTTGTTGGACTACAACTCCCATCAGCCCTAGCCAGAATACCCAATGGTGAGGGTGATGGGGGTTGTAGTTCAACAACATTTAGAGGGCCACACCTTGGCCACCCCTGGTCTAAATAAGAAGGGACATTATATTAATATAAATATTAAGGTATATTAAGGCAGGGGGTGAGCAGACTCCAAGCTTGTGTGCGGTTTTTGTTTTTTAACAACTGCTGAGGTCTACTGACTTGATCCAGACACAGAGTCAAGGGGAAGAATCAATTACTTACTGCACCGCATTAACCATACCTTGGAATATATACAGATCAGGGATTCTGACTCATCACTCTAACAAACACCTGGTCAAAGGCAACCAATAAGTACTCCTATTTTAAAGATGGGGAACACTGAGGCTGAGATACAAGCAATTAGCACAATACTAGCCATAGCAATGTGTGTTGTTATTGTCATTTAATCCCCTCGCACTCCAAGTAATCCTTGGAGATCTACTGCAAACATCCCAGAGATGTACCGATAGATCCTGTTCTACATTCGGCACACCCCTGCATTAAGGTATACATTACTATGGCCAAATTGGATCTCACCAGAAAACAGTGTAATACCATAGGAGCCCCTGTGCAGAAAATAGGGTGGAAAGAGTTGTGAATCCGTGACTTCACACTGTGCTCCTTCCAGGAGCTGTTATTGGCCCTAAGCTGCTAAATTTGGCTCATCCTGTATCAGTCAGCAGCTGCTTGGAAACATCCAGGTTAGATTATTGTCACATGCTCTATGCGGAGCTGCCTTTGAGAAGCATTTGGAAGCTACAATTGGTGCGAATGAAGTGGTGAGAGTTCTAACTGGAGCCCACTGCTGGGAGAATGTAACAGTGATGCTATGCCAACAACAGCACTGGTTCTCAGTTTGCTTCCAGGCACAGTTCAAAGCTCTGTTATTATCCTTTAAAGTTCTAAACAGCCTGATACCGGAATATTTTAATACGCATTCGACCAGAATGTTTTAATATGCATTTTTAAATGCATATTTTCTCTCAAAACAGGTATTTAGATGCTCATTTTCTCTTTGAAAATAGTGTTGAAACGCATGTTTTGTCACAAAAATACATATTTAAATCCTTATTATGTTACATTTAAGCTGCTGAAAATTGCATTGCAACATTCACAGAAGTGCAACGCCAGTTGCACAGCTGAGTTCTGATTCACACATTAGTCTGAGACATGCAGATCAGCACAATCCATATAGGAATTTACGAAGATAATTCCTCAAGCATCTTTCATTGTGTTAAGATTTTTTTTAGGGGGAAGCGGGTTCAGTGGGCTTTGTGTGGGTGCATATGGTTAATCTTTTCTTTGCTGTGTTATCTCCTACTGGGAATCTTGCTTGTTTTATTCTCTCCTGCTTCAGTTATTCATTTATTTCCAATAATCATTCAGTTTCATCTCTATTTTGGGATTTTGTGAGCTGCTTTGGGTGTTTCTTTCTTAACAGGAAAGTGGATTATAACTATTTTAAAATAGGAGAGAGAGAGAGAGAGAGCTGGAGTATGGTGGATATGGTTGTTGTTGACTCCGAGCTAGGCATGTGTGATGCTGGGAATTCCATTCCATTTAAGCCTGATGGGAATCCGTAGCATTTCAGTTCTGGTAAGTGGCAGCGAACTGTAGCGGATTTATTTTTCCAATTACAGAAAAGGTTTCTGCATTGGGGGGGAGGGTTCTGCCATTTGCACAAATTGTAATTTGCACAATTTTTGGGTGGGGGGATCTTGAAATTTCTGCAAATGGTGTCTATATATATATATAGGCAATCTTGCACAAATGTGCACGCTTGCCAGTCCGCCAGTCTGCTATGTAGCCCCACAGAGGCATATTGCCCTCTTGTAAATATCCTTGTCAGTTTCATCCTCTCCACACACTACGTTGCTTAGCCCAGCACAGCAATATTCTGTGCTTGTCAAATAACTTCTAAATTTCATCTTCCGCTTTGGCACTTCCAGAGCAAAGCTGGGGGAGGAATTGACAAATTCTTTGTATGGAACATGGCACTGCTGGGCCATGGGAAATAGTGTGTGCAGAGAATGAAACGGACAAGGATATTTACAAGAGGGGGAATGTGCCTCTGTGGGGCTACATAGCAGACTTGCGGACTTGCGATCATGTGCACTTGTACAAGATCACCAATAAAAATAAATTTAAAAATTATGACACCGTTTGTGCAAATTTCAAAATCCACCCCCAAATTGTGCAAACTGAAAATCTGTAGAGTTTTCAACACCCCCGCCCCTGGAATTCTCATACATCCCTACGAGTCTGAGCAAGGCTTTCAGTGTTAGAACAAAAATGCAAGAGGATCTGGCTGGTACTAGGGGACTTGCACAGTTTCTACACTGTGTTGCTGCTCTGCCACAGAGTAGAATAGCCTTTCCTAAACTGGTGCCCTCTGAATTTTTGGACTACAACTACCATCAGCCCCAGGCAGCATGGTAAATGGTCAGGAATCCTGGAAGTTGTAGTACAAGACAGCAGGAGGGCACCAGGTTGCGAAAGACTGGAGTACAGGATTGGGCTGCTGCTGACACTTAGGTTTGCCAGTGCACCTTCCATATCAGGGTGCTCATTACTTGATTAAGCTAGACACAACCAAGTTTTCACATACGGTATCTTTTCTTGGCTCATCTTACTTTCTGTATTGCCATCTTGCCAACTGTCCCTAGGGTGTTCTCCCTCCCCATTCTCTGGATGTAATGGCATGGTGGTTATGTTCCACTAAGGACAGGTATCCTTTTAAAGTAGGATGTAGATCAGTGTTTTGAAATACCTATTTCTGATGCATTTGCAAAGGGAAGCCTCCCCCCACCCAGTGTTAAGAAGGCTTAGGAGGCCAGATAAGTGGATTTCACCCATTTTCCTCTGTCCAAGAAAATAAACAAGCAAAATTGACTGATGAAACTCATCTGTTTGCTATATAATCCATTTTTAAAAGATTATCTGGAACATTTTTCTAAATGTTCACTGCAACTCCTTTTCAGTATGATCAAGCTGAAGAAACCCTCTGTTTTTGGCTCCATACTGAAAGGGTAAACTCTGCTCTTTGACGCACATGTAAGTCTCCACTGAAGCTGCAAGGTGCCGTGTGCACACAGCCAAGGACAGAATTTAACCCTGTCATCTTCTGATTTTCCTCCCTTGAAGTCATGTGACCCTAATGACCCAAGTATCATGAAAGCATCCTACACGCTCATCCTGATCTTTACTAACAACCATCGGTGTTTTGTTCAGCATGCCTCAGCTGACCTGAGAATACTATACCTTCAAGGGAAAGCTGCTAAATAATTAAATAAATGCTAATAAAGTGTCTGCCTCACTATTGTTCTTAAGTGTTAAATCAATCACAGATTAATTGAAGCTTTCTCTGCACGTTCCCTCCCTCCCTTCTCCTCCACCCACCAAAGGAGCACCTTTTCTCTCCGTTTGCTTTCATGGGTCTTTCTCTCACCCCCTCCCCTCATCTCTTCAGGCATTCTCAGAGGGCACCTATAGTTCTTTGGTTGTGTGGTTTTGAAGTGTGCAATTTGGCAGCCATGTGAGCCCGGGTCTGAATTAAATTAACTCGAGGCACTCTGATTTTTGATTAAATTACTCCTTTCAAAGTTACCGCAGAACATTCTACTTATTAATATATATTTTTTTATTGTTGAAGAAAAGAAAGAAAATGGGAGGGGGAACATAAAAGTAATGGAAACACTTATGCTCCTGGTTGTTTGGTGTATTCAGCTAGATGATCATTGTGGTTTCTGCTCATATTCCTAAGGGCAGGAAAGGTTGTTGAACTCTGTACCTGTCTGATCTTCCAGGTTTAACTTCGGAATAGGTGCATCTGTTTGCATGGGAATTGAATATGTGTAAATGTTTAAGTGTGTATGTGTGTGGGGGCACATTGGCAGCTAATGACGCCATTATTTGTTCAATCTGCAGCATTTATTGTGTGGATGCTAAGCCCAGAATCAGTGCTTTAGGATACTCACTTCAGCCCAGTCTACCAGGTGACGGGGTACAATTTTGACTGCCATTACTCTGGTGGGCAGATGAACTTTAAGGCAGTGTTCTCTAAACCTCTGATAGCTGAGCTACATTTTTTTCCCCTCCACATCACTTTTTATGTCTGAAAAGGAACACAGGAATGCTCCTAAAAACCATGGTCCATCTACATCAGGGGTGCTGAACCTCTTTCAGCCCAAGGGCCGAGTTCCATTTTGGGGAAGCTCTCAGCGGCCACATTCCACTGGTGTGTGGGCCTGAAGGCAAAAAGCAGTGGGGCCCAAAGGCAAAAGGGGGCAGGGCCAAATACTAAAAATGCTAGCATATTTTAACTTAATGCTTGTACAGCCAGTAACTAAGCCTTAGGAAAGCCTCCTTTCAAGTTTTTAGAATGGGGGGGGGACTGCACAAATGCCAGGAAACCACCAAATGATTGGTGGGCAGGAGAAAGAGGGTGGGGCCAGAGGAAGGGGGTGTGACCATCTGGGGAGCCCAAGCAGACCAGATTTGGCCCCTGGGCCTGACGCTCTGCACCCCTGATCTACATCATCATTGTTTACATTGGCTGGCAGAGGTTTCCTGGCATTTTCTGGCAAAGGAGCCTTTCCCTGCCCTAGGTGGACATGTCTGGTGCCAAATGAGGGATGTTCTACATGCGCTCTACCACTAAGCTATAGCGCATGCCTTTCAAAGATGCAATTCTTACACATTGTTCCCAAATGAGTCAATGACTAGACCTGGATATATACTTCCTGGTTCGAAGGCAGCAAACACAGGCCAGCAACTAGTGCAGAGACACAAAGGGTAGGCTTCACTGCTGGTGGGAATTTTGTTGCATCTCTGCATCAGGCATGATGGATCAAGCAGATCACAGCTGATGCAGAGGGATACAGCAGAGTCCCATAGAAAGAAAGAAAGAAAGAAAGAAAGAAAGAGCACACCACTGAATCATGGCAGAGATAACCAGGAAGACATCTTTGAGAGTGGGTGTGAGAGCCCGGGGTACTCCCAGGATCTTTAAGTATTTAATCATTTCTCACAGTACATTAGCAGTTGTTTTGTGGTGCAGTAATGTGCCCCAGCAGCACACAGTTTAAGGATGCTACTGAGTTAAGGAGATCTGATAAACCAATGAAAAGGATCTCCCTAGCCAGCGGTTCCATGTAACAAATACCACAGCATTGTGCAGCACCCACAATCTGTGAAATGTTTGATCTGGCAATCCTGACGTGTAGATGAAGGTTTTATGAGCAGGAAATTTAAAACAGCATTATGCCTCTCTTCCCAAAGGAGTGACAATAAACTCTTCATGCCACATCACATCATCATATAATCTATGTATTGCCTGCATCACAGGCAACCTATTTTAGGCCCATTTGCATGCAGCCTTTACACTTTCCCCCACCCATCTGGAACCAAACATCATCTCAAACAGGCAGTTTAATCCCACAAAGGCAAGCTTGATAAGAGGCAAAGCATAATTGGCAAAACCAAAGAGAATAAACAAACTAGTTTTGTAGAGTCCTACGGCTGGAGGTCCCAAAAGGGCCTCAGACCAGAAGCTCAAGGACTTGAACAAGGAACCTGATGGGCTGAGACAAGTCTGTAGGTGCTCGTTTTTCAGAGATCTGTTTATGCCCTGGAGGCAATATGGTTATGTGACATCAGCCCCTGTGACTGGCAGGGAGGGACATGCAAATTGACAAAACTCGAGCTTGTCGAGGTTCTCTGAATTCCATCTCAAAGATGATTCTGACTCGTGTCTGTATCAGATTGCAAGTCAAGGAGGCTCCATGGCCCAGAGGTTCCCCATCCATGCTTTAGATGGTGATGGAACCTGTGTTTCTGAATGTTCCATCATGCAAACCCACCTTTGACCATATAGAAAAGTAGTATGTCAGCGAGAAGGCTCAGCTAGAACCTTTCAACCCAGCATGGTACTTTTCTATGTGCAGGGATGTTGTTGTTACTACCAGTCTTTTTCCATGCTTGAAGGGAGCATTCACATGCAATCTCCCCACCTGAAGCCTGAGGTGGTACCATCCCTAGTAAAGAAGGCATGATGCCTTGGCATCTGCTCTCTAAGCTATCTGCATTCCCTGGTTTTCTGTAACTGGACTTGTCTGCTTCCTGGTGCTCCTGCACCTGTTTCTATCATGCTCTTACTCTAGGCATGATCCCATTTTAGCAGCTGCCTACTAGGTCTTGTTTTTTCCTGACTCTGAACCTGAACCTGCAGGGCTTCTTCTCCAGCTGTTTGCATAAGGGCTGTGGACCCAGCCCCCATAGGTTGGTCCATACCCCTCCTGCGGTTGCCAGGTAAATCTTTCAGTGAGATTGTCCAAGTGGTTGTTCAACTGATCAACATGGATTTCTGCAAGAGTCAGGCAGGAACTGGCTGGAGGCTTAGGAAAAATATAAGGTGGTAGTAGCATAGTGTTTGAGAGCTTGGCAGGAAGATGTAGGGGGTGTGGACGATGGAGAATTGACAGAGCTGCAAGCATTCTGGGGGTTATAGCCATTTCCATTCAGAAGTTGTTTGTAGCGCTGAGTTTCTGCTATAAAATGAAGGCCAGGAAGTGCCCCCTCCTGGATAAATGCTGAACCCATGCTCCCCCTGAGTAATAACCTTGGTACAGAATAAAACCTTTCCCCAGGAGGTGTGTTGTGGTGAGTTGCTGCAGAGGAGTGAAAGGGGGCATTTATCTCCATAGTGGCAGCGTTTGACTCTTTGTGGTTCGTACAAATCTCCTTTAGAGCCATTGATCGCCACTGTCGGTACGATTAGTGAAGGCAACAATGCAGAGCATGTTTGTAAAAATGTGTGTGGTGACTGGTGATTTGGGGCGGCAGGAGCAGGGGAGAAAATATTTTTTTTTCTTGAGGTCACCAAATCCTGTAAGAGATCTAACTGTGCTGGGAGGGGAAAAAAGGGAAGGTTGGCTTGAAAGAACAAAGAGCAACTTTCTTTTCACCTGCTTGATTAGAGCAGGGCCTGCGATATTTATTAAAAGTGAGAAGCTGCAGCAGCCGGGGATTGGCTGGGCTCAGCCTGTGATGTCAATCTGTGCAGAGGTTTGTGCTTGGACCTGACCTGAGGCTCCTGCAATTGGGGTCTCAAAGCCTCCCGAAATATGTGCGCTCAGTCGGTACATCAATCCAAATGTGGAAATGTAATAAGCTCAATGCTTTATATGAGTTTAAATGTTTTATGGAAAACTCATGAGGCTTTATTGAGATGCAATTTGGGAAGGGGCTGGGGAACTTTATATAAATATTGTCTCCCATACCAGCACTTTCTAACCAACCCTGACACTATCCATCCAAACAGGAACAAACAAACAAAAATACATGGACTTGTAATACATTTTACACACACTTTAAACCAGTGAGTGGCAGCTTGCATCGGTTTGGTTTATAAGGTATTTCCTCCAAACTCAGGAAGCAGTTTGTCTTATTTCTGTCTGAGCCAACCTGAATTCCCCCCTTGACCTCACACACACCCTTCTTCTCACCCACGTACCCTCCCACCCTCATCCCTCCCACCCTCATCCCTCCCCCCCCCATTTAGGAGAGCCCGAGACTCATGTTTCCCGGCTTGCAATAGGAGTCTCATCATTATTTCAGACTATTAGAACAGGGACCTCCAACCTTTTGGAGCCCATGGGCGCATTTGGGAATCATGGGCACCACCATGAAATGGCTGCTGTGGGGCCTTCCCTAGTGACAAAGGACAAGTAACTTGCCCAAGAAACAAAGTGTAAGACAGAGTTGTTGTTGTTGTTGTTGTCGTCGTCGTCGTCGTCGTCATCATCATCATCATCATCATCATCATCATCATCTATTTATCGCCCATCCAGCAACCGGCCACCCTGGGCGATGTACATAGGATAAAAACAAGATAAAATACATTTAAAACAGTATAAAAATTTTAAAATCTTAACCCACCCCATATTCCCGCCTGAACAGCCAGGTGGGGAAGTTTCATCATTAAATTTTTTTTAATGAGCGGCGGAAGCTCAGCAGAGAGGGGGCATGGCGGAGGTCACTCAGGAGAGAGTTCCACAGTACGGGGGTCACCACAGAAAAGGCCCTCTTCCTCGTCCCCACCAGTCTAGCTGCTCTGGCTGAAGGGACAAGGAGAAGGCCGTCTGTGGCAGATCTTGTTGAGCGGCCTACTTGGTGTTGCTGGAACAGGTTAGGTTTTGCGCCCCAAATGCCAAACCCCATATTTGTCCTCCATAAAGCACAAGATACCCATTTTACAGAAAGAAAGCTCGTGATGCTCTGAGAAACCCCACCCAAAAAGCAAACAGGCAAAACTACCCCCCCCCCAACTTTCCCAAAACCAGACAGGGAAGCCTACATCCCCCAAAAAACAAAACAGCAGACAGGCAATACTCCCTGCCCCCAAAAGGTAGACAAGCAAAACTACCCCAAAATAAACAGGCAGGTAAACTCCTCATCCAAAGAAACTACCCCAGACAGGCAGGCAAAACTGCCCCTCAAAATTGAAAAGTCAGGCAAAACTATCCCCCACAAATCAGACAGGCAGAACTGCCCCCCCCATACCTAGACATGCAGGCAAAACTCCCCCCTACAACAACCAAACACACCGGCACAATTGCCCCGCCCCACATCAAAAAAGCAAAAAGGCAGGCACAACTCTCTGCTCCCAAGCAAAGAGACAGGCAAAGCTACCACTCCTTCAAAAACTGAACACAGACACACCATTAACCCCTCCCAGAAGAACCAAGATGACATAGGCAAAACATCTCCACCTCAAAACCACACAGTAAAGCACACAAAGCTGGGCAAAACACACCCCAACCCCCCAAGCTTACCAGGCAGTAGGGTCCCTTTACTTTCTTTTTAATGTTTTTTTTTTTAAGTGGTTTTAGCTAGCTGCAAAGTGCTGCAAAGGAGTTTCCAGCTTGCAGCTGCCTCACCTCTTCCTTTTTTCTTGGAATAATGCTGTGGGGGTCCAGCTGGGGTCCAGAGGCATGCTGGGGAAAGGAAAGGGAGTGGGCAGAGTAGCTAAAGGCTGAGGAAGATAACAAAAAACAAATGTTAAAATACTCTCCACATTATTTTAAAATTTGGGAGGGGCAGGGGGGTTTGGTGGGTGCCTAGGGGGCACTGTTATGTCTGCCGGTGCTGCTGTGTTGCCGACTCTAGCACGAGCATCATATCGTCAAGAAAAATATACAGAATTTGTCATTGTACATTTACCTCTTGACCTTCTCTCATCTTCTCCTCATAAGAACTCTCCAAGGTAGGTAAGGCTGAGACAGAGGGATTGGTTCAGAGTCATCTGATGAGCTCTACCGCCAGCCAAGCAGAGATTTGAACCTAAGGCCCCGCCAGAGCGCAAGCATGATCGAACCAGAAGCATCACACCTTTTGTTAAGCTTCCAGGAGATGAGTAAGGCTGAAGAGCCATTCATCCTCACGATATGGTCCAAATGCCCCCACAATCTTCCAGGCAAGCGGATCTTCATGGAAGGGCTTCCAGGGAGAAGAGGCTGAAACACTGGGCAGCTGAAGCCCTTTAGGCCTTTGATATGTGTGCCTTTGAGCCAGTGTGGCGTAGTGGTGAGAGTGTTGGACTGGGACTCGGGAGATCTGGGTTCTAGTTCCCCCTCGACCATGAAACTCACTGGGTGACTTTGGGCCAGTCACTGACTCTCAGCCTAACCTACCTCACAGGGTTGTTGTGAGGATCAAATAGAGAGGAGGAGGATTGTGTAAGCTGCCTTGGGTTCCTTGTAGGAAAAAAGGCGGGGTATAAATACAATAAATAAATAAATAAATAAATATCATGTAGGTTTCTCTGAATATGAACGTACAAATTACAATTAAATCCATCCATACACACGCACACCACCACCAGCAGCAGCTAATGATTTTTATCTTCCTGGGAAGGGAGTTCCAAGGATGTGGGGCCTCCATGGAAAAAGCCCTATCCTAGCACCCACCAGCCTAATGATTTTTGCTGGTGGGCCAGAGAGCAGGGCCTCTGACGCTGATCTTAATGCTTGGGCAGGCTCATACAGGTGTAGGCAATCCTTCAGATAATAAAGTCCCAAACCATTTATGGCTTTAATGGCCAAAATCAGCACCTTGAATTGGGCCCAGAGACCAGCATGCGGCCAATGTAAATGATACACAATAGGAGAAATATGATCCAAATGCCTCATTCTGGCTGCTGCATTCTGCACACACACACACACACACACACACACACATCAAATGCATTGCTATTCTGATCAACATCACACGTGACAATCCTTGAATAGTGCTGCTTACTCCTCTTGATGCTTTTCCTATGCTTTCTACCTCCATGGCATGAAATGTTGGGTTACTTGATATAATTTCCCCCTCCTGCTATGTCTATGGTGTCAATAAGCCTAATTCTAAGCTATTTGATTAAGGTGACATATTCCAGTGTTGCCAAAGTGTTTGAGAAGGGCAGATGACACAGGAATCTTGTAGCAGTTATGAGGTGAAGGGAGGTATCATCCCAACCAGTGACTTCCAGGTTATGTGGCTGGAATATGAATCTGTAACATACTGGAAGCAATGCTGCAAATCCTGGTGGCAGATGATTATTTAGCACAGTGTTCACACCACTATCTCCATGTATGCACTAAGGATCAGACACAATTTCTCCTTATCCCTCTTTGATGGAAAATCATGAACATGATCTAACTTCCTTGAACTTTGCCAGGTTTGGGATTTTGGAACCAAAAGTGTCTTTTAAACGTCCAGTATCAGAGGCAGTATGCCTATGTACTCCAGTTGCTGGGGAACATGGGTAGGAAGTTGCTGTTGCACTCATGTCCTGCTTGTGGGATCCTGTAGGCAGCTGGTTGGCCACTGTGTGAACAGAATCCTGGACTAGATGGACCCTTGGTCTGATCCAGCATGGCTCTTCTTATGTTCTTATGCTCTTAACCCCTTCTGTCCTATTTTTCATGGGATTTGAGATTTCTGTTTCTCAGTGTCAACTGTCAACCATCACTTTGTAGTTAATGACCATTGATCAGAGTTGATCAGATCAGATCTTTGTGGCAATTTTGCAGATTTGAGGTTAGGTTGTTTATCAATGTAAACATCTGAGTTTGAATTTGAGGCATTCAAATATGTTGCTTATTTTGATTGTTTCTTCCTAGTGAATAGTTTGTGGTTGGTTAGATCTTGGGCCAAGTGCCTAAGCACTACTTTCTTTGCTTGACTCTTCCTACTTTAATGTAGGAATTGATGATATATGTAGCTACAGACTCAGCTAGAATTTGGATTAAACAAATGACTTGGCTCAGTTGCTTGAGGCATCTGGAGCTATTTACTCTGGAGGCACTGTTCTGTAGTGCATCTGCTCTCTGCTTATGGCATCCTGTGCTCTTGGCTTCATAAGTTGAATTGTGTAAGGCTGGTGGGGAATGATCCTGAAATGCACCTGGGGAATGAACAACATAGTTTTCTGGTACCTTCCCAAGTCTATGGTTCAATGACATTTTGGGTTTTCTTTTTATTTATTGAGAAGATCACTTTTACCTCACCTTTCAGCTCTGAAAAGGACCATAAAGGTAACTTATAATCATAAAAATAGATATACAGGTACAATAAAAGCACAATAAAAAGCAAGAAAGAGCAGTAAAAACAGAGCCAGCTAAAAGACTGCTATTCCCCAAATAGTAAGGGGAAGATGAATATACATCAAAACTCCTGGTTGAACAAAAATGTCTAGAGCCCACCTAAAGCCAGCTGAACCTCTCAAGGAAAGGAGTTCAAAACCTAGGTGCTGCAACCAAGAAGTCCCTGCCACAACTCAGATGGCAATGGGATGCTGAGCAAGTCCTTAGCTGACAAACTCAATGGAAGAGCAGGTTCATGTGGAAAGGGGTGGTCTTTCAAGTATCCTACTCAAAAAACAGGACTGCACTTTGTAGTGCCATTATCATCAGATAAGTGGACTGAGTTCTCCTTCACACATGCTCACACGAGCTGGGGGGGTTCTGCCCATCCCTACGATTGTCACCTGCACTGCAGTGTTTGGTGTCACATATTGTAATGAAGGAGTTGAGCCCATAACCTTTAAAAACAAAAAATCCCTCTCATGTTAATTTCCCAGAAAATGAATATTCACATAACATATCAAAGAAAGCTCATCAACAGCTCCTTGACAATCTGGGGAGATGTGCCTGCCATGTGGGGTGCCATATGTGCGGTTCTGCCCTTGGTCCAAATTTTTAAATATTTTTTTATAAATGACTTGGAGATGCTTATCAGATTTGCAAAGGACACCAAACTGGGTGGGGTAGCTGATACCTTAGGAGACAGAAACAGGATTTAAGATGATCTTGACAGGATGTAGAATCAAGCCAGAAGTAACAAAATGAACTTCAACAGAGATAAATGTTCTGTTTTTAGATAGGGAAAATCAGCTGAAGAAACATAGGATGGGTGACACATGGTTTGACAGAAGGGCATGTGAAAAGGATCCAGGGGTATTAGTAGACCACATGCTAAACATGAGTTAGTAGTGTAACATGGTGGCTAATATGGCTAATGCAATTTTAGGCTGCATCAACAGAAGTTTTGTGTTCAGATGGTGAGAAGTAATGGCACTGTTCTATTCTGTTTTAGTCAGACTCCATCCGGTGGAGCAAATCAGTTCTCTCTCTGTTGTCAAGGGGGTAGGTTCTGAACCAGTAGGTTCTAATTACAAGGAAAAGAATTTCAACTAAACTTTAACAAAAACTTCATGATGCTACAAGCTGTTCAACAGTGGAACATTCTGCTTTGGAAGGTGGTGGGCTCTATTCGACATTTTTAAGCAGACGCTGGATAGCCACCCATCAGGGATGCTCTGGTGAGGGAGTCAAACCAAACCTCAACCAAAAACCTAGAACAACCTTTATTTTTTTTCCTGAACTGGGATAGAACCTGAACCTGGAATAGGATCTGAAAGTTTCTGTTGAACCTGAACCCAGGGAGCGGGGGGATTCAGATCACTGGTTCAGAATAAGGGTTCAGCAACAAAACACTTGATGTGTTATGTTCACTGGCTCCACCAGAACCGGAATCAGAATGAGCACATAAAAACAACACCAATACCAGACCAGGGATTGGACTGGAGGCCTGTTTTCCCTTGGCAACAGGGATTAGGTCAACGTGGAAGTTACAACATGGAAGGGATGAATATACAACACATATGTCAGGAGATACAACCAGTACAAGACTGGCAATGTAGAATGTATTTGGTGCCTATCAGATGCTATTAACATGTAAAGTACAATGAGAACATTTAACAAAATATGTTTGATTCTTTAAATCTTTGATTCTTTTTTTTTGTTTTCTGCATGCTTAATAAATATATTACTGACACTTAGTTACAACAGTTTTAGACCTATCAACTTCCACCACCACACCGTGCAAGTGATCATTATAAATAATATACCGTAAGTTATATGTACATTTTCTCCTGTGAACTGGTTGGTTATGTCTGCCAAACTGGTTACTGAACCTTTATTGGCCTAAACTAGAACAAACTCTGAACAACTTCAGTCGCCGTTGAACCTGAACTGTAACTGAACCTCCCAAAAAATAATGGTTTGATTCCCTGGTGAAGTTAGTGGATTTTCTGCATCGGCAGGGGGCAATGAGGTATCTTCCAGCTCGAGGATTCTATGCAAACTGTATATTGCAGATCACAGTGGAGATAACCTCCCATGTACTTAAACCAAGTGGGTCACTGTCATCAATAAGCATACCCCTGATAGGAAAATATAATATATTTTTTGCAAATGCAAATATAAAAATGGCTTTCATTTCACATCTCCCTGTTTTACTTTACAAAGCCTGGCATACAGTGGAGAATTAGAGAGCTCTGAATTGACCAAGGGGTTGCTGCCTTGGGACAGGGAGATTTGCATGGTGAATTACACCCTCCCCACCTGCAGTACATTTTGCATCCAGAATAGCCAAGCACCAATAGGTGGTGTTGTTGTACTCTGCTCTGCCTTTGAGCATGCCATTCAAGGAGAGAAAAGAGGTGCGTGGCAGACAGGTGGTGTGATGGGAGATTAATTACCCACCTTTTTTGTGACATTGTGCAGAGCCCCACGGGACATGGGGAGATGTTTGTTGTCTTCCATTTCCATCCTCCCCACCCCCCTCGGTAAATAGCAAACAGTGACTTTGGCTGCTGCCCTGCCTAATGCTGGGCTAATTCCATTTGTCATTTTCAGACAGCCCCTTCCTGCTTCAGTGTTTGGGCTGCTGAAAAGTTGTGATGTGCCTGGGCCCTCAGGGGGGAAATGGCTGTCCGTGGAACTCAGGGCAAGGAGATGTACTGCAAGCCACAGCAAAGCTAGGTGACAGGAGGAACTGAAAGCTGACAAAAACAGCTGCGAAGGCCTGGAAATAATTGCCACTTCTGTGTGCTAGGACAGGCCAAGTAAACTGTCCCTCTTTTTTTCTTACATTCTTCTTCATGTTTGTTGCACATTTTGAACCGCCTCCGAAAGACAGGCCAGCTTCCCTTTCTTTATTAGCGGAGATTCCTCCATAGCTCAGAAATCCATTTACAGCCATGTACACACTGTGAGCTGCATGTTTCTTAACAGATTGAATTCATTTCGAAGCATATCTTTTTTATTTATTTATTTATTTATATTACTTCTATATCGCTTGATACCTTAAAATCTCTAAGCAGTATACATCAAAAATACATGAACTACAATATAAAAAACAGTGTAAAACCAATGTAAAATAATAATTTTTTTATTATTTTTTTTTAAACCCATTACAAGGACAGCAGTAGAATATAGCCATGTTGTCATAGTTGATTACAAGTCAGGGAAAGCCTGTGTAAACAAATACATCTTCAGGAAGCATTTAAAGCTCACCACAGTTTCTAGCTCTCAAACCAGATGTGGGAGTGTGTTCCAGAAGTGGTTGCCACTACCGAGAGTGCCCACTTTCATGGCATTACCTGGCAAGACACTGTTGTTTTTGGAATGACCAATAAGACCTCCCTCAGAAGATGTCAGGGGTTAATTTGCTATATATAGGGGAAGGTGACCAGCTAGTCACAAGTAGTACAGAGGGCATGTCATGAAGGATGTGTTCACTCAAAACTTAGCTTAGGGTCCAACTCAGCTGTCTTTTCATGTAGGGATGCATGACTGTTCGTGTCGAAATTTTGAAGGGGGGGGGATATCTGCATTTCTGAAGGATTGGTGATCCTGGTGGTATTCTGCTCCATTCAAAACAGCTTGTTTTACTCTTAGGGTGCAATCCTATGGGGATGCCCATGACCCTCCGAACTCAGAGGATTATGGGCATCCTATGCAGGGCGGGAGAAGCACAGAGGCGAAGGTCACCTCCACACTCCTCTTGCTCTGCAAAGTACTTAAATGGCCGATTGTGGCTGTCTAAGTGCAGTGCTTTGAAGCGGGAGGGAAGGAGGCTGAGGCACCACCAGGACACGTTGCACTGTATCTTGAAGGCACCGGTTTCCTCCCCTCCCCACCCCCTTGGAATGCCCCCAGAAGCCATTCTCCAAGGTCGCTCTTATGACCTTGGAGAACCAGCCAGAGCAGTTCTTCCCACACTGGCTGCGAGGGGCGGAGAAGGGGGTCCAAGGATGGATCCCCAGCTATGACGTTGGAGCAATTTTCTGACCTCGTAGCTGGGAATCCGAAAGATCCTATGGCCGCCTAGACACTGCCTAGTGGCCATAGGTTCCACTGCCCATGTCTTAGCTGGAATCCTCCATGGATTTTGTACTATTCAGCATCTTAGTACCTATTTACTCCCATATTACTATGGCCCGTAGGAATCTTCATTGGCTACCCATTCGGACTAGGGCCCAATTTAAATTATTGGTTCTTGCCTTCAAGGCTTTGCATTTTAATGTCCCTCATTACTTAGCATCTAGGCTTTCCTGGTATGTTCCTGGTAGGAATTTAAGATCGGTGGGCCAGGGATTATTAGCGGTCCCACTGACATGATCTGCCTTGTCAAGGCTGCGAACCTTTCAGGACCTGGTTCCACTTTTGTGGAACAGGCTTCCTGTGGACCTCCGATTGGAGGAGGATCTTTCCTGCTTTTGTACGGGATTAAAGACTTATCTTTTTAGTCAGGCAGAATGAGTGGTTGGGCTAATGTGGTGGTTGCTGGGATTCGATACTGTATAGTAAGTAGTTGGTGTTGGTTATTTTATTGTATTGTTATGTTTACTGTATATGTTATTTGTCCCGCCCTTTGGTGTAAGAGGCGTTATAAATAAACGTTTATTATTTATTATAATATTATTTACCAGGAGCCAGAGTAATACAGGCTGCTGATCTTTTGTCTTGACTCATGAACAAGTCAGCAGCAACCAATCACTTACTACACAACTTGCATTTCATTCAGCTAGTGTGTGTGTGTGTGGGGGGGATTGTGTTGCTTTTGTTTCTGTGGGGCTTGTTCAGGCTGTGTGTGCTTCTTTTCTGGACCAAAAACAGCCTGGAAAAGATGTTCACAGTATGTAGCTTACCTGAAGAAAGGTTCATCCATCTGCTAATTCAACAGATCCAGCCAGTTTCTTCAATCCACCAAATAATTAGTTATTATTCATACAATGGCCAATGTCCTGAGGGTGCTAGGCCAACAAGGAAGTAAGGAGCATGCCTGAGCTGAAGGTGGCACGATGGAGGCATTTTGCTCATAGTGTGCACATTCGTCTCTTTTGTCCCACTGTCATTTTTGGTCAATGGGTTTTACTTTTTCAGGGGTTTGAAGTGCTACAGAAACCTGAAAACCTGAGATGCATACCGTAGACAAAAGGCATTCATCATTATCACCTTAAACACTGGGGGGCAGGAGATTGCTTGCCACTAGTCTAGATTTGGCAGAGCTGGAATTGAATGCCTGATATGGGCAGCACTTTCCCCATCTATTCTTCACTGTCTCCATCATTTCTCTTCTCACTACCCCACTCTCCATTTTACATTGCTCCTGTTTACTCCTGCCTCCTTTCCCTTTTCCATATTCTAATTTCTCCCTTGTGCCATTTGCTGGATTGTAAGCATCTTGGGGCAGGGACTTGTCTGCTCATTCTTCATCAAGCACCATAAATATGAATGGAAGTATACACATAAGTAAAATTGTAGGGCCTATAATGATACATAGCATTTATACATCACTTTTTACATGTCCAAAGCATACACATCACCTTACTGTCATCCTTACAACAACTCTGTAGGCTAGGTCAGTATTATTATTCCAATATTGCAAATGGGAGGAGATTGGGCCAAGAAGGGGTAGCTTACCTACAACCACTTAGCAAGGTGAGATTTAAACTGGGACCTTCCCTATTTATAGGTCAGTAGTAATTCCTTCCCCCCCCTTTCCATCTCTCATGTTTAAACTTTTTTTCCCCTTCCTCCCTTTTTTCACCATTCTCCTGTATCCAGATTTATTCCCATTAGACACCTTTCCTTTCATTACACTCTTGGTACATCTTTTGTAAGGTAGACCAAAATCTGTCTTGGAGTCTTTGGGATTTTGGCCTTTGGTTGTCTCTCCTAAGGAACTTTTTGATTAGTATATATTACCTCTAGTATCAGAGGCAGTATGCTTCTGAATACCAGTTGCTGGGGAACATGAGTGGGTGGGTGTTGTTGAGCTCAATGTTCTTCTTGTGAGCTGGGCTGTCAGAATAGAATGCTGAGCTAGATAGGCCTTTGGTCTGATCCAGCAGGGCTCTTCTTATGTTCTTAGTAACCCAGTGTGCTATGATTTCAAAGTATTTTTGCGGGTTTTTAAAGTGAAGACAAAATGCTAAAGGTATTACCTAAAGATAAAATCCCAGACCAGCTCTGTGCAGATTTCCCTTCATTTTTCTCCCAGCCCAATGCTGGCTTTGCGGGAGACTTGGAAATTTGAAGTGAAGGTGACAGAAGTGAAGGTAGGAGCAGCTCAACAATAAACCAATTATCTAGCAGGGTTTCTCACTGGATGTCTTCAAGCTGAGGCTGGACAGCCATCTGTTGAGGATGTTCCAGCTCTAGATTTCCTGCAATGAGCAAGGGGTTGGGCTTGATAACCTACAAGGACCCTTCCAACTCTATGATTCCATGGGAAAGGCTGGTCAGATGCCTCTAGAAGTAAACATTCAAAGTTAGTTCTATCTAAGTAACATACATTTGCAATTGGAGCAAGTCCATAGCTGATCTGGTGCATGGCTGTTCTGCCCCAGAAGAAATTGTACTGAGTGAATAAACACAAGGGAGGGGAGCTATTAAAGCTAAAACAAAATATTAGCTCAAGAGAAAATAGGTATAAAAACTGGCTGTGACTAAATTTAGCCTATTCATTTGATAATAAATATCAGACAAAGGGACACCTGCAATACTAAATGTCATGGAGGAGGGATGGGGGATACCTGGTTATTTTTTCAGTGGGACTTGATAGATTTGTGTGATACCATAAGATGAATTTTCAGTATGATGCCTCAATAATCATCTTCCAGAATTCTGTAAGGATTGCTTCTCATCCCAGATGATCATTTTGGTCCTTTCCTCATTACACTGAAGGATGAGATGTTTTCAGCTGATGATGGGGAAACCAAATGGAGTAGCTGATTTGAAAGGTGATATAAACAAGTTTAATAAGTAGAGTTTTCCCCCCTTTCTCATATGCCAAAATCTTCCGATTGACTGTGATTTATTTATTTGAATCTATTTGAAGCTCTTCCCATCCAGGTGTTTTAGAGTGGGTAGTGATGGATTTTCTCCTCTTTTCCAGACATGAAAGCAATAGACACCTAGTGAATGTGCTAAGCTTGGGGCCTTGGGGATGTCCGGTGGAGAATCCAGAAAGTACCCCCACACAACTGAGCTCTAGCCAGGATCAGAACTTCAGAAAAAACAGCCAGAATGACAAGGGAAAAAACCCATCCCAACACTTAATTGGGTAGAGTAGGTCATGTGATGAGCACTGATTTCTTTTAAGCTAGCCTTCCCCAACCTGGTGCCCTCCAAATCTCAGCAGTCCTGACCACTGGCCATGCTGGCTGGGGCTGAAGGGAGTTGAATTCCAAAACATCTGGAGGGCACCAGGTTGGAGAAGACTGCTTTAAGGGCTTCTGAGTCATGCTTGCTTCTCTGGTCTAACCCAGGGGTGAGCAACTTGTGGCCCTACAGATGTTTTGGCCTACAGCTCTCATCAGCCCTAGGTAGCATAGCCAGTGGTGAGGGATGATAGGATTTGGAGGCCAAAACATCTGGAGGGTCACAATTTTCCCATCCCTAGTCTAACCAAAAAAGAGACCCAGGTATCTGTAGCTGCTTCCCACTATGGGTGTGGACTTTGCAGTGATGGAGCGACTTGAATTGGCTCACCCTGCTGGTCTTTTCCAGTGTCTCAACTAATCTCACCCAGTCTTTCCTCGCTTTCATTGACCTTGTCATTCTACTTAACTTAGAATCATAGAATCATAGAAAAGTAGAGTTGGAAGGGGCCTGCAAGGCCATCGAGTCCAACCCCCTGCTCAATGCAGGAATCTAGGTCAAAGCATCTCTGACAGATGTCTGTCCAGCTGTACCTTGAATGCCTCCAGAGTGGGAGAGCCCACGACCTCCCTAGGTAGTTGATTCCATTGTCTTATTGCTCTGACAGTCAGGAAATTTTTCCTGATGTTTAGGTGGAATCTAGGTTCCTGTAACTTGAGCCCATTATTCCGTGTCCTGCAAACTGGGATGAACGAGAAGAGATCTTTGCCCTCTTCTGTGTGACATCCCTTCAAATACTGGAAGAGTGCGATCATATCTCCCCTCAGTCTCCTCTTCTGAAGGCTAAACATGCCCAGTTCCTTCAGTCTCTCCTCATAGGGCCTTGTTTCCAGTCCCTTTATCATCCTTGTTGCCCTCCTCTGAACCCTCTCCAGTTTGTCTATGTCCTTCTTAAAGTGAGGTGCCCAGAACTGGACGCAGTACTCAAGATGAGGCCTAACCAGTGCCGAGTAAAGGGGAATTATCACTTCCCGCGATTTGGAAGCTATACTTCTATTAATACAGCCCAAAATTGCATTTGCCTTCTTTGCAGCCACATCGCATTGCTGGCTCATATTCAGTTTGTGATCTACCACAATTCCAAGTGCCAGGTCTGCCGACCATAAATATTTAAAGCCCCAACTCTCTGCTGGCCTGACCATGATATCTCAAAGGTATTTCAAATTAAAAGGTTTACAGCATTTCTAAAGCTATTCGGTGTCAGCTTGGTGAAATTCCAAGGGGAGAGATCCTATATTAGATCACTTTTTTGTTGTTTCTTTAGCTAATGATTCCTTCCTTGATTCATGGTTTTCAAGCCAAATAGGATCATAGCTTATATTTTCTATTGCTTTGGCCATGGCTTTGCATCTCACACTCAATACTGGAGACCCACAACTGTCACCATTCTGAATTTGCCAATTATATGTTGTGGCCATAAAGTTGCTACATTGTTCCAACAAAGCTCAGTAAAGCATCCATAATTAAATCCAAGTTGAACTTTCAATCTACATAACCTAGCTGCTACAATCAATACTACTGGGCAAGGACAAGGCATCAAATCATAAAGTCTTGAACACTCTACTGACATTACCCATTACTGATGATGAAAACTCATGCTGAGCACTAGGGAGAGGGTGCCCTGAGCAGCTATACAAGAGATACAGTCTCTGCCTTTCATCTATGGTTGAGTCAAAAAGCAAGGCCTGGATAGCTGGGTGAGCTGGGAGTTTAGCGTAATAATAACTAATGAGTTCAGCATGTTAGGAAAGAAAATGTAGGGCAAAGATGTAGAATTGTTCTGTTGCCATTAATCAGTTCAGAGAGTCAAAGCTGAACTACAGGAAGCTGTCAGAGGTGAGCTGGGAGCCAGGAGTTGAGCCAGGAAGTCAGAGCCAAGAAACACAGCAGAGCCAGGAAGACTGTATTGCTCAGGCAAGTTCCCAGCCCAAACAGGAAGCCTTTTATAGCCTTTCCTGTCTAAGGGAGGAGAAGGGGAAATGGCCAACTTACATGGGCAGGGCCAAGGAGATGCTCCAAACTGCAGTTCTCATAGCTTACTGCACAGGGTGGTTACACACAGAACCAAAGGTTTGTGGTTTCTAGTCTTGGCAGCTCTTGACATGCATAGTAACCCCCCAAAAAACAACAACAACAACACACAACAGCTTTCCTATGTGGAGTCTCTCCAATGCTGGGAGGAGTTGGGAACAAACAAATCCAGGCTCCTCTCCATTGCAAAAAGATATATACATTAACATTTACTTATTTATTTACAATATTTATATATTGCTCAATAACAAAATTTGTCTGGGCAGTTTACAGCAAAACTTTAAACTGTTAAAACCAATTAGACACAAAGCTAAAAGCTGATAAAACTAGCAGATTGAAAGGCCTGGGGAAATAATAATAAAAAAGGTCTTTATCTGGCACCGACAAGACCATAACAAGGCACCATAATGTAGGCACCAGGTGATGATTTTTGGGAGAGCATTCCACTACTGGGATCAGGCCACCACTGAACAGGCCCTCTATTTCACAGTCACTCAACACACTTCATTTGACTTCAGAAATCCATGCCATTGTTGACTTTCAAATGTTCATTCTGTATCTGTAACCTTGTTGCAGAAATTCTCAAATGTCGCATTTCATTTATGTAGTACAGATTCTTTACAATTGCAAATAGCTATATAACTAGCCAAATAGCCTGATTTAATAATTAGGTTGCATTTGGAGTATCTCTTCAGGGTGTAGAAGCCTATTTCATAGAGCCAATTGTGCACATCAATTGTGCAAGGGATTACACCTCCAGATATGGAACTGATTGACTAGTGTCCCTCCCCTGCCCAAAGTTCCTGTGCTTTGATATATATCCATCTCCCTGGTATTCATATCTAACTGTGGCTCTACCAGCAGTGTTATCACCATTTCGGGGAGGTTGGAACTGAAGCACAATTTAAATGTATTTCCCAAGCACAGACAGGAGAACTGCAACAGAGCCAGTGTCAGAACAGAGAACTCATGTGTTTGGTTTGTTTTCCACCTTCTAATCCTATAGAATCAGAACTATATAATTCCACATCCCTCCTTTTGACCATGTATTTAAAAATAAGTATGGTTTGGTTTCTTTGGTTGATACAAAGTGCTAAGAATGGCATGAGAGATGGAGGCAAGAGGTATAGAGAAATAATAAGACAGCCTTCCCCAGACTGGTGCACATCTGTCCAACACATGGATGATGGGAGTGGTAGTCTAACATATCTGGAGAGCACCAGGTGGAGAAAGGCTGCAATAAGATTTTGAAACTTAGGGGTGGAAAATCCAAGGATGGGGAGAGCTTGAGGTTAAAAGACTAGCAGTGGTGGCACACATAGGAAAAATGGGGAACTAGAAGATGTTGGGGGAAATAGAAATCGAAGATGCTGAATGGGAGAACAGACAGTGAGAGTTGTTTGTGGAGGATGGAATAGGAAAGCTCAGATCAGCATGACATATAATTTAGGAGCAACTGCATCCCTTTGGCCAGCTGGTTGGTAAACTGCCAGGGATCTGGCATTTGCTTGATGCAGATTTCTGATTTCCTACCACTCTGGCAATGCTAGTTTCTGTCATTCTGGTGAAATAGATACTGTCAAAGCTTGCATCTCTCTCTCTCTCTCTCTGTGTGTATGAGAGAGGGTGGGGGAAGGGGACAGCTGAGCATCACCGTCTGGGCAAAAGGGTCTGAGATAGGCCCATTACACTGATTTCATGGTGCCAAGCTCTGGTGTCTTATGAATTATGGAGCAACGGATGAGCAGCATTGGGGAGATGTGTACATCTGAAAGAAAGGTGTTGCAAAGGGAAAGGAACAGAGAGACTGGGGGGCCCGTGGACGGCACACTAACAGCATTCTCTCGTTCTCAACATTTGATCACAGCTTGCTCCAGCAGCTGGCAAGAGTTGTAGCTGCAAGCAGGTGGGGAAGAAGAAAGAAAGTGTGTGTGAGAGAGTGACTGAAACACAGATCCAATTTCTCATGAGGTTACTTAGCTTTTATTGACTGACTGTGCTGGTCTCCTGAGTCCTGGAAATTTGGGATTGACAAGATCAAAGAGAGTGGAGATGGAGATATCTGTGGAGGTGCTCTACTTCTCTTTCCCTCAAACAAATAAATAAATAAATAAAACGTAGCATTTGCATATCACTAGCAGTGCTGACACCAAAGGAGAATCATGGAAATGAATGCCTGATCACTAGCAGTGCACATATACATTACCTCAGCAATCCTTTTAACAACCTTGTAATATACTGTTATGTCCACCTGGCAGATGTGAGACAGGGCTAAGGATGCTTTGTCAATTCATGGCTGAGAATCGATATAAACCGAGGAATGCTCCTGCTCATAGCTCATAAATCTGAGCTCACAGCCTTAGCCATTATGCTATATCAGACCTCATTCTGCAGTACCTTACCATCACCACCACCACCACCACCACCACCACCACCTACACAGTGTGCCTCCAAACCCCTTCTGCCCACTTCCCTTCCAGCCACATTCGAGGAGCACTGGGAAATGTTGTTTTCCCAGTACTTCTGATCCATGTCAGTAACACTGGGAAAATGACATTTCCCAGCACTCCTTCTGGCACACAGCCATGGCAGTATGGTAGGCTTCAGAGAAGGGAGGCGGAAGCGAGACCAGTAATGGAGTAAAATCAGACCTGTAATGTTCACCTCATAATTGAGGTGAGCATTACAAACTGGTATTTCTGAGCATGGAAATAGAAACCTTGGTGCCATCTAGACAGGCCTGTGGCTTATGCTGGCTCAGCTTGTCTGAGCGTGGAAAGCTAAGCAGGGTCAAGCCTGGTTATTACTTGGATGGGAGATCCCTCCTCTAGTTTCCTGTATTGAGCAGGGGGTTGGACTTGATAGCCTTGTAGGCTCCTTCCAACTCTATGATCTATGAAATCTCTACTTTAGAAACAAATATAACCCCCCACTGGAAATTTATTTTGGGAATTTTCTGTTTGGCGAAGATTGAAAAGCCAGTTAAGCCCACGGTTATCAACGCACGCACGCACGCACGCACGCACGCACACACCTATCTATCTATCTATCTATCATCTGTGTTAGGAAAGATGTGTGATCCTGGGAAGAATTTGGATTAAATGGGTTGGATCCTGACTTAGTCGTACTAGGAGTAAACTCACAATTGACTTTTCTCTTGGGTTACCTTGGAAAAAACAGTTTGCCCCCCCACCTTTCCCAAGACCATTGCCATGCCACTGCCTGCTAGTGTCTCAGATCTGCTCCATTTCCTTACTGTTTGATTGCAAGCAGGCTATCCTTTTGTCCTGCCTTCCTGCATTGCCAGCTCCAAATACTTTGTCAGCCCTTGGATCTGAGCAGCTGACATCAACCATGTTCTGCTGTCTGTTCTGACATCTGCGGGTATGCCTAGAATGAACTTTGTGTTCTTATTTTAGAAGTGATATGATTGCCAATTGATTCCAGTCAGTCTATATGTTGTACATGACAAATAAGAGACTCCACAGATGTTTGTTCCAAGGCAGAAATCTAGAGTTCTTTCTAGGATAAGCTATAAACATTTGAGTTCTGAATCAAAACATTTATGGAGTGCTTGAAATTTAGAAATGTGTTATCTTCTTAATTGCCAATCCAGGTAAAACATTTTGTCTAAATATAGTACAAGAGTTGAAACAAACAGAAATTTTCAAATGCATGCATGCAGTACATTCATTTCTATTGACAGCTATACAGGGTGATTTTCACACCCATAGAGAATCTTGAGAAGGATTTGAATAACTCCAGATTTAGTCTATTCTAATTTAGGGATTGTTCACATGTTACTTCCTGGGTAAAAATAATAATTATCTCCAGAGAAACCCTGCAGTTTCCCATCAACTGTGCAAGGGAATGTGTACAACACACACACCCTTCCTGAGAAATGTTGCATCTTATCAAAACAGTTTTTTGCTTCCATTGAAATTCCATGAATGTTTTGTCAAAGCAGATACCTGCAAACTCACCGTGAAATTCAGCTTTTGATCAAATTTGGTGGCAACTCTAGTTGAACTGTACACTCTTGGTCTTTATGTTGTTGTTGTTGTTGTTGTTGTTGTTGTTAGTGTTATTAGTAGTAGTAATAGTAATAGTAATAGTAATACTGTTACTTAGGAGTGGATGAACATGCAATGTTTCAGTTTGTTGAGGTTCTCCAAATTCCTCCTCAAAGCAAAGTTTACCTTGTTCATGTTCCCGAACATGAGTGGTGATCAGTCAGTATTATTATTATTATTATTATTATTATTATTATTATTGAAAAAATATGCATTTTTAAAAGTGTGCATTTTCCCAAATTAAAAAATGTGCATTTCCTCCATAGGCTAAAGTGTGAAAACGTGGACTTTGGGGGGAAATGCACACTTGTGCAAGTTAAGTTTGCACTTGTAAGCAAGAACACAAGTTCAGTAAATTGTAAAAATTTCCCCAAAATTGTGTTCCTAGTTCATATTTGGGGTTGTGAACAGGACGTGTTCTCATGATTTGCAAACAGGAACTAAATTCACATACACATACTACCCTATGGTGATGGTGAACATCTTTCATCAGGGAAACAAGTTACTCCTGGCAGTTCTGATCTTGATGCACAGCAGAAGAATATACAGAAAGGATCAAGAGAAGGTCCAAAGGTTTGACTGTCATTGCTTTGGTTGGATGTGTGTGTGTGTGTGTGTGTGTGTGTGTTTCCTTTTTGTTTTCATTCACTGAAGAGAATGCAATTTAGTAAATATGATAATTCTGAACTAAGCAGGTTTTCTAGGCTGAACAAAGTGCCATTGAAATGGCCTCATGTTTGCAAAGACAATCCTAATGTGTTTGGCTTTTGCACTGCAGAAGGTCAGAAGATGCTGTCCATGGTATTATGCTCATAAATGATCCCTATCTCTTGTGTTTATGCCCTTCCTTCATAGTCCTTTAGTCTTTGTATCTACTCCCTAGCTTACTGCTGACCTGTCTCTGCTCTTAAATAGAATGTACTGATTTTTTACACTTAAGTCCATTGATTGTGATCTTGAACTGATGCACCAGCTGAACTTCACACTCTAACTCAGTGACAACTACTGAGTTATTTTGCAGAGGATCCAGTCATTGGGCAGCCTCACTGCTGGCTGATTTACTGCCCCAAGCCATGTGCTGTAGTAATGCCTGGAGTGCTGGGAGTCCTGGGCCCACTACAGCACGGCCTAGGGCCACAATACCTGACGGAACGTCTCTCCCAGTCGCAATCTACCCAGACACTACGCTCAACATCTGGGGCCCTCCTCCAACTGCCACCTCCAAGGGAGGCTCGGTTGGTGGCAACAAGGAGGAGGGCCTTTTCAGCGGTAGCCCCCCAATTATGGAATAAGCTCGCCTCTGAGGCCCGCCTGGCACCAACTTTACTATCTTTTCGGCACCAGGTTAAGACTTTCCTCTATGCCAAGGCATTCATTATTTAACTGTTCAAAATAGCACATGGGGGTGGGGTGGGGGGATTGTCACCTGTAGGCTTAGTTTTATTAACTTTTTGTATTGCCATTTTAAACTGCGCTTTTAAATTTGGTTTTAATCTTTTTAACTACGTATATTGTATGTTTTTATTGTTGGTTTTTATGTCGATTATATTGTATAAATTGTTGTGAACTGCCCAGAGAGCTTCGGCTGTGGGGTGGGATAGAAATAAATAAATATGATGATGATGATGATGATGATGATGATGATAATAAGAATACAGCATGGACTGTTAATGTGGTTCCTTCCTGTGACCTGGATATGTGGCAGGCATGCCAGGGCTGGGCTGGTGCCTTGAAGATCTCTTATGGCTGGTGCCAAGATCCCTTATAGGAACACCTCTTTTGGGGGACCGGGATATTTTTAATCCCTGCTTATCTCTTGAAATGAATCTGGAACAATATCCCAGTGCCTGTAAGCAACAAGTTGTACCACAGATGACAAAAGCAGGTAAATGATACAATCAACAGCATTGCTATGAGGAAACAACCCCCGCCCCCCGATCACACAGTTGGGGAAGTGGGTAAAATTTATTCCCTGCCCCATCAACTGGAGGCTAACATCTGTCCATAGCAATGGGGGAACACTGGAAATTGGGAAGATGGGTGGGGAAGTCAGCAATGGCAGTGGCTGATGCCATCTGGGAGCCTCTTACTTATGCCCCAGGAGTAGACCAGAGAGTGAACCCTCCCTCCCAGTGATTGGTCCCTGGACGTGCCCCCAGCATGCAGCAGGGCCCACTTGACCAGTTTCCCTTTCCACCAGTGCCCCCACACAACACTGCAAACTGGGATCCCCAGTAAGTGGGGATCTAGGCTTGGCGCGCTAGCTGTTGCGCACCCATATTTTGGGCCACACAACTGTATTTTAGCAAGCCACCACTAACACACATTTAGAGTAGGTTGTCGCATGCATCCCCCTGGTTGTGTTGCTTGCGGCATCTGCCTATGATTGGCTTATCATGGTCAGGGAGTGAATAAGCACCCCATGGCCACCATGCAGGTATACAGATTGGCATTTACTTTTAGTAAACATGCTTGGAATGAGGAGGGTTCATAGAGGCACACAAGAGCAATCTGATCCTATGAGCAGGGGCGACGGAATATGCCCATGGTTCATCAAAAATCCCTAGATCAGACATGTTCATAAAGTTGATGACTTGCTATGTGACTGGAGTTCATGCAGATCAAATTCATGGCAGCTATCAGTGTAGTAGCCCTATTCTTTTTTTCCCTTTTGGTGAGTCTCTTCTCATTCAGTATGTATTTATTTAAAACATTTCCATGCCACCCTTCATCAAATCAGATTTCAGATACTGTATTATTTTAAACCTAATACAATACGGTAATACACTAACATTAGAGAACCATAATAATAAAAAAAACAGCAAATAATTTTTTTTAAGGAAGTATTGGCAACAACCTTCTATTTAAATCTGGTTCTAGTTCTAAATCCTGCATTGTGAACCACCTATGAGTACCTCTCTGTGCGTCAGGCAGAAACAAAATAATAATCAGTTCCTTATAAGCTTGCAGGTGCAAGAAGAATATGGAATAAATAATGGTAGAATAGTGATTAGGTTCCAGACATGAACCCTGGAATACAGACAGCTGCCAAAAATTTGCATCAGGGCCAGTGCATTGTGTTTCACGTATCACTTTGGATGAGTACACAATCAAGGTTGTCCCACAGAGATCCGCTTCCATGCATTTTGAAATGATTATTCTGCAACATTTGTTTAAACTCCAGTGTCCCAATGAATACTCCTGCCAGTAAAAGGCATCACCAGAATTTAGACTGTGAAATCAAAAACATTCTGGACTGACTTCAATGGTTTGGGAGTTCTGTTTTTGCAAAACTCAGATATTGATCACCTCTGCTTCTGGTCCCAGAACAGAAAGCAAAATACCAAGTGAAATACTTTAAAGAAATGAAGGAATTTAGAACAGTTTTTTCATCTCTGAGCCAGGAAGTTGAATTGCAAAAAAATAAAAATAAAAAATGCAGAAGCAACTAGGTCTAGAAATCTCAAGTTTACTTACTTGCAATGATAATGTTCCTATTTGCTACAGAAAATTCTGGAAGTGGCAGATGCAAGTTCATAAGGACTGCAGTAGTGCAAGATAACAAAAAGTGAAAATGCTGGAGTACCAGTTTCTCTTCTTTCACTAGGAAAGTTCTCTTTCTAACCAAAGTTTTGTTTGATTCTCTTCTTTGCTTAGGAAGGCAAACCACGTTTAAAATCTGTTCAGCTTTTTACATCTGAACAGAGCTCTGTGTATTTCACACAGTCACCATCACATGCAAACTTGGTATTTGCTGTTAGGTATAGAGAAATCATCATCATTGGAGGCCTTGTTGGCTTTTTGGAATGCCTTACCCCTTGGTATGCTGGGGGTGCCATCTATGGCACCCAGGCCTTGCCTGACTGATTGTGCTGCCCAGTTGGTTGATGGTTAGTTCCCTGATTTTAAATGTTTTGAGAATGGTTTTTTGTTTGTTTGTTTTGAATATTTTGATCTGAGACATTTTATATTCTGTTTTTAAGTGTTTTAACTGTGGACATTTTGCATTTTAAACGTTTATGCTATAAACCATTTTGAGATGTCTTTTAGATGTAGTCAAGTGGCTTTTAAATTGATAGATTAAATATAGAAATGCATACATACACTCAGTAACCTAAATATCTCAACGTCCTCCTCCAAATCAGGGTCTCACTATCGCCTTTTTTCATTTTACTCTATGGTACATTGGCTAAATGGATGACATGTGCATGAAGGATGAAGGGGTTCTACTTGTTTGCCAGTTATGATATTCCAGCCATCTCTTCAGATGACCCAGATTACAAGAATATCTTTATGACCTTGACACCATCCTGCTTTCCTTCTTTATGACCTCTTCTGCAGGGCAGTCTGAGATGCCGATTGAGTGACTTTCCTTCTGTGTAAAAAAATGTCATCTTCCATAGCTATTTCTTACTAGTAAGGTATTTTAGCCTTTGTCCGATCCCAACAACACTGTGGTTTTGACTTGAGATCTTTGAGTAGCTGCAAAAACCTGGCAGATACTGCTTTTATCACTGCAATATTGCAGTGAGAGAATTTCACTGCTTCCCCTGCAGCAAAGGATGAGGAAGGGAGGGGTCAGTGCTGCAGGTAGCAGGAGAGAAGAGGCGGGATGGAAGAGAGAAGAGGTGGGATGGAAGAGATAGTGCTGGCCACCCAGGCTCTTCATGGAACAGCCAATAGGAGGTGGGCATTAGCAGGCTACTTAAGAACTGGTGCCTGCCTCCTGGGCATCAGTTGAAAGCAGCTCTGAACCAGTCCACTTTTCCAGCAGTTCATATTGGGCTACAAAGGATTTCTTTTGCTTTTCACCCACTTTGGTCATAGTGATGTGGCTATTTTTCTCCACCTGCTCTGCTGCATGTTACATAATGATGAGTAAGTATGGCAGTCCCTGTCACTTAGGGGGTCAGTATTAGTTGCCATAGGTGCTAGGGTCAGTGTAGACATGAAGGGATTAAAAAAGAGGAGGCATTGGTGAGCATAATCTGAGACATCATTCTGAAGGTGAAGATGGCTTTCCTACAGGAATATTGGATTCAAGGGGCAGGGACCAGAATCCACTTGGGGCATGCCTGCCTTAGAGCTATTGGTCTCAAAGCATCTTGATTCAGGTATTCCTCCTTCAATATATCTCTTGGTGTGTGGCACTGACTGGATAAAAATGGTCATAAAAATGACTAAGTAGGGATGTGTGAATCAACAAAACTTGAACTTGCTGAAGTTCTGTGAATTCTGTCTCAAAGCCCATTCCAACTTGAGTCCACATCAGATTGTGAGGTTTGTGTTTTTCTTTTTCCATGAAAAACCATGAGTATTTTCATGTGTATTTTTTTTCAAATGTACACATAAATTGTGTGCATCTTTGAAATGTATGCATTCTTCCATTGATTAAAGTGTATTTGTGTGCATTTTTCACAAGTCTTCATTTTTTTCATGCACATTTTTCAAATGTACACATCCTGTTGAATACATATTTGGGGGTCCATGAATCACATTGCAAGCTTGGAAATGTACAGTCTTTGACCGCAGATTGCTTCCAAGTCCATGTTTGGTCCAGAAGGTGCAGACTTGGTAAATCCTCACCAAAAACAAACTAAAATGAACTTCTTTCATACATCCGCATGACTAATTTTGCCCAGATTTGGTGGTTGGTGGCATGTCTGAGTTCTTGGCATGCCTGGGTTTCTGGTATCTCAACCTAAAGGTTATACCTGCACTAGGTGTGTGTTCAGGATTAACTCATTACAGATCCTTGTGCAAATAGTTAACACTGTGGCCCTTATTTAACCCGTTTCTCAAGTCTTGCCTTTTTAATCCCAGGACTGGATGAATCCACACCAGTAGCGCTTCCTATAAGTCTACATATCTCTGTCCACCAACTGAGTTTGTGTGAGGATGCACACAATGATTTGTTATACTTTGGAAACTTAATCCTGTATCAAGATG
The DNA here is from genome assembly GCA_021292165.1 of Shinisaurus crocodilurus. NCBI lineage: Eukaryota > Metazoa > Chordata > Lepidosauria > Squamata > Shinisauridae > Shinisaurus > Shinisaurus crocodilurus. The sequence goes on along the minus strand of CM037878.1, from coordinate 255,954,478 downwards.
CAGACAAGGCCCATCAGGCCTGCAGGCAGGCAGGCCGGCAGGCAGGCAGACAGATGGGGCATCATCTCCTGAAACACATTTCCATCACTCAGTTTTTAATTACAGGATCTTGCAAATATTATCCTGAAAGAAAATTAGACACCTCTACCCACCACGGCACTGGCAGCCCCCAAGCTACCACTTCACTCTGGAGCCAGAGGCTAACTCTAGCCCTCCCTTTGACAGCAGAGCCAGCTTTCGTTTCATCAGGTTTGAAAATGGAGGTGGCTTCTCGGTCAGTCTTCAGCTTCGGGGATGGGGGGTGGGTGATTTACAGCCTACCTACGGGAAAGCTCCTTAATCTTGTCTTTATGGACACTTAGCACCTACAAATCACCTGTTTGCCTTGATATACATCACCTGCTTCATGCCTTGGTGCGCTGGAGGTGAACGCATCCAAGGGTACAACTTGTTTACATGAGAGGCTGCTTTATGGGAGCAGCCCTCCCACTCTGCCACATCTGCTCGGCCCTCTTTTCCATTTGCAGCAACACTTCACTTTCAAAGCCTCTGAGTGGAGATGAGCGACAAATTTAGAGATGGGAGAGAAATTCATTCTGTTCACCTTTTAATGCAAACATACCTAATTGCACACTTCAAAACACTATGCAAACGGAAACTCGGTTATCCTTCAAATTGCACACTTCTCCGAGTCTCGCAATGGAGTTCTCCAGTCCCCAAAACTGCATAGAAAAATATGTATATATATGCAAACATACCTAATTGCACACTTCAAAATACTATGCAAACGGAAACTCGGTTATCCTTCAAATTGCACACTTCTCCAAGTCTCGCAATGGAGTTCTCCAGTCCCCAAAACTGCATAGAAATTATGTTAAAATGCATTATATTAGGAAAAGTGCTTGCCAAAAATGTGTATGTTGGGGGGGGGGAATGCATGTAATGGGAGAAATGTGCATAAAAACTATTATGGAATTTCATGTGAATTAAAAAAAGAAAAACACCTCACAGTTTATGATGAACTCAGCGAAAAGCTGGAGAAATTCGCAAAATTCAAAACAAAACAAACTTAAGATTGCAAAAATGAGAAACCAAAATGGACAGATTTGTCCGTCGCTAAGTGGGATATGAACAATGATAATAACTCCACCAGACACATTGTGAGCCTTTGTGGGGACGGGATGGACCAAAATGAAACCGCTGTCTGTCTCCAGCCTCAGGGGGGGTCGAGCTTTAAGAAGTGCCTGTGTCATCTCTACAAGTCCCTTCGGCTGCTGATGGTTTTTTTCCTTTCTTTTTAAGCTTCTCCCCCCCCCCCCCATGTGCAAGACTAGCACAGTGGAAACCTGACTGAGGTAGCGCAGCACAGAAAGTTGGCAGATAGTGTTGTTTCATATGATCTCTGCTCTATGCTGTGAGGTTTAATAATACATCATCATAGTTAGACAAATACTTGGTTTGCATGTGTGCATCGGAAATATTCCCATGCTGACTGGCTGGAATCACCAAAAAAACATCCAGGCCTAGTCTAAGGTACACTGGCCATTTGTTCATAAAAATAAAAAATGAATTCCTTACATAAGGAAGAAACTGGAATGGAAACAGAGAGACATAGATAGGATGAGCAAATAGTTTCTGGTAGACCTGGAATGTATTTGTTGCCAAGAATTCTCCTCCCAATCCTCCTTTGCAGACGTCGATACTTAATATTCTCCAGATATTCTCTGGATTTTGGAATATTCAGTGGATATTTTATATCAGTGTGGTGGTGGTTGGACTTACCCAGCAAGCCCAATGTGTTGCCCACTGCAAAATCTGTCCAGTTCTTCTCCTGCAGAGTGCTCCAGAGTGCCAAAACAGACAATACTTTAAATATGTATCCAGCAGCTGTGTCTTCTTTTCATTTTTTACTCCAGGGTAGGTGCAGGGGGGGCAATCCAGGTCTTAAAAGCCCCCCCTATCTGCTATGCTAGGGTCCTGATCTGACTGGGGGGGGGGCTGTGCCTACTCTAGATTAAAAATGGAAAAAAAAGTCACGGCTGCTAGATGAGCCTTCCCCAACCTTGTACCCCCTGGATGTATTAGACTGCAACTCCCATCATTCCCAGCCACCATGATGATGGGGATTGTAGTCTAACCCTATCTGGAGGGCCCCCAGTTGGGGGGGCAGGCTGTCCTAGACACAAATTTAAAGTAATGTTTGTTTTGGCCCTGAGATTGGCAGCTCTCAGGGGGATTTTTGGTCGGGACAATAGCAAAGGCAGCTCGAGAACACATGGCGGACCTCCAGGGAAGAATGACAACAGGAGGGAGAAGGAGGGACTTTAAATGGGGCCTAGGGGTAGGGATGCCAGAGAAATCTGTAATGGGCTGAAATGACTGAGTTCATACCCCCTGGATGTATTAGACTGCAACTCCCATCATTCCCAGCCACCATGATGATGGGGATTGTAGTCTAACCCTATCTGGAGGGCCCCCAGTTGGGGGGGGGCAGGCTGTCCTAGGCACAAATTTAAAGTAATGTTTGTTTTGGCCCTGAGATTGGCAGCTCTCAGGGGGATTTTTGGTCGGGACAATAGCAAAGGCAGCTCGAGAACACATGGCGGACCTCCAGGGAAGAATGACAACAGGAGGGAGAAGGAGGGACTTTAAATGGGGCCTAGGGGTAGGGATGCCAGAGAAATCTGTAATGGGCTGAAATGACTGAGTTCAGATTCTAAGAATCCAACCTGCAGATTCCGCAGCAGACCGGCTTTGCCAAATCGTGTGGAATCCGTAGAGTTGCGGACCATTTAAAAAAATTAATTTTTTACATAATTTTATGCAAATTTCATCATAGAAAAATACATTTAAAAAAACCACCAACCAAAAAATGTGCATTTCTCCCATAGGCTAAAGCATGAAACATTGAATTTTGGGGGCAATTTGTGTCTTTTGAAGGGAACTGAGCATTTTTAGGAGTGTGAATTTGCACAACTCTGAATTTGCGCAAATGTGTATGAACTAGAGATGGACGCCGAGCCTGGCACTCGACTTGTGGTGCCCTCAGCGAGTGCCTCCGTTGCACGAGCCGAGCCTCTGACAAGGGCCTCAGCCAGCGGTCGCTGGACTTCCGGGTCCCCAGGCTCTATGCCGTTTACGTAGAAAATGGCATAGTATACGTTAAAAGTGGCTGCAATTTGCATAAATTGCAGCTGTTTTTAATTAATACTACACCATTTTCTATGTAGAAAACGTAGCACCCGGAACCCAGAAGTAGCTTTCCCCAGCTCGGCTCGCGAGAACTTCCGCCCCCCCTACCGAGCTCCGCACACAACCCTAGTGAATGCATTTCCGCAAAATCCTATTACATCAATGTGCAGAGGACTGAAGAAAAGGTGGCTGAAATAGATGGAGTGGATTTTACAATGTCTGTACATCCCTACCTAGGGAGTAGAGAGAAAGGAGAGACAGGATGGCCTTGGGAGAATGGATGCTCTGACCAGTCTGTCTGCTTGCTAGGGATGGGTGAGAATTTTATTTCAGTTTGTTTTTGATCAAGTTTGCCAACATTTGCAAATTTCTTTATAATATTTGGGATGGAAAGAATTTGAGATTAAAACATTTTGAATGGGGAGAGGAACAGAAATTGCCAGATTATTCCATCTAAGCCCAGGACGTTGAGGGTTTAGCTCTTAAAAGTCTGGGCTTGAGCCCCTCTGTATTCAACCATGTTAGTGCTGAATTAGAGTGGCCACTTGTTTCTTTCCTGACATGCTTCTCATCTTTTACAGTGACATGGCAGGCAGGGCACAACATGGTCCTCTCCATGCTGGGAATAGCTGTAACTCTTGAATTTAGCCAGTGCAGATGGGTGAGAAATTTGTTTTGCTTCAATTTTGATTAGAATTTACCATGACTCCTAAATTACTTAATATTTGGGATGGAAAGAACTTGAGATGATTATTTTTTAAAATGTGAATGTGGAAGGAATTGAAACTTACAAATTCACCCAACCCCATCTGCACCGGAGGAATAGGAAAAGGTCCTGAATGGGGTAGGAACCATCATGGATCCAACCTGCCTGTCCCTGGCTGGGAGTTATAGGAAGAAAACACTGAGTAATTTAGGATCCTTGTCTTTAAGTAGTCCAAACCTTAAGGTGTTGTGTTTTTTTTCTTTTTCTTTCCTGGAGAACACACAGATCAAATAAGCAGGGATTGTGAGGCTGACTGAAGCAGGGAAGGCTTTAGTGATGTACTTAGGGGGCAGACATCCTTGCATTCACCTAATTATATTACCTAGTGTGGAATATTACCTCAAGACTGGATTACTACAATGCACTCTTTCTGGGGCTGCCCTTAAGGCTGCTCTGGAAACTGGAGCTAGCGCAAAATGCAGCAGTTCGGCTGTTGTCGGGACCTGCCCTCTTCAGCATGAATCTCTTTTGCAGAGGGAAGTGCACTGGCTGCCTATTTGCTATCAGGCCATGTTAAAAGTTTTGGTACTAGTGTACAAAGCCCGAAACAACTTGGGACCAGGTTACCTGAGAGAGCGCCTCCTCCCATACCAACCTGCCCGGTCACTGAGGTCATCAGATGGCATGCTCCTGGTGGTTCCTCATGGACCTTTGGCCTGATTGGAGTCCACCTGGAGAAAAGCCTTCAGTGTGGCGGCTCCATTTCTGTGAAACTCCCCGCCTCTGGAGGTCAGGCAGGCTCCGACATTGTGTTGCTTTTGGAGCCTGCTGAAGACCTCCTTGTTCCGGGAAGCCTTCCCTGCTGTCCAACCACCATTTTAATGATACCTTGTTTTCAATGTATTGTTTTTGTTTCTTTTATCTGTTTTTATCTTTTTATTGTTCACCGCTCCAGAATCTGCTTAGATATGGAATGGTATACAAATACTGTAAATAAATACATAAATGCATTAATAAATGAATAATAAAAATGTTACCACTGCTGAACCTGCCCATATTGTCCTGCTGTCCAGAGGGATGTAGGGAGTCATAAGCAAACAAAATGGAGTGTGTAGATCCAGTGCCTATCACAGTCTGTTTTTGACACATACTAGTATTTGATTCCAAGAATTGGCAAGGATTTGATAGTTGATGTACTCCAGTATTTAGCATGTGACAGTAGAGATAGCTGATACACAATGGTATATCAGTGGCTTTCAAACTTTCTGTCTCCGGGAAATGTATCCCACATCAGCTTGTCTGGCAGAGAGCCTAGAGCATCTGTCACTAAACCCTTGAATAATACACAGGCTTCTGGGCCATGTTCTAGGATATATACTGAGGTCTCATGGGGCAGATGAATAAATAAAGGGCAAAATCAGAGAATTTGTCAAACTTTCTAATATAGGTTCTTGGCATTTGATTGAACATTAGAAGTAGGGATGGAAAACAAGTGATTTTTGTGATTGCTGAGATTCTCCAAACACACCTTGAAGCTCGCTTCATTTCCTGTGTTTGAATTTACTCCCTTTTAATTTCATTTGAGTGGGGAAAGTAGTATGCATTTTGAACAGCAAAAAACCCCAACAACAACCATTTTTTAAAAAAGTGTTCCCAAATGCACGCTTTTCTCCCATATAGTAAGTGGTAAACATGCACATTTTCACATTTTTCAAAAGCTAACACATGTTTGGAGATTTGCAAACGTTTCCAGAGAATGTGCTCTACTGCTTGTGTTCAGGGTTGCAAACTACATGTTTGCAAGATTTGCGAACATAACCAGAATGCTTTCATATCCCTAGTTAGGGGCCAAACTAGTACCTTAGTTCTAGCATATAGTATGCCCATAGGTCATCAAAGAAGTCTCCAGGTCTTGTCTGGGATATTACAGCAGCAACCGTACATGTTAGATAACACTAACTGAAATTACATCTGGTCTCCTCATAACATGAATGAATTTCCACCAGGACTACATTACTGACTGAGGTCAAGCAAGATTTAATCACAGCCATCTTTATCAGATTTTCTACCCTTTGAATAAAACTTACATTGTGTGAAACTAAAATGAATGCCATTTTTAAGTTCTCACCCAAGTTTTCATTTACTTGTGTGAATGCCCTGATCTGAATTTGCACCATGCAAATCTGTGCTGCTGTTAAATAGGTTTACTTCACACATTGTTCTTTAGTAGATTCTCCCTCCTGTTTCTTCTCCATCTTACAAACCACATATCATCATACTCTTAGATCATGCCCACCTTATATGGAAAGTGCAGGTCACTTCACATTTTATTCCTTCAGATTTATTGTATATGCACTGTAGGGTTAATCTGACCTGCCTCTTCTTAATATGTCCCACACACATCCTAGTTGCATCCATGGTGGACACCCAAATTTGAATAGTTTGGGGTTGGTAGTGGGACCCCTAGTAAAAATACCTTTCACCATACAATTGACTGAGTGATACTAGGCACGTCACTCCCCCTCAGCCTCAATCACAATGACCCGTCCTTTCTTCCAGAACCAGAAATGAGTCTTCTCAAGGTGAGATACTTCTGAATGTGGCAGAACGCAACAGAGAAATTGGGACAGTGCAGTCAGGAATGGGACTATCATGAGACTGCAAGATTCTATCTCTTTTTCTTTCTCATACATGTTCTTATCTCCTATACAAACATATTTATAGCATTTTAAAAATAAGAATACACCAGATGTGGTTGGGTAGCAGAAGGGAATGAAAGCTAAGTTGACAGAATAATGCAAGGCACTATCCAGACATTCTGCATTTCAAAGAGATGAATGATGGCATGTCATAATTCTGCAGACACGATAAAAAGTGATGGATTTCCTAACCTCTGTGTCTCTTCCAAACAAGCTTGTCCAGTAGCTTCTGATACAGCTAGATTACATTGGCCTCTACGATGCCAGCTGGACCTAGAGCTAGAAGCAAGGGCTGAGAGCCACCAATCAATCAGCTGCCTCCGGGGTGTGCTGTCATGTTCCATGCTATCAGCAGAGGCTGGGGCAGATCCCAACAGTGCAGGAATACATAGATGGTCATCTGGGATTTTCCTGCTTCAAGAGGCAATCGGTGACCATTCCACACTAACTCTGAAATAAGTGGAACATTACACACCATTACATCCCAGCTATCAAATACAGTCAAATTGGAAACTGCAAGAACAGATGTGTAAGGATACATTAGTCGTTTTTTACACAAAGCATATGAGAACTAGGAATGGACAAATCAGTTGCACATGTATTCAGTTGTACGTCAGTTTAGTCCAATTTCCAAATCAGTCTTCAATTTTTAAAAAAATCAGGAAAAAAAATCACATTTTTTTGTTTGCAATTTTCCCTATCATGTGCAATTTCCCTTAACATACACTTTTTTGTATGCATTTAAATGCCACATTTGAGCCAAGAACTACATTAAACGGTTCAGATAAATCTGAATGATAACTGTATTCCAATCTGCATATTTGTCTAGGTGGTATGAATTAGGTCAGTTTGCGTAAAAATGCAGACCAAACAGCCCCCGACCCCACCCATTGAGAAGTCACATAAAATGAAATGTGAGTCCCTTAATAGGAACACACATAAAACAAATTTATTGAGACAATCCAATTCAGCTTCTGAACCAACTGGTGCAATCTAGTTAGGATAACCAAGAGGATTTTGTGCCAAGGTTTAATTATACAAGGGAGGTTGGTTTATGTGTAATCAATCACTTTAAAGGCTGATAAGATGTCATGTCATCAAAAAAGAGGTCTAGAAATGCACTCTTGCTGTCATTCTATTTGACCCTTTCCTTCACAATGTTCTGTGTGAGACAAGTTAGTGGCTATGACAATCATTGTTCCTGCCATACGTATGGGGATTCTACCATGGACCAGTATCATTGTGCATGGCTAGAGATGGGTGAATGAGTGATATTTGAGTTCACCTAGAATTTCCAAACATCAGCTTGCTGCTCATCTCTCCTCGATTTGTGCTCACATTTGTGATCATTGTTCGTTTTGTATGAATGGGAAAATCTAATCTGAAAGATGCACCCAAAAAAATCCCAATTTTGCACAGATTTCCCCCATAGACTAAAGCATGGGTGATTTAAAAGTTGCAAATTTTCAAGAAGTTATGCATTTTCAGAAATGTGTATTTTTTTCAAATACACATTTTGTGACAACAAACATAAGCTTGGGAATTTGTGAAAGATTTTGGAGAAAATGTGCTCCTATTTGCATTTGGTACTGTGAATGGGGCATTTTCAATTGATTTGTGAAATGAAACAAAATTATCATACATTCCTAAAGGAGACATTTCCTATCCATGGCTCTAGCACTCAGTCAGAAATATGGGAGAAATTCACTGAAAATAGTGTGATATTATTATATCGTAGTTGGTTTCAGTTGTGGGCAACTGGGAATTTGATGATGAGCCCTGTGGAAGTATGTTTGAATTCTGAGATGGCTCTTTAAAACCATCTAAGCCACATTGAAAAAAATAAAATACAAATGTATTGTTGAATCAAAATCATTGCTAAAAGGTGGTATATAAATGTTTAAAATAGACCAATCAATAAATTTAGTAGGGATAGGCAAATCTGTCTGTTTCACATTCTCCTGCATTGAAATTTTAAAAATGTCTTTCTTTCTCTCCCGAATATGAAGAACATTGCAAATTTTGTTGAAGTCTCATAAAAAATGAACTGAGACAAAATTATCAGCCATCTGCACCAGCCAAATTCAATAGGTCCACCTGTTCTTAGCATGGAGAGGATGTACCTGCTTGCCATGTAGCTGTTAAAGATGAGGAGTTGCAACCCTAATTAAGCACTAACATGGTTGCATACAGAGGGATTCAAACCACAGGGATTCGGAGCACTCAAAACTCTGCATTTGGGTAGACAAATCTGTCTGGTTCGGTTTCATTTAAAAATAAACAACACTCTAGTTCTTTTTCTCCCAAATATGGAGAACTTTGCAAATATGGAGAACTTTGCAAAACCAAACTGAAATGAAATTCTCACCATCCCTACCAACAGTAGATTGTGTTCAGTCCCCGTTCAGTTCCAAGAGGTGCAAACTAGGTAAATGCTGTTATAAAATGAACTGAAACAACCCTAATTAGTATGGTCCCTGTTCAGTTTCATTTTGCTTTCTTATCTTTGGTAGTTTTGCCCAAGCAGAAGCCAGGAATTATCCTTCTTACACTGGATTCTGTGGAGTGGAAACACTACAGACATTGAAAGACCCAGCAGTAAAATTGCTCATTTAGTCCTGACTCTGGGAACAATGGGTCCTATGCTGAGTCCCTAGGCTCTTTTCCCCAGACTGGGGCTCAGCAACCACAAAGGCTCAAATCAGGACAAACGTGGCTTGCATGGACTTCCTCCAGTGCCTGAAAACCCTACACTCCTTTGTTTTCAGTTTTACTGTGAGAGCAACACAGTATCTCTAGCCTCCCTCTTATTCAACAATTCATCTATGCTGGCTCACACGGTGATCTCTTGATTCTGTTGTTAATTAAGATGTATTCCATGGCACGTCCCAAGGATTCAGTGCCAGGCAGAAGCTTTCTGGTTTCCAAGGGTTAGTCAATACATTTGTATGACTGCTGTCGGCATGACCAGAAGGACACTGCATATTTTAAAAGAAGAAGAAGACAGTTGAGTTTGAGAAATTGGGTGCATTTTACAAAGCTTGATACTGACAGGCAGGCATAGCAGAGATGGAAGAAGCATGAGCTTGAACAGCTATATAACAGTTTAAATTGTGTGGGATTCCCCGCCCATGAGACTACGGGAATCCTATACACATTTACTTGGGAGAAAAGCCCACTGAACTCAATCGGTACTACTTCTAAGTAGAATTGCCGTGTTAGTGCTCTTTAGGGTGATTAGCTATCTCTACAGTCACATATCTTCCCCTTGCCACCCCGAATAGAAATCTGTTACAGAGATAAGATTCAGAATCCTTCCAAAAATCTCCTTATACATATTTCTCCCTGAACTTTGGAGTTACAACTTACCTGATCCTGTTTCTGAAATAGAATTGATACATTAAGGCACAACACCCTATTGTCTCCAGGAGACCATCAACCAACCAAATATATGAAATAACTTGGAAGGTTTTTCTGCATTGGTAACAGGAAAGATGCCAACAAACTGAAGGAACTGAAAGTTATGGCAAATGGCACATACAGTATACACTTCTGACTGTCACTAGCATTGACTTCTGTCCTTTGTTGTTTCTTGAATTCCCCTTAGTGTCTTTCAGATAATCATACTTTTCGTGCACTAGAAGCACATCTGTTATTTAGTTGCTACGTGAATCTAGATTATATCCCTCAACAAAATACTACTCCCACAGAAGTCAAAATGCAATATTTTGTAGTTAAGAAGTGCCATTTTCTTCAGCTGGCCAGTCTGTGTATGTGATAGTATGTGTGCAGTTTAGACTCATGGCTATCTATCTGCACATAGATAGCATGAGCAGTCTAGACACATGCACACATAAACACACATCAGTGCTTCCTTCCTTGCTGTATTACAAAAGCCCTTTAAAAACAACAAATATCCCCCTTACTGACAAAAAAAAAGGACCAATTACATGGCCCATAGCAATGCCCTAACATTTAAAGAAACAAAACAAAAAAACTTTGTTCATTTCTTTTGCTTTTAATGTACCCCTTTGGCAATTATGATTGCTTTTCATAATTCTTCAGCACAAAAGTTCCCATATTTCCTTCTTTAAAAATGGAGGGAGGGAGGGAGGGAGGCAATCCCACAATGGCAGAATTGTCTAGCTGTAGGGGAAGAGAGAGAAATCACCAGGAAGGAGATGATTGCAGTCCACCTTGCAGATTCCAGTCCTGTTGACTGATGCAGAGAGATTCAAATAGAATAGCAGGCATCATAGGAGGCAGAGAAAAAGAAGTTGGGGATGGGGATGGGAGGAAGTAGAAGGCAGAGAGAAAATGGGCTTTAACAATGGAAATCCATGAAGCTATTGTGCTGCCCAGCAATCCAGCTGCTATCCTGACAGCAAGCCATTGATGTCAGGCTCGGATATTGTAGGTTTCCATGATGCCATGGCAGTGTTAATGCTGTCTCAGTCTGTCCAAAAGCACCTGCATGCTGCAGCACAATGCCGATAAGGCTGTTATCTCAGTGATGACTGAAGGTTTCATGACTATAACTTCATAGCAGCAGAGCAGAGCACAGCTAATGGTGTCATCACCATAACACTCCAGAGTAATTGGCACAGGAACCTGGTCATTACCCCAACCAGCCTGCTGTTGCATTTACATTTCACTGCTGTGACAGTGCAGCTTGGACTGAAAGGTAGGCAAGGCAAGATAAAAGGCTTTCAAAAGAGCCAGAGAAGGGGCAAGAACAGTCTCAAGAGATAAATGTTTTTGTTTTTTGTTTTTTTTGTTTTTAAACCAAGCCCTCTAGAAGAACAGGGGTGGCCATCTGGTTTCTCAGGGCCAAATTAATTTCATCCGGGTTTCTGCAACTTTACCAAAGGTACAGTTAAGAATGGTCACTGAGTATACAGGGGTTGACAAACTCTGAGAGAAATATACAGGAATAAAAAGTCTAAAGGGGCATTGTGGGAAATGATGAAATCAAATCATGGAAGGAGGTTGAAAAGAAGCAGGATCCATCCAGCTCCATCTGACACCCTTATCCAAATATGCTTCCCACTTGATCTGTTTTTGCTCTGGGGTACCTATGCCATTTTTGGTTTCTCTTAATTTCTCACTTTTCCAATACTCAGTTCATTCCTTCCCATCTCTGCATCAGTTTGTGGCTTTTAAAAAAAATCTGCCTGCAAATCTGCACATATCTCCTAATATATGTATTTTGTACTCAATTTTTCCAGATATACTTTTTTTTTTGCATGCTTGTCCCTTATATAATTCTTTCTTGTACATTTTTCCAGTACCATACACCTTTTTGTGTGCATGTTTTCCTAATATACACATTTTTGTATGCATTTTTTTTTTAGTGGTGACGGTAGGAGAACTGTATTTCAAAATTCAGAGAAGTGCAAATATCAAAGGATAAGTGTGTTGCAGTTTGCATTTTGATTTGAGAAATGTGAATTTAGGAAGTTCTTATTAAAATGCGAACTGAACATAATTCTGTCCCATCCCTACGATAGCTGCATTATGTCCATTCCACAAGGAAAGAAGTTCCTTTGTAAATGTGGTTAAATCTGGGGAGATGCTAGAGAGGAACTGGGCACCAGATAACCTTGGAATATTTCATTTGGGGGTTCTTACTTGGGATTTGGTTAACCCTTGGCAGGATACTCTTGGTAACACCGTGCTCTGGAGTACTCCTTGTTCTGGGCTTTCCATTTTGCTATCAGGCCTTGCTAGAAGAATGTGAGTGGTTTCCCTTCATCTTTATATGGCAGGGAGTTGTATTTTTCAGAAAGGACTAATACATTTATATAAAAATTGCTGCTACAAAGAGACTGATATGGAGGATGATTGATTATTATGCTTGCAGATTCCTATTATGGGACAGACAGGCCTTCCATAAAATTCACACTGATTTGCCAATGCAGTTCAGTTGTGCCCTGCAGCATCCTTTTGTGTTACCGACTTGGATGCCTCTCTATCCCAAGCTCTGCCAAGGCACCTCTATGGATAGCCTGGGGCAACCCTGTTGCATACGTACCTATTGAGCAGAAACTGAGCCCAGTTTACTGAACTAACATGCTCATTATTTTCTGATATAAAACTGAATCATGCCTTGTTTCAAGCTGTGGCCTTCCAAATGCTCCATTGGGTTCTGGAAATGAGATTATCTCTCACTCTTACGGACATTGATGATAGCTGGGGGTGGGATTTCTATAACTTAAAGAGCTGATGGAAGACTCTCTACCTAGATTCTTCTTCTCCCTTCCTCTTGCTTTATGTTCAGTGTCACCAATAAGATACATCAAAGCAATGAAATCTCAACCACATTTAGAATGGAAAATCTGCAGATTTCCTTATACGTATACTACACAGCTGACCCACATCTCACAAAAGGGATTGAATAAACCAGTCAATGCATGAGCATTTTTCAGCACCAGGATGTAGCCATTCTTATGTTAGCATCTACAGGTGATGGAGCACTTTCAGAACTACTATGATCACAATAGAGTGTATCACAGCCAGGCACTCAGGGCTCAGGTTGCCAATAGCAAATGTATGTCTTCATATCTGCCAGTCAGATATTTCTATAACTAAAACACCATGTACACTGATAGACTATTCTCAGTGAATATTCTGGGTCCTCACTTAATATCAGAAGTCTGTGACATGATACATCGATTCTAACCAGACATAAGGATCATAGGCCCCATGTCACCTGATCATCATTCTCCATGTCCAACTGAGAGAAGACTGACATGGGGAGCTAAGAGAGCTAAGAGCAAGAAAAAGGTCTTTTTCAGATATATTTGAAGGAAGGGGAAGGAAACCATAGACCTGTTTCTCAGTAAGTATGGCAATGGATGACCAAAAGAAGGTAGCTGCTCAACTCCTATTTTGACTCCATTGTCTCACAAAAGGGGAACTGTGTGCAACTTCACATAAGTATCATGACTTATTCCAGTCAAGATTTCAGTACAGATTGATAAGGAGTTGCTCAGGAAATACCTAGCTAGCTTAAACAGGTTCACGCCTTCAGGGTACCAGCATGCTGAACCAGTTGATGGGGAGGTGGGGTGGTGAGGTTCTGTAGCAATTGCATTACCCTGAGCCGTTGCCCCATTCAGTCTCTGCTGGGCTTTGGCTTGAGTATGGGTTTTTGAAGTTGGCTGTTTGGGTCAGGATTAGGGATATTCTTGAGTACTGTCTGCCCTGCTGTCCAACAGTATCCCTATCTGAGTTTGCCAGGTCGGTCTCAGAGGTGATATTGGAGTCATCCAGGCTGCTTGTCTTGGGTGATGTCAACATCCATGCTAAGGCCTCCCTATTGGGAGTGGCTCAGGAGTTCATGGATGCCATGGCAACCATGGGCACGTCCCAGGTAATTTCTGGCCTGATATATTCAGTGGAACACACTTTGAACTTGGTCTTTTGTGCTGGATGGGATGCGAGTGATCTGGGAGTGGGACAACTTAATATAGTTCCATTGTCATGAACAGATCACTCACTACCTTGTGAGTGATCATCAGCACCCCATACCTTCACAGGGGCAGGAAGCTCCTTTTCAATGCCTTGACCATTGGACATGGGTATCTTGTTCCCCATGCTATTTAACATCTGCATAAAGCTACTAGCGGACTTCGGCTGGGGGTTTGGTGTCACCAATATGTGGATGACACCCAACTTTCAAGCACCCTTATTGAAAACACAGGTTCATCGTTTGGGAATTCTCCTAGATTGGCATTGAACTTGGACATCCAGGTCTCAGTATGGGCAGGGGTGCCTTTGCACAGCTGATACTAGTGCACCAACCGTAGCTAAGGATGTGCATGAACTCAGACCTCAGTTCAGCACTTTGGAAAAAGGCCTACTTCTGCTCAGGCCAATTTGGAATCAGTCCACTTTAACTTGGTACCAAACCTGAGCTGAAGTTTGGAAATCTGATTCTTTGTGCTTCTCATTTACTATCATAGGATATCCAAATAATGGTGTGGGTTTTTTTTTTCTTGGATGAGATTTTCATAGTAACCCCTCAGCATGGTCTTATGACTACCAAATTTCAGAGAACTGGGTACAGAGGTATTTGTTAGCATTGTGCCAATTTTTTGACCATTCATTGGGGGAGCGGCAAAAAGAAATCACATCCAAAAATTGTGGGAAGGGGTGAGAATTTCAGAGGAATTCATTGAGGGATCCTTGTGTACTCTCTATTTTACAATTTTGGCCTGTTCTGTGCTTTGTAGCCTCCCTGGCTTCTTGTGCTTCCCGGACAATTTGCTTTTGGGACAATTTTTATGAAAATGGCATGTGTTAGAGGTGTCCCAAAGCAAGAAACCTACCAAGTTTCTTTCAGAAGGTTTCTAGGGAGTTATGATGCTTGAAAACAGTTTAAGGCTTTCTTCATAGTGAAGTCTGGTGGTGTTGGGAGAATGACCATCTCATGGTCCCATTCTTGCCCTCTCCCAAAGCACAGTGATTGAAGTCCCTAGCCAAATGTGCCCTAGGATTAAAAGGTGGACCTGTCAGTCATCCAGCCAGATTCCCTCCTCTCTCTCCCTGCAGCATTTAGAGAACTGGAACCAAAGAAGAAAGTCACTATTTTGTATTTAGTTTGGGAGTCAGGAAGTCTATGCAGCCCAGGAGTGTATCTAAAACACAAGTAGCTGATGAAGCTTTGTTTGGGGCTGTGGTTCTATTCTGTTGGCTTTGTAAGGAACCCAGCTTCAGCTCAGGATCCAACAGAACTGGACCAAAGCTACTTGCTTGTGTTAGGGGTTTGTCCAAATTCATTGTACACCCCTAAACCATAGCGATTCCTGGAGAATGCAGATCTCACCATGGCTGGCAATTGCCTTTGTTACAACACATCTGAAGTACTGCAATGTTCCCTTTTGGAGAAATTCTCTTCAAAGGAGGAACTAGAGCTCCCAGAGACAAACAGCAACAAAGAGCATCCAGGCCAGAAGGAGCCTTGGCCCTTGGGAGAGACAGCAGACCCATCAATGCAAAAGGAATGGGAACTACCTCTGAGACACAGGCTAAGCGAACACCTAGCAGAGTGTCAGCAGACCAGAACAACCCCTGTAAGAAGAAGTGCCCATCTGCAAAGGAAGGCTCCTTATGAGTAAACTCCTTCTTGTAAGTAGGCCCCTGTTTAGGAGGAAGACTTCTGCCAGAAGCCTCTGATGTCCTGCAGCTGAGTCCTCTGGAATCTCCAGCTTATAAACCTCAGTCCCAGGCAAGAAAGCTGCTGGAACACTATCTTATTTCAGTTCACAGTACTGTGAAACTTTGCTTCTGATAGGACAGATTGCTTGTGCTGCTCATCACTGGATTCCTGATAAGTTCCTGTTTCTTGGATTGTGCTTGTATTGGGGTGTTTGCCTTGGCATCTGACCTCTGTCTGCCTTTTGACCCTTGAGATGGATTAGCTCTGTAGACTGCCTTAGGTCTGAGCCTGAACCAGCCAGAGCAAGGCAAAGGCAGTCTTTGTAGAGTGCATGTAAACTACCATTGGTCCAGAATGTGGAGGCTGGGCTATGAACAGAGGCTGCATATTTGGGAGGAGGCAATTCCCTTTCTGAAATAGCTGCCCTGGCTTCCTGTTTGTTTCCAGGCACAATTCAAAGTGGTGGTGATGACTTTTAAGGTGCTGTATGGTTTGGGGCTGGGATATTTGAAGGACTGCCTTCTCTCATATGAGCCTGCCTGCCTTTTTTGGTAAGGAAGTGTTAGATCTGTGAACTCCTGCCTTACTTTAATTGGGTTTTTCCTGTCTATGATTTCAGTCTTGTATTATGTTGTTTTCTGCTGCTTAGTGCCTTACAGGGCCCATTCTTCAAATGAATGCCAACAGGAAAGGCATGAGCAGATTGTGGGTAACGGGGGTTTCTCAGACTTTGCTTAATGAGCTACCGTTTGTCATCATAACATTTGCATGAGCCATCCTGAGTGTAAGTAAGATAGTTTGTTGATAAACACTCAGTTATAGTCTGGGGCATGGAAGTCATTAAAAAGCAGAGGAATAAGAGAACTATCGATTTTTGAAATGCCTTAATGTCCCTGAGAGACAGACCCCAGGAAAGCAAAAGACTTGCAAAAACCAGAAGACTGTTATCTTGACATAGGAGTGGTCATTATTATTATACATAGATTCTGTTAGAAAACTCAGAGCAGCTTCCATTAACTTCTGGGAAATTTCAGAGGAAATTGCCCTAGCCTATTAGTCAATTGCTTAATACCTTAAGAAACTAAGTAAAATTCTGCTAGAGATCTGCAATCTTGTTTATATATATATTTAAAAGAATGTGGAGTGGATCTCCCAATTTCCTTATCAAATGGAAATAAAAATAATTCCCCCATTTTATTTATTCATTTGATTTGTATACCACCTTTCCACCAAGAAAAAGGGCATTCAAGGCAGCCTACAATCACAAATAAAATTTGATTAAAACAATAAAAATAAATAAATTAAAACATAATTAAAAAGACAACAACAGAATAAAAACTGCATCCAACCCAACAGACCAGCTTGCACATCACAGGCCTGCTTGAATAAAAAGGTTGTTGCCTGCTGGTGGAAGCACAACAGAGGGACAACATCCAGCCCTCCCTTGACAGGGAGCAGCCACCAACATAGAGACATTGAAGACTATGTGCTTTATAGTCCGACTTTTCCCCTACATTTTGTGGTAGATTATCACTGGGCACCCCTGGAGCTGTTCTCTCCGTTGTGGCATAGAGGCCTTCTTCCATTGGAACTCCCGAGTTTATGTCTCCCTCCCCTGTTGGATTCAGTTATAAGCTCAGTGGCATATAGCGACAATCTGTGGCATTCTAAACTTTCATGAATAAATAAACCAACTTAGGGGATGCACAATAAAAAAAGGGTAAGAAAAATTGCACACTATGATAATAGCACAAAGAGATAATGTGTAAGGGAATACCATGTAATAGAAAATAAAAAAGCAGTAGGATGTAGTCTAGAAAAAAATAATAACCTTGCAGCAAAAGCAAAACATGCCTGAGTCACCTACATGTCCAAAGGACACCAGATAGTTTTAAAGCAAACAATGGTTCCTGCGTTTTTGCCTATTGTGAGTGGGGGAGCTCTGTTGGGTAGTCAGTGATTCTTCTGCAGAGATGCGTTGGTGTTTTCTTTTCTGTAGAGGGCAGGGCTTTCCTTCTATTTTGATAAGAGTTTCCAATATGTTTTGAAAGATAGAATCAATCTTTGCTTTTCTTGTAATTGCTGATAGAACCCTAACAACTGCTGAAATTCCTTTAATTCCTCAAGAAATTTTTGCAACCCCCTTGATATTCTCTTCTGAAATTTCACCTATGGAAGAACCTCAGTTCTGTCTTAAACTTCTAATTTCATTGGTAACTCTTCATGGGGCTCCCAGTAGTCTACCAGGTAGGAAGGCTTTCATTTGGATCGCCTTGAGATTTGCCATTGCTATAGGATTAGGTTTTCCCCCACTAATCACTGGACCAACAAACACATGGTGCATGGAATCTGGCACCTTTCAACTTGCTTCAGTCAAAAGTGAACTTGTGGTGGAGATCATGTTTTGGTTCTGCACCTGGCATGGTGTTGGTAATACACCTGTGTCATGAAAGGTTCATACTCCCATCTGAAAACTGCTTCCCCAGGTAGCTCTTTCTCACACTTGATTGGTGTCATCTTTGAAGAAGCTAGGGGATGGCCATAGCAATTAGAATTAATTACTCTTTTCAAGACCATAGGTTTTATCTTCACTTTCCTTCTATTTCCCCTCTGGAGCTTCTCCTCATTGTCTTGGAGCCAGCCCTCTACAATAAAGTCACATGCTAATCAATAAGAGTTTTATTGAGAGTGATAGACAGAAGCTAAGTGTACCACAGCTAATGGTAAATGTTATAGTCTGTCCTGGAGTGGATACCAAGTCTTAAGTAGTTCGCCTGGTGCCTTGCCTCCTGCCCTTTTTTTAGTACTCTTCCTTGGCTCAGATTTCTTTCTTCCAACCCCAGGACGTACACTCGATGACTGAAGCATTCTCCCAGGGAGAAACCAGGCAACAGTGACATGATAAAGTCACCTTTTAACCTGCTAATGGGAACCACCAGTCCATTAGACTAAGAGCTGCATGAATGATTGTATAATCATGTTTGAGAAGAAAGCCCAACATCTGTAAAACAAGTCTGAATATGCATTTCTACTAATTAAAAATAAAATAAATTCTCACTCTTTTGTCAATATACACAATGCACAGACTCCAAAACATTCCTGTTTACGAACATTCCCAGGTACCTGGAAGTAAGTGCCACTGATGTTGGCAAAAGGCAGGTTGGGCTTTAGGATTTGAAAACTACTTCAGACAATTAGCTTCATCACTTTTGATGTTGATGTTTAAAAACATTGCTCTTGACTGAAATGAAAATAGAGACACTTTTTAACCACATATCAGTAGTGAAACTTATTATCAGGTAAGAACAAATTAGATAAATAAGAGCATCCCAGGCACAAAGGATGAGCCATCCTTGGATGTTCACATACAGGTCAAGCAGCATCTCCATTTCTTGAAGTGAAACTGGGCAGGCCACCCAGTTTGATAAGCAGGATATTGTCTGTATTATGCTTTGCAGCCTGGTTCAGCCACGATGGGTAAAGGATTGAATCCAGGCTGTTAAGAAACTGGAACAGAGTGGTAGCATAGTTTAGACAAGTGGGATATGCAACAAAATGTTACAGTTAAGGATAAGCAAATCAGCCAAACTTGAACTTGCCAAGGGTCTCTGAATTCCACCTTGAAGATCGTGCCAACTAATGTTCATAATATCAGATTGTGAAAGACCTTCGGTTTTTCCTTTTTTTCTTTTTCTGTTTGTATGAATATCTGTGCACATTTTTTCAATGCATATATTTTCTACCACTGATTATGTATGTGCACATCCCCCCCCCAATACACTTTTTATGTGCTTTTTTCAAATGTATGAATGTTGTTGAACACACTTTTTGGGTCTGGGAATAACATCTCAAGTCTGGAAATATACGGACTTTGACCACAGATGGTGTTTGAGTCTGCATTCAGATCTGGGAAGTGCAAAATGGGTAAATTCTGGTCAAAATGAACTGAAATGCATTTCATATAGATCCTTAGTTGCAGCGTATCCTCAACCCATAATAGCAGTAAGTGCTCCTGTTCAGGATTCTGTGCCATCTTCCAGGTTACTATAAGAAGTTAGGGGTACAAGCAAGCCAATTCCTTCTCACGCACCTAGTTTTCTGTTATTCTTTCTCAACTGACACTCAGCATTCCAAGGCTGCTGAGCATGTTTACTCCTCATTGGGCTGTGGTGGGATTTTTTTGGCAGGCGAGGTGGATGCTCCCTTTGGGTTTTTAATGTTTTACTTATGCATACCTTGGGGTTCACCCAAGCATGCTGATAACACCTTCATGTTTCCCAGTAGCCCTGTTTTGGCTCTAATCCTGTTGGCACAGCCACCTGAGTTCACTTTTAGAGAAAGTGATGTTGCATCTGATAGACTCATCCACGTTGACTCCTAACAGCGTCAAAAAATTGCAGGGATTTCATGTGTACTACTACAAGGCTAGCAAAACAAGTTTTGCTGGATGAAATGGTTCACAAGCTGTTGAGGGCAATTTTGTAGCATGCACATGGTACAGTTTACTACTGCTTCAACTTACCTTAGGATCTTTGATTCCTTAGAGAAATACAGTGAGATTAATTTCTTGGATCCTTTGCTGCCATGGTAAATCATTTATTATGATGGGCGTTTTACAAATCCTTCTCCAAAGAAAACCTCATAAAAGATAAATAGGACAAAATGCTTAGCCCTATTAACAACCTGCAACACATGCACTTGAAATTGTTCTTTCATACTGTCTCTCATCTTTCTCTTCTGCAAAAAGAAGATTGGTTTAAAATTGCAAGTACTTAAAACCACAGTTGTGCCATCTGGCATTATCTACAACCCCAGCTCAAAAAGAATTAGGGGGGGGGGGATAGAATGCTTACGTTCAAGGTATGAAATGAGTATGTAAATGATTGGCAATATTCTAACAATCTGATTTTTAACAATTTCGATCCAATAGTCAACACTGATAAATAATAGTGATTTGTCACAGTGAACAGGGGATATTTGAAGAGAACTGTGCATTTTTAAAATAATTTTAATATCAAGAGTGGAATTCACATTCAGCTAATACTAAATGCTGAGCTGGTTAAAGCAAACATAAAATCATTAAGAACTCAGCCAAGCCAATAATAAAGTCAAAGTTGGTCTGAATTCTCATTAAAAAAAATGGACATGAAAAGTTATGAACAGCATGCTCTTTAAGAAGTTTGAGGCTACCCTTAATGTTTGCTGTTTTCTATTCTCAAGTCTCACTTGTAGGGCTACCGTAATTCAAAAGGACACCTGCCAACTCATCCCCCCTCTATTTTGTAGGTGGCATATGGAAGCATCACTTCTTTTCATGAGGGTTATGAAATGATGTGAATCATTTCAATAGAGAGGGGCCACATATGATCGTGGCTAGTGGCTTCCTTCCTTTTCTATGTCTCCTACCTGTTCTGTTGGATGGTGGCAGCACACCTGTCTACCTTAAAGTGGGTTTTGTTTGTTTTTTAACTTTTGATTTTTAAAAAGAGACTATTTCAGTTACATAAAACTGAAAACCTAGTAAGCATCACTGCAGGTCAGATTAGAGTTCTGTCTACCACCATGTTTACCCCTCCCCAAATGCCCCTGGAATGGCCAGTTTGAACACTTTAATTATTATTTTTTAAGATTGAGAGAGAGAGAGTGCATCATTGCTCCCAGAGTAAGCAGCCAGAGCTGCTTTTTTCTTTTAAAAAGAAAAGAAAAAAGGAAGGAAGGAAGGAAGGAAGGAGAAAAATAAAAGGAAAGAAAGGAAGCCATGAGCTACCACAGTAAAAAGCAACCCTCCCACAAATCAATATGCAACACTTTGGGACCCCAGCATCTTGAAGTCATTCCACTGATTTCATGGGGCAATATCCTATCTCTGCCAAGGCCCTCTGTCTCTTACCTAAAGGTGAGTATATTTTCCCCTCGGCGGAGAGGTAGCGTACCAAGCCAAGGAGGGCAGGTGAGATGTAAGCTTTTTTAAAAAATTATTATTTATTTATTATATTTATACCCCACCTTTTTTCCTGAAAGGAACCCAAGGCGGCTTATATAATCCTCCTCTCCATTTTATCCTCACAACAACCCTGTGAGGTAGGTTAGGCTGAGAGTCACTGACTGGCCCAAAATCACCCAGTGAGTTTCATGGCAGAGCGGGGACTAGAACCCGGATCTCCCGAGTCCCAGTCCAACACTCTCACCACTATGCCACACTGGCTCTCTTTTTGCCCACATGTGCTTCACCTACTGCTGCCCCCCCCCGAATCTTTCTGCCTGAGATTGTTTTTCTGTAATCAAATGCCCCCCTTCCCTGTCCATAGATCCCTTTTTACAAATAGGGGTGTCCTTAGGAGACAGGGTCCTTTAAAGACAGAAAAGCAGAAAAGGAGGGGGCCTACTTGAGGTAGACAGTTCCCACCTCAATTCTACTCATTGCAATTCAAGCAGGAGCGGCCTATCCCTCATCTTGATACTAAGTAACCAATCGGATTTTGCTATTTGCTAACATCATGGGCAAATGAAACCTATTTAGACTGAGCTGAATGGGCAACCACTAATTCCCTATAGATAGATAAGCAGACAACAAAAAGAAGATACTCAAAACTCTAGGTAAGCATTACTTGACACAGTAGCGAATCACAGTGTAATGTGATCCTAGCATAAAAAGGCAGATGCCAATATCAAAGCAAGAAGTATCACATATGGGAAGCAGGGGCAGTAAAACCAATGTTTCTGGCATTAACTAAGCCTCTGCTGGAATATTGCGAGTAATCTCAGCTATCACTTTCTAGGCAAAATGGGAGAGCATTCAGAAGGGAGCAGCAATGACGACAAATTATTTAGAGTGCAAGATGCCTGAGAGAAAGCTGAAGGAACTGAGTTGTGCTCCATCTCCAAACAAGAAGGTGAAATGGAGGGGTGGGGTCTGTTCTTTAATTACTAAGACTTCTTTCAAAGAAGATGGGGAATTATTTTCTGGTCAGGGCAATGGATTTAAGTAGATAACAGGTAGGTTCCAAATACTAAGAAGGTGTTTTTTTCAATGATAAAATAGGTATATTGTACTTCTTTGTTATCTCATTTTTTATTGTAATATGATTTTAATCTGGAAGATACGTTGGGAGCCTTTATGGGGGCTGAAAGGTGGGACAGAACTTTTCTTAAATAAATAAATATTGAAGATGATGTAAAAGGAGAATAAGGCTCCTGTACCTTTAACAGTTATGTAGGAGGAGGAGATTTTGGCAGCTGGAGTTTGTCATGGGAGTAGATAAAGCAGCACCGCTCCCCTCAGGGCGAGATGGTTCTTCAGAAGCCTCTGTGGTGGTAGCTGGTGCAGGGGAGGAGAGGGGCCACCACCAGGAGGTAGATGGTGGAAGCACACTGAGCTGTATCTGGTAACTGCTTCCTCCACTCGGGGCAAGATGGCTCTTCCGATCAACCGGCGTAGTAGTTTTTAGAAAGATGAGGCTAGAAACTTCACATTTCAGCACAAGCACTTGAAAAACAATTTGAAAAACTGGGCGAATGGTTGCAAGCCAGGAATCAGTTTTGTGAGGGAGTGATATTTTACCGTGTGTTTTTAAATTATAAGACCCCCATCTCCACCTCAGAATCCTAGGTGTTTGGTATGCTAGAAACGAAAATATAATAAACAGGGAGCAGTTTTCAGTAGATTTTTTTAACATCCTGTTTTTCTATACTGAGAAGAGCTAAAAAAATGTTATTTTATGTTATTATATATGGGTGTGTGTACACACACACACACACACACACACAGACACCACCCTATTCCATGGATTCAGGGTGGCTTAACAATTCCATCACTGTTCCCAAGGGGCTCACAATCTAGGTATTATGTTTTGATGGTCTGAGGAAGCAGAAAAGTGCCCATTTGAGTGTACACTTTTCCTGTGCAAAAAGGAAAACAAGCTATTTGCTTCCTCCGGTATCGGAGGAGGAGCCTATATACACCAGTTGCTGGGGGACATGGGCAGGAGGGTGCTGTTGCACTCATGCCCTGCTTCTGGGATCCTGTGGGCAGCTGGTTGGCCACTATGCGAGCAGAATAGTGGACCCTTGGTCTGAGTCCGATCTTCTTGTGGTTCTTCTTATTTTCTTAAAAACAGATTGCAACTGAAAATGGGAATGAGGGGATCCAAACTTCATGAACGAGTTCGGAGAATCTTAGCTATGTCAAACATCCCTGATCTGCCGATCCCTACCTGGCATTTCTTGTTGCCATTATTTCCTTGGTCCCAAAATAAGGCTCTCACAAAACAAAAACTTTATTCTATTTTTCTTCACCTTCATTTCCCAATTCTGTGAGCACCAATAACGAACTAAATGGGGATAAACAAAATTACAATAATTCTAGATTCCCCCCCACCCCCACTTTTTAGAAAGGTGTATCCAGTTCTTCAATACCCTGCTATGAAAAAGAGGGCCCCAGCCCCAGCCGATGGAAGAGTCTACTAGAGCTGTGCACAAATAATCTCTTCAAATTCTCCACCCTATTTATGGGAGGATGAATTAGAATGGGGCATTTCATCAAATTTTGTCATGGGGAGGAGAAATCCTCCAACAGTTTTTGTGGGTGGGGCTCACCATTAGCAGAGCTTATGTCATCCTCGGTGGTGTTGTTGTCAGGGATGTTGAAGAGTCCTTGGTCTCGAGTCACGAGTCGAGTCACGAGTCTTTGGACCCGAGTCTCGAGTCCGAGTCCTTGGTCCAAAATGGTGAGTCACGAGTCACGAGTCACGAGTCACTCCCAAAGCTGACTCCACGAGTCCCTATTAAAACCATTGGGGTTTTTCCCCCAACAAAATAAGGCTACTTCAGATGTGTGGTTTAAATAAATTCTAGGCACAAGTGTGCCTTTTTATTTCAAAACTCTGCAACTGATTTTGGCAAGAACAGACCAGGCAGAAAAACCCAAAATAACCAGGCAGGCAGAGGAGGCAGGGAACCCCAAAGCAGGCAGGCAGAGGCCTTTGTCTTGGACAATTCAACTGTTGAACTGGTCAAGAAGAGACCAGGCAGGCAGAGGAGGCTGGGAACCCCAGACAGGCAGGCAGAGGCAGCCAAACTCAAAATGTCTGAAAGGTTGCATTTTAGAAAAATGATTTTAAAAAATAAACTTGCTGTACTTCCTAAAACTTATCCATGTTGCATTTGAGGAACATGATTTTTTTCTAAATGTTTGGCCCCCATTCTGGAACAGTGAGGTCTCATCACAATTCCACCCTCACTGAACACCCGCTCCACTGGTGATGAACTTGCTGGAACCAGAAACACACTCAGAGCAGCCGCACAGAGTAATCTCAGGTCCTTCTGCCTCTCCCAAGTACGCAACACATCAATCAAAATAAATCTTGACACACTGTTGGGGCTGCACTCCTGGTAGCCGTCCATAGTGGCCGAGCAACGGCGCACCTCGCTTCCATGCGCTCTTCGCCAGCAATCACGCTCCTCTCCACTCCTTCTGGCACAGCCCAGGGATGTTGAAGAGTCCTTGGTCTCGAGTCCCGAGTCGAGTCTCGAGTCCCATTAAAAATATTGGGACTCGAGTCCGAGTCGAGTCAGAGGGGGGACTCAGTCTGACTCACGAGTCGATTCCTCGAGTCCGAGTCCCCATCCCTGGTTGTTGTTCGTTTTTAGTGCTGCTGCAAGTGGCGGTGGCGGCAGCAGCTGTGTTGGTAGCCTGGGCGCCATTTTGAATCCTCCACAATGTCCTGGGGCATTCTGGGGGTGGCGGGAAATGGCAACTGCTACAAATAAAAGATGGTGGAGAATATTCAGAGAAAATTATGCAAGAAAGCGGCCTTCTTTTTCAAAGGGATAAGAAAAAGAAAAACATCAGATATTTTCTCAGAAAAAATGTATTGTGAGGAATTTTGGCTCAGCTCTAGAATAGTCTCAGCATGTGGCGGAGGTAATAGCTTGCTCATCTCCTTCCTCTCCCCTGCAAGTGTGTTCAAAATGCATCAGTTATCCATGCACTGGTGACGTCCAGGCTGGACTACTGTAACGTGCTGTACGTGAGGCTGCCGTGGAAGAAGCTCCAGAAATTTCAGCTGATGCAGGATGCGGCTGCCCGAGTGTCGGAGCGGGTGAAGCAATGAGATCATAGAATGCCTACACTGCACTGGCTACCAGTGTGTTTCTGAGCCCAATTGAAAGTGCTGTTTTTGACCTTTAAAGCCTTAAGTGGTTTGGGACCAAATTACTTGAAAGACAACCTTCACCTTCATCAGCCTGTTTGCACTTTAAGATCAGCAAGAGAGGCCCTTCTCACTTGCCCAGCTGTGAAGGCAGTTACGTTGGCGAGTACATGAGAGAGGGCCTCTTTTGTAATGGCCCCACGCCTCTGGAATAAGTTGTCATCAAGGGTCCACCAGGCCCCATCATTGCAGGCTTTTAAGAAGGCCCTGAAGACTTGTTTACTCTAGCCTTCCCCTGATTATGTTATATCAGACTGGGTTATAGCTGCAATTGTGTTGTAGGTTCTGTCTGATGCTGGTTTTTGTCATATTTTGGAACATTTGCTGTTTTTACCATGTTGTTTTTTTATTATATGAATGTTATTATATGAATTTTATTGCCATATGCTGCCTTGTGAGGGCTCCTGACCAGAAAGGCAGCACAGAAATATTTTAAATTAAATAATATAGGAAAAGCAGATATAGAAAATGGTGTTGTGACATCAGTAGGAATATTTATTTCCTTAAAATTAATAGCTTTCTTCCTTGTTTCTTTTCTTTCCTCCCTTTTGAGATGTTCTCCTCCTCCTCCTCCTCCTTTTACATAGCATGTTTTCTAGGCATAGGGAAGTAACAACAGTTAAGCTACAAAGTGGTCACCAACTATTGTGGCACTAGGTAAGGCATTCTCTTAGTTGTCTTCTTCCAAGGTTACTGGTGCTGAGTTATATAAAATCACATTTTATTAATCTAGTTAAATCCATGTATTCCTGCCAAAAAAAATTATTCCCATTCAGTGCATTATTGGCAGGTGCGGAGGCAGACAAGCGACAGAAAAGAACACTTTGTACTGTCTAGTGCAATTGCATATAAAACCAAAAATAAACCTATTTATATAACCCCCCATGCACACTCAACATATGCACACATATTATAAATTCCATACATATTCATCATCAGAGATTTAGGGCCAAGGATATATATATATCCTACATATATTATATACCACTACATTTATAACAGGGATATATATATATATATATATATATATATATATATACGTATAGTCATCAGTGACAGTTCGTGTAAAAGCTGAAATGCAGCCCCCCAGGGTGATTGTTACAGAATATTAGTACTGTGATGGAATTCCCAGATTGCATGAGATATATAGGAGGTGGTGTTATCCTCCAAGTTCAGGCCATTTTGAGTCAATGTGTCCAGTCTATAAATCCAAAAGGTTTCCCTTGTTTCAAGGATTGCTGGATTAGATGGTAGTTCTGTTAATATTACCATTTCTAAACGGCTGTGGCCATCAGGATTAAAGCATTTTGGCACAGGTTTTTCTGTCTTCTTTGTCATTTTAGCTGACTTGTGTTTCTGAATCTTGTATGAAGATCAGTGGTGTTTTTACCAACGTACAGCATGTGGCAACCAGGGTGCTTGTGTGTGTGTGTGTGTGTGTGTGTGTGTGTGTGTCTGTGTGTCTGTGTTTGTGTGTGTATATATATATATATATATAGTGTGTGTGTGTGTGTGTGTGTGTGCATGCGTGCATGTGCACTTGTGCATATATACATACACACAGAGAGACTTCATAGGACAATTTTTTTAAAAAAAAATCCAATTAAACATAATTACTCAATTAATTCTATGCTCATTTTTTGACTTTTTTCTCCGAGTTTAAAAGGAGTAGATTTCATATATTACAGAATACTGTTCAAAGAATGACCCTGTTCAAAGAATGGGCCTGGTGACCACACTGACATGCTTGGTGACCAGACACACATTGCCCTCCAAAAGTGTGACATGCATGAGAAGGCATACACACACACATAGAGCCCTCACATGTGCCAAATGTGTGGATTGCTGAATGTGTCGACACTGAGCACAGTGGTGGGGGTAGGACTAGATTGCATGGCCCTGTGACTCTCCATGTATTATTTCAACATGTGAGGGTGGGGGTCATTTGAGCCCCTCTTCAGTAAATTCTCTATGTTAAGACCCATTAAAGGCAACATGAACATGATTTACCACAGTGAATTCTAGCATGGATGCTGAATACCTGCACCCATTTGTGTGGCAACGTTTCACAGTGAGGGATCACATCAGTTGTAAGTTGTTCATACTAATCTTTATAACAACAACTACAATTACTACTACTACTACTGATAATAATTAAACAATAGGCCCTCTATCCCTGTTCTTCACAGTGACACCTGGTGAGGTAAACTGGAAATGGGGGATCTATGACATTCCGTGGTTAGCGCTCCTGCCCTAGCCTTCACAGTATTTCTTGATGGAAGAAGCAGGGCTAATGAAAGTTACCAGCTCAACACTACCAGCAATCCTCCCCCATTCCCAAGCACTACTCACTAGGACAGGAGGAGCCACAGCCTCTTGGTATGTGGCCCTTCTGGGACATTCCAGCCATCATGTCTGCTGTGAGAAAATTGGATCAAAGCAGCTGTGTGAGCTTCCCCCATACCCAGACCTTTCAAATGATTTCCCACAGTGCCTCCTGCTGGGGAAGGGGTACCCTCGGCCTCCCTACGGTTGGCATTCACTCATCATCCCTTCTACAGCAGCTCTTGTAAGGTGGAAGATACACATGTCAACATCTGCCTCATAACAACATGTGAATTGTGCAGAGCCTTGAGCTCCTTGTTTCTCTCTCAGTGAAGGAGACATGACCTTCATTATAATGATACTGTTGACATTTTCCCTATGACACTTATTGTAACATCATCGCTTCCTGTCAGCATCTGTGGGCTTATCAGGCAGCTTGTTCAAGCAATCTGGAGTTGTGATGAAACTGTCCAGGAGGCAGGAAGCCGAGGCAGGCAAGGGAGAAGTGTGTGCGTGCGTGTGCACACTTCTTTCAATACAGGGATAGAAGGTAAGAGTTGAATCTAATTGAATCTTGTCCTTCTTTCTGTGTATCTTTCTGCCTGTGGGTTTCTGAGTGCATATCAAACCAGACTCTTCACCACCATCATCACCACTACATTTGATAACAGGTCCAGCCCAAAGGCTTTGAAACTACTCACATTTGTATTATTATATCAATCCAGATGCTTGAAATTATCCTCTACAGCTTGTCTGGCATTCACATAAACAGACATTATCCTGCCAGAACTTAGAAGAGACTTGAAGTTCAGATCTGCCATTCACCATTCACATCAGCAAGAACACACATCTAGGGAACTACAGATTTTGTTTAATCTGTTCCATCCGTGTTTCGCAGATTGTCAGGTATCATTTGTTCCCGTGTCTGCTCATTGATCAAATTCGGGGACACACACACACACTTTGGAAAAGTGTGCAAAAATGTCCACCACAATTTGTGGAACTTTCCCTGTCATGTAACATTTTGCATATTTTTCTTAGCTCAGCGTACAATTAATGAGCAGAACGTGCACGTGCACACACACACACACACACACACACACACACACACGAAAAATGAGTGCTATACAGCAAAGCAACAAAGAAGGGAGATCAGAGATGTATAAAACACTTGTTGTTTTTAAAACGGTGTGTATATTAGTGTATTTTCTAGCAACGTTCATATTTATGTATGTCTAAATTTGCGTACAATTTTGAAAAGTTAAACGGTCCACAAGTCCATGCAACTCGGAATATGCCAGTCTACTGTGGGATCCATGGATTGGATTCATTGGATTCATAGAAATCTGAAGTCATTTGAATCCATTTTGGATTTCTCCGGCATCCCTACTATCCTATGCATTCTGTTCACAGTCCATCTTTATTCTCTCTCGCCTTCACATATTTCACACTGTCTCTTTTTTCATGTGATTTCCCCACTCTTTACAACTAGAGGTTTGTTCTGCCCACCCCCATTACCCTAGTATTTCCATGTCTTATTCCTATTCTGACTCCACATCTTTGAGGTTGTGTTTTTCTAAAAAAAAAAAAAAAAAAACAAGCCAGAATTTATATTGTAAATGCAAAACATTCTAATGGAAATACAGACATATGTTCCAGGACTCCTCACATTTTATGCCTTGCCCTTTGGCTTTATTAGTTTAAAAATAAAATAAAATAAAGTAAAATCTCCTTTTATTCCCCTTGGTCTGCTTGTGCATGCATCAGCATGCTCAGTAATCTGCCCTAGCAGAGACCTTTAAACTTTTTTTTCCTGCTTTTGCATACGCCCATGTGGTTAGAATTCTCCACTAATTGGCACCTATCGAAAAAGAAAAAGGCAAGTAAGGGGAGATTAGAAAAAAAAGTGAGGAAGGGGAGACATGATAGATATGTATAAAATTATGCATGATGTAGAAAAAGGGTCTTGGGAGAAGTTTTAGTCCATCTCTCATAACCGTAGAATCTGGGGTTATCCAATGAAGATGAATGGTGGGTGGTTCAGGATAGAGAAAAGGAAGTACTTAGTGCATAGTTAAACTTTGGAATTCACTTCCACAAGATGTAGTGATGACAAGCACAAGATGTAGGAAGGGGGTACATCCACAAAGCTGGATGGCTTTAAAAGGGGATTAGACAAATTCATGGAGGAGAAGGTTATTAATGGCTACTAGATGCCACTGAATTATGTAATTAGTTGGCTTGTTGGCCAAAACATGTCTGTTCATAATACTCACCTTTATAGTGAGCCTGGAACAATGTATTATAAATTTGCTATTACATTTGCAGTTGTTTGATAGCTTAAGAGCATGCACAGTCTGCATCTAAACAATGTCATTTCTGAGGATGCACTGAGTTGGTTGGCTGGTTTAACCCTTGAATGATCTGGTGCATCCACCACAGCCTCCTTCGTCATCTTCACTGCTACAGCTCTGGCTCCACAAGGAGGAGGATGCTGTGTGGGTCCATCTTCTTTTCTCCTTCTTATACCGGTAGTCGGTGATGGCAAGTAAACATCACATCACACAGGGAAGCCCCACAGAAACAACCAATCAGGAAGGGGGTACATAATATAGTGACGCATGACATTATGTCTCACTATAGGTTTCCAAACTAGAGCTCCCAAGATGCACTTTGATATGGCCCATGCACAAGAAGAACTGACATATATGGAATGAGAGTTCGTAGTAAAGAAGAACTCTCTTCTGAGCTAACATGGGTGAATTTTTTACTTTCTGAGGAAATAACAGATTCGCACAGGGAAGATTGCTTCTAGTATTAGGCCATCCTTTTCTTTTCTCCCTCCTTCCTGGCTGACAAAGACAATGGCTTCTTAACTAAAGCTTTATTATGTTAATGCAAGCCAGTCAGACTGACTTAAAAGTTGTCAATGAAGCATATTGCAGAAGTCAATAGCAAAAGAAACAAGCATAGCTAGAATACTAGCCATTAAAAAAGTGTGACTTATAGGCAGGGCCGGCGCTACCACTAGGCCAAATAGGCAGCTGCCTAGGGCACGTGGCTGAAGGGGGCGCACTCCGCTCCTGCCGGCCGACTCTTCCTCGACGCCACTGGGACTGCTGGGCAACGCGCTGCCCGCCTGCTGCTCGTGGAGCCCAGATCTGTCAGCGAGGTGGCCGGGCGGGGGAGACGCCACCGGCCATGGGTGACAAAGGCACCAATCACACCAGGTCAGTGCGGGGGGATTGCGGACAGGCTCGGTGTCGCGCTCAGCTTTCCTCGGCGGGGGGGCTGCCTCCGCCCGCCATCATGAGCCAGGGCGCCTCCGCCCACTTCTCCTCCGGCTCGCTGCCCTGCATGCTCTCCCGCGAGGCTGCCGCAGCAGATGCTCCACCAGGCCCGGCGCTCGCCATCTAAGCCTCCGTCCCTGGGCAGGCGCAGCCAACAGTGGGGAAGGGAGGAAGGCGGAGGCTCTGTCCCTTCCTCCCCGGCGCCTCCCACAGGGATGCCCAAGCGGGGATAGCATGGCCCAGCGCCCGGCCGGGCATCCTGGACGGGCCCCGATGAGCGCGCTGCTGCTGGCCGAGATGCTACTGCTCCAGGCCCACAGAGGGCTGCTGGCCCCAGTGGCGGGGCCAGGGGGGGCGCTGGGCGAAGCAGGCGTTTCAGGCTGCTTTGCTCCGGAGCCCGCCCCCCCGCATGAGAGGGGGCACTAAATACCTGACTTGGCCTAGGGCGCCAAACTGCCTTGCATCGGTCCTGCTTATAGGTAAGAAGTTCATTCCAAACTGAATTTCCCTCCTCTCTTCCAAACTCAAATTACCAACACTCCGCCTCTAAGGTGGATCCTCTAGCTCCAGGGCCAATCGCAGCATCTGACACATCTCAGCTGGTCTGCCTCATTAGCTGTTGCCAGACCCTGGGATCAGTGATGCTTGATCTTCCCTCCTCCTCATTAGCATGCTCCATTTGCCTTCCCACAGTATCTGAAGTTGATTGACTCCCAACTACCTCCTGGCTTATCTCTGAGTCCCCTGCCCTTGGCATCTCAGCTGTGGATTCCAACCCTTCCTCCTCCTCAGAATCAGTTCCCACATCCCTTGAAGGGATGGCAGAAGCAATGGGCCCAATCCCTACAGGTACTAATCTTCTGTATGCCAGTTCCTGGGGAACACAAGTAGGAGGGTTCTGTTGCATTGTGGCTGTGGGCTACCCAGAGGCATCTGGTTGGCTGATGTGCAAATTGAATGCT
Source organism: Shinisaurus crocodilurus (assembly GCA_021292165.1). NCBI lineage: Eukaryota > Metazoa > Chordata > Lepidosauria > Squamata > Shinisauridae > Shinisaurus > Shinisaurus crocodilurus. The sequence goes on along the minus strand of CM037878.1, from coordinate 255,921,930 downwards.
GGACTAGATGAGCATTTAGTCTGATGCAGCAAGACTCTTTATGTTCTTATTTTCTCATTGTTAACCACCACCATCTGCCTTTCCCCCCTGATTTTGTACACCTCTTCATTGTATGAAATGTAATTAAGTCACATGCAGACCCCTATATAGCTGTTGAGAAATCAGGATTTTTTTTAACTTTTGAATGAAACACTAAGCCTGCCTCACCCCACCCCGATGAACACATCCATTAGAGTCCTTTTTCTGACTTCAGAAATACTACTTCTCTACTGTGCTCTCCAAAGCACCCTTTCCAAAACAAAACCATCTTTGAATCTACCAACACTACTTCCCTTCTTTGCCCCCTCTTTAGCCTTTCCAAGCATTGGGATGTGTGAGTAAAGATTGTGATCTAAGATCTGATAATTAGATCAAGATAAAAGAAGTATTGTGTTGCATGTGCCAGTAAGAAATCTGTGGGTTAAGCTTTCAGGGAATGTACAAGGAATTATGTACGTAATAGATTGTAATGTCCTAAGTTGGGGAAGAGGGGGATCCACAGCATTCATCTGAGCCTCAGATGTTACAGGCAGTGGTGTGATGGACCCAGAGCTCACAGGGTCGACACATTGGGACATTTCAATTAGCAGGAATGATGATGTCATCTGCTGTCTCCCCCCTCAACTTCCATGTTCCCTCTGAGCTTGGCTGTAATCAGTGGTGCAACCAGGTAATTACAGACCCTGGACTTTATGGTCTTCTAGGAGGGGTTTTGGGTTAGATGCAGGGGAGGCTGGTGACTCCTACGTCAGTGGGGCTCCTTATTGGTTGCAGCTTTTATTCTGAGATTTATGGGAGCTATCAATGGTGTTCCATGGTGGTAAACCTATTTTGGGGATGGAGTCCAGCACCATGGTTAGCTCCTATATAGCTCAGAATCAAAGCTGCATTGGATGAGGAGCCCCACTGACTCAGAAGGCACCAGCCTCCCCTGGTTAGATGATCATGTGAAGCACACAACTAATGTTTGGCTGTAATCAGTGATGCAGCTAGGTAATTATAGGCCCTGGATTTACAGGCCTTCTGGGGAGGGGGGAGGGTTACATGTGGGTGTGTTTTTCCTTCAGTTGTGAAGCACACAACACACATTTCTCTTCTCTGCCCCCGCCCCACCATTCCATGCTGTGCAACTGCTTCTGAATTCCTGATATGCTAGAGCAAAAACAAAACAAGCCAAACAAAAGCTGCCAACCCTGCTGGGGAAAAAAGAAATACTCTGAGCATGTGCAGTTTCAGATTTAAATCTCACTTAAATCACAGCACCATAATGATGACATGAATAAAACTGATTTCGTTTCTGCTGCCCTGATGCTGGACACATTTAATTGTGAATAATCACCATTTGTACAAAAGTGAATATCTATTTCAAATAAAATAAAATGAGCTTTTGTAACAACATACTATACATGCCTGGCCAGTCACCCCTGACTATGAAACGTTCTTAAAAATCAGAAGAAAGTATGTTGTGGCAGGCAGTGTCAGCCCCAGTGGTCTCCGCCCGGCATGCCCACACCAGCCCATGTTCTGACACAGGGGCTGTTTGCCACTTCCCCCATCATCTACCACTCGCTGGGAGGTCATTTGGGGGTCCCTTGGGCTGCGGAGTCTTGGACTCTGGCCCTGAAGTCCAATCCTAGTTGCACCACTGGCTGCAATGCTCACAATAGCTTGTGAGAAATGGATTTTCCCAGGAACAGTATAATTTTGTGACCTATTGCTGTTGTAATGGGTGCATCTGGGGGTGGCTTGGTCTTGGATGGGCAATTAAGACCCATTGTCTTTACAAAAGACCTGCTCCTGATGGAGAAGAAAACTGCTGGAATGAGTTTGTTGACTTTGGGCTAAAATGTTTCTCCCTGGTGCCATGAAAAGAAAATCTTAAGCCAGTGGTTTTATGCTGTTTGTATCCCTTTGTCATGCAGAAGCAGATCTCTCCAGCCAAAGCACAACATGCTAACCTCTACACTTCCTTTTGCCTTCTGACCATTCTGTTACTGTCAGCTCACCCTAATAAACTTGGTAGTATGCTATGCGCTGCTGCTTTTGGGTGGGATGTATTCAGGGGAGGCTGGTGGTGACTGCTACGTCAGTGGGGCTCCTTATCCATTGCAGCTTTTATTCTGAGATTTATAGGAGCTATCCGTGGTGCTCCATGGTGGTGAACCTATTTGGGGTGGTGGTGGAGTACAGCACCATGGATAGCTCCTGTAAAGCTCAGAATAAAAGCTACAATGGATGAGGAGCCCCACTGACAACAGGAGCCACCTACCTCCCCTGGGTGTATTCAAACACGCACACAGACACACACAGATGGATCGGTCCCACTGCCTGCATTTTAGACTCTCCGGCTCTTCTACCGGGAGAAGGTCTGAAGGGGGCTTATATAACTGTTCCTTTAAGGCCAAGCCCCTGAGGACATCTAGCAGAAGGAAATAAGACACATGGCTAGAAGGAGCCATGGGAGGGAGTTCAGTGTAGGTAGACCCTGGCTGAGGCCTGTTATCCATATCGGTTAGGCAGTGACTGTATCACAGTTAATATATAGTTATTTATCAAGTGTCTGGTCTCAGCTACAGTTTTCTGACCTAAGCAGAATATTAAATGATGTCAGCCATGGCCACATACTCCAGAATGCTACCGGAAAAAAAGCATTTGGCTCACAGAGTACTGGAAAGTGAAACAAAAACAAAGCAACTGCACAAAAGAACTGTGCTGCTTATAAACAATGGAGGGTTGTACATCTCCCTCCTCACTAGTAGGAAACCATATTGAACCCTGGAGAAGATGAAAACAGCTCATTCAGCTCTATAAGGCATTGCCAGGAGCGAATTACAGTGGCAAACCACAGGGTTTTTTTCCCACTGTGGATTTTGGTGGTGGGACTACAGGACTGCGGCTCATGGGAGGATCTGGGCAGGTGGGCAGGAAGTGCTCCAAGGCCCCGCAATGTTGCCCCTCCCACTGTATATGCTTACCTGGGAGTAAATCCCATTGAACTCAGTGGGACTTGCTTCTTAGCAGGCATTCACAGGATTGTACTGTCAGGAACATTCTTCCTCTAAAGCCAGATGTTCACCTCAGGAGCCTCTGGCAGACCTGTCCTTCATACATTTTCCTAATCTCCTAATGATGCCTACTGGGCAACCTCCTTGTTGAGCTTTAGGTGTCCTGCTTTTGTTGGTTTGCGTGTTTGTTTTAAGATTTTTTTTTTTATTTCCTCAGGCAGTTTAAATTGGAGTTTGTTCATGGATGTTTGGACTATATTTTTTTTCATGGTTGTATTATTATACATTGCCTTGAATGACTTTGTAGACAGAAGTGCAAACAATTCATTTTATAAATACATAAATTAAACCAAGCAGAGTTGTGTAAAATTATGGAAATGCTTATTTATGAAATATTAATTCAATTTGCATAACTTATTTCAACTGCTGAATGGGAGGGGTATTATTATTATTATTTATCATCATCATCATCATCATCATCATCATCATCATCATCATCATCATCATCATCATCTTTTCCAGGCCACCTTTGTGTAGTAACAGTCAACCACTGGAATATAGCTATGATTGAATCAGCTTGAGAGATACATTTTCTGGGCAGCAATTGATTTGCTTGAGCCTTGATCAGAGCTTAAGAAAGAGAATTTTACTTAAATCGAGGAATCTTGGCCGATGGGGAGGGGTGCCTGCCATCTGACAATCCTCTTATCGTTTCCAAACTTGGAATCTAAAGTGGCAACGGGTCAGAAAATGTTCTTTTCATTCTCTCCTTCTCTCTGTTTGCTGCTTTTTCCCTTCCTCTTCTGCAGGATTTGTTGGGGGGGGGGGGAGGCTTTCGCAACTGCTCATCAGAGAGAAAGATTAAGCTTTGTTATTAATTATTCCTGTATTACAGCTTCTGGCAGCCAATATTATTGCTATTCCAGCAGTGAGATTGCCAGCAGCACTTAATCAATGCCAATGCTGGTTGGGTGTTATCAGTCTGCAACCATGCAGGCATGCTGTATATTATAAAGTTGGACTACCCTATAATAATCGCCTTGCAAAAGTGGGGCATTAGTGTTTGCTAAGTGACAAGCCTGGCTCAGAATGCAATCATGTCTTTTACTGTAATATAACAGGAATGATAGCACAGCCACACTTTGGACCACAAATAACTGCAAATTAGCCATTCAACTGCAAATGGCCAAAGTGATTACATGAGACCTACTCCTCTAGGCTGCACATGCAAAAAGTAGTCAGTGATTCCACCAGAGGAGCACTGTCTGCTTTGCCAAGATTAACCTGCTCACCCTCCTTGTTTGTACCACTGTCACCAATAAAAAATGCATCCATTATTTTCATATATCCCAAGTGATTTCCCAATGCAAGGCAGAAGCATCACCTTGATGCTCCCTATGGAGAAACTGACAGATGAGAATGTGCTTCCCCCCTTCTTCAGAGTTACTTATTAAGGATGTTTTATTTTAGGGCTGAGCCAAAGCCACTCACAGCTTTTCATGAATATTTATTTCAGACAGTGACAAAAAAGCAAAACAAAACACCTTCCTTCTCCTATTCATATCTATTGCTGTGACTTGTGTTCGTTCTCTCTCTCTCTCTCTCTCTCTCTCTCTCTCTCTGTGGCTTAATTGATTTCACTTGCCCTCAGTGATACCATAACACAACTAAGGATGCAATCCTATACATGTTTACACAGAAAAAAGTCCTAAAATTCCCAGCATGCTCCAGCCAGCATCGCTGGCTGGAGGGAATCCTGGTAATTGTAGGACTTTTTTCTGTGTAAACATAAATAGGATTGTGCCCTAAATCTCAATGGCATTGTGACATCAGCCATGTTTACAACATGGTCCCTGATTGGCTGGGATCAATGACATGATGAATCCATAAAGCATAGCCCTCACTCTCAATTGCCCTTATTTGTTCTCAGTGATATTATCATATGTGGCCATGTAGCATCATCATTCTGCTCACCAGATGATCCTTCAGATGGGACAGATTCTGGCAAGAACCACAGCTTTTTGTGGGGGCAGAAGTTTTTCTGGAGCAGCTCAAGGACCTACATCTTTCTGGTGGGTTCTGGGCCCATCCTGTTATTAAGGGAAGTGCTGAGCTCTGAGGTCCTTCTGTCCCATCAATAAGCAGGCTTGCAGTGGCAACTGAAAGATATACAGGTGACTTCTGATTATGTTAACCACTTAATGGCTTCTTTTCTTTTCTGGATGATCTGGCTTGGCATCTCTGAGCTATATGTTTGCAGATCTTTGAGTCTTGGCCATACTGCAAAGACCTGCTGAAAACCAGACTGCAAAGTTGATAATCAGATCCGCTCCAATGTCTGGCCACCAGCTGGTTGTGTAAGAACTCCAGAATGTATTTCAATATGTTAGGCACATTGCAAATAATTAAAGAATATATCCCCATAATAGCTTATCTGTTCGCTATTGCTATTTACCTTGCAGAACTGCCAAAGTTCTAGGAAGATGGCCCCATCAAGCTGATAGTGTTTAAAGAAAATCTGTCTGGGCACAGTAAATAACAAGTCAGATATTTGCTATTCAAATTTGGGATTGATGAATCTGCCACTTTCAGGTTCACACGGTTTCTAATTTTTGCAATCATAATCAGTTCATCTCAAACTTGGAGAATTTCTCCAACCTTAAGGATTGGTTTGTTCTGAATGTTGGAGTGTTGTTGTTATATGAAACTTCATAAGCATTTTTGTCCACATCTCTCTTAACACATGCATTTTTTGCCTAATATATACATTTTTGGCGAGCCGTTTTCCTAATATCCTGCATTTTACAACATGATTTGCCCTTATATGCACATGTTTGTATGCATTTTTTTTTAACTGGAGAACTCCATTGCAAATTCAGAGAAGTGCAATGATAACTGCATTTCAGTTCACGTTTTGGTTCAAATGTGCAAATTTGAACAGATTTCTCTCACGTCCCTTTCAGGCCGGACTTCCTGGTCTTCAACACGAATGTAGGCGCATTTAGAGAGGGACTATAATTTAGTGGTAGAGCACATGTTTGGCGTGTTGAAGGCCTACGGTTCAGTCTCTGTAACTGCTATTTAACAGGATCAGGTGCTCGGACCTGTGCTCTGCCTGAGACTTTGGAGTGCTGCTGGTAGTCAGAGTAGACATCACCGAGTAGATGGACCAGTAGTGAAAGAAATCTTCATATGCAGGTAGAAAACCAGCAAGGGAGGGGGCATTATCTAGTGTATTGCCTGAGTGTCACATGTATAACTCTGCCAGCTGGACACAAGTTGTGTGTGTGTTCGGTGTAATGAGCTTCTGGCTCTCAAGGACCAAATTTGTTCCCTTAAAGCCAAGGAGGAGCTGAGAGGGACAGAGAGGCTGGTGAATGAGACCTTCAGGGACCTGATAGCAGTGCCCCAATCCTTGGCTGATGGCTCCTCTGCTCTCATGGAAAATGGGGTTCTCAGGGAGGGATGGAATTCTGAGGAAGAAGAACATGATCCCTTAGAAGACCCATTCCTTGGAAGTTGAACAATTATCCTCTTGCTCCTAGGGGTGGGGGGCTTGTGGTATTGGAATAGTCAGACCTTAGCAACATAGACAGGTGGGTCTGTGACCACCGTGTGGACTGCATGGTAAATTTCCTGCCTGGTGCAAAGGTTCCAGATTTCATGTGCTGTCTAGAAAGCTTTTGAAAAAGTGGCCGTGGTGCTACTAAACAGACAGGGGCTGCTGTGGTACCCGAAGAACCACTTGTTTCCACATAAACCTACCTGTATGTTATGATCTTCTGCAGCACCTGTGGAGCTATGTTTATTTATTTATTTATTTAAGATGTTAAGATCTTCAGAGCAGTATTTATGGAGAGCAAGGAAGTGCTAATTCCGTGGTGGCACCCAAACTTTCGATGCCCTTCCCAGCAGCATTCATCAGATGCCTATATTGCTAATTTTAAAGTATCTACCTAGTATTATTTTTTAAAAAACAAAACAAAAAACTAGGTGGGACTTAATTAATTGATTGCTATCCTCTGTCAATGTTTATGTTATTGTTTCCTACTAGTATTATGTTATTTATTGTTTTTGTTCATTTTTTGTTAGATTTGACTTACTTTTTAAAAACTATGCTATTAGATGCCATGGATGCCAACACCTGGTAGATGCAAAAGATACAGTGGCCTGTATCTTTCTAGTAATACAGTTACCAGCAATCCGTTTCCCTGTAATTGAAATTGCAGTGACAAAATGTTTAAATGTGAGGCTCCAAACCTGACCAGCAGGGTTTCTTTGCTTTTCCAAAACATAATTTCCTACCCCCACACGCACCTGGTAGCTTTCATGGAAAGCTGATGTGCCTGCCTACCTTTTCTCCCACACTCTGCCCTTTGTGCTTTTCTACAAAAAATCCCAACATGCAGTATAGTTTTTAGCAGCATTGATAATGCACCTTTTACCTGGAGTGAGTGTAATGGGATGTGACAGCACTAGGGGATGAGAAATTTCCATTATTCTATTATTCATCCCATTTCTTCAGAGGTTGGAGGAGATTACGCTTTGCCAAGATACAGCCTGTGTGTGCAGGGCCCTTGGCTGTCTATCTAAGCACAGGCTATCTTTCTTGCTTTCTATCTTCTTATCTCTTGCATCTTGGTGATTAAACTGTAGTCATCACTGTGTGCTATCTTTGTGTTCTGTCACAAAAATTTGGCAAGGAAGAGAAGATGAAGGAAAGAGTGAGAAAGAGGCATCTCGTTGGCCACCTCCAAAGCTCATCATATAGGTTTATTCTGGTGGTGTGTGAACCATGTAAAATAGTTTTGGTAGGGCAGGCAACAGATCTATTACCTACCAACATTTTCTTATTGCATGGTATTCCTGTGCTTCCTCTCTTTCTTTCCCTGCCATCATTATATTGTCTTGGGCTTGGGCAGTTCCAGCCCTTGCCTTTGGATTCTATATTCCATACGATCATTGTACAATCATGGATCCCAAACCCAAATCTGTGAAAAAGGCTTGCACAACAAGTGACCCAGCAAGTTGAAGATAGGCAGCCCACACAATCCATGTCTTACCAGACACTTGATAATCCCCACCACTTTTTTCCCCATCCCAGCAGGAAGAAAACACAGGAGGCTTATCAAATTCCTGGTGGGGCACCATAAATGACTAGTAGGACTAGGATGGATGACTCTGAAAGTTTCTTTTTCTCCTGCATTTAGATTTTTAAAATCTCAAGTTCTTTCTTTTCCAAATATGAAGAACTTTGCAAATTTTGGTAAATCCTTATAAAAAATGAACTGAAATGAAATTTTCACCAATCTGCACCAGCAAAATTCAACAGGGACAGCTATTCCCAGCATGTAGAGGACATTGATGTAAAAACAGGGGTCAACCCTAATTCAGCATTAACATGGCCTGAATACACAGGGATTCAAACCCAGACTTTAAAAAGATAATCACTAAAAGCCCTGGACATGGATGGATGGATTCAGGTTCTCCCACATTCATTAAAAAAATAAATTCTAAAAAATCTCAAGTTCTTTTTGTCCTGAATATGGAGAACTTTGTGTATTTTAGTAAATTCTTATCAAAACCAAACAGAAACAAAATTCCAAAAGTGATGTGTTCATATACAGGCCTGTGGCTCACGCTGGCTCAGCTTGTCTGAGTGTGGAAAGCTAAGCAGGGTCAGGCCTGGTTATTACTTGGATGGGAGACCCCTCCTCTAGTTTCCTGCACTGAGCAGGGGGTTGGACTCATGGCCTTGTAGGCTCCTTCCAACTCTATGCTCTATGAAATCTATGAAATCTTAGATGGTCATATGTATGTTGTTCAGGCCTTCCTTGCATGTCTGGAGACAATGCAAAATCACACTTTCACCAGGTGTAGCTGATGAATCCATAAACACTTATGTCATAATCAATCTGTTACACTTTAAAACACAAGTGCCCTCCAGGTGTGTTGGACTTCAACTCCCATCATCCCCAGTCCAGATGGTGGTCGTTGGGGATTGCTGCTTTAAAATGCCACTAGACACAGAAGTTTTAAAGTCTAAAATAGAACCAATGTTCTGTCAACGTGTTTCTTGGAGCAACAGTTTGGTGTTCTTCAGTCTTTGCATGTGCCAAATCTTTCTCATGTCCATCCTTGACTCACTCCTTGTGCAGTAAAACTCACTTAGTTCCTTTATTTGGGCAAGTGCACACAGAAGGTCTGAGAGTGTATTACTTATGGTTCAGTGAGAAACTGACTCTTATTGATGGTCTCTCCTTCTGTTATGCTGGCTCAGCTTGTCTGAGCGTGCAAAGCTAAGCAGGGTCAGGCCTGGTTATTACTTGGATGGGAGACCCACCCCTCCTCTAGTTTCCTGCATTGAGCTGGGGGTTGGACTCGATGGCCTTGTAGGCTCCTTTCATACTCAGTTACTTTACTCCCAACTCAAGGATGGAAAGCGGAATATCGGTGGTCAATATAAGAGGTTTAAAGATGTTCATAAGACTAATCTAAAAAAATTCAATATAAACATCGAAAACTGGGAAGCTCTGGCCCATGAACGATCTAACTGGAGGTTGGCCTTTCACAAAGGTTCCATGGACTTTGAAGAAGCCCGAGTGCAAGGTGAAAGGGAGAAACGTGCTAAGCGAAAAGCACGTCAAATGAATCCTTTACAGGACCATCTTCTATCTGGTAACCTGTGTCCTCACTGTGGGAAGCTGTGTGGATCTAGAATTGGCCTCCACAGTCACTTACGGACCCATCGCTAGAGTCTACACAATCTTCTTTAGAATTTCCTCCTTTTATCCCGGAAGACAATCTTACTCGGTCACGAGTGATCGCCTGATGATGATGATGATGATGATGATGACAGCCTGTAATGTTTAGAATTTGTGAGTGCTTGGAAGAGGAGATGAATAGGCATTGGGAAACTGGGATAGCTGTTTTCTCACTAAGGAGTTAGAATGATGATGATGATGATGATGATGATGATGATGATGATGATGATAATTTTGTTAAGCACTTTCAAGTGTCCAGAACACTTTATATATATTATCTAGCTGCAGTCCTTATAACAGCCCTGTAAGGTAAGTCACTATTATTATCCCCCATATTGCAGATGTGGAAACTGAGTCTGGGTGAGATTGGTTTGGCTAAGTTCATCTAGGGAATTCATGACATAGGCCAAGTTTCAAACTTGGGGCTTCCACAGTTTGTAGCTCAGTCTCTTTAGCCACTAAATGGTACACTCTGTCAAAAGAAGATACCTAAAACTTTCTTATTTATTCATTAACTTAAGGTGCAATCCTATGCAAGTTTAGACAGAAAAGGGCCTACAACTCCCAGCATGCCCCAGTCAGCATAACTGACTGAGGCTTGCTGGGAGTTGTAGGCCTTTTTTTCCTGTCTAAACTTGTATAGGATTGCACCCTTAATGTATTACCACAGACTAAAGCCATGTTGATTAATTTACCTATGCTGCACTGATTTTTCATGTGGTTTGGCTTTTTCCCCCTATGAAAATTAATGTTGGAAGACAGAGGTGAAACACCTGCTGAATCAGGGCCAGCCATACCACTAGGCAAGTGGTCTGCCAAGAGATAGGTATTGCTCTATGCATGAACTGTGGATGGCCTATTTAGAGTGAATGAGTGTTTGTTTGTACAGTATGTATGCTAGTTCAGATGACTGTGAGAATCTAGCCCTATTCAGGTGTTCAAAAATCTTAAGCATAAAAGGAAGATAGAGATACACATCCCCTTCCACCCCTGAGCTCCCTTTGTTTACATGGAAGGTCAGAACAGAAACTATAACTGCATTTGGCTGAATGTGGTTATAGTGCTCTATGCATGACTGGGAAGCCTACACACATCCCTGTCTCTTGACCTGCTTAAGGTTTTCAAATGCCTGAATAGGCCTATCTATTGTCTGCATGCATTCATTCCTGATATGTACACAAGAACTAGAATCCTACTAGTTTGCATCCTACCTGTAATATGCGAATTGAATTTCAGTTCATATATTAGTTTGAAAGTGCAAAATTAGACAAGTTTGCATTAAAATTTGAACTGAACAAATTTCTTCCCCATCCCTAGCGGTAAAACTAGAAACTTTTCCAAAGAGCACAAACCTATTCAATCTCCACTAAACACACTATGACTTATCCATGGGTCATCTGTGGCATGGGTCAACTCATAGGAGGATTCCTCTAACAGTACACTAAGGCTCAGATGCTTCATCAGGCAATTCAGGACAACGTGGGGCATCTTTGCTAGTTCCAGGCACTCCATCCTTCCCATCTGAAAGACCAAATAGAACTGAGGGTGTATAGAGGGTTAGCTGGAAGCAAACGCAGCTTGTGACATTGCACAACATCATTACAGAGTACAGGATGCACCAGTAAGACAATTAGCCTTAGATTCCACTTTCCTGATTTTGTGGAGCTTGAGCCAACATGAGAAAGCATTAACTCTAGTCTTAAACAGGCAGGGTTTTGGGGTTGTTGTTTTTAAAATCATTGAATTTGCTATAGGCCAAAATGCTTTAATTAGCCATAACACAAACATGGGGATAATGATTTACTATGTATGAGATATCTGTGAAAGAACTCAGTCCCCCCCCCCATAAAGGGTTCCAGTTAGAAGCTGTACAACAAAACAAAGAAAATATGGTTATATTTAACATACATTGTTGTACACTGAGGTACAAGATGGAATTGCACAATGACTGCAGTGAAAAGGTTCCACAAAAAGATAAAACGTAATTATCTATAACTATAATCATGCTGTGTATAATTTCAGGAACTCAACATTAATCCATTATAGACAAACAAGCAATAACAACAACCACCGAAACCACAACCTGAAGTCTAGAAATCCTTGTAATATAGCTCAACAATGCAGTCTGAGGGAAAAAATAATCCATAAGTCATGTCCCTAATACATATGGACTTCTATGATAGTTCTACCTATGATGACAATATCTTACTGAGGTGATGAATATGCTGAAGAATCTTCATATATAGTTGTAATCCAACATAATATCTCATGCAGATAAAATTAGCCTCAGGGCCCTTGTACCCAAAGGCAACAAGGTTAGGAATATAAGGAAAACTGTGTTGGATCAGGCCAAAGGTTTCTAGTCCAGCATTCTGTTCCGATTGTGGCAAACAAGATGCCTATCGGAAGTCCACAAGCAGGACATGAGCACAACAGTATCCTCCTACTCATTTTCCCCAGCAACTAGTAATGAGAGGCATAATGCCTCCAATACTGGGGGTAATATAGAGCCATCAGGACTAGTAGCCATTGATAGCCTTCTCCTCCAGGAATTTGTCCAATCCCCTTTTAAAGCTGTTCAACTTGGTGGCCATCACCAGGGCTGGTGCTACCATTAGGCCAACTAGCAGCTGCCTAGGGCACAGGGCTAAAGGGGACGCCAGAAATAGGGAGGGGGGGCTCAAGTGGGAAGGGGGGGCGCTTAATATCTGATCTTGCCTAGGGCACCAAACTGCCTTGCACCAGCCCTGGCCATCACTACATCTTCTGGTAGTGAATTCCACAGTTTAACTATGCACTGTGTGAAGAAGTGCTTCCTTTAATCTGCCCTAAAACTCCCAACATTCAGTTTCAATGGATGACCCCTTCTCTTCTGTCACAGGGTGACAGAAGAAGAAACACAGAATCCCCTTTAACGAAGGGCCAGTTCTGATGTAACCCTTTCCTTCATTGGCATGCTTTCTGCACTGAAGTACAGGCAGGGGAAAGTGGTATGTTGGAAACAAAACTTCACATGAGTTTTTCAAGAAAACTTTGTAAGCAAGAGTCAGCAGGGATCTAATATCCTACTCAGTTTTAGAAAGCCTGGTGTATTTTGTCACCAGGGCTGCCCCTGTGTATTTCTCCACGGGAAATCATTGCAAAAGCTTTCCATGAAACAAAACATTGCATCAGAACTGTCTGGCACCTAGTAGCCATGGGTCACTCTCAAGCAGTGAGTCCATAATGACTCTGTGTTTGTTTCTCTCCCCCCCCCTCCCCCAAAGCAAAGGGAGAGTTGATGAGAGAGACCATCTGGATGGTGCTTCACACAGCATGACAAAACACACAACACCCAAAAACCCAATCTCCTGTCATATGTTATATACATTGTATCCCATGTTTTCCTGAGTCAGAAATGTCAAGTGCCTTAGGAAGAAAGTTCAGTTGTTCCTCTTTGCTCTTTCTGAGTGAAACCTCAGGATGCAAGCCTGGGGTGATAGTTTTTCATCGCATAGTGATGCTTTGGCACAGGAGCAAGGCACCGTCAACCAGAAAGTGCTAGTCAATCAGAAACTCAAGTCACAGTTCCAGTGATTTATTGTTGATTTGTGAGTATCTAATTTATTAATGAGTACATGCCAACCCAATGTGTGTAAATATAGATTTTAAATCTGCTCACGCAACATACATAAGCAATTAAACTTCCAGGGTGCTAGCTGGGATGTTAATGTTAATCTACATCTGAACATTAGCAATGCTTCACAGACACTTGCCACTTTCCATTTTCCTGGAAAGCATTGCTTTATGCCGCTTGTGCCCTTAATCTGTGTCTCTATAATATTTACCAAGGTCTTTGTGTGTGTATGGGTGGGTGCGCATGCTGATATGTGTGCAATTTGAAGGTGGAGTGTTGTTTTTTTCCTCACCATAAAATGTACCATTGCCCTGGCTTATAGATAATAGTGAAGACCTGGGAGCATAAATTCCTGAAATAATTCTCCACATGCTTATAGATCTTGTTTTCAGTACTGAAAAGAACCCTTCGGAGGTGTTTTACTTATGATTTGATATCTGAAAAGGACTGCCAGAGACTTTAAAGGAGTAACCCCTGCAGGTACACTAATAGACATATTGAGTTCTTCTCTGTGGCATTGAATGAAAGTGTCCTGCTGGCCACAGAGCTGATGAAAGAAATGTGCTTGAAAGAAAAGAGGGTGTGATTCATTCCTAACTTTTCACTATATATATATATATATATATATATATATAGTGAGTGTCTGATGTCAGATAATACTGGAAAAGCCTCACTACTGATAAGGATGTAAGCGCTAGCTATGCTGGTTCAGACTAAGACTCTGCCAAGGCCTGAATTCTGTCCCACCATGAGCAGTCCGTAATACAGAATCATTTCACCAGGTATGGGCAATTTTCAGTCCTAGGACTGCATGCAGCCCTTGGACTAATTTCACATGACTCTCAGCGCTGTGCAAACAAGCAGTTCAGGCCTCTAGCAAGAATCATGTAGCCCTCTCCTGGTAGTCCACAGGGTGAGGAGAAAAAGGGAAAGAGAGAAGGGAAGACGGAGAGAAGAAGGTGGAGGAAACAGAGACAAAAAAGGAGTGGTCCTGAAAACTGCCTGCATGCAGCCTCTGACAGGTTACCCCGACGAGAATGTAGCACTCAACAGAAAAATTAAAAAAAAAATGTTCCCCACTCCTGATTTTGACAAATCTGCCTGCAAGATAATGGGCCAAAACACACATTACTTGAACTGTGTGTCTAGCAGCTTCACCTTCTTTTTCTCATTTTCCGAGCAGACACAATGGCCCTGATATACAGATTCAGACCCTAGAGTGGGAGTTAGGGGGACTTGAGAGCTGGATTGCTCCCCTACATCTACTCTAGAGTAAAAATGAAAAGATATAGTTGCTAGACATACATTTAAAGCAATGGATATTTTGGCCCAAATTGTATGTAGATCTCATGGTTCACATCACATGTGTTTCTGTGCCATTTTAAATGACAGCACAAAATTCCCCACTGGAGCACAACTGCTTCTCAAACTAGTTTATTTACTTAAGGCTTGTTGTTTTTAGGCCACCTTATGGGACAACGCTGTCTCGAAGCATCTTGAAGAATAAATGCAATGATCATTAATAACCTAAACAAGCAGTGGAGGCTGGTGATCCTGTTTCGTCGGGGCTCCTAATCCATTGCAGGTTTAATTTGGAGCTTTATAGGAGCTATGCATGGTGCTCCATGGTGGTGGACATATTTCGTGGATGGATTTCAGCACCATGGATAGCTCCTATAAAGCTCCAAATAAAACCTGCAATGGATTAGGAGCCCCACCAAAATAGGAGTAACCATCCTCCTCTGCAATCAAGTAATACAATTAAATTATGCCACCAGCTTATAAAACAGATCATAAAAGACAGAGAAACCAGCAAACAACAACTCCAATAAGGTACCTTTTAAAATACTTTTCAGCCTAGCTTAAAAATCCTAACCACAAAAAAAAAAAAATATCCAAGCCAACCATCTAAACCCAAAGATTTCAAAGTAATAACCTAAAAGCAATCATCTAAAAGCCAGCAGCATTCTTGATAAAAACAACTCAGTTAGAAATGATCCAGAACTAATGATGGTGATAGCTCCTCCGAGGCCCCATCATCCGCGAATAAATACATCACCAAAAAGAGGACACAGTTTTGCATACAATTTGAATATGTTCATTTTTATGTATACATGTAAATTTAGAAATACAATTTATATACCACTACTATAATTTAAACAGAGACACAAGACATCTCACCCTAATGGGGAAGACTGTAACCAAGTGACCTCTGTGCCGCCTGCTCTGTTTGCTATCCAGATGGAAACATGTTGATGTTCTCCCTTCTTATGGTTCTGTATCTTTAAATCAGACTTGGACTAGTATTTATTTATTTATTTATTATATTTATGAATCGCCCATCTGACCAGACATCCGGCCACTCTGAGCAATGTACAGTCCTATAAAACACAAGGGGGGGGACACACACACACACACACACACACAGTATAAAACACAATTAAAAACAGTACAAAACTTAAAAATCCTAACCCACCCCATATTCCCGCATGAAAAGCCATGTTTTAGCCCTTCAGATACAGAGCACCTTCAAATACAGAGCTGCAAAGTAGGACCCCACGCACATGACAATTGGGTCCCAGTGTATTTGGATAACTAGGAATTTCAGACAAGTCCAGGTCATAATAAAGAGACTCGTTCTTTATTAATGTTTTCTCTGAACTAAATGTAAAACAAACAAGCATCCTTCTAAAGCTATGAAATGTTGTGCAGATAACGACCCCAGAAACAGGATTTCTGCATGTACTGTCAGGATGGAGAATGTTTATTTAATTTTATAGGGGG
The DNA here is from genome assembly GCA_021292165.1 of Shinisaurus crocodilurus. Lineage (NCBI taxonomy): Eukaryota > Metazoa > Chordata > Lepidosauria > Squamata > Shinisauridae > Shinisaurus > Shinisaurus crocodilurus. The sequence goes on along the minus strand of CM037878.1, from coordinate 255,905,722 downwards.
GAGACGTTTGGGTTATTTTACACTCAGATGCAAAATCTCATTTGCCGCCAAGCCCCCGAGGGATTGAAAGGAATTTTGAGAGCTCATAAAGACAAGTGTAATAGGATTAATAAGAAAAATGCCTAAGACACAAGGCATTGCAGAACACATTTTGTGCTAAATTTTTAGTATCAATGAAGGTGAAATGCCAAAACTTAAAATGCCAAGAGGACATTGCTACTGCAGAATGTAGCTGAGCTTCTGAAGAGCTCCTCATGCAGCCTTTGCTTGATGGAGGGTGGGGGGAACATTAGAACAAATTATATTTCTGTGTAAATGGGTGAACGTGTGGGAGGACTGTATTTACTTATAATGAGGCAGGATGCAGTTCACCAGCCATGTGGTGGACTGACTCCATCTTCTGCTGTTGCTGATGACCTGCAACTGAAATAAGTGTGTTTGGGGTGGGTCACAAATACTTAGTAGACCGTAATACACAGTTGGTGGACTATAACTGCCTTGGTGATTCACAAGTTGAACAGGACTGGGTTCTGAGTTTCTTCCCTTACTATCCTTCTCTGACCACTAGAATAAAGTAACCAAGCACATATTTGTTGGTTGGATGAGAAGAACTTATTTAGTAGTGGCAGCAGCAGCATTTTCTTTATAACACTGTTTTTTGGTGCCACACCACACCATAATGCCCCTGGAACAAGGCTACATCTAACAAGGAGACATTGTCCAAGCTAGCCCACATTTTGCTACCTGATGCATGCAGAGCCATCATAGTCACCCAGCTCTGCTAAGGCAAAAACTTTAAAAGACTTACTGTATCATTTGGACCACCATTCTTGTCTTCTTCCATCCCCTTCCCATATTGTCACCTGAAAATTAGGTTGTGCCACCCTGGGCATTGTGTGCAGTTGAGGCTGGTGGCTCTGATGTTCAGTGGGCATTGTATCCACTCTGGCTTTCAGTCTGAATTTTAAAGGAGCTATCCATGGTGCTGAACCCATTTTAGGCATAGGATTGTGCGTGTGTTTGAGGGGAGGGGGATAGCAGCCGCTGGGTGTAAACCACCAAGAGATGCTCCACCACTGCCACTGTTAATGTGAGAATAATCCCACATAATCTAACTGGAGGTTGGCCTTTCACAAAGCCTCTATGGACCTTTAAGAAGCCCGAGTGCAAGGTGAAAGGGAGAAATGTGCTAAGTAAAAAGCATGTCAAGCAGGACCCTCTTCCATCTGGCAACCTGTGTCCTCACTGTGGGAAGCTGTGTGGATCTAGAATTGGCCTCCACAGTCACTTACGAACCCATCACTAGAGTCTACACATTTTTTTAGAATTTTCTCTTTTTATAATTTTCTTTTTGTAATTTTATCCTGGAAGACAATCTTACTTGGTCACGAGTGACCGCCTACTACTAATCCCACACACACACAAATCACCAAAATACCTCTCTAAATTTGCTGCCTATGAAAATGGGACAAAAAATGGCAGGGGACATTTTTGCTCAATCTGAAGGGACAGCTGGAGAGAATAAGATTCCAGAGAGATACCATGAAACAGCTGATGTGATAATTGTACTTGGTGATAATGTCCCACTTTCTATGGGTTTTCCATCTCAAAAGGTATCTTCCTTCATTGCTTTCTAAAGCCAATCAGCAAATTTAGATGCAAACTCTCATTCCTCGCTAAGCCCATGCTGAAACTTGTGAATAATTTCCTGCCCCTGAAATCAACCCTCTATCTGCATGCACCCCTAAGTTTACCCTCCGCCCCCCCCAATTTGGACCTGAGATCTTTTGGTTCGGCCTTACATAGATCTGATCTAGCCTAACAAAAACAAGAAAACTGCACTCCCATTTCTTCTGTCTGTGCTTTGCAAAACAGAATCTTTCCATGCATTAAAACTAGGGCAGTGGGAAGAGATCAAAATCTCCTTGTAATTCAAGTCAGCTTTCCGGCTTTCTTGTGCTGCAAGTTGGTATCAGATGGATGGGCAAACTTTCTATAGAATTCAGCCTTCCTTCCCCTATGCTGCCTGGCATGAAACTTGAGAACACGAGTACTGAGTGTCCATTTCCTGTAATACAATGGACAGGTGGATGCTACAGAGAACACTTAGTACGTTCGAGAGATGGGCCTTGGGATGCTGAAATCAACCAGCTGTGAAATAGAAAAATGAAGCAAGTATTTTCCCAAAGCTGTTTATATCAGCCTTTTTTTTTTGTCTGGGGAAAGTCTTTCATTCTCTTTGTTATACCCGTGCACACACACACACACACACTCATGCTGAAACACAATAAGCAGGTATTTGAACCATGTAGGGATATCTGTTTCATCATGTTTTTCATATTTATTTATTTATTTAGAAGATGTACACCCTGCCTTTTGACTGAATGATCCTCAAAGGGGCTCACAATAGATGGTAATCATACACACACAACCAAAACCCACGATACTCAGCAACCATTAGTCCCCTGGCTGATAGATGGGGCCAGTGCGTACTTTCCTCCAGCTCTGTAGTCCAAGGGCAACTGGCAATGATTGAATGTGAAAGTTACACAAATGTCCCCAAATTTGCGCAACTTTTCTAATTTGCAAACATTTTCAGTGGACACGTGCATGTGATTGTGTTTGGAGCTTCAAGTGGGCATGCTTGCATATTTTGCAAGCACAAATGAAATTCTTATACAAAGATAAAATTGTACATCCTAATCCTCCATCCCTTAATAAGGGATGGAGGAATAGGATGTACAATTTTATCTTTTTTCCAGTTTCTTAAACATCTGAAACTGCTGTGTTCGTGCCTCTGAACATGAACATATTTTGGGGGCAAAGCTTGCATATTCCTGAGGTTGCAGCCAGTCGCATTCACCCAATGTGTTTGTTAGAAAAATCTGTGCTTTAAAAATTCACATTTAAAACACACACATGTTCAGTCTTTAGTGAAATGGCTGAAAAAGTACCTATTTGAGTGCACAATTTTTTTAAAAAGTGCATCAATATGCGTACTTTCCCATTCGAATGAGAGAGAAAAAAGCTCACAATCAGGAAAGGGAATGAGGTGGACTGAGTTTCAGCAAAGAATTCAGTGAACCTCAATGAGCTTGAGCCTCAGTTCTCCCATCCCTAGGGTGAAAGCAGGTTCCCCTCAGCTACTCCTTCTCTAACTGATGGATGGGCCCAGGTTGGTCATTGATGTTCTTTTTGGGAGCCAGGAAATGTAAACTCCCAGTTACCCTTGATCCCCTGGCCAATGGCAGAGGCCAGAGTGTTCTTCCTTTCAGCTCTGCACTCCCACGGCAACTCTTTTTGATAACAACAACAATAACAATAATATAACAGCAATCATGACCACCACCACCATCACTACAACATTTCAGGAAATGGTTGAAGGCAATGGAAACATTTTGGCTTGGCTTGTATCTAAGGTGTGGGAAGCTTACTTCACATGTTATGTTTCCAATGTGGAGACTCCATGACACCTTCACAACAGAAAAACACATATTCTCTGAAGTGCAAATGTCACTGCACACAATTCTCTTTGGCATTATACTCATGCATCAGGAAACCGATACATGATTCTCCTATGGATACATTTATTTATTTATTATATTTATACCCCGCCTTTTTTCCTGCAAGGAACCCAAGGCGGCTTACATTATCCTCCTCCTCTCCATTTTATCCTCACAACAACCCTGTGAGGTAGGTTAGGCTGAGAGTCAGTGACTGGCCCAAAGTCACCCAGTGAGTTTCATGGCCGAGTGGGGACTAGAACCCGGATCTCCCGACTCCCAGTCCAACACCCTAACCACTACGCCACACTGGTTGAAACAGGCCTTGGAACAGAATCCTATGCTACAAGTCACATCCCCCCCCCACCTACACTCCCAACATGCCATTTTCTCTCCATGCCCCAAACTTATGGGAGACAACTCCTGACCCTGCCTCATTAGAGGTTAGTGAGGAATTTAAATCTTGTTTTCATTAGACTGAGAAAAAAAAATCTGTGGTCATCATCTGGATGAATTTTGTGGTTTGCTTTGATTTTTGAACAGGCCACTCTGTTGTTGCTTGTTGCATACCCATTATATGAACCACTGTGTAGTTTCTCTCAAATATCAGGATCTAATGTCAAATTGCAGAATGTGCCTTCACTTGTTTTGGTAGTCTTGTTTTTTCACTAGTTAAGAACTAGAGCAGCCATGGCAACCAAAAGTTTAGAAGTTGACAGACATAAATAATCAAAATAAGAACTTGTTCCACATTTGAAACTAATTTGTTCATTTGTCACATTAACATGTAAGAGAATCCATTTACAGCTTAAGAAAAGCTACAGTGGCCTACATGTTCTTATTGTTTTCATTTGTTTTCCCCAGCCCCAACACACGTACATGAAGTATGAATAATGATGAGAGAAAATCATAGTTGAGAAATAACCCAAGACTTGTGTTGCTTTCTAGAAAATCAGTGTTTTCTTAGTTATACACTGTGGCGGGCCAGTGAAATTGTATGCTGGTGAGAACCATCAAGAACCATTATGGAGTGATCAAGGAAGGAGGTGAGATCTGCTATTGCTGATCATCCTTGTCAGGTGGCAGTGTAGGGAGACAGGGGTTATCTGAGTCAGGACTGTACATGTACACATTTGTTTCCAAGTAGCCTCATCCAGGAAGCATGCCCTTTTTTCTTTAGAATGGTCTGGGAACTACATGGACTAGGGATTGGGGAAAAATTCATTCAGTCGCATTTTAATGCCAACTTACCTAATTTTACACTTGTGAACCACTATGTGAACTGAAACTAAGTTATCCTTCAAAACTCACACTTCTCAGAACTGTGCAATGGATTTCGTCAATCAAAAAAATGTATATGTGGAATCTGCTTGATGTGGAGCGGTATACAAATAAATAATAATAATAATAATAATAATAATAATAATAATGCATATATTAGGGGAAATAACATGAACAATGCATAATTTTTGGAAAGTCACTTTCAAGATTGTATAAATCAGGCCAAAATGCATACAAAAATGCATGTATTATGAGAGGAGTGCACAAAAATGCTAATGAACTTTCATGTGAACTTAAAAAAAATAAAAATGAAAGTTTGAGATGTAACGAACCTAAGACTGGGAAAATGAGAAATTGAGAGAAACTGAAATTAACAGATTTGTCCATCCGTAAAATGGACTATGTGCTCTTTCTAGGAATGGTAGGGTAGAAATGTAGCAGGTCAAATATGATTATGACAGAAGTCGTACATGTAGGGTAAGATGATGTTAAGATTGGGTTGGATCCAGAGCTGCCTTTCCAGAAGCAGAACACCTCTTCCACATGCAGAGAGCTTTTTTATGGCAGTGCAAGATCCTGGACTGAGAAAATAACTGAAATCCAAAGGTGGGCTTCTGTTTGTGCAAATCATTGCTCAGTGATTTATACAGTGTCATAAATGGAACAGCACCACTGCCCAATGGAACAGCACCACTGCCATAATTTCTTCTGCCGGTGCATCTCTGGATCCAACCCATTGTCACTAATGTGTTGAATCTCTGGTGAGAACATTTTCCACAGTTCAAACTAGACTAGAGCAGTGCCAAGTTTTCGTGAGTTTTGAATTTTTTATCAGATGGAATTTGAGAGGGAAATGATTTTCCCTCAGAATCCTTATCAGTTTTTCTGACATGTCAAATTTTAACAAAACATGGTAATCATATTTTTTTGCTTCACTTGGTGTTTCAGTACTTGCTGGAAACCATTGTCCCCATCATGTTCTCTCAGTGAAATCTCATGAGGGAAAGAAAAGCCACGGCTTGCTTTCAACACTCACCACCAAGCTACACTTACCCATTCTGTGCCCTTTCCTGATGGATTTCCCTGCAACATTTCTTATGAGGCTCTACTGCCAGGTTTAAAGTCTTCAGAGATTAAAGCTGGAGAATGCCGTTTTTAAACCAGCAAGTGTATAAAATGCTGAAAAGTTTGGGAAATGGAGCATGAAATAAAGATAGGGTTTAAAAAAAAATAAAAAACCCTGAAAATTAGGGATTCTGCATGATTAAAGAAATCTTACTCAGGTAATTGTATGAGCTTTGGTTGGCTAATCAATTGCATTTGCATAAATCTGCATATGCATAAAACTAACAGTTCCAAAGGAGAATAAAAATCTGCTTTCTGAATCAGGCTTCTTGGGAGTGAGCCTTAGTAGTTGCAATAGGGTTATTCGTGAGAAAATCTGCTAAATTTCGGCCTTACTGCCTGCTTAGAAGTGCTTAATATGATTATGCCTTGCTTTGGCAGTGGGAGAGGTTAATGTCCTTTTTCCTTGCTGAGCTGACTCCTGCAGCAGGCCAGGCCAGGACTGCAATGGGAACAGTACACAAGAGAGTTATGAGTCTCTGTTCCTGCATGTAATTCTTTCCACCTATCCTCTTACCCAAGTTGTGGTGAGACAGAAATAGTAAGTACCAAGTTTGAAAGGAGAGGGAGAGATTTATTTTAAAATGGTGTCTGATTAAATCTTGGAGCCATACTGAAAAGAAAATGGAACAGTAAGAGGCTTCTTCTCATTCCTGGTTTGAGTGGTAAGGGACTTGGAGTATGAATACCATTGTAGCTTCCATTTCCAAAATCAAATAACATCGTATCCATCCAGCATGGCCATGTTTTCAGTCTAAGAATAGGTAAGGAACAGTACAAGTTTTGGAGTATCCCCAAAACAAAAAGATCACAAATTGGATATTTAAACATTTGCCAAGCAGAGGATTGGAATTGCCAATGGAACCCACTTTCACAAAGAGAAACAAATGGATTTTAAGGGTCATAACTGAATCCCCTGCTATTTTATACTCTCTTGAGTTATGTTTGTTTCAACTGAAAGTTCACGGCTGTTCTCCATCAGAAGGGGCTGATTCTATCATGACACTTTTCCTCCAAGGAGGAATCTCTGTGTAAACATATTATATGGGATTATATGTGAAAAACATTGTGTCAGAAAGCATAATCAACATGATTGTTACGTAAAGATTTTGTGGATATTTCTTCACAGGGGAGACATATGTGACATTATGGGTCCTGAGGAGAGAATTTCTATTTGATAGCTTGGTACACTTACTTTGTCTGGTGCAAATATAATAATAAGTACTGAAAGTTCTCATATGAGATATTTCAGTTTGAATTTGGGAGAGGAGGCAGCGGGACCGGAATCTCCTTGCAATGTTGTGCATTGGTGGCAGAATTGTGGTGATGTGGAGTGGGGGGGGGGGACTCACCACTGCCACCCAGAATCCCTACCTGTGGCTGGCAGCTGCAGCTCCCCACAAGGTGACTTAAACTTTCCCTCTCCCAATTTTTATGCTGTCCTTGCATAGTGTGTTATTTGGGAAGTGGTGCTTAACCTGAAATAGGCCTCAGTACAACTCTATAGAGATCAGTGGACCTAAATCCATTCAGAGAAGAGCTCTGTAGGCAGTACTACACATTATGAATGCTGCAGCAAATACTGGTGTCACACTAGTTAAACCGTATTTTACTTCTATTATGTGATGTCCCTTGGTTCATTTTGAGAGCTAGGGATGTACAAGAATTTCAATTTTATTTGAAAATCATGCAAACATGTCCTGTCTGAATGCGGACAGGAACAGGATACAGGAATGCTTTTTTTGAGAAACGTTCAGGAATTTGTGATCCCGTTTAAAAACAAACAAACATTTTTTTCTAATGTGCACTTTGAAATTTGTATTTTACAAAAATACACAATTTCATACTTTAATCAATGGGGGAAGTGTGCACTTCTGAAAAATATACACAGAGATGCACACTCTTCCTTTTTGAATGGGCAAAAACAAACAAACAAACAAACAAACACCCTAGAGCAAAAACCAAAACAGGAGTGAGCCAAAATGAGCTTTGAGGTGATATTTGGAGAATTTAGGTGAGCTCAAAAACTTTTGGTGTAGCCCTCCCTACTTGCTTCTCTGCTCAACTGCAATAGGTGTCAAATTACTCCAGTTTTATTGCTTGGATCAAAGCCACCCTAACATGTGCAGAAAACTACCACTTAGATAAGGCAGCTGCAGGATGTGTGCATATGTTAGCATCTATTGTGTTTATAATCCGCCGCTCATTAAAAACTTGGCTATTCAGGTGGGAATATGGGGTGGGCTAATTATCTTAAAATTTTATATTGCTTAACTGTATTTTATTCTGTTTTTATCTTGTATTTTTTTTAAATATTTTATTTATTTTTCAAAACAAATTATAACACAGAAAATATATTTAGCAAAATACAAAATTATCACACAAATATAACATAATCAACATACAATAAATCATAAAGTGCTCCCCCCCACCCTCCAAGGGACCAATTAATATACTTCTATCCTCTTGATCAAATAAAGTCTAAATTCCAAAAATATAACATATCCTGACAAGGCATGTTACCCTTCCCCTTTATTAATACATAGTCTAGTAATTGATTCCATATCTCCATAAAATTATTCTTCTTTAGCAATCCTTTTTTGCATTTGATACTACTAGTTAGTTTATCATTTAGGGCTATGTCCCAAACTTCCTTATACCAGTCTGTTATTAGGAAAACATGTTGTACTTTCCAATTTCTCGCTATCATTAGCCTGGCCGCAGTTAACAAGTTTACAATTAACTCCTTCGTATTTTGATCACAAATAAGCTTCTCAGTTATTGATAACAATGCTAATTTTGGACAGACCTCTAAATTAGTACCAATAATTTTCGATATTTCTGTAAAAACCTCTCGCCAAAACACCAATACATTTTTACAACTCCACCACATATGAGCATATGTTTTATCTTGTATTTTTATCTGTGTACATCGCCCAGGGTGGCTGGTTGCCAGCCAGATGGGCGATAAATAATAATAATAATAATAATAATAATAATAATAATAAACAACCCACTTTTCAACCAAAACAGGCCACCAGATCCACTAACACTTAAAATCTAATAATTTTAGGTGTGTGCTGGTGGTCTCTTCTGGCCCCTGGCAATTGATGATATAGTCCAGGCTCCATACTCCAAAGGGAGGGGCAGAAGGAGCTTCAGAGAAGTTCAGGCTTCGGCTTCTCTATGGACACCCATGTATCCAGGGACACCTCTCTTGGTGCCTGCCCAGCTCCCTTCCACTCCTGATTTTTTATTTTATGTTTCAAGATGCTGATGATCATCACCATTAACATTATCATTATTATTTAATTAAAAGGGGGAAATATTGGGAGGCTGGCCTGCTGCAAAGCCAAGTGCTAACCTACAGCACAGTCTTTCTTTCCAAGAATGCCCACGGGCTCCGTGTAGACCTCAAAGACATTCTTGGAAAATAGAATGGCTGCAGTACAGTGTGCCCAGCCACCCAGAAAAAAGAAGAAGAAGAAGAAAAGCTTGGGGGAGGAAGGGAATGTCCTGAGGGACTAGAAGGGTTGGGCAGAGAGAGGGAATGTTTTCCTTGTGCTTTGTGCATGCCTTGCCTTTGTGTGTGTTAGCTGGTTTTGTTTGTTTGTGTTTGGTTTTTGTGTGTGTTTGCCTGGGGTTTGTTTTTGTGTGTGGTGGGGTGTTTGTGTTTCTTTGAGCATTGCCAGTTTGCCCTCTGTGAAATGATGTTGTGTTGTGCTTTGTGTGGGTAAATATGTGATTTGGCATTTGGGGCTCAGACCCCACCTCTGCCTTGTACTCAGTTTCTTGGCCCTTGTCTCTGAGCCTCATCAGCTTGCCTTTTGTGAAATGGGTGTTGAAGCACAGAACTGTGCCTGTGCCTGTGGCTTACGCTGGCTCAGCTTGTCTGAGCGTGGAAAGCTAAGCAGGGTCAGGCCTGGTTATTACTTGGATGGGAGACCCCTCCTCTGGTTGGACTCCATGGCCTTGTAGGCTCCTTCCAACTCTATGATCTATGAAATCTATGAAACTGTGGGTTCCAAAGAATGCTTTTGTTTTGTTTTGAAGCTCAGACCTCACCTCTGCCTTGCACACAGACTCTTGGGCAAGTAACCCTTCTTTTAGTCTCACAGGTTTGCCTTCTGGGAAAACGTTATGTCTTGTTACCAGCCACGCCTACTGTGGCAGCCATTTTGTTAATGGGCAAGCCCCTATGGCAGCCATTTTGTTAGAGCACCCACAACACTCTTTCAAAATTCCCACTGACCTAAAAAGTTTGGGGACCTACTTCAACAGCCCTTATGTTGCTCTTCAACAGCCCTTATGTTGAGTTTACTGGCTTCTGGTACTTGGTGATACAGTCCAGGTTCCAAGTTTTTCCCTGTTGAGACAGAAGGCAGAAAGACCTGTTGACTCAGGAGTTGCCTGATGATAAAGATGTCAACTCACAGAGCAGGCCTTCTATTCATTTGCATAGAAGATTCGAAGGGAGAGATTAACTGTGTTACCAGATAAGAAACTATGCCAGCTTCCAATCTCTAACCACCCAACTCTTCTAGAGTTTTAGTGCCCAGCTGCTCAGTAACCTGGCTGAGAGGCCAAAGACATTAACAGGATTGGTTAGAATCCCCCTGCATCAGTACATTTAAAAACAAACAAACAAACAAACAAACCAGAATGAACATAGAAATAAATAATTTAAAAGAACAGTTCTAGCTCAGAATACGTACTCTAGCTAATATAATGGGAGAGTAGTTTAAATGGCTACAGAAGATCCATAGTGAAAGTCAATCCTTTTGAGTCAGTAATCAATGTCTTGTTCTGCCATCTTGGCAGGAGATGGAGAGTCAAATCCATGGAGTACAGCTTCTGCTAATCTCAAGAACTACCCCTAACAAAAGACTTGGCTGTATATTGATCAGAAACATGGCTGTGAAATTGATGTGAGGATATACGTATAGGATATATGGCAATGCAAGTCAGAACTTGGCAACCCTGGACTTGACCCACCAAGGCACGCTCCATCTCTGGGGTGAAACAGAGATCAACAAATGATAGCTACATACAACCTTGCCCCTTAGGAATAGAAGCAGATTTTCCCATTCAGAAAAAGATGTATAAAGGATGAGATATATAATTTCTGTATTTCTAATCTTTCATGGCACAGGCTTTACAAGTTTTCCCAGAAACACAGGGGTAGCAACAGTATTTCTTAGGGCCAGCTGTATAACCCCTCAATTTCACAGAGCCATTCGTTCCCTGTGAAAGAGGAAGGAAATTGGACTACTTTCAGGAGAGGCATTCAGTTCAGGTATGCCACTAGGCTTATCAGACAGCCAAGGGTGAAGCAGTCACAATCCATTTTCCACCTAGTATAAAAAGAAAAGAAACCCACAACATCTTGTACTTAAAAGTAAGAAACCCCCTCAAAAGATCTTAGAATCCCCCCAAAGATGGATTTGATCCTCTGCCCCACCTCATAAAATGCCCCCCCCAAAGGCTGGGCCAAATAGTTTGGCCAAATAGTTTGGCCCAGTACTAGTATTGTCCACAGCAGTCATAATATGTAGAACTGCCTGTAGTCAAAATCTGGTTTGGTGACAAAAGGGAGTAGACAGAGAAGAATCAACCCCAGCATATTCTTGTCCATTCCCCCCCCACCACCACATAGCACTTAAAAGAAATACTTGCGGAGAGGGTGCTGCACAAGAAATCATATTGTGCCAATGGACCATAAACAGGGAGGTGTGTGCAAAGAGTATTTCTTTTTATATTGAGTTTTGCCCCCTTTTCCCTTTCCACTGAGTAATTTGTGGCCTCAGATCTGCAAGGTCATCTCCATTTGAATCTGCTGTATTGCATTTTTCAGTGACGTGAGCATCTCCCCTGGCTTTATTGCTATGATAAAAGGAACGTGAACTTTGACCAAAGCACTAGCCCGATAAAATCCAAAAGTTGCCCCCACTGGGCCAGTAACCAGAAGGCAATTTATGATATTTTGCAGTGCTTCAGTTCCTCTTTGGTTTATTTATTTCTACCTTAGCCTCATTAACATCACATTCAGCAGCCTACGAGAGTCAGAAAGCAGCTTTACCCACTTTTATCTTTAAATCCAGACACACCATAACTTTGATAACTTGATCCTAGGGACAAATAACAGGAGGGGGCTATCTCCATGGTGCCCCGCTTTTGAGCTTCCAAGGAGTATCTGGCTGGCCACTTTTGGAGCCGGGAGTGCAGTTATGCAGAGTTGACAAACTGTTAACATCACATGTACCTGACCGTTATTCACTATGAGATTAGGATAAGTGGTAGCTGCCTCTAAATAGTTCAAGAATGACTCTAGTCCATGATCAAATCTCTCTCTCTTGCGCGCACACACACACGAATAATACACATAATGCACATAACAATTTGTGCATGTGTGTGTGTGTGTATGGCTAAGTACAGCCTATATATATATATATATATATATGGATAAGCCAAGTACAGCCTCTGGGGTCCATATTATATGGTACGATGTAGGGTGGCCACTTATGAAAAAAGAGGAAACACATCACCAAAAAGAAGAGGTCAAAAGAGGACAGCGATTTGGATAAACTTTATGTATGCTAATTTATATGTATATATGCAAATTTAGAGATTATAATTATAATTTTAATAGGAATATAGTACATCTCTCCATAGTGTGGAAGACTGACCAGGGGACCTGTGTGCCTGCCTGTTCAGTCTGTTGACCAGGTGCTGAGTGTCGATGGACAACAGTTCTTACGCTTCTTGATCTTTAAACTGGGATTGGAGAGGACAGCCTTTCAAATAGAGGGTGCCTTCAAATAGAGATAATGGTCCTCTGACAACGCTTCAAGCAGAGGCTACCCTCTGTAAAACATGGATCACCTAATATGATACCTAGACATTTTCCCCACTAAGAAGGAGAAAGGGTTGGATAGAGAAAATGTAGCAGTGGCAAGTGTCCAACCCCCTTTGCCTGGTGCTGCAGCCCCAATCTGAACTGGAGGATCCCATAATCTGCATTTAGCTCTTTAAAAACCTACAGGACCTCAAATACAGGACCTCCCCCACCCCCATCACATCGGTTTGGCCCTATAGTTAGAATTAGATTTTATAGGAGATACATGGCTGCTGCCTTGGGCGGCCATGCATCCTACTATATTGACATTCCTCTAAAGGGATGTCAGGGGATAGGCCTCTATTTGAAGGGCTGTCAAGTCCAAGTCTGGTTTAGAGATAAAGACACCACAAGAAGGGAGAGCAGGGGCCTCTAGGTTGCCCATCAAAACAGGTAGCTCCCGGACAGCAGACTGAACAGGCATACCGGTCGCTGTCTGCCCCACTGCATTTGTATTTAAATTATAGTCATTATTTCTAAATTAGCATCTATAAATATAAATTAGCACGTGTCCTCTTTTGTCAATCCATAATTGGACCACTATTGCTGCCAATAACAGTGCCCCTGCATCTCCTCTATTGCTGGATATTACTGGAGTAATATCTAGCAATAGAGAATACATGTGTTCACGCTATTGAGCATTACACACACACACACACACACACACACACACACACAGAGCAAGCAATGTAGTGGAGTCAGAAACCTTGCAGTGCAAACATGTGACATCATACCAATATGTTTTTGTTGGTAGACATAAGGGAGAGATGAGGAGGAAGACATAGGTAACACAGGGTTGTTGTTGTTTTCCACTGTCCACCATGCATCTTCTGTAATGTGTAGTTCCACCCTAACTACTTGTGTGAATATGAATAAGAGGCTCTGCTGAATATCATGCAGCATTTTATACCAAAAGAAACAATGAGAATGATCATTGAAATGTGAGTAACACCACATGAAACGGCTCTCTTCACCATTGAATTACTTTTCTATGAAATTCAATGAGAATGGTTGATGAAAATATGGGAGAAATTTTCAGCAGAGAACTACTATATATTTCCTCCAGCATCAGAGGTGGTATGTCTCTCAATTCCAGTTGCTGGGATGCATGGGCATGAGGGTGTTGTTGTGCACATGTCCAGCTTGTGGGCTTCCCATATGTATCTGGTTGGCCACTTTGGGAACATAGTTTTGGACTAAGGCCTTTGGTCAGATTCAGCATTGTTTGTCTTATGATCTTATGTCTGCTAAAGCAGGGGTAGGCAGAAAGTATACTTCAACTCCCAGCATTCCTGACCATTGGTCATGCTGGCTGGGTGTTCTGAGAGTTGAAATCCAGAACATCTGGATAACTACCTTCTGCCCATCCCTGTGCTAAGGGACAGGAGTCTGCAATAGGAAGAGGTGCACAAGTGGGAAAATCGCAGGAGTCTGGCAGTGCACCACTGAACCATGCATCGTGCAGTTCTTGGAATAGGCTCAAACATTGCTGCCTGGATAGAGAATGCGGTCATAAAACTCAAGACACCATTTCATTCATTAGGTTGTGGTTTTGTCCAGAAGTGTAGAGTTGATGGGCAGCCACAGCCAGTCATGGCATTCTGATGAGCACACCTATATGAACCTAAGTACACATTATGGTAAATGTGCAGCTGCCAGTGAACAGCAACTGTACGTCTATTTCTCCTTCCCTCTCCATAACGTCTAGTAGAAATTACCTTGTGGCATGATGTCATAAAATGTAGAATTTTGTGTCATCATCATGGTACAAGGTACTTTTTACCAGAAAATGCAGACAGTCCTGACATAACAAGATGGCAAGTTCTGCTAAAAAAATATGTGGGGAGAGTAGATACACAGCTGTCATTTTTGGCAGCAGCCACATGCTTACCATATTGTCAAGTTTGGTCCTGTGATCATGTTTTCAAATGTACATTTGCTGCATATACTTCATATTATACATATAACCATACAACTTCTTACATGCACACCTAAAAACAACAACAAGGATACACATTACATCTTCCTCGGAGCCTAGGACAGCTAGTTAACTCTTGCATCGGGGGGGGGGGGACAACTTGATTAATGAAAAGGGTTTGCATTTTTTTAAATTAGAACTGAGCTGAAATATCTCCTGCTACGCTTTTGTGCCCCTTCCACAGGCTGCAAAAGTGGAGGCCGTTTCAGTCATTCCCCCACCCCCCTGGGGGTGAGAACTTCTGTGATTTTCATGGCTAGAGCTTACGCAGAAGAGCTGCAGTGGCAGTAGTCCCACCGTTTTTCCCATTAGTTTTGCCTTTGCCACAGTGGCAGCAGCAAAACAACATTGAGAAGAAACAGTCCAGGATCTGCCTTAAAGAATTATAAAACAATGTGCGAAGAATCTTGAAGTGGTCAGTGTAATAGTTCTTCTACCTATCTTGACTTTTAAAACCGCTATATTTGGCCAGCAAAATGAACTTTCTACATGTACTAATTCATCAGTAATAGCATATCCCCATTCATATGTCAGCCATCTTGGAAGATGGCACCTACAGAACTTGTGCAACAGAATGGACAGGTGTACCCACCTGGGACCTGAAAAATATGCACTTAAAGTGTGTGTGTGTGTGTGTGTGTTACACACACACACACACACACACACTTATACACACATGGGTATTTGTTCCCCATTTTGTTTTCCCATTTTCACCGCAAAAATTCTGTGTAGAAGTTTTGTCTCAGTGCTATCCATGTCCCTACAGCTATCCCAGGCTCCACCTTGGGACAACTAGAAATCAGTGGTAGAGGACATGCTTTGCATAGAGAAGCTTCCAGGTCCCATCCCTGGAATCTCCAGGTAGGGTTGGGAAAGATCCCGGTATGAAACTGGAGACTTGCTGCTAATTAGTATAGACCAGTTTCCCACAACCTGGGACCTTTCAGATGTGTTGGACTACACTTTCTGGCATCTCCATTGACTGGGGAATGCTGGGAGTTGTAGTCCAACACATCTGGAGGGCCTCAGGTTGGGGAAGGCTGGGGTAGGCAATACTGAATTAAATGGACTGATGGTCTGGTATAAGGCAGCATCCTCTCTGCTCCTATGGCGTCTGCTCCTCCTCCGTCCCTCTCTTTTATTCATGAATGATTTTCCTGCTGCCGCTTCCCATCCTGCCTTCATCTCTCCGTCCTCTCCCATCCCTTTCAGTTCCCTACATTGGCATGCGATGCAGTCACTGTTGTCTCTAGTTAGTCAATTAAGATATCATGTTTCATGGCTCTACTATACCCCTCCTCTCCCCCCTTCTCATTCGATATTACTTTTCCAGCCCCGTCTTGGCAACTGTGTTTGCAACAAATTGCGGGATAATTTGTTTTTCTAATTTCCAAGCTTTGATCTCCCGGTTACCAGGGGGTCGGTTATTCAGGCACCCAGTGCCAGCGATCTGGGACTGCACACAGAGATTTGTGCTGTGCGAGGAAATACTTCATTAGACTTGTATTCCATGAAGACACTTTCACTCCTTAACGCCTATGATTTTAATTAAAACCTGGAAAGTGAAGAATCCTCTGGCTGTATTAATGCTTTCATTTCCATTAGGACAGCTGAGTTTATAAACATGGGCAGAGTTTATAAATTAGACCTCGTACGAATAATAAGAGCTGAGAGCAGCATGCAGCTCGAGTGGAGCTGGTCCCATCTGTCTTTTCTCTTAGCTCCCTCTTGCTTTCCCTGCACCCTCTGCCTGGCTAAGCCTACCTGGAGGCATTCAAGCATGGAAACTGTGCCCAGGGCCTCTTCCACTTCTTTCTCTCTGACACTGAGAGGGGAGAGACCTTAGCCCAGTCGTAGAGCTTTCCCATGCAGAAGGTCTCAGGTTCAATGCCCAGGTGGCATCTCCAGTTTAAAAAAAGGAATCAAGGAGCAATTCATACTGAGTTCCTGGGACCCTGGAGATTTGCTGGCAGTCAGAGAAGATAAGACTGGATGGACAAAAATCTGCGCTCCTATGGCAGCCTCCTGGCCAATGTGACTTCAGGAATGCTGGGAGCTGAAGTCCAAAAAATCTGGAGATCTACTTTCTGCTTATCCCTACCCTACACCACTGCAATGCCAATTTCCCATCTAGCCCCTCCTCCCCCCACAAAAAATGCCTGGGCTCTCGTGTGAGGTGCAAATATGGATATATGAATTGAATCAGCAAAACCCGAGCTCTCCATCTCGAAGCTCATTCTGAACTGTGTATTAGATTGCAAGCTTTTTTTGTCTTCTTGCATGAATATCTGTGCATATTTTTGTCCTTATTATCCCAAATGCACACATCAGTTGTGCACATCTTTGAAACATACATTTTCTTTCCCCATTGATTAAAATGTATTCATGCTCATTTGTCAAAAAATAGCATTTTTTCATGCACATCTTTGAAATTTATTCCTGCTATCTAACACATGTGTGTGTGGTGTGTATGTGTGTGTCTGCAAATCACATTGCAAGCTCAGAAATGTATAGACTATAACCATAGATTGCATCCAAGTCCATGTTTGGTCCCAAAGGTGCAAACTGGGTAAATTCTGATCAAAAGCAAACTGAACAAATTTCTCATACATCCCTATAAATTTTGTGGAGAAAAACATGGGTGAGATAGGGATGCATTCAAAGGTAACTGTGGGTGGTTTTTGCGCTTGCATACCAATTGGAAGCCATGAGCAGGGTTGTGCTGTGCATGCTGCTAGTTTGGAAGCAGGAATGCTCAGCTCTTGATGGGCAGAGCGACACATCTGCACTGTCTTTGTGAGGCTCTCCCTCCTCAGGCGAAAGTAACTGCTTCCGGCACTGGCTGGGACAGACAGTAAAGATGGGAGGTAGGAAGTTTATCTTGGCTGGACATATAGAATGCATTGCTGGACATCATGTTGGATTTTCATTTTCACAGGATTGATTTAGAGTAAGTCTGAACATCAAAAGTGGGAGTTTGGGGCGGGTGAGAATTTCCTTTTCATTTGATTTTTTAATAAGAATGTACTAAAATGTGCAAACTTCTTCATATTTGGGAGAGAAAGAGCTTGTGATTTAAAAGAAAAAGATCAAATGTGGGAGAAAATGAAACCGATAGATTTGGCCATCCCTATGAACACCGTGTGCAAGCAACTCCTCTTTAAACTGTAGATGTCCGCTGACATGATCACAGTCCAGTGCTGTAATGATGCATAAAAAAATGAAACAAACGAAAATGGTACCGGTCCCACAAAACAGATTTGTTGGGGGTTTTCTGTTTTGTTTTGTTTTTCTATTTGCTTTTGCCTCATTAGCAGTTGGATCTTTTTGACGCAAAAGTGCCGAACACCAGAAGAAAAGAAACGGGAAGCACATCATCTGTCTCTGTCTCCTTGAGCAGAGCAGGGATGTTATTGAGATATCCTTCCAAGCAGCTTAAACAGAAATGTCTGGTGACAAAATGAAAACAAATGTGGAAGCCAGTGAGACTCACCCAAGGGGGCTCCCATCTCTGTTGCTGCCAGCCCCAGTGGGAGAGGCGAGATGGAGCTGCCTTCCCCCTTTCATACATCCAAGTCAGTGGCGGGCAGAGAGGGGCTGGGCACCTTGTTCTTTGTTATTTTTCAAACTCCTTTTGACACTGCTGGACCCATTAGGGCCCATTAAGTAGACAGTCTGAGAGTATAGGAAGATGCTCTCCCTCTCTTTACTCTCTAAGGGCTCTGAGCGATTTCATCTCTCCCCCACCCCCAACAAAGCTCAGGCCATTAATCACAGTTATGTGAGTGTCTTCCCCCCCTCTGAATAGCGTTTCAGTTTGTATTATGTCTTTCCACCACGGTTCAGGTTCAAGGAAAGTCTTTCTGTGGCCGGAAAACTACACTGGGGAGTGTAATTCACAAGCTTATTGATTGATTGACTAAAAGTCAATAACTCAGCACACACACACACACACACACTTTCTCATGCATCGTGTGTGTGTGTGTGTGTGTGTGTGTGTGTGTGTGTGGGAAATCTTGTGCCTTCTTTAAATTTTTAAAAGCACTTGGCTGGTTCCCCTCATTTTAAAATCTGCTGCACTTTGCTGATTGATGGACATTGGGCATTAGTGTGGTAGCTTACATTAGTAGTCCACAGTTGGGAATCCTGGTGAGAAAGGCAGAGTAAATCTCCCCCACCTTCCCATGGGTCTTGCTGAGCTTCTGTTTGAATCTTTGTAGTCATCAATTACTATGATGTCTTCGTTTTCTCCATTTAGACATAGTGTGGCTGGGCTGCCTTCGTGCCATAACACTCTTAATCTGCCTATATTTCAGCTAGTGATGCCAGCAGTGTTCTCAGAGCATGGGCTCAGAAATGAACTGCAATAGGGACTTTTAAAAACCAGACTCAAAGAAGAGATGACGATGAGTTTTACAAGTCCCCCCTGTTCTTTTCTAGCTAAGATTAAATCTAATTCGGAGAATTCCTGGCTTCCCTTGCTGATCCCCCAAACACCTTTTCTACCAGTCCCCCCCATACTCACACACACACACACACACACACACACACACACACACCTCCTCAAAGCACAGAAGCAGTAATGACATGCATGGAGAGGCAAATGGGGAGATCTTGTCATGGCCCAGGACAGGCACCCCTCAGAAACTGAAGCCTCCAGTGACAGTGACTCTGAAGAGGCATCAGAACCAGTTCCTGGTCTTCTGAAGTGGGGCCCACTGCTTCAGAGCCCATATCTTGTCCACACCACACAACCCCCAGGAGGTGCCCATTCTTCAGACACTGAGGAGTGAACCTCGGACTCCTCTAGTGAACAGGGAGATCCTGGAGAACAGTCCCCAGCTGGATCCCTGCTTCTCCAACCTTCATTCCCTAGGATAATCCAATGCCTGCAGGGAAAGGCTGCTAGCCCTTTAACAGCCAGAGGCAACACCTGAAGGGGTGGAGTTTTCAGAGAGACTCTCCTGGCCTGACTTTAAATTCTGCCAGTTGATCTCAGACTCTGTTGTAGTAGTTTGTCAGTTCTCTGGCTGCAGGATCACTGGCCAAGATCCTGAAACCTGACCAAGCTCCAGATGTGACCCAGCCATCTGGACCACACTGAGCCTGAGCTGTCACTCAGGACAGCTGATGGATTCCTGACAGATCTGTCCCTCCTCTGTCATGGAAAGTGCGTCATGCCATGACACATTGGCACACTGCTACACCATGTACCAGGGTGAGAAGTACATAGGCCATTTACTTCTCCTTTAAAAACCATGAAGAGTTGTGTTATATCTGTTTTGCTTCTCTTTCCTGAGCCTTCACAAACACAGGTATTCATGTTTTCCTCAACAACCAGGTATGCTAGAAATATCCTCCCTCCACTTTTGAGTGAACATATGTCACTGTCAAAAGATTACACACAGTCAGGATTTGCAGCATAGAGATAATAGAGCAACACTTGATGTATCAAGTCTGAGACCCAGTCACATTACCTCTTGGAGCTCTGATCTACTTGGTGTGACTCAGTAAATGGTACTTTAAATAGTTCTCAGGGACAGATTACAAGGCTGCTTAACAGTTTCAGCAAGCCCAGGAGAGCAGATGATGGGGATTTAGTGTCCACCGCAAGTGTTTACAGCAACACCTTCTCCAGAAGATGTCTCCTGAGGTGTCCTTGCTAAGCAAAACCATGTCAAATTATAACACCCCTTTTACTGCAAGGCATTCAAATGTAGATCGGAAAGAGTGTTAAGCATCGCTGATCTAGTCTGGGTGGAGGGCAATGAAATTACTATAGCCTTCCATCTTTCTTTCAGATGCAAAGATGCAATCTCATACGTGTTTCCCGTAAAGGGGACTTCAGAGGAGCAGCAGTAGCTGCTGCCCTGCCCTGTTCATGAGTGATGGGGGGGGGGGGATACAGAGACAGATACAGAACTTTGGTATAAACTTGGGCCACATTTATTTAAAACAAATCTGAAAAGGATGGGGACAGTGCAGGGCTTCTATTCTGAACTGGCAACTAACCTGTGCTGTAATAGTATTGGGTGAGACATCCTAGTCCTGTCAGGTGGCATTTGTCTGCTCACCACCCATCAGGTCTACACCATCCTGGTGTAAGGAGGCTTTCCCGTGTTATGCCCTCCCAGGGCTCCAAAACTCCGAGTGGGCAGGGTGGGTTAGCCTCAAAGGCAATCCATATCTCACACTGGGCTGCAAAACCCTGAGCATGAAGCCTCCAGAATTGCCAATCACCATAAAGCTGCCTATGGATGCTCATCAATCCTAACCCTAGCTAAAATATGCGCACACCTGCCTGCCTAAATGTGACCGAATCAACCCATCAACCAATGAACCTATGAAGAAGAGCTGCTACCCATCCCCACTTACAGTGTGAAGTAGGCGAAGGAAACAGACAGCCCTGGAAAATCAGGCTGTCTGCCAAAAATTCCTACTCAGACTCTAAAAAGGCACACTGCAAGCCCACACAGAGAGGGAGGGAGCCAGGAGACTGAAAGAGGGCAAGAATGGGGCTCCACGAGCTATGGCTTACGCTGGCTCAGCTTGTCTGAGTGTGGAAAGCTAAGCAGGGTCAGGCCTGGTTATTACTCGGATGGGAGACCCCTCCTCTAGTTTCCTGCATTGAGCAGGGGGTTGGACTTGATGGCCTTGTAGGCTCCTTCCAACTCTATGATCTATGAAATCTATAAGCCCCACCCCTTGCCCAACCTGACATGCATGGCTAGCGGCACGCTCTGGGACTGCCTGTCTCTCTTCCCTCCCCCCCACCTGCAATATTCTTCCCTGCCCAGACAAGCTGGGTGGGTGTGAAGTAGGATGTGTGAGGATTTCATTCGGGAGGGTGGAAGTCCGGCGAACTCGCCGGGCTCGACCCCCTGAACTCTGTCACTCCGACCTACCTGCTTCCCCGGCTCAACTTACGTTCTCCCGAGTTGATCGGGGGAAGCAACTTCTGGTTCCTGGCAGAGCGCTTTTAATGTAGAAAATGGCATAAGATATGTTAAAAAAGGCTGCAATTTGCACAAGCTACACAAATCGCGGCTGCTTTTAACATACCTTATGCCATTTTCTATGTAAAAAGCGCTCCGCTGGGAACCAGAAAGTCTGACGAGCGGCTCAGCTGCTGTTCTCTTTTGGCACGGCTTGGTGGGTGCAGCGGGAGCACTCACCGAGCATCCAGCAAGTCGGGTGAAGGTGTTTGTTCACTTTGGAGTGTTTGCAGTCAAAATCTGCCTTCACTTAGAACATCAATAGCATGAAGTGTGGAGTGCAAGAAACCCAGACAGGCCTATCTTTGCAAAACATGAAGGGTAGCATTTATGTTGGGAGTGAGCAGATCAGTTTGTTTCTGGTCCATGTGTTCACTTACAGTGGCACAGCTCAAGGATAATTTTGGGGGATCAGTACCAACTCATAAAGTGGACCCAACTCCACCACCACAATAGCATCCAATCAAATACATACAACCTCTTGAGTCATGAAATAAACATTTCTATTTTAATTCTGAAATTACATGTTCAGTATTTCTGAAATTACACCCTGGCCCACATTGGGGGTTTCTACCATGCCCCCCAAACACCCCTCCCCCTTTGCTGTTTGTGTTTAATGTAGCATCCAGCCCAAATAATAGTCCTGCAAAACATGCTGACAATTTTTGATCCTGATAAAGGCATTATCCTGTTGATCATCATCTTCTTCTTCTTCTTCTTCTTCTTCTTCTTCTTCTTCTTCTTCTTCTTCTTCTTCGGGACCGACATAGCTGCAAATGTTTTATACATAGATTAAATCATGAATTGTCTACCCAAACTCAATTTCTCTTGCAAGTCCAGACTTGACAGACAAAATAGCAAGGTGGTTTAACCATTCTTGCCCCACGGTAGAATGCCTGCACTTTGGGGGGTGAGTGTTGCTAGCTTGCTGAAACTTCCTTCAGCACAGTCACTGGCAGTATGCAAAGAATCCATAGTGCTATGCACATATTACAGTATTGTAAATTATTTGCAATTGTAATCACATTGACAAGTGGGGGTACTTCATATTATTTTACAAAAGTAACCTTGAGGGTCCCCACCCCCCCCCACAGATGAAACATTTCACAAGATATGTAGGATACTTGTGAAGTAGATATTTTATCAGATGCATTTTGGGCCTGCAAATCCTTCCAAATGGATTGGCTCCAAGTGGGATCAATGTCCCTGATTAGTATGGTGCTTTGGCCCTCCTACCAGCACTCCCACCCTCCTGCCTATGTACAAGGGATTCTGGGACTGGTACTTCTGGAGAGAGCATTTCACATGGGGAAGCACAAATCTCTGTCTCTCAAAATACATGTCCTAGTTTAACTGCACATGCACTCTCTGTATGTGTTCTACGTAGGGATGTACAAGAATTTAGTTTCTGCTTGCAAAACACTGGAATAAGACCCATTCACAACCCTCAGCATGATCATGTATGCATTTTCAAAGAAAATGTTTGCATGTTTCTGAACTTATGAGCCCATTCAAAAAATGTGCAGTTTTGCACACACACACACTCACACACACACACACACACACACGATAAAAAAAACAAATAAAGCATGCTTTACTGGGGGGAAATTGTGGATTTTTGGTGCATGCATCTAAAAATACATTTTTTCCCCAATTGAAACTGTTCATTTTTCCTGATCTGAAAAAAAAAATATGTTTGCGTTCAGGAACACAAATGAAGCAAGCTCAAGCAGTACACGTTCACCCATCCCTATTAAGAATTTTTGCCACTGATAGAAAAGGGCGAGTGGGTGAGTAACGTCTTGCCCTAGCAATTATTAACCATTGTCTGATGTTGCATAGTTTCTGACAGCAGGCTAAATGGAGAAACAAATGATTTACGATAATTCGAGAGCCAGTGTGGTGTAGTGGTGAGAGTGTTGGACTGGGACTCAGGAGATCCAGGTTCTAGTCCCCACTTTGCCACAAAGCTCACTGGGTGACTTTGGGCCAGTCACTGACTCTGAGCTTAACCTACCTCACAGGGTAGTTGTGAGGATAAAATGGAGAGAAGGCGGAGGATTATGTAAGCCGCCTTGGGCTCTTTGCAGGAAAAAAGGTGGGATATAAATATAATAAATAAATAAATATTAGTGCTGTGCCAAAAATTTCTTCCACATTTTTTTTGACCATTTTCATTCCATTTGATCGAAAAGATATTGCTTTCGAAAAGAAATGCAAAGAAGTAGAAAATGATGGAGAAGTTCTCATGGGTGGGTTTAGCTTTCCTGTGCTTTCCTTACTAATGAAGCAGCTGAGGAGTTTGTGTGTGAGTGTCCTGTCTTTCATTGTGCAATCATCTCTCCAGCAGCCTATACTCCCTTTGGCTTCCTGCACTTCAGTTAAAGCCCAGGAGAAGAGACATCATGAGGTAATTGCTCCCATGGGGCTTTTTCAGATCAGGAAGTGCAGGCAGCCTGGGAGGCTGCAGAGCAATGGAGAGATGTGTAAGAGAAAGAAAAAACCACACACAGCACCTTTGACCACCTCACAGGGATTAGATAAGCACAAAAACACCACCAAAAGAAATTCAAAATAAATTATGAAATGCCCTGAGAATGAAGCAGAAAAATAGAAGCCTCTTTCATGGGAGAAGAAAACTTTCAGGAACTTGGAACTTGGAAGGCAGATTTTGGCACAGCACTAGCTCCACCTCCTCTCTAAGGCTGAACACAACATGGCTGTCCTCACACCTGCATTGTTGAGGATGCACAATGGGGGTTAGGCTGCCAACATGCTTGATGCTGTTGCCACTTGTAGTGGCAGTGCGGCATTAACAACAGCAACAAAAACCCTTTGGGAAAAAGGAAGAAGCTGTGCAACAACCCCTGCCAATAGGAGTCCTACCTGTGAGAAACTGTCGGAGAATTTCTCCTTCCCCTGGGGAAATTTGGCAAAATTGTCCTCCCAGTTTCTCTGCCCACAAATAGGGTGGACAGTTTCAAGAGGCCATTTGTGCACAGCTCCAATGATAAGCCCATTGAAAGACCAAATCTCAGGGCTGTAGAAGCTTTTATTATATTTTTTTCATGAAGCAAAATCTGAAAAACAACATAGATCCCGTGCATGTCATATACTTCTTTGCACTCTCTGTTGTGAATCATTTCCATGATGCTCCCACAAATTATTGCAATACATTGCAGATCTCTTCCAGTCATTCTGAATCCTGGGGAGCCCAAATTTGGCAAAGGGTGTGAAAGTGATAGCTCCAAACTTTTTCACCAACTGGGTACAAAATGGGATTTTAGGACTGTTCCTTTAAATGTGTTCTACCAAAAGCCTGCAGATAAATTTGCAGAGAACACTTAACTCAAGGTCGGGGGTGGGGGTATTGTCTACTTAAAACATGCAGAGAGATTATGCCATCCCTGGGAAGTTGCCACAAAACAACACAATAATGGGTGTGCGGTTGCACCATCTAAATATACCTTATAAAAATACTGTATAAGCATCAGAATTTCCCTAAGTTTCTTCATATGTTGATTTAAGTACATCAGCACCATTTCAAAATGTTATTCAATGCTCAATTATTGTGTAGGTGAGTATGAGGGATAGGAGGGAGGGTTTTTCATCCTACTTCAACAATATGGAATGGGCAAGCAGAATGGACAGCCAATGGTGCTGCTGTCAACAATTGTATCCCCTCTCAATTTGCCAACAGTGCTGCTGTCAATTGTATCCCCGGCCTCTTAGTCTCTGTACTTCTCCGTAATTCTGCAGTACTCTTCATTGTAAATCACAGCTCTTTAAGCTGTATTCCATGGCAGGATATGAATAATTCCCATTGAGTTAAGTAGGAAATATTTGTGCCCTTTAGTTTTAAGGGGAGAACAAAGAGAGTGTGTGTTTTGTTATGTCCCTTATTTAGGGGCCTTTGCCGCATATTATAAAGTCTCAAAGATCTGGTTGTACGAGGAAGAAAAGGAGCCTCCTTCCCTGACTTTGATCTGTCTCCATGTTTTTCTTTCTTCTTTCACTCCCACCAGAAAACTCTTATACAGGCTTCCTACCCTGCCTTCCTTCCTTTCCTTTTTTTAAACAGCCAGCATTTTCTGACAGTGAATTACTGTCCATGTGCTACTTACAGATCCCTGAAGACATGGGCATGTTCTAGTATATAGCCCAGAGGGAACCTGATTCTTTTTTTGACAGACAGCTGCCAAATGACTCATGGAAGGTAAAAAAAATACTGCAGACCGGTAAACAATCCTACCCCAACTCTCTGTTGTAAGAAAAGGTGTGTATTACCATTACCTGTGTGTGTATAAGGTGTCCTTACTTGTGACACTATATGATCTCTGTGGCATTTCCAGTTGTGGCTAGCATGAGCTGCATGGGGAATGTACGACTGTACAGTTACACATGAAGGCATGGAGAATATGTGCAAACTGACAGCATGAACAGGAAACTTCATATATTGCCTTGGCAACCGGTATCGAGAAAGTCTCATGGTTCGTGAAGCTTTCAGACCTGGAGTCTCAGATGGAACTCCCACAAGTTTTATCTGAAGAGTAGGATGAACTACCAGTTGAGCAAAGCATGCACAGCACAATAGACTCCTCACAGGCTAGAGCAGGACTTTGTAAACTGTATTCTGCCATTATCTTCCCTCTTCCTTGCTCTTCCATCCAGATTCTAATACATCATAGATCCTGCCCTGAATTAGTTACGTTTGAATGAACAGCCATGGAAAATGGTTAAAGTCTACCACAGCATGTGGACATTCTTTTCTGAAATGGACGAAGGTCACCATCATTTCAGGAACAGCAGAAGTGCAGATAGGAAATGTTCAAATGGAGACAATCAGTCATTGCATGGTGAGTTGCCACAGACAATTTCTCTAAAGAACATCAGGTTGGTGTCCATTTAGGGGTATTTACCTGAAGTGAGAAGAGGCAATGATCTGTGGTGACTCATCATAATGTGTATGAAACTGCTTGCATCTATCATCAATCAGTTTATCATATCCAGTTCCTACATGACTAATGTATCATGTGAATCTAGGAGCCCTAGATGGTAGATCACATTCCTTGCTCCAACTATATTGCATTTTATTTCCCTGTGACACAAAATGCCTGCCCATGTCTAATGTGGATGTGCACCATTTAGCTAGCTTCTGTTTGGATTCTATGAGTGTGGACTGCCATTAGTCATCACAGCTGTCTGATGGTTCCACTTGCACCCTCAGTCCCACTTCAGAATCCATGTTATCAGTCATGATACTAATGCTGATGAGGCAGATCTAATTGTGTAACATCAGATGGATGATAGAATCCTTGTCAGGAATCCCCTGAAATGAACAGTAAATATTTCTAGTGCCCTTGGCTCTCTGATTGTAACAATGTCATATGGAAGAATAGCTAGTCCCTTACCCAGTAATATCTTATGAATACGGAATGCCTTGTTGTTGCTGGGAATGGCCTGCATGCTCAAAGCATCTGTGTATCTCCACCTTGGACTCCCCTGGGAAGATATGTACACTATCATTACTGAATCATTCAGTACACTGGTGAACACGTGGGACTGTCAAGCATTTGAGTTAAATCTACTCATAACTGTTGCAAAGCCATTTTGAAGTCTGTGACAGTTAGAACCTCTTAAAGCTATAATCATTTATTGCAGTCTAACATTTCACTACAGCAGGAGCAGGTCCTCATAAGTAATCCTTATGGAAGATCAAATTAAATTGTAAGATGATGTTTTCCTAGCATAGTGATGTTAAGCAGTTTAACACTTGGGGGCACAGTATTTGGTACCCCAAGTTCAGGATTCTAGAGATAGCTTCAGACAGGACCGGTGCAGGGCAGTTTGGCGCCCTTGGCTAAATTATATTTAGCGCCCCCCCTCTCGTGCTGTGGGGGGGGCTCCAGAAAGCAGCCCTGCTCTGCAACCTCCCGCCCCCCCTGCCGCCACCGGACCCCCCCCCGCACGCTGCCGCTGCCGCCCCCCACCTACCTTCCCACGCCTCCTCCGAAAAGGGACCCCCGCGCTCTGTTTTTGGCCGGGGGAAACCAGAGCAACAGGGCTGTTTAAGCCCTGTTGCCCTGGTTCTTCCCGCCAAAACAGAGCGTGGGCGGGGCTCCGGAAACAGCGCGGAGAAGGTAGGTGTGGGGGGGGAGGCGGCGCGGAGTTGAGGCGAAGCGAGGCGAGGTGGGGGGGAGGTGGCGCGGGGGGGAGGCGGCGCGGGGGGGAGGCGGCGCAGAGGCGAGGTGAGGCGAGGTGGGGGGAGGCAGCGCAGAGGCGAGGTGAGGGGGGAGGCAGCGCGGAGGCGAGGCAAGGTGGGGGGGAGGCGCCCAGGCTCGGCCCCACCACTACTCCTGGCGCAATCCCCCGCACTGACCTGGCTTTCTCGGAGAGGCGGGCGGGCAGGGCAGGAGCGCGCCGGCAGCGAAGAGGAGCGCAGCGTTCTGCGCCCTCTTCCGCTATGCGCCCTAGGGACTCTCATTCCCACATGCAGACTTTCTGCCCAGCTCAGCTCCAACCTCAGAAGTGAACCAGTGGGGGAGAAAAGCACTTAGGTGCACCGGGAGCTGCCTTGCCCTGAGTCAGACACCCCCCCTCCATCTAGCCCAGGATTGTCTACATGGACGGGCAGCAGGCTTTCAGGCAGGATCCCTTCTGAGCCCTGCTGGAGATGTGGGGGGGGGCACTGGACCTGGGACCTTCTGCATGCAAAGCGGGGGCTCTACCCATGAGCCACGCCCCCCCCCCCTACATGAAGCGAGGGAGCACATAGGGTGGAGGGGGTTGAGCTCCTCTCACCGGCCCACTCCTTTCTGTGTATAAATAAATAATAATTGACCCTTTTGGGTGGGCGGGGCAGTCATGTGCATAAATCTGGCTGGGTGACCGGCCAGATGGGCAATTAATGGGGGGGGGGCGGTGCTAAATATCTGATCTTGCCTAGGGCACCAAACTGCCTTGCACCGGCCCTGCCAGATAGCACAACATGATGGAAGTATTGAAGTCAGAATGGGAAGTATTTCCTAGACAAAGTACTTTAAAGGGTAATCTTCATACAGTTATCCTGGGAACTGGAAAGCTTGCACAGTATTTTGTGACACAGTATTTTGTGACACTAGATAATTAAAGGTATTTCAAGATAATTAAAGGTTTTGGTTTGGTCTCCAATGTGGTGAGCATGGACATCTCTCTTGGTGCCTTCCAGGCTCCCTGGCCCTCCTGATTTTTATTTTTATTTAGATTTTGAAAAATTGAGGGGAGGGAATGTAGCTGGGAGGCTGGCATGCTGCAAAGTGAAGTGCTGGCTTCCAGCATCATTTTTATACCCAATAATGCTTCTGGGGCTGGGCCTCATGTGGGCCCCAGAATAATTCTTTGCAGATAAAAATGGTGCATGTCTACAGCCCAGCATGCTCATCTGCCCAGAAAAAAAAGAAGAAACTTAAGCTGGGGGCTGTGGAGGGGTAGTTTTGTCTGTGAGGTGTGCGTGTTTGCCTGTGTGTGTGTGTGTGTGTGTGTGTGTGTGTGTGTTTAGGGATGTCACAGAAATCTGCAAGAGATTCAAATGAGTTCAGATTTCTATAAATCTGACCTGCGGATTCTTCAGTGGACTGGTTTTTTTTCAAGTCACACAAATTCTGCGGACTTGCTGACCAGTTCTATACTTGGGGGGAGGTGGCTTTGCACAAATCTGCACTTGCACTAAGTGCAAATTTGTACATCCCTAATAAAAAAAAAAATCTGATTCCATCAATGAGTGGACGACAGAACAAATGATGCCTGACAATCCGTGAAACACAGATGGAAAGAATTTAACAAAATACATATATCCCTAGTGTGTGAGAGCTTGTTTGTTTTTCAGTGCAGGTGTGTGGCTATTTTTTCTCTCTGCGTGTGTGTGTTTCTCTGAGCACCACCTGTTTGTGTTCTATGAAATGGGTATTGTGCTGTGCTTTGTGATTTGGCATTTAGCAAATATGTGATTTGGCATTTGGCGTTCAGACCTCACCGTCTACTCAGTTTCTTGGCTATGTTACTTGTCTCTGAGCCTCATCAGTTTGCCTTCTGGGAAATGGGTGTTTTGTGATTGGCCATGCCTACCATGGCAGCCATTTTGTGAGAGCACCCTCAACATGTTTTTTCCAATTCTGAAAGTGCCCACTGAACCAAGAAAAGGTGGGGATCCCTGGGATAAGCGTTCCCACCTTAAAGCCCTTTCCCCCCAGAAGTTCCCTCCATGCATCCACTGAATGTGTGAAGGGGGAATATGGGCACCTGCCCTGCTCCAAACATAAGTGTGCCCCCCTAGACCCACTCCTGATCTCCATGCATTTGGTGGAAGGAATGCTGTGGAGGTCAGGGGCAGCAAGGCACACAGATGTTGAGCTGGGGCAACTGGAAAAGGGCTTGCTGCTTCGATATTCCTTCAAATCATCAAGGGTGCTTCTGAAAAGGGGATTTAGCTGGAAATCATTTGGAAAGCTTGATATTTCTTAAGCAAGGGGTGGTAAAAGATATATGTCATTGTCCAATACAATTACTAGGACTGCCAGTTTTAACTGATTAATCAATGCAATTGATTAAACTCTCCTCACCCCCAAAAATTAACCAGCAGGGCTGACAAGAAGCAAAAATGCTGGGGACTTTGGACTCTTAAAGAACTCACTGCTATGAAGGCCACAAAGACGTACAGTACCAGCTTTCTAATTCCTGTATGGTACCACATTTGGTGAATTTGATCAGTTAATTAATTGGTTAAAAGACAGACAATTAATCACATATGGATCTTTAATGGTCTCATGTAACCATTCAGAACATGTAAATATTCCAAAAACAACATTTACAAGCTCCGATGGAAGGAAAAATAATCAGACTTTCAGTGTTTCCAGTGGCACTATTTCCTTGTTGCAGATTTACTTCAGAACTGCTGCAGGGAGTACAGATGGTGTTGTGACAAGAAGCCCGTGTTGCCATGGAGGGAGCCAGTCATACCACTTTGGATAAAATGGGTGCCACCAGCTTATCTAACAGGAAACAACAAAGCCCCTTCTCCCACTGAGTGCTGAAGGACCATTAGGATGAGCAGAAGTGTCACAGGAAGAAACCAAGCAGGGAAAATAATATGTGGTATTCTGCATGGCCAGTATCACACTTGGGGCTCTCTAGTGTTGTTTCATCAAGACAAACTGTGATGCAACCAGTGGTGAGGACCAGAGAGTCCAACCCTTTACCATTTTTAACTACCTTGATTGTGTGTACAAAATAGTGATGAATATGTACAAAGGGGGTAGCTACTCTTCATCAACTGGGTTGTGCTGCATTGTGCCCTAAGATGGAGGTGGGAGGAGGCAGAGACCGAAAGGAATCAGCAGGAAGCAAAAACATAAGAAGTTGAGTGTATGGTTGTGTGGACTCACTCGTAGGGATGTATGAGAAATTCATTTCAGTTTATTTTAGGCCAGAATTTACACATTTCACAACTCCCAGACTTGAACGTGGGCTCAAACACAATCTGCACTTGAAGTCTGTACATTTCTGAGCTTCCTTTTGTCTGACCTTAATCTAGCACCATTTAGCTTCTCTGTTGCTCCAGAGAGCAGGCCTAGAACCAATGGGTGGAGATCGCAGGGAAATGTTTGGCTAAACTTTAGGAGAAACTTCCTAATGGTAAGAGATGTTCAGCCTTGTGAGATGGTGGGTTCTCCTTCACTGGAGGTATTTAAGGAGAGGCCGGATGGTCATCTGCCAGAGATGGTGTAGTTGCATCCTGCACTGCAGGTCCTGTATTGAGCAGGGGGTTCAACTAGATGACCTCCCAGGTACATTTCAATTCTATGATTGCATGATTAAGACTAAAATGATGAAGGGGCTGGATCAACTCCCCTGTGAGGAAAGCTTACGGCAACTGGGATTATTTTGCTTAGAAAAAAAGGTGAGTAAGGGGAGCCATGATAGAGGTATACAGAATTATGCATGGTGTGGAGAAAGTGGATAGGGATACATTTTTCTCCCTCTCTCATAATACTTGAACCTGGGGTCATCCCATGAAGCTGATTGGTGGGAGATTCAGGACAGATAAAAGGATGTACTTCTTCACACAGCACATAGTTACACTATGGAATTAACTACCACAGGATGTAGTGAAGGCCACCAATTTGGAGGGTTTTAAAAGGGGATTGGACAAATTCATGGAGGAGAAGGCTATTGATGACTACTAGTCTTGATTGGCTACATACTACCTCCAGTGTCAGAGGCAGTATGCCTACTATGAATCTATGAATCTATGTACATCAGTTGCTGGGGAACATGGGTGAGAGGGTGCTGTTTCACTCATATCTTGCATGTGGGTTTCCCATGGGCAGCTGGCTGGCCACAATGTGAACTGAATGCTGGACTAGATGGACCCTTGATCTGATCCAGCATGGCTCTCCTCTTATGTTGTTATGATTCACAGGATGACCCCAACCTCTAGTAATGTGAGAGAGGGTAAAAATGTTTCTCTGTCTTCTTCAACACACCATGCATAATTTTATAAACGCACACACAGATACTGGGAAAGACCTCTGTCTAAGACCTTGGAGAGCATCTCCCAGCAAGAATAGACAATACTGGGCTAGCTAGACCAGTGGATAAGACATCATGATATGTACACAAATCCTTGCTTTTAGATTAAGCATCCATCCTTCTCCCTGAGACTTAAGGCCGCTAATAACAATGTTAGACATAAAGCCGTCCAGACCGGCTTCATATTTATCCATGCCTTCTGAGATGTGGTCGCTTCACTGTGGCATGCAAAGGGTTAATACAGTTGGTGAAGGACCCCCTTGCTGGGCTCAGGTTTCTCTCTGTGTATATAAATCCCAAGGCTGGGCCAGGTAACTTCCACATTTTGTAAATCACAAAATGAAATGGCGTTTTCTTCAAAGTGACAGCTAAATCTTGGCCGCTCTCCGGCTGCTGTACTGGCACCGCTTAATTCTGTAATCCCTTTGCCCTCCATTCCTTGGTGTAGCAAGCGCATGCTGGGAAATGCTGGAGTGACAAGCGATTTCTCTGCACTTGACACCTCTGCCAGCAGACTTGATTAAGTGAAAATATCATTGCATTCATTTTTCAGGTGCAGAGTATGAAATACACCTAAGAAAGAGCTGGTGCCCATGGCAATTATTTTCCTCCTTTTTAACAAAAAGCTCCCTCTGGTACCACCCTTCCTTGACTTTCATGTCAGTGCCCCTGCTATGTTGCAGCATCGCTAGTTCTTCCAGAACTTGAGGGGCTCCTGTATCTTTGTAGTATTTATGGGGGGGGGGGACGACGACACTGTTAGGTACATGGACTGATATGCACTGCCAGGGATTGCTTCAAGTATGACTTTTAAAGAGACAGGTACAGTCTAATGAGTTATGCCATGTCCAAAAATGCACATTGATCTCTAAGGGGAGGCCTATATGAAGTGAGGTTTCAGAAATACCTGGGGAAAAGTTTACCGATCATTTTTCTGGAAATAGAAGGCAATAGACTGCATCTATTATAAGTCTCGTTTTATGTTGTATGTATTGTCAGGCATGGCTGGTGTTCCAATAATTCTCCTGTCAGTGCAATCCTGTGAGGGTTACTCAGAAGTTAATCAGAATCATTCATTGGACCTTGGTCTCCAGTAAATGTGCCTATAATTGTGCTTATGTTTAGTCTAATGTGAGAACCAAGGTTTAGAGGTTGCAGATTTTAAAGTCAGATTAATCACATAATAACAGAGGCAAGCAGCTAGTGATGGTCCATTTTTTGAGCAAATAGTCCTTCTTAAGAAAACATAATGCCCATCACATTACTGACCTTTCCCCTTGCTTTCCACTCCATCGTTGAAGTGATAATTACATACATGTTCAGTTGAAGGTATGAGGGGAGATGACGCAATAATAATAATAATAATAATAATAATAATAATAATAATAATAATTATTATTATTATTATTATTATTATTATTATTATTTATTTTATTTCTATACTGACCAATAGCCGAAGCTGTCTTGGCGGTTTACAACAATCAATAATAATATAATAAAATACAATATAAATACACACAATAAAAACATTATAGAAATTTCGGTACTAAAATTTAAAAACCAAATTTAAAAATGAACCAAATGACTAAAAACAAGTTAATACAATGTGACCTGTTAAAAAAGTTGACATAATCACCACCCTCCAATGTACTATTTAGAGTTGTTAAATGCCTTGGCATAGAAGGCCATTTAACCTGGCGCCAAAAGTAGAGTTGGAAGTGGAACTATGGGACCGCTTTCAGGTACTTGAGGATGAGACCGGAAGACAGGTTGCAGAGGAAGAAGAATTACAGGGCACCCCACATGACAGTGAGCAAGAAGCTGAAGGTCAGTTAAGTGGAGACAATGCAACCGAGGCCTACAACAAGAGGAAGAGAAGAGTACTAGCTGTGGGAGACTGCCTCCTGTATGGGATTGAAACAGAAGCATGTCGTGAAGACCCATGGACTCGCCAGGTATGCTGTCTCCCTGGGGGACAGATTAAAGATGTGACAGAATGGTTGCTAAGGCTCATAAAGTCCACTGACAAGTATCCCTTTCTTTTCCACATGGGAACAAATGATACCGCCAAGCGGAGCTACAAATAAATCACATCAGACTTTGAAGATTTGGGAAGGAAACTCAAGAACTTTGGGGCCCAGATAGTTTTTTCATCCATTCTTCCAGTACTTGGAAGAGGAATAGAAAGGGAAAGAAAAATACTTTGGGTGAATGACTGGCTACGAAGGTGGTGCCGATGTGAGAAATTTGGATTCTGGGACCACGGGCTACAATTCCTGGAAGATGGACTGTTGGCAAGGGATGGGTTGCACCTCACAAGGACTGGGAAGAATGTGTTTGGCCACAGCATGAGGAACTTCATCAGGAGGGCTTTAAACTGAATCCAATGGACATAAACTTGGGGGAGACAATGGATGAAGGCCTATGCACCACAACAGAGAGAACAGCTCCAACAGTGCCCAATAATAGTCTACCACAAAATGTAGGAAGAAAGTCAGACTATAGAGCACATGGTCTTCAATGTCTATATCCTAATGCCCAGGATATGTGGAACGAACAGTACAAACTTGCCCTCTTAATACAGTCAACAAACTGTGCAGCCCAGACAAAAACATCCTGCCTAGAAAAGCTAGTACCACTTGTACCATAAAAAACTCACAGCATGTTGTTGATATCCCAACAGAGTTGAAATGGGCCATTTAGGCCATCGAGTCCAACTCCCTGCTCAGTCCAGGAATCCATACCCAGTTCCTTCAATCATGCCTTAGCTTGAAGGAACTGGGCATGTCTAGCCTTGAGAAGTGAAGAGTGAGGGGGATATGATAGCACTTGTCAAATACTTAAGGGGTTGTCACACAGAAGAAGGCTGCAATCTGTTCTCTATCATCCTAGACTGTAGCACATGGAAGAATAAGCTTAAGTTACAGGAAGGAAGATATGGGTTGAACATCAGGAAAAACTTCTTAACAGTCAGACAATGGAAACAACTGCCTAGGGAGGTAGTGGGCTCTCCATCACATGGACTTCATGCATATACATCCACTTCATGCATGGGGAAAGTGAATGTAATCCAACCCCCTGCATTCTATCAAGCATAGAGCACTACTGCACACAATTCAAGTGGGAATTGCATTTTGCCACTCTCTGCTCATTACTGTCTTTCCCTAAGTCATTGAATCCCAGGGTCTCCACCTTGAATGATTAGCATCAGTAGAACACTCTTTTAAAAAGCAACAAACTGGAAGACGTTGCTCATCAATAAGGATGAATACACTGGACAATGATTTATCCAGAGCCTGCCCTCAGAGGGATTATGTTTATTTCTTCTAGGCTGCTTACACTCTGCCATGGTTTTACACACACATACACACATATATTAGTTCTTCCTCTGCTACTGAGAGATACATCTGGGATTCATCTCTGTAATGAGAAAAGGGAGATAGGGAGAAGCAAGGGCATTCCTCTTGTGCTTGGATTGAATGTCATTTTTATATTCATTGCAAAAGATGCTTCTCAAACATGTAAATGTATGTTCACTTGCGTATCAGTTCCTCAGAATGGATTGTATGCAGCATTATCATCGCATAATCCATTCTGTGTTGATCTCCTGGATGCAATTCATATGGTTACATGATCTTGAAGTGGTAAGCACTGGAAGAGAAGGGTCTGGCTTGAGACCTGCAGATAGCCACTGTTTCTGTTCTGTATCATATCATGTGGAGCATCCATTCCCCTGGAAAAGTTGGGCTGCCATCTTCTTTTTAAGGCCCATGGCCTCTAACAGGTGGCTGATGGCCAGAAATCAGCAGATACACAGCTTTCCCCATTATTACATCTCCATACCAGGAGAAAAGATACCTCTTGATTTCTGCTTCTCACTCAGCCATTAAAGGCAAGGAGACTATACTGAAAAAAAGAAAAGAAAAGCAACAAAGGGGCTTGTAGCACCTGTGTGTGTGTGTGTGTGTATATATATAATGACATAAGCTTTAATGGCCATAATTATTCCATAATAAATTTGTTAGTCTTTAAGATGCCACAAGACCCTTTGTTCTTTTTGCTGCAACAGATTAATATGGTTACCGCTCTAAAAGTAGGGAATCCTATGAAAGAGAGAACAGAATGACCACCTCTTTCCAAGGCAGCAGTTTAGGGAAGCATTCAGTGCAATGATAGATTTGAACTGAAGTCACACCAGGTTTCCCACAATGGTCCAAAACTCGAAAGAAGGTTTTATTCTACAAGAATCAAAAGGGACAAAAAACCTGAATTACAAGAGATAATAATAGATCATTCAAGAAAGTATACTGTATACAACAATAAGCATGAAAAGACACAGACTGCTAGAATTGCATTGAATAGAGTCCAAAAGTATTAGTTTAGAATAGGTAAGGCTTCGAGTACTGAAGTTAGCTAAAATATAAAATTGAACTGAAGTTTTTACCGAAGTTTAATTTTTTATTTAGAATGATACCATATAAGATATCAGAGAAAGAAATCAAAGAGTGGCAAGTAATGTTAAATAGCTATTGCAATGGGGGAAAAAAATCAAGGATTACTAAGAATAGATGGTATAA
Source organism: Shinisaurus crocodilurus (assembly GCA_021292165.1). Lineage (NCBI taxonomy): Eukaryota > Metazoa > Chordata > Lepidosauria > Squamata > Shinisauridae > Shinisaurus > Shinisaurus crocodilurus. Next base: position 255,868,802 of record CM037878.1, on the reverse strand, counting down.
AGCTCAAAAAATAGGGGGACTTGGTCTCCCTAATTTAAAATGGTATTATATAGCTAATCAACTTAGATATATTATGGATATTATTGTTAGAAAAGATTTTATGTGGCGGGAAATAGAAGCATTTGAACTGGGTAATAGGGTGGATAAATTTTTATTTACAAAACAAGGACATATTATGACAAAAAGATTAGAAAATCCCTTTTTAAAAAATATGTTAGAAATTTGGGGTAGAAATAAGGAAATATTTTTACCAGGTATATTCCCGCTTACTCCAGTGGTGGTTATGGAAGATTTTCCCGAGAATGTTAGACATTTAGAACGAATTTTTAGAGAGAAAAAGGTGATAACTTTAATGGATTGGCTGGAAAAAATGGAGACAAGACAGCAAATAATTGATAGGGTTGGGGCAGGAAGAATTTCTTGGTTAAATTTAATTCAATTAGTACAATGGGGTAAGAAATGGAAGAGGAGACATGAGCATGAAAGGGATTTCACCGCATTTGAGCAGGTGGTTATGTCTAGAGAACTCGTAGAAGGAAATGCATCAGCTAGGGGTCTTACAAAGATGTTATATAAAATGTTGCAGAAATCAGAAGAGCAAGCAGAAAATCTTAAAATAGTTTGGGATACAGAGTTTGAAGAGGAAATATCAAAGGATGAGTGGAACAAGATTTGGGATAGGCGAATATTGAAAAATATGTCTATAAGAATTAAAGAGAATTTTTATAAGCTAATTTGGAGATGGTACTTGACTCCAGTGAGATTAAATAGAATAGATAATAAATGTTCTCCAATGTGTTGGCGAGGATGCCAGGAGTTGGGTACATATGCTCAAATGTGGTGGAGTTGTAAAAATGTAATGGATTTTTGGAAAATGATTTTTGAGGAAATATCAGAAATTGTTGGAGCTGATTTAGAGGTATGCCCTAAACTAGCTTTGCTATCAATAACGGAAAAGGTGATCGGTCCTCAAAGTGTTAAAGAATTAATTATAAATTTGTTAACGGCAGGTAGACTAATGATAGCAAGGAAATGGAAAATCCAGCAAGTTTTCACTATTACTGATTGGTATAAAGAAGTATGGGATATGGCTTTGAATGATATGTTAACTTGTAATATTAAATGCAAAAGGGGTCAATTAAAGAAAAATAATTTTAAGGATATTTGGGGTTTATTTTTGGAATATGTGTTTAAAAAGGGGAAAGGGAGTTTACCCTGTCAAGATATGTTGTATTTTTGGAATAATGAACAATTATAGAGTTATTGGATTATTTGGTCCCATGGTGATGGGAGCACAATATTAGTTATATGTGTGTGTTATTTTCTTTGTATTGTTTAAAAATTATAATAAAAAAAAATTAAAAAGAAATAAAAAAAATTGAACTGCAGCACTGGAAGTCCACAAGAGCTCAGTATGGTTTCAGAAAACAAAGCATTTAATTTGCAGTATTTACAGTGCAATCCTGTTCATCTTTACTTGGATGTAAGCCACACTGCTTTCAATGGGATTTACTCCCATGTAAGGTGCATAGGATTTAAGTCTTAATCTGTTTCAACTGATGAGCCAAATGCCATTTAAAATATCAGCAATTCATACTGCGCACACTTTATAGCAGGCAACTTGTAGCCCTCCAGATGTTTGGCCTACCATTCCCATCAGCCCTAGTCAGCATAGCCAGTGGTGAGGGATAACGGGAGTTGTAGGCCAAAACATCTGGAGGGCCATGAATTGCCCACCCCTGCTTCATAGGCTGGCATAATGAGCATCCTTCAGCTTCCTGGTGCTTGCTTACAATCATTCAGGACTTGAGCCTGCAGCAGATCCTGAATCTGGTACCTAAGAGATGGTGGAGAGCCAGCCTTACCATAACACCTTCCTCTACACACACTCTGACCAAAGGAGGAAACTACAAATGAGACCATTCAGAGAAGCAAGACAAGTGCTTAACAGCAATAGGCTAGAGCTAGTCATGTGATATTCTCTGACCACTATAAAATCTTCCAGGCTATCAATAGTCTGTGAATAACAAAAGCGGCTCTGCTCCTGAGTTCTTTCCTAGCAATTGGTGACCTCCTGCCATGCTGTCTTGACCAGAGCTGGATCTGTTTATGCATAATTATCTTACTACCTGCCAAGAGGTGCTCTTTGGCAACTGGCTTGTGTGGGCACCATCTTGAAGGAAGTTCTCAGAGGGGAGAGTATTAGTAGCCTCTTGAGGCCTAAGGCTGCCATAGTCTGGAACTATGAAATGTGAGAGTGAAGGGTCCAGCCAGGGATCCTACTAGGAAGCGGTGAATTGGATATGGAAGTATAGAGTACAGTGAAGGAAACCCAGCTGGGAATCAATAGCAAGTTACATGTATAAGGCATATTAATAATAATATGCATTATTAATTCATATTGAGTTAATAGGAAAGTAAGTTACTAAGCCAGTAAGTTGTGGCCTTCATTGCAAGGAGATGAAAAGGTGTCTGTATTTTAATATTTTGCCTTTGGAATCAAGATGCTTGAGTCCAGTTATGGCCTGAAGGCATACAATAGATCAGCTTTGCCGCTGAAGCTAAGTACGTCTGGGTTTGGTCAGTGCCTAGATGGGAGACTGCCTGGGAAACCCTTGTGTGCTGTCTTGCCTTGAGTTCCATCATGGAAGAAAGTTGGGATATAAATAAATAAAGCACAACATTTTAGATTGCACTAGGCAGGAATATATGATAGGTAAACTACCCACCCCTCCATGTCTGGGACTGAAATATCAGTGGACACTGCATTGTGCATTACTATAAAAAAAAACAAAAAAAAACCTGTGTGGCCTCCGAGGAGTTCAGGCTGGTCTATATAAGGTTTTCCCATTTTATATGCACAACAATCCTGTGCAGCAGATTATGCTGAAAGAGGGGTGGTGGTCTAAGATTGGCAGTGAGCTTCAGGGCTGAGTAGAGATTTAAAGATTTCATCACTCTGGTTAGGTATCCTGTCCCACAGTCTGCCAGTTTTCAGTGCCTATAACTGGTGCTGGGCTCTTGAGATAGGATTGGGATTCTGTTGGTGCAGCACTTACCCTATGCTCAACAGTGTCTCTTCCCAACCTGGCAGAGGTGGCCTGCAGCCTTTGTCTGGCCACCTTGGATGATAATGGGAGTCAGAAAGTCTTAACATTCAACACCATTTTAGTGCCAGTTGCGTTGGTTACCAGTACATTTCTGGGCCCAAGTCAACATGCTAGTGTAAATCTTTAAAGCCCTAAACAGTTTGGGCCTGGGTTACCCTAAACAGTTTGGGCCTGGGTTACCCTAAACAGTTTGGGCCTGGGTCACCCATATGCCCCTGCCTGTACATTATGATCTGCTTCAGAGGTCCTGCTCATGTGCTTGCTGGTAAAATCCATTAAGCTGGTGAACATGAGAGAGAGAGAGAGAGAGAGAGAGAGAGAGAGAGAGAGAGGACCTTTCTGGAGAAGGCCTCACAGTGATGTAACTCCCAGTTGACTTATCCTTGGCCCCTTCTGTACAGGCCTTAAAGAGGGCCTTGGAAATTTGCCTCTTCACTAGAGTGTAACCGGCGTGTGTGATTCACAGTTGTTTTTGCATACTATCTAATTTGCCTAATTTATATTGTTCTTGTGTACATATTTTTGCAAGAGCTTGGCCCTAAAAGTGCCATATAAATATAAGTACACAGCTTGGTTTTAATGCTTTGTTTTAATTCTGTTATTGTTTGTTAGTTTAGGTTTGTTTTTTGTCTTTTTGTAACCTCCCTTTTGGGGTCCTTTTTAGAGCCGAAACGTGGTATAGAGGTGTCTAATTATAAATAATATACTACTACTACCACTACTACTACTACTATTGCAACTACTCTTTACAGTTTTCCTTTCAAAAAGGCTGGCACTAGTTGCACTTGATGGATTGCTCAGATTTCTTTTAAAAGCCATTTGGTATGAGCTGTACACTCTGCAGCTGTTACAGGTATGCATCTTTCCTTACCTTCCCTGCTTCTACCTTCCATCAATCGATGGGAATAGATTTTCCATGCTTGGGGCCAATTCTGCTTCCCTCTTTGTCCTTGGAAGGCCTGCTCTCTGTCAGGTGTGCCATGCAGCCATCTGCTACCAGCCCCGAGCAGCTGGCATGCTAGCCGTAAACTCGGGCAGGAGAGGCCTTCCAGTGGCATGAATGACAGAATGTGCCACTGGTTCCTTGGCAAGGCAAAGCAGTACTTGTAGCTGGGAATTAGAGGGTTGTAAACCTGCTGGTTCAAAGGAGAATGGAGGATATAGAGATGGTGCTATGTGGCCATTTGTTGAGCAAGGGAGATGTTGCAGTTCCACCTGCAGATGCACCCTTGCTAGGTCCTACAGGGTCTATATGTTGATGGCACTCATGATTTGCAGAACATGCTTTGATGTGCACTTTCATAGTGCTTCCTTTGAATTGCCTTTTATTCTTCAGCCTGCTCCAAGTGACATCTCTCTTGGCTCTTGAGTGACTCAACATCATTCTCCTGGATCACATGACTAATCCTATAGTTTAGTCTGTTTCACTTCCTCATCACATGTCTGAGTTTGGTAATAAATTTTAGTTAGAAAAAAACAAACAAAAAACCCTTGCAGAATAAATATATATATGCTAGTCTCCAGAATCACACATCCCACCTGTGGACATCTTGTCCAAGGCCACTTACAGCAGAGTCCTATGCATGTCTTCTGAGTAGACATGCATAGGACTTTGCTGTAAGTAGCCTTGGACAAGACATTATTTTTCAGTCTTCTGTCTAGGATACAGAGATAGTCATGATACTAGCATACTCTACAAGGGTGTTGTAAAGGCCACAGAGATAACATGTGAGCAACTAGAAAGTGTTACTTGATCCCCTCTCAACCAAAGATGTCAGAGACTGAACCTAGTACTCCCTGTATACCAGTCTGCTCTGATCTGGTGCCCACCAGAAGTGTGGGACTACAACTCCCATCATATTTCACTATTGGTCATGCTGTCTGGATATGTTGGGAGTTGTAGCATTTACTTTTGCTCGCTTTAACGTGCTGCCACCAGCACTATTAAAAGGACGATTTAATAAAATTCCAATTCATGAACGGATATGTCTATGGATAGCCCGTGTGGTGTAGTGGTGAGAGTGCTGGACTGGGACTCGGGAGATCCGGGTTCTAGTCCCCGCTCAGCCATGAAACTCACTGGGTGACTTTGTGCCAGTCACTGACTCTCAGCCTAACCTACCTCACAGGGTTGTTGTGTGAGGATAAAATGGAGAGGAGGAGGAGGATTATGTAAGCCGCCTTGGATTCCTTGAAGGAAAAAAGGCGGGGTATAAATATATAATAAATAAATACATACATCTGGAGGTTACCAGGTTGGGGGAGACTGCTGTATGCAATGCATGTGTTCTCTCTCTCAACTATTACTATGTACTCAGTGGCCACGTCAGCAAGCCCACAAAACTTCACCATCTTCATATTGTGAAATGCGAGGGGTTGACTCAATCTGGTAGCAGTTCATTTCATAAAGAAACAACTGTGTGAATCCTTCACTGCCTAGCGAGAACACAGCTTGCTACCAATGTAGTAGTCGGTTACAAAACGAAAGTGGCATGAACGTGTGATGTTCGTGTAGAGTAGAGCATCTCCCCTTGCAGGGGAACCCCAATGTGGAGCACTTCAACTCCCATGGACAGCCAGTCCATGCCAAGGCCTCAGAAGGAGGAAAGAAGCTTAACATACACCAGCATTTATTATCTTCCCTGTTACCAGGCTTACTCTGAGAGTGTCTCAAGACAGGAGGTCCTTCCTCCATGGCCAGTCTCACCTTCTGCCCCTCATGGGCATCCCTTCCTATCCTCCACTTCCTGCCTTAGGCCCTCACTCGAATGTAGGCCAGTGCTTGCAAGCACACTGAAGTTAGGCACTGCTCATGGCTGAAGGAGTGTTTCTTCCTGTAGACATGTTCCTCTCCTCCAGGGTCAGCTTATGAAAAGTCATGATTCTCTTTCTGCCTCCATAGCAGGACTGATGTTCCTGCCATTGTTCACCTGAGTGAGTACCCCACCTTCTTTGCCCACTTTCCCCAGCAGCCCCCATCCCCCATTCTTGTACCTCCAGAACCCCACAATTAGTTGCAGATGGACAGCTGACATGACTGCTTTTCTCCTGGCTCAGCAGCTGCATCCTGGATTGAACTAAGCTGTGTTAAAGTGAGATGAAAATGTTGTATGAACAGAACAGAGTTAATTTGAGATTTAAAATATTTGAATGTGGGAGAAATTGAAACTGACATAACTGGTCCATCTGGACAAAGGATTTTGCGTACTTGGCCCTTAAAAGCCTGGGCTTGAATCCCTGTGTATTCAACCATGTTAGTCCTGAATCAAGATTGCCACCTCTTTTCTCTGACAGGCTCCTTATCTTTAACAGCTACATGGCAGGAAGGTACAAATGGTCTTCCTTATGGCAAAACAGCTGTACCTGTTGAATTTGGCCAGCGCAAATGGATGAGAATTTCATTTCATTCTTGATAAGAATTTAACAAAAGTTGTGGATTTCTTCAGATTTGGGTCAGAAAGAATTTGAGAAGATTAAAATCAAATCAAATCTGAATGTGTCAGAAAGCAAAACTGACAGATTCCAGCAGGCTGTACAGAAGGAGATGTTGGATTATGCTATGAGAAGATGTCAGCTCTGCAGGGAGGTGTTGTTGTTGTTGTTTTGATTGACTTCCCAGTAAAGGGTTAAAATAGATTATTTTAGTCTAGTTAAAGGGCAAAGGCAGAAACCAAGCTTCTCTGAGAAGTCAGGGGGCAGGGTTCAGTGGACCAAACTACTTGATTGTAGTAGGGGAGGGAATTGTGGATCTTGCCTATCAACAAGTGAGAAATTACATTCTCTCTCTCTCTCTGACAGATTAGGCTAGTCCTACAGTTAACAGACTTAACTGACACTTGCTAGGCTTTAGCAAAGAAACACATTCTGTGGTTTTCCTTACATCACAGTATGAGTAACATATAAGAAACTATGCTGACTAGAAATCTGTAACCATCAAGCTTATAGTACCTAAGAAATCTTATGTTACTGTTATTTACTTTAAAAGCATCTACTTAGAAACAAGCCCATGTGTGCATGTGTTTGTTGGGTGAAGTTTGCCATCAGGGGATCATAGGGGAAGTGGCCACTCCACTAGCCCTGCTGAAGGACCTCCCCTATGAAGGATCCTCCTACCTCAGCTATCAGCAGGAACCATTCCAGCAGATTCTGCTGATGGAGATGGAGGAGAAGCAGAGCCATTCCACCAGTCCTGCTGAAAGTCTACTTGTTTCCCCCCTCTTCTCTTCCCATCCCTTTTCCCTTGTGTGGCATGTCTTTTTAGATCATAAGCCTATGGGCAGGGGCTGTCTTGTTTTACTGATTACATAAGCCACTCCAGGAGCCTTTTTGGCTGAGAAGCACGATAAAAAAAACCTTAAAATAAATAATAATAAGGAATAGGTTTGTCCATCCCACATTGTGAATTGGGCCTGAGAGTTCAGGGTTTTAATCTTCTACAAGGCACACATCACCACTCCCCCTTCAGGTCTGGAGATAGCAGGATATGACACATATTACTTGGGAAGTCATCTGCCCCTGTGCTTGTTGGGGAAGGGAGGGAGGGGAAGCTGCAGTTTGCTGCAATTTATGAGCTTTGCTGGCAACATGGCTGAGATGGCATTCGCATTGCGTAGGAGAACTGTGAGGACTGACAAATAGATTACCGGGCACCTTTTGCTAAGAATGGTTATGTTCTTGCAAAAGGATAATAATTTATCTCTAAATTACTTTCTTTGAGCTAGGTAATAGTCTGATCCATGCACTGGGTGGAGGGTGGCAGAGAGGAAGCCCAACGTCAAAGCAGTAGCATCAGTGGTGTGATGCTAATGAGAGATCGCTGCTATTCCTTGGGCCTGTTCAGAAACCAGAGCAGAGGGAATCATCACTTGAAGAATTTATGAGGCCTGACGAACGCTGACTGAGCCAGGGTACAGTGGGAGGAGGCATTGGCTGGGCAGAGTCCAATCTCCATAGTAACAGGTTGAAAGGGCTCAGGACTGGAATTATAGTGTTGGAATTTGAAATGCATCAGGAGATCTGGGTGTGAAGACCAGAACAGAAGCAGCAAAGGATTGTGCATTAGAAGAACTGGAGTGCGCTTGCCAAATTGTATGTGGATAATAATTCGGGAATTGAATATCTGCCAGTTGGGGCAGAGATGCACAGGGCTGTGAATGCTCCTACCACCACCATCCTTATAAATAGCACATTTCCTATGGCTGTGTAGCGAATTACTTTTTTAATTAATAAAATGGCTCAAGAGGCAAGCAACTTACATCAACAAGGTGTATTTTTTTATATAAAAGTCCATGACATGTAGAGTGGGTTCATTGGCATGATTTAATTTAATTAAAGTTGCTTATTGACCTTAGGATTCACAGCCTACACTTAGGACCCCTAGGAACTGAGTTGCTAGGCTACTTGTATTCCCTGAGACAACAGGACAAATAGGTCAAAGGCAGTCAAAGAAGGGTAGCACTTGGGCTGCTGACATACTGAAGGAGAATAAACAATGTCATGTTTAAGGTGTAATGATCCTTCTCTGATGTCAGAGCAGCTAAGCCAATGGCAGCTGGAGCAAAATAGGACTGATAAAAGATTAATGGAATGATTAGAAGGTGATAAGAGAAGGATGATAGTCTCCTATTCAAAAATCATTCTGAACACATGCACACACGCGCACACAGGCCTATATTCAACATGCTTTGAACTCTACTTCTGTAACTGTCCCCTGCCATGGGTTCTTGTTGGCCCAACTCTTTGGTGAGTATATGGTGCCTTTTATGAAGAGGACAACTGAGTCTTGTAGCACCTTGAAAGCTATCCAATTTATTGTAGCATATGCTTTTGTGCACTAGAGCCTATTTCATCAAATTCACCTGATCAAGTGGACTCTAGTCCACAAAAGCTTATGCTACAATAAATCTGTTTGTCTTTATGGTGCAAGACTCTTTGTTGCTTTTACTGTCCGCAACAGACTAATACAGCTACCCATCTGGAGGTTTAATAATTAGTTAAACCATTATGCAGGTTGTAAAACCAAGTCCATCCCCGTTGTTAATATCATGACCAAAATGTTCTTCTAAAACAGCTACTGCGCCTACTCTCTGAAATACACCGGGCCCAGGTCCTCTACATCTTTGTCAGCACCTTGCACAACACCACTGTGACTTGGGGGAAAGTGGTGATTAATAAAGGCTACCTTCTCCTTTACATGTCATTACACAGATCTTCGTGAAATAATTGGGAACATAAGCTTACCAACTTTGCACCAAGTCAGGATTGGAATGGGAGGGCATGCAAAGAGATGTTGACAGAAACAACTCTGGGACTCCTTTCTCTAGAGCTGTTTTGGAGAACCTCCAAAACCTGAGCCTATAATTTCCAGACATGGTACAAGACTTATTTGAATTGGCTTTTGTTGGCTGTGGTTCAGGAAAGATGAGATTTACTCAAGAGTGGGTTGGAGCCAGATTTAGGATGGATCCAGGTTTATGCTGGGTCAACTGTGCTGACAGATGTGGACTTCCCCATCCCTTCTTCCTACAGCAGTCCCTAAAGTCCACTGAAAATGCTAGACATAGAGTCAGGAGACCCTGCTGAATAGGGTGAGCTGTGGGGTATGTGTGTGTGGGGATCCTCAAAAATTGGATGGAGGGACTTTCTGCAAGTGGGGCTCTTCCTCTCGTGGAAGGTCCCTTCCTCTTGTGGAGGGCAGATCCTGGATCCAACCCTTCAGCATTTATCATGTTTAACCCACTTCTTGAAGTAGGACAGCCTATGAATCTCTCTCTCTCTCTCTCTCTCTCTCTCTCTCTCTCTCTCTCAATAAGTAGGCAAGCATCTAACTTTCTCATATTCGCCCACCCCAATCTTAAGTTAACCTGAATGGCCCTAAAAGTGTACTCTTTCAGTACACTTTCCTTCAGCTGGCATTTGTCTCTGCTCACAGGCTAGGAAGTATTTTGAGGAAACGGTCCCTTGGAAGGGGGATGGTGGAGAAATGAAGGGATCATAGAGATGTTTCCCTTGTCAGTGAACCTACTAATGAAGTTCTCTCATGATAATGTGTTGAGGTGATGGTAGTGCTGCTGAGGCAGCATTTCTAGCATGTCTTCCTCCAGCCACGGAAGGTTAATTTTATTGTGTCTCCTAGGGATCTAGTAATTGGTGAGTGTGTCTGCTTCTAATCTGTGCATGCGCAGTGGTGCAAAGCATTGGGAAGCCATTCACGGCCCTTTTAAGCTTTCCCGTTTGTGACTTGTTCTTTCCCCTCCTCCTCCTCCTCCTCCTCCTCCTCCTCCTCCTCCTCCTCCTCCTCCTCCTCCTCCTCCTCCTCCTCCTCCAGGATCTGTGGCTGCTCTTCCCTCCTCCCTCCCCCCTGCAAGCAGCACACTCCAGAGAACCTCTCCTTCCCCCTCTTCTCTTCCCTGAAAAGCATCATGCTCATATTTTCTGAGAGAGAAGCCACTAAAACCATGAGGTTTGTTTCTTGACAAATGTCCCATTTTCACAGGCAGTTGAACTGAACTGCAGCTTGTGCTCCATTCAAACATGTCAATAAACATTATTGCAAAGACGTAGAAGCAATAATGGGAATGTATAAAACTCACCTTTATTGCTTCTTGCCATGAATTTACACACTGCTTTAAGCAGCTTTTCCTCCAGTAGGAGAAAACTGAGAGATTTCTGCCTTCTCCCTGAAAGCAGATAGTCCTACTTGGAACAGTAACACATTCACTGCCTTCTTGTACCATCTAGCAAGCACTGGGTGGCAAGAAGCTACTCACATTACATCCCATACACTATGGGGAAAATCTGCTGGTTTGAAAAACCAACAAACATGCCATTTAACTCCATGAAAAGGCAGTGAATTACAGATATGGAGGGTTTGTTTGTTTGTTTGTTTGCTTGTTTTTAAAAACGAAAATACTTAAGTGCATTATTAACAAGTGCTTTACTGAATTTGATAATGTCACCTCACATTATTGTTATAGTATACCTCTCCCATCTATGAACAGGATGCCACCTGGCCCATTCCCTGCTCCCAAGCCATCATCTGATCTTAAGGAGCAAGCAGGTGGTCCTTGGTCCCAAGTTCTTATAGGGGTGTAAAGGATAACAGCAGCACCAATTGCACTCTAGAACGCATGAGAAGCAGTGAGATTGTTTCAACACTGGGGAGATGTGTTCCCTGTAGCCTTTGCCAGTCAGCAGCCTAGTCACTGTGTTTTGAACTGGCAGGTCTTCAAGGGAAGCCCCATGTAGGAGTGCACCATAAGTAGTCTAGTACCAACTCCAGATACTAGTTCAGCATTTCCAGACCTTCAACTGTCTCTGAAGAAAAGGAGATATTGAGCAGGTTGTCATCCACACTGATGACAGCTCACTCCAAATCCTCAGATAACCTCACTTAGGAATGGCAAGACCAGGGATCCTTGAGCTCATGGAAATTCTCCAAACTGTACTTCAAAGCTCAGTTTGGTTCTCTCCCATTCTTATTTGTGACCTGTTTTTTTGAATGGGAAAAGTATGATTTTTATATATATATATATATATATATATATATATATTCTTACTGGGATCTTTATCAGGGGTTTCAGGAATTAGCCTCTGTGGCGCTAATATGCCTCTCTGTGGCACCAAATGATCTATGGGACAATAGAGCCTTTCTCTGCCTCCACCCTCAATGTCAGTTAGTAAATTAGATGGCATAATGAACTAGAAGGGAAGAGAAAGTAGAGCTGTTAGTGATGAAGCTGCAAATGTAACATTTTGTATTCCTACACCTCTTTTTCTTACTCATTCTATTGCTATATTATGTATATTATGTATAAAAGTCACTGGTATGGCACAATTACTTGTTCTGACAAAGAGGCATTGCTGACCTTTGGTCATTACCAACCCAAGACAGATTTAATGCCATAATGAGCTATGACAGCCACCATGTTCTACTGCTAGCTGGAAGTCCGACAGAAATGTTCTTCCACCTTGACCACCTGGCTTTTCTTAGTGGGTCACTTGCATGATGACTCATAAAGTTTATGAGTGAATGATGCTGCCAAGTCACATAATGATGCTACAGGTGTGTGTGACAGCAACCTTGGAGGAAAAAAGGGGATAGAGTCATATTAAGGCTTGAGTAGAAGCACTGAAAAGGCAAAGTTGCAGTTAGATAGCCTCTGTGGCGCTAATATGCCTCTCTGTGGCACCAAATGATCTATGGGACAATAGAGCCTTTCTCTGCCTCCACCCTCAATGTCAGTTAGTAAATTAGATGGCATAATGAACTAGAAGGGAAGAGAAAGTAGAGCTGTTAGTGATGAAAGCTGCAAATTTAACATTTTGTATTCCTACACACAAGGCAACGTTCTATACTGTTCGCCTGCTGCCAGATTCCAAGTGAAGTCAGTGAAGGTTTTATATGAACAAGGCAGACTCATGCTCTTTAGTGTATTGAGAGAGAGAGAGAGAGAGAGAGAGAGAGACAGACCCCACTGACATTTCCTGTTTATGCTGCTAAGGTGGTTATTCTTCTTTTCAAGGGTGGAAATCATTTTAGGAGACAGGAGAGGAAGTCAAAGAACATCTGAAGAAGGTTTCCTAGAGAGCAAATCTATGTTGCTGGGGCGATTCCATGGTGGTGCTCTTGTTACTTCCTAAGCCTTGCCAGCTCACTGTGGCCAGGGCAGGATGGGAGCAGATTTTCTTTTTTTGGAGGTAAATTACTATGCCATCCCAGGGCTGCTGTAATTTCTGGCTGTTTGTGGGGAGGCACATTGGGGGAACACATGGGCTTATGATCCCAAGATTCATGTCATGTCCCCTGGTTCTGGGGTTCTACATTACCCTGAGGACTCAGATTCAAGCAGATCGCAGGCCAGCCACCCCACTTCAGGGGGAGCTCTTGGAGCCCTCTTCTATGCCTTCCCAGCCCAAGGACGTGGCTCTCCGGTTGACTTCCGACTCCGAGGATTATTCCCCTGGATTCTCCCCTATCCTTCAGCCATGCAGGAGCATGAGATGCAGAAACAGACACTGGCCCTTTAAGAACTGCAGTTAGCATCCAGCGGGGGTAGAGCTCCTGAAAGATCTGGCTATGAGAGCCTTCTTAACGCCTCTGTTGGCTGCAGTCCTTTGCTGGGACAAGGGCTTCTTGGTGGAGAGTACAGTCACCAGCCAGCATCTTCTCTAATGTGCTATCCAAGGTCCTGATGTGGCCTAGAGCAGAAGGTGAGTGCTGTACTGCAGTCTGCTTCCCCTGGCCCTCATGCTTGGTCAGGACAATTCCGCATTTTGGCCCTCAGTGTCAGTGAAGCACCACTGGTGGGACATTTGCACCCACAGAGCTTTCCAAAGGGGTACTAGAGGCCCTTTTGTAGCATAAGTGCTATTCTGCCAGCAGCCCCCCACCCTCTATTGCTGGAGCAGCAAGCCGTTGCCTCCTGTGACCCCCTCAGCCACTTGAATGCCAGCTGTGGGACTGCACCCTTAGCTTCAGCTGCAGCTGCTCTGCTCTGCTCTCCTCCTCCTCCTCCTCCTCATGTGCAAAGATTAAGGTCTTTGTAATAATCATATTACAAAAAGAAGAAAATGTAGGGTTTAATAAGGACATAAATATTAGTACATGTATGGGTTCATACATTAAAGCAGAAAAATGACAAAACAATTAGTGCATTAACTTATTAGTAACACATTAATAAAAAAGAAGACATGTCAATTCATCCTTCTCTTAAGACAACTATAAAAGGGTTTAGATAATAGAAAAGACACTTTAGGGAAGAAAGGGGGGAAGTAAGAGAAACGGGGAGAAAAAACAAATGAAGTAACCATTATTCAATAAAAGAGAGTAGTTATAACAGCCTTCCCCAACCTGGTGTGCTACAGATATTTTGGGCTTCAACTCCCATAAGCACTAGCCAGCATGGCCAATGGTGAAGAATGCTGGGAACTGTAGTCCTAAACATTTAAAGGGTGCTAGGTTGCGGAAAGCTGAGTTATACTAAGGGGATCGAGGCCAGGGATGGGAGAACCAGCAATGCTCAAGCTCACCAAAATTCTCTGAAATTCACTTTGAAACTCATTTTGGCTCACTCTGGTTAAAATTTTCATCTGTTCTTTAGCTCATTTGAACATGAAAAGTGCACATTTTGAATTGTTAAAAGTACGCATTTCTGTGCATATTTTTCAGAAGTGTGCACTTCCCCCCAGTTGATTAAAGCATGAAAATTTGCATTTCATAGTGCAAATGTTTTTTAAAAAATACAAAATTTTTGAATGCAATCGCATATTTTTTTCAAATTTGTGGACATTTCTACACACACACACACACACACACACACAAAGGTGCTCCTACTCGCTTTTGGGGTTGTTGCAAATAGGACACGTTCAGTTGGTTCACATAGTTTGCCAACAGAAATGAAATTCTCATACATCCCTACGACCCTGTACCTGCAAAGAGAAATCTCAGCCTTACTGATCATTTTGCATAGTGTAAATTTGTGAAGGACTGCAACCAGTCTTTGGATTCTGGACAAGAGATAAGAGGCTGCAAGCTACCAGCCTCAATTCTGCCATCAATCACCTCACTCTGAGTCTGAACCCTGCCCCAGCCTCAGACACTGGAATTAACACCGAACCAGCAGAGAAACTGCACACACACACATCCTGTAGGGGAAAGTGAAAGGAAGTTTATTTTGGGTTTGTCAGTTACAAATTAGGTGGGAAGATAAGGGAGTGAAATTGACAGAATGGAGCACCTTTGCTACACACAGTCAGAGCTACAAAACAACAAAGCTAAATCTCACACTAGAGTACCCAGGCACTTACACATTAGCTTGGGGGTTGTTCTTCCTGGGACCTGCCTCAGCCACAGTTCCCTGCTCCACGCTTCTTCACATCCAGAACAACAACAAAACCCAGAAGCCATGGCTGACCTGTATCAATTTTCTCCCAGCCCCTCCCTTCGATAGCCCGACTATCACTTGGCCAATCAGGATTAATTTCATCTGGGCTAGGCAGGGGAGGGGGGTGGCTCTTAGGTGTCAGAAGGGTGAATTCCTGACCATACCTAGAGTGCTTAGAGTGCTTGGGGGATATTTGCATGCAAATATGTCGTAGACTCTGAGGAGACCCAGAGCCATCAAGAGAAACTATGTACATTCATAGGAGATTCTCAGCCTCCAGGCTGGGATTACACTTATTTACATGTATTTGGCAGGACAGGACACGGAGAGACCGCAAGCTTTTCTTCACAATATTCTGCTTCCCCCCCCCCCCCCGTATCTCAGTATTGGGATATTGCAATCCTAGTTGCTCTTTTAGGGTGGATTGCTATGAATGTTTAGACAGAAAACAGGCCTACAACTCTCAGCATGCCCCAGGCAGCATAGCTGGCTGGGGCATGCTGGGACTTGTAGGCCTTTTTTCTGTCTAAACATACATAGGATTGTGCCCTTAATCTGTCTCCAGTTTAAAAACATAAGAAGAGTTCTGCTGGATCATACCAAAAGCCTTTCTAGTAGGGTGGCCATGTGTCCTACTTTACAGAGGTCAGCCCTCTATTTGAAGGGCTGTCAGAAAGCAGTCATTTATCTGAAGGCTTTAAGTCCTCTTTAAAGATAAAGAATCATAAGAAGAGAGAGCCAGCAGTGGCCTTGAAGCTACCCATCAATCGTTAGTGCATAGACCGCTGTCCCCTGGTCACAGTCTTCCTGGCACTATAGTAAGATTTTATTTCTATTTAAATGTTAGTAATTATTTCTAAATTTGCCACTCTGCATATAAATTAGAATATACACATTGTATGTAAATCTATGCCCTCTTTTTTGGCAATACATTTCCTACTTTCTAGCCTGGCATCCTGTTTCTCATCAGTGGCCATCTAGATGTCTATGGGAAGCCCACAAGCGGGACATGAGGGCACTAGCCCTCTCCTACTGTTGTCCCTCAACAGCTGATATACAGAAACATGGTGTCTCTGATCATAGAGGTAGAATAGAGTTAGAGTTATCATTCCTGACTAGTAGCCATTGATATCTGTGGTCTCCATAAATTTGTCTAATCCCCCATACAATTTTCTCTTCCATGGATATAGGTCAGAATCTGGCTGATGATGAGCCCCTATTAACTCTAAAAAGGGAGAAGCGATAGAAGTGTTTTCTCTGGTAGTCCCAAGCTGCAAAAATGCAGGAACCTTGACCTGTGTTTTATCTGTGTGTATACATACTCTTTTCTCCACTTACTCTATTTTTCAAAATATGAAGCAGGGGAGGCAAATTTCCCTGGGGAGGTGCAAAGCTTCTCTCTAGCACTAGTCCCAAGCCATTTTTAATGTCACTGTTGCTAGGACCTTCCTTCTTTTCTTGACCACCTGCTTTTGCAAGAGGTAATTTTTAACGTGGGTTGCCAACTTTTGAAATGGCCTCTGTAGCTCTTCCCTTAGCAGCACTTTGATGTGGAGCAATTAACAGGTGATGTAGAGCACAATGCCCTGAAAAGCACCACCACCTGCTTTCTGCAGATCAAAACTTCCATTAAAGGCACAACAGCAGGCCAAGTCATATGATTTGGGAAGTTGGCAACCCTGCATGTAACAAACACAGGGCTTATGGTGATGAGATGTTGCTTTTCCCCCCCCTCTAAATCTACTGCAAGGGCAAGACAGTTTTTATAACGGGAAAGTTGACTTTTATTAAAGAGCTCTAATTTCATGTTCATTGATTACATTTCTATGTCACTTTATTTTAGAGGCTGAAAGTGGCTGAGAGGTTTGTTTTTTGTTCTGCAGTATTTGCAATATTCTAAAATGTGTCATTCAAATTCTCTTCTGTTCTTGCTGAATTTGCTGAAACCTATGTTCATCCTCTTGGCCAATCCCTCTTGATACCAAAGTGCTTTAAACTGTTTTTCCATTGCCATTGCTACCACACCATGGAAGTAAACTTGGGCCTCCCTTCCTCTCCTCTCTCTCTCTCTCTCTAACCAGGAACCAGGGGAGGCTGGTGACTCCTATTTCAGTGGGGCTTCTTTTCCATTGCAGGTTTTTCAGGCCATATTTGGAGCTTTATAGGAGCTACCCATGGTGCTGAACTTCATCCCCAAAAATAGGTTTACCACCATGGAGCACCATGGATAGCTCCTATGAAGCTCCAAATAAAAGCTGGAAAACCTGCAGTGGAAAAGGAACCCCACCGAAATAGGAGTCACCAGTCTCCCCTGTCGATAACATACCTGCATTTATTTATTTATTTATTTATTATTTATTATGTTTATACCCCGCCTTTTTTCCTGCAAGGAACCCAAGGCGGCTTACATAATCCTCTTCCTCCTCTCCATTTTACCCTCACAACAACCCTGTGAGGTAGGTTAGGCTGAGAGTCAGTGACTGGACCAAAATCACCCAGTGAGTTTCATGGCCAAGCGGGGACTAGAACCCGGATCTTCCGAGTCCCAGTCCAACACTCTCACCACTACGCCACACTGGCTCTTGCATACATACACAAGAATTTATACTCCACCCCCAGGCACCCCACCCCAAAAAGGAGTAACCTTTGCTTGCCAATCTGCTGCCAAGTTCTCTAAATACTGTCGTAAATCCGCTCAGTGTCAAGATATGCCGTCCTCGTTATAACAGTCCGAGTGTCCAAGCCAAGATATATTAGTCCAAAACCGAGCAAACGTAAACCAGTTAGGGGTCAGGCACAAGCGTAGTCAGGGTCGTTCCGAAGATCAAAGGTACAGAGGTCCGAGGTCAGGAATATCAAGAGCGTCTGGTGGTAGCTGTAACAAACAATTGCTTCCAGCATCTGAGTGTGTTTGGGACCTGCCTTTTGAGCAGGTGCTGATTGGTAAGGCTGCCCAGCTGGGTCAGGCTGCAGTTAGCCTGACCCCACCCCAAACACACTCCGGCACGGACTGGTCTCTGTCTGACCTACTGGAGGCACAACAAATACTGGAGAAGAACCTTCATGGAAAGAGGACGCCATGGAACAGGAGGGCAGACATTTGGGAGTACATTCACTTTCACAACACAGCAGACAGATGGGGTTACCCCATTCCTTTCTGTACCTATCTCAGTTTTGGTTGTTGTTGTTGTTTTTAATGGAAAGCCAAACCTCAAGGGGTCATGAAAACTGCTCGGCTAAGGCACCACAGACTAAGGAGAAACTATTAGATCCAATTTATTGGCACATCTAAGCCCTATTTATGTATTCAATCCCCCCCACACATGATTAGCATCACATGAGGGGAGAGCAGGGCTGTGCTCACTGGCCCTGCCTGCCCTGCCTCATCCCTGTGCCTGACCCCTGCCTGCCCCTGACCTCATCCCTGCCTGTCATTCATGCATTGGTTGGGAATAACTGACATGGTGGGGGGGGGGTGTACATATGTAGGCTTCTTGCATGATTTAGAAGCCTGGCTGATCAGCCATGCCAATTTTTTTCCATTTTTACTCTAGAGTACATGCAGGTGGGCTGATCTGGATTAAGACCCTAGTGTGAGGGGTAGGGGGGCTTTCAAGATCCAAATCAGAGCCCCTGCATCTACTCTAGAGTGAAAATAGGGGGGCATAGCTGCTAGACCCAGATTTAAAGTACTATCTGTTTTGGCCCCTCATCACATAGGAAGCATACCGAGGTGGAGCAAGATCCCTGCTTTCCCCCTACAAGGCATGGAAGGTAGCAGGGCCAGGCAGCAGGGATGTGACAGAGAGGGTGGGGCCATCGAGTGTGCATATCCCCTAATGTGACAGAAGCATGACGCTTGAATAGGGCTGACTAAGGCTGGATCTCCTGCTGGGTGTTTTTTTTTTTTAAAAAAAATAAGTTTAATGGCAGACACAGTGAGGCTTGAATCACAAGGAATCACAACACTGGTGGAGGTGGTTTTAATTCTACCCCATGCCATTTTCCAAAGGAAAACTGATCCACAGAAATTATTTTACCTGTTTGGCAAGGAGGATACCTGTGTTTTCTCCAGCGGGGGAAATCGTAGCTTGGAGTGAGGGCCTGGATCCTCATTGAGAAAGTAGCATGGAGAAAGAGCTAGCCCCACTTTTCCCCAGTGACGTAGTTCGACTCAGATTTTCTTCTCACCTGATAGGGATGTGCAAATCAGCAAAACTCAAGCTTACTGAATTTCTCCGAATTCCATCTTGAAGCTTGTTCAGACTCGAGTGTATATCAGATTGAAAGCTTTGCTTTTTTCTTTCTGCATTAAATCCATGCATATTTTTGTGTGCATTTCCCCAAATGTATGTATCAATTCTGCACATTTTTGAAATGTACGCATTCTTCTCCCCCATGGACTAAAGCATATTTGAGCACATTTTTCAAAAGAAAGCATTTTTTCATGCCCATTTTTCAAATGTGTGCATGCTGTGGAATGCATTTTTTCTGTGGTCTGGAAATCACATTGCAAGCTCAGAAATGTACAGACTTTGAGTGCAGATTGCATCCGAGTCTGTGCTGGGTCTGGAAGGTGCAAGCTGGGTAAATCCTGATTAAAAAAATGAACTGAAACAAATTTCTCATACATCCCTCCTCCCACAGCTGCTTTAAAAACCAGTGGAAGAGCCAATCCCCAATGGCACATCTATGTTGGCCTTTAATGCTAGATTTCTGTCATTTTTGCTAGAGTGAAGATGAATTGGGATATGATTCCAGTGGTTCTGGTTAAAAAAAATAATACAAAAAACAAATGTATGATTAAGTTCACCTGGATATTTGATCGGGGCTGTATATAGGTCTGCATAGCTGCTGATAATGATAACCAATACTGTAGTCTACCAGAATATTTACATGCACAATCCCCCTTGAAGTGAATGGAAGTTGGCAAGACAGATCAACAGGACTGTTTGGAAGCTCTGGAGTTTGAACAGAATGGAGATGCTGCAAGCCAGGACGGAAAGTTGCAAGCATTCATCTAATGTAGGTAGACCAGGACTGGGATAGGACTGGAAAGTGCATGACAGGACTGAGGTTCAGCAGCGAGTAGGCAGCCTCAGGGCATGTCTGCACTGCAAGTGAACTTGCTTCTCTTTGGTGTTGTGGTTTATTTTCAGTGTATTTGGTTCAATGCTGAGACAACTTGATCATCTGTTCATAAACTGGAATGGGAATTTCTTTCTGTGCTGGCATGTAATTAGGTGACTGTGGTGCAGCCCGATATCTCTGGGGTGCCTGGCTGTAGGTTCTTGTTTCCATTAACCTTCTAGGTCTCCTCATTTTTATTTTGCATCTTGGGTGAGAATAGCACAACTGTGCATCCCTTCTGCCGCACAGCTAAGCCTCTGTTTCTCCCTAATTACAAAAGATCTTGGAACATTGGTAATTGATACATCCAGGATGGTCCCTAAGATCATGAGAGAGGGGTAGAGCTTGCGTGTGTATCTGCAGAGAGATTGCGAATATGCATCTGAAAGGGGACATGTAGACATTGTGAAAGATGGAGTATGTAAATGCGAAAATAAATTCCTCAGGTCAGATGTTGCATTCTTCCTTTCTTGGCCATGTAAAGGGCATGTGCAACGATATATGCCAGTCCTCCCCATCCTGGCACCCTCCAGAAGTGTTGGACTACAACTCCTATCATCCCCAGCCAGCATGGCCCCAACGGCGGCCTAGGGATGTTGGAGAAATCCACAACAGATTCAAATGACTTTGGATTTCTAGGAATGCAACCTGTGGATTCTGCAGCAGACCAGCTTTTTCCGGGTCATGCAGATCCTCCAGACATATGGGGGGGGGGGGATTTGTGCAAATGCACACTTGTGCTAATACACACTTGCATTAATGCACATTGGCACTAATATGTAGTAGAAGAAGTGCAAACAGGTATGAAATCCTCATACATCCCTAAAAAAAAATCAGATTCTGTCAATGAGTGGAAGATGGAGCAAAAGACGCCTGAAGATTCTGAGAAACACAAATGGAATGGATGCTGTAGCGGACAGGCCCCCTCCTCCAACCTCACACCCTCAATGTGTACTTCGCTCTCACCAAGTGCCACCTTGTATTGGTCACTTCAGACTTTAAGCTGTTTTCTTAAGCTGCGTTAGCCGATTATGTGTCTTAGCGCTTATATGTAGCTATTCACCCACGTTTGTTTGTCTTTATTAAGAGCAGTTTGTTTTATTTGATTACTTGAAGTAGGGTGCCCCTCCGTTAATTCACTTCTTACTTTCCTGTCCACCAGTCAGATTCTGGAGACTTAGAACTTTGGATAAAAAGATTGATTTATTGTTCTAACAAAGTCTCTAAAGCTGATATTCAACTCAGGAACATATAACTTGGATTTTCAACGGTTACGTTCAAACTTGTTCTTTGCTTAGATTCAGGTTAAAGGCAGGCAGCTGTTATACAGTGCTCTTTGTATCAACTTGGCTTGGTTACTTGAAGTTACAGTATCAGAAGAGCAGGGAACTTAACTATCCCTCTCACTAGTCCAGAGCTTCATCTTTTTCCTCAGACAGAAGGTCCTTCACTCCCTAAGTGGAAACTCCTGTGAACTGTTCTCTACTAACACCTTCATGTTTGCTTTCTCACAACTTAGTTACTAGATTTCCTGTCTGAACTCTTTTCTTCAGTACCACCTTTCCCTACCTACTCTACTAATCTTCCACTCCCTCTCTTGCTCCAACCCACTCTCTCCCCAAATGACAACCGACTCCCCTTAACTGCCAACTCCCTGGGGTACTATGCTCTCTGCTTCAACCAATCAGAGCCTCTGGAATGTTCAGGTTGGCCCTCCCCGGGTTTCTGCCTGTCACTCCGCCACAGATGCCTTCCACAGTCTTCATTCAGAAAAGCTCTCTCTAGCTCTCTGAGTCCTAGGGATGTATGAGAAATTCATTTCATTTCTTTCCCCCCCCTCTTTTTTAAATTGAATTTTCCAGAATAACAACGAATCATATTTGGCTTCCACCTCATTGTCTGACAAACATTACCAATCCTTATCCAATCTAAGCTTCTTCTATTTTCACTTTAAAAATTTCTATCACCTTACCAATATTCAGAAATCAAAACCCAAAGTTATTAAGTCACTTTCCCCCTCCCCAAGAAGTCCACTAGAGGTTTCTTTCCAGTCTTTCTTGAATGAAGTTAAATTTTTTTCTCTAATTAAACAAGTCAATTTTGCCATCTCTGCTAAGTCCAACATTTTCAATAGCCAGTCTTCTATAGTTGGTATTGTTGCTTCTTTCCATTTTTGAGCATAGATTATTCTTGCTGCTGTCATCATATATTGCAATAATGTTCCATAGTCTTTCTCAAGTTGTAAATCCATTATACCCAATAAAAACATTTCTGGTTTCAGTTTAATATTCACTTTTAAAATCTTTTGTATCCATGTGTGTATTTGTACCCAATATGTTTTCACTTTTTTACATGTCCACCAAACATGATAAAATGTTCCTTCATGATTTTGACATTTCCAACATACATTTGACACATTGTTATACATCTTAGCCAATTTCACAGGGGTTAGGTACCAACGATACATCATCTTGTAAAAATTCTCTCTAAGATCAGAACACAATGTAAATTTTATACCTTTAGTCCACATGCGTTCCCATTGTTCCATCATTATATTATATCCAAAATTACTTGCCCATTTAACCATACAGTCCTTAACTTGTTCTGCTTCTGTCCCAAACTTCAGCAGAAATTTATACATTTTTGTAATTACATGGTCATCACCTATACACAATTGTATTTCCAATTCAGACTTATCCTGTTCTATATCATACATTCTTTTATCCACATTAAATCTCTCTGATAGTTGCATGTATGAAAACCAGTGTAAGTTATAACCTTCTGTTACTAAACAATCCCGTGTTTTAATCCGATATGTTCCCTGATGCAATTCCAATATTTCTCGGTATTTTAACCAGTTCTCATTGCTTGTCATGTCCTTCCTATATAATGCCTCTTGGGGTGATATAAGGGTAATTTTGGGAATTTCATTTCTTTTTTGATCAGAATTTACGCAGTTTGCACCATCCGGACTGAATATGGACTCAGACGTAGGGGTGGGCGATATGCCCACCACCCGGCTCGCTGGGTGCTTGGCGAGCGCTGCTGCCATGCCTGCTGAGGTGCTTGCTGGACTTCTGGGTTCCCAGGCGCTATGTTGTTTAAGTAGAAAATGGTGTAAGGAACGTTAAAAGCAGCTGCAGTTTGTGTAACTTGCGCAAATCGCAGCCACTTTTAATGTATCTTATGCCATTTTCTATGTTAAAAAATGTAGCACCGGGAACTTGGAACTTGGAAGTCGCTTCCCCAGCTTGGCTCATGGGAATGCGAGTCAAGCCAGGGAAGCAGGTAGGCCAGTGTTCTCCAACCTTGGGTCCCCAGATGTTTTTGGCGTAGCTGGCTGGGACATGCTGGGAGTTGTAGGCCAAAAACATCTGGGGACCCAAGGTTGGAGAACACTGAGTTCGCTGGGCTTCCATCCCCCCTAATCGAGCTCCGCCCACATCTCTGCTCAGACACAATCAGCGGTCGAAGTCCACACATTTCCGAGCTTGCAATGTGTTTTGCAGACAAGAAATAATAACATTCAACGGCATGCATATATTTGGAAAATGTGCATGATAAAATACATACTTTTGAAAAATGCACACAGGTATGCTTTAATCAATGGGGTAAGAATGTGTACATTTACAAGATGTGCACAACTGATGCGTATGTTTGGAAAAATAAGCACAAAAATGCACATGGATTTTCATGCAAAAGAAAAGAAAAAGCTTGCCATCTGATATGGACTCAAGTCAGAATGAGCTCTGAGATGGAATTCAGAGAATTCCATCGAGCTCGTGTTTTGCTGATTTGCACATCCCACATAATGTGGGCCCCATTACTAATAATACTAATAATTACTAATAATGCTTCAGTTCAGTTTTGCTGAGTAACCTTGGATACACATATATTTTCTCCTAAGCCTCTTCTCTTTCAACAGAAGGGGGTTGACCTGCTTCACACAGTACTCTTCCTTAAAGTTATGTTCCTTTGTGCTGTGCTCTTGCTGAGAAGCAGCCTTGTCCCTGGGCTGGCTTACATATGCACTTTCCAAGCTGGCAGTCTTCTTCAGGTGGTAAAGCAACTGGACCATGTCTGCCTTGACTCAGTGTACACATCATTAACTATGGGGTATACAAATTTATATGCCCATTTCCTGAAATCTTAACCCCAATAAAGAGGGGAATTAACGTATGCATGTAGCAGTTATTGTTTGTATGCACTAGTTGCACATATGGGCATATGTGCATGTGAACCTGCTGCCTCATTACACTGCAGTGGGCAAGTTGTGGCGCTCCAGATATTTTGGCCTACAACTTCCATCACCCTTAACTAGCATAGCCAATGGTGAGGGATGATGTGAGTTGTGGGCCAAAACATCTGGAGGGCAACTAATTGCCCCCCCCCCGGCATAGAGTATAATGTAATAGAGTGTTGGAAACCAGCAGCTCATTATTTCTTCACTTTCACACATGTAGAAATGTATGTAGTCTCAGAGGTGCCATTAGGTCAGGACTTTGGGGCAGATGTCCAGGGCCCCAGTTAGCAGAATGACTAGGATAGCCCCCAAACATAGCAGTGCTAGCTTACCACATTTTTCAGTAAGTGAAGTCATACCAGAGTCTAGAATTACCTAACTGCACCACGGCATGGTCTACCATTTAAAAGCCTTTAGTCCTAGTGGCTGCCAACAATCTTCTTTAACTAGAGTACTTAATTAGAGGAACTTCCTTCCCATCTTCCAAGGACAAGCCACTCAGGGCCTGCTTTTTGGTTTAAATGAACCCAGGTTTAACTACTAGGTATGAACAGTCCGGCCTGGTTAGTACTTGGATGGGTGACCACCTTGGAATAGCAGGTGCTGTAGGGAGGGATCATAACTCGGTGTGATAGAGCACATGCTTTGCATGCAGAAGGTCCCAGGTTCGATCCCCGGCCTCCAGGTGGGGCTTGGAAAGAATCCTGCCTGAAACCCTGGAGACCCGCTGCCAGTCAGTGTCGACAATAGTGGGCTAGATGGACCAATGTTCTGACTCAGTATACGGCAGCTTCCTATGTTCCTATGCTAGGCCATAACACATCCAAGTCACTGAAGAATTGGAGCGGGGCTTGAGTGCTAGTCTGAGGCTTTAGTTGGGACTGGTTTACCTGGACACTGTTTTTTTGTGACAGGGGAGAGGGCTCTTAATGCTGCTGAGGCAGCCATGGGACATACAGCTATTTATTTATTTGATGGCTCAGGACAGAACCAGCATGAGATAATCATAAGTAAAATCATAGAGAGAGAGAGAGAGAGAGAGAGAGAGGAAGGGGGAGAGAGAAAACCAGCAGATAATATGCTGCAGAAGGATTTAACGGGGTGAAAAATTGTTTCTTGCCGAACTGTCTGTGACACTAAACACTGTCTCAGTGATCTTCACTTTTCCTTCTCCACAGAGGCTTAGGGAAAGCGGCAGGCAAGGTTCCCAGGCAGTAGCTGGGGGCTTTGGAAGTGACAGGAAAAGAGCCTAAGTTCCCCACTCTGCCCCTCAACAGTATCCTTCAGCATCTCACAGATGCAATCAGTCACTTCAGCTGCTTCCCGCACAGAGGATCTTTCTCTCTGTCTCTGCCTGCCAAAGTAGAAGCGTGAAGTGGGTAGCCCTGAGACAGACTGCTTCATTGCTAGAGCACTATCCCTGATTCACTGTGGCATATCATTTGCATGGCATTGCAGGCTCAGCCCCTACCATGGAGGGGGACTTCACTAAAGGTGCAAGCCTATGCAAGTTTAGACAGAAAAAAAGGCCTGCAGCTCCTAGCATGCCCTAGCCAGCTATGCTGGCTGGGGCACGCTGGGAGTTGAAGGACTTTTTCTGTCTAAACTTGCATAGGCTTGTACCCTACATAACTTTAGAAAAGGCGATTCATTCAGGATAGTCTCTCTTCTACATTGGTGGGGTGGTAGGAGGGTTCTTTTCCACTCCCCATATACATCAGGATTCATGCTAACTGAACTCAGTAGAAGGAAGTCCACAGAGAATTGTGTTTCCCCCTATCTCAATAGGATTAATTCAGTTCTCACTCTCTTCTGATAATGAAAATGAGGGATAGTGGTTTCAGTATCAGCAATCCAGTGTTTTACTGGTCATTCCAGTAAATCCTTGCAGTGGTAGGGATGCATGAGAGATTCATTTCACTTTGCTTTTGATCAGGATTTACCCAGTTCACACCTTCTGGACTCGGACACAATCTTTGCTTGAAGTCCGGACATTTCCAAGCTTGCAATGCGATTCATGTACCCCAACAAAAATAAGAGTGTTCAATGGTATGCATACATTTGAAAAAGATGCATGAAAAAAATGTGTACAAAAAATGTGTAAAAATACACTTTAATCAATGGGAGAAGAATGTGTACATTTCAAAGATGTGCAGAATTGATGCATACATTTGTAAAAATATGCACAGATCTATGCATGGATTTTCATGTGAAAAGGAAAAAAAAAACAATGTTCACAATCTGGTACGGACTTAAGTCAGAACAAGTTTCAAGATGGAATTCGGAGAAATTCGGTGAGCTCGAGTTTTGCTGATTTGCACATCCCTAGATCAGTGTCTGAAAAAGCAACAAACTTCTAAGATGGGTGGGTAATATGTGTCCAGATGTTTTGGCCTACAGTTCCCATGTGCCCAAGCCCATATAGTCAATGATGAAGGATGATGGGAGTTGTGGGCCAAAATCTGTGGAGGGCCACAGATTGCTCACCCTGTTCTAAGATAACAAATAACTTTTGCCAGACTCTCTGTCCTGAACACAAAGCTTTTACAGACTTTAGGTTGAAGGTGAGTCCTAAGTGTACTCAGACAAATGTGACCTGAGCAATCTGCAGAAAGAGAGTGGCCTTGAGGATTCCTATACTAAGACTTTCGGTTGCCTTTATCCCAACTGCTTCCCACTTTGGAACTTGACTCTCTCGCTAGAGTCTACACAATTTTATACAATTTCCTCTTTATGTAATTTTCTTTTTGTAATTTTATCCTGGAAGACAATCTTACTCGGTCACGAGTGATCGCCTACTCTCCACTTAGTTTCTTTACTTGTGATCATCCAGACTCCACCCCTACAGCTCTACACTTCAGGCCAAGTCAAGAAGAGATATAGAAAAAAACAGGCCCAGGAAACCAAGAGAGTGAGGGGGAGATAAGTCATATGATATGACAGAATGATGGATAAATCTGTCAGTTTCAGTTTCTCCTGCATTCCACATAATTTTTAATCTCAAACTCTTTCACATCCTGAATACGAATAAATTTGTGATTTTTGGTAAATTCTTATAAAAAATGGTCTGAAATGAAGTTCTTACCCATCCCTAGTTTAGTCCTCCAGTTCGCACTTGTTGCAAGTTGCAACCAAGGTCCGACCAGAGTCTAGATAATATTCAGCCTAACTTCTCTGTTTTCTTACATCTTTGGGGATAATGAACAGCAGGCTTCCTACTGTGTCTCTGGTTCTCTGGGAGCAGAAAAGAACTTGATATGCCTGCTGTGTGACTTCTAGTAGAGGAGCTTTTGTTTGTTTGTGGTATTAGGCAAACGAGGAAAATTCATTGGAGCTACTGTTTGACAGTGGGATTCTGGCAAGTCCCCTGAGAAAACTCTGAGAAATATTAGCAATTCCTGTGTCACCAGCATGCTTGACTGCTGCTGGGTAACTTTTTGAAGCCCGTTCATCTCTCTAAAATAGTCTGACATTGCTGTTTCTAAGGACAAACAGGAATATTCACATTCAAGTGATGGACTTGGAAGAATATGCATAGAAACATGCAATTTCCTGCCTCCTAGCACTGGTGCGAAGAACAGAAAAGATAGTCCCAAGGGTATCACTATTCTATTAACAGCTCGCGGACACCTGCCATACCATTGCCCCAATAATGAAACTGTTACACTGTCAGTTATATTAATGGTGCTGTGCTATTAGCCTAAGCATTAAATTGCCATTGCAATGGCTCTACATTATCACCATAGGAGCAGTGTTGTATGAGGTATGGCTTTTTCAGGAAGAGCAATGTGAGCCCTGCTGCCTCGGTAGCTGAACATTCAGATTTCCATACTGTTTGATTATATTCAGAGCATATAAATGTTGTTGTTATTACTTTATTTGCTGTATTTATTTGGAGGCCTACAAATTATTGATCAAAGTATTAGTATAAAATGAGAGTGAATGAATTGTACCCTTTAATTGGACCAACTAGTCATTTAAGATGATTGCAAGCTTCCAAATAACGGTGGCCTTTTAGAACAAATGGGATGTTACATTTTTTGAGGGCACATTTGGAAGAATCATCATAGATCTAAAAGAAAATCAAAAACCACACACCAGTTGCAATTATTTTAAAAGAGATGTAACTCTAGCATTAACATAAGAGTATTTGTACAGCTGTGCTCAAAGGTCCTCTTGAAATTACCCAGCCTGTTTGTGAGCAGAGAAATTGGGGTGTGGGTAGGTGTGGATTCACTGAATTTCTCCAGGGCAGGGAGGGAGAAATTCTCAGGCAGTGTAGCACAGCTTCTTTCTTTTTTCCAGTCCCCCCTCCTCCTTCTGTTGAAAGTGGCAACAGCAGTGACTGTGCTGGCAGTGTGACCCCCATTTTGGTTTGGCCATAATACCCTGGACCTAGCATCATCCCAGGCATTGGGGTGGGGTGGGGATGGCCAGAAAGAAAAATATGGTGGGGAATATTTGGAGAAAAATCTGCAAACTGGCTCTAGTCATCATTCATATTGTCAGCCCGTTAACTATGATGCAGCTCAATCCTATCCACAATTCCTTGGAAATAAGTCATAGTGACTCGAGTAGGATTTATTCTCAAGTAAGTGTGCATAGGGTTGCAGCTTTGGACTTTTTGTTCCTCCCACCACTTTTGACAAGGGCAATAACAGCTTTTGATCACAGCCAAGTAGTCTGGGGCTTCACCTCCAGTATAAGAATTCAAAGCCCAAAACATCCAGGTCAGACACAGATTTTAGTTTATTTTCAGATGAGCCATTTGGAAACATGTACTGGGGATGCACTACATTACTGATTTGTTATATATTTTTATCCTGCCTTTTCTCCAGGAAGATCGGGGCTACATGGTTTCTCCCATTTTTTCTGTCCCACTGAACCTGTGACATAGGGTAAGCTGAGAGAATATGACTAGCTCAAAGTTACCCAATAAGCTTCATATGAAGCTGCTGTATTCTGAAACAGACCACTGGATCAACTAGTTCATTATTATCTATCCTGGCAAGCAGCAATTCTCAGGCAGAAATCCCTGGAAATGCCAGGGATTTAACCTGGGACCGATGAGCCAGGAATTCCTACATTCAGTGGAGAATTAAACTTGGATCTCTGTAGTCCAGGCCTTTCTATCCAAGACCACAGACCACATGACCTATCTTGGTATGAAGAAGATCCTACTCCAAGGCCAGCAGCCTAGCTGAATTTGGATGCAAATAGGAATGTAAAAAAATGGAGCCATTATATGGCAGAGGGTGAGGCTGTACTTTGTGGCGTGTCATTAACAACACATAAATCCATAGCCCAGTGGTAGAGCACATGATGCTTTGCATGCAGAAGGTCCAGGCTCAAAGTCTGGCAGCTCCAGTAGGGGTGGGAAGGACTCCTATCTAAAACCCCAGAGAGCAGCTACCAGTTAGTGTACTAAAAATACTGAGTGGTCCAAACCTGATATAAGGCAGGTTCCTGTGGACCGATTGGTCCTTGACTTTCTTCACCTAGGTTTTGAACTTCATATCTCACAGCTACCACTTTCCTCCTCTTTGTATCCTTTACATGCACCAGCACTCAGCTAGCACATAGAGAGGTAGGAAGAAATAGAGAGGGGGAAGGAGAGAGCTGGCCTGGCAGTGAGTCAATATATTTCAGCATTTTATTATTACTACAGAACTGAACCAGCATTTAGTTGGTTAGCTCAGCACAAAGCAGGTGGTCTAAAGTAGTGACTCGGCTATTGGGGCAAACGATTAAAGGAGCAGCAAAAAGAAATCTATGCATTAATTAGCAGGTCAGTGGTGGTTGAGTAGTTATTACTAAATTACACGGTTTGCATCTAACAGACAGGATTGATCGGTGGAGTTTGCCAGCTGTGGTGATTGTTTATTGAAGCTGTGAATCAGTGGGGATAGATTCCTATTTATTTGTTGATTGATATGGAATACGGGGTGGGCAGTTATCTTGCTCTTTCCCATTTTTCTTCTGTCCTGTAGACTTTTTTTTTTTATGGTTCTGTCTGTCAGGTAAGAGAGACAGTTCCACTTTTGGAAAGAGTGACCGTATGACGATAACCAAGTAGAATACAAATGGATTAACGAGGAAGGGTACCTTCATAGATAAGAGCTCTAGTACCCTAAATGATAGTGGTGGTGTTATTTATTCAAACATACCTTTTTTTTATTACAACATAGTTATAAACAATTGACACACAGTGAAATGTTGTGTGTATACAGTATGCCGTTCACAGCAAAAGGTGAATATGATCCAATAAGGCCCATCAAATGAGCAGTTAAAACAAACAAATTAAATTAGTGCTGAACTGGAATGTCCCTTCTATGCCAGCTTCACCAGCTTGTTTGCAGGATGCGATATTCAGGAACATTTCAGAGATTTCTAGGGCTGAGGTACAAATGGGCTAAGTGTGGCTTGAAGATACCACCAACAGCAATTATGCTCCCAGTTACTGGTGTGTGCCTTCACTCCCCCTCACACAGCTTGGAAATAAGAGCAAGAAACATTGACCCCACTCTGATGTAGCATTGTAATGAAGCCAGTTCGGAGTGAGGACAATGCTTCCTGACTTCATTCTGGAACCTTGGCGTGAGGGGTGGGGATATGATACTTCCCACAGTTAGGACTCATTGGAGTGTGATCCATGTCACTACCTGGACCTGAGGTAGGTAACCTGTCACCCTCCATATGTTTGTACTACAATTCCCATAAGCCCCAACCTGCATGGCCAAGGGTCAGGGATTATAAAGCTGTAGTCCAAAATATCTAGAAGGTACCAGCTTGTCCACCCCTAACTTAGAGCATGAAATAAGTGCAGAAGTGACAAAAAGGAATGCATGGGTGATGGTGGTTTCACAAAACCTTTCCACCCCTATTCTCCCTTTTGAATAAAATAGTTCTGCAAATAACTTTCTGCACAGATCTAAATTAAATAGAGCAGTTTACATCTCTTTTCTCTCAGCTCATTCTTATCTGTCTATAAAAGCCAATTCCCAATGTTCTGTCATTTTCTAATGATTTTAGGAGCAAGATTCCCAATGGCTGGCAGACAGGAAGGATAGGGAACAGGTTTAGTACAGTGTATTGCCCGAGGCCTACTCTAGTTATGATAGGGAAGCTTAAACACTGCCTCTGTCCTGGTTCCCCATTTGGCCTTCCTTGAATCACCTTCCCTTGACTTCAGAAATGGAGCAGAGAAGGTTAACAAGCATTAGTTCCTCCTCCTGCTCAGCCTTGTCTGCTTGCAGTGTAGCAAAGACTTGAGCTCTCTTCACTGTGGACTCTCAGCAACAGCTGCCACATATAGTACCGGCACAATCTCCCATGATACTCTGACCTCTTGTAAGATTTCCTGTAGGTGGAGTCACATCACCATTACCATGGCAACAGGGCTGAAGCTCACCTTGTCATCCACCTAGCTCAGGAGGATTGCATGTGTATATTCCTTGCTAACCATGGGTGTGTCCTTTCTTTTTGCCACCCAAGCTGGTGGGGAGACAGGATATGGAAACACTGTGTGGATCAGTTCCCTGCAGGAAGTTAGAGGGTGATCCTGGACATGGTGTAATGTTCCCTTTCCTTTTCCCCATATAAGTGAATGGCTGCCATTTCTTCTGTGGGGATGAAATAAAATGCTGCAGCACTTTGAGACAGTATCGTGATGAGGACAAAATTCTGTCCTCAGCCCTGATGCTCAGGGGAGTGGCTCTCACTGACAGAAATGCAATGGAGCTGGCAATGGCATTTGCAAACACGATCTCTCTCTTTCCATGTCCTGTCAAAATGGTAGGTATTTTTTTTTTTGCAAACAACATTTATATAGCACTTTCAAGCATTCAAAGTGTTTCACATTATCTCAGGAATGAGAAGGGTGTACATACTGAGACAACAATTGGAAAGTATTTGAGGATGAACCTCAGTGTGAGGCAATTTATGGTTACTGGAGAAGGAAAGCTGCCTTGAGCACCATTTGCTGGAAAGGTGGGATGAACATTTTGACAAGAAATGTGATAAATGTGAGTGTATCTTTAAGAAATCCACTTCCTGTCCATCCTGAATCTTGCTGGGTGTTTCTCTCACACACACTGATTGACTCTCTCAGTCAGCCATGTTCTAAGCTATGTTGTATTTGGAATAAAGTTTGCTGTTCTGTTAAGTACTTGGGTGCATTTGCCTGTTTCGTGGCTGGCGCTGAAAATAGAATCTCTGAGAGCTGAACTACATGAGTACATATGTTCCCTGAACCCATATATGAACTGGAATATTATCAAAAGCATGGAAACAAAATATTCTGCTTGTGTGGGGGAAGGGTAGGTTTGGGACAAAGAGAAGACTGGGGCATGGATCATCCTTGATGGGTAGCACTGACAATTTTGTAGAAGGCAGTAAAGGTGAAATGTGATTTCACATTGAATGGAAATCAGTGCATTTTCAAAATCCAAGACTTACATTTTGAGAAGCGATTTTTGCACATACATATTGGAAACTTGAGCATTCCTTCCCTTTTCCAGGAAAGAGAGTCCCAAACCTGGATGTTACAGGAGAAGAGTGGCTGCCACAGAAAACAGTGGCCCAAAAGCTCCTCCTCCTCTGTCTTTTGGTAATGTCTAGCAATACAAAGTGTGTGATGTCATGTCATCAAGCCTTGAGCTTCCCTGCTCCTATTTTAATTCATTGGCTGCCCTTTGCAGGAGCAGGCAAACTCAGAGTGTAATGATAATCTAATCACCCATTTTGTATCACTAGATGTTACTAGAAAAAAGGAGATGGTGGGGATGGTGGTTTTCATGGCAGCCTCCTGTCCTCCTGTAGTGGTGCTGTCAGGGCAGGGCTTTTGAGCAGAAATCCACACACACACACCCCAGCAGAATGAGCAGGAAGCCCCCCAGACACAGTACAGGCCTGTGGCTCACGCTGGCTCAGCTTGTCTGAGTGTGGAAAGCTAAGCAGGGTCAGGCCTGGTTATTCCTTGGATGGGAGACCCCTCCTCTAGTTTCCTGCACTGAGCTGGGGGTTGGACTCGATGGCCTTGTAGGCCCCTTCCAACTCTATAATCTATGAACCCTACGAACAGCAAGCCTGGCTTACCACACTTTGAAGGAAGTGAAGTAATACACATCATTGTCTAAAGACCATTAAGTCTGGAGTTATCTAGTTGCACCACCAGTGATCACCTGTAACAAAGATGCTAAAAATGGGGGTGGAGGGGATATATGAATCAGATTGGTACAGAGCAAGCCCTTCCCTGACAAGGGTAGAAGTTTAAGCGGGATGGAGAAAGACAGCTCCTTTCACTGTGGGGTAGAGAGAAAAGCATAATTCACCACTCCCATTTGCCATTCACTATTGATGGCATTTGGGATTGATCAGAAAGAAAAATTTCCCCCTGAGGTCTCCCAGATAGAGATGTAA
Source organism: Shinisaurus crocodilurus (assembly GCA_021292165.1). Lineage (NCBI taxonomy): Eukaryota > Metazoa > Chordata > Lepidosauria > Squamata > Shinisauridae > Shinisaurus > Shinisaurus crocodilurus. Next base: position 255,835,014 of record CM037878.1, on the reverse strand, counting down.
AGCAGGCAATAAGAAGAAAGGAGAGAGAGAGGTTGCCTGATGGATACGATACTGGAGGATTCCTCTCTCTGTGCATTAGGAACTCAGCAGATTGCACTAATGTGCATAATAATCAAGCTGTCAGAGACCTCGCTCCAGCTCTGCTTGGAGGCAGGCAACATTGAGAATATTTTATCTCATTTGCAAATGACTTTTTATGCCCAGTAAAATGCTGTTTTCATATCAATTAATAATTCAGCTAATAACACAATTAAAGCATCTGCCTTTTTCTGGGGGCAATTGCAAGGAGGCAGGGGAAGGCTCTAAGCACTAGGGAGGCTTAAGACTGGTGGTGTTCCAAGTTGCATCATGGAGTGTTCTCCGGGCTGCTGGAGCAATGGTTAGTATTAGCAGCAGCAGCACTTAACGAAGAATTAACAAATGAATTACAGATTTGAAGCGTTGTTTCCAAGTCCCTTGGCCTGCTAATCTCCCCAGTTTCAAACTCTATGGACTATAAAGCTATGTGCTAGTTAGGGAAGTCTACCCCTAGTGACTGAAGGTATTACTGCAGGCTTCAACCACATGCACAAATTTAAATTAATTACAGTTAATTACTGTATTTTAAAAACACAATAACCAAGGTGCACACCCCTAGGGTCCCCTTAGTATGCATTCCAAGTATGTACCCCTAGGGTCCCCTTAGTATGCATTCCAAGTTTCAAGTGTCTAAGTTTCATGGTTTTGGAGCTATGGTGGTGATTGACAGACAGACAGACAGAGACACACATCCTCTTTTATTATTATAGATGGAACACTGTCTGCCTGGGACAATGTTTTGGATTTTTTTTTTTATCATGTATTAGTCGGGTAATTTTCCATTACCAAGGCATACATCTTATACTGTCTGGGATATAGGATTGAGACTGCTTTGGTCACTGTGGGTGATGACCTATGCCTGGAATTGGACTGGGTGGGAATGCAGCTGTATTAGTGCTCCTGGACCTCTCGGCAGCTTTCAGTACCATCAACCATGGTATCCTTTTGTACTGCCTGGTTGAGTTGAACCTTGGGGCTATTGTATTGCAGTGGTTTCTGGCATACATCTCATATCGGGTTGGTTGTATGGAACAAAGTGAGAGTTTCTCTGCATCTGTGGCAGTTGTACAGATCTAGTGAATCTGTGAATCCATACTAAGAGGGTGAATGTCTTGAGTTATGACCTCAACTTGGCTTTGGCTTATGTCGATGGCAAAATGAGGGGGGGGGGGTAGGAGAGACAATGTAACATATCAACCTTGGGAAATTAGATTACTTTGGGGGAGAGGTGTTCTTGAGTGTTTGAAAATTATAAGAACTAGTGCCTCACCCACCCACACCTACGCCAACATATATTGGTGACTGGAATTTGGAAGGGGGCATACCGGTAATTGATATTAGGCTAGCTGTATGCATTTGTGTAACTCATTCCACTGGAAGTGACACATAATTGCAAATTAGGTGTATACAAGTTTGTAAGCATACATGTTTTGATGCAAAGTGGTGGGGAGGTTGAAGGGGAACTGAAATTTTACTCATCCATTCTACAACCCCCCCCCCTGCCCCTGCTTACCTTTTCTTTCTTTCCTTTTCCTTTATTTTTACCATTTGCAGCATTATAGCTTAGATATCACTTACCATCTAGTGGTGGGTGGCAATATATTCAATTACAGCACATTTTGGTGTCTATATATGGGCCATCAGCAATGAGTGCTCCAGCACCACCTATATTGTTGGAGGAATTAATTAGTTCTTTACAGAAAGCTAAGCCTAAACTAGCTGTTTATAAATGTCTTTTTTGGAATGCAATTAAGTAGATGTTCAGCATGCTAAGGAGGAATGGAATAGGGAATTGGAATGCTCTACACAGCCTAATCAATGGAAAGTTGCCATAGCTTCCATATGTACTATTTCTGTAGGTTTAAAATTGAGGCTGATTCAACAAAAATGGTGTTTCGTGTATATTGGACACCACAGAGGCTTGTTAAGAATAAGCTGTCTAGCTCTGCTAGATACTGGCATTGTAATGTGGGCAATGAGTTGCCGAGGCATATGGTGTGGGCTTGCCCTGTGGTGGCTTCTTTCTTGAAGTTACTGCCCACATAGATTTTGTTCTTGAAATATCTGTCATAATTGTGGATGTTTATGTACTTTTAAATTATATTCCTGTGATGAGGAGATGAACAGATGGATAGCAAAAGTGGACTTTGAGAGTCCTGACAGCTGCAAAGAAACATATACTTCAAGCTTGGAAGGATAAAAATCCTCCACCTATCATTCAGTAGTCTGATGATCTTACTGATCTTTCTGCATTTGAACGTATATCCTACTGTCAGTTTCATCTGATGTTTATTTTGATGTATGGTCTACTTATATTAATGTATATATTTGAAAAAAAGAAGTGTCTAATCTTTTTTCTCTTTCTCTTTTTTTTTAAAATCAACAGTGTTGTGAATAGTTATTGTGAATAGATATGCTTTTTGTTATGTTTTTGGTTGGTGTTCTTTTTTTTCCTTATTATTATTTTAAGGGTTGGTTCCCCCGCCCCTGTTCTTAATTCTGGTTTGACCACTGGTGCACATAGCCAGAGCCTGAAGTGGACATTTTAGTGGCACCATCCTTTCTGAATTTATGCAGTACCCTCTCAAATTTATCCCCAAATTTAAGTTTTTCTCAAAAAAGAGAGAGTGAGACCTATTTAAAAACACAGTATCTGATGGCAAAGATTTCTTTTTCAGAAATATTTTCAGACCAATTCTAGAGGGAAAGGAGCTGTCATCTAAGCAGTGTTCGACAGCATCTTTATTACTTTCTATCCAACTTCCATATGGCGGTGGTGTCAAGTTTCAGCTTTGGAGGAGGTGAAATATACATGCCCCTGGTCCTTTTTGTTTGTTTTAAAGGGAACCTCTTTCTATCCTCCATTTAGCGTCTGTCACTAGAAAGTGAGACCTTCTGAACCCTGCTGTTCGCAGCTGGGATCATTTGTGTTTTTCCATGTGGTTAATGTTGTCATGGTGTTCTTCTTCTTCTTTTTTACTAGAACAAGATGTTTATGAAAACACCTGCTCAGGCTTGCTTTTTCTTAATGAATAATTTGTATAGCATTAAATGACACTACAAACTAATTACAGCTGTTTAGATAGTATCCATGTGCTAATGAAGCCATCATAGATGACTATGTTAAGGAACTCATGACAGCATATTTAGATTCATGTACATGACCGCATGAAAAAAAGAGTATAATGGGAACATAACAGTACCTGAGAGAAATCAACTAACCTAGCTGTTTTCTCTTTTCTCCTTTTCTTCTTTTTCTAGGTAAGTGGATGTATTGTTTTTCCTATACCTGGATATTATATAGTACACGAGAAGTGATGAGAAGTCCATTCTTTTGTGTGGCTCAAACCTGTGCTGTTCGAATTTGAACGTGTGGTATTCGCTCCAGACATGTGTGAGTCTTTGCTGATTGTGTTGCAACAGTTATGACGCATTTGTCTTGTGATCTTCACATTCAACTTAAGAAAATGGCATCATGGAATACCCTGTTAGAAATGTGATTTTTCATGCTGTGGGTGAATGCATGTGAAATATTGGTGCATCTCAGCTGGGTCAAGATTTTTGGCGACTGTAGGCACACCCATGCAATCTATGTTCCCTTGTGATGTCACTGAGGATTCTGGTGTTTGTATTCTCAGTTATTGTGGGAAACTGGCATGATGGGCAGCCTTTCAATTGTGCTGCTCCAGCTAGCTCAGAAGTTCTTTATGATTTGACTGAACTACTTCCCATAATGGAATAGCAACCATAGTAGGGTGTATACACAGTCTCAGCTGTCTATGCAGGGGTAATAAAATCATGTTCTGAGTTTTCCTTTTGGAGCAGATGGTTCCATTATGGTAAGTTTCGGAAACTTGAGGAATGTTGATATTTAGAGGTCATGTGTAAGCTTTTAACAGACTGAGAGGGAAATGTCAGAAATTTCTGACAATTACCGGAAAATCTCAAAGCCAATTGATTGCCTTCTGTATATGTCAAAATGTCATCCCCATTTACACGTAAAAAGATTATGTTCCATGCCTTAGATGTAAAATGTAAAAAACCAAGCCCCATTATGAAAAAATATATAAATAAATCTGACATTTTCTGTGTCTCTTCATAAAATCTTTAAAATGACCAGTAAATTTCAGCATTCATCAGGTTTTTGACATTTACCATAACATGCATACATTTTTTAAAAGTCAGTTGTGGTGTCCATATAAACCAGGGTAGGATAGCCTTTCGGAATCAACTTATACCAGAAAATGAAGATCTCTTGTGCATTGCGCAAATGAGTTGCTCCATTGTTGTTGTTGTTTAATGATAGACTGGCTGGCACACTTTGCAAGGCCATGTCTTGTTATGGTAGACTGGAATACTTCAGATGAAAAAGGAAGTCCATCAGGATTGCTATACCTTTTAGTTACCGTATATAGAAATAGATATTTCAGCAGGTGCCTGCCTTAGGATATCTCATCCCACCATGCTTCCCTACATCAACATTAGGGGGCAAGGTCATCATTCAAAAAGAATGAAAAATCTGAAACTGAGCTCCTGCAGACATCCCTGGCCCAATAGTAGACATATGGGTTATGCTAAAGCGCACTTACAACTTCTTTCTCCCTTGAAGTAGAACCACAATGATATCTCACTTTGCTGGGGCATCTTACAAAAGATTTATGAGAATCTTTCATAACTATTGCTAACATCCCCTTGGATATATGATTTAAACTAGACTTTGCAAATGAATATATATATATATACCCAGTCTCATTTGACTTCACTACCTTTTCATTCCTTTAAAACCTAATGTTGAAATCTTACAGGTAATCTGGTATTACAATTCTCTAGATTTAACTAGTCACATTAACAATGATATTGGAAAGTCACACCATATGCCTACTGCTCCAGCCTATGACTATGCAGATCCTATCAGAGATGGTCTACCTTTCACAGTTAGGGTTCTTCTTGTACCATTGTGTGGAAGAAGTTTTGTAGACTGCTTTGGGAGTTTCTATAGACCAAAAGAGGTCTATAAATGTTTAACGTAATTAGTTAAATAATTAAATAAGTGGTGTAGCTTTTCAACCCCCTAGCTATCCTTGCTTTACATATTTGTGACACAATTGCCAATATATTTGAATTTTGTAGAAGCATAAAAGCACCTATGTTCTGTTATTTTAGTGGATTTGTAAAATCCCACTGAAACCAACAGCAGCTCACCCTTCCTCTCCTCTTTTGAGAAAAATGAAATTGCAAGAAAATTGACTGCAGTGAGTTGATTCATGCATTTGACAAGGGGGAAAGCCAGAATTGTAAGGTAAAAAATAATAATAATAATCTGTGCAATTTCAGAAATAGAATATACAGATTTCTTTTTTTGACAGGCAGCCCATTCCTACACATATTTCCTAAAAAGTAAATCCATTTTACTTTAATGGGGCTTACTCTCAAGCAGGGATGTTGAAGAGTCCTTGGTCTCGAGTCACGAGTCGAGTCACGAGTCTTTGGGCCCGAGTCTCGAGTCCGAGTCCTTGGTCCAAAATGGTGACTCATGAGTCACGAGTCACTCCCAAAGCTGACTCCACGAGTCCCTATTAAAATCAATGGGGGGTTTTCCCAACAAAATAAGGCTACTTCAGATGTGTGGTTTAAATAAATTCTAGGCACAAGTGTGCCTTTTTGTTTCAAAACTCTGCAACTGATTTTGGCAAGAACAGACCAGGCAGAAAAACCCAAAATAACCAGGCAGGCAGAGGAGGCAGGGAACCCCAAAGCAGGCAGGCAGAGGCCTTTGTCTTGGACAATTCAACTGATGAACTGGTCAAGAAGAGACCAGGCAGGCAGGCAGAGGAGGCTGGGAACCCCAGACAGGCAGGCAGAGGCAGCCAAACCCAAAATGTCTGAAAGGTTGCATTTTAGAAAAATGATTTTAAAAAATAAACTTGCTGTACTTCCTAAAACTTATCCATGTTGCATTTGAGGAACATTATTTTTTCTAAATGTTTGGCCCCCATTCTGAAACGGTGGGGTCTCATCACAATTTCACCCTCATTGAACACCCACTCCACTGGTGATGAACTTGCTGGAACCAGAAACACACTCAGAGCAGCCACACAGAGTAATCTCAGGTCCTTCTTCTGCCTCTCCCAAGTACGCAACACATCAATCAAACTAAATCTTGACACACTGTTGGGGCAGCACTCCTGGTGGTAGCCATCCATAGTGGCCGAGCAGCGGCACACCTCGCTTCCATGCGCTCTTCGCCGGCAATCACGCTCCTCTCCACTCCTTCTGGCACAGCCCAGGGATGTTGAAGAGTCCTTGGTCTCGAGTCCCGAGTCGAGTCTCAAGTCCCATTAAAAATATTGGGACTCGAGTCTGAGTCGAGCCAGAGGGGGGACTCAGTCCAACTCATGAGTCGATTCCTCGAGTCCGAGTCCCCATCCCTGCTCTCAAGTAACTGAACATATGAAGCTGCTGTATACTGACTCGGGCTATTGGCTTATCTAACCCACCCAATATCGTTACTCTGGCAAGAGCTCTTTGAGGTCTTAGGCAGAGGTCTTTCCATTTTTTCCAATCGGAGATCCTTTTTTAAATGGAGATGGCATGCATTGAACCTGGGACCTTAGACAAGCAAACAATGTGCTCTGCCGATAATCTATTGGCCCCAGTGGGGAAAAATGTGCGTAGCATTGAAGCCTTGATGATGATGTACATGTGGAATGGGATGGAGCATGTTGAGTCCCAAGGAAGCAGAGCCAACAGGAAGCAGAACAGTACATTCAGCATTTCTAAGCAGATAAGTTGAACAGGAACCGGCTTGTGGTTTAAACTAGTCCTGGAAGCATCACAAACTGTCAAGAGTAGTATGCTTTCCCTTACACTTTCCATCAAACTATCAATACGTCTTCTATTCTCTCCCTCCCTCCCTCCCTCCCCCATTTATCTAGGGATTTTTGCCTTGCTGAAACAGTCCCTAGAACAATGACTTCCAGAGCAGGTGTTCACCAACTCTTTGCCAAACATCTAATGATTTTGATTGTCCCCAAATGTCACTCCCAGTTGTTATGCTTTGACGAGTTTGCACGGCACTTTGAAGATAAAGTCGCTCAAATTCGTCATGAATTGGACACCACAGTTAGTGCAGCTCCTTTAGTAGAGGTGTCCAGAGCACCGTCTGGTCCGGTTTTATTGGATGAATTTCAGTTATTGAGGCCCGAGGATGCGGACAAGGTGCTTGGCCAAGTCCGGTCTACCACCTGTGTGCTTGACCCTTGCCCATCATGGCTAATTACATCAAATAAGGAGGGGATAGCCGGCTGGGTCCAGGAGGTTGTAAACGCCTCCTTGAGAGAGGGAGTGGTGCCGGCCTCTTTGAAAGAGGCGGTGATTAGGCCACTCCTCAAAAAGTCTAACCTGGCCCCAGATGATGTTAATAACTATAGGCCGGTAGCTAATATCCCATTCCTGGGCAAGGTGTTTGAGCGGGTGGTTGCTGGTCAACTCCAGGCACTCTTGGATGAAACGGACTATCTAGATCCATTTCAATCTGGATTCAGGCCTGGTTTTGGAACGGAAACTGCCTTGGTCGCCCTGTGGGATGACCTCTGCAGGGAGAGGGACAGGGGGAGTGCGACCCTGTTGATTCTCTTGGACCTCTCAGCGGCTTTCGATACCATCGACCATGGTATCCTTCTGGATAGGTTGTCTGGGTTGGGAGTTGGAGGCACTGTGCTCCAGTGCTTCCGATCCTACTTGGGCGGCCGATTCCAGAAGGTGGTGCTGGGGGATTACTGCTCTGTCCCTTGGCAGTTATGCCATGGGGTGCCACAGGGCTCTATTTTATCCCCTATGCTGTTTAACATCTACATGAAACCACTGGGAGAGGTTATCCGGAGGTGTGGGCTGAGGTGTCATCAATATGCGGATGACACCCAGCTCTATCTCTCCTTTTCATCTAATCCAGGTGAGGCAGTGGCTGTTCTGAATCAGTGCCTGGACACAGTAATGGACTGGATGAGGGCTAATAAACTGAGACTCAATCCAGATAAGACGGAGGTACTGTTAGTGGGTGGTTCGTCTGCCCAGCTAAGTGATATTCAACCAGTTCTGGATGGGGTTGCACTCCCCCTGAAGGATCAGGTTCGTAGTTTGGGGGTGCTCTTGGATCCCCAACTGTCACTTGAGGCACAGGTCAACTCGGTGGCACGGAGCACCTTTTATCAGCTTAGGCTGATATACCAACTACGTCCTTATCTGGACAGAGATAGCCTAGCTACAGTTATCCATGCTCTGGTAACCTCTCGTTTGGATTACTGCAATGCGTTATACATGAGGCTGCCTTTGAAAACGGTCCGGAAACTTCAGCTGATCCAAAATAGGGCAGTGAGATTATTAACCGGGACTGGCCGACGAGAACATATTATGCCAGTGCTTTCTCATCTGCACTGGCTGCCAGTCTGTTTCCGGGCCCGATTCAAAGTGCTGGTGCTAACATTTAAAGCCCTAACGGCTTGGGACCAGGGTATCTGAAGGATCGTCTCCTCCCATATGTACCTGCCTGGACACTAAGATCTTCCTCAGCGGTCCTTCTCCGAGAGCCCCTGCCAAAGGAAGTGAGGCAGGTGGCTACTAGGAGGAGGGCCTTTTCTGCTGTGGCACCCCAGTTATGGAATGAGCTCCCCAAAGAGGTTCATCTGGCGCCTACTTTGTATTCTTTCCGGCACCAGGTGAAGACCTTTCTGTTCTCCCAGGCATTTTAATCATTTTAATCATTTTAATCTTGTAATTGTTTTTAATTCCATTATTGTAACTGCTGCTGCTAGCTCTGCTGTTTGTTTTTAATCTGTGGTTTTAAATTTTATATTTTAGATTGTATTTTATGATTTTAACTGTTGTAAACTGCCCAGAGAGCTTCGGCTATTGGGCGGTATAAAAACATATTAAATAAATAAATAAATAAATAAAAATGCTTTGTAAGTACAAAAGGGAAAAGCAGCATTTGTTGATAGCAGAGGTCAGTTCAGCATTTTATTCATTCATTTGTTTGTTTGTTTATTGTATCAGTAGTGTAAGAAGTAGGCCACAAGAGTGTTCACATCCAGGGCACAACTGCAGGTAGAACAGAGCCAAATGGCCTATAGTAGCCATTTTCAGTGTGAAAGGGTCCTTTTGTGGGTGATAAAATATTCCTGGACATCTTTTTGCAGCCATTTGCTGGTGTTTGTACCCTGATTGGCTGATGTTTGCCACATTTCCCCCCCTTCACACTGGTCCTCTCTTCCTGGTAATGATAAAGTGATCAGCTTTCCCAGCCTTCTCCAATCTGGTGCCCTCTAGACATCTGGGACTACAGCTCATATCTTCTGCAGCCCACATGGCAATTAGTCTCACAAGCACCAGCTTGAAGGGTGAACTACGGTACCTTATGAAATTTGGCTATGTGGCTGTGCTGCTGAGGGGGGAAATGGGCAAGTAAAAGTTAATTCAGAGGAAGGAAATTAGCTTTGTTTGCCCTCACTGATGTGATGTCACCATGTAGCTAAATCTCATTGACTACATGACAACTTCACTATTATTACCAGAAGAGAAGACTGGTTTGAAGGAGGGGGCGTGGCAACACATCAGCAGGCCAATGTGGTCCCTTTTCAAGCCCCCCTGAAGGATTGATGAAAGTGGAGGGGAACATTTCACAAGGCGGAAAAGAAATACCGTATGTCAAACATGCCCATGGTTTGGCTCAATTCTAGGTTGAGGTGAGATGGAGCTGCCATACAGCCTATCACACGTGCACCCACACAAGGGTGTGTGAGCTGCTTCCCCATAGTGCAATCCAGTCCTACATTGCTGGGAAGTGTGTGTGAATTAAACAACCACGTGGGATGGCCAGAGGAAATCACATGGGGCTTTTATTCAAACTGTGTGTGTGTGTGTGTGTGTGTGTGTGTGTATGCATGTATAGAGGGTCTACTGTAGTGGATGTTTCATTCATCATGACTTTCCACTACATCCATCACCAAGGTTCACTTATGTTGCAGTGTAGTACCAGCTACAAGGGAGAGAGAATAATCACATATGTGTAAACTGGTATGAGGGCACCTGTCCTTTGGTAGTATATAAATGTAATCAAATAAATAATTAAATAAATAAAATATTCCTTCTAATATTGCATCCCAACTTGTCAACAAGGTGGTTCTCATAGTATCTTTTGTAAAATCAGAATCTGTAGGCTGTCTCACGTAAAAATAATTTTTACTATCATAGACTGCATCACTTGTATAAAATGTTAATCTGGGCCTTTAACTTGAAGCATTCTTAGAGCCAACCAGGAGCCTTTCAGTTGGAAGAAATGAAGAAGTTTGATTATAGAAAAAGATGCTCAAATCTGTTGAACTGGACACTGAATTAGGTTGAGCTATTTGGGAGGCAAATATTATTTGTGAATCAGTTATTGAAGAATCTATAAAGAGATCTATTGAGAGCCAGTGTGGCGTAGTGGTGAGAGTGTTGGACTGGGACTCAGGAGATCTGGGTTCTAGTCCCTGCTTGGCCATGAAACTCACTGGGTGACTTTGGGCCAGTCACTGACTCTCAGCCTAACCTACCTCATAGGGTTGTTGTGAGGATAAAATGGAGAGAATGAGGATTACCGTAAGCTGCCTTGGGTTCCTTGCAGGAAAAAAAGGCAAGATATATAATAAATAAATATAAAATGAGTGGAATCACTTTGCTTTGAGGCATGAAAGTGAGCTGTTGCCCTAGATGTTGTTGGTTCAATTGGAGCAATTCCACATGGTACAAGACAGTGCCAAAACAGTGAGCAAGAATAAGCTGAATTTCATACTTTCTCAGAATATGCCAATGGAGGGAATCCTGCATGCCATATGTTGGTGAGTTATGTGCATATTCCCAGCACCTGAACCTTGTGCATCTCCCCACAGAGGAAATGCACAAGTTCCCATTCATGCATATCCCAGGCGCACAAAAAAAAGCAACATGATGTGCAAAAACTCCACTGTTTAAATAGTTAAATATGAGTTTTCTTGACCATGTGTTAACATTGTTCTTGACCATTGAACATGCCTTTTAAATGCTGTTGAATACTGAAAATGTGTTTTCATGGTCTGAGCTTGTCTTATGCTGATAGAAATTTGGTTTTGCTAATTTCAAGAGAAGATGCAATATTTGTAATGCTTAATGTGCACCTTCCAACAGCCAAGTTCTAAAGTAATATCTGCATTTCCTAACAGTACAATAGTGCAGTCCTATATAAGTCTGCTTAGAAGTAAGTCCCATTAAGTTTAAAGGAGCTCATTCCCAGCCATAATAATATAGAATTGCAGTTTAAGAATCTGATCTTGATTCACCATTTTTGCAGCATTTTAACCCCACTGTAGTCACCATTTCTAAGACTCTGGGTTTTGGCCAGTAGCTGTATTTCTAAGGCTCATTCACTTGCCTGTTTCTCAGAAGTAATTTCCACAGTTTTCAATGGGGCTTTCTCCTAACAGTAAGTGTGCATAAAATTCCACCTCTACAGCCTGATCCTAAGCTTATTCAGTGGGTCTTACCCCCTTATAAGTGTCCTTAAAATCGCAGTCCTAGAGTGAGAACTTATTCTCACAAACTCCAGCCCAAGATTCAGAGAATTCTGTTAGTTATTAATGGGCAGCACAACTTTTTGCCATTTTATGTTAGTAGAAGTAGAAAGAAACATACTATACATTCATGCTGTGCTGAACCCTGCCTCTTTTTTGGGGGATGTTTTCTCTCCCTGCAAAAGAGGCATTGGGGTTTTTTTTCCCCCTGCCTCTTTTGCAGGGAGGGGGAGAATTTCAAATAATTTTCTCCTTGGGAAGAAAGACAGGTTTTCCACATAAATGTTTAAGTTTATGAGGAGGCTGAAGAAGGATCTTCTATCTATCTATCTATCTATCTTTACTTTACTTTAACCCCCATTTACTTTACTTTAGCAAGAACAGAGGGTTTTTTTCCCCTAAAGCTCTAAAACCCTCGCTTGTTCTTGCTTTGCAGAGAGGCTTCTGCAGCCTAGGAACACTTCCTGAATGCCTATGACAGGGGGCGAGGTTACATGGTCTCATGAGAATTCAGGAAGAGCTGTCAGGCTGGAGAAGCCTCTCTATAGAGAGTTTTTAGTGCAGGGGGCATTTCTAAATTTGATGATGATGATGATGATGATGATGATGATGATGATAATAATAATAATAATAATAATAATAATAATAATAATAATAATAATATCCCTCAGCCACTGCTTTCACTTTAAAAGGTTAGCGGAAATCCTGTCCTTCTCCCAAGGAGAAAATTATTCAAAATTATCCCCATACCATTTCTCTAGAGTTTTCATTCCCCACCCCCACCCCCCCAACCCGAACAGCCAAAAATGGAAGAACTGAAATATTTGGCACAGCACTACAAACATGTCTACTTAGAAGTAAGTCACACTGAGTTCAATGTGACTTACTCCCATTGTGTGTATTACAGATGGGGAACTTGCAACCCTCCGGCTGTTGATGGACTCCAAATCCCACCAGCTCCATCCAGTATGGCCCATGGTCAGGGATGATGGGGTCTGTACTCCAGCAACATAGGAAGGCCACAGGTTCCCCACCCCTGGTGTATAGGAATACAGCCATAATTATTTACCTGCTAATCTACTTTGGTTTAGAGTCCACCTTACTGGTAAAAAGTACCAAGCCCCAGATATGAATCAGACCCTGATTCAGCACTTTAGAAAATGGCCCAATTCAGCTTGGGCCAATTCAGAGGCTGTCGGCTTCAACTCGGGTACTGAACCTGTGCCATGATTTGGAAATCCGAGGCTTTGTGCCTGCCACTGACTAGCATGGAAAATTGAAAAACAGATCTAGCCTTTCTCTCTCTCTCTCTCTCTCTCTCTCTCTCTTTGAAAGAATTGGATGATATTTTCAGGCATAGTAGCCCCATCAGAGGGGATTTTTCCTGCCAAGAGTCAGAAAAGTAGATGAATGAATGTTTGTGCTATGCACTTTTATAGTTGATTATTTTTATAAGGTAGTGCTGATAACTTTTTTTTATTTCTTGGGATGGATAGCTGTCCCTAGAGATGTGTGAGGAATCTGTTTCAGGGATGAAAATCCATCATATTTCCTCAGTTCATTCCAGTGGATTTCATTCCACTTCACCTGCGAAGGCTCTGACTCACTGCAGTGCAAATCAAGCCAGCTTCTGGACTTCCGTCTGTAGGATGGACCACGATTTGTGGTTTTTTCCACTAACCGCCAATGAAATTTGTGCCAAACAGCACCCAGAAAGCATGTGTTTTTAACACGACTTGCGTGATTTCTGCAAATCGTGCAAGTTGTATTAAAAACATGTTCTTTCCAAGTGCCATTTTGTGCAAATTCCATTGGCAGTTAGGGAAAAATACACAAATCATGGTCCATCTTACAGACAGAAGTCTGTGAAAAAAACTTGACTTGGCCCACTTCCAATCATCAGATTGGAAGTGGGCAAGAAATCCAGTGAGCTCAAACAAGCTGGATTCCTCTGTTTTTGGTACATCCCTAGCACTGGTTCAGGACAGAGCAAGCCCATCACATTTTTCAGATGAATAGGTGCAGGGGTTTTCATGCAAGAGCATTCTTGACATTTTGAGGGTATTCCAAAGAGGACGTGCTTATCCCCCTGCCCCGTGGACTATTGTTCTGAAAATGACAGTCAGCCTACAGGTGTCCCTAAGTAAGAAACCTGCAAAGTTTCAGAAGTATGTGCAACAATTCAGCTGGAATGAGAGTCCTCAAATTTGTTTTTTGGGAGAGTGATTCGATTCCCCTTCCCTCTTCCCTGTTTTTTTTGTGGGGGGGGGCAATTTGTATGGAAACGGCACATAAGTATAAAGGTGTCCCGAGGCAATAAACCTACAAAGTTTCAAAAGGATAGGTATAAGTACCAAGCCCCAGATATGAATCAGACCCTGATTCAGCACTTTAGAAAATGGCCCAATTCAGCCTCTAGACATCTAAGGGCTAGTGAGTTATGATGCTTGGAAACCACTTTAAGACTTTTTCTTAGTGAAATATGGTGACATTGAAAGGATGGCCCCCTCATGGTGCCATCATTATCCTTGCCCAAAGCACAATGATTGGAGCTCATGGTAAAATGTGCTCTAAGCTTAGAAGGTAGGCCTGTCTGTCAGTCACTCAACCACACTCCATTCCCCCTCTCCCTCTCATCTGTGTTTTAAAGAAACAAAACCAAAAGACACTAGGAGAGGAGACAGAAGCCCTATTCAGGTGTTCTATATGTGAATAAATCAAACACACACAGTGGGAGGGAGCACTCCAGCCTTGCCCCTGCCCCTTGTTGCATTCTGTCTCAAAAGGAGAGCTTCCTTTATTGGTGGAGACTCTCCACATGAGCCAGAATGCTGGAAAATCAGTGTTCTTGCTGACATGGAGGGTCTCCATGGATAGAGGAGGCTCTCCTCTTCAGACAGCCACCCTCCATGAGTAGGGGGTGATGAAGGAGAGGGGCAAGGCTGGAGTGCTCCTTCTCATTTCATGGTAGATTTTTCCACATTTAGGATGCCTGAATAGAGCTAGAATGTCTGTGTCACTGTTGCAAAAACATGCTAGATCCTAATGTACCCAGTTCAAATCATGCACATTAGGAAGGAGAGAAAGGCTGGCAGTGGTCCAACAGATTTATTCTCGAGAATTGGAGATACAGGAGTATTATAACACTGCAAATCTGCATCTCAACATGGAGGCTGAAACCTCATCAATTTATACAGTATCTTCTGACGCAATCCCACGCATGCGCCGTACTAACAGGAAAATTCTAGCTGAGAAAGGGAAAAATACAGTAGAGATAAACAGAAATCTTTAGACATGCATAGTAAGCAACTGGAACAGAGGTAAGTCAGGTCATACTAACTCCTTCAGTCCCCTTTCACCCACTGTCTTCAGCTAGCTCAAGGAAAAGAAGATAGCAGGAGTGCAGGACAGCAGAGCAAGATAAGCAAGGAGGCAACATTCCTTAGTCTCATCTCTCTGTCTCTATTTTTGGATCAGAGGTTAGTCTGAACAGCAGAAAGTTACAGAGAGAAGCATTTTATTACTTTTAATTCATTAATTACTGAATTTTTACTACATCACCAAGCATGAATGGGTAATGAAGCCTCATTCTGGCCTGGCTTCAGTTCTGTTGGCTCCAGAGGGAAGCCTGCTTCACCTTGGGAAGCACCAGAAATGATCTGAAGGGCCTGATTCTTCTCAGACTTCAGGATTCATCCAGATCTGGAGCACAGACTAGTAAATATGATGCCCAGCTCTTTATTCCACTTTTAAAACCTAGGTTCAAACTTTAGAGTTGAACAAAGCATGTAACTTAGTTCAACTGTGTCTCTGCACATCTGCCATAAAACCAAAGCAGAAGGAACCTCTGCCACATTCCTGCCTTCCCTTGTATTATCTAAGTCACACAGGAAGACTATTTAAAAGTCATTATATTGGTCCAACATACATGGCGTGGAGGAAGACCAGGAGGAGGAAGAAGGTGCAGAAAAAGAAATCCTGAAACACTGGATGAGAACAGAACCAAAGTATCACAGAAATGGGAGTGGGGGATGCCAAACATTCAGATTTTTAATTTCATGTTTTGGATTTTTACATTTGAAACTTTGTTTTTGAAACTTGCATGTCAGGAGCAACTAATTCAATATGATGTTAAGTTATGACTTGCTGTTGAATTTTAAGTTCGTAGTGTTAACTTTCAACTGGACAGATTCAGTGTTTGTTCTTTTTCTCCCAAAGCCCTACGTCTAACTGTAGACTTCTTTGGGATAATTGAGGCAGGAGGGTGGGACCAGATTTAGGAGCACATAATTTTGTTTTTGTAAATGGCAATGAAGAGAATTTTCCTGATTGGTTTCCCCCTCCAATTTTAACATTGGTTTCATTGTGCATGCGACCCTTTGAATTTTTGCTTTCATCTCCACTTAGCTGTTGCCTGCTTATTAACCTCCACACAGAAGTCACCTGTCCTTGCCAATGATCCCACTGTGTCTCCCTCCCTTTCTGATGCAGCAGTTATTTGTAGGCAGTGTGGGATGGGGGGAGGAAGAGATGTCTTTGCCCAAACAGGATTACAAAAGAAATTGGCATATCATTTACAGTGGCCTCCTTATCATTATCATTAGCACTAATGCTTTCATCAGTTCCCCAGCGAAAGAAGAGCCTCTGGGGTCTTTCTGCCTCCTGACAGTGGAGACACCCATGTGCAGATTAATATGCAGCTCTGCTTATGTTAATGGCAGCTATTTGTAACATTAATATTTTCTTTCACAGTTAAAAAAAAACCCACAATAGCAGTAACAACAATAATGGTTTGTCTTGAGGATTTGAGCTCTAATGTGCTTCGTGGGAGTTGGAAGGAAGAAAACAAAAGCCATTGACCTAATTTTTATCACACAGAGGGGAAACGCTGAAGGTGCTCCTTTATTGATGGCACATCAGTTCCTCTTCTAACTTGCTGTCCCTTGTGAAAATAGGGAGAGCCTGGGCAGTAGGATTGCCACCATGTTTCTACACTGGCCCTGCTCCTCTGCTTTTAACAGAGACCTGCCATACTGAAATTTAGCAGAGGAAAACTTTTCAGGCACTTAGCTCACTGCCAAGGAGCTAGGGATGTGCACAGGGCTCGCTGGGGTGTGTGTGGAAGCTCGGCGAACTTGCCGCCGCCGGGCTTGATTCCCCCAAGCTCCGCTCGACCTACCTTTCCCTGGCTCGACTCATGTTGTCACAAGCCGAGCTGGGGAAAGCGACTTCTGGCGCTATGTCGTTTACATAGAAAAAGGCGTAAGATACACTGTTTACGTAGAGTATAGCATAATATACATTTTAAAAGGCTGCATTTACGCAAATTGCGGCTCTTTTTTACGTATACTACGCTATACTCTACATAAATGACGTAGAGCCGGGCAACTCAGAAGTCTGGCGAGAGCCTCAGCTGGCACCCGCTGGAGGCTTGGCTACTTGGCTAGGGATGTGCGCAGAGCTTGATTGGGGGTGGAAGTCCAACAAACTTGCTTGGCTTGACCCGCCAAGCTCCACTCACCCTACCTTTTCCCTGGCTTGACTCGCGTTCTCATGAGCCGAGCCGAGGAAAACGACTTCCAGGTTCCAGTGCTACATTGTTTATGTAGAAAACAGCCAAATTTGTGCAAATTATGGCCAAATTTGCGCAAATTAGGCCGTTCTCTATGTAAACAACATAGAGCCTGGGACCCGGAAGTCTGGCAAGCATCTCAGCTGGCACTCACGCTTGGCTTGGCTCGTGTGGTGGGAGCTCTCAACTCGCACACCACGAGTCGAGTGCCAGGCAGATCACCCATCCCTACCTGGTGCACCTTACAGATTAAGGGATTTATTATTTATTTATTAATATCATTTATTACCCACTTTTCATCATAAAAAAAATCCCAAAGTGGGGTACAACCAATAAAACACAATAAAAACACATAACATCAACCAACACACACACACACACACACACACACACAAACAGGGTAGAACAGTGAGATAGAACACGGTACAGGGTAGTTTGAACAGGGGAAATCTGTATACTTCCCTGTTCAACGCTACCCTGTTTGGGGTAGATCCACATTACTTCACATTCTTCTTGCATTCATTTGCTTTCTGTACATGATTCCTTACAATACTTGGGCCTCCTGATTGATTTGAGAAGACATCCAAAATGTTTTGAACAACTGACACTTGACTGAATGGTGGGAGATTCAGGAGAGATAAAAGGAAGTACTTCTTCACACACCGGATAGTTAAACTATGGAATTTACTTCTACACGTTGTAGTTATGGCTGCCAATTTGGACAGCTTTAAAAGTGGACTGGACAAGTTCATGAAGGAGAAGGCTATCAATGGCTACTAATCCTGACAGCTATATGCTACCTCCAGTATCGAGGCACTATGCCTAGGTACCCCAGTTGCTGAGGAATATGGATGGGAAGGTGATGTGGCACTCATGCCCCGCTTGTAGATTTCCTGCAGGCAGCTGGTTGGCCACTGAGTGAACAGAATGCTAGAGTAGATGGACTCTTGGTCTGATCCAGCGTGGCTCTTCTTATGTCCTTATGAATAACTACATTAGAAGCAAGGATTACAAAGAACTACAGCCTGGGTCTTAAAACTCATTTCATGGGGGGAGGGAGTGTTAGGAATAAGACCTGAGCCATTGGAAACACATTTTCCATAACATTTGTGGATGTGGAACAGGTTTCCCCTAACCTGGTGCCCTCCAATTGTGTTGGGCTGCAATTCCTATAATTCCCACCCACCATGGCCATTAGCCATGCTGGCTGGGAATTAAGGGAGCTGAAATCCTACATATCTGGAGGGTGATAGGCTGGGGGAGGCAAATATAGGGAATTGGGGTGTTGTGTCTTTCTGCAATCTGTGACCAAGCCTTGAAAACAGGCAACGCTGTTGGTTTTGCTTTCTTACTTGTAGAAGTCCCGAGGTTTTTCTTGGCACAAGGCTTCTCCACAGGAGTAGAACATTATACAGTGTCTTTTGTTCCACAGGCAGAGGTTTCTCTAAGTCAGGTTGTTAACATTTGATTATTTTATGTAAGTAAATAAAACAAAAAGATTTTTGCAAGATGGTGGATTGAGAACCTTTAAAAATTGCTGTAATTAGCTTCTCTGGGAGAGCATTATGGTATTTAATAGGCCCCTTAGTGATAATTTTAGTAGCCTAGCCGGTTGCCTGACAAAGTACCATACACAGCATGTTTAATGTTGTTTTAATTAACAACTCTTAAAAGAAAATGTCAATTATGTTTCAGTAGGTTCTGGTTTTATACTGACAGTAAGAAGAATGCCGCTTATTTGGAAAGGAGGAGGAGGAAAGCCTGTATCATTCAGGAATTGGGGGGTGGCAATTTAATTTCTTCATTCCCCAGAAGTTGAGTTTGTTTTGTCACAGTAGTACCATTGTGTTCTCAGGAGTTGAGTGAGATTGATTTCTTTTGTTTTCCCCATTAGCCAACCCTTTGCAAACTTTAAAGTATGGTACAAAACATCTACAGCAGGGGTGTTGAACCTCGGGGCAGCAGGCTAAATTTAGCCTACCCGGGGGGGGGGTCCCAATCCAGCCCAGATGGCCACGCACCCTTCTCTTAACCCTACACCTTTTCAAGCCCAACAAACTGTGGAAGAGCAGGTGGTGAATGTAGGAGAGCAGAGTAATGAGCCATTTTGGGAAGCTGGCCATTCATAGATTTCATAGATCATAGAGTTGGAAGGAGCCTACAAGGCTATCGAGTCCAACCCCCTGCTCAATGCAGGAAACTAGAGGAGGGGTCTCCCATCCAAGCAATAACCAGGCTCGACCCTGCTTAGCTTTCCACACTCAGACAAGCTGAACTGTATGTGATACAGTTATCTCCAGGCCATCTCCTGTCCCACTTGCTGTGCCATTGACCTTTTTAGTTTATACACCTGCTTCTGACAAAAATGATTAGGGTTATGTGAGCTAGTTTCTGTAGGAGGAGAGATGAAAAATATTAGGGTCTTTGCACTAAGGGAAATAACTAAAGCACAAGAGACCCCTATGGATGCATTTAGAAAGGTAACTAAACTAATTTTAGACAAGCTGAGACAGCGTAAGCCACAGGCCTGTATAATTCTAGAAGGCAGAGGTCAGATTGGTTACAAAGGGTTTTTCTGTCCAGTAACTAAGGCAATGTGCTAGAGCAGAATAGTAATATCAGAAATAATAAAAGAAAAAAAGTGTACATGTGAGATGATTGTCTGAATCTGGGTCAACTTATGGAAGCTCCAGCTAGTGCATGTTAGCATTGGGGTGGAATGATTACAATTGTGGCTTCAGAGGTTGGCTTGTGCCTTTGTTGGTGTTCCCTTACTTGCAAATGTCGGGATATTTTGCCTTGCCAACTTGCACGCAGCATCAGCTTTGAAAAGGTGTGGGTTCTTCTGCATTCTGTCTTTGAATGTCTAGGGGTATACTGGGATGATTTCTAGATATAATCACTTACTGATCAACTTTAAGTTCATTCAAATATCCATTCCTGTAACCCATTTCTTGTCCCCCACCCACACTTCATGTATTATGCAATTTTGCTTCTTTTTATTTTGTGGGGGAAGATTCAGACCAACCTGTCAGTGGTTATTTTCCTTCAGAATACAAAGTGCATTGGAGTCATGTTGCAGTTTTTACACATTTCCATATCGAAAAGAAACCAATGTGAATCAGCAGCCAGCACTATTTCCAAGGAAAATTCAGGTCATGCCCCAGAGGCAGCAATTTCACCACTCTTCAAAAGCTTCCCCTCTGGGCATTGTCACATGATACTTTCAGCCCTTGACAGCCACAGTTTTTAGTCTACCTTTGGTGACTTTAGCCACATTGACACAGGCTGAGCTGGCTGCGAGCATGCCAACATCACGCACAGAAGACAGCATGCATCAGGCTTTTGACATTGCATTGCTGTCACAGCATGCACAGAATTGATTCAACATGTGGGAACAATTAAACATCGGTATAGTCTGATTAAATCTCGTGAGAGCCATAGACTGGAAAGATCTTGTGAACTGGCCTTCTAATCCAGGCAGACACCTTGTAGTCCATTCATTTTCCAGGCAGCCTTGTGCAAATGAGTTAATCAGATAACTTTGGTAGATCTCCTGTAGGAATGGGTGAGAATTTTATTTCAGTCCATTTCTGATAAGAATTTACCAAAATTCACTAACGTCTTCATATTTGTGATGGAAAGAACTCGAGACTGCATGTGAAAAAAACTGAAACTGAGAGATTTGTCCATCCAGGACCAGGTTTTTGAGTGCTTTGCTCTTACGTTTTTTGGGTTTGAATCCCTGTGAATTTATCACAATTTGCAAATTTCTTCATATTTAGTTCAGAAAGAACTTGAGAATATTTTTTAAAAAAATCAGAATGTGGGAGAAAGCAAAAGTGACAGATTCATCCATCACTAGCTCTCCTGCCTCTGTGTAGGGTGGCACTGACAGCACCAATCGTAAGCAAGTTTACTCAGAAGTAAACACTTTGTTAAATGTGGCTTACTCCTAGAAATATTAAAGAATTGGTGTTGGAAAGAGCTGGACAAATATATTTTTCTTCCTTTCACAATACTTGAATTTGGGATTATCCAATGAAATTGGGATAAATAGAACTACTTTTTTTAAAACAACAACACATAATTAACCTATGCAATGTGATGATGGCCCCTAGCTTTAAAATAAAGGTTAGACAAGTTCATGTAAAATAGTCTTCCAATGGCTATTAGATACCTAAAGGAAAACTCCATATTCAAATGCAATATACCTCTGATAACCAGATGCTGGAGGAGGAAAAAGGGGGGGATGAACATCACCTTGATGCCATACTTCGAAGGTCCCAGAGACACCTGGATGGCCACTGTTGAAAACAGATATGTACCTTGGTTTGAGAGACAGTTATTTAACCAAGGCTACACAATGATGTTAGTCTCTGAACAGGGATTTGAGTGAGCAGCAGCAATCCATATCATAAGTGAGCAGCAGCAATCCAATAGTAATCATCAACCTTTGAATACCATCTCTTCTGCTTGCTTTTGTGGATTTGAATTCTCTCTTACTCTTCCTTCAGAAGGTGAGGAAAATTAGTTACCTTTCTAAATGCATCCATAGGGGTCTCTTGTGCTTTAGTTATTTCCCTTAGTGCAAAGACCCTAATATTTTTCATCTCTCCTCCTACAGAAACTAGCTCATAACCCTAATCATTTTTGTCAGAAGCAGGTGTATAAACTAAAAAGGTCAATGGCACAGCAGTGGGACAGGAGATGGCCTGGAGATAACTGTATCACATACAGTTCAGCAGTAATTCAGTGAGTGTGCACCTACTGATACTCTGACATTTCTAACACATATCCCCTGTTTGTCCCTTGCTTACTAGCAACAAACTGCTAGTAAAAGGAACAAGCTTTCCTGAGTCATGTTATTCATTGCTTATAGAAGCTGATAGTTCACTCTTCCACTGATGTCCTGGTGCCACTCTAACGCGCACTTTGGTCTCCCTCCTCCCTTGGATATCTAACCCGCCAGGATACATAGCACCAAAAGCCCTGAGGGATGGCTGAGAATTTAATTTCAGTTAGTTTTTGATCAGAATTTACCGAAATTTGCAAATTTCTTCATGTTCAAGACAGAAAGAATATAATATTAGAAGAAGGAGGAGGAGAAGGAGAAGGAGAAGAGAGAAACCAAAACTGACAGATTTGTCCATCCAGGCCTAGGGCTTAAAAGTCTAGGTTTGAATCCCTTGCACTTCCCCCCCCCCCCTGGCAGGCTCCTCATCTTCAACAACTACATGGCAAGCAGATACATCATGGTCTTCTCCATGCTGGGAATAGCTGTACCTATGGAATTGGGCTGATGCAGATTGGTGATAATTTCATTTCAGTTTGGTTTTGTTAAGAATTTACCAAACTTTGCAAAATTCATCATATTTGAAACAGAAAGAACTTGAGCTTTTAAAAATCTGAATGACAGATTCATCCATCCCTCATTTCATACATGATTCAACAATTGTGAGCATAATCTGAGAACACATTTATTTATTTATTTATTTATTTATTTATGACTTCTGTGTTGGCTCATATATGTGCATTCTAGCACTGCCACTTGGGAATTGTACTGCAGTGTCAAGGCAAAGTTAGTGTATTGTCTTGCCTAGGCAACCATCTAATGTTCCCATTTCTCCAAATACATTCTGTATCACGATGCTCTGTCCCATGACTGGTTTTGGTTAAGTTTTAGATTGGTTGATTTGTTCTTCATGACAAGTCCCCCCCACCCCAAATAGTTGGACTCAGAGGTTTTTGCTTTTGTAATCACTACATTTACATGATATATACCCTACCCTTGAGGTGTATGTGAGTTTTTCCATCTTGGAAATTCCTGGCCAAATTGATTGCTCAAATCTAGTGATGGGCAAACTGATCCCATCATAATTTGAAACTTTCTTGCTGATTTACAAATCAAATACTATAAACTTGGATAAAAGTTCTTAGTTATTATTAGATGTGCACATACAAAAATCTGAAAATACGGTGGCATCACCTGAGTGCGTCTTAGGAATCTGGCATTCATAATATGGGGTTCTTTTCCATCCCGTGTGCCATGTTATCATGCATCACAATGCATCTTTCTCTGTTTGGCTGTCATCACATGTGCTTTGTTTACAATTGA
The DNA here is from genome assembly GCA_021292165.1 of Shinisaurus crocodilurus. Lineage (NCBI taxonomy): Eukaryota > Metazoa > Chordata > Lepidosauria > Squamata > Shinisauridae > Shinisaurus > Shinisaurus crocodilurus. The sequence continues at coordinate 255,811,664 of CM037878.1, read as the reverse complement.
AGATTGATTTGGAGGCAGTGGCTGCAGAAGCAGAACAAACAGAAGCAGCAACATTTCTTCTAACATGATTGGTTGTTGTATGGTTTCAGATACATATTTTTAAACTAATTGGTTCCTTTCACAAAAAGTAACTAAGGGGTTACAGTAAAAAACATTATCTACCTGTGCATAGGGTTGGGATAATCAGCAGGGCTTAATCTCATTGAGGTCCTCCGATTTTCACCTTGAAGCTTGCTTTGGCTTGTTTCTGTACCTGATCTTCTTGTGATCTTCTTCTTCTTCTCCTCCTCCTCCTCCTCCTCCTCCTCCTCCTCCTCCTTCTTCTTCAGATAGGAAAAGTGTATATTTGGGTGTGCCTTTTTGAAAAGTGCACACCCAACTGAACACTTTTCTCCATTGACTAAAGTGTGAAAATGTGCATTTCCCCCAAAATGTATATTTTTAGGTGCACATTTTCCCAATGTATGCATTTTTTGAACATGAACACAAGCTCAGGAATATGCAAGCATTTCCTGAAATATGTGCTCATGTTTGGGGGTGCAGATGGGGCAAATTCTCATCCAAAGTGTATCAAAACAAAATTGTCATACATCCCTATAATAGTGGGATTTTTCCATTTGCTTCAGAAATCAAAGGGTTAAGGCAACAAACAACTGAGCATGGGAGAGTTTGGCTGGTTTTTCATGCCAGCCATGCAGGCTGTGCAATTGAAGAAAATATGAATTAACTCATAATCAGTCTTTGTTTGAATTGCAATACCATTTACATTCATTGTATCAAAGTCCAGGCTCATTATAAGTTAAAGAATTATGAACATACTAGATTCAACTTATGAACTGGATAATTTCAAGTTTCAACGGCATCACTATTCAATTCATGACTCCGGAACAAGGGTATTGCACTGTATTTTATAAATAGCATGCCAATTTTTAAAAGTTCTAGTCAATCTCAATTATCAGTGAACTTGTACAGACTACCAACACAGGACTTGCCTTTTTGAATACCTACCCTGAGGAGTGCAGGTGTATAATAGGTACATAAGCACACAGTATTCTTGATTTAAATAATTTTTCATGGCCAATTTACATTAGGTTGAATCCAGAATACGTTACTTAAAATTGGGTCCAGCTGGACGGCCATCTGTCAGGGATGCTTTGACCTGGATTCCTGCATTGAGCAGGGGGTTGGACTTGATGGCCTTGTAGGCCCCTTCCAACTCTACTTTTCTATGATTCTATGATTCTATGAAATCAATGCAACATGTTAGTTATATCTTAAGTCATATTGATTTCAACAGGACGTAATTTCAACCAACTTAGTCTGGATCCAATGTATTGTGAGTCTGTTGTTTTCACAGTTTGGCAGCATTGCTATACACCTTCTCCTGCCCTTAAGTCCTATAAGTGTTTTTTCCCTAGCCTCCATTTCTCCTTAAACATCCATTTCTTATATCTGTGGTGGCTTCCCCTTAGATTTTTCCTTTCTTTATGCTTGCTTGCTTCTCAGCCTAGTGCCTACCCTGTCCCCTTTCTTCAAACATTCTGCCTCTAAACCAGTCAATTTCCTGATCCTCCCTCTGCCACAGAATTTCCTGTCAACATCACATCACCTTTTCCATTCATAGAACCTGTCTGAGGGTCCCTTCGACCCTTCCCCCTCCAACTGACCTGTCTGTTCTGCTTCTTTTACTAAAGCAACACAGTTTGTGTGAATATTCTATAGCTGATCTCTTTCCTTTGAGAAGGTTCAATGTTGTGTTAGACAAGAGTATGTGCATCACAGCAGTTTCATAGATCTGGGGTGTCAGGTGAGAATTTTATATAGTATGATTTTTGAAGAAGTGCCGTATTCGTAGTTGAAGCAGCTAGTAGCTGCTTTATCCTGTCTTTTGCTGTCTTTTGCATGTGTTGCATTTGACAGAGGTGTGTAGGTTGCTCACAGTATTATTGTAAGGGTTCCCAAGGAGCATAAAACCTCATTCTCCAATTTATTTACAAATATGGATTTTGGTCTTCTGATCAAATGTTTGGGTGTATCCACCCTGCAGCAAATTAGAGTTATCACAGAGATGAAGGTAAAATTGAAGTTAACTGTGGGTTGTTCTCAGGTAAAACATCTCAGTAATTTTGAGGGAAGTGAAAAAGCTTTAGTAAAAACAGTTAAATTCCTCAGGGGGGTTCTACATATCCCTAGTTTGTCATCTAAAGTGAACAAATACATGAAGGGAGAGGTTTCCTACACAGGCAAAACAACAGAGAAATTTTGAGGAAAGGAAATGTTTATAATAGATGTGTGCATGAGTGTTTGAATTTTCTAATTCAAACATTGCAAATTAACCCCCCACTCCATACTACCAATTAAAGTCTGGATTACAAATGATTAATATTATGTCACTTTCCTTTCCATCTCACTGTTGACCCTCCACCACAAACTTAAACTCCTCCTTGTCTCTGAATTAAGGTCTCTCAGACAAGGCTGTCTGACTGGCTGGCTGTCAGTTCATAATAGTCAAGTTGAATAATGCTAAGAGTTTAATTCCAAACTTCAAATATTTAGGAATATCATATATAAGAACCAGCAAAACCAGAGGAACAGATGGTTGGCTCTCTTTTGTTCCATTCCTGTCATGAATCTGGCCTTTCCAGCGACTTGGGCTCTTTGCTGTTTTGGTCATTACCAGGGTCCTCAACTTCTAATTCCACAGTTTTATTGTCCCTCCACTCAATAGTGTTTCTTCTTTTTCCTTTCCTTTCCTTTCCTTTCCTTTTCTTTCTTTCTTTCTTTCTTTCTTTTTTGGTGTCATATTGCTATCTCTGTGTTCAAAGCTTTTGAAAGATATAATGGTACCTCAGTTCTCTTCAGCACTGGATTCAGAGGAGAGAAAGAGGTAAAGGCAGAGGTTGGCAAAGGAAGCTGGAAGTGTTCCTACAGATCAAAGCTCTCCTTGATTTAGGGTTGCCACCTGGCATTTTCAAAACAGGCGGGCCAACAATTTCCTACCCAGCTAGTTAGCTTAGCCTTGAGACTGGACAGTGGTAATTGGCATACACACTTAGGAATTATGATTTGCAAATCAACTATGGTGAATCAGAATTTTTGTTTTGTTGCACTTTTACTCTTAGGAAAGTGACACCCCAAATTTGATTCTTAATTATGGAAAAGGTTTGATGGGTGGGGTTTTGTTTCAGATGTGGGGCTGGTTTCCCCATGCTTGCTCATCTTTTGTAGACCACAAAGTCAGTTTTTGGTTTTCATGGGCAATAGTAAATCTGCTCTCACAGAGAATGTCTTATCACCTCTTTTCAAGAAAGTCGCCAGTTAGAGTAATGAAGTGTGGAGCAATCAAGTGCTGTTTTTATATACGTAATGCAACTCTCTAAAATTAACTGATCATAATATTTGGTAGAGCCGCAAATGTTTAATTGATCGGATGGAGTAATCAGTTAATTGACTAAAAGGCATCCCCACTTGGGCAACATATGTTAGTTGTTTTTAATATAAGCACTTCTAAAAACTGCAATTGGCAGGCACCATCATGGAAGAGGCATCCCTACTTTACTCACCCACAGGAAGGAATATACCTTCTAAGAAGGCACATGTGCCATCTAAATACAAAACTGTATTTAGATTTGTATTCCTTCAAAACTGTTGTTTTTGTCACATGCAAATGTATGGAAATTTAATCAAATAATTAATCAATTTACACTTTTTTGATTGCTCAACTACAATTTCCTTAACTGGGGGAACAGCCCTAGACTATTCAGAGTGGCCTCGGCCAACCTGGCGCCCTCCAGATGTGTTGGACAACCATTCCCATCATCCTAGTCCCCACCCAGCCAGCATGGTAATTGGCAATGCTGGCTGGGGATGATGGGAAATGTAGCCCAACACATCTGGAGGGCACCAAGCTGGGGAAAGGTGATTCTGAGTTTCCAACCAAACAGTCTGGCAGGTCAAATTGAGCAGATTCCCCATGCTCAGTTTTCTTGCTGTTTTCTGCTTTTGTTCTGCCCTTTTGTTCCATTCTGCCTGTTTTCTGGTTTAACTTGAAGAAATTCTAAATTAATTTTGAAATTGGTATGCGCTCAGTTTGCCACGGATTGCTGCTTTCACTCTTTCCCCCTTAACAGGTTACCAATGCGCACTAGCGCATGTGCACATTGATTAAGCCGCAGTAGAAAAGGCACAGTGCTGAGATTTAATCACTGCACCTAAGTGCTGGTGCTCATTGCATCTTTATACACTGACAGCTTAACATTCTGAAAACTGCAGCAAACTGTGCACATGCAATGGTCTGAACAAAGTCTGGAAATCAAAAACAGAAGAATGGCAGATTGCTGACACTTCAGTGATGCTCTGCAAAAAAGATTCAGATACCCTGAAATCCAGGAATGAAAGTTGGTTGAGGATAATGTCATAATAAGCTCCTTAACCCTGGCTTACCTCATTTCTGTGGGTTGGTTTGATTTACCTTAATTTGGTTTAGTTTTCCTTCAGGTATATCAGGCAACTTGGAAATGTGTCATGTAGCTCTCCTCAGTGTAGTCTACCTGGTGCCAACATTGTCATCTTTTCAGTGCCAGGTTAAGACTTTTCTCTACTCCCAGGCATTTGACAGTATATTATAAGTTTTAATGGGTCCTGGGTCTTTTATTGTTGATTACGCAGTATTGTTTTATATGTTTGTATGCCAATGGTTTTCCATTATGTATTTATATGCTATTTTTAAGGTTTTAATCTGTGTAAACCACCCAGAGAGCTTTGGCTATTCGGCACTATAGAAATGAATGAATGAACTCCTGTGGTCTAATTTAGGCACACTTTTTTGTAGAGGTTAAATATTAATGAGGAAGTGGTGAGAGTTAGTGTGAGTGCACACTGTGTATTGTCTTGAGAAGGAAGACACGCATATGAATCTAGTTATAGTTGCTGTGCCCGGGCATTATACAAATAAAATCAAATCAATAAATAAAGCCACCAATGACTAGCACATGTGCATAATTTGTACATGCAATGGCAATTTGCAAACATCTCATTTCATCACATGTTATGATCCATAGACATGTAATATGTTAATTTATACATGGAACTGTCACCCCTTCTTGTTGAGCTTTGAACATCAAAAATACATCATCAAAAAACAAGAGTAATAATAATCCTTTGATAACAAACCCCTTTCCCCCACTCCGTTACAAAACAAGGTCCAGTCAATTTCCATTTATGGTATCTATGTGACCACCCCATTTTCAGCTACCTCTTCTTCCTACGTGAACAGCTGAAATGACATCATGGATGCATATTTACAAAAAAGAAAAAGACAACAGCAAGAAAAGAGATTACACACAGCACCAAATGTTTTGTCAAAGCATTCTAAAAACGGATTCCAAGGCTTTGTAATTTTTGTCATCTTTTAAAAGCAATCTTATCCTAAGAAGCTAAATTTAAATTTCCATCACCCAGCTTTGGATTTCGGGGTGGAGTGAGGAGCTGCTCTCCAAAGCTTGTGGTACCAGAGATTTGGCAAGAAGTTAAGCAATTCAGAACCAAGCTTACTAAGAGCTAGTCAATGCCATGTCGGAAAATTGTAATGTGTGAAGCATCTCTCTTTGGTTAGATGAAATTGAAGGACAAAGAGTTTTCACAGTCTTCATGTATGCTTAGGAAAATGGCCCCATGTGTTTCATGATACAAGTGATGAAAATATTTTACCACAAAGGACCATGATGGCAATGGGGAAAAACAGGCCAAATTGTATCATTTCATCAGTAGCAGAACGGAAATTAGGAGATAGGAGCTGCATAATAAGGTCCTAGTACATATACTTATATGCTTTTAGTACAATGTAGAGAAAGCAAAGCACAATTTCTTGTCATTGATATCCACTTAACTTGCTCCAGATTGCAACCATTTAGGACCATTTAAGCTACAATCTATACCTTGGCTCTCCAACCTTGGGTCCCCAGATGTTGCTGGCCTACAGCTCCCAGCATACCCAGCCAGCATGGCTAATGGCAAGGGATTCTGGGAGCTGTAGTCCAGCAACGTCTGGGGACCCAAGGTTGGAGAGCCCTGATCTATACACATGTAAATGGAATTAAGCCCCATTGAATTCAAGCAGACATGTGTTGTAAGCCAGAGGTGGGCAGAAGGTAGATCTCCAGATGTTTTGGACTGCAACTCCCAGAAGCCCTTGCCAGCATGATCAATGGTCAGGAATGCTGGGAGCTGAAGTCCAAAACATCTGGAGATCTGCTTTCTTGCCACCCATGCTGTAAGCTATCTGAATGACAACTTCAAAGAAGTGAAAGACACCTTTTGTATGTATGCAGAAGATCCTAGTTCAGTCCTTAGCACCTATAATTAAAAAGGATCAGGTAACACATGATGGGAAAGACTTCCACTTGAGATCCTGGAAAGCTCCTGCATGCCACACTAGAAAATGCTCAGTATGAATCAGTAAGAGGCAACTTGATGTGTTTAAGTCATTTTGCAGCGATGGGTGGAGCAGAACCCCATTCTGCTTTTTGAAAGAGACTGGATGGAGGATTTATCTTACACTTTATTATGTCAGGAGCATTTTTAGCAGGCCTCCAATCTAGCAATTAGAGGCATGGTTATTTTGTGGTGTTCTCTGCCTTCCTAATCTCCTCCTCCTCCTCCTCCTCCTCCTCCTCCTCCTCCCCCCCCCCACTTGGCACTTTTCCTACCCTGAGTGTCTTTAACTAAATTACAGTCAAATACTTCATTACAGAGACTTTCAGCCTTGAGGGAAGCCCCTAGGGATTGGATTCACAGACAAATGTATTATGCACAAGGTTGATCTGATCATATGCAATTTGCACTACCCATGCACCCCCAGGAAATTCCTTTCATAAATGTAAATTATGTGACACTCAAAAAGAACTGTGAGCTGAAAGAAAGAAAGAAAGAAAGAAAAAGACAAAGTGTAGTGGGTGGGTGGGTGCGGATTGAAATGTAGGCCTAAGAAAGCCAAGGAAAACATGGGCTGCCACCAGAATCCTGGGTCACAGGGCAGAGGGAAGGGTTGTTATGCACAGCTACTTCCACCACCTCTTTCTCCAAGGACAGTGGCATAGCCTTCACATTCAATAGCAGACTGTTGTACGGGGTTGGAGGGAGTGATGCATTAAGTACCATTTGATAAGATTGTAATAACTGTTTCTATGGCAACAAGGAAAAAAAGCCCTCCATGGGTTTTATGTGTGTTTTGAGTAAGCAGGCATTAAGTGATGGCTGTGTGAAACAAAGGAGATGGCTTTGGGCTTCTTTCACTAATCATGTCCACCAGGAGTCTTTTTTGCAATGCTCCTTCTCTAGTCCACAGTCCAGACCCCAAAGGAGCACTTTCTTCTAGGAGTGCGGCCAGTTTTTTTGGACTCCCTCAGTACAGGGCTCTTCTCCAACTTCACATCATTGTGGTCCTTCATTTATGAGCAGTTGTACTCCCTCATTTCAGATGTTTCCCTCTGGGTTTTTCCTCAAGTCTCTCCACCATATTGCTTAACTCCTGGCTTTGTCTGGGGCCACCATCAACCACATTAAAATAAAAATAAAAATGAGAAAACCATTCATGTTGTCCTTTGCTACTTCCCTTCAGTCCATTTCATGAGAGCAATCCCCCACCACAGCCCCCCAACCTTCATCTTCAGGTACCTCCCTTGTAAGAATAATAGGCTTAGGGGGCATGTTGGTCCCCACTTTCATGAAACATTAATAATTCTCTGTTCATTGAGCGTTGGCCAGAAGATGCACTGCAACTGAAACCACTTCAGTCTCCAGAATCAGAGAGAGAGAGAAAGAGAGAGAGAGAGAGAGATATCTATTATTAAATACCCTATTTGTCCTAGTGAGATTGCACCACCCTTTTTCATTGTAGCAGCTACCTGTTATCTAATTGGTTTCTCTTATTCTGAGAAGCCTGGGATCACGTGGAGCTGAAATGCACTTTTGCCAACCCATTTGTATTCCCTGTTATTGTTATCATCTGAGATGCTTTTAGATTATTTAGCATTTTGTCAGCAAGAAAACAAGGTTTTAAGTGGGGGGAGAGGGGGGAGGGAGAGGGAACAAGGAGCAGTTCATATTGGAGGAAAGAAGAGATGTGGAAGAAAATCAAACCCTCAATAGGTTTGGATGGTCTAGATGAAAAATGACAAGGGGGTTGTAAAGGAAAAAAAAAAAGAGAGGGCATTTCTGAACTTCTTAAGCTTTGCTCATAGCTGTCAGAGAAGTGAGATGCTTCTGGAAAAGCAAATTCAGACCAAGTGGCATTCAAATAATGCATGCTTGTAACTTTTTGTGCAATGTCTGTTTGCTGCTGTGGAGTTCCTTGATACTTCCTGAATTATTAACAGGAAACACAAAGTAGATCTGTTGTTATTGTTTTGCTGTGATTCCTTCTTTCTATATATAGCTAAATCCTAGGGATTTTTTTTCCCTTCCTTGGAATCTATGGTTGATTTTAGAGCTATGTGCAAATGACTCATGGTGGCAAAGTAAAGGAAAGTAGATTTAAGGACATAATTGATAAGGAGAAACAAATGAGAACTCACTTTCAATTGAAACCCCAATTTTCACATCTCTTCGTGTATGACATGTCTTGCTTCCTAAAACCTTTGGCCAGCTATGCTGCTGCACATCATCTTCTCACTGGAGATGTTTGAGCTTCACTTTATAGTCCTTTTTATTCATTTTATTTTTGTTGCTGTTGCACGTATATAATTTGTATCCTGTATGCTGGCCTTTTCTTCTTCTGAGGGTGGGAGGCAGTGAGGATTGGAAAGAGTTGATCTGGGCATAATTAAACTTATGCATAGTATATTTGATGCATTAGTTGGCAACATGAATTATAGGATCGAATCTGAATACCTCCTTAGAAGTAATAGTGATCCACTTCCTGTCAGGATTGACCTGAATATGAATTGACTGTGACTATCCAGGAAAGAGGTCTTGGGGTCATGGCAGACTGTTCACTGAAGACAGCAGGGTATTGTGTGGTAGCAGTGAAAAGGGCAAACTCAATATTGCTAGTTATTAAGGGTGCAATCCTATGGCCTCCTGATATTGTCTGGGGGGGGGGCATACGATTATTCAGAGTCCCAGCTCCAAGGCCCTCCGACCACAGAGCTGGGACTCCAAATGCGGAGCCACCACCCTCACAGCCGGCGTGGAAAGAACCGCATCGGCTGCATCTCCGAGGTCGGAGGGGGCTAAAGGGGCATGCTGGGGGGCGCGGGGAGGGGATGAGACTGGGGGCGATGGCTTATGCCATATCCAAACAGTGTCCCAGCCTCCTTCCCTCCCCCTCCTTGGTGTTTCATCTAGATGGCCATAAATGGCCTTCTAGAATTAAATATAGGTCGTGAGGTGTGGGGCAGCGGAGATCACCGCTGCCTTGCGTCACACTCTGCATTGGATGCCTGTAAGCCTCCATGTTCAGAGGCTTATGTACATCGAGTGCAGAGGCCATTGGATTGCGCCCTCCACAAGGCATTGGCCAAACTATAGTACTAGTACCCTAATGCAATTAAGGAACACTCCGGTAAAGCCACATTTGAAATACTGTGTACACTTTTGAACCCCCATCTCAAAAAGGATATGGCTGACCAGTAAAAGGTGCAGCAAAGGGCAATCAGAATGATCAAGGTGTTGGAGAATCAAAGACTATTTTATTGAAGACTATTTTATTATGGAAGGAAAGTGACTGGTGGGGGGGGCGGACACATAAAAAGGATTTATAAAATTGGGAATAGGTATGAAGAAAGTAGATAGAGCAGCATTCTTCTCCCTCTCTCATTATACCAGAAGGGGTACCCCAACGAAATGAATTAATGGTAAGTTCAGAACAGACCAAGCAAGTACTATTTCGCATAATGAATAGTTAACCTGTGGAATTCACTGCCACAGGATATGATCATGGCTGCTAGTTTATTTAGGGGTAGTTTTCAAATGATGATGATGATGATTGATGATGATTTATTTATTTATTTTTATTTTATTTATTTATTTATTTTCTATACCACCCAATAGCTGAAGCTCTCTGGGCGGTGTACAACAATCAGTTTTAAAAATACAATAAAATACAGTTAAAATATAAACAATAAAAACATTATAAATGTTTAAAACCAATTTTAAAAACATCACTAAAATAAGTTAATAAAACATGACCGCTAAAAACAATTTACCATCCCGCTGTATACCATTTAATTATTAAAAGCCCCAACGTAGAGGGCAGTCTTAACCTGGGTGCCGAAAAGATAATAGAGTAGTTGGTGCCAGGTGGGCCTCAGGGGGGAGATGATGATGATGATGATGATGATGATGATGATGATGATGATGATAGGATTAGACAAATTTATGGAAGATTTTTTTATCAATGGCTATTAGCCATGAAAGCTCCATATGCAGAATCCTTTTAGTACTAGGCACTGGCGACATACAATTATGAAGGTTGTTGGCTTCCAGAGCTGCCTGTAGTCTTCCTAGAGGCATGTGGTTGGCTATTGTTGAAAACAGGATCCTGGACCTTTGGGCTGTTCAAAAGTACGGGACTCTCCCTTCAACTGCACTAGCTGACTAATTAGGAATGTGTAAAGTTCTTGTGTGTGTGCATGACCTACAAGAAAGCTGTAAAGCAGCTTAGCCACTTGCGGGATTAAGAAGATGCACTCTGTGGCCACTGATCAAACAACACTATTTGCTATGGCTGGGTAGGTTAATATGTGTCCTGATTTTGTTTTTCTTTCTGTGAGGAGGAATTAGGAGTTCACTGAGCTGAGGAGTGGAGGAGGCACTTGTTACACTTATTTCAGTATCTTCCTTTAAAGCACACTTTTTTTACAATGGAAATTGGGAGATACCAGCTGTCACTATGCAGAGATTTGTTTTCTCCTGGCGAATGTCGATGGGATTGGAATTGCACCTCCTGGCTTTGTTCCCCCACCCCCACACACCTGCCATCCACACACTCTGGATCTCATTTCGATGCTTTGCATATTAGCATATACACATAGAGCCCAATGTGCATGGGCCCAAACCTCCTGATCGACGTGCACCAAGCTCTGGCCTGGATCACTGATATGCACTAGATTTGGTGCTCAGTTTAAAAAAAAACCCCAACACAAATACAAAATATAAAGCTTGGACTTTGGGTAAAATATTGTGGATTCTTTATCTCCAAATCCAGATCTGGACATGCTGGGAAATTCATGGGGGATCTGTCTATTAAGTGCTATTAGCCATGATACCTAAATGGGATTTTATATTGCTCAGTATCAAATGCTCAGGGACAAACAAGGCAGGGGAGGGGATCTTTTTCATGGCTTCTTGTGAGCCTCCCAAAGGCATCTGGATTGCAATCTTGGACATGGAATTCTTTTCTGGGTGGACTTTGGTCAGAACCAGCAAGTCACCTGTAATGCTGTTATGAGAGGCCTTGATATTTACAGTATTCTCTTCCCGTGTTCTCTAACAGCTGTAACCTGTAATCCTAACACATGCACCAGGACAGGGGAACAGAATCTCTTCCATCCCGAGGACCGCATTCCATTGTGGAGAAGCTCTCGGGGGCTGCATTCCAGTGGTGGGTGGGGCTAAAGGCAAAATGGGGTGTGGCCAAAGGCCAAAGGGGAGGACCCAAAATACCAGAAATGCCAGCATATTTGAGCTCAGGGGACATCTTGCTGCCAGTACCTGAGCCTTAGGAGAGGCATTTCCACCTTTTGGAAAGGGGAAAAATACACAGAAGCCAAGAAACCACCAAATGCTTGGTGCTTGGGGGAGGGGGAAGGGATGTGGCTAGAAGGGAGTGTGGCCAACTGAGGAACCTGGATTTAACCTCAGCCTGAGGTTCTGCCCCCCCCCCCCAGCTTTGCTGAATCAGGTTTCCTAGCATTATTTTCAACCTTTCAGAATGGGGGGAAACGGCACCAAAAACAGGAAATCTTCAAAGAATCGGTGGTTGAGGGAAAGGGGGTGGGAGCAGGGGAAGGGACATGGCCTTCCGGAGAACACTATAGGGCCAAATTTGGCCCCCAGGCCTTAGGTTCTACCCCTTGTACTAGGGAGTAAGCCCCATTGGACACAGTGGGACTTACTTCTTAGTACTTATGCATAGATTTGCCTTGTAAATTATGTAGCTCTTTTGTATGTTTTCTTGTAGTTGGCTGAGAATTTTGTGTGGCTAAAGGGGCGGGGTAGGTTTTGTTTTGTGACAGATGGTTGGGATGGAAGGATCAGTATATTTCTAGCCTGTGTCAATTTCGCATATGTTCATTCATACGTCTATTCTTTCCCATTTCTTCATTAATAGGCTTTTTGGAAAACAAAAACAAAACATGAACGTTTGTATATAAATACATATTTAAAGATGTATTTTCTCACAAAATATGCATTTTGGGCAGAGCAATCCTATGGCCCCTAGACGGCCTCTAGAGGGCCATAGGGTTTTTTGGATTCCCAGATCCGAGGACGGAAAAGAGCTCCAAACTTGGATCTGGGGATCCGTGCTCAGATCCCCCTCCCCCCCTGCAGCTGGTGCAGAAAGAGCTGTGCTGGCTTCTCTGAGGTCATAACGGCAACCTCAGAGAAGGGGTTTCCAGGGGGCGGGTAGGGGAAGAGACAGGCGAGGTTGGCTGTCTAGCTGCTTTGCAGAGCAGGAGGAGGGTAGAGGCGACCTTCACCTCAGCGCTCTTCCCGCTCTGCAGACTGCATAGGATGCCTGTAGCACTCCAAGTCTGGAGGGCTACAGGCATCCCCACTGGGTTGCACCCTATGCATTTTATCCTAAAACACACTTTAAAAAATGCATTTTGGTCTGTTTTTTTTCTCCTGTGAACTATATTGCAAAATTTGGAGAAGTGCAAAATCATTAGGATAATTATGTTCCAATCTGCACTTTAGTCCGGGAGTTTGTCAATCTGGTCAGTTTACATCAGCATTCAGAAAGATCAAACTGCTCAAGCGTCCCTAACACATGACTGATTTCTTCTACTGTTTATATGGGTTGGGATAATGTATTGTGGGATTTGCTTTTGCCAGAGAGGCTAGCAGTGAAAAGTGTCATGAAAGGAGGAATGATAAATTTTTGAGTTTTGTGTAAACCATTACTGTGTCTGCAGCATAGGAGATGTAATTTTAATATATACATAAATAGTGATGAATGAAATGTTTTGATAATTAAATCCTTCTAAATGTTGACAGGTTCAGAATCTAGATCTGGATTTCCAACACGCATGGTAATTAGCTCAAAATTTCTTTCCCGACATATGTGGATGTGGTTCTTTGTGGAAATGTTCTTTGCAGCATTGCAGGCTTGTCTCTGCTTAACTGACTTGTTATAGGCAGCAAGCCCTACGGAAGTCAAGATCAATTCAGCACTAGAGAAGGACTTTTGTTTACTATTTTCCAGACAGTGCAATCTGCCCTTCCTTTCCCCTCTCCAGTCCCAAACCTTTTACAGTACGAAGCAAGGACAAGTGTGCCCGTGTGTAAAGCGTCTGTATATGTCACCTGATGCATACAGATGGCTTATTAACAAATTAATTTGTAGGACTAAATTGGCTAAATCATAGCAAATGACACCCGATTGCCATACAAGAGCAGAAACGGATTGTAATAAGTATTTCTTAAATGCTAGCCTTGCCCAATGCAGGAAAGAAAAAGAAGAGAGTGAGGAAGGAAATGCAAAAAGAACCAAGGTAGGCAGCTGAAGTTAGCAGGAACTCAGGGGGAGAAAAATCACTTGAGACAGTATCTTTGGACTGATTTTGCTGGACGTGGGAAGATCAAGGTTATTATTTTTTAATTTAAATTTATGGCATTGCCCATGACATTTCAGCGATTCTAATTAAAATCCCAACTTATAAAGGCCAGTCAGGCTGCCTGGGTTGTTTGCATTAGGACTATGCTAGATGCTGGAATCCAGTTCATTGCTCATTTAGCCTGAGAGATTGCAGGTTTGCTTTGCAGATGTGCTGAGTCCTCACTATTCTATTTGAAGTCAGTGTGCACAATAAATATTTGTGTACCACAAGGAAAAAAAAAACAGATGCTCCAAAGTGGAATCCATTTCTTTTTCTTCTTTCTTTCTTTTTTATTTTTTGTATTTAAGGAGTAAAGATTTCTCGTATATAATTCAATTGTTGAGCATAAATTGGATAAGCAAATAGTTACATAGAAACAATAAATAAAATATAAAATAAAAGAAATGAATAAAACACAGTAAAATATAAGAGTTGTATCATGCACATTTCTTTCCTGGCCTGCACTGGTGATCATATTACTCTGCATACAATTCAAGAGGCTAGAAATGGGAAGACACGGGTTCAAAGCCCTGCTCACCCTAAAGTACCTCATAGGGTTGTTGTGTAGATAAAATGGGATGGGGGCATGTACACTGTCCTGAGCTCCTTGAAGGATGAATGATGAATGAGTGAATGACTGAATGAATAAAATATAGAACATTCCCCATGGAGCCTTATTTAAGCAGAACTGAAATGATCATGACTCACTTGAATGCCTGCCTGATTCTCTTTCATGTCACTGAATACTCTGATTCATCTCATAGACATGTGATGTGAGCAAATCAGGATATGAAATGAGTTCAAGGGCTGTTCTCTCAGGATAAGTGATAGTGTAAACATGATGTATCTATCTGAATGTTTTGCTCCTGCAGTGCAGTGTGTGAAACCCTTCTCTTCATCCTCCCAATATTATTTGTCCAACTGCCATAAAGACATTTCAGAAATGACAAAGGGTACAATACGAGGCTACCAGAATGTTGCTGGAACCCAGTGATTGGAGCAAATAATGCCAATATTACTATATCAACCACTCTGGTTACTTATTTGCTCCTAGGCTCAACTTAAAGAGTTCTGGTAATATCCTTTAAAGCCCTTAATGGCCTGGGACCAATGCACCTGAAGCACTCTGTTTTCCCATATGTACCTCCCCAAAGCCTAATATTGGCTTCAGGAGCCATGCTATTTGTCTCATTGCCGCTGGAAGTATGACAGGTAGATTGGACAGGGCCTTTTTGGTGGTGAGGCCACAACTTTGCAATGCCCTCCCTGGCAAGATTCATCAGCCTTCCTTACTTCCTGCTGTTAGATGGACTTTGAAAATGGACTTATTCAGATAAGCTTTTAAAGTATGCTCTCAGGGTTGTTCAAGCTGCTTTTATTTATGCTGCCATAGTCTGAGAACAAACCATCTCTGTTTGGTGGTCTCACTCACCATAGTTTAAACAAATGGCCATTCTCAAAATTCAGCTGTCTTGGGGAACTGCAGGTTAGCTTAACATTGAAAGCAGAAGTTTTCTCTTTCTCAGTGGCATGGAAGAGGAAGGGTGTAGAGGTTGGAGCTCACAAGCCTGATGCTCTCCACAATTAATTCTCATAGCAGGAAATCATAGCTTCTTCCTACGTCTGAATGAAATCACTTTGGTAGTTAACCAGGAACTGTTTATTAATTGAACCTGACACAATGACTGTTTTTACCTTTCTCCAGCGGAGAAATGTATTGGCATTGGAGGTGAACATTGCACTTTGGGTATAACCCTGGTTGGCAAGTAGATTGATTGATAGGTTGATCCTGAGCCAAGCATTGGAGTAGCAGATCTAGACAATGCTGCCTATCCTGCCACATATCTCCCTCCATTACTCCCCATCACCTGTGTCATTACTCAGGTACTGCTGCCCCCTTTGAGTTGGGTGAACAATTCATTTGCTTGCTGCTGCAGTAGTCGCATAGCCAGCTTCCTGAGGTCAACAGGCCAGCTGGCAACCTTCCCGGTCTTTGATTTGGCATTGAGCCCTCAGTTGGTGACTTCTAGGTGCATTTTTGTTTTCTTAAAAGCAGACATTTATTGATACGTCTGAGTGTATATTTGCCCGTACTAATTATCCAGGATAGAGCACCCCAGCTGACTAAACTTAGCAGAAAAAATCTGACAGAAATTGCTGAATACTTATAAAATATTAAGGATGCATCTTTTGAAAACAGTATCCTTGAGTGTTGACTCACTGGGGGGGGGGAGATATATCGAGGTGCACATTATTTATTTATTTTATTATTTATTCCTCAAATTTATATACCACTTTCCACAAAGGTATCAAAGTGGTGAACATAAAATACAATGACATAAAAGCAAGAATAAATATTACAATAAAAAACAAAATAATACAAATTAATCAGCAACAAGCCTGCACACTTTACTGTGTGCTGCAAACCATAGTTGGCTGGCAAAGCCTTTGCACTTCAGGGAAAGCCTGTGTCAAGAGATGAGTTTTAAGAAGCTGTCTGAACTTCAGAACTGGGGGTGGGGGGGAGCTGTCTGATGTCAACTGGTAAAGTATTCCAGAGGGTGGATGCTGCAACACTAAGAGAAGAATCCTATGCCCCCTAGACATGATCAGAGGGGCCAAAGGATACTGGGGATTCCCCCTGCAAGGCTGGAGACAGCACTCTGACCTAAGAAGGGAGTCAGAGATCCGACCACCCTCCCCTGCACACACACCCCCGCAGCTGGTGCACAAAGAACCACACCGGCTGCCCTCCGAGGTCAGAAAATCAAGCTTGGAGTGGGGGGGGAGGGGGCACTTTGGTGGCTGGGGGAGGGGAGAAGAATGAAGAGGTCAGGATACGAGCTACTCTGAGCCTCTTCCAGCCCCCTTCCCTCTCCCTCCAAAGTGCCGTCGCTAGATGGGCAAAAGAAACCCCGTCTAGCGAAAAATGCAGGTTAGGAGGATGGGGAGGCTAAAAACGCCTCTGCCACTCTTCCTGCCCTGCATTGGATAATATCAGAAGCCTCCAAGTCCGGGCACTTCTGATCATCAAGGGTGCAGTAGATCGGATCGTGCCCTAAATGCTCCACTGCCAGTGGTCCTGAGGTGAATCGCAGGAGCATGTCACACCCTCCGAAGTGCTTCTTCTGATGATCACAAAGATCAGCCAGGGGCATAAGGGGTGAGGTGGTCCCTATGGGTAACCTGGTCCCAAGTTATTTAGGGCTTTATTTGTTAACAACAAGACCTTGAACTTGGTCTGGCAGCTTACTGGAAACCAGTGCAGTTCCTTTAGCAAGGATGTAGCTTGCTGTTGGAAGGAGGCCCCAGTTAGCAACCTCACCACTGCATTCTGCACCAGCCGCAGCTTTGAGACCAAGCCCAAAGGTAGCCCCACATGAAGCACTTACATTAATCCAAACTTGAGGTTACCAATGCCTGTACCCCTGTGGTTAAGCTATCACGGTCCAGGAATGCCCATAGTTGGCATGCCAGCTGAACTGAAGCTGGCGAACTGACAGTCCTACTCACTACCTGAGGCCTAGCTACCTGAGCCTCAAGTGACAAAGATGAATTCAGGAGTACTCCAAAGCTACACACCTGTTCCTTCAGGGGGAGCATGAGCCCATCCAAAACCGGCAGTTGCACCTATTTCCCATACCTGTGACACACCCACATGCCCACAGTGCTTCTGTCTTGCCAGGATTCAAGCTCAGTTTATTGGCCCTCACAGTGGCATCCAAGCACAGACCCCGAACCTGCATGGCCACACCTAATTCAGATGTTATGGGGGGAAAGAGCTGGGTATCATCTGCATACTGATGACACCTTGCTCCAAATCCCTGACCATGGATGGCTGCTCCCAGCGGCTTCATATAGACGTTGAATAGCAGCGGGGATAAAATCGTGTCCTGCAGCACCCCACACAGCACAAGTGTGGGGCACTCCCCCGACACCACTCCCTGAGATCAACTCTGAAAATAGGAATGGAACCATGGAAGCACAGTGCCCCCCAGTGCCCATCCCACAGAGCCAATCTAAAGGGATACCATGGTCAATGGTATCAAAAGCCACAGAGAGATTGAGTAAGAGGAGCAAGGTTTCACTCCCTCTATCCCTCTCTTGATAAAGATCATCCAATAGGGTGACCAAGACTGTTTCAGTCCCAAAACCTGGCCTGAACTTGGAAAGGGTATAGAAAATCAGTTTCATCCAAAAATACCTGCAGTTGCCCCACTGCAAGTAGTTCTTGCTGGTATCTATGTGGCCAGGGCCTGCATGTACATCCCAGTCATTGATTCCATGTGAAGAATTACAATTCTTATGGAGCATTGCTTTTAGTGCAGGAGTGCACAACCTGTCCTCCCTGGCCTTTTATTGTGCCCCGCATGGGTGCCCCCATGCCAAATTCCCCCCCCCACACACACATGCCAATTTTCTCACTGCCTATATTCTCCATCCACTCCCTCCCCCAGTAATCCTGATGCAGATTGCTGTGTTTCTGCTGCTGCTAGCAGCAAGGAAAGAGCGATAGGTATGAGGGTCACTGGAATGTATATGTATGTGGCCCCCAACCCTCAAGTCTGCATCACATGCGGCCCTTGGGACTGAAAAGTTTGCACACCCCTGTTTTAGTGGAAGGAGACATAGCCACTGCATGGGATAGGTACGTGTGGCAGAAGGTGTTCATTTTATGCACATTCTACAGATGAGTTGGTACAGTCCTTAGGTGGTATTATGGAGAGTACCACTTAAAGCTACAAGTGAGAAATGACATATGCCATTTTAAATGCTGCCCCACTTTATACACACATGCATGCCTGCACACACACACACACACACACACACACACACACATACACACACCCCGATAGGTAAAAACAACAATACAAAACTAACATAGGAACAAGTTCTCCCCCACTTCTCTCCCTGCTGTGATAGTTTGCTGTCTGCAGGGGAGGTATTTTGGTTTCTTTTTTTAACCTAGGAGCGAGGGCATTAAAAATGTGAATTCCCCATTTGCCCTGTGAAGTGATACAGTCCATCCATTCTACCACCCTGAAGACTCTCCTGCCTACCCTTCATCTATTTGAGTTGCGCCTTTAGAACAAGCTCCACATTTCCAAGCAAATCTCACTCTGCGATGTCAAGAACGTTTCCATTCTTCTTTGTGGGCGTGTATGTGCTGGGTGTGGGACACGCACGCACGCACACGCATGCGCACACACACATACGTAAGCTACTGCTCTGTTATGGCATGCTGCTTTAAATCTGTGCTAGGGAACTGAGCAAAAGAGGATCAGGAAGGACCTAGAAATACACTTTGCAGTGAAGAGAGAGAGAGAGAGAGGGATTTAAGTTAACACAGATTTATGATTAAAAGTGTGTCCCTTGCTGCACTGTAGCTCCTTGTTCAGCATTAGCAGAAAGTGTCATTGACTATAAATCTTTCTTTATAGTCACTTGGTAGTTGCTCTCTAATCTTGGCAGCTGCACTTCAAAAATGGGTCTCCGTTATAAGTGCTTCCTCCTTGTGACTCCTAAGGCCACTGCAGTCTCAGCTGCCTCCCCTCACACCCACCAGCCATCAGGGACTGAAACACCATGCCAAGTGCACCTGTGGCTCCCATGGTTTCGCTTGTGGCTGGAGGATGTGTCAGTCAGAGGCTACGTGCTTGTTCTCAGATAGTGCTGCTTTGACTTTAGGGGAGCCATACACACGATGTCACCTGCAGCAGCAGCGGCTGCAGCATGTGCTGTCAACAGTGCCTTTCTGGGCAGCAGGGAGACAGTTGTGTTCCTGAGGAGAATATTTGAAGCAAAATGCAGCCAGCGAGTGAGAAGAAGGAAAGACTTCATCTTGATTCTGAGGATTAGGTCACCTCACCAGTCCAGCTACTGCAGAACCTGTTACATGCAAAATCTTGGTCACGTGCTCTATCCGTCGTCGGAGATGGTTTAACTAACTGCTGAGGGGGAAGCTGAGTCCCAAATATTATCCATGCAGCTGCTGTGTAAGAGAGCCAGGAACTATGGTTTCACAACTATGGATTCTTAAGAGAGTTCCAAGAGAACACCTTTTCACTTGTAACACTGAAGCTTAGCTGACTGAACTGTAGCTAATGCTCCTCAAATGTCAGAGGCAAAAACTGCATTTGCTCCACATATCATCATCATCATCATCATCATCATCATCATCATCATCATCTTACATTTCTATAACACCCGATAGCCAAACCTCTCCGAGTGGTTCACAAAAGAGTAAAAAATCCTTAAAACTGCAATTACAGTCCCTAGACTTCGCATAGCTTATGGCATCTGGAGCTCCCAGCTTATTGCTTAGATCCAACAACTCTAAGCTTTTAGCTTTTTCTCCTGTCTGCCTTATTGGTGGAACAATTTCTCACAGACTCAGGCTGCAGGCACACCTCTCTGCATGCCTAGCCTGTGCCTGGTTGAACTGATGGCTTCTTCAGCTTGCTTATCAGCCTGCCCTGTGAGAACTAATGTATGAATGCCCCTGATCACCTTGGGGGAAAAAATGTTTGGGGCTTTCTGAATATTCCCCAGTTATGGTTTCAAAATCAGGCTGGCAAAACTTCCCCGTCACTTATTTATTTATTTATTATATTTATACCCCGCCTTTTTTCCTGCAAGGAACCCAAGGATGGCTTACATAGTCCTCCTCCTCTCCATGTTATCCTCACAACAACCCTGTGAGGTAGGTTAGGCTGAGAGTCAGTGACTGGCCCAAAGTCACCCAGTGAGTTTCATGGCCGAGCGGGGACTAGAACCCGGATCTCCTGAGTCCCAGTCTAACACTCTCACCACTATTCCACACTGGCTCTCACACTTCCTTCTCCTGCTTTGCAAACAACCCTCCCCACTTACCTAAGGCTAACTGGTGATGGGTGGTCCATTCACTGGCTCATTTGTCCACAGGCTGGCTAGCTGCCCTGCCTGCCCATCTCCAGAACTAGGAATGGTACTTCTTCTGAACATGTCCAGAAAACATCACATCAACTTCATGTCCAGAAACATATCAACACTCATTGGGCTGTATGACAAATTTGTTTCAGTTCGTTTTTAAATCAGGATTTGCCAAGTTCACACGTTCCAGACTGAACACAGATTGGACACAATCTGCAGTCATAGTCTGTACATTTTCGATCTTGCATTGTGATTCACAGACCCAAAAATCGTATTCAACAGCATGCGTACCTTTGAAACATGTGCATGAAAAAATGCATGATTTTGAAAACTGAGCACAAATATGCTTTACTCAATGGGAGAAGAGTGCATACATTTCAAAGATGTGCAGAGTTGATGTGTACCTTTGGAAAAATGCTGCACAAAATACACACAGATTTTCATGTGAAAAGAAAAAAAAAACAGGGCTTGCAATCTGATATGGACTCAAGTCAGAATGAGCTTCGAGATGGAATTCAAAGAACTTTGGAGAGCTCCAGTGCTGCTGATTCTCACATTCCTACCCATCCACCCCTGTTAATAAAGTTATGTTTGTGTTTGCTTGTACTGTGGGAGTGCTCCTGTTCAGGATTCCAGCAGCCATGCTTTCTTTCAGGGCATGCCATTCCATTCCCCAACCCCCACATTTTTCCCCTTGGGTATGCTCAGTCATCACTGGGTTTTTTTTTGCCACCCATCCTCTTTGAGTTCTTTTTCCTAAGAATGTGTTGTTCTTTTGCCAATCTTGGGATTCCCCCAATCCTGCTGATGCCTCCCTCTTGTGTGTGGATGATGTTCTGTTGTCTATGCAAGATCCACTCTCAGAGAATGAGTTCACTGTTCATATATAGGATGAACCTAAGAATATCCAGGGCTACAGGATCTTACCTAGCAGTGCAGTCTGGGTGATAATTAACCTAGCCCAGGGCAAACTATATCCCCTTGTGTGCCTTAGTTTTCACATGCCTATGGCAGCAATAGTTATACTGACCTGCTGCTTCATCATTCAGGTTATGAGACTTAGATCATAGATTCTTGCAAAATGGTTTGAAGTCTTCAGAGAGATGAGTTAAGCCATTATTATAGTGAAAGATGAAACCAGCAGTCTTCCTTTTTCTTTAACTGAATCTTGGAATCTAAGGAAGAAAGAGGTTCCCCCCTCCTTTTATTTCTATTCTTTCATTATTTTCTCTTTAGGAGATCTTTGATGGGTTGGAGCTCTTACATGGGCATAGAGAACACTTTTCTTCTATTATTTGTATATGGCTTCCAATAGGACCACTTCAGACTAATGGAAACTTTATAAGGTGATAAGCCAAGAGCAACATTTAATTAAAAATGGGGGAGTGCCTTTTGTTGCAGGGGTGGAAGGGCTGAAGAGATTGGCTGTGACATTTAAGGCAGTATGAAAGTCCATGATTACCGGTGGTGGATGGAACAACAAAGAGGCTTGGAAGTTCGAACTGGCCATAAAAAGTTCCCTTTCCTCCCTGAACTGCTCAATTACCCTCATTTCTGTGATCTCTACTTATCGGAACAAATTCTGAAATGTTGCAGTGGGGTTATGTCATCTGGACATTTTTGCACTTACCTGTGCATGTGAGGAAGTCTGAAATAGCGTATTTTACATGCCGGACAGCATTACCGATCCTGGACAAAGTCACTGATGGATCTCTTTCCCTATTGGTGGGTCCAGGTGGGCTTTCCTGGCAGTGGTGGCGGCAAACAGAAGCATTTTGTGGCTGAGGGCTGCCATTTTAATTTTCCACAATGCACTAGCGCAGCCTTCCCATAACCTGGTTCTATCCAGATGTCTTGGACTGCAGTTTCCAGCATTCCTGATGGTTGGGGATGCTGTCAGTGTCCGACGGGAGCTGAAGTCTAAACCAGTGTTCTCCAACCTTGGGTCCCCAGATGTTTTTGACCTACAACTCCCAGCATACCCCAGCCAGCCCAAGGTTGGAGAACACTGGTTTAAACTATGGTTGGTGGCTGGGGCATGCTGGGAGTTGTAGGCCAAAAACATCTGAGGACCCAAGGTTGGAGAACACTGGTATCAAACATCTCATGGCCTCCAGGTTGAGGAAGGTCTCCGCAAGAGTGATGTCAGTGGGACACTGTGGGGAATTAAAATGGCAGCTGGACTTAGCTGTCTGATGCCGCTTGGTGTACCTATCATTAAAAGGGTCCCAGGGCAAGCTTCCGCTCCGCTTTCGATCTTGACAGGTGGCTGCCCAAGAATGCCAGGCGCTGACATCAGCCCTACAATAAACAAAAGGCTAAAACAAACAAAATGAAAGATACACAAATGGATTGGAATGTTGGTCATTGCTCAGTATTCTACTATCTCAGAGGTCAACAATGCAGTGCCTGAAGGCACAGGGCACCCGCCAAGACCCCAGACTGCACCCCAGACCCCCTTGCACTCCCTCCCTATGCATCTGTGTGCCTTCCTCAACCCCCCCCTCCATGCATCTTCCCCAGCCCTTGCCCAGGATTACACCACACACACACACACACACACACACCTTGCTCCACCTCAGCAACAACAAAGCTGCCCACTATTCTGGCTTCTTGCTTCTTCTTTTTTTTTGCTCCCCCTTCTCTAGCTTCTCTCTATTTTTTCCTGCACACCTTTCTCACCCAACCCCATGCACCTTCCCCAGACCTTGCCCAGGATTCCCCCCTTCTGCTGCCTACCTCTGCACTCACCTCAGCACCACTTAAGCCCTATCGAGGAAGCAGGAAGTCAGCAGACTGGAAGACTTCGGCTGCCCCTTCTTTTCCCAATCTGCTGACTTCCTACATCCTTGTTAGGACTTCAGTGGTGCTGAGGTGAGTGCAGAGGTAGGCAGCAGAAGGGGTGGGTGGGAATCCCAGGCAAGGGCTGGGGAAGGTGGATGAGTGGGGGTGAAGAAGGTGTACAGGAGAAAATAGAGAGAAGCCAGAGAAGGGGGAGCAAACAAAGTGGGAAGCCAGAAAAGTGGCTGGCAGAAAAGTGTGACGCCAGAGAAGAGGGGCAAGAAAATGTGCCTCTGGGCCCAAAAAGGTTGTCCACCCGTGTACTATTCCATCCAGAGAGCATCGAGTATTGGGTGGTACAAAAATATAAATAAGTTCCTCTTTTCAAATTCATATTTAGAATCACGTATGACTGGAAGAGATTTTTTGGGAAGTATCCCCCCCCCCCATCTGTTTTTATAGATATGTTCTATGCAGGTAACCAAGTATTCATTGGATATGGCACCAGAGTGAGGCTGTCTGAATAGCTTCCCATTCAGTGATTACAGGTCTCGTGACGGCTGCGATATTCACTCATTCCGGAGGCGTCTTGTGCAACAATGATCGGCTCCTTTGTTATTGTACCGGAGAGGCTGTGAAATGGCCATATAATTCTATGTGGCATCAGAGGAGTGTGTGCACCAATCACCCATTATTTGGACATATCCACATTTGTGATAGAGGGAGGCTTGTATAAGAATTGCCATTGTGTGGATCAAATGCCACTGGGGTTAATATGAGGGAAATTATTACCGTGTTATTATTATTACTGCTTGCGGTTCTCAGAAAGAATCAGTAAAACCTACCCCATCCCGACTGTGCTATTTTGAAGCTATCATAATGCTTATCTATCTTCAGTGCTACCTTCTGAAACAAACCCGGTAAGTAAGAATGGAACCACCATATCACTGGCACCCAGCCCAAACCCACAGAGCTGGTCCAGCAGGATTCCATGGTTGATGGTATCAGAAGCCTCTGAGAGATGGGGAAAAAATCAATAGGGTGGCACTCTCCCTGTGTCTCTCCTGTCAGGGGTCATCCATCAGGGCAACCAAGACTGTCTGTCTCAGTGCCCAACTCAGGCCTAAAGCTAGATTGAAAAGCATTGAGATTATCGGTTTCATCCAACAGCACCTGGAATTAGACTGCCATCATCCTTTCAAGCACCTTGCCCCAAAAGGGGATATTTGTAGCCAGGCAACAGTTATTACAATTTTCTGGTTCAGTGAGGCTGTCTTAAGAAGTGAACTCATATAACTAACTGCTTGCTTCTGAGTATCACTTCCTCTCTCAATGACTCATTAAAAACCTCCTGGACCTATCCAGGCAATCCTCTTCAGCTCTGTGTAAGGACCCAAGATTGGCAACGATACAGGTGGCCATGTGGATCTTTCAAAGCATCTTGCTTAAGACTGCAGCAACTGAACCCCATGAAACAAGATCAGACAGTGCTGTGGACACCTCTTCTGGAAGTATATCAGTGATGGTGTCTAGGTCAGAATGACTATGAGCAATTTTATCCTCAAAATGCCTAGCAAACCTGTCACAGCAGGCCTTTGAGAGTTCCAGTACATCCTCCCGAGGATCAGGATGAAACGGATCCTTTGCCACTCGAAAAAGCTTTGTTGGGTGGCTCCCTGAGGATGCAATTTAGTCAAAGAAGTGGGGGCACTTTGCTGCCCTCACCACCCTAACATAGGCACAGTAATGTGCTCTGACATGTGTCCACTCAGAGTTGCTACAAACTGAGTGCCTGTTAGGAGGTGAGGTTGAGGAGGATTTACTGCAACATTTTGTTACAGATCCCACTTATACAGTCATGCCTTGGATTGAGAGCATAATTCGTTCCGGAAACGTGCTTGTAATCCAAAACACTCTTATATCAAAACGAAATCCCCCCAAAAAAATGTGTACAGAGATTTTTAATTTAAGCCGTACTACAGTACTTGTATTGCAAGACGTCGCTTGTATATCAAGTAAATAAATAAATATTTAAAAATTTGCTTGTCTTGCAAAACGCTCTCAAACCAAGTTACTTGCAATCCAAGGTATTACTGTATAACTAACTGTATTCCACACTGCCTTGGTTTACAACTGTTCTTGACTTGGCTGTGAGATACTGCATCAATATAATAAATAATAATACATACCAAGAAATCATCATGCAGTCCCACAACTGAATGTGCCCACCTGGTGTTCTGTCAAGCTAATCCTCCATCATATGCTCGATAGCGGGGGGGCTGGGCGGCTGGGAGTAGCCTTGGTAGAGCTTTCTACCTACATTCTTTTGATCATGCCCATTATTTCTCCACTCAGGCATTAAAAGACAAGATAACAATGCCTCTCCTTTTTTCCTTGGTTGACATAAGTAAAATGCTTGAAAAGAATTAAGGTTTTTGTGTCTTTATGAAAAAGAGACATACTTATTGTAAGGAAGCTGGGCTGAAGAAATGAATTCCGCATGAGATGTGGACAGATAAAAGGGAAGACTGGAGAAATAATACATGAATTCTGAAGGACTGAAAATATACAGACAGAGACAAATCCGTGTCTGTCATAAGTCTGCTGATGTGAGCTGAGTGGCATCCGCTTGCATCTGGGTCATGTCTGAGCCACAATCTTCACACTATAGTTAGTTGATTGGTTCAGCTGCCCACCCCCACCCCCATGTTTCCCTCCATTTCTCATTGTTGAAGAACCTGTGCAGTATGTGTTATTTCATTTGGAGTGCTCGGTGCTCCAAAACACATTACAATATGGCAGCTAGCTATTTGGACTTAGAAATGATTGAAGCTATATCTCAGTTGGGCTTTCAAAAAATATGACATTAAACCTCTTCTTTGGCAAGTTCTTGGTAGCAAGCCTGGAAGAGGTCTTGAACTGGTGAACTGAAGGATAGCATGGAGGGATTCATCACCACAGAGCTGCAGGCGATAGAAGGAACCATGAGGATACCAGTGCACTAACAAGGAAGGTTTTTTATATTGATATCATTAGGCCATAGTAGTGTGGCTGGTGCCCAATGGGGCTGCTGCAGTGGAAGGCATGGCAGCTCATGGTAGGCAGAGCCAAGGGGATACAGTAATCACAGAAAAGGGAAAGTGAGGCAAATTAATTTTAAGATCATGCCTGCAAAGCAAAGGGTGGGGGGGGATGCTACAGAGCAACACACAAACACAATCTTTTGCATCTTCAGCAGCAGCCCATTGCAGAGGAAAGGCAGGCAGAGGAAGGTCAACTTCAAGCTCATTGTGCCCACCTGAAGCCACTGCACAGAAGCTGTTATGCATGTGCAAAATTCTAGGAAGAAGCAAGAACAGGGGTCAGACTCTGTTGGGCAATGTGTGTGTGACTACTTTTGAGCAAGTGATGGGATGAATGTGGGGGCTATGACAGGCATGGAGGCTCTACCATGTTTACCCTAAGCTATAGCCTGCCACTGAGCCAGAACAAGTCAGGTAATGCTTCCCTGGCCTTTGTAAAGACATCCAGACCAGGTTTGCTTCCTGGCCAAAACTAGGAGATCTGCTCTTGCTGGCTACAGACCATGGTTACCTTGCTCTTCCTGTGCCTCACTCCTATTTGCTGGCTCCATTGTTAAAATGAACCCATATCAAGTATCAGATCTGAGTCTCTTGAGTGCGGGCTTAATGTCTAAGATTTAGGCCAGTCTCTTCTCTGAAGTGTCCAAAAACTATTGACTAATTATTTTTGCTCTTGCCTTGTGATCTCTTCTTTTAAAATGCCTGTGTATATAACATTCATATTTAAATATATTGGCACAGGCTGAAATTTTGCTTCCATACAAATGATAAAAACAGAGAGAAATTTAAGTCTAGGATTTGCAAGTAGGATTGCTGAGGTGGGGTGAAAAGTCCTCTGCCTCTCCAGCAGAACAAGAGCGCAGGTAGGAAGGCTTGAAAATATTTCTGCTCACAGTTTTGTTACTGCTCCTGCCAAGGTAGGCTGCTCCAATTCTTCATTATATTTATATTTCGTTATAAACTAAGTCCTTGTATATCTGGGAATATAGGTAGAGCACAGCAATCCTGAAAATGTAGTGTCTAGGGAAATGCCAGGTTTGAGCTCCCCATTGGCAAAGGGCCCATTTCCCCTTCCTGGTTATCCACAATGTAAACATGCTAATTAACTATCAGGACAGAAAAGAAAGAGGGGGGGACCCTCAGAAGGGGGAAATGGATCAATTGACAAATTGAAATGTCATTTCCCAGCCTGCAGCTGGATCCTGCTTCGTCTCCTCACTGTCTCTCTTTTTTAGCCTTTTGTATTTTGATTTGGTTATAAAAGCTGCGGCGTAATTGAAACTGACATCGGAATCAAACAGTGTGACCTTGTCAGGTTTGTTCCAGGACTGCGACGCAATCCACTTGGGGTGCGGGGAAATAAAAGGTACAGGGAGGGGGGAGCGAGCGAATGAGCGAGCATCGAGGCTCCCCAGACAACTGGGCTGAGTGCGTGCGTGCGTGTGTGTGTGTGTGTGTGTGTGTTTTAAAGGGCTTTTGTGCTGCATAGCCGTACTTTTGTGAATCGGCCTGGCATACGCAGTGAAGGTAGTGTGTGTGTGTGTGTGTGTGTATGTAAAGGAGTATGCGTAGGAAAAAGGCATATGACAAGCCGAGGAAGGGCTGGCTGGAGAGTGTACCAAAGGCTTTGGCACAGGAGCCAACTCATAAAGATGCCATGGGAATGTGCCTGACTGAAACTGCCAGTTTGAATGATCGGTGCCAGCTTGGAGAAGATAAATGAACATGATGGGACAGAAGAAAAACAAGGGGGCTGAAAGCCATTATCTCTGTGATCTAATAGGGGCTGATACCAGCACCATCTGTTTTCCTAGTTTTCCACCTTTATTTTTGCCAGTTCCTCTGACTTGCTGTTCCCCTTGCTATTCCAATCCAGAGTACCCCCAAATCCAGCTCTGCCAGTGCTTCTCAGTTCTGGCATGAAAATGCTCTGCCATTCTTTCAAATGCACCTGCCAAGCGGCTCATCTTATAGACGTGTGTTGCCGCCATGATGTGCCTGAGCCCAGCCTGCAGAGCTCCCTTTATTGAGCCAAGTGTTTCTTTGCATCAGGATCCTTTGACAGGATCAGTCCTGTGGCAGGTGGTGCTCACTCTGTCTTGCCTGTCCCTGAGGTTGGCCCGCGTGGAGACCTCTTACAGTGGCTGGAGATCCTGCTACAAGAGATCCTGCTACAAGCTTTGAAAGCACTGGGATCCTGCTACAAGAAGCCACTGAGTGTAGAGCCCTTAACAAATGAAACAGCATGAAAAATATTCTGACCCTTTCACTCAGTCACACTGACACGTTGGCTTTTATAAACTGCATCTAATTGTAGCATGAAGCCAAATAGTGAGGGACGTCTGGGTGTGTGAAAGGGAAGAGAGAGAGGAGAGAAGGATATAGAAGGACAACAGGGGCAGAAAAAAAGATGGTAAGTAAGAGGGATAAGCTAGTACTGTAGTAAGATTTGAAGATGGTCTAGATCAGTGTTTCTCAAGCTATGGGCCGGGATCCGGCGGTGGCTCTCAGCCTACTTTCATAGTAGCTTCAGCCTACCCAGTGCCTCTTTGCTCGACTGCCCTGTCCCATGACTGCACCATGCACGCTGCATAGGTAGGTGTGGGAGTGGGAGTTTGTTAGAGAGCAAGGTTAATATATATATATATATATATATATATATGGGAATAAAGAGGAAGGGGATACAAGAGGAAAACTGTTTTAGGAGAAAGGGAATGTCTTTAGCAGCAGGAGGGAGAGATGGAATGAAACTGGCAGTGTGGGATAGGTTACAAGTTAAGTGTGAAAGAAGAAGCGGGGGAAGAAATGACAGGAGATGAGTAAAAAAAAAATACTTTGAGAAGCATGTGGAGGGAAGAGAAAAACAATATAACCTAAAATGTTTTCTCTACTTAGAGCCTCTGGAGCAGCAAATTCTGCCTGAAATGGGGAGGGTGGTAATGATATCTCGAGAGCCAGTGCGCTGTAGTGGTTGGAGTGTTGGACTGGGACTCGGGAGATCCGGGTTCTAGTCCCCACTTGGCTATGAAGCTCACTGGGTGATTT
This sequence comes from Shinisaurus crocodilurus, assembly GCA_021292165.1. NCBI lineage: Eukaryota > Metazoa > Chordata > Lepidosauria > Squamata > Shinisauridae > Shinisaurus > Shinisaurus crocodilurus. The sequence goes on along the minus strand of CM037878.1, from coordinate 255,782,020 downwards.
TGGGCCAGTCACTGACTCTCAGCCTAACCTACCTCATAGGGTTGTTGTGAGGATAAAATGGAGAGGAGGAGGATCAAGTAATCCGCCTTGGGTTCCTTGCAGGAGGAAAAAGGCGGAATATAAATGTAATAATAAAATGTAATAATAATCAATGTAATAATAATGACTACTTCACTTGAGGAAAACTGAACTATGAAACTCCCTGCTTCAAGGATATAGCTGTGGCAAAGAATTTAACAATTTCCAAAGAGAGATTAGATATCAATATAGTATAAAATGAGTTCAGTAGTTCCCTGCTGATTATGCCAAACTCTACCTCCATCTGCCACATTTTGTGACTGGTTCTGGCCAAACTCTACCTCCATCTGCCACATTTTGTGACTGGTTCTGACCCTGCAAGATCATTTTGTGGGCCTTGGTCATTTCAGCTCTCTCAAGCAGGGCCTAGGGGTAGAAAGTTTGAGAACCCTTGGTCGAGATGATATCCTGGAGGTCTCTTTCAAACCTGTGATTCTGCATTTGTGCCAAGGATAGGGGTAACTGATTAAAGTTGGTCAAACTTGCTGGACAGGTCTGGCCTGGCCAGTCTCTTGTTAAGCAAAAGTCTGAATGAGATTCAGCTCTCCCCATCTCCCTTAAGGAGTGTGCTAATTCAGTCCAGGTAAATGCAAGCAGTTTGGAGTTGCAACTTGCAACTGGAGTCAGAGAGAGACGGGGCTGATTGGGAACTCTGAGTCTGGAGGCATCTTTAGAGTGCAAGAATCCTCCTAGAAACCTAATGGGGAACAGTATCTGTTGAGAGTGTTAAACCTGTAAAATACCCATCTACACTCAATCTGCAGGTATGTGTAAATAAATTATATATATATATATATATATAGAGAGAGAGAGAGAGAGAGAGAGAGAGAGAGCGCCAGTGTGGAATAGTGGTGAGAGTGTTGGACTGGGACTCCGGAGATCTGAGTTCTAGTCCCCAGCTCGGCTATGAAACTCACTGGGTGACTTTGGGCCAGTCACTGACTCTCAGCCTAACCTACCTCACAGGGTTGTCGTGAGGATAAAATGGAGAGGAGGAGGAGGAGGATTATGTAAGCCGCCTTGGGTTCCTTGCAGGAAGAAAGGCGGGGTATAAATATAATAAATAAATAAATAAATCACACAGATGCCATAAGCTTCCAGTGATCTTATTCCAAAGAAACCAAAAGCTTTGTACCACTGGGGGGTTCTCACTGCTTGGGTAATTTGGGTGCAAGGGTGTAACAGTATTAATTATCACTGAAGACAGTTGGATTTTCATTTATCTATGATACACTGGATTATGTAAAATTAGATTTGGTTTTATTCTTTTTTTAAAAAAAGAAAAAGGTCAAGTTCTGCATAAAGAAAGTTTAAAATCTGAGTTTGAAATAAATTATATCATTAAATTAAATCAAGAATAATGCATGGAAGTTTATACAAGATGTTTTTTATGTACACTGAGCATACTTTATTATGCTAGAAGGGCAATAATGAATACATGAAGGTAAATAACATGTCACCCCGTAGAGAGAGGTAGCTCTTCCACCACATCATCTGAAGCATTTTGCAAAAGATGTCTTCTCACACTCCCCCCCCACACACACACAGACACTACCATCATACATTCTATAAATCTGTATTTTGCTTAAATGTGCCAGATCTCATGTGGTAGTTTTGCAGAATATTAGAACAAAGGGGAGAATTTATGAGAACAGGGCAAAACAAATCCCTGGTGTGTCTTTGTCATGAACATCAGAAAATGTAGGGGTAGGGAAAGGCTTGCTAAAAGTCAAGTTGGATCTTGCTCAAGAAATTAAAATGAACGGCAAGATGTTTTGTAATTGCACAAACAAGAACCAAACAAGAAGAGAACAAGGGAACCACATTACAATGATGGGAAATAAATTAATAATGTAGTTGGCATAGCACAAATACTTACTGCATAATCTGACTTAGCATTAAAATGGATGATATATTATTGAACAGTGTCACACACCAAAAGGTGAGTGAAGTATTGCGGGAAAATGAGCAGTTATTGCATCCATGGCTAATGCAAAGTTCAGAAATCTTAGTGGCTTCCATTTTACACTGATCTCTGCACCTGGGAGTCCCATTGGTATGTGCATAGGATAGCATAGGATAGCAGAGAAAAGTATTGTCACAGAGGACAGGGTGGACCCATTCAATAAAATTAAAGGATCTTTTGTATGATGGGTTGCCGGACAGATGGGCGATTGATAAATGTAAATAAATAAATAAATTTTTAAAAAATGAGGACCACTAGCATTTTTAAAAATATGCTAATGAACTCCAGCATGGTCCCTGAGGACTATGGTGTACCTTAAATATAAACAGCTACAAAAACTATTTGAGGAAAGAAAACCAAGGGCAACTTTGAGCTAATCAAACCGCAATGATATGTAGGACCTTCGAGCAAGGAAGGAGAGAGAAAATAAATAGTAAATAGAAGAAAATGACAAATGAGATGCCATGAAGTGTGTATTCATCAGTGGCAAATTGTGCAGACCAATATGTCTTTTTTAAGGAGGAGGAGGAGGAGGAGGAGGAGGAGGAGGAGGAGGGAGGGGAGATAACTGGATTTCTGAACCAGGGAAATGTAGCTGAAGCAACTGGTACCACATAGATAATTATAACTCAAACTGGGGGTGAGGGACTGGAATTTTTATGGGTAATTTGTTAGAAGGAGAAAGACAAAGCAAGGCATGTTTCATGTAGAAGAGAGGTAACCAACAGAGAATGGGTTCTGATATTCTAAAGAAGAATTGCAAATTAGACTTCCTCTCACCATGCTTTCAGCATAATGCTCAAAATGAATGAATTTGCATTGGTGCAATTCACAAGCTCCTGGTGAAGAAATAGCTTGTGTATTCCCCCACGCAAGTTACATTTGAGACAGAGACTGGGTTCGCATGTGCTTATTAACAACCCCTGCACATGCCAGATACATGTCGCCCGATTTCCCTGATTACCCTCACTGGCCATGGCTTGTCATTACGTCTGAACCCAGTGAGGGTGGGTAGCTGCGGTGTTTAACAAACCACCCAGCAACCCTACAGCAGAGCATGGGTTCTAGGTGGTTTGTTAAACACCCCAGCCATCCACCCTCACTGGGTTTGCATGTAACAAGAAGCCACGCCCAGTGGTGGTAATCAGGGGGAAATGGCGGCACACACCCAGCATGTGTGCGGGCAGTTAATAAGCCACTGTGGCTTATCAACCACCCTTGTGTCATGCCAACCGGGCCATAACATCACAAGCAATGATAAGAGGAAGTGCAACTCATTTGTACTTCCTTACCTACCACTTTTTTTAGAATGTCCAAAGCTACTCAGCGCTCCTTAAAGTTCTGGCACGGAACCCATTTGCACATACCTAGAAGTGTCACAGTTGCATTTCCAGCAAAATGATTGGCTCCAAAACCACTGATATGAACCAACTAACTTTTTTGAAAGCCCAGTACATAACATAATGTCCATAGAGGAAGGTTTGGGGTTAATTCTAAGGTTTCCATTTGCCCTTTGGGATGCTCCTGAATTTCTCCTGAGTCCTGAACCAGAATTGACAATGGAATAATTTAGTGCACCCCTTATTGGCTCCGCAGGGAAACAGAATCACATTGATTCCCATTTTTTTGCCTTCATATGAAAAGAAAAGACAGATTTCTATATGAGTTTCTATATGTATATGAATTCAATTATGTTCTACGCATAGGATGACCTGATTTGCATGCATTGTGAATGCGATCTGTTCAACTGAGCTCAGCCTCCTGCTGGAAGTGCAGTCTGCACAGCCGTCAAAAGCATTCAGTGGCTAGCTGGCCTTGCATGTATTTCTGGGCACTCACGCATACTTCCCCCAGGCATTGACAATCACTGCTTTGGATGGCAAACAGAGGGTTTTTTTTACAGCACTCAATAAAATACCCAAATACACAAGATTATCGGCACAGGGTTACTCTGTCCATCATGCACAGGATCATTCTGTGTCTCACTGCACTTAATAATAAATAAATAAATAAATCTGCTGCAAACCTTACACAAAAAACATGCATGCATAACCGTGGAACACATGTTGGAACATATAAACCAGTATTTAAATATGTGTTTCATAGAGCTTAAAAGAATTTTGCATCAGGTCACTGGCAGATGGCAGAATGGAACACATGCACCAGCCAGCTTTGGAATGGCTACAGAATGGAACAAGGGAGATCCACCCGTCCCTGTTTGTCCCATAGGCAGTCATGTGTCTGGTCCAGGGCCTCTGTTGGGGATCAAACAAAATTTTGAAAAATCTCAAATTCCTCTGATTTTCCAAATTTGAGGATATGAATTTTGATATCCAAATTTGATTTCAAAATTTGGCTTTGAACTTGAAGTTCCGGAACTGAAACTTGACCTTGAAATGTACATATTTTGATTGGATAAATCTTTAAAAAAAGAAAAGAAAAGCTAAATGTTATTGCAAGTCACCTGCCTAATCCTGATTGCTGCTGCATGTCTGCTTTTGATACTGTTTAATTTTGATTACTGTGTGCCTGATACCGTTAAATGTTGAGTGCTATTGCATAAGAGTTGTCAAGCCTTGTCAAATGATGCATGTCAGAAACTGTCAACTTCTAACAACTACTGCTTGCCAGCTGCCAGATACTGCCATGCTTTGAATGCAGAAGGCCCCAGGTTCAATCCCCAGCACCTCCAGTTAAAAGGATCAGATACCAAGTGATGGAAAAGACCACTCATAGAACCGTGTAAAGCCACTGCCAGTCAGAACACACAATACTGGGGTTGGTGGGTAAATAATCTGGCTTGCTATAAAGCACATTACTGTGTTCCTGCGAAAAATTTGGATGTCTATTGAGAATGCCAAAGATCTTCTATTCAATAACTCTTGGAACAATAAGAGAATATTTGCTGTTGAAATCCACAGAGAAGATTATTGAAGACAATGATTTGGGGGCAAATTCATTTCAGTTCTACCCTCTGTGACATCAGCGTAGCTAAGCCAATAGAAGCCAGACAATGATACTATGCCTCTGCTGAGGAGTTCCACTGTGACATCAGGCCAGATAAGTTAATGAGGTCCAAATTCCATTTCAGAGAAGTTCTTGTTCATTCCAGTGGTGGCTGAGGCTGAAGTCAAAAGGAGTGCGGCCAAAATACCGCACCAATACCAGCATATTTTAACTTAAGGCTCTTACTGCCAGGAAATAAATCTTAGGAGAGGACTTCAGCCTTTTAGAATGGGGGGGGGGGGAAACTGCACAAAACCCACAGGGAAAGCACAAAATGATTGGTGTGTAGAAGAAGGTGGGGTCAGGGGAAGGGTGCATGGCCCTCTGGGAAACCCAGATGGGCAAGATTGGGTCCCCGGGCAGCCAGATTTGGCCGCTGGGCCTGCTGTTCTGCACCCCTGGCATAAAGAAATATGGGGAATGCTATTAACAGGGGAGGCCGGTAACTCCTCTGTCAGTGGAGCTCCTTATCTATTGCTTTTTTATTTTTAGCTTTATAGGAAACTATCCACAGTGCTCTGTGGTGGTGAACCTATTTTGGGGGTGGAGTTCAGCACCATGGGTAGCTCCTATGAAGCTCAAACAAAAAACCTGCAATGGATAAGGAGCCCCACTGACAGAGGAGTCACCAGCCTCCCTTGGCTATTAATCAGGGAGACCTATTGATAATTGACATATTTATGTTGGTAATCTCACCTCCCAAATGGGGGGGAGGAATCAGACAGAGAACACTGGTGAGTGTTAGTAATTTAACTGGAGAAAAGTAGATGAGGAAGGCAGCAGACCTTCAGAGTTCTCCATTTGTAAAGCTGCTTCAATAACAAAAATAGATTAATGCACCTCCTTTCTCACAAACCTCAGCCAAAGCACTGATAGTTTGTGAGCTTTTCATAGCTCCTTTACTTCACAGATATATATATGTATATATATATATATATATATCCATTTTGTGGGCTGTATTAGAGCCTTGCATCCAGTTAAGTCAAAGGAAAAATTCTCATTAACTTTGATTGGGGTAGTTGAGGCTGTTCATTAAAACCTAAAGGATTTTAAAAATCTGATTAACTTTTTATTGCTACACTGTTTGGTTACTGTTCATGTTTTGTAGCAGCCTTTGGCATCTATTCTATTTCCCCTCCTTCCCCCCTTCAGCATTTAGTGATGGGAAAATGACATTCTGGTTTGCAGTAACAGCAGGATTGAATGCTAGATACAGGAGGTGGCAGTACAGCTTAGTTAGGCTCTGCCTTGGCCACAGTGGGAATATTTGTAGCTGGCTTTGATTACTGCATTTTATGAAGGATATATACAAGCTGGATTGCATTCAAAGGAGAGCATAAAAGAGCAATAAATGGGCCACGCAATCCATAGATATGGCAAGGAAAGGCTGAAGAGTATTTGGATGAGTTTACCAGGAAAGGTGACTAATGGTACAACCTTATACATGTCTACTCAGAAATAAGTCCCATGGAGTTTAATAGAACTTGTTCTTAGGTAACTGAGTATAGAATTGCAGCTCAAAGGGCAAAGGAGGTGTGATAGGTACTTTGAGGTACCTTAAAAACATTTTCATGTCAAGGGCTAAAGATAGGGATAGGTGAAACTGAAGTGCTGAACTCTAGAACATGGATTTCTGAACCAGCCAAACTGCTTGCTTCTGAGACTTGATTCCAGAATCTACTAGGCCTCAAGGTGGTGGGGTGTACCAATGATGCTGGTGTTCCAACCATGTCTGTGCTTCTGTTCCCTGCTAGAAGCTTCTGTCCAGGATATGATTGTGCGGCATGGCTCTGGACCTCCTCACTCCTGGCAACTTTTCAGCTCGATCAACAGTGTGCTGCACAAAGGCCCTGGAAGTGTATGTGCATCTGCAGTGCATTCAAGACCATGGAGCGCTGTGGAAACTACTATTAGTGAGGCATGTAGGTCTGAAATATGACAGACACCAGAATGGATTGTAGTAATTCTGCTAACGCTCTACTTCTCCTAAATCTCGTATACACAAATATAATCTTTCCCTCCCCGCCCCCAATTTAAGTGGTATTCCTAGGCCAAGGCAAGCATAGATATATTTATTGGATTCAAGTTATAAAGGATAGGATTTTATATGGTTATAGGGAAACAATTCCAGAATGTGAGCAATGGAACAGTTTGCACAGAAAAACTGTGTAATATCCATTTATAAGGGGTGGGTGCTTCAAAGAGCATCTTTGGGAAAGGTTTTTAACATTGGAAAAGTACTTTCAAACTAGATGTAACCCATAAATTAAATGCCATGCACCTCTGAAGTGAGCTCCCATTGGTGGTTTGTGAAACCCTTCTTTGCAAGCCTTCAGGAAAGCTCTTAAGACTCAGTGGTTCCCATTGGTAGGATGGGCATGTGTCCTCTTTTACAAAGGATAATCCTGTCTTGAAGGCATCCCTCTATTTGAAGGGCTACTTAGACCAAGTCCAGTGTAAAGATAAAGAACCATCAGAAGGAGAAGCTGGGCCTTGAAGTTGCCCCTCAGTGGTTACCATCTGGACATCAGATGGAGTAAGGCACACAGGTCATCTGTCCACTGTCTTCCACACTATGGTGAGATGTACTGTGTTTCTGATTAAATTGTATTGATTATTTCTAAATTTGCATATATAGGGATGGCCGAGAATTTTGAGGGGAGAGGCACGGAGCGAATTCTCCCCGCTCTTCCCCCCCCCACAAGCTCAGTGAGACTTACCTGGTCCCAGCTCGTCCCAATTTCCCGCGGGGAAAGGAGCTTCCAGGTCCCCGGCGCGTCATTTCTGGGTCCCTGAGCTGCATTTTTAATGTAAATACCAAGGTAAACTTCCTTAAAACAGCCGCAAAGAGCAAATCGTGGCAGTTTTAAGGTAGTTTACCTTGGTATTTATGTAAAAAAACGCAGTGTCGGGAACCCGGTAGTGACGCGCTGCAGACCCAGAAGTCCGCCGAGTGCTGTAGCTGCCGGGCGCCGAGCGCCGCAGGACAAGCAGGGGGGGAGTGGCCAACTGGCCATCCCTTCTACATATACATTTACATATGCAAATATCATGCAAATCACTATCCTCTTTTCTGGTGATTCACAAGTGGCCACCCTATTCATTTGCCTTTTCCTAATTGTATATTTGGGCTGCTGGTTTTATATGCAACTGATGTTTTTATGGATTTGTACTTTTTTGTATTATTTCTGTTATTACATATATCCTCCCAGGAGGATTCCACTCTTAAAGTTGGCCTCAAAATAATTTCCAATACATAAATTAAAATGAATAAACTAACTATGTACTTGGGCACTATCACCAACTGTGCAGTCCCAGAACAAATAGTGGGATTTAAGCATCTAGGGATGTATGGACTTTGTAAAATCTAGGGATGTATCCGTGAGACTCAGGGGGGCTGAAAGCGGGCCAAAATCGGCCCGCTTGCCCCCCCCAAGACTCTCGTGACTTACCTTGCCGCCGCTCAACACAGGACACGCCGGGGAAAGGAGCTTCCAGGTCCCTGGTGCATCTATTTCCTGTTCCCTGGCGCTGCATATTTAGCGTAAAAACCAGGGCAACCCAGTTTCAAATGGCCATGATTTGCTATTCGCGGCCATTTTAAGCTGGGTTGCCCTGGTTTTTATGCTAAAAACGCAGCGCGGGGTCCTGTTGCGTCACTTCCTGGCAGCTGGAAGTGACGCGATGGGCTCCTTTGCTGCCGCCGCGAGGAATCTAGTGGTGGGGGTGCGACCGGCAGGGGGGGGTGAGTGGCGGGGGGGTGAACGGCGGGGGGGGCAAGCAGCAGTGGGCGAGCAGCAGTGGGCGAGCAGTGGGGGGGTACTCACCAAGAATAAGGCAAGCAACCCCCAAGATAAGTGTGCATCCCTAGTAAAATCCATTCCATCTGCATTGTGTGGATTTTCAGGTGCCTTTCATTCCATTGTCCACTCATTGAGAGAATTGGATTTTGCACAAAGGTGTTTGTACACATTTGTACAAATTTGCACTTGAACAAATTCGAACTTCTGAAAATGCGCAAATCCCTCCAAAATGTGCATTTTCACATTTGACTCTATGGGGGTCAATGCACATTTTCAGTTGCTGGTTTTGTTTGTTTGTTTGTTTTCTATGACTAAATTTGCATAAAATTACAGAAAGTTTTAAAAAATCACGCCCGGAAGTTGTCAGAATTCATGTGATTTGGGAAAAGCCAGGTCCGTTCTGGAATCCACATGATGGATTCATAGAAATCCGAACTCATTTGAGTCTGTTGCAGGTTTGATAGCCCCAGCCCAAACGAACAAAACGACTGGCTACACTGTAATCAACAGTATAGGCATAGTCACTGAAAATAATGCCTCATTGAGTAGCAAAAAGTATCAGGCTATTAAAAGTAAAACATTTCTATGAGCACCACTTTGCTTTGATTGCCTTTGTTCTTCTTTTAGAACTTTTCCCTGCAAATATTTGGTGCATTCAATTTTTCTAGCTAAAATGATTGCAGTATGTATCATGAGTGTTCGCAGAGGTGGAATTTAAATTTCAACTTGTGACCATTCAGTTGCAACATTTTCAGCAATCACCCAATCATGAAACAGAAAGAGAACCACATGAACTATATATAAAACAAATGTGCAATTCAAATACACCTTTTGAATTTCACCATCAACCCAGAGAGGAGAAAATTGGGGAGGGGTGGAGGAAATCCATCAAACAAATTTGAAAAACAAATACATTCAATGCAGTCTCCATCTGCTCATGGATATTACACAAGCCGAAAAAACTGGCTATACTCAACAAATCAATTATTCATTGTGAATTATTCACTAGGCTGTGCTGCAAATAGTGCCAAGGACTGTTTATTTGTTTAAAAGTGAAGTGTTAAAAAAAAGAAAGAAAAATCCAGAGCAACATTCCTATTTATCTTTAATGTTATATATTCCTTGCAAGAAATATAGGTCTGTATTTCCATTATGAATGCATTTTTATTTTAACTGGAGAAAGAAAGGAAACCAAGAAAGAAAAGCTTAGAAAATGTGAGAAATAAAAGGCGGAAGAGCACCATATAAGCCATTTTCAGGTCTTTGGAGGAAAGATGGGATCGAAATGTAATAAATAAGATTAGAATAAGTAAAGCAATGCAAGTGGCTGTACAAACCTCACAAAATCGCCATTGTTTCAGGGCACAAGTCATAGTCACCAGGTAGTTCTTCTGTGCAAACCCTTTAGAAATGAACGGGAATTGTGGAAGAGAACTAAGGTGTACCCGTGTGCAGCTCTCACTAACATCAGTGGAGCTTGTGCAGAAAACATTATATTGGCAGGTTGTCAGGCACTGCTGCAATGAGATCTAGATCAGATACTGGCTCCCTGCTCCCTGCTGTGACACCAGGACTGCTAGTTGAAGGAGACTATTTGAGCTAGGACACAAGCACCACAACCCAGAATCCTCCTGGTTCTTGGAATCGAATGATCTGAGAGATGCAGACCCTTGACATTGCCAGTAATAAAACTCCTAGATCTGCTATACTCCTGTCCTGAAGTCCTTGCAAGTTGTCACTGCAGGAGGTTGTCAGGTTACATCTGTACGCTCTCTATTATTACCTGACTGCCTTCTTCTCGGCTGCTGGATGATTGGCCGGTCAGTCCATCTCGCCATCTCACGTTTTCCAGTCCTCAGAGATACGTGCCTGGCAACTGTCCTCCAAATGAAAGGGTGTAAGATCACACAAATGAAATCTTAACAATTACCTATAATTACTGCATTCTCTAAAGCAGCGTTCCCCAACCTGGCACCCTCCAGATGTGTGCATTACAACACACAGCATTTCCCAGCTAGCATGGCTGGCTGGAATATGCTGGGAGATGTAGTCCAACACATCTGGAGGGTGTCAGGTTGGGGAAGTCTGTTCTAAATAAATTTATTTTGGTAAGCCATGATTTAAGCCTAGACACAATCTGACTCTGCTCTGTGATTTTCATTGTCTTAAGTATGATTCCATGGTTATTTTAGGGTAGAAAATACATCTATTTGGTCTGACTACTTGCAAGGTGCAAATAAAATCTCAAATAGATGAACGAATAGCCCACAATGGAGCTCCTCTGGGCGAAGGGGGTGGGTAGGTCATAGTGCTGAAGCAGTTTATATAGCTTTGGAAGTACCAGCAGAGTGAGAAATTCATTTGTGCAGTACCAGGGACCCAGTGCCTAGTGAGGCCAATGTACAAGTTTGTATACTGACTCTAATAGGTGTTGGAATCAGGCCCAGTATACTTAGCTCCAGCTGCTGTATTGGTTAATCCTGCCAGAGAGACCAATCTCTCTGAGTCAGCGAACAAGAGATGTGGAATTTTAAGGAAGTGGGAGTGCTCTGAATGGTACAGAACTGGGATGTGTTGAGCGTACTGGGACATGCAGAAAATACTAGTTTCCAAATCAGGGCCCCCAGGGCTGGACAGACAAAACTAAACCGGGGTTGGAAATTGATTAGGCATGTTTGTTTGTTGGGAGGTGCAGGCATGGGGATTGTGGCTAAGACAAATGTCTTTGGCCACTTCTAATTTATTTAGAAGTAGCTAAAGCATATTACTGAAATATTTCAGAATTTGTGAAAATTAAATGTTAATATTGATATCTAAGCTTTGACTTTGAAATCTGACCAAATTAGAATTCTTGAAGCACAGTGAAGCACATTCCTGAGTAGATATGCTTAGAATTGCTCTGCTGGATGTGACCATTTGGTTTCTCTTCCTTGTCTAGGGGAATATTTTCTGATTGGTTAAATAAATGAAAAAAATGAAATTACAAAAGCAAGTATTTGGCTGCATTAGCTAGCTGACTGTCAAATATCAAATCAAGTACTGAACAGCACATATCAGGCATCTGATATCAAATACTCTTGCGTATCCAATACTGTCAGCCATCACATGTCAGGTGTCAAACCAATTGCCATCAGCTGTCAACAACCAAATTCTGTCAAAGATCCAATAATAGTTGTCAAATACTATTATCATTGCATCTTAACTACCAAATACTGTAAGAAAACAAATAATGCAACTAAGTACCAAGTAAGATATATGTTGAATACTGTTGTTGAATGTTATCTCAGTGATCAAAGGAAAAGAAAATCAACCAACCAACCAACCAACCAAAAACACAGAAGGAAGATTCTGATAATTTCAAAAGACAAATTCATTTCAGCTCTACTATTTACAAGAGCAGCCCTGGCCATCAGGTAGCCAGATGCAAAAGAGAGATGACTCCTATATCTTTAATAGATGTGTAGAAGATGAAGGGAATGGTGAGAATTTAGTTTCATTTCAGTTTTGAAAAGAATTTACCAAAAATCCACATATTCCATATTCAGGACAAAAATAACTTGAAATAATTTTAAAAAATGAACTTGGGAGAAACCAAAATGGACAGATTAGTTCATCTAGGCCCAGGGCTTAGCCCTTAAAAAACTGGGCATGTGTATTCAACCACATCAGTGTTGAAGAATTAGGGTTGCCACCTCCTTTTTCTGACAAACTCTTCAGCTATGCGGCAGGCAGGCATAACATTTATTTATTTATTTATTTATTTATTTATTTAATTTACAACCTTTACATGTCACTCCCCATCTAAACACATTTTGGAGTAGTGAATAATAAAAAGATAAAAAGAATAAAACACTATATTAAAATGTTTGTATTTTTAAAAAACAGAATACAGACAGTCCCCAGGTTACGAATGAGATCCGTTCATAAGTCTGTCTTTAAGTCGAATGTGTATGTAAGTCAGAACAGAAGCTGCACAATGTTTTCATTTCTTTTCTTTTTTCCCCCCCAAAATTTTTATTTTCAAAAGAAAAATAAAACACAGATAAACATCACAAAAACACAAAACCAAAATGGAAGCTGCACAATGTTTGCAAAGTGTTGCAAAGTGTTGCAAAGTATAGTGCATGTGTTCGTAAGTATGAACCATTGTATTTAACTCAATTTTTTACATATATGACAGTTCGTTCTTAAGTTTGAGTTGTCCGTAAGTCAGGACGTTTGTAACCCGGAGACTGCCTGTACCAGTAAAAACCATGGCTGGTCAATCAATGAAGGCTTCTGGTTGAAATAAAGGTGTCTTCAGGATGTGCCAAAAACAACACAATGTTGGTGCCTGCCTAACCTCCAGAGGCAGGGAGTTCCACAGAAAAGAAGCCACCACACTGAAGGCTTTTCTCCAGGTGGACTCCAATCTGGCCATAGGTCCATGCAGAACCACTAGGAGCATGGTATCTGATGACCTCAGTGACTGGGCAGGTTAAAAAGGAAGAAGGCGCTCTCTCAGGTATCCTGGTCCCAAGTTGTTTAGGACTTTATACACTAATACCAAAGCCTTAAACCTGGCCTGGAAGTGAATAGGCAGCCAGTGCAGTTCCCTCAGCAAAGGAGTTGCATGCTTAAAAGGGGCAGCTCCTAACAACAGATGAGCTGCTACATTCTGCACTAGCTCCAGCTTCTGGACCAGCCTTAAGGGAAGCCCCACATAGAGTGCATTGCAATAATCCAGTCTTGAGGTTACTAGCGCCTGCACTACTGTGGCCAAACTATCCCCGTCCAGACGAGGCCATAGCTGGCAAACCAGCCAAAGCTGGTGGAAAGGCACTCTGAGCCCCCATAGCCACTTGGGTCTCCAGCAACAGTCTAGGAGTACCCCCATACTATGAACCTGATCTTTGGGAGTGCAACCCCATCCAGAACAGGCAATCAGCCTTTCTCCTGGACTCAGGAACCACTCACCCACAGGGCTTCTATCTTGCCAGGATTCAGCTTCAGTTTATTGGCTCTCATCCAGCCCACCACTGAATCTAGGCACTGATCCAGGACTTGCACAGCCTCACCTAATTCAGAAGACACAGGGAGACAGAGTTGTGTGTCATAAGCATACTAATGACACTTGGCTCCAAATCCCCTAATGACTGCTCCCAGGGGCTTCATATAGATGTTGAACAACATTAGGGACAAGATGGTACCATGCAGAACCTGATAGGAATGGTCACCCAATGTTACTCTCTGAAATTGACCCCACAGATAAGACCAGAACCACTGTAACACAGTGCCTCCAATGCCCAGCCCATGGAGTCAATCCAGGAGCATACCATGGTCGAAGGTATCGAAAGCTGATGAGAGATCGAGCAGAGTTAATCCTCTCCCGATAAAGCTCATACGTCAGGGTGACCAAGGCTGAGTCGGTCCCATAACCAGGTCAAAACCTAGACTGAATTGGGTCTAGATAATCACTATCCTCTAGGAGTGCCTGCAGTTGCTCCACCACATGGTCCTCTCTATGCTGGGAAGAGCTGCACCTATTGAATTTGGCTGGTGCAAATGGGTGAGAATTTTGTTTCCGTTCATTTTGGATAAGAATTTACCAAAATTCACAAGGTTCATATTTGGGAGCAAAATAACTTGAGATTAAAATAAAAATAAAAATGAATGCAGGCAAAAGAGGTGCTGACAAATTCACCCAGCACTAGCAAGACGGAATTTCAGCAGGTGTAGTTTGCCATGTAAATCCTCTGAAATCCCCCCCCCTTTTGCACCGCTATTAAAGGTGCAGGAGGCCTGCTCTCATTTGAACATGTACATGGGCAGCTGGATTTTGTGAAAAATGTGTTTCTGAGACCTGGGACTGAGCATCCCAATCTCCCAAAAGGTTTGAGGGTGCTGGCACTCTACATAATGTGAACTGGAGATCAGGATAATCACCCCAGTCTGCCCATTGCTAGTTGTTCTATACATTCATGGAGGATAGGTCTATGAGTGAACATTATCCATGACAGCAAAATGGAGCAGGCCATGCTCAGATAAATTATACCAACAAGTACCAGTTGCTGGGAAGCAATGGCAGGAAAGGACTATTGCATTCAAGCCCCACTTATAGGCATCCAGGAAGCGTTTGGCTGGCCACTATAGGAAGCAGGATGCTAGACTTGGTCTGATCCAGCAGGGCTCTTCTTGCATTCTCACGTGCCTTAAATAGCTGTGTGTGAGATGAAGCTCTCCCATCACTGCATCTCCATGCAAGAAAACTGCCCCAGAATTTCTGCCTGTCATGTTGTTGTTACAGGCACAGGAAGCCTATAATAAAATATGGCAAGCATTATGTATCCAATCATTTTCAAATTTGTTTTAAACTTTATATGCTGACAGCATGGCTCCATGAAATCCACTGAGCAGCTTTTGTATTACCATCAAAGATGATTTTGTTCCTTGAAACACAGCAATTCCATGGTCTTTTATAAAACTGATGGTTGGCATTACACATGGATCCCTGGTCTGGAGGGGGCTGAGGTCCCTCTAAAGCAGGGCTCTCCAACCTTGGGTCCCCAGATGTTGCTGGCCGAAAACTCCCAGCATACCCAGCCAGAATGGCTAATGGCAAGGGATTCTGGGAGCTGTAGTCCAGCAACATCTGGGGACCCAAGGTTGGAGAGCCCTGCTCTAAAGTAAAGAAAGGGAACCTCTGCCCCATAGGCCTAATCTATCCCATGGAGGTTCCCAATATGGCCCCTGGAGGGTTGAGCACCCTCTGTAGGCCCTGTCCCCGCCCTCCCCTCCCCTCCCTTCCCCAAGCCCTCCCCCCACCTGTTGGCTACTGGGGCCTTTGTAGGGATGTATGAGAAATTAGTTTCAGATCATTCTTTTAAAATCAGGATTTACCCAGTTCACAGCTTCCAGACTGAGCATAGACTTGGATGCAATCTGTGGTCGAAGTCTGCATTTCCAAGCTTTCAATTTAATTCATGGACCAAAAACAATGCATTCAACAGCATGCGTACTTTTGAAAAATGTGCACAAATATGCTTTAATCAATGGGAGAATGTGTACATTTCAAAGATGCACAGAAGTGATGCGTACATTTGGAAAAATACTAGCACTGTGCCTGGGGTTGTGTGCGGAGCTTGATAGGGGGGCGGAAGCTCAGCAGACTCACGGGGCTCGACCCCCACCGAGCTCCGCTTGACTTACCTTTCCCCTGGCTTGGCTCACATCCTTGCGAGCCGAGCCGGGGAAAGGAACGTCCGGTTTCTGCCACTATGTTCTTTACATAAAAAACAGAGTAAACTATGTTAAAACGGCCGCAATTTGTATAACCAGCACTGCATTTTTTACGTTTAAAACAGCATAAAATATGTTAGAACTACCGTAATTTGCATAGTTTGCATACGCCACGCAAACCACAGTTGTTCTGATGTATTTTACGCACTGGTGACGCCAATCATGGGCATTTTAACATAGTTTATTTATTTATTTATTTAATGTTTATACCGCCCAATAGCTGAAGCTCTCTGGGTGGTTTACAACAATTAACAAGACAGTCCCTGCCTGCAGGCTTACATTCTAAAAAGACACGACACACAAGGAAAAAGGAATGGGGAGGGAAGAAGGGGGAATATTAATTCGTCCTTCTGGCAGGGCTGGTGGAATAGCCCTGCGCTCCCTCTTCTCCCTCTCAGCCTGCTGGAATAGCTGGTGGTGGTGGCAGTTGAAGGAGGAGGAGCCTTCAGGAGGGCGGCCTTTCAGCAGGGCTGGTGGAATGGCCCTGCGCTCCCTCTCATCTCCCTCTCATCTAGTTTATGCTGTTTTTTACGTAAAAAAATGTAGCGCCGGGGACCCGGAAGTTTGGCAAGTGCCTCAGCTGGCGTTCACTGGAAGCTTGGCTCACGTGGCAGGGGTGCTCACCAAGCGCCGGGCTGAGCGCCCATCTCTAACTGTGCCTAATTGTTTGGAGTATTTATTTTTGACCATTTGTTGGGGGTGGTGAAAAGAAAATGCACTCAAAAATTGGGAAGGGGTGAGAATTTCGGGAAAAATTCTCAGGGTGCAGGGCTTCTGTGCTTACCATACTGTAAGGAGGTGGCTGAGGGGTGTGTGTGTGCTCTTTCTTTTACCATTTCCCCCCATTCTGTCCTTGCAGCCTCTCTTGAGGACTTAGCCAAGACTTCCTCCCATGGGGCTTCCCTGTGCTGCTGCCTGATGAGTGCCTGAAAGCTGAGTGATAACTTCTTCTTCCTCTTCCTCTTCTTCCTCTTCTTCTTCTTCCCCCTCCTCCTCTTCTAGTTAAAAGGACTTTTACTAACAACAAAACAAAACCAAAAATGCCTCTCTCAGCTTTCAGGCACTCAGCAGGCAGTACACACCCCTCAGTCAGCTCCTTACAGTAAGGTCAGCACTGAAGCCCTGAAGCCCGAGAAATTTCTCTGAAATTCTCAACATCCCAATGAAAGAAGCAGAAAAAATGACTTTCTCTTTTGCATGGAAACAAAGAGGTTGTGAAAGGTCAGGTAGGGTTTGGGCACAGCACTAAAAAAATATGCATGAAAATACACATGGATCTCCACGTGAAAAGAAAAAGAAAAAAGCTCGCAATCTGATATGGACTTGCATGAGAAAGAGCTTTGAGCTGGAATTTGGAAAACTTTGACAAGTTCGAGTTTTGCAGATTTGCACATCCCAAAAGATAATGAGGGGATTCCTCTGTGTGCACACTCCTTCAAGCACCAGGCAAGTGTACCTCTGCTTCTCATTTGCTGTACAGAGAGAAGCAAGAGCAAAGCCAGTGAAGGACACATCCAACTTGGCAGCTGTCGTCCTGCAATCACGTGCCAAGTCCCTTCCCTTAACACACCGCTCACACCCCGATTGGGATGTGAACGGCATTTGAAGAAGGTACCCAACTCAGCAGGTGCTTGCAGGAGCCAGTCCAGCAACTGCCAGCAGAGTCCCTTTCTCCAAGCTAAAAGAGGAATGGAGCTCTGTGCCTCTCTTGGTATAGAGAATGGAAAAATGGGTCGGGGCCAGATGATGTCATAGAGGGTGGGGCTTTGGGGGAGGGGCCATCTTGATATCATCCAGCCCGCTGGCTTGGTCAAGGGAGGGCACTTCAGCCCCTAGACCAAAATAGGTTCCCTGCCCTGCTCAAAAGGATCAGGTTCATAGTGTGGAGATTTCCATGATATCTGAGAACTTGGGGATGCAAAGCAGAAAACTCTGTAGAAGTAAAGGGCAAGGCTTTGCACGTGTACAGGTGAGATAAAGAAGAGTCAGACACAGAGTATATGGTTTCAAATCAGGGCCACATTTATTGAATTGAAGATCTGTGAAGGGTGAAGTGCGGTACTAACCTAACCCAGCCATTGGCCGGGAAAAATTTGCTGAATACATTTGCCGAATACATCCGAACCGAATACATCCTAACCGAACTGGAGGTGGGATGGCCCACCACCGGCCAGTTGCCCTCCATGTGGAGCTGGAGGGCCTTACCATCGTCGCCTTACTTTGGCGCCTCCAGGCTCCCAATGTAGGCGAGAAAGGCAAAACCCCAAAGACGTCCCAATCTCCCTCCTGCCAAGCCTCAGGGCATTAGCGAGGGCAGCCTTGGGTAAACGTCAGTCACCTTGAAAGGTGCCACTGGATGATCACCATAACCCTAAGCGCTACTGCCTAGCCATTGGCTCAGCCACAGTGACCAGACCTGTCCTGTTACCTGACTCCTCTCTCCTCCCCCACGCGCAAATCTTCTCCCTAGCCCCAGGTGAGGGGCCGGTGGAAGTCTGTTATATATACTAGTTGAAATAGACTCAAGAGTCTTACACTGATAGGTTCTTACCACAGAGTTTTAATATTTTGGCTGTGTTTGTGTATGTGAGTGTGTGCGCGTGCGTGCATGCGTACGTGTGCACACACGTGTGTGTATGTTATTCTCTCATCAAACTGATAGATTCAGACAGTGTGCTGATTTGGACTGTGTAAGTTTCTTCACCAAAGAGCTGTTGTGTGTTTTAAAAGGCAGCTTTTTGTCACAGCTAGTCTTTGACATCACTCTGTCATGCTCACCTTCACAATCAAAGTGCCTCAAGAGTAGTAAATAGGGCACTCAGACTGTTATTATCTGTTAAAGCATGATTGAAGTTACAATAGGCTAATAACGTGTACTCATTGCTGTTTTAACAGCAGCATAATGGATACAAATTCTGATTCTGACCTCATTGTTCTTTTCAAGGAGGCCACTATTACCACCACCCCAAAGAAAACCCTCAAATGCAAGATTATCCAGCAGAAAGGGCAAATGAAATGGAAAGTTAACAGGGCCAAGGAACATGAAAATACCCTTCTGGTAATTTTTGGCATTAACAAAAAAAAAAAAAAAAAAAAAAAAAGAGGTCAGAAAAATATGAAACAGCCTGCAATCATCTTTCTGCTAACATAGAAAGTAAGTTAAGCAGCTGAACATCTCAGCAGGTTTGACCCAACCCTGAAATGTTCAAACAGCTTTCCGCCACAAAAGCCATGAATGAGATTAGGAAAATGTACAGACTTTGCTTGTGTGCACAGCAGAGAACAAACTGATCCAGCAGTCATAGAATCATCACTGTATGTTTCGCTGAGCTCTTCTAAGAGCGGCCACCATTCTCAGTTATCCAACGCAGTTAATCCTGATATGTGTCATGTTTTTCACCACAGTAGAACCTCAGAATTAACAATGTATTTGGGAATGATTGCAACCAAAATTCCAGGTCTGATTTAAATTAATATGATGCTGGGTGTGTACATACACACACACACACACAGACACACTTTACCTACATCGGGTTCCATGCTGGGCTCACCATTCCCTTTTGGGTGCAGCATTAGCATGCCAGGGATTCTCGGCCCAGGTGGTACAGTAAGCACTGCTGATAATGTGGGACACCGCACAGGTAATTGATTCTGGGCTGGCATTCCCCACATCCCAGTTAAAATGGGCCTCCAGACCATTGGAGGAGGGTCCCCTCCATTATCCTGGAGCTATCCCATTTTATTTATATGTTTATTGCATTTTCTATACCACCTAATAGCCAAAGCTTAACAACTTGAAATTGTACTGAGTCTGGTATAGCATGGTTCGTGCTTGAAGCCTGACATGGTCAGGCTGAAGCCAGTGCTCAAATTATGGGGAAAGAGGGGCACAACATGGCAAAGGCATGGGGCATTTATTACATATCATCACTGGAACCTCTCAATAGGTGCCTATAACCAGAGCTGTGAGTATGCAATGAGCAAGTGGAAGTGCAGAAAATCTATAAAATTAGTATTGGTCACAGAGTTCAGCTTCCTAAGAATATCAGCTTCCTTTAAAATGACAATTTTCTAGCCCTTATGATTGGGAAGGAATGCTTGAAATCACAAAAGCCAGATGAACCCCTGAATAAGTGTTTGAACTTTCATAGGGTCCCAACGTTGGTGCCTTTTATGACTTCTTGCCTGAGACTTCCAGAAGTGTATTAAATTATGCAAAAATAGAAAACAATTGCAGAATAAATTCATTGTAAGATAAATGCTACATTTTTTATCCATTTCTTTGTATTTTATGCAGAAATCAGCTCTTTCATATCTCAGAATTTGGTTTACCTTGCTCAGTGATGGCTCCAGGTTTGGGGGGCCCTTGGGCAAGAGGCCCTCAGTGTGCCCCTTCCCGGGTGAGCCCACCTTGTCCTTGCGACTGTTGCTGCTGTCCATTTGCCCGACCTCTTTCTGAGGCATGAAATCCACATGACTGTCTAGAGAGAGGAGAAGGCAAAGCAAGAGGAGACTGCTGCTCCTTTCTATTGCTGCAGTCACTGCTAATTGTCCATGATACTTCAACAGATTCTAGAAAACACCTTCATCATGATGCCACACTCCTGCTGTTGGGAAAAGAGTCAGAATTTCCCAGCAATGCAATGTGGTTTCAGTGCTGGGGAAAATGTGATGTGTCTGTAACGGAAGCTGATCCTTGAGGGAAGGTACCCAATACCCTCAACAAACCACATTCAACAAATGAGCAACAACTGTTTATTTGCCGTACCATAAATTGTATGGAAAGGCCCTCACTGAATCTACCATCATGATTGTCTTTGGACTATATTATTCATTACATTTCTCCAAAGGTAAAGATGGAGAAATAGAGGCAATCTGAGATTAAAGGGCATGCCTGAAATAAGCCTATGGTACCGTACAGTGGCAAACTCAAGTCTCCTGAGACCCCAGGGCACCCGTAGTCATTCATCCAGTGTTTTGTGTTTTCTTAGTAAGCAACAAAATAACCTAGCCAGTATATTCCTGTGGATGAAGCACCTGCAGTAGCTTGAAAAGTGGAAACTAAATGACTGGAAGAAACAAGCACATCAAACCAGCACCCTGTAAAAATGATCCATTGAAGCATGGCACTGCTGCACAGGCTGTTTCCCCATCAGAAATGGACTCAAGCAGCCCCAACCTGGAAGTCTTAGCATTCACCTGTTCTAATGCCTGCCTGATGCATTCATAAAGATGTGACTCATAGAATTTGGGCAGATGGAAGAAGCAGGGCTACTTGGGAAAGATGGAGATTGATTTTTTAAATCATTATTTTCACAGCCAAAGTATCACTTCTTTTGTTGGCTTTCACTCATTGAAACAAATAGATCAAACAAACTGTATATTTTTAAAGGGAGGGGGGGAGAATCCTAATATAATCATAACCAGATTGATGATGATGATGATGATGATGATGATGATGATGATGATGATGTTAGCTGCTACCTGTTACCTGTTTGTTCATGTGGACTGGCCAACCTTTTACAGCAGAGGGGAATTGTAGGAAGAGAATACCCAGCAGATGTTGCAATTTATTGTCAGATCGTATTATGTAGGATGGGACTCAGGCGGAATATGTAAGAGGTACAGCTAGGTTTTATAATGAAGGAGCTTTACTTGAAATGTACAGATTGTAGCTGAACAACCACCCCAAAGCACCCACTGTCCTAGGCCTTTCATATATGGCCCATGAGCACTAATGAGATTTTCTACGCATAACAATCCTAATACGGTTATTTCTTTATTTAGCTACACTGAAGGTAATAATTATGTTGAAACAATAAGGTGTTCTGATCAACAGCCAAATGCTGCCAATCGAATTAGAGATCCTGATGGATGTGGCAATACTATTCTTATACTTGTCCACAATTTGACAGTAGGGAAACCACTTTTCAGCACTCTACTAAACTGTGTGTGGGGAGTTCCTGTGGTGATTCCCATCCATCAACCATGCATCAGATATTAACATTCCGAGAATGTCACATGAGCTGAGCTTAGCCCATTGCTTCCTTTCATCCGCCAGTATAAGAACTAACTATATAGTCCCATTCAGTATGAACACAGACAACATTTCTCAAAAGAGAATTTTATTTCTTTTCCCTACCCTAAACTGTTGGAGAATTTCAACCACCTTGCCCCAGAGAAAGTTCATCAACCCCCTCTGCACACATATACACACACACACACACACACACACACACACAATTTTGCCACCCACAAATTTTTTTTGGGAAAGCTATTTTTGTTCAGTACACTTACCTCTCCTAGAAAACAAACATACATGATCTCAGTACACATACAGTTATTTGCAAGGATTCACAGATAACAAGTGCATCTCTTGCTCAGGTGAGAGCATGTCATCACGGAGAGAGCCCCATAATTCCCCTGTGCCTGGATAAGTGAGGACTTCAGAAGCACAGGAGAATGGCAGGAACTCTCCGTAGCGCTGCACTGAGTTTTGAAAGCACTTGCTGCTTTGTGAGATCCCATCCATCTCTTCAGCTAAGAGGGTTCACAGTTGAGATTGGAGAAGACTCTCTCTCTCTCTCTCTCTCTCTGTGTGTGTGTGTGTGTGTGTGTGTGTGTATGTAGAGGGAGGGTTGCAGGCAGGGTCATAGTGAGAACAAATTTGGGCTAGCTATCAGAGCTAAGATTTGTTGACCTCTGTTTGTCCATACCTTGGTAACATCCAGGTTAGACTATAGCAGTGTTCTCCAACCTTGGGTCCCCAGATGTTTTTGGCCTACAACTCCCAGCCAGTGTAGCAGTGGTGGTGGTGGCCTTCTGGAAGAACTCTCATTACTGCTGTCACTGCTGGTAAACCCCCAACATTTTTAACCCATTGCACCCCCCCCTTGAAAAAATGCTAAAATGTACTACCCCCAAATCACCTCCTTTAAGTGGGTAATAAATTGGGGAAACACTTTTGCTTGGCCTTTAAACCCTAAACTGCATGAGACCATGATATATAAATAGCTATCTGCATCTGTATGAACTTGCCTATGTTGTTAAGATTTTCAGGTGAGGATCCAGATCTCTTCAGCTTCAGAAGTTGGGTGGCTACCAGGGGCAGGGTCTTTTCCATTGTGGCACCCCATCTTTGCCGGGTGACTACTTTACTTTTCTTTAAGCACAAGGTAAAGGCTGTTTTGTTTGCTCAAGATTTTAATGGAATATAACTGTCTTGCTTATTATGTGGATGCCGTTGGTTGCAGTTGTCTGAATTGCTTTGTAATCTGCTTGAAACCGCCTTGGAAATCATGTGAGCAAAAGGTGGGGTATTACCATTTCAAATAAATTAAATACTACGTGTGTGTGTTTGTGTGCGCGCGCGCGTGCATGCACGTGTGTGTAATAAGACAGGTATTACAATTCCCACCAAAATATGTTGTGTATGTGCCATCTGAGATGGAAGAACTCTACCTACTCAGTTATGATTTGTAGCACTAGGAATTTCCTTGTGATTGGAGGGGAGGGGAAAACTCCATTCCAAATAGCTTCTATCCCTTACCTCCGCTTAGCTTGTCAGATTTTGCCACAGGCGATGTGACTGTTGAGGTACATTTACCAAAAGGAAGGAGAGGGAAAAGAACCCTCTTTAATTTATATTGTCTTTCATTCCAATGACATTTATCAAATTTCTTGCCTCTGACAAGTTCAGCTCTTATGTGCTCCTCTGTCTTCTCGTAAGTGCCTCAGTGATGAGAGAGAGGATTAGCCAATAAGCCAAGTCATATCTCGGGAAGAGTGGGGTAAAAAATACAGACGCACACACACACATAGACTCTAAATGGTGACTGTATTTAGAGTGACAGTTACCTGCACTTGCAAAATGGAGAGAACGGCATGTGGGTGTGCGTGGGTGGCGTGCTTTGTCTGGTTTTTACTTTAGCGCCTTTATATTAGGGAAGCCATTTAAACCAGATCTCAGAGGCAGATTAGGGATTCCATCAGCAGAACTACCCGCAAAGTATTTCAGCTTAAATTGCATTTACAGTACCACCACCACCCCACACACACACAACCCTGGTACATTTTCTGTGGTTACTTTTAAATACCAGGTAATAACTACAAATATAGCTGATCCTGATGTATAAACATGACCCAAAATAGTGAAAGGGTACACACTGTCGCCCCTCCTTCCTAAATAGTGCCTGAGCAGTCCCTCTTATGAGATGGATGAGCCATGAATGATCTACCCGTAACGAATGGTTCAAACTCCCCAATGTGAATCAAATCTGACCTTTGCGGGTTTTGACCATGTGATACTTATGGTAGTTAAGGTGAATGGAGTCTAAAGTTGAACTGATTAACTTTGCAAAGCTTATACATTGCACAAGCCATAAAAGCTGCAGAGAGTTCTTTTTTTTTTATCCCTTAAAAAAAGAATGTGAGTTCACAAAAAAGCAGCTTTAGTGTAACAAATATTAAAGTTATGAAAACAATCATCCAAATTCAGATCATTCCAAAGGTTAAGTTTTGTCTTGCAACATTAAGTCGGCTGCACACAATGCCAGATTGCCTCCATTCTGATTTGCTATGTGAGATACATGTTCATCCTTAATTGCTTTATAAATAGGGGCTGCCAGCCGCATTGCAAGAGAAACTTTAGCTTCCAGAATATGCCTTTGGCTTTCTGGTGCTTGGTTTCAAGGCCTAATTCTGATTTATGCATGTGTGTGTGTGTGTGTGTGTGTGTGTGTCCCCTCCTCACCAGTTGTGCAAAAACAAAATTCAGTTATTCTATGGCTGTTTCCAGAAATCAGCTTCCCATATGCTTGCCAGTTGCCAGAGTCAACAGGGAGCACATGACATGTCCCAGAGAAAGCTTGTTATCTGTGCAGACTGCAGGACGCCACATTTGTGTGGACTGCACTGCTCATGCTGGTGTCCAACCAAGCTCCTGTGCATATGAGGGTGGAATCAATGTGAAGGCAGTCTGTAGCTGGGAGGTTCAGGTCTCCTAGTTGCTCAGACCAGTGATTATCCCTGACCTGGAAGGTTTTACTGGGGTCAGGAAGTACGTATTATCTGACCTGCTCAGGCCTATTGGATGAGGGAGTAGGGGCTGTGTCAAAATGCAAGTCCTCGGTTTATAAAAACTTTCATCCCCTATTTTTGGGGGGGTGGGGAGAGGGGGCACATGAACTGTGGTGAAGAGCTATGCCCCCTTCTAGTCATCACACATAGCCATGAGAAGGAGGGGATCACACTGCAGATGGTGCTATAGATTGCACAGCATATCCAAATTTATTTTATGTTATTTCAATTACCACCTTATATCAGTTGATTTTCTGGAAGTTTGCAAGCACTTTGCTACTTTAAAAGGAGCAATCTGCATTGATCCCTCTGCAACCACGTTGCCAAAAAAAGAGGACAGATTGCATTATGCATTGCATTACAGATGAGATAACCTCAGTTAAAGTGGCAAAGTGTTTGCAAAGTGAGCTACAGTTTGCAACTGCTTCTCAGTTTGCAATGACTTTGTCTGATAAGAGGCAGTATATACCTGATTGGTTAGGATCAGGCATGTGACCAGTCCAGGAAGCATTGCCCTCATTCTGACATGGCTACATATACCCCCCCCCCCGGTGACTACATCACACTCACTATGTTGTCCTTGATTGGCTGGGATTGCTGCAGGAGGTAGTGATCAGAGAAGGAAAATGGTGCTGATGTGGCAGCAGCTCAAGAAACAATGGTTATGAACAGATCCAGAGAGTGCCCTCACAAGATAAAAATAAGGATTTTTTCAGGAATGATTCCACTCTCCTCAAAAGCACAATTGTCACTCCAGAAATATTGGCGAGTAAGCATTTGGTTTAGCCCTTACAGTAGAGGTGGGCAACTTGTGGCCCTCCGGATGTTTTGGCCTTGATCAGCCCTATCCAGCAGAGCCACCTACGGCAAAGGATAATGGGCGCTATAGGCCAAAACATCCAGAGGGCCAGAGGTTGCCCACCCCTGCCTTAAAAGGAGGCTTCCTTAGCTGGTGTAGCTGTTATCCCTGCAATTCTCAACTTTTGCCAGAGTTGTGTGGTGGTGCACAACACACTGACTGAATCCGTTTCCCACTCAGGTCACTTTTCAAGATAGGCTGTGGGCTGGAGTCCTGACACATCATCCTGCACTGGTCCCCATTAGCTGGATGGACCAGAAGGTGACCGCCCTGGCATAGTTTCAAATCTCCTATCAGGTATCAGAAGTAGCCAATTAGCATGCCCAATCTCTTACAAAGTTTAGAAAGGAGAAAGACTTCTGTGAGCTGAAAAGCCAATTTATTGGGTTGGCAATTGTGTGCCCTATAACTACTGACAAGGTGTTGCCTCGTGACAGGTGAGCTCTCATTATGTGGGAAAATGAGGGAACATAAAGCTGCTTCTTTTAATTTATATAATTAAAATAGCATAATTCTGCCATACAGAATCACATGTATTAAAAACTTTGGGATTTTTAAAAAAAACCCAGCCCCAAACAAAACATTTTTACCTTATCATATTTGCATGCACTGTGTTAATTTATTCATTTCCATTTTTGTTCCTTGTGTTCCTTGCTTTTTGAGCCAGTCCTTGTATTTTGGCCTTACTTTAATTCTTCCATGTCTGTGCCTGTGCAATTTTGCAGCCATTGGATTTGATCATTATTATTTTTCTAATACAATCGCACGTATGCATTCTGTTCCGAATAAGGGACTCTTCCCTTGTTAAAAGCTTGTGTCATTAGTATGTGAGTAAATAACAGCTAAGGATTGGAATGTCTCTGAAGCGATTGCTAAGACAGCCAGGAGGATTTTGATTGGGTCTTGAGAATTGGTTTCACTTGATGCGGACGTTTATCTAGACAAAGTGAAAAAATCACGGAGGTGATAAATGGCCCATGTTCCCACATTTCCCAGCAGAAACGCAGGTATTTCTGAAGCCACATTTCCCAAATTTGATCTGAAAGACGCTTCTTCATACTTATCTCTCTTTCTTGGTGTGTTGATGCCTTTCATAAAGACCTTAGCATCCAATCAAAACAGATTAACATTTTTCCTTTAGCCAAGTTGACCTGAAAGCAGCTTATGCTTCCAAGCTCATCATGGCCATCGTCAGCAGAAAGAGTCCCATATATCAAGCCTTACCATTTTCCTCTGAGCCTGAGGTTGAGGGATGAGGGAGTCTGTGATGTAGCAATAGAAAAGGAGAGAGCTGTGATGGAGAGCACAGCAGCACAAGCGGAGTCAAAGTGAAAAATAATTTCTGCTACCCGCACCTCTGAACAGCACGTTGCCCACAAGTCAGCCTGGATGCTTCTTTTCAGAAGAAAGAAATATGTAGCGACAGAAAGGCACAGGGAGAAGATAACGGATGATACATGGAAGTGTTATGTATGGACATAAACATAAATATGATAGAAAACATCTCATAGCCTCATTCAATTTTTCCCTCCTTCCTCTTTCCCCCTTCAAAACTCTTGTCATGCAACTGTACAGGAGACCTATCAAAGACACAGAAAGGATCAAAAGGCCATCTAGCCTAATTGCCATCCAAAGACAAGACAAACTCCCCCTGCCCCGCCCCACACACACATAGGGTTCAACCAATGTAATGCAGATCACTCTTAAGAATATCAAGTAAAGAGCACTTTGCTCAGGGGTGTGGAACCTATGTCCAAAGTCCATGTTGGAGAATTCCATGTTGGAGAAGCTCTCAGGGGCTGCATTCCAGTGGTGGGCAGGGCCAAAGGCAAACGGGGCGGGCCCAAAAACACACACACAAAAAAAATACCAGCGTATTTTAGCTTAAAGTTCGTACTGCCAGTAACTCAGCCTTAGGGGAGGCATTTCAACCTTTTAGAATGGGGGGAAAACTGCACAAAAGCAGGAAACCACCAAAAGATTGGTGGTCGGGGGAAAGGGATGTGGCTAGCAGAAGGGAGTGTGGCCATCTGAAGAACCATGGAGGGCTGGATTTGGGCCCTGCACTTGAGGTTCTGGTTAGGGATTTGTGCTGATCTCGTTCGGGGTGGTGGTGGAAGTCCGACAAACTCACCAGGCTTGACCCCCCCCTGAGCTCCAGTTGACCTATGTACTTCTCGGGCTCAACTTGTGTTCTCCTGACCTGAGCTGGGGAAGCGACTTCCGGGTTCCCACAGGAGCGCTTTTTACCAGGGATGGGGACTCGGACTCGAGGACTCGACTCGTGAGTCGGACTGAGTCCCCCCTCTGACTCGACTTGGACTCGAGTCCCAATATTTTTAATGGGACTCGAGACTCGACTCGGGACTCGAGACCAAGGACTCTTCAACATCCCTGGGCTGTGCCAGAAGGAGTGGAGAGGAGCGTGATTGCTGGCGAAGAGCACATGGAAGCGAGGTGTGCCACTGCTCGGCCACTATGGACGGCTACCAGGAGTGCAGCCCCAACAGTGTGTCAAGATTTAGTTTGATTGATGTGTTGCGTACTTGGGAGAGGCAGAAGAAGGACCTGAGATTACTCTGTGTGGCTGCTCTGAGTGTGTTTCTGGTTCCAGCAAGTTCATCACCAGTGCAGCGGGTGTTCAGTGAGAGTGGAATTGTGATAAGATCTCACCGTTCCAGAAGAAAAAATCATGTTCCTCAAATGCAACATGGATAAGTTTTAGGAAGTACAGCAAGTTTATTTTTTAAAATCATTTTTCTGAAATGCAACCTTTCAGACATTTTGGGTTTGGCTGCCTCTGCCTGCCTGTCTGGGGTTCCCAGCCTCCTCTGCCTGCCTGGTCTCTTCTTGACCAGTTCAACAGTTGAATTGTCCAAGACAAAGGCCTCTGCCTGCCTGCTTTGGGGTTCCCTGCCTCCTCTGCCTGCCTGGTTATTTTGGGTTTTTCTGCCTGGTCTGTTCTTGCCAAAATCAGTTGCAGAGTTTTGAAATAAAAAGGCACACTTGTGCCTAGAATTTATTTAAACCACACATCTGAAGTAGCCTTATTTTGTTGGGAAAAAACCCATTGATTTTAATAGGGACTTGTGGAGTCTGCTTTGGGAGTGACTTGTGACTCGTGACTCATGAGTCACCCTTTTGGACCAAGGACTCGGACTCGAGACTCGGGCCCAAAGACTTCGTGACTCGACTTGAGACTCGAGACCAAGGACTCTTCAACATCCCTGCTTTTTACATAGAAAATGGCGTAGGATATGTTAAAAATGACCATGATTTGCGTAACTTTTAACGTATCTTACACCATTTTCTACATAAAAAGTGCTCTCTGGTGGGAACCCAGAAGTCCAGCAGAGCATCTTGGCTGGCGCTCGCTTTTGGCCCGGCTCGGGTGCAGTGGCCAGGACCAGTGCAGGGCAGTTTGGCGCCCCAGGCGAAATAATATTTAGCGCCCCCCCCTCTCCAAAGCAGCAAAAAAAAAAAAACCTGCGCCGCCACCACCAACCTACCTTCCCCCCCGCCCTGGCTGCGGCGGCTGCGGCTGCTGCTGCTGCCTCCTCCTCCTCCTCCTCCTGAAGTGACGCGACGCGACGCGACGGGACCCCGTGCTGTTTTTTGCCGGGAAAACCATGGCAACAGGGCTGTTTAAGCCCTGTTGCCCTGGTTCCTCCCGCCAAAACAACGCGGGCGGGGCTCCGGAAGCGACGCGACGCGGAGAAGGTAGGTGACGGGGGGTGTTGGGGGGGTGGCGATGGCAGCGGGAGGCGCAGCGGAAGCGAGCGGGAGGGCGGGGGGAGGCGCAGCGGCGAGCGGGCGGACTGGCTGGCGGGCGGGCGGGGGGAGGCGGCGGCGGGCGGGAGGTTGGGGAGGCGGAGGCTTGGCGGGGGCGGCGCAGCGGAGGCGGAGGCCTGGCGGGGGCGGCGCAGCGACAGCAAAGAGGAGCGCAGCGTTTCCGCGCCCTCTTCTGCCGCACGCCCTCTTCAGCCACGCGCCCTAGGCAACCGCCTAGTTTGCCTAGCGGTAGCGCCGGCCCTGGCAGTGGCAGTGCTCGCCGAGCGCCCAGCGAGTCGGTTGGTACGAGGATCGCCCACCACTAGTTCTGGTGTTGCTGAATCAGATTATCTAGTCTGCATCCTTCTTCCCACAGTAGCCAGGCAGCTGCTTCTAGGAAGCCCTGGGCCCATCAGTAGTCTATGACATTTCCCCTGATGTTCTTCTTAAACAACCAGTATTCAGTGGCATACTGTGATGTTACGTTATTTGGGTTTAAATTTAAAGTGCATGGGTGGTAAGTATCAGGTGTTTGTGTATGAAGTATAAGCATGTATTCCTGCTGTATCTGGGTGTGTGAGAAAGGATGGGCAGGAAGGATGGTGTATTTGCATATGTGACCTGATTGGATGAGAGAGTGAGAAGGCGAGTAGAGCCTGTGTTATAAACAGTGGGTGGTGCTGTTCAGGCAGGTTTAAAAGGTTATAGAGGTTTTTTTGTGAGGGTTTATAAGTTTGGAGGGCTCTGTGAAGGGGGAGTGCAGGAGTGAGAGGAGTGTGTGGAATGTGAAGTGCTGTTTGGGAGTCTGTGAAGCTGACTGGAGAGAGTTGAGCTATTATATTAGGATTATTAAGACTTTAGCTAGTGAGTGCAGGGATTGATATTGGGAACAGTTGTCGAGGGAGGATTGGTACTTGGATAAGATAGTACATCACCTAAGATCAGGGCTTTTTTTCTGGTGGAACTCACCGGAACTGAGTTCCAGCACCTTTTCTTCTATTAATTGCATTACAATTTAATCGCCATCTACTCCCGAGGAAATGTAATCCAAGAGTTCCGGTACCCTTTTCTCCAGAAAAAAAGCACTGCCTAAGATTATCTGAAACTTATACAGTACATGAAACTTATTTCCAGAACTTGTTGTGTTTTAAAATAAACCTTTCTTTGTTATTTGAAACAGTCTGTGTGGGAAGCTGTGCTTATTGTACTGGCCAAAGAGGTATAAGGTAGGGATTAGACATCCCAAAGCTTGTGTGAGACGTGTTAGGGTAAGGGTTTGAGGAAAAGGAAACCCCAACCTTACATAAGTGCACCCAGAGATCCCAATAAGGAGGGCAAGCTTGAGGGCCTATTGAGGGGTGGGGTGTGACACATACTGCCTCTGAACCTGGGAGGAATGTGTGGACCCCACTTTCTTTGTTGCCACTTGAAATCCTTGGATATGTTGGCTGCATGGTGAATCTCCAAACTTGTCTTGGAGTGTTGCTTTAGGTGAAATTAAGTGGCGATGCTAGCAAGAGGTGTAGTGCAGAGCAATTGCTCTTAATCAGCTATGGAAGCCAGCCAGGTGACAAAAAGAGAAGAAAGTAACTGAGGCTCAATTAACCACTCCCCCCCATTTTGCTAGCCCAGGATATCCCCCCCCCCTGAAAAAAAGGTCTGCCACCAGCTGCTCAGGCTGTGGAGAGCGCAGCCAGTTAGTTTGGATAGCTTAGTGGCCTTTCCATGCCCCCTAAAAAATATTTTCCCCCATGTGGAAAAAATTTTTTGGTGGTGGGGAGATAGGAAGAATGAAAGAGGGGAAAAGCTGCCTAAAGTGACCGGCTGTGCCACCCACAGCCTCTGTAGACTAGGCAGGTATGTGTTGTTCTTGTTGTTGTTTTTAACCCTCAATGAGAATGAAGGGAGAAAGCATTGCCCTCTATCCAAGTGGGTTTAGAAGAGTGGGTTCCATGCATCTTGCCCTTATTCTAAAAGTTTTGTGGTGATGGTTTTTATTAAAAAACAAAAACAAACAAACATACACCAGTTTGCTCGTAGCTGCCTGGATAGTGCTGAGTGCCACTGCACTCAGCAAAGCAAAACAAAAAGTAGGAGCAAAAAAGCTGAGCTAGTCGAACGTTCTAGGGGAAGTTTCATGGGGATGTTTTTGCCTTTCCATCCCCACTCGACTAATCAAGTATAACATTCTTAGGGGAGAATCTTTGTCTCAGCTTTTGAAGAAACTGCCAGAATGTCTAGTCAATCTGGCCTGATTGAAAATCCCTTCATTTTTTAATCCATCCAGAAAACACACTAATAATAATGTGATCCTGTTTTCGTTGCTGGGTTCCGAATGGTCCAGTTTTTGGAGGTGTATCTCAGAACCTAGCTCAAACGCTCAGACTTCAAAAAGGTCTTAGTTCCCCCCCCCCTCCAACATCCCTTAAACATGCAATGATAACACCAGAAATTGTGTATGGATGTGGACAGAATACTTGGAGGATTGAGGTCACCTGCCTGTGTACTCAATCTTTGTCCTTTCTTGTTGAAGATGACCTTGCTTGCTGATTAAGACACCCAGAGGTGGCTTGGCTGAATGCATGGAAAAGGTGATAAACCTTCCTTGAGAGAGTAAGTGGTACCATCAAGGTTGCAGAAAGAGGTGGTACATCCTTTAATGAAAAGGGCAAGAAACATACAGTAATACCTTGGATTGCAAGTAACTTGGTTTGAGAGCGTTTTGCAAGACAAGCAATTTTTAAATATTTATTTAATTTTTTTTTACTTGATATACAAGTGACGTCTTGCAATACAAGTACTGTAGTATGGCTTAAATTAAAAATCTCTGTACAAATTTTTTTTGGGGGATTTCGTTTTGATATAAGAGTGTTTTGGATTACAAGCACGTTTCTGGAATGAATTATGCTCTCAATCCAAGGCATGACTGTATTAGGTCCCGCTTTCCTGGGTTCTTTTAATTTTCCATGTCTGGACAAGGTGTTCAAGTGTCACCAATTCCAGTGATTTCTGAATGATACTGAATATCTAGATGCATTCAGTCTGGTTTCTGACCTGTTTTGGGGACTGAAAAGGCCTTGGTGGATATCAGGAACTGGATTGTGGAACTCCAGTTCCCATGGTCCTTGAAGGAAATTATGTTTCTTATGAGCTCTCGCCATAACCTCCTTCCTTTGCAACCAAACGTAAGAGATTTGTGCTTTCCGCAGTACCCCTTACTTGTAAAGTTGGTTTTTTGTAAGCCATCATTCTGAGTTTCAGGGTTTTGCTAATACATAAAGGGAATGCTTGTAAAAAACCCAATATATTTTAGGTGAACAGGGGGATATTCACCTATTCCCGATTGTTTCTGCGTTTTATATTTTAATGTTTTAATTTTTAAATTATTATTATGTATTGTTTGGTACCTTGGGAGTCTCATATGAGATGGAAAGGTGGGAATTAATTAAGCCCTCCCAGTACTCTTCACTCTTGTCAGCATGAATCGGCCTTCCCTTCCATTCCCCTTTGCACTACTTAGTGGAAGGAGGGGCCATTTGATAGACTCATGTTAGAAGATGTACAGCCTGCTGGTTGGCCCTGTAACCTCCCATACATGGATAATAGCAATGCCAACTCCAGGTTTTGGAGGGCCCTTGGGCAAGACACCTTCAATGGGCCCCGTCCCTCAGTAAGTCCACCTTCTCACCATCTTTGTCACCAGGTGGTATTGCTCCTCATCCTCTTTCTCATCATTGATACTACTTGTCACCAAGCAGACAGAGACATTTACTGCTCCTCCTCTTCCCCACCATCATTGTCTGGTCCAGAGTGAGAGGCAGGTGAACAAGCAGGTTGCAATGATGAAGAGGGGAAGTAACATCAGGGAGCTCTTATCATTGGGCCCCTGCTGAGGTGTGGGGCCGTGGCAGGTGCCCAACCATGCCTATCCTTGATGCTGGCTCTGGATAATATGTTCAGTGGACTGTAATAATAATTACACCCAGCTTTATTAGAGGCACTGGACATGCGCAAGAGTGTCAAAAGTGTCCACGCTCATTGCAGCTTTTCTGCATTCATTGGACCCAAGATGCCAGCACCCCTACCTCTGGAATATAGTAGGATGCAGAAGTATGAGGTCTCACCAATCCTCAGTCCAATAGAAAAAGAAACCTGATGAATTTTTGGACATCCTCTTAATTAATCTGATAGTTTTGGATCAATTAAGGGTTGGCCTCGAGTGAGTCCACCCATCACTAATTAATAACATTTGGCAGAGTGCAGCGCAGGACGCGGCATCCTGGCAAAACCTCTTTCTGCTTCCACAGCATCACCTTCTGCTGACTTTTGTGATCCCAGTTCATGCCTCTGTGGATCCTCTCAATATAAGCTCCAGTCTTGCCTCCAAATCCCATGCACACACAGAAAGCAAATTCAATTGATTTGTTATTGTGGTTAAGTTACAATAGAAGCAATCACACCAATTACAGAAATCAGGTTGACAATCAGGGACCCTGGCCTCTGGGCTGCTGTTAAGTGTGTCCCCACTGTGTGAGCCTTACTCCTGTGCCTTGAAACCAGGAAATACTACCTGGGCTGTATCCCCACTTTGCCCAGGATGTCAGAGCATCCTTAAAGGCCTCTGAGCTAATTCCCACTCCCAGACGTGCAGCCCTGGTGATGTCAGTCAGATTTATTCCTACCTCTCTGTGCTGGAATTATCGTTGGGTAGCAGCTGCACTCAGACACTGTTGCTGTATTCTGCCTCTTTTCCCAGGCAAGCGGTAGTTTGAATCTTAAGCAGTGTCTTGGATTACTCATTGTAAACATTTCCCAGGCCCAGAGGGAAAAATAATTACACAACTGTCTGAGATTTCTGGGTCCCCCCCCCCTTCTTCTCTCCTCTCTGGTTCTACATGGGTAAATCTCCTTTAATTACTGAAACCGTAGCATGAGAAGCACCATTAAATATGATAACAGTCCCTCCTTCTCCCCTACCCTTTGTGCTGCTCATAAACTGGGGAGCCAGTCTTGGTAAACACGTCACTTAGCTCTGATGGAGAAAAAGAACAAAGCTGTCCCAGTGATGCTGTCTTCCTTCAGCCTCAAGAGACGAGGTAACTGTATTCTACATGACTGCTTTATTTCCTGCTCTTCATGTAATTGATAGGTAATGTACAGCACTAATCAGATCATTAGAAACTAGGCTTTGAGGGAAGAATGGGTTCCCAAATGAGTTTGACTGCCTCTTTGGAGGGTGGGTGGGGGGATGTTGACTCCATTGCTTCGATCATAGAAACCCTTATCTATGAAAGTTCCTCACCATAGAATTTCCCATAAGCCTCAAGAACATACACATTGTAGGGTTTAGTTCTACAATTAGAAGTTTGTTGTTGTTGTTGTTGTTGTTCTTTTAAATAAACAGATTCTGTTACGGATGGCCACTATCAGTACCATGAGCTGTGGTAGTTTCTTAAAGCAAAGAAAACTATGGATAGCAAATAGGGATGTTGGTGTAATCTGCAATGGATTCAGATGAGTTTGGCTTTCTAGGAATCTGACCCGTAGATTTCCCAAGTCGCATGGATTCCACAGACTTGTGGACTGGTTTTTCACTTTCTGCAATTTTACGCAAATGTAGTCATAGAAAAAATACGAAGAAACAAATAAACATGCATTTCCCCCGATTGGCTAAAGTGTGAAAATATGCATGGGGGGATTTGCATATTTTCGTAAGTGCAGATTTGCATAAGTGCGCATGAACGCAAGTTCGGAAAATAGAAAAAAATCCAATTCTGTCAATAAACAGATGATGGAATGAAAGGTGCCCGGCAATCTGCGAATGACAGACGGAACGGATTTTTGAAAGATCTGTACGTCCATAATAGCAAGCTGCTATGCCCCCCACCGCCCCCACTCATACATGTACACATAACCAGCCCTGTTTTGCTACACCCATGAGGTTCTCATTTAGAGCTGTCATCCTTGATATCACAGCAATGGTGTATGAGCTGTTTTTCCGTGGTTTCATATCACAGCACCTGTAAATTTTAAAGGTCATGACAGGGTGGGAAATGAATGGGAAGGGCCCTTGTGGTTAGGCTGCCACATAATACTGTGCCTTGGAAAGTTGCATCTCTCCACAGCCTGACATAACAAAGAAGGTAGGAATTAGTCACTAGCAAACTGTCCACAGTTGCTTCAGCGCTGGGTTGTTTTTTTCTGCTCCCTTGGGGTGTTTTGCCACGATATTTTTACTTCCTTGATGTAGGTTTTAAATTATCAATTACTTCTTCTGGTGGGGTGTTGTTTCAGACTGTGTTGTTTTATCATATTTCATTTGACCATTGGTCTTCCTAATCCAGCCTTTCCCAACTTGGTGCCATGCTGACTGGGGATGATGGAAGTTGTAGTCCAACACATCTGGAGGGCACCAGGTTGGGGAATGCTGGCCTGGACACGTTGTCCCAAGCTTTTTCTCTGTGTTATTTGTATTCTAGGGTCTGTGGAAGGGTTTATTTCTTTTTTGTTTAATGATGTTGCCTATAATTTCCAAGGTGTCTGACATCCATCTTGCGTTCCCTGGAAAACTACATTTCCCAGGATCCCTGATACTAAGCATACTGTCATGACAGCATTCAGGGTGCACGGGAGGGAGGAATGGAGGTCTCGTGCAGGCATCTGCAATGACAACTTCCTGAAGTCATCTTTACCAGATAAGTGGGATGGGAAGGGGGCATTTGGATCCATCAGACTCTTGATGATGAAGACTTTGGGAGCTCAACAGGGCCTGAATCCCAGAATTTGGATCACAACTAGCTGTCTTCTTTTTCTTTAATTATTTGCCAAGCTTAATTCCAAATTAAGCCAAGTGGACTTCACTCACCACTACTTTTGTAGGGTCAGGTGTGTGAGCTAAATGTATTTGCTACCTTTCCAACCAACAAGGCTCCTGAAGGCAGCTCACATTAAAATAAAATAAAAAAGAACAATGTTGTGTTTGTTGGGTAAATAAGTCACTTGTGTACAGATTCATTATAAAATCACTAGCTGATATGCCAAAGGCATCAAGGGAACATTTATCTCTACCAGCAATATTCCATATAATATCTGTCATGAGACAAGAATGAATATGCAAGAATACTGGAAAGAATGCTAGAAAGGAAGGGATTAAGTTATATTGACTGGGTGCTGCTTGTTTTTCTCAGGACACACTCCGATTATATAATCATCCATAACGGCTGATTTAATCTTAGAAGAAGGAGCAGATGTGGAACGAAAGTCAAAGCATTTCAGGAGTCACAGGTGCCAGTTTCTGCTGCTGGCAGGCTGACTCTGCTCTGCTCTTTTGCCATCTTCACTTGCCCATGGGCTTCCTACCATTTCAAATCCTCTAGAGCTTGTGAGAATCCAAGGCTGCAGAGTTTGTACTAGGTCCAAGACTTTCATTCATACATGTGCCTCATCCCATCAGATTAAATGCAGCTATGAGTAAATCTCCTGGTGAACTTCTTCTGCCGGGGTCTGCGCAGTGAAGGATCAGGTGCCAGGTTGGGTAATCAATCTGGAGGGCTTTTAGCAGCATGTCCTGCCTGCCATTTGACAGCATGCCTCTGTCAAGGAGACTGTGTCTTCCTCTAATCAATAAATCAATGCATTCTTTTGATGCTTCCTTAGGGTTTGTATGCACCATGTCACTCACTTCTAGACAGTGGGCAAATGTAACAAGTTAAACTGTTCTGCTGGCATTTTTCTTGGGGCTGATTCTGATTCCAATAGGGAAGCAAGGAGTCACTGGCCAGAGATGGGAGTCTGTGATGTCAGAATGGTTAGACGTGCTTCTGATACACAACTGGCAAACCGGTATCAAAGAGTTCAGCCAACTCTGATTGTCAGAGTTGGCTGAATGGTAGATGATGGTGGTGGCAAAATTCTTCCCTCTTCACAGGTCTTTCATAGATTTCATAGATCACAGAGTTGGAAGGGGCCTACAGGCCATCGAGTCCAACCCCCTGCTCAATGCAGGAAACTAGAGGAGGGGTCTCCCATCCAAGTAATAACCAGGCCTGACCCTGCTTAGCTTTCCACGCTCAGACAAGCTGAGCCAGCATAAGCCACAGGCCTGTATTAAAGGTGCCCTTACAATCTCCAAACCTGGCATCTCTATGCCTCCTTGGCTTCCCGAGCCTCAAAACTCTCCATTCCCTTTAAATTTCCTTACCTCTAATAACACATTGAACCTCCTGCCCTTAGGCCCCAGGTAGGTTTTGACCCAATCCCACTTCCTCTTTGGTTCTTTTTTATTCTTTGAATTAGTGCCTCAACTAGCCATTGCTTCCTCAGGCCCTTGCTTTTCAACCCCACTGCTTGCTCTGTCTCCAGGGCTGGCCCAAAACAATCCAGTCCTACACTTTGATATCTCTCTTTTACCCATGCTGTAGCTCAGGGATAGGCAACATGGTGCCCATGGGCACCAATGCACCCCTGGGCACCTTTCTTGGCACATGCCAAGGTACTCTAACCCTCCCTTTTTTTAATTAACAAATTTTTGTGCCAGCAGCTGGAATTGCTGTGAAATGAGTTTCTGTTGGTGCTGAAAACTGTTGGTTCAAAGGAGTTGCTTAGTGCGCTGGGGCTCAAACCCCACCTCTCCCTTGTACTCAGTCTTTGGGGTAGGTTACTTGTCCTTTGCCATGCCTAAAGCAGCAGCCATTTTGTGTCCTTTGCCATGACTAACATGGCACCTGGGACAGTGTCTCAAATTGCCAGATGTGCCCATAGCCCAAAAAGGTTTCCTACACATGCTATAGGTTGTCCGTGTTGGGTACAAAAGCAGATCCATGTGTATGTATACATTAGGGGTGAGCCAAATTGGTTCAGTTCAGTCAGATTGAGTCATTGTGAACCAAGGGTGTTTCTTACCCCCAAATGTGGGGGGCACACGCACACACAGAAGACATGTGTGTGTAATTCTGTCCCTCAGAAAGTAAACACACTGCTTCAGAGAGAGGGTTACCGCTTTCAGTGTTGTCTTTCTTGCCTTTACTTTTTTGCTTGCTTCTTTTAAAACCTCTCTACCTCCATGGCAGCAAAAGGGTGGTCAGTGTCATGTGTTACGTCATTTGAGGAAGGCATCGTAGGGGGAAATAATGGCAGTGGGCAGTCTGTTTACTTTCTGAAGGTGAAAAAAAGCTTTCCCAAATGTCCCTTCCTGTTTCACTGCTCAGAATAGCCTTATGGAGGTGGTTGCACATAACGGGAAGCTATGTTTAACTGCTGAATCCTGGCTTGTTTTGTTCCCCACACAAAGGGAGGAGCAAAGTGGGAGTGAATGAGCTGGATTCAGTCTCACGCTGCTTCTGCCTCTCTTGGCTTATCAAGCAAGGATTTTTTGCTTCCCATCAAATGCGGATACAGCCAATGTATAAAGTGGCCTCAAGAGGCTAGAAGCTCTTGACTTTCTGTCCAAGACTACAAGAGGGCTATTTACTCTGATTCCACCTTATAGAGGTGGCTGTTCTTGATGAGCATCAAAGGCATCCTCATGGACGGTAGTGGAATTACTGCAACAGAGTCCCTTGATGTTTTCTGAAAGTGATGATAGCTATGATTCGATATGCGGTTAGAACAATGACGATAATTTCAGAAGGCGCCATTTCCTGTCAAATTAAACTCAATCGAGCAGAAGGATAGTGAATGCTTAATGATGGCAGCTTGTTACATGGGTGGCTGAGGCTAACCCAGAGCAAGGCAGCACCAAATCTTCCAATATTACGCACAGTGACAGCTCCCAAATGGGAAACCCGAAGCCCCTGCATGCACTTATTCACCTGGGAGACAGGGATAAGCTCTGGTTATCATTGAATAGCTAAAGCCTCCGCTTGCCACATCTTTTCTTAATGTTAACCTAGAAGATCCCTCGAGCGCTGAGTCCTGTATCATTTTAGCCTCCTCCTAGATTTTTTGTTTTTGTTTACTGTCCTGTCTAAGTGGATGACCAGCTTCAAGAACTTTGCCCATTGTCAGACTTCCTTCTGATCATTTTGACGTTGCAAAGATGTGTGACTTCTGACACATCTGTCCACTTTACTGTATGCATCTGAAAGACACACATCAGAGAAAACGTCTGAATCAGCCATGAGCAGGTGAGGGGTATGGGGAGGGAGGGAGAGATGAAAGGGATGCAGGGCTGGCATCAAAGATAGGCATGGTTGAGACCCACACCCCAACAGGGGTCCACTGACAAAAGTCCACTGGAGTGGTTCCTCCTCTTCACCATTGCAACCTGCTTGTTCACCTGCCCCTCACCCTGGCCCAGACAATGGAGGAGGTGGGAAGGAGGTGGTGCAGCAGATGCCACTCTGCCTGTCAAGCAAGCAAGAGGTAGCAATCATGAGAAAGAGATAGAAGCTGGTGACAATGGGGGTGAGAAGGTAGACTCCCTGAGGGAATGGGGGCATTGAGGGTGTCTTGCCCAAGTGCCCTCAAAAACATGGAGCCAACGGGTGTGAGGAGTGCTGCTTTGTCCCATTGCACATCCTGCCCAAGCCCCCAGTGGAGGAAAAGCCTTTCCTTCTGTGGGAAGGAAAGGCTTCCTTCGGTGCAGTAATATTG
Organism: Shinisaurus crocodilurus; assembly: GCA_021292165.1. Classification (NCBI taxonomy): domain Eukaryota; kingdom Metazoa; phylum Chordata; class Lepidosauria; order Squamata; family Shinisauridae; genus Shinisaurus; species Shinisaurus crocodilurus. Next base: position 255,741,588 of record CM037878.1, on the reverse strand, counting down.
TTCATCTCTATGTATACAGAGGGCTGCTGGGTCTCCTACTCATCTAATACAAAATAATGTAAATCACTGACTAATATTCAGTGCTTCTGTTAAAAGGAACCGCGGCAACTCTACTTGGAAAATGTAATAAGTTGCTGTGAACTGGAAATAAAATGAAATGAAAATGGATGCAGATAAAAATTGGTGGATGCAGATTATCATTCTGTTACTGCATGGGAGAGAGACTGTGGAAGCCAAGTCTCTAGATGAAACTCCTGCTTGCCATTCCACACACTGCTCCTCCTCTGATGGACAATGACACTGCTGGCCTTTGGAACGTAAAAAACAAAACCCCAACATCATCTTCTGGGCTAGAGTGCTTATCAACCAAATTTCCACCATTCTTAACAAGGTAGAACTGGAAAAAGAGCAAAAGGAATGGAAACACTACAATTAAAGGTTGTTTGTTTTTTGGAGCATCTTCACGCCAAGAAAAGTCTACAGCATTCAGGTCTGTTCAGGGATGGGTATGACTGAGGTTTAGTGTAGATAAAATGGATAGAAATAAGTTTTTCTATTCTCATAAGACTAGAACTCGGCATCTGATGAAATTGATAGGCTGTGAGAAGTACAGACAGACCAGGCTAAAGAAAGCACTTCTTCACATAATGCATGATGAATTTATAACATTTGCTGCCATAGGATGATGATGATGATGATGATGATGATGATGATGATGATGATGATGATGATGATTTATTTCATTTCTATACTGCCCAATCGCTGAAGCTCTCTTGGCAGTTTACAACAATTATAATTTTTACAATAAAATACAATTTTACAATAACATACAATATAAAAATACAAACAATAAAAACATTGAAAAAGTTACACTAGACATTTTAAAAACAATTTTAAAATTACTTAAATAGCTAAGACAAGTTTATAAAAAAAGAGACTGGATAAAAAAGGTGACATAACCACCAATCACCCTGTGTGCTGGAGCACTTAAATGCCTCAGCAAAGAGGGCAGTCTTAACCTGGCGCCGAAAGGATAGTAAAGTTGGTGCCAGGCAGGCCTCAGGGGAGGCTATTCCACAGTTGTGGGGATACCACAGAAAAGGCTCTCTCCCTTGTTGCCGTCTTCCAAACCTCCCTCACTGGTGGCAAGAGGAAGGCTCCAGATGCTGACCATAGTGTCTGGGTAGATTGTGTTTGGGAGAGGCATTCCACCAGGTATTGCCATCCCAAACCCTGTAGGGCTTTATAGGTTAAAACCAGCACCTTGAATCGGGCTCAGTAGCATACAGGCAGCCAATGCAAGTGGGCCAAAACAGGTGTTATATGTTCAGACCTCCTGGTCCCAGTTATTAATCTGGCTGCCACATTTTGCACCAGCTGAAGCTTCCAAACAGTCTTCAAGGGCAGCTCCACATAGAGTGCATTGCAGTAGTCATGTTTAGAGATTACCAGAGTATAGATTACTGAAATCAGGCTATCCCTGTCCAGATAGGGGTGTGGCTGGGCCACCAGCAGGAGCTGGTAGAAGGCACTTTTTGCCACTGAGGCCACCTGAGCCTCAAGTGACAATGATGGCTCAAAGAGGACCCCCAAGCTATGGACCTGCTCCTTCTTGGGGAGTGCAACCCCATCCAGAACAAGTTGAACTCCCTCCATCCGGTCAGAGGAACTACCCACTAACAGCATCTCAGTCTTGTCTGGATTTAGCTTCAGTTTGTTACGCCTCATCCAGTCCATTGTCGCAGTCAGGCACCGGTTCAGCACATCCACAGCCTCACCTGCTGAAGATGAAAAGGAGAAATAGAGCTGCGTGTCATCAGCGTACTGATGGCAACGCACTCCAAAACTCGGGATGACCCCGCTCAGTGGTTACATGTAGATGTTGAATAGCAAGGGGGATAAGACTGACCCCTGAGGTAGGGATGTGCACAGAGCTCGATTGGGGGGTGGAAGTCCGGCGAACTCGCCGGGCTCGACCCCCTGAGCTCCGCTCACCCTACCTTTTCCCTGGCTTGACTTGCCGAGCTGGGGAAAGCAACTTCCGGGTTCCGGCGCTAGGTTGTTTATGTAGAAAACGACCTAATTTGCACAAAGTACAGCCAAATTTGCGCAAATTACAGCCAAATGTGGGCAAATTAGGCCATTTTCTATGTAAACAGCATAGAGCTGAGGGACCAGAAGTCCGGCGAGTGCCTCAGCTGGCGCTCGTACTCGGCTCACACAGCAGGAACGCTCGGCTCACATGCCGCGAGTCGAGTGCTGGGCAGGTCGCCCATCCCTACGTGAGGAACTCCATACTGGAGAGTCCACGGGGCCAAACAATATCTCCCAAGCACCACCTTCTGGAGCTGACCATCCAAGTAGGAGTGGAACCACTGTAATGCAGTACCCCCCACTCCCAACTCAGACAGCCGCCCCAGAAGGATACCATGGTCGATGGTATCGAAAGCCGCTGAGAGATCTAGGAGTATCAATAGGGTCACACTCGCCCTGTCTCTCTCCCAACATAGGTCATCATATAGGGTGACCAAAGCTGTTTTTGTGCCAAAACCAGGCCTAACTCCCGACTGAAATGGATCTAGATAATCAGTTTCATCCAAGAGGGTCTGGAGCTGGTTGGCCACCACCTTGTCCAGGAAAGGAACATTCGCTACCGGCCTAAAGTTGTTTAGATCTTCCAGGTCCAGAGAGGGTTTCTTCAGTTTAGGTGGCTTTATAATGGGATTAGGCAAATATGTGCTGGTTAATATATGTCATCTGCTGGAGCAGTACCTGCCAGTGTTGGAAGCTTTGGGGCTGGAGGACAGGTTGTCATAGGATCCCTTGATTAGGTAGGCTAGGCTCACACAGTAACTGGCCTAAGTTACACCAACGAACCTCATGGCTGATTAGGGATGCAAAGTCAATTCTCCCTAGCTGTACATACACAGTTGACGATGGATCAACACAGCTTCCTTTAAGAAACACCTGACTCTCCTTGGGAGTGTAGTTATGCAGTCTTCTTGGATGTGGCTGTGGAGGTGTCATGAGGAACTGCTGCACTTTCAATTTTACCACTACACCAAAATAGGGCATGAAAGCAATTGTCTTCACACACACACACACACACACACTGCTTGCTCCTCCCTCAAGCAACTGGTATTTACAGAACTACCACTGTATATTCCATTTAGCTATTGCTAATACCCATTAATACCCATTAGCCTCATCAGGAGGCAGCTATTGGGATGCTGGGCTTTTCTTTTCATGTTTCCCTGAACTATCTGGAAAGGCAGAATTCTCTGCTTGTGAGATCTGTTTAACCTTTCCAAACGTGGTGGAGACAGTAAATAAGAGCTAAATGAGAGATTGCCTCTTCTCTCATTTGACAGCTTGTATGGGTTTTGATTGTATTTAAACGGAGTCAGTCAAATACCTCCCCTCCTCCTGAACAATCAGAAGACAGCCCAGAGGGTTGAACTTCACAAAGTGTGTAGTAAGAGGGGGGGGGGGAGGCAAAGCCTGAAACCAAGCATGGAACAAGCTCTGACTGTAGATGGATTTTGCCCCCTTCTGTCAGCATCTTGCAACAGCGCTGGAGTGCCTGAGGCTCAAGCCGCATTGACTTCCTTTGGCACAGTTGGCTGCGCAAATTCTCTGTGTAGCCAGACACGCCTTCCCCAATTTTGCTCCATATATGAATGGGTACGTTACGGCTGCATTGCCTTTGGGAATGCAGCTTTCAAGCCAAACATTTGTGCTACAGACAGTGGCATTTGTTTGGGTCAAAAGATATCAGGAGAAGGAGGAGTAGATAGTGAGGGATTATTCCAGATGCACACACAAGGAGACAGACAAGACACTGACAATGGATTAGAATGATATTTCTGTACCCTTAATAGCCACCTTGAGTGCCATTTTTTAAGAGAAAGGCAGGGTGCAAACCGAATAAATAAATAAATCTTTAACCCAAGGGGATGTCCTAGAAATCAGGAATGGATAAATCTGTCAAGTTTGGTTTCTCTTGCTTTCTCTCAGTTTCTCATTTTTTTCCAATCTCATATTTGTCCTGAACTATGAGATATTTTTCTAAAAAAAGTTTCAATGAAAATTCATATGTACTTTGCATTATGAATGATTTTTTGCCCAATCAACACATTTTGTAAGCGATTTTCTTAATATACTGTATTTTTGAACATTATTTTCACCAATATAGGTTTTTGTGTGTGTGTTTTTGCATGCTTGTCCCTCTAATATACACATTTTGTACCCATTTCTTGACTGAAGAGCTCGGTTTCAAAATTCGAGAAGTGTGAATTTCAAAGAATAACTGAGTTTCAGTTTGCATATTGGTTTAATAGTGTGAAATTAGGTAAGCTCATATTAAAATGAGAATCAAGCGGATTTCTCCACTATCCCTACTGGAAGTGCAGGGAAATGTGTTGTGTACATGTACACCTAGTAGCCTGTCTGAGAGCTGGTAGAACAGAGAGGCCAAGAATAAGAATTCAATTTGAGATAATGGTGAAGCTGTCTGCATCTGGATACAAGCTTTGGGGGACTCATAACATGCAACACAAAGAAAAAATGGGCCTTCAAGTTCCTCTCCAGCTTGGATTAAAATCTAAGCTGGGGAAGAAGTTCTGGCTAGTCCATCCAGAGACTCTCCTGGGATCTAGGGAACTGGCTGCCATTTGCAGGTGCTCCATGATCTCAGGCTGCAAAAGCCAGCTAGCCTGGCACAGCTCAGGGAAGTCCCTGTGCAGGATCTTTTGTGTAGACCATGATAATTGTTCTAAGAGGCACACATGATCTCAGGCTGCAAATCACAGCCCAAGAGCCAAGGAGAAGTAGGCTCTGAAATAGCTTGGCTTATTTCCAAGCCAGTCTATCAGGAGCTGGGGGAATGTTGCCCATTTCAAACTCAAATCTTGCCTCAGACATGGATGAACTACAGGCTGTGAGGAAAGCCTCAGCTCCATGTAATGGGTATAGCAGCAACACTAGCCTACTTTACAGGATTGTTGGGACTACTGAAAGAATGAATATTACATCCTTTGACTACTTGGAAAGCACAACATAAATACAAAGTATTACTGCTAACCAGTATCGTTTCTGCCTTGGACCTCATAAAGAGGTTCACTCTTGGAGGCCTGTACTCTTCTCTTCCCTTAGTCTAGCTAGGGATGTATGAGAATTTCATTCCTTTTTGCAAATCATGCAGACATTCCCATTTGCAAAACTGAATGCAAACACGAACAAATGTTTGCAATTTCACAAGCTTGCGTTCATGTCTGAAAGTGCTTGCACAGGTGTGTACTTCCAAAAATATGCATCCCCCTCCAAAACCATATTTTATGCTTAGTGCAACAGCACCCTCCCACCCATGTTCCTCAGCAACTGGTGTACATAGGCATACTGCCTCTGATACTGGAGGAAGCATATAGCCAATCAGGACTAGTAGCCATTGATAGCCTTCTCCTCCATGAATTTGTCCAATCCCCCTTTAAAGCCATCCAAATAGGTGGCCATCACCGCATCCTGTGGAAGTGAATTCCATAGTTTAACTATGCGCTGTGTGAAGACGTACTTTCTTTTATCTGTCCTGAATCACCCACCAATCAGCTTCATGGGATGGCCCCACTGGGTTCTAGTAGTATGAGGGAAAGAGAGGGACAATCTCAACAACCTCAGCCCTTGCTGATTCTCCCATCCCTACCTTATCATTAGCAACTATGTGGCAGGCAGGTATAACATGCTTATCCTGGGAATAGCAGTACCTATTGCATTTGGGTGATGCAGTGGGGTGCAAATTTTGTTTCAGTTCAGTTTTGATAGGAATTTACCAAATTCTCAAATGTCTTCATATTTAGGACAGACAGAACTTGAGATTTTAAAGATTTGAATGTGGGAGAAAGTGGAACTGATGGAGTTGTCCAATCCTAACACCACTCAGTTGGAGGAGAAATGCATTATGAATAGCATGAACCAACAGGGAAATGGGCTTTGAAGTACTAACTATAGTCCCTATTCTGCTTGTTCTGGGCTGGTGAAGGGCTGTCTCCAATCAATGCTGACCTCTGCTGTGGCAGGAATTCTGTCCTTCTGAACACTGCAGTACATTGCACATGTTTTGGACCTAGCCCAAGACAACCGAAGGAGCCACCACTCTCCTACAAATCAAATCACAGGGCCAAATGGGATCCTTGCTCTCTGCTTCCTGGAAACCCAACACAGGTCCTGCTGCCCTCCTCATGGCTTGAGGCTGAGACATCCTCCAATTGTGTTTTCCGGTATGCTGCTGACAGAGACACCTGTGATTCTGGCAGTGGAAGGAGGGCAGGTTTTGAAGTGCTAATGATGATTAGTTCATTTAAGCCAGCAGAAGCCAACAATGGGTTTGAAATGTTAATCAGATGAAGGGTCTGACACAAAAGAGCAGCGGAATGGAGAAATGAACCAGAAAAAGCAGCAGGAACGAACGCAGACCTATCTACTGAGGAGGGAAACGCAAGAGAGAGGAAGGCAAAGCCAGAAAGGGAGAAAGAATAGCGAAGAGAGGATTTGACACAAGTACTTTCAGCTGCTCAAACTCTTTGATCTGCAAGTGGGATAGACAACTCCTTTCCTTGCATGCTTAGGATGTCTCACTTTACTTACATTCACTTACTGATTAGTGTCATTTTGCTCTCCCACAAGTGTGTGGGCGGAATATTCCATACTAAGGATCCTACAGCCCTCGAAACATTTTCTTCAAAGTTAGTTCTTACTCACTTCAATGGAACGATTCCAGAATTAGAGCTGTGAAGCCGGTGGCCTACATTTCTGAATGGCCGCCTTTTCCCTCCTTGCATTCTTGTTGCAGTACTTTCAGAAAATGGCTCCTTTTAACCCTGTAGGCATATTTGTGTCTGGATAATAAATGCATCTAAAATGGGCATTTTAAAAGCTTTTAGGAGTGGTGCTTTGTTCATTGTGGCATGTCCATGTTGTCATATGTACACCATACATTCATTCAGTAGTATAGGATAATTTCCAGCATTGCATCTCAGGTTGGCTCAATAGAAAGCATGGACAACCATGCTCACCTGTTCTTGGTATAGAAGTTAGAGTGCTGTACTTGAATGGAGTAGTAGGACCCAGATTTTACTCCACTCACTCTTAGACTTGAAGCTTACTGTGTGTTCTAAACTACTTCACATGGTTGTTAATGAGGATATGCAAGTCACAAATCATGAAGCACACTGTAGCACAACATACATTGAAAAGTGCTGTGGAAATGATAAATAATGCCTCATTTTGACACACCAGTCTTATCCACATTTACCCAAAGGTAAGATTGCCATGGATTTTATTCACAAGGAAGTTGACTTCGGCCCCAGTTCTATTCTCATTTTCTTGGGAGTAATTTCCATAGAACTCAGGGGATTTAACTTTACTGAATGAACATACAAAGCATTGGACATAGGGTGACCATTTACACATTTCCAAAAAGGGGGAAATGCCGCACCCAAAAAGAGGACAAAAGAGGGCACAGATTTGAATGCAATCTGCATATACTAATTTATATGACTAGATACAAATCGAGAAATCCTCTGTTGTGGAACTTCAGTATGCTGATGATAATGTGGTCTTCACACATTCAGAGGATGATCTCCAAAATATCCTAAATGCTTTTGCAGAAACATACGAAAAACTTGGTCTCTCACTTAATATCAAAAAAACCAAAGTGCTTTATCAGCAAGTGCTTCATCAGCAAGTGCAAGTTAACCCTTTGGTGATGCCATCTATCCAGCTTGGCAGGGCAATACTGGAAAATGTCAATCATTTTCTCTATCTTGGCAGCTATCTTTCTGTTACAGCTAACATTGACACTGAAATCCAGCATTGTTTGAGCTCCGCAAGTGCCGCATTTTCTCGAATGAAGCATAGAGTGTTCGAGGATCGGGATATCTGTAGGGAGACCAAAACGCTGGTTTATACAGCCATTTTATTACCAACTTTATTGTATGCCTGCGAAACATGGACTATCTATAAATGTCATTTCCATCTCCTTGAAAGATTTAATCAACGTTGCCTCCAGAAAATCCTGCGAATTACTTGGGAAGATAGGCGAACAAATGTCAGTGTACTGGAAGAAGCAAAGACTACTAGCGTTGAAAAAATGACCCTTCAACGCCAACTTCAATGGACTAGTCATGTTGTTCGAATGTCTGTCTGCCGTCTCCCAAAGCAGTTACTTTATTCCCAGCTCAAGAATGGAAAGCGGAATATCGGTGGTCAGTATAAGAGGTTTAAAGATGTTCTTAAGGCTAATCTAAAAAAATGCAATATAAACATTGAGAACTGGCCCACGAACGATCTAAATGGAGGTTGGCCTTTCACAAAGGTTCCATGGACTTTGAAGAAGCCCGAGTGCAAGGTGAAAGGAAGAAACGTGCTAAGCGAAAAGCACGTCAAACGAATCCTTTACAGGACCATCTTCCATCTGGTAACCTGTGTCCTCACTGTGGGAAGCTGTGTGGATCTAGAATTGGCCTCCACAGTTACTTATGGACCCATCGCTAGAGTCTACACATTTTTTTAGAATTTCCTCTCTTTATAATTTTCTTTTTGTAATTTTATCCTGGAAGACAATCTTACTCGGTCACGAGTGATTGCCTATGTATGTACTAGAATTTAAATAGAGATAAGTACAATATGTCTCACCCAAGTGGGGAAGACTGTGACCAGGTGGTCTGTGTGGTGATTCTGCTCAGGCTGCTGTCCAGCGGCCAACTGTTGATGGACAACTTCAAGGCCCCTCCTTTCCCTTCTTATGGTTTTTTTATCTGTAAACCAGACTTGGACTGAACAACCTTTTCGAATAGAGGTTGTCCCCAAATGCAGGACTGTGCTTTGACAGCCCTTCAAATAAAGGACTGTCTTATGTAAAGTAGGACACCTGGCCACCCTATTTGGACAGTAAGGATGCTAGCTATAATTCATATTTAAAATGTGCACCGGTGCGCTGCTATGAATTTATTATAATTCGTTCATTGAAACATTTCTGCACCACCTTTCCTGAAATTCAGATTTCAGGGCAGTGTGCAATAAAACAATAACATCAATATCATAATAACATAAGAGCAAATGAAATCATAGAAACAGTACTGCATACATTTTATAATGCCCAGGCAAATAAAAATGGCATCAAAAGGCTTGTAAAGTAGGTGCCAGGTGCACCTCCTTAGGTAAGGCATTCCAAAGCCAGGGCACCACAGCTGAAAAACTCCTCTTCTTTGTGCCTAGATGCTTCCTATCAGGATCCTTCTTCACATGGAGGAGTTCTCAGGAACGGTGCAGGGCTGTTTGGCGCCCTAGGCCAAATTATATTTAGCGCCCCTCCCTCGTGCCGTGGGGGGGGCTCCGGAGCAAAGCAGGCCTGCTCTGCAAAACCACCCCGCGCCGCCGCCGCCGCCACCTACCTTCCCCCGCCCCTGCTGCTGCCGCCGCCTCCTCCTCCGACGCGATGGGACCTCCGACGCGATGGGTAGGTGGTTGGTGGGCGGGCGCGCAGGTGCGCGGGCGCGCAGGTGCGTGGGCGCGCGGGGGGAGGTGCAGTGGCGGCGGCGGCGGCGGCAGGCAGGGCAGGAGCGCGCCGGAGGCGAGGAAGGGGCGCAGAAACTCTGCGCCCTCTTCCGCCACGCGCCCTAGGCAGCCGCCTGGGTCTGCCTAGCGGTAGCGCCGGCCCTGGGAGTTCTATGTACCTATACCAGTACATCCATAGAGCTCCTTCACTGGCCATCTGAATGCACAGGGAGTAGTAGTGGTGACTGGTGTGGCAGTTGCTGCACATGGTATTGGTGGGAACCTTGTCTAGTCTTCACAGCTCCATGACACCCCTTATACATTATTTGAACATGTGTGTTTGTGTGTGGTCGGGCGGGCAGGCGGGCTAGCTGAACCTCCCTATTGTGAATGTGATGGAAGTATGATGCTCAAGTGAAAGCAAGAAAGAATAATTGTCCTCACTTGCAGCTGGCTTGTGACAAACATATATCCAAGTCTGACTGGCTTCACTCTAGCACTTTCACCACAGTTCCTCCCCACCCCCCAACAAAAAATAACCCCAAAGGGAGTTCTTTACATGGATTGTGAAAATCACAATATTTTGTTGTTATTTAATTTTCTTTTGTTGTTGAATTTAGTGGTTACTTTGCATCAAAGTAAGTCTTGGCCCTACACTAGGTGAGGGCAACTTATGGCCCTCCAGATGTTTTGGTCTTAAATTCCCATCAACACAGTCAATGGTGAGGGATGATGGGAGTTGTAGTCCTGCCCTACATTCTGAGAGAGAAAGGGTGCAATCCTATGGATGCTTAGACAGAAAAGGCCCTGCATCTCCCAGCATTCCCTAGCCACCATGGCTAGCTGGGGCATGCTGGGAACTGCATGGCTTTTTTTCTGTCTAAACATGCATAGGATTGTGCCTTAAATGAATGAAGGAACAGATGTATCACTAAAATGCTATAGTGATACATAATTAAGGAAAGGATGTAGTAGTAATAATAGTAAGAATGAATCATTAGGGAGCTGTAGCCAGAATTAATCACAGCATACAAATTATTCAACCTGTTTAATACCTTATGGCACAGCTTGATCCAGAGGCTGCTCAGGTAAATGGAAAGACTTCGATGGACTTCAGTCGGCTTTGAATAATTGGTGAATGATTTATGCACAGATTTTGGAGACAGTTTATCTGATGGTTCACAGGGGCCCATCTCACCCTCTCTGTGTCAGCGAATGATTTGTTTCCTGACCTAAAAGGGAAGGCTTTTGGCCCACTGTTTGCACTACCTGATTGGTCACTCCATAAATGCATGGTGCTATTTCTTCTCCCTCACTGGATATTCCTAAAGTTGCCAAGAGCATTCAGGATGGCTGTGCAATGCGAGCATTTCTAATACACAGCTTTTGCCAGCCTATATTCATCACACTGGGGGGGATTCCTGACACTTTCCCTCCTGAGGAACATTTCTTGCAAACAAAAGCCATTTTTAAGAATGTTTGCAACCAGCGAATAAAGGGGGGGAAATGAATGCTGTCAAAGCAAACTTGCTCTTTGCCGCTGAATAAATGAATGAATGTTCACAAATAGTCTTTTGCAGTGCTGGTCAAGCTCTCATAATAATAATGCTTCACCATCAAGGAAAATGGAAAGTCAGCAGGTGTAACTCATGTATTACATTTCCATCTCCGGTGAATAATTTTAAAAGTTTCTGATGTTGCTATAATAGTCATGATATGCTTTTAGTCGCATTAGGTGGGTAGCAATAAAGCGTCCATGTTATAGCTGTTTGTATGACCCTCTGATTAAAAAGAAAAGCCCATGTCAGTTTAGAACTGTAATGCAGTAAACAGGGGAGCATAGTTGCTTTGATTGCTTACATTTTGTAGTAAGTCTGTGTTTTAAACACAGAGGTTATCGCCCCTGCTACACAGTTCCAAGAAAGCCTGAGAAACTACTGAAACCCTCTATCTTGACCTATGGATAGAAACTGTTCTGGAGAAGAAGGATTATCTATCTTTTCAATTGAAAAGCAAGTGCTTCTGAGTGCAGAAGCACAGTATTCTTCATGGCTAAGAAAATGGACATCAGCTACACCAGCCTTCCCCGACATGGCATCTTCCAAATGTGTTGACTGCAGCTCCCATCATCCATGCCATATTTGCTGTGGATGATGAGAATTGCACTCCAACACATCTGATGAGCACCAGGTTGGGGAAGGCTACACTAGAGATATAGGGTTGCCAGCTCATGATCCGGTGACAGTGGACAATGAGACTTTGGGGGAATTGTATCTCTTTCTCTTGTGATATTTGGTTCCTTTATCTATTATATTTCGATCCCGCATTTGGAGTCCATCACATTCATCAGCACATGCAAGGAGCTCTCATAGTGGCTAACCATAAAATGAGTTCAAACCTTAAAATGTTCAACAAATTAAAACATCTTAAAACTACATTAACAAAACTAAACATAATCAGAGCAGGAGGAGAAGGACAGTGTATGAGATTCCAGTACAAATGTATATATTTTTTAAAAGAAGATATTCTCCTGCTTTCTAAAGAAAAGAATAGGCTGAGACAAGCAGGCTTCATGGAGGACAGTGTTCCACAAGAAAGGTGCCATAGTAGAAAAGCTCCTGATTTTTGTGGATATGCATCCATCTTCACATAGAGGACATACGTATATGAGCAAAGCATCACCAGATGACGTCAAGGTGCAAGGGGTTTCATTGGAGACATTCCCTGTGCTGTTGATATTAGGGTCAAACTAACATTGAACCCCCATGTAGCATTAAACAAAGTCTCCATGGACACAATTGAAATTACTCTGCAAATCTTAGGGATGAGCTGAATGGAGAAATGTTTTCATGAACATTTTCATAACCCATGAAAAAAATCCATTATTTTGTGGGAGAATGAACAGAGGGTTGTTTGCAAGAGGTTATTATGACCTCAGCAAAGAACAGGCCTTTTTCAGTGGTACTGTGGTAGCCTTGGATTGTTGTGAAGCAACCTCCCAGTGAAGGCTCACCAAAACATATTTCTGATGGTCTTTAGAAGAAGTTGATGAAGGTCCCACTTGTTCAGAAGGCTGTTTGAGAGCCGAGTTCAGATGAATTGCATACTTAATGCTCCTGTTTATGGACGGCTTAGTCATTTGGAGTTCGTTTTAATTAGTTGTGCTGTTGTGATTTTAACTATTGTTGTGATTTGCCTCAAGCGCAGAATGAGGGAGAACATAAATAATTTAAATAATTAAATTAAATTAATCTCTACTACTGAAGGGGAAAACATCATCTATGTTTTAAATATCAATGTTGCAAGCAGAAAAACTTAGCAGTTAAACACCATATCCACCCCATTATTGCCTTATGGTTTCCTGGTCGTGCCTTTTTCTGAACATAAGAATGTAAGAGCCATGCTGGATCAGAGCAAAGTCCATCTAGTCCAGCATTCTGTTCATATACTGGCCAACCAGTTGCCCATGGGAAACCCACAAGCAGGACCTGAGTGCAACAGCAAACTCCCGCCCTGTGTTCCCCAGCAAGTACTACAGGTTTACTTGATGGAGATATACCTGTAGCTAACAGAAAAATGCTAAGAGACTCTCTCTCATTCTCCAAATACGCCAGCAAGGTTCCTCCATGGTAATCCATCCCTTGGGAACCAGTACTCATTGGAGATACTTTAAAGAATTGCAGAGTTCAAGAAACAGCTATACTCTGCCAGTTGAGGAGGACCAGATGGGTTTTTTTTCATCAGGTCTGAGTGGAACCCTGATACCTATTCTGGTTCTGATTAAGACAGTTGCCACTCTGAGTAAACACAAGAGTATGTGATGGTAACTCAGAGGGCTTACAAGACACTTGATCAGCATTAAAAAGTTGAACATTCAACTCGTCATGGATACTTCTTACCAGTGCTTTTTTTCTGGAGAAAAAGGTACCGGAACTCTTGGATTACATTTCCTCGGGAGTAGATGGCGATTAAATTGTAATGCAATTAATAGAAGAAAAGGTGCTGGAACTCAGTTCCTGTGAGTTCCACCAGAAAAAAAGCCCTGCTTCTTACCCTTGGAACTGCACACTGGATTTTGACACTTCTGAGCATTGTGCTTGCTGGGATTCAGATATCTGGAAATGTCAATAATGATGCACGTTCTTTGGCACATTCTGTTCCAGTAATCAGGAATGTATGCGAATTTTGTTTTCATTTTTAAAGACCAGAACTTGGCCCCATTCCCACCCCCAAATGGGAGTGCGAATGCAAGCACATTTTGCGGGCAAAGCTCACACATTCCTGAGCTTATGATGCTCATTTGCAAAACATGTACTTTTGAAAAATGTGTACTTTACAAATTCACATTTTGGGAAAATACAAATTTTCATGCTTGGGGGGGAAGTGTGCATTTAGGTGTGCCCTTTTAAAAAATGGATACCCTAATGTATATTTTATCCTGTTTGAATGTGGGCGGTAGGGGGAGGGGAAGAGTTTACAATCAGAAATGGGAATGAGGCAGATTGAGCTTCAAGGTGGAACTCAGAGAACCTTGACAAACTTGAGTCTCACTGCCTCTCCCATCCCTGCCAGTCATTAGTGAATTTCAAACTTTGAGGTGGGGGGAATATTTTCTAGAAATTGGAAACTCATTGTTGATGTCTCTGTGGACCCATAAAAATACCTCCACCTTTTCTTGCCAGCCTTCACCTTAGTGCCTTCGCTTGGATAGACATATCATTCTCTGTCACCCCTGGGTGACCTCTTTGCTTGGCTTTGAGAGGAGAAAGCCCACACTCACAGCAGGACTTAAATGAAATAGAATGAGGCTCCGATTACAGATTTAACGAGGATGAAAGCCCTGATTCCCGCCTCTTGCTGAGTTCCCAGCTGTAGAAATTTATCTGACTGTTACTACTGGTCTGACATTTCAATCTGTATATACATATGCCTCTGGCTTTGCTGGGTACATAGCACTTGGCTGGCTCTCCTTCCAGCAGCCAGCAAACCTGGCCAATTTTCTCACAAAAGGTTCTGTGCTTTCCTTTTGGCTTTTTTTCAGGATGGCAACACCTTTGCCCAAGAATCCCTGTATGTTTTTGAACCTCAGTAACCTCATCAGAAGCTTCAGAGTTGAGAGAAAAGCAGAAACTTGCTGTCACCCCAGGTGACCTTATGCTTAGCATTCAGAGGGCAATTGCTGTAGAAGTTGCTATATATGCGTGATGTCCATTTTTCCTCTTTACTTTGTGTGTCTGATTGAAAGAATCCAGAATCATGATACAGTAATACCTTGGATTGCAAGCATAATTCGTTCCGGAACCGTGCTTGTAATCCAAAACACTCTTATATCAAAGTGAGTCTCTGGCGGGCGTGAGCGGGGCCGATTTCGGCCTGCTACTCCCTCTCGAGGCAAGCGGTTACATCCCTACGACTACTTGTATTGCAAGACGTCACTTGTTTATCAAGTCAAAATTTATTTTAAAAAATTGCTTGTCTTGCAAAACGCTCTCAGACCAAGTTACTTGCAATCCAAGGTATTACTGTATCAGAGTCACCACTGTAATTTTGCCTAAAGGAAAATGTGAATGGTGGGGGGAGAACCAACCTCAGTCCTCAGGCAAATTAGATGAATTTTGAGAGAAGCCAAAAGACTAGAGAAATTTCTTGAGGCAGGGTGAGGTGTGTACACCATATTTCTCCTAATGTGAAATGTCTGTCCACTATTGGAGGTTTAGAGCAAAAAAATCAGAGCAATTTTGAGAAGAGCCTAAAGAATAATGTTTAAGACTTGCCAAATTTTAGATAAGGGTGATATATATCTTTGCGCAAAATGAATTCCTGGCTTACAGCACAGTCACATGCATATTGACTAGGAAGTAAGCCCCACTGTGCTCAATGAGGCTTACTCTCTAGTAAGTACATTTAGGATTGCAGCCTCAAGCACAGACGTTGACCTAGATCCAATATTTTTGTCCAACATGCACACACTCATGACCAGTATCTGCTTAACAGCCTGGCTCTAGGACAGGGTTAGGCAAAATTGTTGGGCCGTGGGTATATTTGTCAATTTGAGAAACTGTCCTCAGTGCTGCACCACACAAAATGGCTGCCATGGGAGGTGTGGCAAAGGAGAAGTAAAATCTGGCCAAAATCAATAGAACAGAAAAAGCATATATATAATTGTTGGAATATAAGCAATTGTTGGAATATAAAAATATTCCAACAACCTAAGTCCACTTCATATGTTATACAAGCAATGTAGCGCTGGCCCAAACTGCTTTCATTTAGAAAAGCCAACCACATTTGCAGTAAGTAACCCACCTTTTCTATCAGAACTATTATGGGAAATATATGTTCTGGACCTTCTATGCTACAGCCATGTGCATGCGTTGTGGCAACCATGTGTAGCCCCCAGCATATGGAAGCAATTTTCAGCAGCAACCATGAAACTTAGAAAGCCATTCTGATATTGAGAAATGCACACATAAATCACTGGTGAAATGTGGATTAGATGGTGCTACTATGAACTGCTTATATTTTTGACTTGGAAGTTAATCACTCAGGAACAGACTGATAGAGAGTAAGAAGTGGTATTCTACAGGAATCTGATTGGCGCTCCATTCAAGGTTTCCTAAGAAGTGTAAAAATATTATAAAAGCCTGAACTACTACCCATTTAAAGACACTTATGCAATCAAGAATAGTGGGGAACAGCCAGTGCACATCAACTGAGATTCCCCTTCACCTTGCTTATCATCCCCTCCAAAATATATCTGAGTCCTCTACACCATTGTATCAGGGTCACACAGTTGTATTTATTTATTTATTTATTTATTTATTATTATATTATACCCCGCCTTTTTTCCTGCAAGGAACCCAAGGCGGCTTACATAGTCCTCCTTCTCTCCATGTTATCCTCACAACAACCCTGTGAGGTAGGTAGGCTGAGAGTCAGTGACTGGCCCAAAGTCACCCAGTGAGTTTCATGGCTGAGTGGGGACTAGAACCCGGATCTCCTGAGTCCCAGTTTTCTTTCTTTTTTTAAAATAAATTTTATTTAGTTATTATAAACTACATACAACACTGTAAAGCAAAAACATACAACTACAGTAAATCATAAGGTGCACCCCCCCACCCGCCTAGGGACCAACTAATATACTTCCATCCCCTTAATCAATTAAATTCCACATTCCAAAAATATAACATATCCTGACAAGGCATACTCCCCTTCCCCTTTATTAATACATAGTCTAATAATTGATTCCATATATCCATAAAATTATTCTTCTTTAACTGTCCCTTTTTGCATTTGATACTACAGGTTAGTTTATCATTTAGGGCTATATCCCAAGGCCACACAGTTTTCACCTATATGCATTGAGCTGTA
This sequence comes from Shinisaurus crocodilurus, assembly GCA_021292165.1. NCBI lineage: Eukaryota > Metazoa > Chordata > Lepidosauria > Squamata > Shinisauridae > Shinisaurus > Shinisaurus crocodilurus. The sequence goes on along the minus strand of CM037878.1, from coordinate 255,724,671 downwards.
CAGGTAGGTGGCATTCAGATTTTCTGTCCCACTTATACAGGTAGGTATGATGGAGGGGAGGCCGGCATGCCAGGTGCGTGCGTGGGAAGTCACTTTTGTCTTCCTTCAAAGACCTCAAGACAGGTTTTTATTGGCAATCAACCAAAGTTCAAGTTAGATTCATGGACCATTTGCATCTTGGGATAAGCATCTTGTGGTGAACAACTCCATATTTGGGGATCAGATCTCATGTTACTATGTGGCTTGAAATGTCCATATAAGGGATTGTGCATGCCTCATTCATGTGCAAAAAGTATGATATGCTGTCCCTGTTACATAATGTATTTTTTTTTTTTTACCCATATTAACCCCCTTAACATTTCATTACGTTCTCCTATTAGTTTTACATTCCTCAACTGATTTATTATCCGTTCAGGCATTTTTTTCTCTTTTGCTGCTTTCCACCACGGGCCTAATCAGTCCTAAGAACTGATTTTCCAGTTCCTCATTTGAACCCATTTACCCACAGTCCTCCATAGGCTAGGAGGTTCACAGAAATGGATAGCTACAGAAAGAATGACAAGCCCAGGAACAATGGTCAGGGACCACTCAGCCCACCACTGTGATCCTGGGAACAGACCTGCCCTATTTCCAATTGTTATAGTGCCTAGGCAAAATTCATTGGGCTGATGATGCTTAAAGAAGAACTGACCAAGGCCACAAACCCCATTCTTCAAGGGTGAAGAGTATACATGGACCTACCTGCTGTTGTGCCGTCTACAATTGTCTCACCTTGCGGTTTACCAAACATAGCAATACCACCATTTTTTGGTGCTAGATTCCCAAAATGAGTACTATAATATAGGATGGGGAACCCAGGATGGCGGAGGAGAAATGTGTGCAGTCCAAAGATGTATACAACCTTATCTGTTTTTTTATTGATTTGCTGAATTTGGAACTTGATGTGGAAATGGCCTAAAAGAAACATATGGTCAGGTAAATAGGAAACAGAGAAACTGAAATTGACAGATTCGACCATCTCTAGTACAGTCAAAATTAGGATTCCATTCATATTGATGTCCCGACCAAAAAGGGATTTCCCGAAAGGAAAGTTGTCGAAACTTTGCAATATTCCCAGTAATTTAGAGAATCTTCAGTTGGTCTGTTCTGTTGTTGTGTGGCCTCCTTACTGTTACTGATAACTTTCAGTTTGTTGTGAAATTCAGGATGTCACATCAACTGTCTCTGAAGCCATCAAGTTTATGCCCCAGGAAATTGGCTCGATCTCTTTAAACAACTGAGGCCGGTGCTGCAGAGTTTGGACTCTCCATTGAAGCATGTGGAGTTCCGAATCACATCTGCTCACAGAAGATACATTAAAGAGACATCTGTTGATTCAAGAAGGTGCATATAACACTTGATACGTGTTAATATGTAACAAACCACAAGATGTCCTCACGCACACATACGTGTACACCGACAAAACTACCTTTCTAACATACACCACAAAAATATTTTTCTTATTGTTATACAGTTTCAAAAGAGCAGCACTGTGTTCCATCAAAGTTTTCATTAAAAAAAAAACATGCATCTTTTGGGTACCAGTACAGTACCCAGTATGGCTTTCACAAATATATTCCAGATTTTGCCATGATATCCACCCTTCCAAATTAAGGGATTCCACACACACTCCATCTCGGTTCTCTTTGATAAGGCCGGGAGTGGTGGTCTTTGGAATACATCACAAAATGCTTTGTTTGCCTGTAACCATAAAGGAACAATGGGGCTGGGTATGAGGGGACACTGGGCAAAGGTCCTCTAGTCCAGGGCCAGACCAAGACATTTTGTTGCCTGAGGTGAAGGAGAAGATGGTACCCCCTCCCCATTGCATGTACAGAAGCTAACTGGATTGGCAGTCAAATCTGACTTCAGTCCTGATAATGCAATAGTGTCCCCTGGGATATTTGAGGGCAATAGGTGGATAGACTGTGAGGCATATGCAGGTCTGTCCTCCAAGAGAGGGGAGCACCTGGAGACTCTGGAGGAACAGCTTAGGGGGTTGCTACTGCTGCCACTTTCCCCCAACAATTGTTACCTGAGGCACTCACCTCACTCTGCCTAATGGTAAGCAAATGGGCCTAGGCAGGCTTATCTGGCTGCATTGGCAGTACTCCCGAACAGTCTAGCCGTCACCCTTTATTCTCATTTCCCAGAATGCCCCAGAACTTTCAGTTTGATGCTAGGTCAGGGGCATTGTGGGAGATTAAAAGACTGACTAGACCCAGCCACTAGGTACTGCTGAGAGCGCTGAGGCAAATTATGAGGCCCAGGGGAACTGCCCAAGGCTGCCAAGTGCTTACACCAGCCTTGCAATGCAGTAAACTGGGTGAAGTGCTTGCTGGGGTGCAGTGTCTGCACCTGAGCAAGTACCAATGCTTACTCTGGGAGATAATCAAAACTGTGCCAGAAGGAAGGAAATACTACTGGGAAATCGCACAGGTGCTCTTTCTGGAGCCATTTCAGTTGAATACAGCACGTGGCAAACATCATTTTGCATATGGAAATCTAGTTAAGCTAACGAGGTCCTTAATTAGGGCTTTTATGATCTTTTAATCTTTGCTTAAAGGAAGTGATTACAATGCTCATCTTTATGATATGGCAAACGAATCTTTCATTTTTTAAAAGTGTTGTCTTTGCCTTCCCTCCTACAGTAACAACGGAAAGGGAAAGAGAAATAGAAAGCTGAAAGGAGGCCGTGTGTTTGTTCATTTGTTTCTCTCTGTGTGTGTGTGTGTGTGTGGTGTGCGTGTGCATGTGTGCGTGCATGTGTGCACACACACTTGTGTGGTTCAGTTTGGTTCAAGGTCAGAAAGCTCTGAGGAATGCAATACACAAAAACAGAGTGAATGGGTGATAAAAAGCAGTGAGTGAGTAGGTGACAGACAACCTATATAGATGAGAGTCCTGGTTTAAGTAAAGGAACCTTGGTAACACAACCATCATGTCCAAAGCTGCCTCTTCTTGCATCAGTTCTCCTAGCAAGAGCTCTCTGCCTTCTCATGTGTCTAGTGATGAAGGCTTCACTGTTATGGAACACATGAATTTAGACATGGGACCTGGGAAATGCATACAAAGCTCAAAGAGAATTGTGGTGTTACAATGTAGAATATCTGCCTTTCACAACTCTTGTAATTGTAAATATTTCCCCCCTTATGAATGAAACTGTGTTCCTCAGACCTTGATTAAAATTTGGTAGGACCAGTGGATAGGAATGGGGGATAAATTTATCATGTTCATCTTTTAATGCCAACTCTCTTAGGGTGCAATCCTATGCATGTTTAGACAGAAAACAGTCCTACAACTCCCAGCATCTGGCTGGAGGAATGCTTGGAGAAGAAAAAAACTTTTTTTCCTTCCAAACATGCATAGGATTGCACCATTAATTTTCAAACTTTGTGATGAACTCAATTTAAGATTAGAGACTGGAGATTCTCAGGTTTGCTGAAATTCTCTGAACTTCACTTCAAAGCTCAGTTGAAATCACTCCCATTTTCATTTGACATCTGTTTTCTCAGTTTGGTCGAATGGAAAAAGTGCACATTTGGAGTTGGAAATGTGTGCATTTTCCGAAAAATGCTCACGTTTCCTCCATTGGCTTAAGTGTGAAAATGTGAATTTTTAAAAGTGTGAATTTTTAAACTGTATTGTTCAAAAAAAGAGAGCATTTTTTTTAAAAAAAATACACACACACTTAAAAATGCACACTTTTAAGGTGTGTATTTTTAAAAAGTGTGCACTTCTTAAAGTGTGCATTTTTTAAAGTGCACATTTTTACAAATGTAGTTCTTTTGAACACGAACACAACTTTCACATTCAGGGTTGCAAATGGATCATTTATGAAACAAAATTCTCGTACATCCCATTGGAATCTTGAGAAAAAGAAAAACCTCTATGTGCTGATAGGCTCTGTACTGGTACCCAAGTAAGCTCTCTCCATATGATAGGCAGCGTATGTGATCTTGTTCCCGCAGGCCACACATTGATTATACATGGAATTTAAAGTCTGAAGAGAATCACAGTCTCTCCATTATCTGTGTTTCATTCACAGTGCCCTTCTGATATGACCCAATCAATTAGTACAATCAATTACTACGAGGGGGTTTAGATGAAATGTGTTCACATAAAAAGAGTGTTACTCAGGATTCTTTCTGAAGCATTTCTTTCTCCTCCACATTAGTCCTGGAAGTGGACCAAGAAAAAAATTAAAGAGCAGTACTACTGCTCAGTCACACTGGGACTGCTGACCAGCAGAACTCACTGGTGGAATGTATTACTGAAAGTTATATTTAGTAGGATCCTGCGAATATTGAAAATGTGCACTGAACATCGAGTCTAGTAATCAAACTCCTACACTGCATGCATTGCAAATGGGGATTTGTAAAGGTAATCAACAGTCTATTTTTCATAATGAAACTTTGTATTTAGGCCTATAGTTAAATTTATACAGACCAAGATAAAAATACTGTCACTTATCATGCATTACTGTTGGACTGCCTGGTTTTGTTTTGAGATAATGCCTTTTCTGTTTTTGTGAGAGTTTAAAGGCAATCAGCCCTCTTCTACATCACCAGTATCCAGCGAGATAAAGTTTTCATTTTATGGCTTCAGTTTAGTTGCGTGAATCAGCCACAATACATTCACTTAAAAAAAAAAATACAAAAGGAAAAATTAATTCAAGCTTTGTGTAGTTTTGCCTTATCAATAACTACCAGCTTTTCCATACAATGGTTCATTTCAGTTCCATTTTGTTCTTTGCAACTACTTTTTTTGCGGGGATAAATATTTCAAAAGAGTTAACTCCAGGAGCTATTTCACATTATAATAAAAAAGAAGTGCATCCTAGTGCTAAACATGTTTAATGAGAAGAAATTCTCAACTATTTCAATGAGATATTTTCTAGTAAGTATGCTTAACTTTGCAGCTATAGCAATTTAGAATTTTGTAATGTATGCATGATCTGCAAGACAAATGGAATTGCCTTTTTAGTAGATGGTTTACTGAAATGACTGATTTGTCCTGCTTAACATGACATTTGCCTTCCAGAAATGGTAGTCCTTTCCTCTGAGAATTCTAGTGGTATAAATCTCATTCTGTTGCACAAACATTTCATATTTTTATTGCAAAGCTTTTGACCAAGTTGCAAGGTAATAATTTGAACTGTTCTCCTTGTAAAAAGGCCTTAGCCCTTTTGCCAAGCAGCTCATGGTTCTGTCTTCTATTACTAATGCAAGGACCACTTAGCAGCTTACAATTTTCTTATATGGCAATGTTCATTATTTCAGCAGTCTATTTCAAATTTATGCTTTCCCTCCCCTGCCACCACCCTCCTTCATGGGATGAAGAATTAGCTTTGCCTCTTTTATCCTTAGAAAAGCCCTGTGAGGCTGGTCACCATGAGATATGGTAACTTCCCCAAAGTTACCCAATGAACTTCACATCTAACTAACCAGAATTTTGAATCCAGTTGTTTCAGATTCAAACAAAATGCAATATCCAGTATATCACCTGTTTATTTCTTTGTGAAACAAAGGCTGCAGTAGAACCTCTGGCTTCTATATAACTTGCAAATGTCGGATTAACCTTAAAGGATTTTACAGTATTGAGGTTATGCTTCCTAAATCCTCTTCCACAGGTAAAATTACACTGTTCATCTGGAGACCTCTTCGGGCACGAACTGGTCTTTTTGTTTAAGTTAATCTAGAGATGGGCAAATCTCTTGCATTCTGTTCTTTATAAAATCTCAAGGTCTTTTCATCCCAAATATGAAAGAATATGTGAATTTTGGTAAATTCATATCAAAAAGGACTTTAAACCAAATCCTCACCTACCTGCACTGGACAAATTCAGTAGGCAAACTGACATGGTTGAATACACAGGGATTCAAAGTAGACATTTAAGAACTAAGCAGCCAAAGCCCTGGGCCTGGATGGACAAATATGTAAGTGTTGGTTTTGTTGTGATATGTATCACTTCACCAGCTGTAGCACACTGTTTACACATGGAAAGAACAGAATGGCTGTAAACAAGTTTGTTATGTCTTTCTGGGTTCTCGTGTTTTTCGCATGGGAAGCCTAGACCGTGGGAGCATTATGAGCTAGTCACATAGTTTGTATGTTCTGATGACGTGCTAACTTGTTTTTCTGTCTGAAGCCATCTTAGAGAGAGGCAGGACCGCTTTCTCTCTTCTTCTTTGTTCTTCTTGCTGGACTTTGTCACTGCAACAATGTAACGCCTTTGCTGAGGTGGAGTGAAGCTCAACTTACTCCACTGGATGTAATGCTTGCTATGCATTTATACTCTGCACATGGACTGTAACTAGGAAATGTATACTCTGTAGAACTTTACTTGCTAAGTGAATAAACAGGTAGAATTAGACCTGTGGTATTACAGAGTGTTTCCTGACTCCATGGATTAATCTGCAAATGGGGAATCTGGAAGCAAGTTGGATTACAGGCAGGCTGGGCTGGCATCTTCACAACACTCTGCACGCTGCGAAAAGGGGGGAGCTGAGATCTGGAAGATCTGTGTGTGGAATAACAGGCCTCTGCTAGCACACAGACAGGATTTTTAAATCTCCCATGCGCACACGCACTCTGCTGCTCACGCACACACGCACCAACAGGTTTCTCCCACATTCTTCTTCTTTTTTTAAATCACAAGTTCTTTCCAACCTGAATATGAAGATATTTTCAAATTTTGCTAAACACGTATAAAAAGTCAACAAAAAACAAAAATCTCACCTATCACTATTGATGTTCACATTGTCCAGGGATTCCTCCCACTGCCATCACTTCCTAAAGCTTATGTCAGTGTGCACGTGTACATCAGGTTGCCTTGAAGGCCATTCAGAATAAATGAACTGAAATAAATGCAAGGTTGGAGTGTTAGTGCAGAAACCCTCAAAGTCAGAGGGTGGACTTCCCAGGGAAGCATGGTCTGTACTCACCCCCTCTTGAGTTTGTGTGTCTTGAATACTTTTGAAAGCACATTGATAATTACACCTTTCTGTAATCATATGGCCATTAGCTGTTGGAGGCTAAGTGGAATCATAATGTAAGTGTCCCCATATATAAATTAGGGGCAGCCCAGCTCCATTCAATCAATGGGAGTTTTGTCGTTGATTGCTGAGAACTAGTTTCATAGATTTCATAGATCATAGAGTTGGAAGGGGCCTACAAGGCCATCGAGTCCAACCCCCTGCTCAATGCAGGAAACTAGAGGAGGGGTCTCCCATTCAAGTAATCACCAGGCCTGACCCTGCTTAGCTTTCCACGCTCAGACAAGCTGAGCCAGCATAAGCTGCTTAGCCCGTCCTGCAAGGTAGGCCACAGTACCAATTCCCCCTTGGACTGCTGCCCACCTCCCTGGTTCCCTTACACCAATTTGGTGTAGCAGCCCAGCCTTACAGACCAAAAAGGAACACACACAAATTTAAGATGGAGACTTTATTAAAACAAAGATTAAGAGTTAAGCAGGTAGGGTCTCCAGTGGTCCAATACATATAAAATACATATAAAAATACATATAAAAATAATCACTTATAAGAAAGGGCTAGAAAGAGGGTAGGGAAAAGGGGGTGAGGTAGGTTGTTGTGAGGAAAGGGGAATGGTAATAAAAAGGGACTCTAAAAGGATATCTAAAACAAACTCCAAAAGTCTGCAAAGAACTGCTTGAGCCAAACCAGGCCTAGCTTCCCCAGCTGCCCTGCAAATCCGGCATACCTGCCCCAGATGGAACTTCCACAGCGTCCAGGCCCGAAGGAAGAACCCCGTGTCTTCCCCACCCAACTCCTTTATCCAAAGCCAGGGTCCGTTTTCCTGCCCAGCCTCCACCAATCCCATCTTCCTGGCTTCTGAAGGAGCCCCCCCACCGCCCTTCCCCAGCTGCGGGCACTTTCTCATGATTTCATCCCAATTAACGTCTGGCCTTGCTACACAGCTCTGCAGATACTTGTTATCTCCCAGGGGCCACTAACTATCTCATGCTACCCAAGGACTCCCAACACATTCCAAGGAAGAGCAAGAGAACAAGGGTGAAAGAATTCAAAATCAATCAGAGGCGGGGGAAGGGGGAACTTAGCTTAGCCCCCGCCAAGTCCCATCTTCACAGTTCACACAGTTGGAAAACTGGAAATACTGCTGAATAGTGGGGCAGCTAATAATAGAATCATAGAAAAGTAGAGTTGGAAGAGGGCCTATAAGGCCATTGAGTCCAACCCCCTGCTCAATGCAGGAATCCAAGTCAAAGCATCCCTGACAGATGGCCGTCCAGCTGCACCTTGAATGCCTCCAGAGTGGGAGAGCCCACCACCTCCCTAGGTAGCTGGTTCCATTGTCTTATTGCTCTAACAGTCAAGAAATTTTTCCTGATGCTTAGGTGGAATTTGGGTTCCTGTTGAGCCCATTATTCTGTGTCCTGCAATCTGGGATGATCGAGAAGAGATCCTGACTAGCCATGAAATCGAACCGGGGGGGCGGCCCCCTCGCCTTGATCTTCTAAGCGGCGCGTAGCAGTTCTCTGCGCCGCTAGACCCATCCTCTCTGGTCACGTCACATCACTTCCGGCACTGGAAATGACGCGAACCTGTGCAGGCGCAGTATGTGGCACGGGGGTCCAGCGCGCCTGCGCAGGGTCCCGTCGCTTCATTTCCGGTGCCAGAAGTGACAGGACGGGACCGAAGTGGGCTGTGTGGGTGGCTCACCGCGGAGAGGTGAGCCGCCCCGAACAGAAGGTAAGGCCTCGCGCGGCGTGCGCGGGGCCGATTTCAGCCCCATTCTGCTCGCGCTAGGCTCGATGTTACATCCCTAATCCTGGCCCTCCTCTTTGTGACAACCCTTCAAGTACTGGAAGAGTGCGATCATATCTCCCCTCAGTCTCCTCTTCTGAAGGCTAAACATGCCCAGTTCTTTCAGTCTCTCCTCATAGGGCCTTGTTTCCAGTCCCTTTATCATCTTGTTGCCCTCCTCTGAACCCTCTCCAGTTTGTCTATGTCCTTCTTAAAGTGTGGTGCCCAGAACTGGACGCAGTACTCAAGATGAGGCCTGACCAGTGCTGAGTAGAGGGGAATTATCACTTCACGCGATTTGGAAGCTATACTTCTATTAATGCAGCCCAAAATAGCATTTGCCTTCTTTGCAGCCACATCGCATTGCTGGCTCATATTCAGTTTGTGATCTGCCACAATTCCAAGATCCTTCTCACTTGTAGTACTGTTGAGCCAAGTGCCCCATTCTGTAACTGTGCCGCCCACCAATGCCATGCATATCATCTTACACTGGACATGAGACATAGCCACATATGTCTCCGTTATCTTGCAACGCTTCGTTGAGCTGGAACGGCCTCAGAGATCAGTTGCATGTGCTTCGTGACATACCACAGTATGTAGTATGTGCATATTGTTGACATGTGGAAAGGGCCATAGCTCAGTGACAGAGCACATGATCCTACATTTAAAGGGATCTGAGGCAGTAACATTGGGATAAAACCTCTTTCTGAGGCTTTGGAGAGCTGGAGCCAGTTGGAGTAATAGCACTGGATGGACCAATGATCTGACTCAGAATAATGCAGCTGCACATGCTCACATGTACTTACTCTACCAGGAATATGCAACCTAGTGCCCTCCATATCATATGTTTTGGACTACAGTTCCCAGAATCAATGACCATTTACCATGCTGGCAGTAGCTAATGGGACTTATTGTCCAAAACACCTGGAGGGCACAAGGTTGCCTACCCCTGCTCCATACCATATGCAGGACAAGAGAACGAGTACAGGTCCTGCTTCACTTTCATGTATATGGTGCTTCCCGTTTGCCAACTTTGTGAGCTGGCCCATGGACCTTCACTTATTATCTCATGTGTCTGCTTTGTTTCTCTCTTCAGTGGCTCTTTTGCCCCAATTTCTACAGCCCCCACTACAATGAGCATTTCAGATCTATCACATGGATGATGATGATGATGATTGATTAATAATAATAATAATAATAATAATAATAATAATAGCATATTATATACTAGGTTGTTCATAACCCAAGCATGTATTTATTTCGGTGGCTTTTCAGATGATTTTAGCTCTGAGTTAAAATTAAACAGAATCCTGTAGCTGTCTACATCAGGGCTGAGGTCACTGTGTACTCCACATATTAACTTCTCTCTCATTAAAGTCACAGAGTTCCTCAAATTAACATGATTGAGTTTAAGCTTTTAGTCAGCCACTAATGCAGCAGCTGGTTCACATTGACCTTGATTATGAAAAATAAAAGCAGCAACTATCTTTCAAAGTAACATTATCTCCAGAGAGCCACACTCTTTTATTGGGGGCTGGTTGTCACTCTTCTTGTAGCACCTGCCTCCTAAGAATTCTCTCACTCTTCAGCCCTCTTTCAAAATATGATTCTTCTTTTTTTAACCATCTGACCTTTCCAATGAAAATCACCAAGTAAGACTGCCAGCTCTTTATCTCTGATCATATGATGAATTTAGGAAAATGTGTGTGGTGTATTGGTCTAGCTAAATAGAATCTCCATGAACAGTGGAAGTATACCAGATGCTGGGAACAAATCATGGGTGAGCAGCAGCATCATGCCCAGCTTCTGGGCTTTCCAAGCTATCCGACTGGCTTCAGTTGGAAACAAGAGGCTGGACTTATAAACATTGAGAAAATGATATTACTAAGAATGGGCATGATAGAGGTTTATAAAATGAGGCATGATATACAGAAAGTGGATAGATAAAAGGGCTTATTCCTCTCTCTCAAAATACTAGAATTCAGGGTCATCGTATTGACTCACAGTAGATTCAAGACAGACAAAAGAAAGAAATTACTTCCCCCAACGCACAATTAATTTATGCTGCTGCAAGATAAGGTGATGGCCACTGGCTTAGATGGCTTTATAAGGGGATTAGAGACAAATTTATGGAGGATAATTCTATGAATGGCTATTAGTCATGATTAGGATGCTTGATGATTTTGTTCAGTCTGCATTTCCAAGCAAACCAACTGATACATGCTCCTGGACTATTATGTGGATCAGAATGCAGTTCTACTTTGGATTTTTCTAGAGGTGTGCACCGACACCCAGATTTGACTGAGACTCCAATTCAGTGTTTCAGAAAATGGCTTGTTTTTGCTTGGACCAGTTTGAAGGCTATCTGCTTCTCCCCCCCAATCAGAATCGGATGATATTTGCAGGCAGAGTAGATCCTTAGGAGCGGATTGCACCTACCAAATCCCAGAAAAAATGTTTCTTGGCAGAACTAAATAAAATGTTCAGGGCTAGTTGCCCCTGCTGAAGGGATCAAGCCTGCCATGTTTCTGATGAATACACAGGGGTTTTCATGCACAAGCAGCCATGACATTTTGAAGGTATCCCAAAAAGGATGCACTCCCCCCCCCCATATGTTCTTTGTGGAACAGTATTCTGAGGGCCAGGATCTCTTCTTGATCATCCCAGTTTGCAGGACATGGGATAATGGGCTCAAGTTACAGGAACCCAGATTCCACCTAAACATCAGGAAAAATTTCCTGACTGTTCGAGCAGTAAGACAATGGAACCAACCAACTACCTAGGGAGGTGGTGGGCTCTCCCACTCTGGAGGCATTCAAGGTGCAGCTAGGCAGCCATCTGTCAGGGATACTTTGACCTGGATTCCTGCATTGAGCAGGGGGTTGGACTCGATAGCCTTGTAGGCCCCTTCCAACTCTACTTTTCTATGATTCTATGATAAATGACAGATGCCTAGAGGTGCCCCTAAATAAGAAACCTTAAACGTTTCAGAAGGATGGTGGAGGGGCTAGGGAGTCATAATGATTGAAAAACAGTTAAAGGTTCCTTCAAGCCTAATGGCATTGGAAGAAGGGCCATCTCATGGTCTCATCCTTGCCCTTCCCTAAAGCACAGTGATTAGACCCCTGTTAAGACACACCTTATGATTAGCAGATGGACTTGTCAATCAGTCAACTGCACTCCCTCCCTTCCCCTGCAGCATTCTGAGAAATGAACCCAGAAGCACCAGAAATCAGAGCTGTGCTCAAATGGAACAGGCCTGTGGCTCACGCTGGCTCTGCTTGTCTGAGCGTGGAAAGCTAAGCAGGGTCAGGCCTGGTTATTACTTGGATGGGAGACCCCTCCTCTAGTTTCCTGCATTGAGCAGGGGGTTGGACTTGATAGCCTTGTAGGCTCCTTCCAACTCTATGATCTATGAAATCTATGGCCTCTTGAAATTCTCCACACGATTTATGGGCAGAGAAATGGGGGTGGGGAATTTCACCAAATTTCTCCAGCGGCAGCGGGAGGAGAAATTCTCAGCAGTTTCTCACAGGAAGGGCTCACAATTGGATATCTTTCATTTTTCCTAAGACTTTTTTCAGGGAGTCTTTGTGCTGCTGCTGCTGCAAGGGACAACAGCATCAACTGTGGGCCCCGTTTTGCATTTACCACAGTGAGTGGGGCTGTGTTGTGCCTTGCTCCAAGGAAGAGGTGAAGCTGATGTTGTGCCAAAACCTGACCTCCAATTTCCTGAAAGTTTTCTTCCCCCTTGAAAGAGCCTTCCACTGTTCTGCCTTATTTTCAGGGTGTTTTGTAATCTTTTTGGAGGTGTTTTTGAGCTTACATAATCAGTACAGCTGAGGGGACTGCATGGTTTCACACACACACACACACGCACACACACACTCCCTTTCTATTACACACCTCTCCATTGCTCTGCAGCCTCCCAGGCTTCCTGCACTTCCAGATCTGAAAAATCCCTATTGGAGGAATTTCCTCAGGATGATTTCCCCTTTAACTGAAGTGCGGGAAGTCAAGGATGCAGCACAGGCTGCCAGAGAAGCTGACTGGAAAGAACATAAGAAGAGCAACATATTAAAAAGTCGTGATATAACTGGTCTGAAGAAATCTGGGATATAATGAAATAAATAGCACGAGGAAGTCGGTTTGGGGTGAGCTTCACGCCAGTGAGTCAGGAATTACAATGCTGGTATAAATGCTTAGTGTGGATCCACCCTTGGTCTTGGTAAGGAATTTAGGGATGGATGGATCTGTCTTATTTCTGGGGTGTGTCAGTTCTGCATGCATTCATTCAAAAGTCCATTCCATCCTGTTACTACAGCAATCTGCATTTTTTTAAAAGCACAAAAATACATTATTTTAAACATATTTCCATGAAGTACACATTGTGTGCATGCATTGTACCCAGAATGCACACTTTTATACACACCTTATCCTAAAATATGAATCTTATATGCATTTTGGGACCTTATTTGTGCCAACAAGAGCTATATTACAAAATCTGGAGAAGTGTGAAAACTGAATGATAACTGTTCCAGTCAGTTGTGAAGGGATAGTTCTGTTCCAATAGCCTACGATGTGTGATTCAGATTGGTTTACTTAAAAATGTGTACTGAAAAAATCAACAAGTATCCCTAGTTAGGATTCATAGCAAGGATTACAGAGAAAATTGTGCTCTATGGCCTTTATTCAGCTTCTAAGTCCTGCCCTTTTATCACTTGATTTCCATAGCTATTATCATGATGATTGGGTCACAAGCAGCATGCTTTGTTTATAAGCGTTATTGCCTGCAGCTTTCAGTCAGCCATGTCATCAGCCTTAGCTTACACTTTAGAAGGTTCATCAGTGTTTGAGATTGGCTCAGAATGTCTCCTGGATTCAAGGACTCTCAGAGCAAGTATGTTGGTATTTTTCAAGTCCGGTTCTAGCCAATGTGATAAGATACCTCTCAAGAAAGGATTTGGAGTGACAGGTTAAAACTGCAAACCTGCTGATCCTACTGTCAAGAAACATAGGAAGAAAATGAAAAGTGGGGAGTAGAATTAACTAGGAGGCATCCATCAAAGTCCTTCTTGAGGTGAATAATTACAGTGTCTGTTAATTGCATGTAGTACCATAGCTTGGCTTTCATGAAATATGTCAGTTTTTATTGCTCTTGTTGTCAGTTTCTCGATGTCATAACTCTGCTCCCCAGCAGTCTGTCATCAATAAGAGCTATGGTAGCTGAACAGTGTAAAGGGGGCCAAAGAACAAGAACATTTCCTAATGGTTGTTCAAACAGAAACTGTGCTGATACTTAGCAATCTTTTCCTGTGACATGCCGTGAACATTTGTTTCTAGGGGAAAATGTATTTAGGATGGCTACTTCAAAGAATAATCTGCCCCTCCCTGGTGCCTCTAGGTATAAAAGATATACAGCACAATAATGCCTCCCCATTAGCTTCTATCATCATTGATTGGTATGTCATCATCATGGTGCATTACTGACTAACATAGACTAGCATAAATGGAAGGACAAGTTTGTATTCCAAAATGTTTCTATAATAGTGTGTTCTTACCCTTGATTTGCTGGGAGGAAAAGGATTGCTGCTATATCTGCTTGTGCCCATAGAGCCTGAACATGTAGTTGCATGCAATCTGCAACCAAAATCCTGAGCAATTCGTGGAGCAAAAGTTGTGTTTGAAAAATGTACACATTTGAAAAACATGCATGAAAAATTGAACTTCCCCCCTATATCTCAAAAGAAATAGGTAACATGGGTAATATGCTTGTTTCTCACCCAAGCACAAAACACCTTGACTCTGTTCAATATTCCAGTTTTCTATCTAACATGTACACAACCTGTACCTAGTGTATTGATCAATTAACATCATGAAATAATATGCCTCTCCTCTAAAAACCATCAGAGTACCCACAAGATCACCAAGAACAAATTGAACTGAAATGAACTGGTTTTTCAGCTTGTCTTCCAGTTTACCTGTTGAAGCTAGCATCCCTTGTTTATGTGCACAAAATACCTTTCATGTGAAATTGAAATGCTTTCCCCACAACCACTGCTTGCATTTTCGTTCACAGGCAGTGAATCTAAATGACCAAACAATCATGTGATATGCATGCATGTACATGTCATACATATAAGCATTTAACCTTTTATAGTTGCAACAGTACAACTCTCCATTTCTTTATTACACCATTACAGTATGATAAAAGAAATAATTCCTCTCTTAGCTTTGCCATATAAACATACCTTCTAATTATTCAGTATTTCACATTTTGCTACAGAGAAATCCACAATACACTCACAGCAGTCATATATACATTCAGTACATTTCCTGACATTTCAGAGCATATATTACACTTTCTTGAGTCCAAGTTATTTCAAACTTTCAAGAAATACATTTCCAAAACATGACTTTTAAACCCCTGACCATTTCATAGTCCTCTTTCTGCTTATTTATGTCCAACACAGAAAATTTGTTTTAAACAATCCACTGCTTCTGTCCACAACAAAATAATGTCCATTTTGTTATGTGCTGGGTTAAAACAATGTTTTTCCATCAGCAGCACCCCTGCTGATTTCAAGCCCCTTTCTTCTGTGATCCCACATGAAGAACATGAAGAACAGCTTCTCATTTGAAGTACAGCTTTCTCTGTTCAAAAACTGGCGCGCTGTTTTCCCGTGCTGTTTTAAAACCATGCCCCTGCTGGTTTAGTACAGCCTCCTGTGTAGTATCAAGTTTCCCAAGATACGTTTCAGTCACACGTGACTTTGCTGCGACACATGCTCCAGACGCTTTACCCACGTCAGACGTAATCCACGTCGTTTGTAATCCAAGCCACTTGTTGACACAATGCAAAAGATAGCTGATCCACTGCTGAGCGAAGAAGCAAACTGTAAAAGAAATATGATCCCCCTGCTGTAGCCTTGTCTCTAATGAGCAGACACAGAGCCTCCTGGAGATATTTCCTTGCCCGATACAGCTCCTTGACAATCACTCCAGCAAGCTGTGGAAAACGAAATCCTTGTGTCCAGCGTTGTTCACTTTTCAGTAGCCTCGGATCTACCAAGCCTGGCACCTCCGTTCCAGCTTCTTCCAAAACGAAAAATCCTTCATCTCTCTGTCCTGCATTCTTCAGTTGTGCTGCATTCTTTCATCCCTGGCACAAAGCCCTGCCAGCTGAAAGATTACAAGCCACACTGCCTTTCTGGTTTTGTTGACACCGTTCTTACAAAAGTAAACAATCTCTTAACCTTATAACTGCTGAAATTTTCCTACATCCCTGGATTATCTGGACCAACAATCAGGCTTATCTCCGCCATCTGGGTTTATCTCTGCTCGTAATCTGGGCCCAGGCCATAACCTGATGTGAGAGCTGGACTGACCCGGGTTCAAAAGCTTACCTAGCCAGTGACCCTCAGTCCCAGTCATGCAGACGGAAGGAGGAGATAACAGCAGTTAATAAAGATTAAAGAGTTTATTTGTAAGACCCAATTACATGGGATTAAGGCAAGCAATGCATCTCTTACTCACTACATGATTGCAGATTCAAATCCAAGACCCCAGTGGTAAGGCTGAGATGAAGTGACTGACTTGAAGTAGAAGTCCAGAACAAGAGCAGGAAGTCAAGAAGTCAAGTGAAGGGATGTGTGACTTACCCCAACTTATATAGCAAGACCCCATTTATAGTATCTATAAATAGGATATTACTCACCTATTATATAACCTGTTTTTCACAACATGTTTACTGCAAACCTGTCCCAAGGTCTATGACTCATAAACCTTGAGACTATGTCTGGTGACTAAAGACCTTGTGTACTTCACCTCAAGAGACATCCTCCATGTCAGGTGACAATCCTCATTCTTCCCACTATGCAAAACCTAACAGCTACTACCTGTCTGCTGTGATGAGGTCCCAGCTGTAGCCCCGGCGGAGGCGGGAGGGATTTGAGCAGTCCGCGTTCCAAGGTGACCCCCTCAGCTCTCTCCCGACCCCCTTGCTAAAACCTCTTGGTTCTTATAGTCTCCTTCTCGCCTTTTTGGAGAAAAGAGAGCAGTGGGGGCGGTCATTGCCCCACAGATGTCCTCAAACTCTGTTAATGACCTTACTCTTTATGTTTTGATGACTCATAATGGGTGTACTTAGGAAAGCAAAGGTTTGGGACTCCCTGCTGATGGGACTGTTTTTGGAGGAAGCTTCTGGTGGTATTCGCCCAGTGGGGGGGACGAGCCATATCTTTTCAGGAGAAATCCTCCTGTGTTTTAGGCAATATGCAATATTCAGGTCTTAATCAATGCAAACCTGCCACTCATTTGCCTATGCATGCCTCTAGGCTTCACTCACTCTTCCATTCAAACCTTCAGTCATGAGCTTTTGCCTTCTGCCCTGCTGGGGAGGTGGGCAGGCTGCTTCTTTCTCGCCTAAACCCTTGCTTACCCAACGCTTCTTATGAGGGCTGTGGACTTCCTTTTGGAGGTGTAGCCATAACCAAATGATCAGAACTATATCTCATCTTAACACTGCCATCTGGTATAGTAATGCCACCAGGAAACTAGGACATTTTAAAAAGTGGGGTAAACAGCTAAGGTATTGCAAGCATAACAAGGGATTGCAGCTCAGGGATCCTCTGTACGCTGCTTTTGTATTGTGTTATATTTACATAAACCTTTCACCAAGTATGAACATTTGAGATGGTTGAGAAGTGTATGATATATGACTTGAAGCACCAGCCATCATTATGGCTTAGAAATATTTATGGCATAGAAGATTCCAAAGCTTTGCTTTGCCTTTCCAAGGATGATCAAGTCAAAGATCAGAGATCCTAATGTGTAGTATTGTGGGCCAGCCCAAAACAAGCAAAAATGGCTAATTTCTGAAGGAGTTGTGCTGAACAATTCCCGTACTGACCATGATCTGAAATATGATCACTTGAACTAACAATGAAATTTGAATAATTTCATACAATAAGCATATCTATAAAGCAAGATTTTAGATGGCTCACAAGTAGCTAAATTTGTATTTTGCAAATAACTGACCCAAGCGTGGACATCAAGAGTGGGTGAATGGAGAGAGATAAAGAAACCAGGAATAAAGAGTTCCACTATCCCCCCCCCCACTTCTCCTGCTCTTAGATTGCTCAGGCATAGGGGCTTAGCTTGGGGGCAAGAGACTGCATATACACTGATACTAGCACAGATGTTGGTAAGATAGGAGTGTGCATGTGCATAATAAGTCTGAATCCAGGGATGGATTGACACAAGGAAAGTATGAGATGCGCAGATGTCAAGAGAGCCACAGCAGCAGTAGCTCAGCAATCACATTCACATACCCCTGAAAAATTTATCTGGTGCTTCCTTACATAACCACCGGAATGCACTCAAGCACATCTTTGATGCTCATGTTTCTCAGTCTTCTTGCTGAGCATGTTTAGATAGAAAAAAGTCCTACATGTTTAGACAGAAAAAGAGTCCTAGAACTCCCAGTATTCCCCATCCAGCATTGCTGGCTGGGGAATGCTGGGAGTTGTAAGATTTTTTTTCTGTCTAAACATGCATAGGATTACGCCTTAAAATAAGGCTAATTTGAAATAACTTCCAAGAGGAATGTACTCCATCTATGTTACCTGAGGTATACTTGAACTGAGGGAATTCAGAAAATGTGTGAACTCAGAATGATGCACCCCAAGAGTAGGGATGGATGAAAATTTTGTTTCAGTACTGTTGTGATAAGAATTTACCCAAATTTGCAAAGTGCTTCATACTCAGGAGAGAAGGCACTTGAGATTTTAAAAATCTGAATGCAGGAGAAAGCAATACGGAGAATTTTGCCCATCCCTGCCCAAGATGAGCCCAGACCCTTCAAAATTTGGGCCCAGTCTTGTATTTCTTCTTTTGTGGGTTGCCCATCACGGTTACCACTCTCTATCTTTTCTCCTCCTTGTCAATGGTGACAGGGGAGAAGGAAGTTTCTCTTCCCCCCAGCAGCGCAGGTTTGACCCCAGCCAAAGATCCTAAACCTTTTGTAAGACTGTGGGGTTAGAGGGAATCTAGCGCCCAGAATTATCTGTCATAACAGTGTAAAGCTCAGCTTCTGAAGCAAAGGGGAATGCTGTGCTACCACCTAGACCCTGAGAGTGCTGGTGCCTTAAGATCCATGATAGGATGGTGGTCAGGTGAAGGAGTGCTTGCTTACTGAAGAGGACTACCCATGAGTTGGGCTCTCCTCATGACAAGGACATCTAACAAGCCTCTAACATAATGCAGCTATATATTCCCCACCCCCATGGTTCAGACCACATATCATGTCTGAAGAATATTTATTTCTCTTGCCAGCTTTCTGGTTCTATTTACATAGTGACTATTCTTAGGGCCTTCTTGGTGGTGGCCACTAAGCGATGGATATCCCTTCCACATGAACTGTGCTTCAGACAGGTCTTAAAAGCCTCTGTCTTCAACAGTGCCTTTTCTGAAGAGTGTAATTAGCTTTTGTGAATTAGAGCTGCTTTCAAATACTTGCGACTACAGATTTGGTATGGCTAACATGTCTGTGTCACCATTTAATGTTTATACTGTTTTGTGAGGGTATGACCCTGAGAAACAGCCTAGATATATTTTAAAATTAATAAACAAAAAATCATAGAAATGGAAAAATAAACATTGATAAAACAATTAAATGGGTCTATACCTATTTATTAGATATGCATGCCAAAGTCATTAATCTCTTTGCTTAAAATAGGGGGAGGGGAGTGTCCATTTGACCAATGTTGATAACACTGCTTTAGTTACTATGACATATAGAAAGGTAACTGTGAGAACACACCCCGTATCATTTTGTAACTTAATTTTAAATGTATCCCAAATTAGGACATTTTCTCAATGAGTACAGTCATGCCTTGGATTGAGAGCATAATTCGTTCCGGAAACGTGCTTGTAATCCAAAACACTCTTATATCAAAACGAAATCCCCCTAAAAAAATTTGTACAGAGATTTTTAATTTAAGCCGTACTACAGTACTTGTATTGCAAGACGTCGCTTGTATATCAAGTCAAAATAATAATAATAAATATTTAAAAAATTGCTTGTCTTGCAAAACACTCTGAAACCAAGTTACTTGCAATCCAAGGTATTACTGTACACTCAGATGTTCATTTTAATTTACTACAGTATGCATGTAACCCCTTGGTGAGCGGGTCATCTGTAACAACCTGACACGTGGTGAGCAGAGTTTTATCACACATCACTAGTTGATCAGAAATCAGGGAAAGCAAGGAATGGATGAAATTCTCCTCATTGCAGGACAACTGGCTTCTCAAGTGGTTGCAACCTCACTTTCAAAGCTGATTCACTCAAGGGATTTAAGCTCCCCCTTCAATGGGTTGCCACTTGATGATCAGTTGTGCATATTCACTCATTCTTTGGTCTTATTCATTGTTAGTGGACAAAACGATTCATGCAGTAGAGCTATCAGGTCATTTGGGGCTCAGAATGACAGACAAGATTCTTACAATATTGTTTAAAACTCTAATAGGGCCACATGCGGTAATTGAAGGGTGGGTGGGTGGTTGATGTTATGAAGAGGTGCTGGCAATTGTAATGACTACAAAACTATTCTTTTATACTGTTGTTCACTAAGGAGCGCCAGATCCAAGCAGGGTAGATCCAACTCTATGATCTATGAATCCATGTTTCTGTTAAGGTAGTGGTTAAACATGAATAGGATTGTGCCCTTAAGGGCTCATCTAGGGGAACTAGTATGCTATGTGCAGCTCCTGCGCATGTCATTGCGGTCCCCACAACAACTTTGATCAGATATTTCAGCTGAAGGGGAGACCTGAAATTTGCCTTGAGTTTCCCTTGAGACAACACTTGGCTGGCAACTCCAGATGCAGTCTCTAGAATCACCCTATTTATTTACTTGGTCCGTCATAGTCAGGATGCAGACACTTTTTTTCTTGGCTGATTTTATATTCAGAGGAAGTGCAGTTTTCCTCTTTTAAAAAAGCATCATATTTTTCCAGTTAGAACAGAGATAGCTCTTAAAACATTTTACTATATTACTTTTTAAGCATTTCACTCTGACTCATTCCACTTTAAAAAACAACAACAAAAAGGCAACTACCATAATGTATGAATGCAAGAATGCATTTGAACAAAGCTTTTTCAGAAGAGCACAATAAACACATGGAGCCAGCATCAAAGCTTTTGCATTATTTTCTTTTGAACGTGTAACAGTGTGAAAGTTCATTATGTTAAAATGTAATTGTTTAAAAGCCTATCTTCTTTTAAAAAAATAATAATTCTGCAGAATTCTTCTTGCAGGGTTTCTTTTTTTTTCTTTCTCTTTTCTTTTTTGTCAGTTTGAGAAATAAAGTACGTATGTTTAATTAATACATCCAGTTAGAATTGTTACGAAGTAAATGGAACTGGTTCATGATTAAGTACCACTTCTAAAATGGATGGCACCCTAAATTCTAAAAAGGAAAAAGAAGAATGCAAGCAAAAAGGAAGGTTATGTGGTACTACTGTGGGTTTTCACATTTTTCAGTAAATTAGTTGATACTAGGTGACCCTGTCCAAGGATTCAGTGGACATAAGTTGTAATGCATCCTAAATCTCTGAATAGGTTTTAGCTGCCAGGTAATAGGGAGGCATTGAGATGACTTACAGTAGCAAAGTGCTGTAGTAACCTCCTGCCATCCCTTTGGTCTTTCAGAATTGCTATCTATGTCAGTTAAGGGTGCAGAGCCACAGCTAAGCTCTGCCTATATCCTACCTAATTTGCAGTAAGCAAAGTATGTTTGAAATTAAAATTGTAGCATCCTTGGAATAAAGCCATCCAGCTATTCCAGTATTCTCATTAATATCTGTTTTTAGTAAGAAAAGGGGGAGAAAGATTCCAGTTTATTTAACTCATCTTGGCAAATCTACTGCACGGCGGCAGTTCTAAAGATTAGCTGATTAAACTCTAATTTAAAGTCACCGAGATTAAAAATAGGAATGTCAGGAGGGCATATCAGCAGTGACACACTTAAAATAGCATTGTCACATGGCTCCTGGAGACCTATAGTTTCTTTTCAATTTTTTAAAATAATCTGTATCAGTCTCTTGAGACGTAAGACTGCAAGCCAGTGGGTAGGAAAGTCCATCAGTTCAGATAGGCCTCCTCCTCCTTAGAAAACATCCACACTGTTTTCACCCCATTGAAACCAATATAACTTAGGACACAATCCTATGTATGTTTAGACAGAAAAAAAAGTCCTTTTGTATTTTTGTTTTCTGAATTGCTGTGAACCACCCAGAGAGCTTCACTTATTGGGTGTATATAAATGAAATAATAATAATAATAATAATTATTATTATTATTATTATTATTATTATTATTATTGCAAATCCCAGCAATGCTGGGGGTTGTAGTACTTTTCTGTCTAAACATGCATAGGACTATACCCTAAGCACACAGGCCATTAGACTCCATGGCATCTTTCCTGACTGTCCATGTGTATAGGGATGATGATGATGATGATGATGATGATATTATTATTAATATTATTATTATTATTATTATTATTATTATTATTGAGAAGTGTATTGTATGAATTGTAACTCATGTGGATATGTCAACACTGCAGTATCCATGAGAGTGGTGGCAATAATTGGAACTTTCACCATTACAAAAAATCATAACAAGGATCAGTGCTGGCTCCAGGTTTGTGAGGGCCCCTGGGCAAGACATCCTCAATGGCCCCCCTCCCTCAGTGGCCCAGTATGAATGATTGCAGCTGGGAAAATAAGCCACCGTGGCTTATCTCCCCCACTGCACATGCTGGTTACATGCCAGGGATATTAGCATAATTACCCTCCATAGCATGGCTTGTTGTGTTGAGTGAACCCGGCTAGGGTGGCTTGTTGCTGTGGTTAAGAAACCACCCCAAAACCCTGCAACAGCCCATGGGTTCTGTGTGGCTTGTTAACCACAGCAACAAGCAAGCCTGGGTGGGTTTTCACAAAACAACAAGCCATGCTGTTGAGGGTAATTTGCTAATATCCCTGGTATGTAACCAGCATGTGCAGTGGGGAAAATAAGCCCCACGACACACGACCTGCACATGTTGGTTAACAAGCCTATGATCCAACCAGCCTACAATCATGCAAAGCAGGTCACTGAGTCTACCTTCTCACCAGCAGTGTGACTAGCTGGTAGTGCTTCTCATCCACTTTGTAATCATTGCTGTCACATGTTCGCTGGATAGGGAGAGAGCCAGTGAGCAGGTAGGCAGTGGCGTCTGATGCTGATCCTTCGTCCCACTACCATTGTATGGGCCAGAGCAAGAGGCAGGTGAACAAGCAGGCTGCAATAGTGAAGAGGAAACGCAACTCCAGGGGGCTGTTGTCAGTGGGCCCCTGCTGGAGTGTTGGCCCTTGGCAGGTACTCAACCATGCCTATCCTTGATGCCTGGCAAGAACATATCTGGAACCTATACACACATTCACTGTAGAAGGGAATGGTTAGGAGAAATCATGTAGGAGAAATCATGTAGAAATCATGTAGAAGACACCTTTGTTTACCACTGAGTATACACTCCAACAGGGAGCTGCAGCCAATCCTAGCTCTCTGATTGCAGCTGAATACTATATATGTTTTAAAACATGTTCATCACATTCATATATTTGCCTTTCCGTACAAGCCTCTAGTTCTTAAAGCCCAAATACTTCATCTTAATAGAGTCCAGGATTGGGCTATCAATCCACATAAACTTTAATTGATTGAACAAACTGAATCAAAAAATGGGTTGTATCCAGACTTAGTTGCATGCAGCTGGGCTGATGGAATCATATTTCCCTGCCCCTCCTTTCCATGGCTGCCCCCTCCTGCCCTGAAAATGCTACACAGAGAATTAGAGGACCCTGTTGAGTGGGGTGAGCTGTGGTGCAGGGGAGGAGGGGGAGATCCCCACAAATTGAACAGAGGCACCTTCCATGAGTGGAGCCCTTCTGTTAACAAACAGCAGATTCTGGATCTAACCCCATAGATAGTTTAACTGGGCGGGGGTATGACTGAGCTCCAGGAGAGCACACAAGGTCAGTGATTAGTGGCCTTAATAGTCTCATTGCCATTGGGTGCATGCAAGCTTTGGGGAAAGACTTTACATGCTTGCTCCCTGTCTGTGATGAGCTGGCTCTGATCATACACTGCCACAGCAGATTCCAGCTTTGGACATTTCACTTGTCAGAGCTGGGCCCTTGACAGTAGTCAGAGGTGAGCCAGGAACCAGGATCTATGGGACAAAGCCAGTAGTCAGGACTGATGAAGGACAAACTACTAGGGCTGAAGACAAAGCCAGAAGTCAGAACCAAAGGATACAAGAACTTGCCAGAGATCAGGAAGACACTGAGCAAGACTTAACCAGAAGAGGATATCCTCTTATAGTCCTTGCTCTCCAGGAAGATCCAGTGACTAGATTGGGTGGGTGGAGTCAGTCCAGGACCTGAGAATCCTAAACTCCTAGGCAGAATCTGTAACATACATTTCAGTAACTCACCACATGGGGCAGCCCTGCACAGATCCAAAGGTTTCCAGTTCAAGCCCTAATAGCTCCTGTCCTTACACCATCATAGAAATGCTCCTGAAGAATTGTTTGTGGTGTACAAAAGCCTAATCCTGCACATGGCAGAAGATTCACACAACTAGCTCACCATGGCTTGTAATTCGACATGGACAGGGCTTCCTATTATCTGCTTATTTATTTAATGAATACCCCAGGTTTCCACTAAAAATAGTGTTCATGGCCTCTTCCTCATTACATGTATAGGTGTCTAAGTGTCTCTCTATGTGTGAGGGTGTGTGTGTTCCATTTCAGCCATTACATTTGTAGCTTTAGTAAGCAGATGAGGAGGAGGAGCACACTAGCTCCATCCATCATGATTTCCATTGCAGTCTGGTGGTTCCAGTGTCAGTGGGGTGGTGTATCCACTCCTGGTTGTATCCTGAACTTTAAAGGAGCTGTCCGTGGTGTTGAGCCCTATCCCCAAAAAAGGTTCAGAGCCATGGATAGTTCCTTCAAAGTTCAGAATACAACCAGGAGTGGATACACTGCCCCACTTACATTGGAGCCACCACCAGCCTCTGCTGATTGCAACTTTCTGAAGGGGAGAGCCTCCATGGATACAGGGGCGCTCCCCTTCAGAAAGTCATCCTCCACATGCAGAGGGCGACAGAAAGGATGAGAGAGGGGTGCGAAGCTAGTGTGCTCTCCCTCGTCGTGTGTATACTAAACCTACAAATAAAATGCCTAAATAGGGCTTGAATCTTTAGCTCAAACTGTACATCTTTGTCATGGATGGCATCAACTGGGAGCTCAGCATCCGCTGTACAATTTTCACAAATAATGTATACTAGCAACTTGGTGTTGTCCTGCAGAACAGTGTGTATTTCTGCTTTACAAATACTGGCCACAAAATTCCACTCATCCAAAGTCACAGGAAATCAAGCAAACACACACCTTTCTTTAGGCGTGTCAGTTTGTTTGTCTTTAATGGCAACCCTGAATTATACCTCCCCCACCACCAAATGTGGTCTTTGTGTTGGAGAAGTGGAGGCGTTGCTGGGCAAATTTCAAGGGCTGCTTTTGTTCCTTTTTGTCTTTTTAAGACTCTTTGATTTTGCCCTATTCTTCTGACTTAAAACAACAACATCTAAATGTAATTTTAAAACCCTGCTAAACCAAATGCCCAGATCTCATGAATCCGGGTCCTATTATGAGATGGTTGGATTTAAAATGTGACAATGCTCTTTAGAAGAATAAGAAGAAAAAATCCCTTTGTGGTCTTTTTGTTCACTAGGCTTCTGGTTTTACATCATTATTATAACCTGTGGTATGCTTACCCCCCCTCCCCACTTACCTTGTTTCAGGTAAAAGTAAAGGTTTTCATGTAATTGCATGGCTATGCGAATTACATAACTACATGAAAATACTGATGTTCCACAGGAAGCAGTTCTTTTAGAAGCAAAATCCTTATGCTAGCACTTCATTGTAAAATGGATGGCCTTTCACAGTCCAGTCAGAGAGGGTTATAGTTGCAGTGCCATGGAATGAACACCAAATTGCCTTGTATAAGAAATACTTAGTATAAGCAATAATGTTGGCTCACTGCCATCAAAGAAAAAGCATAATGAGAGAACTTTGATGTGGACAAGATCAACGAATCAAAAAAGGGTGGAACAATCTTGAAAGCAGGAAGGATGGATGAATCAGTCTATTTCTGATCCATATCATTTCATCTGTGTTCACCCATAGATCCATTTGGCCGCCTTTCTGCCTTACTCTGTGGGTTGTTGTTGTTTTAAAAAATCTGCATGAAAATTCACTTTTTTAAACATGTGTTCTCTCAAAATGTGCACTTCTAAAATTATTAGCTACCTTGGGGGGGGGGGCAAGTGAGAATATTGAGAATGCAAAAGTTGATGGATAACTAAATTCCAGTCCCACATTGGTCTATGAAATAGTGATCAGGTCAGTTCATTTCAGAATCCACAAAAACAGATTCCCACAAGGATCTCTAGAATGCAATATTAAGGTTATAAATTTTGTTCTACTTTTGCCATACAAAGAGATTCTATTGACCTTCCTGCTCCAGACAATGATCTAGGGCAAAGCACATGAAGATTTAAAAAAAAATTGAATGTATCAGATTGTCTGTTTTATCTTTGAATTTTTAAATGTGTCAAATTTAACAATTAATTCCAAGACATGTGTAGTGGTGTGTTGTTGTGTTATACTGGGTTCTATCCAATGTTATTCTAATTTAGAATAGACACATTGAAATGAATGGGATGAGTTAGACTAACATTGAATAAAACCCTGTTGTTGTTTTAAATGACAGCCACGGAGTACCACTTTAACACATACCGTAGTTCCCAAGCAGGTGAATCTCCAAACCCCTTAGCACAAAAAGCATGGAAAGTTCCCCAGAATCTCCTTTTCCAGGACTTAGGGCCCAATCCTTTGCAGATGAATGTTGTAAGCCCCCGAACTTGGATGGGCTCATGCAGCTCATCTAATGCAGAGCATGAGGAGTGGTAGAGCTGATCTTCTTCACCTCCCCACTCCTCCCAATCTGCATTTTTGCTAGACGGTTATTTCCATCTGTCCAGTGATGACATTTCAGAGGGGGTGGGAAGGATGCTGGAGCAGCTTCAGGATACCTCAAATCCTGGCCACTCCAGTCTCCTCCCCTCCTCCCTCCCCACCCCATCCCTCCTCCCTTAACTGACCTTGGAGTGCAGCTGGTGCTGTTCTTTCCACACTGGCTGCATGGGGGCAGGGGACTGTGTTCAGAGCTCCAATTCCCAGCTCCGAGGTTGGAGCCCTGTCTCCACCCTCAGAGCTGGGAATCCAAGCTATCCTATGGCCCCTCAGACAATGTCTACGGGCCATAGGATCCTTCTCTCCATCTTGTATTGGGCACGACTTTTGACTTTGGGCCATCCTTTGGATTACTGCAGTAGAAGTGAGTTTTGGGCAGGCTTGCTATAGACATACTGTCGCATATATTTTAAAAACATACAGTGCACAAGGGACCAAAATTCAGTGTTACTGCAGCATGAGTATGTTCTTTTGAATTATTAATGTTCTTCAGCAAAAACTTGGAAAAAATCCACTGCACCTGTTGAATTAGATTGCACTTATTTATCTCCAGCAAAATGCATTGTTGATGATGGAAACATAAAAGAATATATTCCCCTTAGCAAAACACTTGCAAAACATTTCTGAGAGATACAAAAATGTGATAACCAAAACTATGTTCCTTTTCTGACAGGAGGTTTGGTAATGTGCAGTTCTTCAGATACAACAGGGGTGGCAAACATGTGCCCCTCCACTCCAGCTGTAGTTTGGATCCACACAAATATACTTTAATCAATGGGAGAAGAATGCATACATTTCAAAGATGCACACAAACACAATTGATACGTACATTTGGGGAAATATGCATGGATTTTCATGCAAAAAACCACAAAGTTTGCAGTTTGATACGGACTTGAGTTGGGACGAGCTTTGAGATGGAACTCGGAGAACTTTGGTGAACTCAAGTTTTGCTGATTTGCACATCCCTCATCCGATGTGCATGGAAATCAATTGGGGGGTGGAAGCGGGGTGAACTCGCCCCACTCGACCCCCCCCCCCCGAGCTCCACATGACTTACCTTTCTCTGGCTTCGGCACATCTCCGTGCAAGTAGAGCTGGGGAAAGCAACGTCCAGGTCCCCGGCTCATCACTTCCGGGTCCGTGGCGCTGCATTTTTTACGTAAAAACCAAGGTAAACCACCTTATAAGGCTGTGATTTGCTATTCGCAGCAGTTTTAAGGTAATTTACCTTGTTTTTAACGTAAAAAACGCTGCACTGGGGACCTGGAAGTGAGACGCCGGGGACTCAGAAGTCCGCCAAGCGCCTCACTGAGCGCCTAGCTAGAGCTCAGCGAGGCACACGGCGGATTGCACGGCGGGGCGCTCACCGAGTTTGCCCAACCCTACTCAAAGGTAATGTTGTCATGAGTACAGATAAAAAAAATAGATCTATTTTGTTGTGTTTGAATGAATGAGAATTGCATGTTTGCAGGTGCGCATAAGTTTCTTAAGTATAGAATTCCAGCAGTTATTGTGAATCTGCAAAGAAAAGAAGGGAGTTAGGTTTTGTGGAGGACAGGTTTGTTGTGTAAATATTATGCTACATGCAGTGGATGTCTACTCAGAAGTAAATTCAGTGAGACTTACTCCAGGTAAAGGTGTATAGGATTGCAGCCTAAGCCTATTTCACATTGAATTAGGAAATGCATTCAAAAATAGCAGGTTGATTAACAGTGTCCATGGTAAACTTATAGCCCTTCTCAAACCTTGACGTATATACAATGAATGCATGTATGGTGGGTGCAGCCCACAATATTGCAGGGCAGTCTCTGCCCCCCGTGTACAGCTGTGTGTGCAGAGGCTCCCCATCCTAATGACTGTGTGTGCGAAGGTGGACCCAGCCTACTCACTTTAATTGTACACTGGAATGTCCCCAAAGGCTTGAGAGAGATGATGTAGCCCGGTGCCCTATACAACAGGGGTGTTGAACCTCTCTAAACCCGAGGGCTGAATTCCATTTTGGAGAAGGTCTCAGAGGCCGCATGCCATTGATGGGTGAGGCCAAAGACAAAGAGACAGGGCCAAAATACCAGTGTATCTTAGCCTCGGGCTCTTCCTGCCAGTAAGCAAGCCTTAGGAGAGGCATTTCATCCTTTTAGAATGAGGAAAATACTGCACAAAAGCCAGGAAACCACTAAATGTTTGGTGGTTGGGGGAAGGAAGTGGGGCTGGGGAAAGGGGGCAAGGCCACCTGGGAACTCCAGAGAGCTGGACTGGGACCCAGGTGTGCTGGATTTGCCCCCCAGGCCTAACGTTCTGCACCACTATTGTACAACAATAGCCAACCAAACTTTCTTCTTCTTCTTCTTCTTCTTCTTCTTCTTCTTCTTCTTCTTCTTCTTCTTCTTCTTCTTCTTCTTCTTCTTCTTCTTCTTCTTCTTCTTCTTCACCATGATGTTCCATCCAATAACCAATGGAGGGGAATGCAAATAATTATCCTAAATGCTTGGCTAACAGGTCCAAGTCCCAGATGTTGTTTAGGCACCACTTGAAAGTTCCTTTACCAAGTTAAATTACTAAATTGGTGATTCCCTCAAGCCTAAACAATTTTTTCTTCTATATATTAGAATCAGAAAGATTAAAAGAAAGTGGTGGGGAGCAAACAACCTACATGTCTTACAATGGAAACTGGCTCCAGCCTCAGCTATGAAAAAAAACACCCTGTAATAATTGGTAATTGAATCACTTCGAGGGCTTCGCCCTTACACTTCTGCCATGTGGCACTTTAATCATCTGTGACCAATGAAGAGCACAATGAGGAAGACAGCGGATGTTTAGATGGCAAATATTCCAATCCACAATTAGCTTAGAGGGTTTCATTTTTAAAGATTTCCTTGCTGCTACCCTCATAAATCCTCCAAAGACCTCAAAAAATAAATCAAATCTTTCACTACCACTCTTGACAGAGGTTATGAGCAAATCTTTAAAGGAAAGAAAAAATCAGAATCTTCTAGTTTCTTTCCCTGACAATACAATAGGACTCACTCCTTGCTCCTCTGCCAGATGGATATTTAATAGAATTCTTGGGGTGGGGGTGCAGGTGTTGTTATTGCTGAACTGCATATTCTCAATACTATTAAAACCACTGGATTTATCTGATCCAGATGTCCTACCCACCACACAATTATTATTTTTAAATTTTAAATCCCATCTGATTTTTGATAATGATTTTCCCTTTGGGATTTACCATCTGAAACATCATGACCCAGAATTCAGACCCCTCCTCTAGTTTCCTGCATTGAGCAGGGGGTTGGACTTGATAGCCTTGTAGGCTCCTTCCAACTCTATGATCTATGAAATCTATGAAGTGTGCCAAAATATATGTTTTGAGTAGCCAGTGATATTGTGTGCCCAGATTATATGATATCAAAGCAAGCAGCCATGTGGCACATTCCTACGTATGCTTACTTGGATGCACCTCCCACTGTGTTCAATGGGGCTTACTCACAGGAATTTGCATATGATTGAATCACCTAAAGCAGAAATCCCAAGTGGACGTATTCAGGAGTAAACCACACTGGACATAGCAGGACTTACTTCCGAGTAAGCAAACATTGGATTGCGCTCCATATTGAGGAGCTGCTTTTCAGCAAGCTGAATTTAATCCTGAAAAATCGTAAGTGGCTTTGCAAAGCATAGATTCCTCACAAATCGGTAACAACTATATCAATTCAATTTCTTTGTCATCTTTAAAATTGCTTCTTATGACACTGGCACCTGTGCTGTCTAATAAAATATAGAAGTAGAGAAGCTATTAATGCAGGTCAGATGTTGAGTTAAGCGGCTTTGTTGTAACAGAAGGACCATTAATGGGTCTCAAGCAGCATGACCATTATTTCAGAGCCTGAGGATCTGCTGTCTGTCAATCTTGAGATACGCATTAGGGCATCCCTGTAGAGCCCAAGCAGTAGATTCCAGGATCATGGGCTGTACACCAGTTCACACAAGGTAGGGAGCAGTATCAATGTACACATCTCCCCATCCAAGCCACTTTATACCTTGGGATGTGCGAGAATTTCAAAAGGGGGGTTTCAAGCAGACGAACGCACCCCGTTCGTCTTATTGAACCTGCCCACCATGAACCACCTCTCCCCCCGTGTGCCCGTGAGTGCCCGCCGCGAACCCCCACCTTCCGTCCGCCCCCAGCTACCTTCGGTCCTGCCCGGCAACCCGGGAATTCCCGGGTCCAGCACTGACGCGGCGGAGCTCCCGTCGCATCACTTCCTGGTCCTGGCGCTGCACTTATAACGTAGATACCAGGGCAACCCACCTAAAATGGCCGTGGGTTGCCCGGATATCTATGTTGAAAGTGCAGTGCAGCGCCAGGACCAGGAAGTGACGTGACGGGAGCTCCGCCGCGTCACTTCCAGTTCCCGGGAAATCGCAGGGGAACAGAAGATGTGAGAAGGGGTGATCATGGACAGCGGGGAGATCGTGAAAAAACCCCATAAACAAAGGTAGGGCTGGCAAATGTGAACATGCGGACGCACACGGATTTTTGCTTATTTCACACCCTTACTAGGGATGTACTGATTCTGCGAAGTCTGACTTGTTTGAGCTTAATGGACTTCCTGCCCGCTTCTGATCCAATGATCGGAAGTGGGCTGAATCAGGGATTCTTCTGTGGACTTCCATCTCTAAGATGGCCACTACTGGTTGCACTTTTTTTTTTAAATGCTAAGGAAATTTGCGCAAATGGCACTATTTGCACAATTTGTGTAACTTTACGCATTTGCATAAATTGTGTCATTTTGCATGTTAAGAGCAAATCAGCACCTCAAAAGCACATGGATCTACGTGATTAGCATAAAATCAGCTTTTGGGGTGCGGATTTGTGCAAAATACCATGATTTACGCAATTTGCCTACAGTTACGCAATTTGAGCAAATAGTGCCATTTGTGCAAATTTCTTTAGCATTTTTTTAAAAAATGCACAAACGGCTACCTGTCTTAGATACAGAAGTCCATGAGCTGGCTCAAGTCGGTGAGTAGGCACCAGCATAGCACTGGCAAACCGTAATGGGGGGGGGGGGCTGAATTGTGGAAATCTGCCAGATGTTCATCCCCCTATAGCAGTGTTCTCCAACCTTGGGTCCCCAGATGTTTTTGGCCTACAACTCCCAGCATGCCCCAGCCAGCCACGTGGGGGACCCAAGGTTGGAGAACACTGCCCTATAGGATTCCTCACACATCCCTAAGTGGACATGCTTTTAGACTGGCTCCAAGAGATTTCCCAGCCATTTTAATCTGCCATGCTCTATGGACTGGAGTAAGTCCCTAGATTTTTCAAGTGTGAGAGGGCAGCTCTTAATTGGTCACTGAACTACTGTTGCTGCAAAAGCCTCTCGTGCGGTGAGCAAAAGTGTTGATGCTAAATGATCTCTGGGGAATGCTGTAAGTGCAGAAGCGTCAGTTCCTTAAACAAGTTGAACTCCATGTACATTAATGCGAAACCACTACATGCTGTGCTGTAGGCAAGTCCTTCTTTTGTAGTGTGAGAAATGTATAAAAGAAACACTCTTACAGATTCAGGGAGATATTTTTAAACCATCATGACAGATTTCAATATTTAAATTTTCCATTGTGATGCTAGGCATTTTTGGAACGTTAGAACATTCACAGGATGAAACAAACCTCCATTTCCCAAGCCCTGGTGTTGCGTTTAATTTTTCTGTAGCCCGAGAGAAGAGAAAGACCAAGAATATATTGAGTTGTGTTTGTATTGCATTGCATTTAAAACTAGAGCTGTGTAAAAAAAAATTACCATGTAATTGAAGTAGAACCTGTCAAAATTTCAGAAGTACTGTTGGAATTGGATGCACAAATTACATTAATTTCTCTCTCCTCCTCGTTCTCCTCTCTCTGATTTTGGAGCCTGAACATTTTGTTAAATTCAAGGGACCCCATCAACGTTTCAACAACATATGCAGGAGCAGGATATTTAAAATGCAACATTTTGACAAAATGTTACAGAGACAGAATTATTGGGCTCATCTGTATTTAAGGGCAATTTAGAAAACTGATCATGTTTAACTGTCAAGCTTGAGATCATATTTTTCCTTGATTAGCCAAGAGTAAAGTCCAGGTATGAGGCAGTGCAAGGCACTGAAGTAGTGAAGTGAATCCCCCCTCCCCAACCAAGTGCTCGTGGTTCACCAGTTTGGGAGGACTTGGGTTGGGGCAGTTCCTTTGGGCCCTGATGGTCTTCTTGATCCCAAGGCTCCCCAGGTTTGGGCGTGATGATCTTGACAGGGCCTCCTTGGCACACTTTTCAGGTATGTGCAAATGATGTATTTTATGGGGAGATGTGTGCATAGTTTAGGGGAAATGCATATGGAAATATTAATCTAGGGGAAAATGTGTACAATTTAAAGGCAAAGTTTGTGTGTCTGTGTGTTTAAAAATAGTTTCAGAGAACTAGGTGGAACAGTCATAGGGATGTGCGAATTCCCATGAGCTTACCTCGTCGGGTGCTCGGGGAGCACTCCCGCCATGTGATCTGTTTTGCGGCGGCCGCTGAGGTGCTCGGCAGACTTCCTAGTCCCCGTCACATCACTTCCAGGTCCCCGTCGCATCACTTCCAGGTCCCCGGCGCTGCGTTTTTTACGTAAAAACCAAGGTAAACTACATTAAAACTGCCACGAATAGCAAATTGTGGGTGTTTTAAAGTGGGTTACCTTGGTTTTTATGTAAAAAATGCAGCACCAGGGACCTTGGAGTTCCTTTCCCCGGCTGCTTTAGCGAGGGGATGTGCCGAGCTGGGGCAAGGTAAGTCGCGTGGAGCTCGGGTGTGTGTGTCAAGCGGGGAGAGTTTGCCCCACTTCCACCCCCCAATCGAGATCCGCAATATCCCTACAGACTTATGACTGAACATGTGAAACTGACATGGACGAGAGCTTGAGGATTTAGACTCATTTGTCCATCCTGAGCTGAATATGGCTTTATAGTCTTTCACACTTTGTCAAAGTTCAGAAGCTTTTGGAGGGACATATTTCCTTCCCCACCCCTCCGCTTGTTTCTACAAGAAGTGTATCGATGTTTGTTTGGAAAGATAAGTATATTAATGTTTTCCTGCATCTGTCACCTAACACCACCAACACACTCCATAAATCATACTTTGTCTATAATACACACAGGGGGGGGAAGAAAGAAAGAATGAAATATTAAATTTGCCAATGATCATGAATACACACAGAGCTGAAGTCATCTGAAGCCTGGCAAAGAATTTTCAGCTAATTAACACATGTGAATGAGATTCTTATCTGGGTGCTTAAATGTCATGTTGATGGCAACAAATTTGAACTCTCATATCATCTGCAAATTATAGTCTGCTAATCCAGGTACATGCTGTAATTTCTTCACCTACTATTGAAGTAGAGAAGCTGTGCCTTCGGTGCTACATGAAGGCAATCATTGTAAATAAAACAATGTAGGCCTATGTCTTGTCATTTAAGATATCATGGAAGTATGCCTACATCTGACTGAAAATGCAGTAGTAGTTGTAGGTGACGGGCAGCATGATCCAACGTGTTTGCCTGTAACCCTTCAAACTCGTAGGATTACGGGCATCCTATG
This sequence comes from Shinisaurus crocodilurus, assembly GCA_021292165.1. Taxonomy (NCBI): domain Eukaryota; kingdom Metazoa; phylum Chordata; class Lepidosauria; order Squamata; family Shinisauridae; genus Shinisaurus; species Shinisaurus crocodilurus. The sequence goes on along the minus strand of CM037878.1, from coordinate 255,690,086 downwards.
GAACACAGGAGGAGCGTGAAGGCAAAGATTGCCTCCACACTTCCCTCACCCTCCAAAACACTTAGCCTATTTCGGCCATCTAAGTGTTTTACACCGGCTTGCAAGGAGCAGGGATGGGGACTCGGACTCTAGGACTCGACTTGTGAGTTGGACTGAGTCCCCCCTCTGACTCGACTCGGACTCGAGTCCCAATATTTTTAATGGGACTCGGGACCAAGGAGTCAACATCCTTGCTTGATGCCACCTGCAGGTGCTGTCTGGACCTAGTTGCAGTAACAATCGAAGTTTATTTTTTAAAATCATTTTCCTAATGCAACCTTTCAGACATTTTGTGTTTGGCTGCCTCTGCCTGCCTGTTTGGGGTTCCCTGCCTCCTCTGCCTGCCTGGTCTCTTCTTAACCAGTTCCACAGTTTGAATTGTCCAAGACAAACGCCTTTGCCTGCCTGCTTTGGGGTTGCCTGCCTCCTCTGCCTGCCTGGTTATTTTGGGTTTGTCTGCCTGGTCTGTTCTTGTCAAAATCAGTGGCAGAGTTTTGAGATAAAAAGGCACACTTGTGCCTAGAATTTATTTAAGCCATACATCTGAAGTAGCCTTATTTTGTTGGGGAAAAACCCCATGGATTTTAATAGGGACTCATGGGGTCAGCTTTGGGAGTGACTCGGGACTCATGAGTCACCATTTTGGACCAAGGACTTGGACTCGGACTCGAGACTCGGGTCCAAAGACTCGTGACTCGACTCGTGACTCGAGACCAAGGACTCTTCAACATCCCTGGCAAGGAGAGGAGAGGAGCTAGAGGCACCACCAGGATTTCTCGGAGGACAGCGGTGCCTTGCTCCTCCCCTCCCTGCCCCCTGGAACAACCCCACAGCACCTGCTCTGAAGTTGGCCTTCCATCTTTGTAGCGACAGCCAGCGCTGAAAGAACCACGCTGGCTCTGAGAGCAGAGGGAGGGCGCTCTGCAGTCAGAGTCCGAACTCCAACCTCAGAGCGCTTTTCCAAGGTTGGAGCTGGGACTCCGATTTTTCCTATGGCTATCTAGACAGCGTCTAGAAGCCATAGGATTGTGCCCTAACTGTAATAATCCATACTGATGTGTGCCCACCACCCATGGAAGTGTCACATCTTTGGAGGCCAGGAAGTTAATGCTGTTGCTGTGAAATTATCTCAAGAAGTCAATATTTCCAGTTTTCATACCTTAATATATCTTCCTACCTTTTGAATTGGAGGTAATTAAGGTGGACTCTTCAGTGCTGAAATGTCATACTTACCTCCTATAGCCTTCCTATCTTTAACTATAAAGAGAACCTTTCTTCCTGTAGTCTTTTTTGTGGCTGCTGTGTTTCATTCTTATTAACCTTGTGGTCACAAAGAACAGAATTTCCAGTTCTTTTTTTAGATTTACCATATGAAGAGATGTGTTCAGGGACCAAAAGAGAAAATATCAGTAGAAGAATTTCCTTAATCCATAACTGGGTTATATAACAATGACTGGAGCCAAAAATATTTCCCACCAAACCTCCTGTATGGCTCATATGCCTGGTGCCCTTCACAACAGTTTTGATGAATCTGTCAGTTTTGTTTTCTCCCACATTCATTTTTATTTAATTTCAAGTTCTTTCCATCCTGTTTATGAAGAAATCTGAGAATTTTGATAACTTCTTATTAAATAATGAACCAAATGAAATTCTCACCCATTTGCACCAGTCAAAGTCAGTAGGTACAGCTATTCCTAGCATGGAGAGAACTGTGTTGTGGAATTGCTATGGATGCAACCCTGCCATGTAGCTGTTAAAGATGAAGAGCCTATCAGAAAAAAGACGTGGCAACCGTAATTCAACCTGTGCCTGAATGGGTGAGAATTCTTCCCCAGCTCATATTTTAATCTGAATCAGAGGAGAATTTAATGATGTCTTAATACTTTTTTTAGGTGAGCATTATGTGCCTTCTGGACACAAGCTTTGCCAGCATCTCTAACTTTCTCTTAATACCCTGTGGTTATGCCTTGAATTGAGGAAGGTTAGGTTCTAGCAGTCTGTTCCCACCGGCAGATATCCATAGAAATTTCTGATTGCTTTCTGCAGTCATGGACCTAAGGAAGTATTTTCACAATATAAAGAATGGGTTATGTAGCTAATGGTCTCTCCTAGGAAGAGGCCTTTAGACTTCTGTGTTGTTTGAAAATTCAGGGATTTTGCTATACATGGGATTCAACCTGCAGTTCTAGCCCTTGTATATAACCTGGCTACACCTGCCATAACACCTGCCTGTTGACGTACCTGTATCTCCTGAATTACTGAAGTCCTTTTGAGAACCTAATTATCCAGTTGGACATCATAGGTTCTGAAAGACATGAGCTTCACAGACCAAACAGTCACTTTTGAGGGGGAAGTTACACTTCTACTTGTAATCAATCAACTATGTGGTAATGTACATCAATATAAACCTAAGAACCAATGACTGGGATGAGGGGATAACTGTACAGGCACCCTGAAGTTCAAAGTAAGGCAGAGTGCAGTGATGCTGTTTAATTGCTTCCCCCCCCAAGACTTTACAAGTCTTTTAGGGGAAGGTTTTGTTTCCCTTCTCTGCAAAAATTAGTGACAGGACAACGGCTCCTGGCCACACTTAGAAAACTAAATTATTTTACACAAAACTCAGGAAGCATCTCAGTTTGTCCCTGTGCCCATGATGGATCAAAACCAGAGCCCTTTTGTACCCCTTGATACAATCAGGAATGTGACAGGGCCCAATCTTTCCTCTTTCAACCCCTCCTTCAAAACGTGTCCTTCCTTTCTTCCACCCACCCACCCACCTGACCATCTACCTACCTCTTTCCAGCCCCCTTACACTCCTTTTCTCCCACCTGTTTATCTGTTGTCAGTTGTGGTGTGGAATCGCTATGGATGAAAGCCAGAAGCTCTGGGAAATGTAGCTTTAACAGAGTTCCTGAGAGACATCAGTAGCACTGTGAGAACTACACTTTTCAATACCCCCTAGCATTCAACTCACATTTGTGGCAGAATATGTCAGAGCCAGTGGAGAGATGGAGCCATCCAACCCTTCCTCCCTTTCACTTCAAGAGCAGCAAGGAAGTTAGGTAGGTGGGTTGGAAGGAGTGGAAGGGTGTTGAAGGTGAGCAGGCCGGTGGGAGAGATGGAGGAGAGAACTTGGTTGTTTTTCTGGTTCAGATTAAATCTGAACTGGAGGGGGAATGCAGGGCATTACAATGAGCGTTATAATCCTCCAAGGGGTGTATGAGAAATTGATTTCAGTTTGTTTTTTTATGAGGATTTATCCAGTTCGCACCATCTGGATTGAACATGGAATTGGATGCAAAGTGCGGTTGAAATCCATTCATTTCCAAGCTTGCAATGTAATTATGGACCCCCCAAAAAGAGAAGCATTTGACAGCATGCGTACATTTGAAAAATGTGCACAAATTCACTTTAATCAATGGGAGAATAATGCATACATTTCACAGATGCACACTACTGATGCATACATTTCGAAAATTATACACCAAAATATGCACAGATTTTCATGCCAAAAAAATGAAAAAAAGCTTGCAATCTGACATGGACTTGAGTTGGAACGAGTTTTGAGATGGAATTAGAAAAAATTCAATGAGCTCAAGTTTTGCTGATTCACATATCCCTATCTGAGATTCATGTTTCTGAGCCAGGAAATGTGAAACTCTGTGACATTGTTTGTCGAAATTTGAACATATTTGTTAGTCTTTAAGGTGCCAGAAGACTCTGTGTTGTTTTACTTTTTCTCAGGGATAGAGCCTCAAAGACGCTTAACTGATCTTAGAACATAATCATGTGCAATGCTGCTAGAAATACTTTGGCAGATGCTCAACTGATTTTATAGCATAACAATGTATAACACTGCTAGCTAAATATTGGTGACTGCTCTGCTTCTTTTGGGTAGGTGGGTGGAGGCAGGGTCTTATTCATTCAAACATCAGTGCTCAATTCTTCCACAATAACTCCTAAGATGAGAAAGAAGAGTCAGTGCTTGGATTGCATAGGGGGACAGAGGGACCTTTTGTGATGCTCCCTAGCTACTGTATTTAGAAAACTATGGAGGGCATGGTTTGGCTAAAATTGGTCAAGGGGGTGAGGTTATGGATTTCATTAGGTCCCTCTTCCCTTCCCTTATAAATTTCGGCACTGGAAAGTGTCCTAGGTCTCTCCTGACAAGCATACAGGCTATTCAAGGTCTTTTTTATCCTTCCCATTGAATCCACAAACCCCATTAGACCTCTAATTGATTGCAGGAGTCCCCTGTGCTACCAGCAAGGACATCTGTGAGTTGTTCCAGCCACTCCGGCTTACAGTGGCACAAACAAGCAAGAGCATGGGTAGCAAAGGGGTGGGGTCCAGCAATTTTATTGCATCCCTGCAATGGTACATATGTGGTGCTGAAAAAGAGCTCTTTTTCAGTTCCTGCTGCCCATAAATAAGAGATGCCAGCTGCTTCCCTTTTGTGTCTTTGCCTGTGTTGGCACCACAGCTGAGATGGATCTGCCTCAAGGGAGATAAATTGCTTTTCCATTTTATTATGTGTTTTTCAATGCTTTTGAATTTGGAAGATCTTGGCTCTCTGACTTTCAGACCATACTTTCACTGAATGGGATTTCCTTTGCGATCAGATAGAGTTCTTGGCTACCCTCAGTTATTGATTCTTGCATTCTACTTTGTTCCTTCAGCCACCTAGAGTTGTTGTTGAGTGCCAACTTTATAGTGAACACCTTTGCCAAATAAAAGCATGATGCTACTCACATAGAAAGATTATGCAGCAGATGGACATGATCAGGAACCAGCAAGGGCTTCTGGGAGGCAGGAGCCAATGTGTACAGAATCAGATTAGCCAAAGTAATCCTAGTTCATTTGAGGGTCAGCAGGCCAGCTCGGAGTGGTGAGACAGATACATAAGTATTAGAAATCATTCACATTATTTCTAGCTTTGCCCTCAGTGATCATGATGACTTTGACTTTGAACCCAAGCTAATTTCTGTATTCCTCTCCAATTCTTTAATCTCAATATCAAGTTAAGAAGGATGGGGGGATTGCTTTATAAAACCTGAAAATAAATCAGAATATTGTATCATTTCACATAAAATATTTCATCTCTCTTCTTGGGTGTTTAAGGAAAGTAAGGAGAAGTTACACTGTATGGGACTGATTTGCATATTACTGACACTAGGCTAGGGTTCTGATTTCAATGAATCCAGAATGAATTGTATCCTCCTCCCTTCCTTTCAATCAAACTGAGAGAGAGCTGACATGTAAATGGTACATGAAGAAGGGGGAAGGGGAATAATGAAATGATACATCCTAGATCTAAACTTCCAGTTTGTTGCAGTGGGTGCATACTGCATCTTTTCAGAAGATATGCTGATAGCTGAACCTGAAGTATAACTGCTACTGGGATGGGTGCCATAACCCTGGGAGGCAAAGAAATGTGAAAGGCAAGGATTAGTTCAGTGTATCAGTTCAAACAATAGCACCGAGATGACGGGCAGCTGATGCCAACTGAAGTCAATGGCAACGTTCCCATTGGCTTTAATAGTGTACAGTCAGGGCCAAAGAGAACATAGCAGGGAAAGAGAAATAAAGTGAGGTAAGAAAAGGCAAAGAGAAAATGAGAGAGTAAAGGGGTAACATTGGAGCTTATTTACACAGAGATCACCTGAGTAAGGTAATTGCACGAAGCCTCTTAAATACAGGCCTTACATTATCTCAGTGGTGTGGCTGCTCTTTCCACTTGGCTGCTTCTATGGTGACATTATAGGAACTGTGGGGAGACCAAGTGGGGGTTGGGATCTGTGGTTATTCCCCATGCCGGTGCCACTCCTCTCCTGGGGACCCGCAGCATCTGCATGGGGAGTAAAGTTGTCATAATATCCTCCCATTTCTGGTGTAACTGGATCGGTGTGATGTGTGCAGCAACACAGAAGTGCAACTGCATGCTGAGTTAATGTAAGAACCAGCCCTTCGAGAATAACCTATTCATAGATTAAGGCTGCTTGACATGTTTCTTTTTCTTCTGTGCAAATAATAAATATATGTGTTGGGAAAGGTGCATCAGTTTGTAATATCTAATGGCCTCATTTCTAGTTCATTGCGGACACACGTGTGGAGAAGTTACAAAATGTATCAGTTAGGCCAGAGCACATGACACTCACAGACATTCACAAATTACATTTGACGTGTGTATGTGTGTTTCAGACATGAGTGTCAGGGAGAAATAATTTATGGGAGTGAGTGACCTAATGGCTTCTCGCCTTGAGCCTAAGGTAAATCTACATGGAATCTACAGAGGAACAGTTGTCCAATCATTTATAGGCTGCAGTGGATGAATCAGATGTCTATGGCCACTGATTACTGCTAACTGGAAACCCAGTAACAGGCATTGTGACATGATGAAAAAATCATGCAAAACAGTCTCCAATCCTCTTCCTACCTGCAGAAAGCCACAGTTATTCCCATGAAAAGATTGTCCACATGGGTGCATAATGTGAATTAAACGTATTGGCATTGATGAACTCCTCTGTATTAATTAAATATAGGTCAATTAACCCATCACACAAGCCCTGAGAGAGTCTTTGCTTGAGGGTTAATGGGAATTCCAGTGCGGCAGGCCAGTACCTGTTCAATGGACTGTCTGTGCTATTAGACAGCTCTATCCTGGGAGCTGTAATTCACCTAGAGAAGGGAGGGATGGGCAGAGGGGAGGGAAAGGTGTAAAAGTCTGCTTCATGCTGTGCTCTCTGGTCTCAAATGCTGCCTGTGCTTAAGGTCTCTGAATCAAACGTTAGAGATGGAGAAGTGCTGCACGCACATGCATTCTCCATTAAGTACTAGCTAATCGATGCTAACAGGAAATGCATCGGACCTGTCTCTCGACAGCCAGCTATGCCTATGAAATTGTACCTTTTCCCCATTCTACGCACCATCTCAGTTACAATGTCCCCTGTACCATAGGCTTAAGTGTCAATCAAATCATTTGCAGCATGTTTTGATATTTCAGAGAAACCATCCATGTACGGTCGAAGTCCAGACATTTCTGAGCTTGTTGTGATGCAATTTGAGTAACAACCTAAAAGTGTTCTAAAAATATGTGCATGGGGAAAAAAAGGTCTACTTTTGAAAAATGTGCACAGACACACTTTAATCAATGGGGAGAAAAAGGTGTATGCTTTGCAAATGTGAATGATAGATGCATGCATTTGGAAACCTGCATGAAAAGACACACAGATTTTCATGCAACAAGAAATTTTGCAATTCTCATGCAACAAAAAAACATGAAGCTTGCAATCTGACTACACAACTAGCTTTGAAGTGGAATTCGGAGAACCTTGGCAAACTCGAGTGTAGCTGATTCGCACATCCCTAGTCAGGTAGGATGGTAATGTGGTAACGTGGGCAGGAATGGGTGACTGTCAAACTTGATATTACTTTGTTTCTCATTTTTCCACCACTAAGCTTGTTCCATCCCAGGTCCACATGAGATTGTGAGCCATCCCACCCCCCTGAACAGAAATTTGTACGTGTTTTGCATGCATTTTTCAAGATGTGTGCATCTTTGTGCACATTCTTCAAATGTACACACTTTTTTATGCATACATCTATTGACTAAAGCAGTGATTCTCAAGCTTTTTTGCCCCATGCACCCTCTTCACCATATGTCAGAATGTCATTCCCCCCTTTCCAAGATTGTCTGACTTAATCTGTGCCATACAATAAAGTGTGATGTCCTGTAGATTATGTACAATCTGTAGAATTGTAATTTGTAGAAAGATCAGTATTCCAACAATTTGAGGCTGTGGTCCCAGTCCCCCCCAACCCTAAAATCCCCCCCTGGGGGGAATTCCCCCCTGGTTGAGAACCCCTGGACTAAAGCATGTTCTTCATGTTTGTGAAAAAGTAGGCCTTTTTCCTTGCCCATTTTTAAAATGTGTGCATGCTTTGTGAAGCATTTTTTGTTTCATTTACTGAAATGTATCACACACTCTGAAATGTATGGTTTTCCAACTGCAAATTGTGTTTGGTTCCACGTCCATTTCCAGGAGGTGCAAATTGGGTAATCTCGCATAAAAATGCAAACCCAATGAATTTCTCACCCATCCCTAGCTGTGGGAAGGATTACTGAACACTTCAAAAGTGCTATAATAATCATGCTTAGTAGTCACATTTATGGTCTTCTCTACCTATGCTACTAAGGCTTTATGACAAAAGCCCTAAAAGGTACTTAAAATAGAACATCTACACAGCACTACTTCTAGGCAACATCAGTTCATTGAAGTACAATAGGGCTTCTATTAATGTGGCACATGAACCCTATTTATATGAATGAAACATGAATTGCCACAGTGCATGGTGCTTTGCAAGCCTATGTCTACCCACATATTCCAACCAAATGCAGAGTGGCCATCTAATTCAAGAGAAGAATATGTAATGGCATAATTTGGGATAAAAAAAACCCCAAACATGACAAGAGTTTAACCTTCATTTGAGAGCTCCAGAATTTGATTTATATTTCCAGATTTCCTTTATAAAACATAAAGGGGGGAAGCCACAAACAGTGCAATCCTATGGCCACTAGATAGCATCTAGATGACCATAGGATATTTCGGAAACCCTTGGAAACCCACTCCAAGGTTGGAGCTGAAACTCTGAGCTCGGAGCCTCGGAGTGCCTCCCCCCCATCACAGCTGGCCCAGAAAGAAACTCAGCCTATGACCTCAGAGAAGGGCTTCTGTGGGTATTCAGGAGGGCAGGGAAGTAAGAAAACAGGCACCCCCATTATACAAATTATCCTGACAGTGCCTCAGCCTCCTTCCCTCCCACTCCAAGGTGCAACACTTAAACAGCCAAAATTGGCTGTCTAAGTGGGTGCACTCTGCATTCCTTCTGCCCTGCATAGGGTGCCTGTAATCCTCTGAGGCATCCTGATTTGGATTGTGCCCTAAATATTATCTTGTTCCAAATTCTAGGAGGGTAAACATGTTCTTCTGTTGCAGCCTTGCAGGTAAGGATGGGAGAATCGTTGAGGCTTGAACTCCTTGAGGGTCTCCCAAGTTCCACCTTGAAGCCTGGTCTGCCTTGTTCCTTTTCCCAATTGCAAGCTTTTCTACCACCACCCCTGCCATTTGAATGGGAGTGGGAGAAGTACAAATTTGGGTGCAAGTTTTTGAAAATGTGTACCCAAATGCGTAGTTCCCACCCATTGACTAAAGCATGAAAGTGCACCACCACCACCCCTGAAAATATGCATTTTGAAATTGTGAATTTTTCTGCAGTACGCATTTTGCAAACAAGCATTGTAGACTTGGGAATGTGTGCGCTTTCCCTGCAGAATGCATTTGCATTCAGGGGCAGAAACAGGGCAAGTTCTGGTCTTAAATGAATAGAAACAAAAGTCTTGTACAGCCCTACAGGAAGTTGCAGGAAAAAAGGATTTCTTTCTGGAAAATTAAAGACTAAGAGCTTCCTCTCCGCCACACTGCCCTTATACCTGAAAAGTTGAGAACCTGGATTTTGCTGCAAGTCCATGAAGGAATGGGAGCAGTAGTGCAGTTCAGTTTGATACAGATCCAGCTATCCTACAAAGCTCGGAACTATTTGATTCTTGGGTTGCCACTTGAATCTTCTGCTAATTGAAAGCATTTCCCCTTTCATAGTAGTGAGTTGTCCAGGGAACTATATTTGCCACAAAGAAAACACACAAGGCATTTCAGAGGCCAAAAGAGTGTCTGACAGGCTGCTTTCACAGCTTGGAATAATGGGAGCTTTCCTCTCAACTTCAAAAGACCAACCCTTTCCGAAGGAGACTCCCGAGCAAGTGTGTGCGAGGCTGTAGCTCATCTTTAATAAAGCTACTTTTAAAAATAAATCATGTTTTATGGATCTAAACTTAGCCTCTCCAGATAAGCGAGTCCCAGGGCTGCAGATGATTAATATGCCACACCGGAGCACGGCCCAGCAGGGCCTGATTAATAGAGATGACATCATGACGTTTAAACATTCTATTAATGTTGGGGCCTGTGACAAATGGAGATGCTAGGCATGGATTCCAGTGACATTTGCATAGGAAAAGTGAGGACTCGTAAAGTAGCAGTCTTGTTCCTTGCCAAAGATGGGCTGGCATGTGGATGGCTGTCTCCAAGTGTCGCCTCACTGATTTAGAAAGCCCTTTGATGTTCCAGTCGTAGCCGTCTTTTCAAGAAATTGAGTCTCTGTCTGTCATCAGAGGGTTAGACATGGTCCTTTCAAGGAAGCTCCTCAAGTGGCTGATGTTTGCTTCTGTTCACAATGAGATGTGCAAGTACCAGTCCAAGATAAAAGAAGGTACAGTGCAGTGTGAGGGTTCTCACATCAAGATCATACTTCCCACTTGTGGACTGCAGCACCCATGCACAACTAGGAACAGGAGGATCTATCTGTTTCTAGTCTGTATCACTTTCTGGTGTTTTTTTAAACCCATAATTCCATTCCATTTCATTCTACATTCTTCTGCATTTTTCTTTTAAATCCTGTAAAAATAAAAATTGAAATATGTATTTTGATATGTTTAAACTGCTGAGAACTGTGCATTGTAACATTCAGAGAAGTCTGACATCCGGTGACTAAGAGACCAATTCCTAACCCCCTGAAATTGCCTGCTGGAGTGGGTTAGGATTTGGTAGAGGTAGCCTCCATTGGCCTCTGCTAGTGGAGAAGGGGACTTTATCCACTTGGGATTATTTGTATCTATCTACCTTTTGGACAGGAGTGGAATCGGAGCACATTGTACACAGGAATCATGGGATTTGCTGCGGCTGTTGGATGTGCTGCATGAATGTAAACACAACTTGCAATGCTGGCTGTAGAAATGCCCTCCGTAAGCAGCCTGTTTTACAGAAGCTTGCTCTGTTTATTTCCACCCCTGCCCCTTCTTCAGAGAGTTTCACCCTCATCAGCAAAAGGTGAGCCACCACTTTAATAGTAGTAATGACCTGAGACTGCAGTCACCAGTCTAGAAGTCTGGTTGGCTGGCTGGTTGCAGACATGTCTCACAATCTAAGAGCTGCTGTTCAACCTTGAGAATATAAAACACATTTTATAAAGAGGGAATTTGCAGCCATCAAGGTTAGAGAGGACATCACAAATGTGAGTGGAAAACTTCATCCAAACACTTACTTAGGAGAACCTTAGGGTCGTTCACATATTACATCTTTCTGTGTTCTCAAGGAACATTTAAGCATACACCTAAAAATGTGAAGAGTGAATGTGACACAGGTGTTCGATAAAAGGTATGCATCATACAGGAATACTCACCAGCGGGCCAAGATCACTCTGTTGAGTGTAGATCCCTGTTGAGTGTAGATTCTGTGGAAAACCCGAGCTGGTTGTTGTGGCATGTGTGTGAACCCATAGATAAGACCTTAAGGATCCAGCCTGTGCTGCTTGCTAAATTAGAAAGCAAGGAAAGATTCTTTTGTAAGGGGAATAATACACACATTCCCATCAGGGCCTGCCCAAAGACATTTTGCTGCCTGAGGTAAAGGACAAGATGCCAACCCTTCACCCCCAATTCCACATCCAGACTGGCAGTTGAATCTTTCTTCAACACTGGTGACAGGACAGCATCTGCCACTGCACCTGAGGACAGCAGGATACCTTAGGGGGCACCGAAGAAGGTGTGGGCACACACAGCTCTGTCCTCCCAACTCCTTGCCACTGGTCTGTGCCTCCCAGAACCTGCTGCCTGAGGCAGCTGCCTCACTCTGCCTAATGGTAGGTTCAGCCCTGATTCCCATACAGAGGGTTTGCTTACATAGCCATGTGTGTAGATGTGCAATGAATCTTGCCCGTGTGGACTCCTAGTCACTACAGCCCACAGAATATTTTGCTGATTCAATTGTGAGCCACGCCATGAGTCTTTTTTGGCTGAGGAGTGGGATAAAAACCCAATCAATCAATCAATTATATCTTCGCTGCAACATTGGCTCCCCCCCCCCTCTAGTTTAAATCCAGACAGGTGGGTCACATGATCCAACCCTGGGAGCTACAGCTGAGATGTCTACTGTTCCACTTGCTTTGCTACCCTCCCATTCTTTGACAATTTAATTCATAGAGAATATCTGCCATGTGTTACAATCTGGCTGTCATCGTGCTCATAGCTGTTCTCAGCTTGCCACCCTGCTCTGAAAAATGTGATCTCCCAGTTACAACCTGGAAAAAGAAAACTCCAAACAAGACAGAACCAATATATTGGATTCCATTTTTTAACAAAATGAAAGAAACATGAAGTGAGGACAGGCAAGGATTTAGACGTGACCACCACAAGTATGCACTGTTTTTAGTTTGAAACTGCTGCAATTTCATCCAATGCATTTTTCAAGTTTGATTAGTTCTCATAAGCCCTAGAAACAATCAGTTTAGCTATTCTGAAACTTCAGCTCTTTGTTTTTTCTCCAGCTTTTCTGTTGGATTAAGGCCCCAAATATGCTGTTGATAAGCTAAATAATACATCTAGAGATGAAGAGAGCTGAATAATGCAGTTCTGCTGCTTATAGCTTTTCCTGTGTTAAGCCAGAGAGAATTCTGTGAATAAAAAAACAAAGTGTCTAGAGGAAAAGTTCGACAGAAGTGCTTTAGAAATTCATTTTGTGAGCTTCACAGCTGAGAAATGAAATATACAACTTTAGCCAGATAATTCCAGAACCTGCATTACACAAAAGGATACAGACAGTAAAAAAGCATAAGCACACACACACAATGTTGAGAGCCCTGTTTCATTACTGCTGAGTATAGTTAAATGCATTTATACAATTACTTCATTACTTAATGGGCAGCCCCATCCAATATGGGTGCCTGTAACCCTCTGAACTCGGAGGAATACAGGCATCCAATGGAAGGGGGGAGAAGCATGGCGGCTAGGATTGCCTCCATGCTCCCCTCGCCCTCCAAAACATTTAGATGGTCGATTTTTCAGCCTTCTAAATGTTGTTCCCCTCCTCATGAAGAGGAGAGGCTGAGGCACCACCTGGATTCCACAGACGATGGCAGTGCCTTGCTCTTCCCACCCACCCGGAACCCCCCCCCCGGCTCCAAAGAGCCCAGGAGGTGTGGAAAGAACAGCACTGGCTGCGAGGGCGGGGGGAGGGCACTCCATGGGCAGAGTCCTTGCTGTGACCTTGGAAGGCATTCCCAAGGTCAGAGTGGGGACCCCAACCTATCCTATGGCTCCCCAGACAAGGTCAGGAGGCCATATGATTACACCCTAAATAAGGTCACATAGTTCTGAATTCTGATGAGAAGTAGTGGTCCATAGTAGGCAATGTTGGGTCCTCTGCTCTGATTTAGTACCTTAAGTAATCTTGGTAGCTAAACACAGACTTGTATGAATTGATTCTGACCTCCATCCAGTCCATCATTACTATATCATATATTGGGGGGGGGGATGTACCACTGAATAAGCAAATCAAATAAAAAAAATATATAGCAAGTTGAGTGGATCTAGAATGTCAGTCCCCAATTGTGACATGCAATTAAAAAACACATATTTACAATGCCTCTCCTCTATTTTAGGGATGGACACATTTCATTTGTAAATTTCAGTTTCTCTCAGTTTCTCATTTTACTCCCGAATGTTGAGATACTTTTTCAAGCTTGCATGAAAAGCCATAAACATTTTTATGCACATTACTCCCATTACATGCATTTTTGCATAATATTCACATTTTACAAGCCATTTTCCTAATATAACCCATTTTTGAATGTTATTTCCCCCTGCTCCACACATTGTTGTACTCATGTTTTGATTGAAGAATCCACTGAAAAGTGTGAATTTTGAAGGATAGCTCAGTTTCAGCTTGCAGAGTGGTTCGAAAGTGCAAAATTAGGTATGTTTGCATTAATGTGAATTGAATGAATTTCTCCCCAGTGCAATCCTATGTATGTTTAGACAGAAAAAAAGTCCTACAACTCCCAGCATTCCCCAGCCAGCATGGCTGGCTGGGGAATGCTAGGAATTGTAGGACTTCTTTCTGTCTTAGCATACATAGGATTGCACCCTTAGTCAGCATCAACCTAGACATGATGTGTGAAGAAGAGCCATGATAAAATCTCCTGATATATATATATATATATATATATATGCTTAAAAGCAGCTGCAGCTGATTTTGATTGGGGCCTCAGTGCTACCCCAAGCTTCTGTTAGCCACAATGAAGTGAAAAGTGTGGAGACCATATGGTTGTCGCCCCCCCCCCCGGTGGCTAATATTAACTGTGTGTGTGTGTGTGTGTGTGTGTGTGTCAAATTTCAGCTGGGGAAAGAGTGTAGGGGGAAATGGTGAACTATCCCACTTCAGTGCCGGGGCCCCAATCTAACACCCACACCCCCGCATGTTTGATTCTGATTCAGAGAAAGAGATATGTGATTTAAATCAGGGAAATGTCTCATGTCATGTCTGTTTTGGCCCTTATGCATTAAGTACAAGTTCACCATTTATTTCCCTGTCAGTACTGTTTGTGTCACAAGATCAACTGTGCAAAGGGCCCCTCTCACTTATTGCCAAGGTAGCCCTGCGCACATGGCACATAGTTAAACTATGGAATTCATGTCCACGATGTGTGGTGATGGCCACCACCAGTTTGGATGGCTTTAAAAGGAGATTTGACAAATTCATGATGGAAAAGGCTATCAACGGCTACTAGTCCCGATAGCTATATGCTACCTGCAGTATGAGAGGCAGTATGCCTATGTACACCAGTTGGTGGGGAACATGGGCGGGAGGGTGCTGTTGCACTCATGTCCTGGTTGTGGGTTTCCCGTGGGCAGCTGGTTGGCCACTGTGTCAACAAAATGTGGACTAGATGGACCTTTGTCTGATCCAGCATGGCTGTTCTTAAATAGCCATCAATGACCCTCTAGAGCTGCCTTATGCTTAGGATAGTATGAAGGTTCTTCCAGAAGAGGGTAAGAATTATACAGTAGAGTCATAATGCAGGGAGGACTGAGCGAGCCATCCATTCCAAACCTCCATCCCAAACATCAAAAACAGTCCCATGAGAACTGGAGAAAGCACAAACTAGAAACCTCAGCAGAAGAAAACATGCATGCCCGACCGCCTATTCGTTTCCCCAGCTTCACCCATATAGTTAGAATTGGAGATTTTTGTGAAAACTGATTATACACAGAAGAGGACCATGGCAGTGGCTGCAGAAGTTGTGAAAGAAAGGGAAAAAATAATGATTGTGGGATGTGGCCACCACTTGGCGCACTGCAGCAGCGCACCACGGCTAGACACATGGAATGCCTATGTGTAGATATAGGAGTCCAAAATATCTTCAGGGTTCACTAAAGTGTTCCAAGTGATAACAAGATCAGGGGCCCATGGTCAGGAGGGAGGAAGACAGAATGCACATTTGCCAATGGATTTCATCTAAATGTATGCATTTCTAAACATGCTTTATCCTAAAATACACATTTTAATTGCATTTTTACATGTTTTTTGAGCATCATTGCAAAATTCAGAGAAGTGTGAAATCTGAAAGATATTTATATTCTGGTTCTCACCTTAATCCAGGAGGTGTCGATCAGGTAAGCTCACATCAGAATTTGGAAAGATCAAATTTCTCAGGTATCCCTATATTCACACGTGCATACATGCATACACATGCATGCATTGGTTTAGGCCCTGTGGAAGCAGCTTCCATACTGCTGTCTGTGCACGTGAAAAGTACAGTAGTCAGGATGGGATGTGCTTTGCTGTGAGTGTATGTGGTATACTAGTAGGGATAGATGAATATGTCAGTGAGTTTGGATTTCTCTGTTTCCCATTTTTTCAATCTGAAATTTGGTTCATCCTGAACTCTGAGGGTTTTTCTTTTAAGTTTGCAGTGAAAAAAAAATATGCATTTTTGTGTGCACTTCTAATACACACATTTTCATCTGCAATTTTGCCTATTATACACAAATTTGCAAGCATTGTTTTCTAATATAATGCATTTATTTATTTATTTATTATTTATATACTAATATGTACTTTTTGTGTGCATCTTTCCCTAATATACACAGTTTTGTACACATTTTTTGAGTGAAGATCTCCACTGCAAAATTTGGAGAAGTGCAAATTTTGAAGGATTACCAAGTTTGGGTTTGCATATTGGTTCAAAGGTGCAAAACTGGGGAAGTTTGCATTTAAATGGGTTCCTTGAAGGAAAAAAGGCGGGGTATAAATATAATAAATAAATAAATTAAATTAAATTAAATGGGATGAATATGTAGGATCTTGCCTTGATGCAGGGAGTTGAACCACTTGACTTTTTGCAGCAGCCCAGTAGAACAGTTCTTACCATATGATTAAGATGCCGATGGCAGGGGCCTCGGTAATATTATTCTGAGGAGTTACCGTTCTTGGAGGCAATTTGGCCTGGTGTTTATGTTAGGGAGCATACTCTTTTACTCCAGAATCAAGTTGAAACCTGTGGAACAAAGCTGCTAGAATTATAATCTGGCCTCCCTCTGCACTTTCAAAGTGCTATCCAGATATTAACATTTTTCAAATTCTTTTTATGAAGACCTGGGAAGGATTATCACTATTGTTAAATAGAAAAACCAAGATCCAGAGAAGCATGTGTGGGTTTTCTTTGAGAGAATTCCATGACTTAGTGCCAGGAACTATACTCCAGGTATCATTTGGTTCAGTGTATTGCCAAGTTGCCTGAAACATAGAGAAAAGGAACATTTTACTGACAAATGTTTGTCCCAACCCTGAAAGGCACTTTATTGTAGACCTGTCAGCCAACAAACAGGGTATACTGAATGCATAAAAGAGTGTGAGTGGTATCACAGCAGCAGAAGCCATGTCTATCCTTGATGGTGGCCCTGAGGCCAAACCATCTGCCTTGTAACTCCACTGAAGTCTAGAGAAGTGACACTGAGGGAAGCTCAGAATGCTCTCTCCATTGTGAAGGGATTTTTCTCATTAGCCAATGGGGAAAAGCTATTAAAAATGTAGATCAAGTGAAAGGACAATCTTTGAAGTAGGGGAGTATTTGAGAATTAAACCATGGAACTAGTATGGACTAGTATTACAGGCTGTATTAATTCACTTTGGGCAATCTGGACACTTTGGACAATGCCCTGTGGGTACTATTTGGTTCCTCTCTGGTGTGAGTTATTGCTACATAAGCCTTTCTTGGATGCTCTTCTATGGATAATGGGCGTGTTTTCTCAGGGGAGCAGCACCATGGCAGCAGGATCCTCCCCCAACCCATATGCATTCATTGCATATGCAGAGGGAAAGAGGTCAGAGGAGAAGCCTGCTGCTGCAATGCCCCTTCCTGGCGCCATCATGCATTTTCATTTAAGCCAACCATCATGTCTGAAAAGGATAATAGTGCTGTCTGCATAATACTACTGAATGTTCAGAATGAAAGGGCAATTGGTAAAAACAACATGTGTTATTTCTTGAGAGTGTATCTTATCCACATTAAAAGAAAGGTGTAGCGTAGTGGTGAGAGTGCTGGACTGGGACTTGGGAGATCCGGGTTCTAGTTCCCCGCTTGGCCATGAAACTCACTGGGTGACTTTGGGCCAGTCGCTGATTCTCAGCCTAACCTACCTCACAGGGTTGTTGTGAGGATAAGATGGAGAGGAGGAGGATTATGTAAGCCACCTTGGGTTCCTTGCAGGAAAAAAGGTGGGGTATAAATATAATAAATAAATAAATAAAATAAAGTAACAAGGGCTAGAAATAAAAATAATATACTTCCTGTTTCAAGAAAAGCCAAATGTTATGATATATTTATTGACTCTACTGTGTTCTTGGGGTTTATGTAATTATTTGCAAAAATAAGAATAACAAACAAAAACAATACACAATATCCATACACAATAATCATTTATATCACCCTTAATAAAAGAAAGAAAGAAAGAAAGGTTAAATGAAGGATTTAACTTTCAGTTTCAAATATATACAGTATGTTAATATAAGCCACCCATATGTATCTAAATAAGCATCCATATAAAATTGACAACTGTAGGAGATACATTAAAATGTAGCAAGAGCAGGAAGATCTTCAGTCCATTGAATGATAGGTGATGGGTCTTTATCCTTCCAAGCTTGAGGTATAAGTCTCTTTGCAACTGTAAGGGCTCTCAGTATCCTGTTTTGCTGTCCATCTGTTAATCCCCACATCTGACAAGGATGTAATTTAAAAGTGCATGAACATCCACTGTTATCATAGAGTTTTCAAGAACAAAATATATACAAGCAATGATTTCCAACCAAAGAAAAGCAACTACAGGACATGCCCACATCATATGCCTCAATGAGGCATTGTCATAATTATATTGCCCGCATCTTCTTGTTTTGCATAATTTATTCTGCTTTTGCTTCAGGGCACTGAAGCCTCACTCTCAGACTGTTTTCCCAGAATCCCATCTTTTGTAAAGCCTTAATTTAAAATGGGTGGGGACAGCCCAGAAAAAAGGGGGGTCAGGAAGCCCAGAAAGAAAAAAATATCAGGAAATAAATGGCTGTCCTCAAAACCTATGTCGACGTGCTATTAACTCAACGCAGCAAATGCTATGTAGGTATTTTTGTCTGTTTGTTATATTCCTATCCTTTCCTTTCCTTAAAGGAGCACACACAGTTCTCCCCCTGCCCATGTTATCCTCATTATAACCCTGCGAGGTGGGTTAGTGACTGGCCCAAGGTGACACAATGTGCTTTATGGCTGAATTGGGACTTGAACTCAGGTTTCCCAAGGTAAATGTTGAGGTTTCTGTTGAGTCAACACATCTGAGGAATGCCAAGAAAAACTAAAATAGTTTTTATATGACTTTTTAAATTTTTGTGTGCGGTTTTACACATCCTTATGCCGCCACCAGATGTCACCTAAAGCAAAATTCAAGGGGAGTTGTTTTGAGGGTTTTGTTCAGGAAAAACACCTGAAGGATTGGTGCTTTCCTGCTAAACTGGAAGCTCAGGAGATGGAACTGGCAAAGTAGCTAACTTCAAAATACAGGGACCCATTTTATTTTTATTTTTTCACAATCACAGTGTAACTCCTCCTGTGCAGACTTCCTGGCCTATACTGGGCCTGCACTCACCACTGCTGCCATGGCAAACTGGATGTGAGATTAACTGTGTGTGTGCAATGAACATGCACATTATTTATTTAATTTATTTCTTCACTCAAACACTTCTATATTGCCTTTCCATTCAAAATTCCCAGGGTGCTTTACAAGGACTAATACAAACACAACAAAAAGCATCACAGCAGCCCCCCCCCCCCAGCCCCGGCATGCATCCTTCCCAATGCCAACAGATGCATCCTTCCCAATGCAAATGGCAGCTGTGGAAGGGTGGTTTTCATTGGGTCCAAAGCAGGGGGAAAGTGCTGAATTCTTTCTTCCCATCTACTATGGTTCTGGTGCTGCTCGCTCCCTCCCTCCCTCCCTCTGCCAGGCTGCTGTGTGTACATCTTTTTAAAAATGTACATGCATTCATACAATTAACCTCATGTCTAGTTTGGCTCTGGTATAGATGGATCCAGGCATGGGAATGGTGTTGCTGATGCATGTATTGTTCACGGATGTGTTTCAGACAGAGATCCATACCCTTTTGAAATCGCTTTTTGGATTGCATCCTCACCGTGCATTGGATGAAAATCTACACACACACCCTCAATCTTCTATCTGGACACATTCTTGATCTCTGAGATACCACAGTGCTTTTTGATATACAGATTATCTTAGCTTCTCTTCTGGTATTCCATCCTGCTTGGCCGCTGATGTTTTATAATGACTAACATGTGATCACTGGAGACATTTTCATAGTGAGCCTTTGCAAATTCCAGCTGTTGTTTCTTTGCTTTTAGACTGACTGTGGTTTGAAAAGAATTCAGGATAAAAAGGAATCTCAAGGTATCACAAAAGACAGAGCTTGCAATACTGTTCCAATGAAATCAATGGGAGTTTTGTTTTTGACTTCAGTAGGAGCAGACTGGCAACGAGAGATGGAGGCTGAAGTCAACGGGAGGTTTGCTTTAATTTGTTCTCCTGAGCACACACTCCTTCTTTGATGGCATTATTACCTGACAGATGTCAGCTGGATGAGGAAGGCAGTTCTTAGCTTCTAAGACTGGTTACAATAATATTTATTCCACCTACCCTATGCTAATTGGGATGTTAGTGGTTTGACACTCTAGCGCCCCATGAATAGGGAATTTTGGCTTATTACCAGAAACTCCAAAAGTGATTGGCATGAAGCAACTGTGTTGGTGAGGGGTCCTTTCAGGGCCACAGATTTTCCTGTTTCGGATGTGTCCTTGAGATCAGGAGCTCCCAACTGTCGCCATCTCTCATGTTTTCTGTCACTCAGTGGGGACCTTTCTTTAAGAAGCATGTTGTTCTACAAAAATGAAGGGAGGTGCAGTTTACTCAGTTCATGATTAGCATAGGGACTGAGGACAGGGGAAGACTAGTGGAAGACTAGGATTGACTGCTACAGAGTGAGCTACTCATGTGAGCAATGTAGCACATGGAATATCATTCCAAAACCAGAAATCCCTGCCTACTCGCAGATTACATGTATGATCAGTTATATGTATGAGAGAGCCAGTGAAGAGGACCCATGGAGTTAGAAAAATGAAGTACTTTTAAAATATAGCTATAGCTATATATGTGAGTTTGGGAGCTTCAGGTGGTGCAAAATACAGCTTCCTGGTTGCTTGTGGGGGCTAGTATATCACAGCATATAACACACATTCTGTACTGGCTAAACTGGTTGTCAGTGTGTTTCTGGGCTCAGTTGAAAAGTGCTGGTTGTTACCTTTAAAGCTCTAAATGTCTTTGGGCCAGGTTATTTGAAGGGCCGCCTGCACCGATATGCAAGTGCCCAGGTCTTATGGTTGGCCAGGGAAGCTCTGATCAAGTGCTTGATGGTAAAATCCATCATGTTGGTAGGCCTTTTAGATGGTGGGCCCATCACTGTGGAACTCCCTCCCTTGGAAGTGGGTCTGGCTCCCTCGCCGACTGCTTTTAAATGTGGTCTTAAGACCTTGGTATTTGAATCTGCTTTTAATTGGGACTGCTTTAAATTGACTAACTGAAACTGGTCTCTAGTTGAATGATTGTAATGGTTTGTTCTATTTTATTTGTGGTATTGAATGTTGTGTTCTATATATTACTGGCAGTATTTTCAATCTTTGTAATTGTTTTATCTTTTTAATTTTGTAAATCACCTTGAGAAAGCTTTCTGCCCAGAAAGACAGTATATAAATACATACAATATAAACAAACAAACAAATCATTCAGCCTTGATGCAAATAGGAAAATCTCATTAAATAAATATTCTTAGATATTCATACACAATCTGTGTCATTGTGTTGCAAGGGTGTATGAGTAGGCCTTCATATCAATGAACATTGCAATCACAAGGCAAAGCTAACCTAGATACCTGCTGTGAAACCACAGTTCTGAGTGAACCTATTCAGATCTGAGTGGAAAGGGACTTGTTTCTCTTCTCATTTCAACTCCTGTAGCAAGGTTCATTGGGTTGTGAGGAGCAATTAAAGGTAGCTTGACCTGTAAGATCCATTAAACATCCCGATATGGCATGGTGATGCCCACAACCTATTGATAGTGTCAAGTTTCCATTGTCAGCTGTACCTGAAGATGGTTCAGATAAAGAAGATGTTGATGGTAATGGATGGGTGGAGATTTTGTTCAGTTTGCTTTTTTGATAAGAACTTACCAAAATTCACAAATTTCTTCATAAACAGGACAGAAAGAACTTGAGATTTAAAAAAGAATTAATGTGGGAGAAGCCAAAACTGACATATTCATCCCTTCTGTCCCAGGGCTTTGAGTACTTAGCCCTTAAAAGTCTGGGTTTGAATCCCTGTGTATTCAACTATGTATGTGGTGCTGGATTAGGGTTGCCACCTTTTTTTTCCCTGACAGGCACCTCTTCTTCAACAGTTACCTGGCAGGCAGCTGCACCGTGGTCCTTTCTAAGTTCTGAATAGCTGTACCTAGGGGTGGGCAATCCTCTGTAACCCAACCTGCCTCCGGCTCAGCAGACACCTCTGCTGCACCCACCGAGCTGGGCTGAAAGTGGATGCATGCTGCGCTGCTCGTTGGACATCTGCGTTCCTGGCAGGCCACTGTTTACGTAGAAAATGTTGTAAGATACATCAAAAGCAACTGCAATTTGTGCAAGTTACGCAAATTGTGGCCGCTTTTGGCGTATCTTACAGCAATTTCTACATAAACAGCAGCCCGCTGGGAACCCAGAAGTCGCTTCCCCAGCTCGACTTGGGAGAATTTGAGTCAAGCTGGGAAAGAAGGTAAGCGGGACAGATCAGGGGGGTTGAGCCTGGCCAGTTCACCGGATTTCCACACACACCCCGAACAAAATCCTTGCACATCACTAATTGAATTTGGCTGGTACAGATGGGTGAGAATTTCATTTCAGTTCATTTCTGGTCAGAGTTTTCCAGAAATTCACAAATTTCTTCATATACAAGATGGAAAAATACTTGAGATTTTAACATTTTGAATGTGGGAGAAAGCAAGAGAGACAGATTCATCCATTCCTAGTAGATGGAAATAAAATTGCAGAAGCATGGGTATTACAGAGAAGCATATATCTCAGAATAAACGTTGGTGGCACAAAATGACTGTGTCTGATCCTGAGATGTCAGGATACATTATTTTGAAATATCTGCATTTAAAGATGAATGATGTGGTGACCCACAATATCATAGCAGCTGCTCCAGACCTAGCATGGACTCTCATATGATTATTGCATGAGTACAGCATTGCTCATGTGGGTCACTTGAATGATGGATATGTTACAGTTCCCATAATGACCGTCAATCTAATATTCACGTACAGGAGCATTTGTGGCTCTGATGTGGGCTGCAGCTTGCACAGTGCACATTGGACCTCTGTGGCACAACTCTGAATAACTCCCCAGAGTGGCGGACAGGGCCTAGACCTGTGCTGTGCAGGCCACCGCCTTTGCAGAAAAACCCACCAACAGGGCTGAGCATCAGGGAATCTTCTGCATCCAGAGAGAGCCCACAGTACATATTGGTAAATCAGCCCTCCCAAAATCCAACCACAGATTCCATTGGGGCAATTCCATTTTGGTATTCCAGTGTTTTAAGTTGCATTAATGTGGACTGAACCTAAGAGATGCTCTGAGCTGCTGTTGCTGTGCTCTGGCCTTTCAGATCTTTAGAGTCATGCTTTTAAAAGACTGATGCCCCAAAGCATAACAGATTCCTTTTAGGCCGGCCAGATATCTCACCGGGAGTTAAACCTCACCTGGTCCCATTTTCTCAGGTTGCCTGACCATATGGAAAATGTTATGACGCAGAAATGTTGCTTTAGGATATAGGCTCAAACACTGCTGCCTTTTAGAAGAGAGAGGGGATCGATCCACTGAGCAAACTGGAGACTTTTTGGTACCATTCGAGAGGCGTCTTGGTTGCTCAGTGCACGAGGTCCAGATCCTCTTACCTCCCAGCAACATCTCTCCTTCCTTGCTTCCCAATCCCTGCCTGCTACCCCCTCCCATCCCCGCCCACCCGCTCTCCTAATAGCTTCCACACCAACACACCACGGCTGCAATAACAAATGCCGCCTCATTTCAGCATGATGAATGAAGAGTTTTAATGAAACTGGCCTAAGCCGCTCCTGGCAAGCTGCCTGCTCTTTGTTTGTTTTAAGCAGGGGTGATCCATCACCCGCCCAACTCCTCTCCATCGCAGCGTCCCCAATCAATGTGCTGTGCCTGCCTTCTTCCTCTGCCCCTCAGGCTGCATCCTGTCCCTGGCTACCTCACCTCTTCCCCACCCGCTTCCGCCTTGCAGCACTGGCATGACATTCACCTGGTTCCTCGTGTCCCTCAGTATCAGCGGGGTTGTCAGAGACTCAACAATGCTTGCGAACGTTAGCCGTGAGTGACTGTCCTTCCCCAGTGAGCAGTCAGTGACCTCATACAAAGACACACTTAATAGCAGCACTGCCAAATGTCTGGTGCGTATTCATGACCCCCGGCTGCCTGCTCGGTCATAACGGTTGACGCTCCCGCTCCCACCCGCCGGGAAGTATTATACGTCAACCTGTGATTCATGGCTCCTTAAAATGGGCAAAAATAAATAAATAAATAAGCTGTTCCCCGCCCCCACCCTCAAGTTACAAATGGGCAAAGTAAACAATCACCACAAGCCACCCACCTCTTGGGGGGGGATAAAATAAATACGATCACAGAGCAGGGATGACACCTTAATCAAGCAAGTCGGTAACAACGCCCAGCTCAACACGCCGGAGGCGTTGCATGAAGATGGAGGCATATACGGAGATTCATTTCTTTAGCTTCTTTCTTTCTTTCTCTGTTCATGATTGCAAAGAAGCAAGCAGGATTTGAGCGGGTCATGTGCATTTTTTGAGAGTTGGGCTGGGAGAGAGCAGGAAGGAAAAAGAGCTGCCATGCAGTTGGAGAAGGATGGCAGTCACAGGGCGAAACTTCAGGTCATACAAGAAATCTGCCACGGTAAAGGGGCAGCTGGGTAGGCTCAGAGCAGCACGGCTGAGAGGGAGAATTAAGCCCTTCTCCCAGGCCACTGCTGTCTTCTCCCCCCAGTAAAGGTTTTAGTAGCTTGTGGTTGGGTCAGTTGGAAAAATAACATGGGCAGAACAGTTAAGCAACCACTTGCTGGTGCCCCAAGCTCTCTCTCTCTCTCTCTCTCTCTCTCTCTCTCTCTCTCTCATGCACACACACACACACACACACACACACACACAGAGAGAGAGATCTTATTTCCTGTGTCCCAAGTACTTTCTTTCACATTCCTTTTGCAACACAAATGAGAGGTTTGTGGCTTTCCTTCAGATGGAAGAAGAAGAGAGATGATGTTGAGAGCTAAGCTGTTTTTGTTTAAACATTTCTCTGGCTGATCTTTGCATTTATATTTTTTGTCAGAGCAACTAATACTGATAATTAATCAGTACATTCCACAAGGATTTTGGGAGGATAGGGAAGGGTTTTCACCGCAGCTAAAAGGCTTGTGGCAGTGTAAAAATGAGCGCTGTAAGTAACGCTAATACAGCATTTCTGTTTGCGCGCATAAAAGGGGAAAAGAAGAGGCGAGACACAAGTATATGGTGTAAATAAAGGGCCACATTTTATTAATCAAGATCTGCAAAGGGTGAAAATGCAGGGTACTAACTAAAACCGGCCATTGGCCAGTGAGGTATACCGGGCAGATACATCCAAACCCGGGGGGTGGCGCAGCACTTCGCCACCCCCCCCCAGTTTTACACCCTCTTGGGTGCTCGGAGGTTTTCTCACAGTCCCCACCTCACGGTACCATGGAATACCGATCCGTGTGATGTAAGCCATCCTCACTGGCGATCCGTATTCCCCCCCCCCACTGAGCTGCTAAACTCAGCAAGCGTTGAGATACAGGTCTCGCCAGCCACCTGAACAGTGCCATTGGATGATCACCAAAACCCTAACCCCACTGCCTATTCCCACACTTACTAGCCAAATGTGACCGGATTGGACCAAATCACACGGAAAACCCAAAATAAAAAACACCCAACCCTGCAACACAGTGTAGAGTAGGCGAAACACGCCCATTGCCCCCAGCCAATCAGGACAATGAGCAAAAATTCCTACTCGGCCCCTGGAAATGGCGGCCAGCAAAAGCCCACACTGAGAACAGGGAGGGAGGGAGGGAGCTGCAAAAGAAAGAGCCCGGAGTGCAGGGCATGTGGGCCTAATAACAGTCCTGCACGCTCCACCCTTGTATCCTATTGGAGGGTGAGATCACCCCATAGTGGTCTCACTCTCCTTTCCTCCGCGCGCAAAATTCTCCCCGCCCACAGTTGCACTGTGGCCGGGGAGAAGGGAATTCTGTTCCAAAATGTAGCAGATAGACCAGGGCTCTCCAACCTTGGGTCCCCAGATGTTGCTGGACTACAGCTCCCAGAATCCCTTGCCATTAGCCATGCTGACTGGGTATGCTAGGAGCTGTAGGCCAGCAGCATCTGGGGACCCAAGGTTGGAGAGCCCTGAGCTAGACATTTAGAACGTCGAATATCTGCCCTCAAAGAGCTGCAATGGTTGCAAGTTCTTTAGCAGTCCCAGTTCACAGTGTTGCTGGTGCTTGCCTTCAAAGACCTAAGCATCCTTGGTTCTGAATATCTGAAGGAACATCTTTCCCTGTATGTTCCCCAGCATAATTTAATATCTTTTGATGAGGCCCTGATCTGTGTATCTTCATGTGTAGATAGTAGTGGAAAGATCAAGGACTGTTCTATTGTGGCAACCTATCTTTGGAACTCCCTCTCTAAAAAGGTTTGCCTGCCTGGTTTTATCTCCTGACCTTCCCAAGACTTGTGGAGGGCTGGGGGTGGGGGCAGTCTCTGGAGGGATAGTATGGCTGGCTTTCATGTATTGCTTGGTTTACCTTCTGGTGGTTATTTCTGATTAATCATTTCAATGCTATTAGCAAGATTGCTTATTCATATTGCTGACCTTAATTGTTGCATGGGGAGAGGGAAGAGCTAGTGGCTAATGGGACTTCGGGTTTTTTCTCCTGTTGTACCACACAGCTGTTATACCCCTGCTGCTTTCTATAGCTACACTGTCCTTCTGCATAAACGCAGGCCAGGGGCTGTGAGATAGATATTTGACAGCAATGACACTTCTGTTCTGAAGTACGAAACTAGAACTGCCACTGAATTTCATTTCTGAAAGAGAGATAGATTTAGAGGCCCCTGATGGATTTGGGGCAGAGATTGTGGCTCAGTGGTAGAGCTACATTTATTTTATTTATTTATTAATACATTTATGAATTGCCCATCTGGCCGGCCACCTAATACAATAATAATACAGTATAAAAACAGTATAATTTTTTTTAAAAAAAAAAATCCTAACCCACCTGCAACGACACGGCCCCTTCACACTAGGACCCGATGCATAAACCCTTCTCAGGCTAAGCACCAACACTTAAAAACCTGAGGGGAGGGTCAAATGAAACCTTTCCCCTACCAATGAGGGAAAAGATTAATACAGGTTATTAAGGATCTATTTTAGATTTATGATACTGTGGGTACAAAGGTGTGTGTGTGTGTGTGTGTGTGTAGATTTAACAGTAATGCAGGTTAATAACGCCAAGCTGACACATAGGATTTGGGTAGCAAACAAAATAAAAATAAGTTTATTTTAATTCTCAAAATCTTAGTTCCGGAAAATAACTTTAAACCTGCCTACACCAAACACTTTATAATTAACCTAAGTCCGTATAACTCTAAATACTTTCACTCTTCAGACAAGCAGTTTTCTCTCAAAACTCCTGACAGACAACGACCCGACTAACCCAACTAACCTAACTCCCAACTCTCCACACACTTTACACTCAACTAACTCAACTACTCTGACATCACTCAGACACTCCTTATATACTCCTCCCCCACCCTTTCCAAGACATCACAAACCACACCCACTCAGTTCAACATTCTATACTCACTAAACATACTAATGCAGACATACACCAGGGAACTGAATTGTGGGGTTATGCCACATAGAGATGTTAACGTACCGGGGGGGGGGGCTGCCTTGCCTCTCCTCTCCTCTCTGCACTGGGGCCCCCTGCCACTCGAATATCAGTGGCATGGAGCAATTCCCCGAGCCGCTCAAGCTGCCCGCGCCCGCCGCGACGGTCCCGTCGCATCACTTCCGGCTGCGACGGGACCCTGCGTCGGTGCGACGGGACCCCGCACTGCGTCTTTTCCGTAGAAACCAGGGTAACAGGGCTTAAAACGGCCGTCGCAGAGAGGCGAGCAGGGCCAGGACCCGGTAAGGCCCACGAGTCTCAGGTGGGTGTAAGCGGGGCCGATTTCAGCCCACTACGCCCCCCCCCGAGGTGAGCGGTTACATCCCTAAGTCGCCACACCACCCCATATTCCCGCCTGAAAAGCCATGTTTTTAAAGCCCGGCAGAAGCTCATCATAGAGGGGGCATGGCGAAGGTCACTAGGGAGGGAGTTCCATAACTTGGGGTCTGCCACAGAGAAGGCCTTCTTCCTGGTCCCCACCAGCCTGGCTGCTCTAGCTGATGGGACAAAGAGACGGCCGTCCGTGGCAGATCTTGTTGAGCGGCCTACTTGATGTTGCTGGAGGTGCTCCTTGAGATAAACTGGAGCTGTTTTCCATGCTGAAGGTGCTGGGAAAGACCTCCACCTGTGCCCCTGTGGCAGGGATGTGCAAATCAGCAACACTCAAGCTTGGCAAGGAGGCTCTATGAATTCCACCTCAAAGCTTGTTCTGTCTCATGTCTGTATCAGATTGTGAGGAAAAGCTTCTTCTTCTTTCCACAAAAGTTCATGTATATTTCTGCTCACATTTCCCCAAATCTATGCATAAATTGTGCAAACATTCGAAATTGATACATTTTTCTTCCATTGATTAAAGTGGTTTTCTATGCATTTATCAAAAGTTTGCATTTTTTTTCATGCACTTTCCTCCCCCTCCATCCCAATGTACACATTTTTAAACACTTTGGGGGGGGAGGCATAAATCACATTGCAAGCTCAGAAATGTATGGACTGCTACCACAGTTTGCATCTGGGACCATGTTCATGTCTAGGAGGAACAAACTGGGTAAGTTCTGGTCAAAAATGAACTGAAATGAATTTCTCATATATCCCTACCCTGTTGTACCACTGCTGATCAGAATAGACAATAGAAAGACAAATAGTCAGAAGTATTTGGTAGAAGGCAGCTTCATAGAATATTTGCAGGAAAGTAGATGCTTTGAAAAGAGTAGCAAAAGTTTTTAGGGGAGGGAGAATTGTGGGGATTATTTTCCAGAAATAATTATGGGGAATAATTATTCAGTACTGTGAAGCTGTGGATGATTTCTAACAAATGTGCAAGGAAAAGGGGTCAAAGAAGCAATGAAGAGCCAATTAATGTCCACAGAAAGCAGATGAAATGATCAGTATTTGCTTTCCAACAAAAATGAGAGGGGTTTTTTGGGGTTTTTTTTTTAACTGACTGAAATCCAGAGATGTGCTCACAAGATGCTCCAATTTCCTATGTGCAGTGGGATGGGCGTGTGCAGTATTGGTTGCACACATCAGTAGAAAACAAATCTCCTTTGTTCCTCACACATAATGTGCATAGCATCAGTTCTGTGTCGAGTAGAGGATTGTTTGATCACGGCACATGTCTTTCAGCCTTCTGTGCTTCATCAGGAATATTATTTCAATCTTCCAAAACTATACAGGATTGGATCCAAACTGCATTAGTTGAACTTTGTTCCCACTGAAATCAATGAGACTTAAGTCCTAATTATCTGGTCCCACTGATTTCAGGGGAACAAAGTTCAACTAACCGAAGAACATAGGAAGCTGCCTTATACTGAATCAGACTGTTGGTCCAGTACTGTCAACACTGACTGGTCTGGCACTATCTTTCCAGGACTTCAGGCAGGAGCCTTTCCTAACCCTACCTGGAGATGCTGGATATTGGACCTAGGACCTTCTACATGCAAAGCATGTGCTCTACCACTAAGCTATGGCCCCTCCCCTAGTCTGAATCTAAGCCAATATATCTTGAAAAACTCAGTTTTAGATATAACATTTACCACCATCAAACGTCTATAGAAACTGTATGCAATAATCCTGACAAAGAGTGTGAACAATAGCTCAAGGGAAAAGAGTACACTTTACCTCAGGCTCTTTTAATATTGATGTGAAATAGACAAGATGTTTGATTTATCTTCTGTGCTGAAAGACATGCCTTCCCTCTCCCAACACCTTAGTTCTGTTGATGAATTGTGTTGTATTCATTTTCTCTTGGATAAGCCACAAAGCTTGTTGCCTTATGCTTGGGATTGTGTATATCATCTTCTATATCCAGGGATTGGATTCTGAAGCATGGAAATTGGGAGATTGTTACACAGGAACTTTGCACCGGGAAAACAGCCCCATTCATTTTTAAAATTGCTTAGTTTCTAGGATTCATTGCCCCAAAAGCTTGAAAGAAGGAATGAGACATTAAGATATGGGTTAAACTAGGTCACAGCTTTATTGACTTGCTGTTCAGTAGACCATGCACTTACTTAGTCCTCAGTGTGGGTTTCTCCCAATAGACCAACACATCCTGCTGCCATCCAATTTAGGGCAACCCTCCCCATCCGGAACAATAAAGCCAGTATTTGTATGCTCCTGAACTTGTCCTCATCCAAATTCCAAACTTGTTTGACAGTATGTAGAGGAGAGGTTGACTTCATCACCTATCCCTAGTTGGTCAGCCTCCAATATTAATGAGAGAGCTAAGAGTATACCTCATCACAACTCCACTCTCTGGCCAGTCAGTCTAAAGTACTTGGCTTGGGAAAGTTTCCCACCAGTTTGGCATATGGATGAGCAATAGAAGTAGGGCAAATTTGTATCCCACGGAAAAAAGGAGAGAACTAGGTTCTCAGGATGCAAAAATCTTTATTAAAGGAGCCCGACGCGTTTCGGCCTGTGTATTTTTCAAGGCCTTCCTCAAGGGGTTGTAAAAGAGTCTGCAGATTTCTTGAACAACTAGTGTTTTCCACTGTTTCACTGGCGCCAGTGAAACAGTGGAAAACACTAGTTGTTCAAGAAATCTGCAGACTCTTTTACAACCCCTTGAGGAAGGCCTTGAAAAATACACAGGCCGAAACGCGTCGGGCTCCTTTAATAAAGATTTTTGCATCCTGAGAACCTAGTTCTCTCCTTTTTTCCGTTGCATTTGGATGCTTATCTCCTCCTGTTTCTGTCTCAAATTTGTATCCCACCACCCCACCTTGGCAAATTCAGCAGCATTACTAATGAAAATCTCACACAGTGGGTGGCCATGGAAGAGGAAGAGACAGGGTTAATAAGGAACAAGAAGGCTCTAGTGAATGTGCAGAGGGCAATAAACTGATACAGACAAAAGGAAAGGTAGGTAGGTGGAAAATGAGGCTTGCAGAAAAGTGGACAGAGAATTGAAACAAGAAGGGGCTAATCGCAGAGGAAGGCTGAAGAACTTTCACAGCACTTAAATTCAGGAACAGTTGTATGCAGAGTGGAGAATTGGCTGCTTCAGATACTGGGTGGTTAAAGGAAGTGGGGCCAAGCAGACCTTAGCCTGAAAAGACATCTGAGTAAATTTAGCATTCATGGAATAAAAGGAGAAGTCCTTTTACAGATCAGTCACTGGTTAAAAATCAGTTCAGAGAGTAGGAATACACTGTAGATTCTCCCAATGGAAGGATGTAAACAGTGGTGTCCCACAGGTATCTGTGTTGGGACTAATGCTTTTCAATTTGTTCATAAATGATCTGGAATTAGAGGTAAGTAGTGAGGTGGACAAATTTGCAGATGGCACCAAATTATTTAGGGTGCTTAAAAGAAAAAAGAGACTGTGAAGAGCTCAAAAAAGATCTCTCCAAACTTGGAGAATGGCATCAAAATGGCAAAAGCAATTCTCAATGTAAGCAAGTGATGCACATTGAAGCAAAATATCCCAATATCTCATATACACTGATGTGATCTGAGCTAGTGCTGACTAACCAAGAAAGAGATCTTTGGGCCATGATGGACAGCTCAATTAAAATGTTGACCCAGTGTGTAGCTGCTGTGAAGAAAGCAAATTCCTTGTTAGGCAAAATTAGGAAAGGAATCAAAAATAAAACTGCCAATATCATATTGCCTTTATACAAATCTATGGTGTGTCTACACTTGGAATACTGTGTACAGTTCTGGTCACCACACCTAAAAAAGGATATTGTAGAGTTAGAAAAGGTGTAGAAAAGGGCAACTGACATGATCAAGGGGGTGGAGCAACTCCCTTATGTGAAAACTCTGTGGGACTGTATCTTACAGGAAAAAAATGGGTAAGGGGAGACATGATAGAGATATACAAAATTATGCATGGTGTGGCAAAAGTGGATAGGGAGTTGTTTTTCTCCTTCTCTCATAATACTAAAACCCAGGGTCATCCAATGAAGCTGATTGGAAGGACATTCAGGACAGATAAAAGGAGGTATTTCTTCACATAGCGCTTAGTTCAACTATGGAATTCCCTTCCACAAGATGAAGTGATGGCCAGTGTGGCGTAGTGGTGAGAGTGTTTGGACTGGGACTCAGGAGATCTGGGTTCTAGTCCCTGCTCGGCCATGAAACTCACTGGGTGACTTTGGGCCAGTCACTGCCTCTCAGCCTAACCTACCTCACAGGGTTGTTGTGAGGATAAAACGGAGAGGAGGAGGAGGATTATGTAAGCCGCCTTGAGTTCCTTGCAGGAGGAGAAAAGTCGGGGTATAAATGTATAAATGTAATAAATAAATAAATGGCCTTCAATTTGGATGGGTTTAAAAGGAGATGGGACAAATTCAAGGGCAATGAGGCAATTAATGGCTACTAGTCAGCAGGGATGTTGAAGAGTCCTTGGTCTCGAGTCATGAGTCGAGTCACGAGTCTTTGGACCCGAGTCTCGAGTCCGAGTCCGAGTCCTTGGTCCAAAATGGTGACTCGAGTCACGAGTCACTCCCAAAGCTGACTCCACGAGTCCCTATTAAAATCAATGGGGGGGTTTTCCCAACAAAATAAGGCTACAGATGTGTGGCTTAAATAAATTCTAGGCACGTGTGCCTTTTTATCTCAAAACTCTGCAACTGATTTTGGCCAGAACAGACCAGGCAGACAAACCCAAAATAACCAGGCAGGCAGAGGAGGCAGGGAACCACAAAGCAGGCAGGCAGAGGCCTTTGTCTTGGACAATTCAACTGTTGAACTGGTTAAGAAGAGACCAGGCAGGCAGAGGAGGCAGGGAACCCCAAACAGGCAGGCAGAGGCAGCCAAACCCAAAATGTCTGAAAGGTTGCATTTTAGGAAAATGATTTTAAAAAATAAACTTGCTGTACTTCCTAAAACCTATCCATATTGCATTTGAGGAACACAATTTTGCATTTGAGTCGAGTCTCAAGTCCCATTAAAAATATTGGGACTCGAGTCTGACTCGAGTCAGAGTGGGGACTCAGTCCGACTCACGAGCCGAGTCCTGGAGTCCGAGTACCCATCCCTGTTAGTCAGGATGGTGATAATCTATGTCCACTATCAGAGAGGCAGCATGCCTATGTACAGCAGTTGCTGGGGGGGGGGAACATGAGCTGGGGGGTACTATTACACTCATGTTCTACTTGTGGGTTCCCACAGAAAGCTAGTTGGCCACTGTGCAAACAGAATGCTGGACTAGATGGGCCCTCTGTCTGAGCCAGCATTGTTTCATAGATTTCATAGATCATAGAGTTGAAAGGAGCCTACAAGGCTATCGAGTCCAGCCCCCTGCTCAATGCAGGAAACTAAAGGAGGGGTCTCCCATCCAAGTAACAACCAAGCTTGACCCTGCTTAGCTTTCCACACTCAGACAAGCTGAGCCAGAGTAAGCCACAGGCCTGTTCTTCTTATATTCTTAGGTACTTGTAGTTCCCAAAAGTTGTGGCCTTTTGTTAACTCAAAACTCTGGTATCTTTTCTCTCTATTCCAGCATCAGATGCAATTGCTTTCCCCCCTTCTATTATTTCATTTGATCTTAACACCTTTCTTCCCACCTTATATGTCTTCTGGTCTGCCTCTTCCATCTGCTTCTGCTTTTTCTGCAAAGTTTTAGGTAAGATGTTTCTTTATTTTTAACCAGTAACATGGCTTATATAATCCTATTTATTTCCCTGTACTTTTTATAGAAAAATAATGAAAAGCTCCAAGATGTTTAATCATAAATTGGGCCTAGCCTTTGCTTGCGGATCGGTAGCAAGCTAAAAATAATACTATTAAACACACACACACATAACACTTTTCTACATTGGCTAAATATCCAGAAACTCCTTTTGCTTGTGGTGTTTGCAGAAAATAAGTTATTTCCTGCAAAGGTTTGGAATGATTGCTGTCTGGTTTTGCAACAGTTATACTGTAGTGAGGAGTATATGCGTATTTTGCCATCTGGTGGTGTGTTGCAGCATATCAAGTGTTAACTGTCTATCTGTTTATTATCAAATGTGGATGGTCTGGAGGTAAACCACTGGTGTTATAGTTTCCCATTCACATGAGTGTAGTGGATTAACCAAGTGAAATGTTTTGCTGCAATAATGATAAGGCAGCAAATCTAAGGGTCGGGGCATAAGCAGGATTAATTCATATGGGACATTTGTCTGTTTATTCATATATAAGGAACTTGGTCCAAGCAACTAGGTTGCATGTTCCACATACCATGATCGAGCTAGGTAGCATGTTCCACAGCAACGTTCACAAGGCTTGGATGATCACTGGAGCTTAGGATGTGGAAGCAGCACATTGCATTTTGCAGCATGAAGAGGGAAAGCAGAAGCGGGGCATGTCTGTTTCCCGGATTCTGTCTAGCTCAGCCTTCCCCAACCTGGTGCCCTCCAGATGTGTTGGGCTACAACTCCCATTAACACCCCCCCAAGTCAGAATGGCCATTGGCCCTCTTGTCTGGAGATGCTATTGTAGTCCAACACATCTGGAGGGCACCAGGTTGGGGAAGGCTGGTGTAGCTTATGAACCAACGCTT
The DNA here is from genome assembly GCA_021292165.1 of Shinisaurus crocodilurus. Lineage (NCBI taxonomy): Eukaryota > Metazoa > Chordata > Lepidosauria > Squamata > Shinisauridae > Shinisaurus > Shinisaurus crocodilurus. Next base: position 255,655,447 of record CM037878.1, on the reverse strand, counting down.
GTTCAGTTATATTTGCGAAAATACTCCCTTCTTACTTACAAAAACTGCTTTTGAAATTCCGCTGTGTCTCAAAAATACTTTACTGTAAGTACTAATGCAGCTGCTGTTAAAAAAAAGTCCTCTTGGCCATGTGGAACTAATGACTCAGACAGTTCTTTGGAATCTTTCTTTCTTTCTTTCTTTCTTTCTTTCTTTCTTTCTTTCTTTCTTTCTTTCTTCCTTCCTTCCTTCCTTCCTTCCTTCCTTCCTTCCTTCCCTTCTTCTTCTTCTTCTTCTTCTTCTTCTTCTTCTTCTTCTTCTTCTTCTTCTTCTTCTTCTTCTTCTTCTTCTTCTTCTTTTGCTTCAAGGTTTGCAGTGGTGGTGGGGCATATCAGGGGGTTGAGGAGGCTCAGATTTGGCCTTGGGGCCTCTAATTCCTTACCCCATTCTAAGTCTTATCCTAATGGATCTAGGTACACATTAGACCAGACTGGGATTTTTTAAAAAGTTATTATTTTGCCTTGCAGAGGCAATTAATGTATTTTGTGTATAGCCTGATTATACAGTTCAATCAGTAAGATGCTACTGCTTCTTATTGGGTGTCATTTAATGAATGTTTCCCAACTTTCCAATTTCCTTTCCATTCAAAAATGCAAATAGTTTAGCCTGTTTCTTGAATTCTAACAAACATTCAAAACCTAGAGCGAAGGTGGGTAACACTATAAAAATATCTGCTTTCTTTCCCCTGATTTGTTCAGTCTGATAGTTATAGACATTGAGGGTCTGACAGCTCTGGTAGGTGTCAGATACAGTCCCAGCAGGCATTTGTGAATTCTTACCTCCACATTTCAGTGTGCTGCCAGTTCATTTCAACACCCTCTGATTTTCCAGTCTCTGACTTCTTTTGCATGATTCTGCCAATGATCTCAGGTCCAGAAGCACAGCATGTCTCCTGCTAATCTATCCTGTATGCTTTCTTGATGCTCTCCATCGTTGAAGTACATTCAGGAAATCTATGAACCAGTTCAGATGTAACCATCTTGATCTAATAAGCTATTGTTATTAGACCAAATGTTGTGCCTGTGCACTCCACCACCCTATCTTTTGTGGCCTTCTTGAATTAAACACTTTTGGGGTTTGTTTCATGTCCTAGCTTGTAGTCAGAAATTAAACCAGAGTTTCCCAGTTCAGATGTAATGGCAAACTATGGTTTAAGAAACCCCAGAAGTGTTGAATTAAGCCACAAGACATAAGGAAGGAGGGAGCAGGTGGGTACAACACTGGCATTCTTGGCCTTATTAGACCAAGAACATTAAATCTGAACTGGAGACAGATGAATCTGTACATTTCTGTTTCTCTCAGTTTATTGGGTGGGGGGTTCCCCCATTCTTGTTTGGTTCATCCCAAACTTTGAGAAGCTGTTTCTTTTAAGTGTGCATAAAATGTGTATATATTTTCCCCAATACATAGAATCATAGAATCATAGAAAAGTAGAGTTGGAAGGGGCCCACAAGGCCATCGAGTCCAACCCCCTGCTCAATGCAGGAATCTAGGTCAAAGCATCTCTGACAGATGTCTGTCCAGCTGCACCTTGAATGCCTCCAGAGTGGGAGAGCCCACCACCTCCCTAGGTAGTTGATTCCATTGTCTTATTGCTCTGACAGTCAGGAAATTTTTCCTGATGTTTAGGTGGAATCTAGGTTCCTGTAACTTGAGCCCATTATTCCGTGTCCTGCAAACTGGGATGACCGAGAAGAGATCTTTGCCCTCCTCTGTGTGACATCCCTTCAAATACTGGAAGAGTGCGATCATATCTCCCCTCAGTCTCCTCTTCTGAAGGCTAAACATGCCCAGTTCTTTCAGTCTCTCCTCATAGGGCCTTGTTTCCAGTCCCTTTATCATCCTTGTTGCCCTCCTCTGAACCCTCTCCAGTTTGTCTATGTCCTTCTTAAAGTGAGGTGCCCAGAACTGGACGCAGTACTCAAGATGAGGCCTAACCAGTGCCGAGTAAAGGGGAATTATCACTTCCCGCGATTTGGAAGCTATACTTCTATTAATACAGCCCAAAATTGCATTTGCCTTCTTTGCAGCCACGTCGCATTGCTGGCTCATATTCAGTTTGTGATCTACCACAATTCCAAGATCCTTCTCACTTGTAGTATTGTTGAGCCAAGTGTCCCCCATTCTGTAACTCTGCATTTGGTTTCCTCTCCCTAGGTGCAGCACTTGGCATTTATCCCTATTAAATTTCATTCTGTTGTTTTCGGCCCAGCGCTCCAGCCTATCGAGGTCACTTTGAATTTTGTTTCTGTCTTCCAGAGTATTAGCTGTTCCACCCAACTTTGTGTCATCTGCAAATTTGATAAGCATTCCCTGTACCTCCTGATCCAAGTCATTAATAAAAATGTTGAAGAGCACCGGGCCCAGGACCGAGCCCTGTGGTACCCCGCTCGTTACCTCTCCCCAGTTTGAGAAGGAACCATTGATAAGCACTCTTTGAGTCCGATTCTTTAGCCAATTGTGGATCCACCTGATAGTTGTTCCATCTAGCCCACTCTTAGCTAGCTTACTAATCAGGATATCATGAGGCACTTTGTCGAAAGCTTTGCTGAAGTCCAGGTATATAATGTCCACAGCATTCCCACAGTCCACAAGGGAGGTTACCCGATCAAAAAATGAGATCAGATTAGTCTGACAGGATTTGTTCTTGACAAATCCATGCTGGCTTCTAGTAATCACTGCATTGTTTTCAAGGTGCTTGCAGACTGACTTCTTTATAATCTGCTCAAAAATCTTCCCGGGGATTGATGTCAGACTGACTGGCCTATAGTTCCCAGGTTCCTCCTTCTTGCCCTTTTTGAAGATGGGAACAACATTTGCCCTCCTCCAGTCGTCTGGCACTTCACCTGTCCTCCATGATTTCTCAAAGATAATAGACAGTGGTTCTGAGAGTTCTTCTGCCAGTTCCTTTATTACTCTAGGATGCAGCTCATCAGGCCCTGGAGATTTAAACTCGTTCAGAGTAATCAGGTGCTCCTTGACCATTTGCCTATCAATCTCAAGCTGCAATTCTGCCCCTTCAGTCTGCACTTCAGGTTTGCCAGGGGGGTCATAGACCCTCTTTTGGGAGAAGACCGAGCCGAAGTAGGAATTGAACACTTCTGCCTTTTCTTTGTCTTCTGTTATCAATTTGCCATCCTCATTGCGTAGTTGAACCACCAGTTCTTTCTTCTGTCTTTTACTGTGCATGTATCTGAAGAAAGCTTTTTTGTTGCTTTTAGCATTCCTCGCTAACCTTAGCTCATTCTCAGCTTTAGCCTTCCTGACACTATTCCTGCAGTTCTGTGCTACCTGCCTGTACTCTTCCCCTGTAGCCTGTCCTTCCTTCCACTTCCTATACGTGTCCTTTTTTGTTTTCAGGTCATCTTTGAGTTTATTGTGAAGCCACATTGGCTTCTTCTGTTGCCCTCTGCCTTTTCTCCTTGTGGGAATTGTTTGCAATTGTGCCTTTAAAATTTCCTTTTTTAAAAACTCCCACCCCTCCTGGGCTCCCTTTCTCGTGAGAGTCACTTGCCATGGGATCTTACTAATCATTGTTCTGAGTTTGTTAAAATTGGCTTTCCTAAAATCCAGGGTACGTGTTTGGCTACACTCAGCTTTTGCTTCTGTTAGAATCAAGAACTCAAGTATAACATGGTCACTTTCCCCCAGAGTTCCCGAAACTGCCACTTTATCCACTAACTCGTCTCTGTTGGTTAGAATCAGGTCAAGGATAGCCGATCCTCTAGTTCCTTCCTCCACTTTCTGTAGGAGGAAGTTATCAGCAGCACAGCTCAGGAATTTCTTGGAGGGGCCATGTTTGGCTGAATAAGTCTCCCAACAGATATCAGGGAAATTGAAGTCCCCCATTACTACCACATCGTGCCTCCTTGAAACAATGGCAATTTGCTTTTCAAAAGTTCCATCCTCGTCTTCTCCTTGATTGGGTGGTCGGTAGTAGACTCCAACCGCCATGTTCGCTTTATTCTTTGCCCCCTTTATTTTAACCCAGATGCTCTCAATGGGGCTGCCAAGCTCCTCTTCCTGTATCTCTGTGCAGAGATACGTATTTTTAACATACAGTGCAACTCCACCTCCCTTTCTGTTGCTTCTGTTCCTTTTGAACAAGTTATACCCTTCAATTGCTGTATTCCAGTCATGGGAGTCATCCCACCAGGTTTCAGTTATCCCTATCAAGTCGTACTTGCCCTCATGTATCAAGAGTTCAAGTTCGTCTTGTTTATTGCCCATACTCCTGGCATTAGTATAGAGACATTGAAGATTATGTGCTTTATAGTCCGACTTTCCCCCTACATTTTGTGGTAGACTATCAATGGGCACCGCTGGAGCTGTTCTCTCCATTGTGGCATAGAGGCCTTCTTCCATTGGTACCCCCGAGTTTATGTCTCCCTCCCCTGTTGGATTCAGTTTAAAGCCCTCCTGATTAAGTTCCTCATGCTGTGGCCAAACACATTCTTCCCAGTCCTTGTGAGGTGCAACCCATCCTTTGCCAGCAGTCCATCTTCCAGGAAGTGTAGCCCGTGGTCCCAGAATCCAAATCCCTCACGTCGGCTCCACCTTCGTAGCCAGTCATTCACTCGGAGTATTTTTCTTTCCCTTTCTATGCCTCTTCCAAGTACTGGAAGGATGGATGAGAAAACTATCTGGGCCCCGAAGTTCTTGAGTTCCCTTCCCAGCTCTTCAAAGTCTGCCGTGATTTCTTTGTAACTCCGCTTGGCAGTATCATTTGTACCCACGTGGAAGAGAAGAAAGGGGTATGTGTCGGTGGGCTGCATGAGCCTCGGCAGCTGCTCTGTCACATCCTTAATCCGTGCCCCAGGGAGACAGCACACCTGGCGAGTCCATGGGTCTTCGCGACATACTTTGGCTTCGATCCCCCGCAGGAGGGAGTCTCCCACTACGAGTACTCTTCTCTTCCTCTTGCTGTAGGCCTTGGTTTGATTGCCTCCACTTGACTGACCCTCAGCCTCTTGCTCGCTGTCACGTTGGGTGCCCGATAATCCGTCCTCTGCAGGCTGTCCTCTGCTCTCGTCCTCAAGTACATGGAAGCGGTTCCATAGCTCCACTGCTTCCACAGGCGCAGAGTGTCTTGTAGTTCTTCTGCTCCTAACAGTCACCCTTTTCCAGGGGGTTCCCCCTGCGTTATTTTCCCTTGCCTCCGCAGTCTCCGACTCCGCCTCTTCCTGCCGTTGCCCTTCTGGCTCCTGTACTGTGCTTTGGTGCTGTAGATCCACCGTTCTGTCTAAGAACTCCTCACTTTCTCTTATGCTCCTGAGGGTTGACACTTGCTGCTCCAGTCCTCTGACCTTTTCTTCCAACAGCGTGACCAGCTTGCACTTGTTGCACGTGTAGGCCATGTCGATCTCCGGCAGGAAAACAAACATTGCACACCCCTTGCAGGTCACCACCACTGCTGAGTCCTTTCCTTCCATAGTGCTCTGTTTCTGTCTTCCTTTTCACAGTCCCAAAAACAGCTGGAGCCTCTCTCCTGTTGTGCTCCTGCTCAGCTGGGAGTCAGGAACAGAATGCAATTTGTATGCAATTTTGCCCAATATATACATATTTGTAAGCAATTTGACTGATATAATGTATTTTGTAATGTTATTTTCACTAATATAGACATTTGGGTGTGAATTTTCCCCGACTATACACATTTGTGTACTCATTTCTTAAATGAAGAATTCCATTGCAAAATTCAGAGAAGAGTGAATTTCAAAGGGTAACTGAGTTTTGGTTTGCCTAGTGCTTCGGAAGTGCAAAATTAGCAAGTTCACATTAAAATGCAAACTGGAAAAAAAATTCTCCCCTATCCCTAGAAATAACCAAATAACATGGATTGTTTGCCTCCCTTATATTCTAAATTTGGATTTTCTATGAAGGGAACAATATTCAATTGCAGTGAGTTAAACAATGACTACGTTATAGTGAACAACTTCCAATTGTGGGCAGAAGTGAAAGATCCTAGATTCTCCCCGCCCCTCTCTCTGTATGTGTATTTCTGTTCTGAATATTTCTCTCTTTTTTTGGAAATTTATTAATTTATTAATTAAATTATTTATTACATTTCTATACTGCCCAATAGCCAAAGCTTTCTGGGCAGTCACAACAATTAAAACCATAAAATACAAGAGGATAAAATGCAATATAAAATTTTAAAAGTTTTAAAGTACAGTATATAAAAATAATAATAATAACCAAACAGAAGCTAGCAGCAGTGCAAAGATTTAAGATACAGTACCAAATTTAAAACAAAAACTGAAAAACTAAAATGCTTCGGAAAATAAAAATGTGGCGCTGCAAAGAGCACAATGTAGTGAGCCTCTCTGGGTAGCTCATTCCACAGCTGGGTCACCACAGCAGAAAAGGCCCTCTTCTTAGTAGCCACCCACATCACTTCCTTTGATGTGGGCTCCTGGAGAAGGACTGGTGAAGATGATCTTAGGGTCTGGGCAAACATATATGGGAAGAGATGATCCTTCAGGTAACCTGGCCCCGAGCCATTTAGGGCTTTGAATGTCAATACAAGCATTTTGAATCAGGCCCGGAAATGGGCTGGCAGCCAGTGCAGATCGAAAATTACTGGCATAACATGATCACATTGGCCAGTCCCCATTAACAATCTCACTGCCATATTTTGGACCAGCTGAAGTTTCTGGACCATTTTCAAAGGAAGCCCCACATATAATTCATTGCAGTAATCCAGATGAGAGGTTATCAGAGCATGGATAACTGTAGTTAGGCTATCTCTGTCCAGACCTAAGCTGATTCATGGGGATTCGGTGGGGGGGAAAATGAAGATACCTTGAAAGAGGTTGTGGTGGAGGAGAAATTGATTTAAAAAATCCCATTGGGATAAGTGGAGGGGGGGCAGGGGGTGTACTTACCTTCTTAAGTGTATGAGGTGGTCAAGTGGTCTTTTAATTAGAAAAGGCCCATTTGTGCTTGCAGAAGTGCAGGGCTCTTCACTGGCTGCTTGCATTCCAGCAGCCCTTCCCAGAATGCTGACGTGACCAAATACACAGCACCGTGTAGGTACATGAGCATCATGGCTGCCAGAATGGATGGCTGCTTTAGAAGAGCCTAGTGCTTCTACAGACACATGCAGGGCATTTTAAACACTTTTTGTTTGTTTGTTTTGTGTTGCACTAGTGAAATGGGGTGCAAGCACACCAGGAAGTAGCAGTTCGGTTCCTTTAGAACAGTGTTCTCCAACCTTGGGTCCCCAGATATTTTTGGCCTACAACTCCCAGCATGCCCCAGCCAGCATAGCTGGCTGGGGCATGCTGGGAGTTGTAGGCCAAAAACATCTAGGGACCCAAGGTTGGAGAACACTGCTTTAGAAGCATGGAAATGAGTGGCAACTCTTATTTCCAAAATGGGGCAGGTTAGTGGAGCTCCCTTCTGTAAGTTCCGCTGACCCACCCCATTCTGCAAATGAGCCTTGCTGCTTGTTTCAGGTTTTCTCAGGAGCTGCTAGTTGCTGTCGCAACAGCGGTCCATTCCACTAATGCAGGGACAGCATAGGATACTGCCCAAAGCTTATTTCACAGGCAGTGAATAATTTCCCAAAGGAAGTGATGGGAATGCCAGAGAAATCCACAATGGATTCAAATGAGTTTGGATTTCTATCTGACCTGCAGATTCTGCACAGACCAGTTTTCCTCAAGTCACATGGATTCTGCTGACCTGCAGTCCAGTTTTTTACTTTCTAGAAATGTATGCAAATTCAGTAGTAACACCCCCCCCCCCAATTTTTTTTTAAAAAAATAACAAACATTGACCAAAAATGCACATTCACCCCCACAGGCTAAAGTGTTAAAATGAGCTTTTGAGGGGATTTGCATTTTTGGGGGAAATTTGCACACTTTTGGAAGTGCAAATTTGCACAAGTACGCATGAAAGCAAGTTCAGGAAATGGAAAAAAAAATATCTGATTCCATCAATTAATGGATGACGGAATGAAAGCTGGCTGACAATCTGTGAAATACAGACAGAACGGATTTAACAGAATCTGTATATCCGTAGGAGGTGGTGGGATTTAGCACAGCACCTGTGCCCTAGAAACTGACTTAAAAGCAACAGAGTGCGCAAATATATAGCATAGATTCTGTACTGTAAGTTTCAGCAATTGGGACCCTTATCCCATGCACTGCTGTCTTGTTTTCCAACTCCCCAGCTTCCTCTCCTTCATCCGTTCATGCTTCTGCTCCCAATTCAGTGCAGTACCTGTCAAATATCATGCGCCTGGCTCAGAACTCTTAATAAGGAGGCGATAAAAGTCCTTCTACATTAATAATTGTAAAACTGTTGTGCATGGGTTTGTTGTTGTTTTTGTTCTTTGCGAGATGAGGAGAGTAAAAGAAAGACAGTAATTAGCTTGTTTTCATTCGTTCTGCTCACTGAGGCATTCTGGATGCCACAAGAAGTGTCTTCTTGACAAATTTTGCTTTTCTTATTTGTTGCTTTCTCCTGCCTTTCTTTGAAGTATCAGGCAAAGATCTTGGTGAGCTGCTTAATGATAATCTATGTCAGAATATTACCCCCTCCCCCATAAACACACACACACACACACACCATTTGCTGGAGATCTCAGCTCACACCCCATCCCTTTGTTTAGCTTTTTTTTAGGCATCTCAACATCAGCTTTCTTGGAAGGAAGAAAACATTAAATAAAGGGACTATGTATTTTGAGTTTCCCTTTATGAGAATGAATCCACACATTAATGTTTTTCTGTGCATGTGTTTGTTAAAAAGGAAAGGAACATGTAATCTTTAAAAACCAGGATTCATTCAGGTCCATTAAATAGGGAACGTTGTACTGGTGATAGCACCCTCCCACACCAGGGAGCATGACTACTCAGACCTCAGAGCTCTCTTCAGGCACAAAGGAAAATAAGAGTTTGCTGCCCTTGTGATAGGCAGGCAGCATGAGGCCTACAAAGTGGTCTAGCTTGGTATAAATGCTAGAAAGACAGCTGAGCTCCACCACCCCCCATGTAGAACCGGCTCCAGGTGTAAAGGAGCCATTGGCAAAGTGCCCTTTGGTGGCCTTCTCAAGCATTGGTGGGCCCCCAGCACTCCTGGGTCTCCTCCAGAGGGCCACCAGGTGCCGAAATGGAAGTGGGCAGCAGTCTGCAATCTGTGGTGGGCAACCACAAGCCACACTCCCTAGTAATTATCAACAATTGCGGTATGTCACTGTAGGGCATTTTGGGCAATTTAAAATGGGGTCTTCCCACCTGCCTGGCACTGCTGCTCAGCAAGCCCAGGCCATGAACAGCAGAGGCAGATAAGTGCAGAGCAAGGGTCAGTACCAGTGGGCCTTCTTAGCGTGCTGTCCCAATGATAATGGGTGCTGATGCTGGGTTGTTCCCTTGCCTTGTTGAGCAGTGCTTTCTACTTACTGCACTGCTTTCTACTTACTGCACTTATGACTGTCCTGTTAGGGTCCAGCCCTGGGGGAAGTGGCCAGGCAATTGGGCACTCAAGGGGGCTCTGAGCAAAGGAAGCTACAACTGGCAAAGCAAGGATTATTTTGGTCAGCAGTTATGCTCCCGTACTGATTCTTCTAGCTGCTCTTTGTATGATTGTATTATATTGTGTTGTATTTGTATTTTATATTAATGATATTATTTGGTTTTATGGTGATTGCTTTATACTGATTTGTTTTGGGTTTTTTGTGTTTTTTTTTGTAAACCACCCAGGGAGCCTTGTGGCTGATGGGTGGTGTAGAAATCAAATAAATCAAATGAATAAATAAACTAGCACCTTGGACAGTGCTCTGCAGGAGGCCTGTGGCTTATGCTGGCTCAGCTTGTCTGAGCATGGAAAGCCTGGTTATTACTTGGATGGGAGACCCCTCCTCTAGTTTCCTGCATTGAGCAGGGGGTTGGACTCGATAGCCTTGTAGGCTCCTTCCAACTCTATGATCTATGAAATCTATGGAGCTGCTAGTCTTGGGTAGCTCCTTATGAAGGGAGCTGTTGTTCCAGCATGGGACTAGTAGCAACTGAGGGCTTAAGTAGGCTGATTAGCTCAGGTCTCTCAGAAGTTCCACCTCCCACTTGGTACCAACTGGAGCTTTAAAGTGCCCCTGCTCATTTCTGCAACCCTAAGATCTGACATAGCTGAGGGAACAGAGAGGCTTTGGGAGAGGTATTCTTGGAGGTTGGGGTTGATGGGAGGGCCGATGGGTTCTTGGGTCTAGGGAAGATCAGGGGTTCCTGAGTGTCCTTCTTGGTGACAAGTGTCTTGCTGGCTCAGAGCCCTAGTTTGGCTGATGCCGACCCTCCAGATCTGGGGCCATGACACTGGCCCCAGTGCTCAGCGCTGACCTCCCTTACAAGCTCAAGCCTCCAGCTCAGTCTTCAGTGACTGAACTCAAGTATCCTGGGGTTGTAAAATACTCCAGTATGGCCACCCATAGACCCAGACCAGCCCTGATGATCATTGGGAGATGTGATGAACTAGTAGTGTGATTGGTTAATCATATGGAGACGTCAGCATGGACTGGCTTCGCTATGGAAAAGATCAGTCAAACAAACAGTTGCGCAAGTCAGCCACTGTTTTCGAGGCATGTGATGAGAAATGTATGTGTGTGTTTCAATTACTTGGGCTTCTTCATTACTCTAATACCAAATCTTCATGTATTAATAAAAGTGCCTGTGAGGCAACGAGGATGAGTAGGATGCAAAAAAGACACAGAGGGAGAATAAGAGCATTATTTCAATGAAAACGGATTAATGGAGCTTCACATAGTGGTGCTAATGGAAGTTTTTGAAGTTAGAAAGGAAGTGGTACGACAGCTGAGTAAGGAATTTTGTCATCAAAAAATCAAAGCTGAGCCAACATCTCCATATTAAAAGGAAATTGATTTATTGATTATAATGGGAGTGACTCATAGATGAATTAGTAAGAACACAGCACATACTCCTTGCCTGCACCCTCTCAGGAGGACCACTGAAAGGTCAGTCATTTATATCTTTACCGAACTGGAGTGGACAGCTCCTTATCTAATCACCTGGTTATACTTTCTTGGACAACACAGTGCAGGTGAAGAATTAGGAGAGTAAGAGGGCAGCAGAAAATGCAGTGCAGCCTTCCCCAACCTGGTGCCCTCCAGATGTGTTAGACTGCAAGTCACATCATTCCAAGCCAGCATACCATTGGAGTGATGGGAGTTGGAGTCCAACATATCTGGAGGGCACCAAGTTGGGGAAGGCTGATGCAGTGAATAGGCAAGGCAGGCACACAGAAGGAAATCTGGGCCTGTTTCCCTGTATATTATATACATGTACAAAGGCATGGCCCATCATGAGGATTTACACATTCGGCTTTCAAGCTTTCTCCAGCCATAAATATAGGAAGCCACCTTATCCCGAGTAGGATCCTTGGTCCATCCTGCTCAGTATTGTCTACACTGACTAGTACCAACTCTCCAGGGTTTCAGAGAGGACTCTTTCCTACCCTACCTAGAGATGCCATGGATTGAATCAAGGTCTTTATGCATGCAGAGCATGTGCACTGCCTTGGAGCTATGGCCCTTCCCCAAAAGCACTGGCATTATTTGTAGGAAGTTACCTGTGCTAGGTTAGAATACGGATGCATGAGGAATCTGATAGGGGGGAGAAAATCTGAGGGATTTTCATGATTCGGCCCCCTGGATGTCGGCTTGCCTCCTCTGCAATGGCGCCGACTTGCTATGACACGAGTCAAGCCAGCTTGTGGACTTCCATCTCTAAGATGGGCTGTGGTTTGCACATTTTTTGTTAAATGCTAAGGAAATTTATGCATACCACGTTATTTGCACAATTTGTGTAGCTTTATACAAATTGCATAAATCATGGTATTTTGCATGTTTTGCACAAATTGCCACTTGAAATGCACATGGATCTAGCAGATTTGTGCAAATTGGCTGATTTTATGCAAATTGCACTAGATCCACATACTTTTCAGATGCTGATTTCTGCAAAATGTGCAAAATAGCACACTGTGTGCAAATTTCCTTAGTACTTTTAAAGAAATGCACAAACTACAGCTTGTCTTGAAGACGGAAGTTCGCAGAAACACCCCCCACCCCTGGCTCAGCCCACTTCCAATCATCAGATCAGAAGGACAGGAAATCTGGACTTGCTTTTCCCAGTGTCAGCACATCACTACGAGCAAGAGTATTCGTCTATCTAGCTCAATAGTGTCTGCTATGACTGGCAGTGGCTCTCCAGGTCTTTCCTATCACCTGCACCTCAATCCTTCTTCACTGGAGATACAAGATATTGAACCTGGGACCTTCTGCATGCTAAGCAGGTGCTCTACAAGGTATGGTCCCCCCCTGCATTTTGGAATGTTCAAAGGGAAACTTGCAAATGCTATATGTAAGAAGATCCCTGCTGGATCAGACCAAAGGCCTGTCTAGCTAGGGATGTATGAGAAATTCATTTCAGTTTGTTTTTGATCAGGATTTACCTAGTTCACTGAATATGGAATTGAACACAATCTGAGGTTGAAGTCTGTACATTTCTGAGTTTGCAATGTGATTTGCAGATTAAAAAAGAGTAGTCAACAGCATGTGTACATTTGAAAAATGTGCATGAAATGCATACTTCTGAAAAATTCACAGAAACTCATTTTACTCAATGGGAGAAGAATGTGTATATTCCAAAAAATGCCCAAATTTTCATACAAAAAGAAAAAAAACAAAAGCTCTCAGTATGATACAGACATGAAAAGGGACGAGCTTCAACGTGGAATCTAGAGAACTTCGATGAGCTCAGGTTTTGCTGACTCACACATCCCAATAAAATGTCAAGCATTTTGTTTGCACAGTGGCCAACCAGATGCCTATGGGAAGCCCACAAGCAGGAAACTGAGCCAGGTGTCCTCCAGATGTGTTGGACTAGAATCGTCATCTTACCCAGCCAGAATGGCACTAGTTTGGGGAAAGCTGGTTTAAAATAAGACAAGATTTGTGTTATGAGGTTGGTGGGAGATGGGCTGGGGGGAAACAGTACGACTGTGTAGGATGTGAGGGAAATTTAAATCGTAAATCTAAGGTGGATAATGAGATTTTTTCGCAAATCCCGCAAAAACAAATTAGAGAGGAACTTGCAATACTCCCCACTTTGGATGAAGTAAAAAAAGCCATTAATCAAATGAAGAACAACAAAGCTAGTGGACCAGATGGGATTCCTGCTGAAATCTTTAAAGAAGGGGCCCCCGAACTTGTACAACATCTTCATAAACTCATCGAAAAAATCTGGATAAGAGAAGAGATCCCAGAAGACTTCAGGGATGCCATAATTATCACCCTCTTTAAGAAGGGTGATAGAACAGACTGTGGAAACTATGGGGCATTTTTCTCTTAGCTACCGCAGGTAAAATATTTGCCAGGATTCTCGCAAACCGTCTTCTATCTATTTCAGAAGAGATCCTCCCTGAAACTCAATATGGTTTCCGCCCCTCTAGAGGGACAGTAGACATGATTTTTACTGCACGTCAGCTCAAAGAAAAATGCCGGGAGCAAAATCAACCCCTTTATGGCATTTATCGATTTGGCTAAGGCCTTTGATACTATAGACCGTACAGCTCTCTGGACTATCCTTATGAAAATTGGATGCCCCAATAAATTTGTGAATATCTTGCGACTTCTCCATGACAACATGACGGCAACGGTTTTGGACAACAACGGCTCTCATGGTGCTCCATTTAAAGTGGGATCAGGTGTTAAACAGGGATGTTTTATCGCCCCAACATTATTTGCTATTTTCATCACCATGATTTTACATCTTGTTGAGGGGAAGCTTACCACTGGTGTGGGAATTATATATCGAACAGATGGAAAGCTTTTTAATCTCAGCAGGCTGAAAGCAAAAAGTAAGGTAATTACAACCTCCGTTGTGGAACTTCAGTATGCTGATGATAATGTGGTCTCCGCACATTCAGAGGATGACCTCCAAACTATCCTAAATGCTTTTGCAGAAGCATACGAAAATCTTGGTCTCTCACTTAGCATCAAAAACACCAAAGTGCTTCATCAGCAAGTGCAAGCTAACCCTTTGGTGATGCCATCTATCCAGCTTGGTGGGACAATACTGGAAAATGTCGATCATTTTCTCTATCTTGGCAGCTATCTTTCTGTTACAGCTAACATCGACAGTGAAATCCAGCATCGTTTGAGCTCCGCAAGTGCCGCATTTTCTCGAATGAAACATAGAGTGTTCGAGGATCGGGATATTTGTAAGAAGACCAAAACACTGGTTTATGAAGCCATTGTATTACCAACTTTATTGTATGCCTGCGAAACATGGACTATCTATAAACGTCATTTCCACCTCCTTGAAAGATTTCATCAACATTGCCTCCGGAAAATCCTGCGAATTACTTGGGAAGATAGGCGAACAAATGTCAGTGTACTGGAAGAAGCCAAGACTACTAGCGTTGAAAAAATGATCCTTCAACGCCAACTTCAGTGGACCGGTCATGTTGTTCGAATGCCTGACTGCCACCTCCCAAAGCAGTTACTTTATATTCCCAACTCAAGGATGGAAAGTGGAATATCGGTGGTCAATATAAGAGGTTTAAAGATGTTCATAAGGCTAAAAAATCTTAAAAAATGCAATATAAACATTGAAAACTGGGAAGCTCTGGCCCATGAACGATCTAACTGGAGGTTGGCCTTTCACAAAGGTTCCATGGACTTTGAAGAAGCCCGAGTGCAAGGTGAAAGGGAGAAACGTGCTAAGCGAAAAGCACGTCAAATGAATCCTTTACAGGGCCATCTTCCATCTGGTAACCTGTGTCCTCACTGTGGGAAGCTGTGTGGATGTAGAATTGGCCTCCATAGGCACTTACGGACCCATCGCTAGAGTCTACACAATCTTCTTTAGAATTTCCTCCTTTTATCCTGGAAGACAATCTTACTCGGTCACGAGTGATCGCCTGATGATGATGATGAGCACTGATGTGAAGAATAGAAATGCAAAAGCTACGAGGTGAACAAAAGGGAACAGTTGTGGAAAGTTTGTTTAATGAAGGCTTTGATCCAGGATATCTTGGCAGAGGGTATAGTGAATAGCATGTAGTATAGCGAATAGCATGCTTTTCCAGGAAGCTCAGTGAGTGACCTTCATGGGCCAGTCACAATCTCCCAGCTTACTCAACCTCCAAGGTTTGTTTTGGGGAAGAGAAAAGGGGGATAAAAGCTAGAATCAGGGCCAGAATATGATCTCTGCTACAATTCTGGTGGATCACTTTCACTGCTCTGACTCTGGGCCAAATTAGACGTGTGGAACCAGACTCATGGATCTTAAGCATCTGTTTTCTCCATTCGCATATAAAGCAGTAGGAGGTCTACTCCCACAAAAAGGAGTGGAAAAGGGGATGGGCAAAACCCCAATCCTTCCCCTGTCTTACCGCATTGCACTTCGCTGCTTTAAGAACTTTTCCCCTAGCCTGGCTCCAGGAACAGAAGTGAGCTGGCAGGCTGAAAATGGCTTAAAACAGCAGAGAACAGTGAGGTTCATAGCAATATAAGAAGCTGCCATATACTGAGTCAGACCATTGGTCCATCTAGCCCAGTATTGTTGATACTGACTGGCAGCAGCTCTCCAGGGTTTCAAAAGCAGGAGGTTTCCCAACCTTACCTGGAGATGCTGGGGATCTAACCCTGGACTTCCTGCATGCAAAGCATGGGCTCTACTACTGAGCTATGGCCCTCTCTAAGGTGGGGGAGCGGATCTGGTTTCATTCTTGTCCCCCACACATTCCTCTTTGTATAAAAAAGAGATTCCTCATCCAAAGTATATGCAAAAGAACGAACAAATGCTTCTGATACAACCACAGGTCTACTTTGGCCCTGAATTTACATCCTTAAAAGAAAACAAGAGAAGAGTTGGCTACTTCAGTCTGGGGATAGGGGAGAAAAATGTTTTGTTCATATTTTAATGCTAACTTAGCTAATTTCACACTTTAAAACCATTACACAAACCGAAACTCAATTAATCCTTCGGAATTCACACTTCTCCAAATTTGGAATGAAGTTCATCAATCAAAAATGTGTACAAAATGCACACATATGTGTGTGAAAATAGCATTCAATTAAAGTTCTGGAAAAACTGAAGTTAAGACTGGAAAAATGCTCAAGGTTTGGGGTGAACCAAATTTAAGATTAGAAAAATTAGAACTGAGAGAAACTGAAATTGAAAAAAGCTGAAATCAGTCACAAGGGGTGCTAATGTGCCATCTTTAATCAATGTGTCATAGTGTGAACATTTATAATGAGGTAAATTTGATTTGATTTACAATTAATTTGGTTTACAATCAAATGAGATGCGATTCTCAAAATCCTTTAAAAATATGATTGTCAGTAGACAATCTGACTATCAGGCCATCTTGATTTCTGCAGAATATGGGACTAACTGCAAATAGAACACAACACAACTTGGATTTTAAAGCAGAGGAATGATAGAAGGTTTCCCCAGCCATTTTTCTCTAAAACATGTGCTGCCCTTATGTCAGTTGCAGGACCTTGCAGGGTGTAGAATATCTAGTGTGACAGGTTACATCTGGACTGCTGCACTTCTGGGAACTTTCACAGGTAATTGTGGCAAGGGTTGATGAGCTGGAGTGAAAAATGGGCCTCTCGAGCCCCTGAGATACAGAAAACCTGCCCATTTATCTTACCAAAGTCTGGGGAGAGAATACAATGGGTCATAGGATGAATTTTCATTTTGGTGGCTCTTACCTGCCACTGAAAGGGGGTGGAGCACTTAGACGACATTGTAAGACATATCTCTGTACTCAAGTGATGTGGGGATGACCTTTTGAATGGTAATTATTTTAAACCCTCTTCCTTGCTTGATCTACCACTGCCGTCTCTATCATGATCAATTATGATTTTCTGCTAGGTTAATAATGTCTGTTTTCTTGCTATGGTTTAAGAAGTACAAAGGAAGCGTAACCTGCGCTTGTTGCAGAGTGCAGACAATAATGAGCTAAAGACTAGGAATCAAATGAGAATGACAAATGGAAACTCAGGTACCATTGACAGCTTCATGCTAGGAGAAGACAGGAATTAACAGGGATGGATCCGCAGGGGTGTGGAATAGGGACAGGTGAAGGTTAGATGCTCTGATAAGTTTTGCCCAGTTCGGCAGAAGATGTCGGCCTGCAGGAGGGTTTCTGAGACTGAGAGTCTGGCAGAAAAGCATTTGGGACTGGCTGCAAAGAACTGAAACAGCAAGGACGATAGAAGGACATTGTAGTGTGGAAAAATAAAACACACACACACTCAATGACAGAAGGTTTTTTGTTTGTATGTTTATTTTTTGTAAGCCCTAGTTTGATGATGATGATGATGATGATGATATATTTGGATTTATAATGTTTATTAATAATACTTGTTACTGGATGTTCGGGATGAAAAGGGGGATAGTGGGCAGCTCAAAATGGATGGAAAGCTTGCTAGTCTAGTTCCTATGCCTGGCTTGATATGGTAGCTAGCTGTATATTGAAACTAATGCCCCCCACCCTTAAAGCAGGATGGACCTTACTTACTATTAGAAGGCCCAAGGCAGATGTTGCAGACTGCAGTTTTGTGCAGCAACAGTAAATGGAAATGGCACTTGCTTGCTTCTCAGCACTGCTTTGCTACATACATGCCTTGCTTCTGTTCTAAACAGTAGTAGGGAAAAGAATGGCAGATGGGAAAGACACCATGCAAGGAGAAAAATCAAGTTGGTTTCTACCATCTCTGCATGAAGCAGGATTCAAGCTGAAATGTGGGGTTCTCACAAACTGAGATTTACAATTCTCTCTCCTCTATGTACCAGAATATTTTTGTATTTAATGTTCTGATTCTAGATATCTTTGCACATATATGCTTTGATTGCAGTCACACATATCATGTGGCTTATCATTATTACTATTATCACTTTGTGTGCACTTTTGCATATAAAGTGTTTTTGTGTTCATTTTTGTACACTTGGGGGGGGGGGCAAACTGTAGCACATATGTTGGAAATATCTATATTCCACCAGCAAACTGCATTTGTGTTTTGATTTCAGATGTGAATCTGGTACATTCACATTGAAATGTGAACTGAGAACATTTCTCCCCCATCCCTACGTTGGGAGTAAGCCCCATAGGATACACTGGGACTTACTTCTGAATAAGGATGCATAGGATTGCACTGTAAAATATTTCTATAGAAAGGGCAGGAATCTATGTTTCTCCTTGCCACACATTTTTAAGAATCTGAGAAGTGATGAGGAATAGTTAGTTAAAAAAAAGGCAAGCTCTAGGAACAGTTTGGTAATGGGACAAGCTGCCAAGACAGGCTGAGGAAATACAAAATCTGACAATATACAAGGCACAGATGAGGCGTACATCTGTCAGTGAGGCTTTCAGACCCACCACTAGCTGAATGATGCACCCGAGGCTTCCCTCTCACCAAATGAACCTATGATTTCTCATTGGTGCCTAATTTTGATTGTAGCTGCCTGTGAGCGAACAATCATGATCATTTCCTAATGTCTACATGCACATCTGGAGTGCAAACATTTAATATTGTAGCTGGCTTTTATTGCCAATTCTCCTAACTCCCTTATCAATTCTCTCTCTTTCCCCTGAAATGTCTTTGTTTTATACTTCTTACTCTTCACTGTTTCACTTTCCCTTCTTCTCTATATGCACAATTAACTCTTTTGTTTCTCTCCCAAACACATATCCATAATGTATGTACATTACTTTGAATACTCTAAACCTAGGTATTATGATGTGCTAAGTACTTTGATTATTAATAATTATCATTATTGTTGTTATTCACTTCTCCCTTGTCCCTCTTTCTTGTCCTCATCCTTTTGAGGGTAATCACGGTTTGCTATTATCCCTTCTCCAGCACAATAAATATTAAATAACATTCCCTGAGCTTTGAAAGCTCATCAGTGGCCTCTTGCTGGCCCCAGGCAATTGTTCCAAGACAATGTGGTGTATCTGCCTGCAAAGGAAGCATCCTTAAATTAGCTGTACAAAATATTCAGTGTGTGTCATACTTTCCTCTATCCTCACCCTGGAAAAAACCAAAGCCCTGCTAGTAAGAGCTGATTTACAAGAGTATGTTAGTGTGATGAAATGTGGGTTACTGGCTAGTTCAATCTATTGTGAAGCTGCTATGTAGGCACTACAAAAGGTATTCATTCTAGACCATGACTTACTGTATCACTAATAAAACCAGTTTGGGATAGTTTTTGGTCATGAAGTGACCTCTCACCTCTTTGCAACAGATTCTACATTTGACTTGCTCAAGAACTCATATCTCACCATGATAAAATGGCCATGGAACTCTCACCTATGACAATCACGTCACAACAGTTTACAGGCTTTCAAGATGTTTTGTAGGTTATGTTATTCTATTCTTATATCCAGGGATGGGCAACACATGGCCCACAGGACTAATGCAGCTCCCGCTGCCCCCCCCCCGTGCATCCCCACTGCCACCCCACCACCACCACTGTGCTGCCAAAATTCATGGTTGCAGAAAAGAAATGGCTATTTCCTTTCAAATTTTGGCAGCAAGCCACTATGGAGTGGTAAAAAGATGAAATTTAGTTTGAGAACAAGTGGCCCCAAACCCCCTGAATTTGCCCACCCCTATTCCCAGAAGATTCTATTCAGGTATAACTTATTTGAGGGGAAAGTCTGTTTTTGGCAACTTCCTAATTTTAAGTAGTGCAGAACCAATGTTTTTTCTGGCATTAGTAGAAGGAAGCCCAACTTCAGTATATAGCATAGCAACCAGGCAACCGTGAGATAGACACAACAGACATTCATGACAGAATTTGGAAAATATGAATATGCTTGCTTGAATAAGAAGAGCCATCCCAACTTAAGCTGGGTGCAGCCCTTTGAGAGTCTCTTACTCAAGCTAAGGCTTTCATCCTGCTGCCAATATTTGCACTGGTAGATCATGTGACTTCCAAGTCCGCAATATTTTCGGCTACAAATGACAGCCAGTTCTGCACATCATCACAGCAGACTCCCTCATCTCAGCTACAAATGGTAGCAAGATCCCTGCAGCCCAGGAGAGTGCCTTTGCTGGACATTCATAAGCAAGAATGAATATCCAGGATCACTTAACACAGATTAGTTATGATTTAACTGCTAAGAGATCTTGAATATTCACTACATAAATGTAACACACCAATGAATCACAGGGATTCTAATTTTAAAAAAAGGTTGAAGATGCAAGACTGAATGAAGTCATCTCATCCCTCCCTTGGAGTGTTCAAAGTACTACATGTATACTATCTTATTGTAATCCCTACGGCAATGTTACCTGTAAGGTAGCTTAGAATACCTTACAATTAATACCCTCATATTACAAATGAGTGGGGTTGATGCTGACAGAAAGTAGCCTGCCAAAAACTGAAGGTTTCAGCAGAGGTGAGATTATGAATGGGAAAACCAGGGATGCTGGATCTTGCCAAGATTCTCCAAATTCCACTTCAAAGCTCGGTTCACCTTGCTCTTGTTTCAGTTTGCAATAGATTTTTCTTTCCAGTTGAATGGGGAAAGTGCACATTTCTGTGTGCATTTTTTTCAAACGTGCACACTCTCCCCCATTGACTGTAGCATGAACACCCAGATATGGAAACTCTCACAGGAAAGAAGGTGGGAAAACCTGGGCTGATTTACTGTCTTGCCAGCCTCTCTACCATCCTGCCAGCCCCCTCACCGTCTTGCCAGCCTGTTGCCTTAGCTCAGTGTTCTCCAACCTTGGGTCCCCAGATGTTTTTGGCCTACAACTCCCAGCAGGCCTTTTTCTGCTGACCCAGAGTGGGGTGGCAATGCCTCCAAAGGGTGTTCAACCAATTCTGGATGGGGTTGTACTCTCCTTGAAGGAGAAGGTTCCGTAGCTTGGGGGTGCTCCTGGAGACATCTTTGTCACTTGAGGCTCAAGTGGCCTCAGTGGCAAGGAGTGCCTTCTCCCAGCTACACCCCTATCTGGACAGGGATAGCCTGGTTTCAATAATCTACACTTTGATTATCTCTAAGCTAGACTACCACAATGCAGTCTATGTGGGGCTGCCCTTGAAGACTGTTCAGAAGCTGCCGCTTGTGCAAAATGCAGCAGCCAGACTTATCACTGGGATCAGAAGGTCCAAACATATAACACCGGTTCTGGCCCGCTTGCACTGGCTGCCAATATGCTTCCGAGCTGAATTCAAGGTGCTGGTTTTAAGCTACACGGCTTAGGACCACAATACCTGATGGAACGCCTCTCCCAACTGCAGTCTACCCAGACACTGCACTCAGCATCTGGGTCCCTCCTCCAACTGCCACTTCCGATGCAGGCTCA
Organism: Shinisaurus crocodilurus; assembly: GCA_021292165.1. Classification (NCBI taxonomy): domain Eukaryota; kingdom Metazoa; phylum Chordata; class Lepidosauria; order Squamata; family Shinisauridae; genus Shinisaurus; species Shinisaurus crocodilurus. Next base: position 255,634,056 of record CM037878.1, on the reverse strand, counting down.
GTTGGTGACAATGAGGAGGAGGGCCTTCTCAGTGGTGACCCCACTCTGAAATAAACTCCCCACTGAGGCCCGCCTGGCACCAACTTTACTATCTTTTCAGAGCCAGGTTAAGACTTCCCTCTATGCCAAAGCATTTAATATTTAAGAGCTCAACACTCCACATGGGGGGGGGGAGTCATGTCAGCTGCAGGCTTAGTTTATTAACTTGTTCAGTATTGCCATCTTAAACTGGATTTTTTAATTTGGTTTTAAACTTTGTAATGAAATTGTATGCTTTTATCGTTATCTGTATTTTATTATGTGTATTATTGTTTTTATGAATTGTTGTAAACCACCCAGAGTGCTTCGGTTATGAGGTGGTATAGAAATGAAATGAAATAAATAAATAAATAATAATAATGAAAATGTGTAATATTCATTTTTCGAAAAATGTGCATTTTAAAGTGCACATTTAAAAAAGCAACAACACATTTTTTAAACATGAGCGCATGTTTGGAAATGTGCAATTTTTTTCTGAAAAGTGCTCTCCCATTCACGTTCATATTTGAGGTTGTGAATGGGTCAAGTTCTGATGGTTTGTAAACTGTACATCCCTAGAGATTTGTCAGAGGAACTTCCTGCATCATAGCTCACTCTCCTCACAATCGCCACTTTGATACACCAGCTTTCTAGATGTTTGACTGTGCCATATGTTACAGTGTTGTTACAAAGAATGACCCCAAAGGAGCCCTATTTGCAGCAGTATTCTGTGCATCTCAGAGAAACAGAACACATGATGGGTATTTATAATAAGAAGAATGAATAATTAACTGCACTCAGGAACACCCAGCCATTTTGAGTATAGCAGCAAAAATAATGGTGAAAATGTGTTGTCACCATGGATGACTTTAAAATTGGATTGCAACATTAGCGCCAGCGGCTGTGCTTTTTAATACATCTTACTGTAAATGCTACTCCATTACTACATAAGTAATTAAATATACTTTTGTGCTTACAAACACCATCTAATTTTATGTCAGTGTACAGAAATATTCAATTATTTTCAATTTACTTTGCCTTGTCCGTTTAGAATTGTATTGATAGCTTTCAGATCGGCAGCATCCAAGTATAAATTCTGCAACCAAATTCTTGCTCATTAAAGAAACCGTTTAAGAGCACTTTAGAGAAAAGCACATCCATTACTCAGTGAAAGTAATATCTGAACTTTATTAAGGCAGTTTGAGGATAAATCACATAGAAAATACCAAATAGTTAGACTGATACATAAGAGATCTAGTCAAACAAATCATCAGTCACAGTCATAAAAGCTATGCACTCTTAATACAATTCCGCATATATATTTCTCAAAGAAACAGCTTCTGAGATACTAAAATAATAAATTACAGTTCAGAGGTGGATCTGTCTGCGAAGGAAATATATATATCTCCTCTTATATGCACAGGGGTGCTGAGAAAATTATTAAAATGCAGGCCTTCCCCAGAAGAGATATTACTATATCAAGAGCTAACAGCTCAAATCTTGGGAGGTACCGAGCACTTGAAACACATACTGTATGTTATGGAGAGGCAAAGGGAGGCACAGTAAAGTCTAAGCAATAATCAGGATTTGTCCCTTCTTTATCTGTAAAGATGAACTGGACTATTGGGACAATTGAATCATTTTCAAGAACACCACCGGCTCAAAACGGTGAAGGGATGATTAGTAACTTCATGTGTGCAGCTACTTTATGAGAGGACGTGTTCGCATTGCTATCTTCTCCCATCATTGACTTCTTTCTGGTCATTTTGGTCCATCAGTCTTAAGCTCTAAAACAGTGTTCTCCAACCTTGGGCCCCCAGATGTTTTTGGCCTACAACGCCCAGCATGCCCCAGCCAGCTATGCTGGCTGGGGCATGCTGGGAGTTGTAGGCCAAAAACATCTGGGGACCCAAGGTTGGAGAACACTGCTCTAAAAGGAAGAAGCCTCTTGACTAAATATTAATGGAGTATATAGGATAATGGGAGCTACAATTCTGATGAAGACAACTGCATGCTACTGCAATGCAAAAGAAAAAAGAAAGAAAAAGAAGCGGCAAATAGTAGAATGGTGTTATGGTTCTCTATTTTTGAATATCACAATGTGTGTGTGGGGGTATTACCAGGGATTACTTTTATGGCACTGATTCAACCAGGGTTACTTTTGTAATCCTGCGGGGAGCTAAATACAAAGATCAGAGCAGGGAACTATTTGCCAAAGCACTGCCTTGAGTTGAGTTGGTGCAGAAAATACTCTTGGTCACTCACTTGCACATATATAACTTCTCCCATTGATAGACTTCTCACATGATGTTGCCAAGCAGTCCCAATTTTGAGTAGTTGTTTGCACCTAAACTGGCAGTAAAGGGCAGGGAGGTGTTCCCTACTTGGATTTGCATACTTCTGCAAATGATTGGTGCCTGCCTCGAGTTCAAAAATCCCCTTTAACCAGGCATGGAGAACCTGTGACTCTCTAGATCTTGTTGGAATCCAACTTCCATCAGCACCAGCCAGCATGACCTATGGTTAGGAGTGAAGAGGATTATACTTCAACAACATCTTGAGGGCTACAGGTCTATGGGCTCTTTAGTGATTCCTCCCTTTCCCAAGCCACTTGTGCTGCTTTGTCCAGGAATGGCTCTCCTTTTTTTCCTCTTTTTTGTGTGTGCAGGGATTGGCCTAGAAAAGAATACAGTAATACCTTGGTTTGAGAATAACTTGGTTTGAGAGGGTTTTGCAAGACAAGCAAATTTTAAAATATTTATTTAATTTTTTTTTACTTGATATACAAACAACGTCTTGCAATACAAGTACTGTAGTAAGGCTTAAATTAAAAATCTCTGCACAAATTTTTTTTGGGGGGATTTCGTTTTGATATAAGAGTGTTTTGGATTACAAGCACGTTTCCGGAACGAATTATGCTCTCAATCCAAGGCATGACTGTATTGCTATTGCTAAACAGAAGGAGAACTGCATCCTGGTATCTGTGTTAGTCTGTGATGAAGTGCAAATTAGGATAGTTCACACAGACAAACCACATGCACATGCACATGCACATGCACACACACACACACACACACACACACACTCAAACCCCTTACATAGTTATCTTCCTTTGGTTCAGTTGCGGCAACACTTTCTCCTTGCCTGCTTGCTTGAGCTCTGTCTGCTAAGTGCCAGCTGTCATTGCCTGCTGGTTAATTACTATTCCACAAATAGTGGTTAGGGAAATGCCATCACTTTCCTGACTGGCTTATGTGCAGGGGCTTTCCTGGTGTTATCCACTCACTTCTCCTTGCTGGCAAAAGGAGAAAGAACGAGAAGACCTATCCCATGACATTTGAAAAACAAAAACAAAAACACACAATAGCATTCTCTTTGTCACATCTAGTCTGACGAGCTGTATTCCTGCTGACTGTGCCCACACTGGTGGTCTGAGATGTCCTTTTGCTTTTCCTTATTTCACAGGCAGCTCTCCTGTCCACCAAGCGGTGTGCAAATGGCCTCAGGTCAGCAGTTAATACTGTTGAACAGCCAGACCTCTTCAAGAGGGAGCCCCTTACCTCTTTTCAATGCCAACATCTGTGCATTCTTTCATTCATTTAAATGCTTCAAAGGTGGCTATGGAAAATCAACAATTCACATTAAATTAAAAGAATAAGGGCAGTATCCAACACAGCCCCTGCACTTGTGCTGATTGTGTTGTGCCAGTGGGACCCACCTACCATCAGTGCAACAGGAAGCTAGTAGTTCCTAAAGCAATCAGAAACAAGCTGGTTCTTGTTTCCAGAGTGGGGAAGGTCAGCAGAGCTCCCTCTGGGAGCTCCACTGACCAGTTCCATTTGAGTGTTTCAGCTTGCTTCTGGTTTCACTAGCTTCACTTTGTGCCGATGCTGGGTTCCACTGGTGCTTGGGCATCACTGGATACTGCCCAAAGTGTTAAAAATCACAAAACAATTATTTATTTATTTTTAAAAAAAACAGAGTTACAGGAAGAATAAAAACAATCATCCATTAAAAGTTCTGGATAATAAAATTGTCTTCAGTTGGTGCCAAAAAGCTAATCAGGTAGGTGCAAGCTAGATTTTGCTGGAGAGACTATTCCAAAACTAGGGTGCCACCACTTAAAAGGCCTATCTCCAGTCTCTAGTCCCCTCACTTCTTAAGGTCGTGGCAACCGAAGCAGGGCCTGTGATGCACATTTTGAACAGCAGGAACACTCATATCAGAACAGGCAGTCCTTCAGATACACAGCTCAAAAGCTATATCTGGGTTTACAAAGATTACAAAAGAACACCATGAATTGTTCTTGGCACCTAATTAGAAGCCAGTGAGAGTCTTTCAGTATTAGGGAAATGTGTTCTGAGCAGCCAGTTCCAGCCAATAATCTAGCCCCCATATTTTGAACCAGCTGAAGTTTCCAAGTAGCTTTCAAAGGCAGCTTCACATACAATACAGTGCAGTAGTCAAGTCTAGATGTTACCAGGACATGGATAATGGGTCTCTTCACAGCCTATCTGCATCAAGCTGCATTCTCTATGTCACATTAATTCACTAGACAGCCATGTCCCCACCTCAGAGTGCCCCATCCTGGGGTCAAGGACAGCCCTGGGGCAAGAAAATAGACATCATTGCCAAAGCTCTTTTTGTATATCTTCCAGTGGCTTTGGCTGTTATAGCAAGAGGCTGTACAATCTCTCACACGATGCCTCTGCTGTAATATTCCAAAAGATGTAGCATAGAGAGGATGCACAAGCTTATTCCCAAATCCAAATTGTGCTCATTCCCACTTGCTTTTCAGATGTTACAAGAGGGGCGTGATCACTGAGATCAAATAGCCTGTCTGCATAATTCAGGGCTGAGGGGCCAATAACACAAATGCACATCTCCTTCTGTTTTCATTTTGCTCTATACCCCCTCAAAGCCACCTTTCCACTCTTTTTAAATTCTCCATTATGCACTCTCTTCCCATACTCAGTGCCAGCCAGTGGGTAATGATCACTCACATGTTTCCTCTTCTTTCGGCTTCCTGTTCCTATTGGTGCTGTGGTGTCTACTCCCATTAAATAACAGGGCACTTTTACCCCCATAAGGTCCCTGTGCCCTGCCCCTCTAGCTATCCCAGAACCATTTGGTACTCAAGTTGCAATGCAGCCTCTCAATGCAGGCAAAGTCCTCTTCCCATTCTTTCCCTCCTTTCTGATTCTCCAAACTGGGCCTGATCTCGTTGCCATGGTAACTCAGGGCCTGCAAGCCAACCATGTCGTACTTAATGCACCCTGCTTTTGGAGGCCGATAAAAAACAATGTTTCTGTACAAGGTTTGGGTCTGATCCAGACTCTTGCTTCAGCAAAAAAAAAAGGAGGAAAGAAGCAAGAAGAAAAATGTTCCACATAAAAGAAAAGAAAGAGAACAATATGTAGGAAATGAGTCTGTGGTTTCAGCAACTGGCACAAAAAGAATTGCTAGATTGGTATGATACCTGCAGAGCTGTCAATCGTAAGCGCCCAGCTCAGGGAAACTCGCTCAGAGAAGAGAAAAATATCTCAGAGATTTAAAGATCCCATTGAAATTCACACAGTGAATCACGGTTCCCCCACAAAGGCCACTTAAGTTGAGACAGTGAATGAACACAAGTCCCTCTAACAAGGCAGTGCTGACAGGTTTGGTATTTCCTTTGAGTCTTGCTACTGTGCCTATGGAAGAGCGATGGTTCTTTCTGTTGCTATCAAATGGCCATATATGATTTGGGTTTTTAATTTTTTTGTTCTTTTTTTAAGGAGCTCTTCACAATTGTCTCCCTGTCTTCAAAGTATTGGCAAGCGGACCCAGCTCTCTCTCTCTCTCTCTCTCTCTCTCTCTCTCTCTCCACTTTGTCTGCTATTGGCCAGCCTAGCAAAGATTCCTACCTAGGAAATGCAAGCATCCTTGAGGTTACAGAGCAGGCAGTTTGTTAAGCCTCTGTCAGATTTGACAGAATCCCATCTTTCCATACAGGAGTTATTTCCCCAACAGTCCACCCATTTTCCCGACTTTCTGTTGCACAGTGTGCAGATAGAGGGATGAGGCTGTGCAGAGGAGCAGCCTAAATGGCTGGGGTCACCGGGGCACAGGAAGCAGGCCGAGACCCAGACCCACTGTTAATCCCCTCCCTTCCTCCTTCCCTTCCTTCTATATAAGACAATGGGTGCCACTTATTTCTATGGATAACAGTGCTGCATTTGTGGAAACTTACATTGACAGAAACCCCAGGAACATTGGAAACTGCCTTGTACCATTTGGCATAAAGCCGCTTCCTATGTCAGCTGGCTATGTCAAGTCAAGCCATTGGTCCAGCTAGATCAGCATGGTCTACACCAGGGGTGCAGAACTGATTTGCATTGGGATTTGCATTACAGGCCTAGGTATATACTGAAACAGGGATATCCGGCTCATTTAAGCTCGCCGGATTTACTGCCTGCTTTCAATATGATGATCGGAAGTGGGCCGAGTCGAGTTGTTTTTCATGGACTTCCCTCTATAAGATGGACTGCAATTTGCATATTTTTTTTCAAACTGCCAATGGAATTTGCCCAAACCAGCACCCAGAAAGCACATGGTTTTAACACGACTTATGCAATTTGCTCAAATCGTGCTAGAGCCATGTGCATGACCCGACCCTCATTGTCAAGGTTCCTGCAGGCCAGTGCAATGTGTCCCAGTGCACAGAGCACATAATTTCACACTCCATACCACCCACAATATTCACCGCAGTATATCTTTACAAAATCCATATAGTATAATAACTTCATTAGGCCAACCAAAAGATCACACACAAAAAAATTGTGCAAGCTTTCAAGATCTCCAGAACTCTTAATCAGGCAAGATGTTAGAAAAAGCAGGTGGGGGGTGAGAGTAAACTTGTAACTTGATGGTGGTGAATCACAGTGTCTACATGTTCAGAGTCCCAAGATGGAGTGATGAAGTGGGGGTGGAGAGGCCTGCAGACATTCAGCTTAGGCTCTGCAGGTAATGTGATGGCTACAGATTGGGTCTTAAACTGCCCATAGGGTTTCTGGGAACCAGAAAGGGGAAAAAATGTTGGATCCTGTGAAGAAAAGAGCCTTTGGGGGTTCCTGCATGCACACACACACACACACACACACACATGCGCACACACCCTCATGTGTGAACTGGCTAAAGGCTGGGAGGAGGCGATGGCGCCTAGAAGTCCTGAAAGTCCGGTTTACGGCTTTCAAATGTAAATGTAGTTCAAGCCCAGTGACTCATGAGTCTCCCTTCCCTGCCTGGCCAGGTGAAGTGCATCATGATTGGCTGAAAGCAGCAAAGCTACAGGAAGGAGGAGGGGAGGGGGGAAAAAAGAGCTATATTTCCCAACGTGTGAGTTTTAGTCTTTGTCTTTGGTCATCGCGTGGCTGCCTGGCTGTTGGAGCAATGGCGGCGTGCCAAGGAGAGGCTCAAGCCTTAGGGGGGGGCCTCAGGATCCAACCCCAGGCAGCTCCTGGTGAAATTAGCTGAATGAGGGCTCTGGTAAAGGCAAGCCTCGTTGGAGGCTACCCATCTCGGACCTTCAGGTAGATGTGGTAATCTCCATCAGGCAGCAAGGCTGTGCTGGATCTAACCCTGGAAGAGAACTGACCCTCAGGTAACAGAGTTGTGTGCCTGAGAGATATTAAGAATCAGGTTTTGTTATTTTGCAGCTTTACTGTGTACTAAAGTGTCTCTCTATTTTGTGCTTCTCTCATTTCCCACCTTTTGTTGTAAAGTGCTACCAGAATAAACCTTTCTTGGTTTTACCCCACATGGGTTTTGTAGTTGCTCTGTGGCTTCAGTAACTAAATCCAGGTTACAGTGCAGTCAGAAAGGCAAGTCCCTGAACAGAGATTCAAGTAGGATTGCAGACAGCTGAGGCTGGCAATCTGGTATCTTGAGATCTCTGGGGGTCTTGGTTCCTTTTGGGTAGGAAAGGGTGGGGGTGTGGCGGGTCAGCCAGCCCCCCTTCCTCCACAGATCCCATTTTGGAAATATAAAATCTAGCTGTTACTCAGATATGTTTCCATCCTGGATGAAGCACGCTGGCCTCTTTCACCAGTGGATCACAGAGAGAAACTAGGCAGTCTTTATATATTAACCAAATTGGAGATAATTTTAGATACTGTACTAGATTTTTTTTAAAGTCAATTTTAGCCAAATTGGGTAGCTTCACCTAGTAGCTGGAGGGGATGAACCCTCAGAGAATAAAGTTCCAAAGGTGGTGTAAAATCTTCTTTCTCCAGGGTAGGGTCCCACTGTTGAATTGCTAAATTCGGTATTCTCCAAATCACATGAAGAATGCTGGAGAGCTTGAAAGCTTGCACATTGTTTTGTGATCTTTTGGTTGGCATAAAAAAAGTTATTACACTAATATAGATTTTGGATATTTCTTCCAGCCAATATGGCTACCTTGGTTGTTTTTTTTGGGGGGGGGGGGAGCTGGACTGTATAAGTCCTCAGTCTGCACGTAGACACATAACACGAATTACAATGATGGACACTTTTGCTAGTGGTGAAACTAAAGGGTAGTGTGTGAGCCTGTGATATCTGAAGAGCATCCATTATGTTCTATGTATTTGTATGAGAATAAAGACTGACCTTTTGAAACAACAACTCTGACAACTAAAGGGCATCATCTGGCAACCCTTCCAAATGAATAGCATTTCCTCAAACAAGGCTCTTAGCATTCTGCCCACCTGCCTTTTGGCTGAATATTTGACTTATGCCCTCATCTACTCCATCTTTCCCTATTTACCAAGGGACAACCTCCATTTTCTGGGTTCTCCCCTGGTAAATCCCTGTTTCTATCCTGTCCCTATTTTTGTATTATTATTTGTTGCCTTTGGGAGATTCATTGTTAAATGTTTGTAAGTGTGAGTTGTTAGCACTGTCATACTATGGGGATCAGCTTGCTCCCCAGGTTGGAGACATCTCATCTCTAGTCTAGTGCACATGTGAAGAAATGCATATGCATGAACACTGAAGCACCCTGCCATTTTGCACCCTGCAGCTGTTAAGCTATTGAAAACTGTTGAGTAGGAATGTCTGAAGAATTTCAGTCCTTGAGAATCCAGTCCTTGAACTGACCTGATCCACACCTCCTGGAGTAATTGTGAATTGGAACTTACTTATTTGCACTTCCTGAATGCAGGGCTGGCATCAAGGGTAGGCATGCTTGGGCACCTGCCAAGGGCCCACACCCCAGTAGTGGCCCAGTGACAAGAGTCCCCTGGATTACTCCTCCTCTTTATCCTTGCAATCTGCTTGTTCACTTGCTTCTTGCTCTGGCCCAGACAACAGTGGAGGTGAGAAGGTAGACTCACTAAGGGAGGGGGGGCATTGAGTATGGCTTGCTCAAGGGCCCTCAAAAACTTGGAACCAGTACTGCCTGAATGTTCCAACACAGTTCTCAGCTTAAAAGATGTGTCAAAATATGTTTAAAAATGCATATGCTGAGAGAAAATGTGCATTTAGAAATGCTATTTTGAGAGAAATATGTTGGAAAAATACATATTAAAATGCAATTTGGGGTATGAATTTCAAACCTCCCACGCCAGCACGCAAATTAATGTAGAAATGGGACAGAACAGACTTATGGGTGTACACTTGTGAAAGTGACACATACAAGAAATGGACTGATCTGTCCATCTGTAGTAGGTCAATTTTGTTTTCTTAAGCCAAAGGAGAAATGCTTTTAAATTAGTGGAGGGCAGGCTATAGTAAAGTAAATCAATACATGAGGGACAGTAGAGCCTTCATCAATAAGTAATAATGTGGGAAGGGGCTCATCAAGTGATTGTTCTAAAAATGGGGTGCTACTATAAGTGTGTCCCTATTTTCATCCAAGAAATGTTGGAGGAGAAGACTTTTTACTGCCTCTTAAAGCCTTACACTAATAAATTCACTTGTATTTTGGCTGGAAACTTTCTGAGAAGTTATAGGCTGTTTCTTCCCAGGTTAAGTCATAAGTCTGTAAACATGTGGTCTTCATAAGATTCTTACAAGTTCTAAGTGGGAGCTGCTTGGATCTCAAGTGACAGTGATGAATCCAAGAGCATCCTCAGGCTATGCCCCTGTCCCTCTAGGACAGGGCTCTCCAACCTTGGGTCCCCAGATGTTGCTGGCCTACAGCTCCCAGCATACCCAGCCAGCATGGCTAATGGCAAGGGATTCTGGGAGCTGTAATACAGCAACAACTGGGGACCCAAGGTTGGAGAGCCCTGCTCTAGGGGGAGTGTAACCTCATTAGGGCAGGTAAATTACCCAACTCCCAGACCTGGGAACCACCCACCCACAGAGCCTCTGTCTTACCTGGATTCAATTTCAGTTGGTTGACCCCACTAAGCCCACCACTTCATCCAAGCACCTGTCCAGGATGTGCATGGCCACACCTGACTCAGATGTAACAGAAAAATAGACCTGGGTGTCATCTGCATATTAATGACACGTTCCTCTAAATTCCCTAATGACCATACCCAATGGCTTCATATAGATGTTAAAAAGCATTGTGCCTTGTGGTACCCCACAACATAATTGCTAGGGGACTGAGACAAAATCCCCAAATGCCACTCTCTGGAATCGACCGTTGAGGTAGGAACAGAACCACTTCAATACAGTACCCCCTAATCCAACCTCATGGATCTACCTCAAGTCCAGTTTTTAGAGGATTATCTTTGGCATCCTCTGTCAGGGTGGAAAATGTATAGATGCTGAAGAACTCTGGCAACTCTGTACCATTCCATCTCTCAAAAAAGAGCAAGATCTGGATTCTAGTCCGCACTTAGCCATGAAACCTACCTAACCTACCTCACAGGGTTGTTGTGAGGATAAAATAGAGAGGTGGAGGAGGATTATGTAAGCTGCCTTGGGTTCCTTGCAGGAAAAAAGGCGGGGTATAAATATAATAAATAAAAATAAAAAGATGTTAGAAACCCACTGAAGTACTTTGCATGGTAGACAAGACAAGAGTGACTGAGATGGGCAAAAGGGAATGAGTTGCTGAGCATTCCCATCCTCCTTTGTCAGTGGATTTGTTCTTTATGATCTCTGGTGTCCTAGGGATGCTTGAGGAATTTGCAAATACCAATGCAAACTGACCTGACCACATCTCTCAGACTAATGGTTAGATCAGAATTTTGTTATCCACCGGCTTTCATAATTCCCAAATGTTCCAACACTATTCTCAGCTCAGAAATGTATCAAAATACGTTTAGAAATGCATATTTTGAGAGAAAAATACATTTAGAAATATGTATTTAAATGCAAATTTCATGTGGATTTCATTTTAATCCATAGATTAATGTAGAAATGGGACAGAATGGACTTATGGGTGAACACATGCAAAATGAAATGGATTGGCAATAGACTGAATTCCCCATCCCTTTGCACTCCCTCATAATCTCTACTTGTAATTCAGCTGACATCTGAACACTTCTGTTCTCAGAATGGAACATTTTCATTTATTGGAAATTTCTCAAGGCCATGTAAAGTGTGGTAAAAAAATTAGCTAAGACCCACCTCACCTCCATCCTGAACTATTACCTTTAAAAATCAGTCATCGAACATAAATACAGTTTGGGATTATCACATATTACATCTATGCCTATGCTTATGCCTATATCTATCTGTGCCTATGTCTGTGCCTATGTCTATGCCTATGTCTATTCCTATGCCTATATCTATATCTGTGCCTACGTCTATTCCTATTCCTATTCCTATATCTATATCCTGTCAATGCCTCTCTATGCCTATGTCTATGCCTATGTTTATTCCTATGCCTATGCCTATATCTTTCATCTATCTATCTATCTATCTATCTATCATCAATCTACCCACTCCCCTCAAAATTATAAAACTGGATAGGGGGGAAACAAGCAGACAACTTATAATATACAGTAGATCTCCTTTATTCCAATACACACTGTGGCTCAATTTACTTAGGAAGATGAGAATGAGCAAAACACTTAATCGTGAGGTTCTCTTTGTGGCTAGTATTACATTTGTCATAATGTATCATAATGTGTCATAATGTCCTTGTATTCATCTATGGTTCAGCTACACAGGAAATACTGTGCATTATGGTTTGCCCTGTCTCGAAAAGGATATCATACCACTGGAAAGGGTACAGAAAAAGAACAACTGAAATGATAAAGGCCTTGTGTTTGTTTTTTTAATGAGAAAAGGCTGAAATGTTTCTGACTTTTAAGTTTAGAAAAAAAAAAGATGTCAAGATAGAGGGTTATAAAATTATGATGGGGTGGACAAATGTGTTAATTTGGTTTCTTTCAGTTTCTCATTTTTCTAATCCTGAATTCAGTTCATCTCATACTTTGAGAATTTCTCCAGTCTCAAGTTTGGCTAATTCCAAACTTTAAGATTTATTTATTCTTTACATCTCCATGAAAATCCATAAGCATTTCTTTGTGCACGTTTCTCCTAATACCTGCATTTTTCCATAATATGAACATTTTTTGCAAACAATTTTCCTAATATAATGCATGTTTGTATGTTTTCCCTAAAATACACTTTTGTGTATACTTTTTTTTTATTGTATAACTCCATTGCAAAATTTGGAGAAGTGCAAATGTTGAAGGAATTTTGATTGGCACAGTGGTTCAAAAGTGTGAAATTCGGTAATTATAATGCAAAATGAATGAATTTCTCCCCCATTCCTAGCATGGTAGGAAGAAGGTGGACAGAGAAGTGTGTGTGTTTCTTCCTCTCTCATCATACTAGAACTGGGGGCCACCCAGTGATTTGCAGTAGTTTTAGGTTCAGAGCAGACAAGAGGAATTACTATTTTCACACATATTTCACTTATGGAATTCACTGACACAGGATGTCGAGATGAGATGGCCACTAGCTTAAATGGCTTTAAAAGAGGATTAGGAGCATAGTAGGAAGCTGCCTTATACTGAGTCAGACCATAGGTCTATCTAGGCGTAGGGATGTGTGTGGAACTCGATTGGGAAGTGGTGGAAGTCTGGCGAACTTGCTGGGCTCGACCCTGACACTCCAAGCTGTGCTCAGCCTACCTGCTTCCCCGGCTCGACTCACGTTCTCTCGAGCTGAGCCAGGGAAGCGACTTCTGGGTTCCCATCAGTACACTTTTTACATAGAAAATGGCATATATGTTAAAAACAGCCGCGATTTATGCAAGTTACACAAATGGCGGCCGTTTTTAATGTATCTTCTAATGTATCTTTAATGTACATTTTCTACATAAAAAAACATACCGCCAGGAACCCAGAAGTCCGGTGAGTGCCTTGGCTGGTGCTCGCTTTCGGCCTGGCTTGGCAAGCATGGCAGCAGCGCTCACCGAGCACCCAGTGTGTCAGGTGGTGGGCAGATCACCCACTCCTAGTATTGTCAATACAGTCTGGCAGTGGCTCTCCAGGATTTCAGACAGGATTCTTTCCCAGCCCTACCCAGAGATGCGAAGTATTGAACCTGGGACCTTCTGCATACAAAGCCTGTGCTCTACCACTGAGCTATGCCTTGCCAAGGCCAGTGTAAAACTCAATCTGAGCCTGGGAATGGTTGCAAGGAGAGGATATTTGGAATCGCTCCATTTCATCATCTCTCCTTTTTCAAAGTGTAACAAGACAAGAAATATACAGTTAAGGCTGAACTGCTACCTAAAAACAATATCACTGTTCCTTGAAAGCTTCCTCCCAAGAGTATTGTTATATTTGTGGTGAGTTACCACCAACCAAGGTGTCATATCAGTAAGTGCTGCTGAGTAAGGCATGTTGTTAAATCTGCAGAGTGTCTCTGCCTCAACATATCAGCAATGTCCCCTGCTATGAGCCTCTTTCACACAGTCGGACATATGGCATATGCTTGTGCACATAGTGGTTTTGAACTGGAGTAGCCTATTCCCTCAAATTGTGAAAAATAGAGATGGGGAAGAGATATTCATACCAAAACAATTCACAGTGCCAAAGGACTTCCTTCTTTTGCACTAAGCTGTATGGTGATGAGCTACAAATGTTGTTCTACAGAATGTCCAGTAATATGAATATTTCACATTATACGGTGCTTTTTGCGTGTTTGATGTCAATAATCACTTCAACAGCCATATTGTAAGATAGATCAGTGGTAATTGTGTTAAACGTAGACACTGCAGCTAAGAAAGGCTGCCTTTTCTAAGGCCACCACATAGCAGAAGCAAGATTTGAATCAAGGACTTCCTATCTCACAATTCTCTCTCTTTCTTAGCCACTATGCTACAGTAGGAAGTAGGGCTGTATGATGCTAAGAAATCTATTCCATTTAAGCCTAATGGGAATCTACAGAATTTCAATTCTGGTAAGGGGGAAAAAAATTGCGCATTTTTGGGGGTAGTTTGTCCAAATTGTAATTTGCAGGGTGAAGGATCTTGATATTTGCACAAATGGTGTCATAATTTTTTATTTTTTTTTAATTGGCAATCTTGTGCAAGTGCACACAATTGCAAGTCTGCATGTCCACCATGTAGACCCATAGAGGCACATTCCCCTCTTGCAAATATCCTTGTCAGTTCCATCCTCTCCATATACGGGTACTGCTTTGTTTAGCCCAGCAGAGCCATATTCCATACTTGTCAATTTCATCCTCCATTTCAAAGGAAGGGGGGGATTGACACATTCTTTAACAAGTACAAAATATGGGATATATTTACAAGAGGGGAATATATAGTATGTATGTATGTGTGTGTGTGTGTGTATATATATATATATATATATATAAAATCACAACACCATTTCTGCAAATTTAAAGATCCCTCTCCCCTCATGAAAAAGTTGCACATATTATTGCTGACATTAAAAAACAACAACCCAGAATCCACATACTGGTTCAATTCGCTACAGATCAAATCAATGCCAGCAGGTGGGAAATGGAACAAAATTCACAGGGCTGAACTGGGAAAATCCATTGAGTTTTTTCACCCCCCAAATGGAATTCTCATACATCCCTAAAAGGAGCCAGTTCAGACATACTGATCTCTTTATTGGAATGAGAATGAAAGCTGTGCCTGCATGTTCCCTCTTCCCCTTCCAACTCCCATCTCTCATATTTCCAGAGTTTGTTAAACAACTGTTTCCCATTAACTATGTCAGAACCAGAAAACTGGGGATAGGTTACAGTATTTGGGGCTCCTTAGCTTAAAAAAGAATAAAGAGGGGGGGAAAGGTGAGTATGGGGGACATGATAGGCAGGTTTAAAATTATGTATGCTGTGGAGAAAGTGGACAAGGAAAGGTTTCTCTCCCTCTCTCATAATACTAGAACCTGGGGTCATCCAAAGAAGTTAATGGTGGGAGATCCCGGACAGGCAAAAGGAAGTACTTCTTCACCCAACACATAAGAAAACTGCACAAGATCATTGCCACATGGATAGATGAGTGGAGAGTTCTATTCATGAAAAATCACAAGTTTCTCCAAGGAACAGATACATGTGATCATTTTCAAAATCAACATGTGTAGACTCTTTCACATGGGCAGGTAAACATACAGGCAATGTATACACATCTACAGTATAATATGAGAACAAGCCTATAGTTAAACTATGAAATTCACTACCACAAGATGCAGTGATGGCCACCAACTTGGATGGCCTTAAAAGGACATTAGACATACTCATGGAGGATAAGACTATCAATAGCTACTAGACATGTTGGCTAAGTGCTACCTCAAGTATCATAGGCACAATGCCTTTCAATATCAGTTATGAGGGAACATGAGCTATTACACTCATGTCCTGCTTGTGGGCTTCCCACAGGCATCTGTTTGGCCAATGTGGGAACAGAATGCTAGACTAGATAGATTTTTGGTCTCAACCACATGGCTCGTCTAATGTTTTTAGTATCTGTCTACAAGCCATGCCAGTGCTTCTCAATCAGGCAATATGTTAAGTAAACCTCATCAGGTTTGAGGGGAATCTCATATTTTTCCAGTACAGGAAGCAGAAATTGCTCACATTCAACTGGGATTCAAATATAAAAGACAACCACCACCACCCCCAATATGTTTTAGGGTGCAATCCAATAGCCCTCCAACCTTGCCGGGGGGGCATAAGACTATTCGGAGCCCAAGCTCTGAGGTCCTATGAGCTCAGATCTGGGACTTCAAATGCTGAGCCCCTGCCCCGCCCCGCCCCGCCCCGCCCCGCTCCGCCCCACCCCCACAGTTGGCATGGAAAGAATCATGGTGGCTGCCTCCCCGAGGTCGCAAATCAGCCTTGGAGAGGAGAAAAAGTGCTGGGGGCGGGGAGGGGAAGAGGCTGGGGGCAAAAGCTTACACCGTATCCAAATGGTGCCTCAGACTCCTTCCTTCCCCCTCCAAAGAACCTCATCTAGACAGCAGGAAATGGCTATCTAGATGAAATGTAGGGTGCAAGGTACCACGGCAGCAAAGGTCGCGGCTGCCTAGCCTCACACCATGCACTGGATGCACATAAGCCTCCAAGTTCAGAGGCTTATTTGCATCAAGGGCAGGGGTGATAGGATCACATTGATTCCCTATCTTGTAAGAGTTTAAGATCGTAGCTAATTCAGCCTTGGTCAAGTTCTTCCTGTATCCAATTTGCTCTTAAGGATCAAAGCAGATAGATGTTCCATCCATGTGTACTATGGAAGGTTCCGTCTCAATTCTAGGCTTTGGGCTTTTTTTTTTTCCATTTGAAATTGTTTGCATGCTTTTAAAGATATTATAGCAATCTTTATCATTTCAGAGTGATATTTTGGTCACAGTGTTGCCTTGATTTGTGTGATTGCACCTTCATAAAAAAAAAAAGATGTTGTGTTTACAGTAAAATGCAGGCATTCTTCACTTGAATCATTTGTCATGTGTGCTTTTAGACTGTGTTATACACTGGCAGATTTAAGGGGGGGAAATAATTAAAAGACGTCCTGAGCAATCTGAAGCTTCAATGATTATTCAGTGCTTCATAGATGTCATGTTTATTTCCTCTAGTATTTTAACTTCGGAACACAAAGCATACAACGTTAAGATCCTCAGACTGGCAGCTTCCATTTAATCAACAAATGTCACCAATGAGAAAAAAAGAGGCACAAACTCATGAGATTTGCTTGATGTTACATAGGATTAAATGCTGGAGGTAGAAACTGGAATATGTTCTCACCTTTCTTGCCCATCAGACTGATCCTCTCTCCTCATAGGGCTGCCAATGTTTTGGGCCTTTAGCCCTGCTCCTTGCCTTGAACAGCAGCTTGACTCAGAAAATATGGCAAGTAAAGCTTTTCCTGACACAGAGAGATTTGGTGGGGAAACCGTCAGCTTGTTAATTTCTGCATGGGGTGTGGGATGGCCTCCACCGCTCTTTATCTAAAAGCAGCTTCACTTTCTTCCTCTCTCCTCAGTTATTACCTCAGACTTGTGGCACTGCTTCTTGAGAAATTATATACAAAACAGCTCTATTGTAGCTGATTCACTGGCACAGCTGAAGGCCACTAGAAAGATGAATCAGCTGCACAGCAAAGCAGAAAGTATCTCCTTGAATGTGATTTAATTCTCTTTGCCAGAGGGTTGCCCTTTCCACCCCTCCCCCCAAACATTTCCTGCCTGAGAGCCCTGCAAGCTAGTGGGAAAAGTGTCGCTTTTCTTGTCATGGAACTACAACGAAGGGAAAATCAGCACATGCTGAACTTCTCACCATCACCATCATCCAGCTCTTAAAGCAGGGGTGTGGAACCTCTTCCAACCCAAGGGCCAAATTGCAGTTTGGAAACAGACTGGTATAAGGAAGTTTGGGACATAGCCCTAAATGATAAACTAACTAGTAGTATCAAATGCAAAAAAGGATTGCTAAAGAAGAATAATTTTATGGATATATGGAATCAATTACTAGATTATGTATTAATAAAGGGGAAGGGGAACATGCCTTGTCAGGATATGTTATATTTTTGGAATTTAGACTTCATTTGATCAAGAGGATGGAAGTATATTAATTGGTCCCTTGGAGGGTGGGGGGGTGCACTTTATGATTTATTGTATGTTGTTTAGGTTATATTTTTGTGATATTCTTGTATTCTGTTATATTTTTTGTTATAATTTGTTTTGAAAAGTAAATAAAATATTTAAAAAAATATTGGAGAAGCCTTTGGGAGACACATTCCAGTGGTGGGCGGGGCTGAGGGCAAAAGCAGACAGGGCCAAAATACAAATATTTTTTTTAAAAAATAGCATATGTTCATGTCTATTTCATTGCCAATAATTAAGCCTTAGGAGAGGTGTTTCAACCTTTTAGAATGGGGCAGGGGGATGAACAAAAGCCAGGAACCCACCACCAAATGAGCACTGGTTGTGGGGGGGGGGGAGGAATGAGGCATAGCCATCTGGGAAAGCCCAGCCCAAGAGGGTCAGATCTCCCCCTGGGCCTGAGGTTCTGCACCCCTGTTTTAAAGGCACTGACAGATCTTTCAGAAAAAGAGGGGGCAACCTTGGTCCAGGGCAGTAGGGGTGGAACATTGTATATGCTTACATGTCCACTATGCTTGGAATGAGATATTGGACCACTAGATCCAAAGTCCTTGTACCAGTCTTCCCCAAATGGGTGCACTCCGGATGTATTTATTTATTTATCTATCCTGTCATGTAAAATGTCAAAATTAAATGGGTCATGTCCTGTAAAACTCTCCTAAAGAAAACTATGTTGCTGGGTGATTGATACAAAGACAAATATTTCTGCTGACTTTTTTTTGGTATTACTTCAGTTTGGCCACCACTTCCTCTTTTTCTGTGAGTCCTGCAAGACCCGGGGCAGTATCTGATAATGCTGTGGTGCTTCTACTCATTCCATTGTACCAGTGGGACCCACTGCTAGTGCAGCGGGAAGTTAGTGGCTTTTATTTATTATATTTATACCCCGCCTTTTTTCCTCTTGCAAGGAACCCAAGGTGGCTTACATGATCCTCCTCCTCTCCCTTTTATCCTCACAACAACCCTGTGAGGTAGGTTAGGCTGAGAGTCAGTGACTGATCCAAAGTCACCCAGTGAGATTCATGGCCGAGTGGAGACTAGAACCCAGATCTCTCGAGTCCCAGTCCAACACTACACCACACTGGATTTCCAATTTGATTGCAACTCCCATCATTCACAGTCCAACAAATCTGGAGGGTATAAGGTTGGGGAAGGATGCCCTGTAATCTCAAGGATGCATCTGTGACTATTACTTTCCATTCTCACAGATTTTCTTCTGGTATTTTATGTAAAGTTGCAATTCTATCATTCGGGACTTAAGAGAGACCTGATGGCTGTCAAGCTTGATCTCGTTGAGGTTCTCATTTTTCCACCACCAAGCTCATTCTGCCTATATTCCATGTGAGCTTTTTCTTTCCTTGTAGTGAGTCATCCTTTTTTTTTTTTTTTTTTTACACATTTTGTGTGTGCATTTTTCAAATGTATACAATTTTGGACACATGCACCCATTGTCTAAAGGGTGTTTGTGATCACTTTAGAAAGTATGTATTTTTTTCTTTGTGCATTTTTAAAAGTGTGCATGTTGTCAAACACACACACACACACACGGAATGCATCACAAGCTCAGAAATGTGTGGATTTCTGATTGTAAATTGTGTTTGGGTCTGTGTTTGATTCCTGGAGATGTGAATGGGATAATCTTGCATTAAAATGCAAACCTAACACATTTCTCACTCATCCCTACCAAAGGCATGGCTTCAGAAGAGACTGAAGCCTCGGCTCCTCTTATTCTGGCAAGTAAATGCTGCAGCTAATGCAATGGACAAGGGTGTAAAACCTCCATTATACATAATTCCAGGAGTTGGAATTATAATTTGGAAAGACTCCACAATATGGAGTCCTCACTTAAGGCTCAACTATCCTTTTTCTAAATTGACCTCGGATATCTCTGTTGATGAACAGAAATTATTCTGTCAGTATTTTTCATCAAATAAAATAAGAACAAAACAAAAACATCCCCCCTCCCCGCGGGGGTTAAGGATGGATGAATGAGTCTGTTTCCAGTCCATGTCACTTCTGCATGTGTTCACTCATGAGTCTGTTCCATGCTATTTCTGCATTGATATGTATTTTTAAGATAATAATTAAAAAACACTCTAAAGAATCCTCCCTCTTAGCGAGGTGGCCACAGAGCCTGACTGTGCTGCTGTTGCTTTGCCGCAGCAGTGGCAAGTACTCTCTATGCCCCCCGCCTCGATCACGATGCCTCACATCAAAGAAGAACCCACCCATCAGAGCAAGACATTTGGGCCAGTGGGCAGTCCAGAAAGCTCTGCTGGCCACTTTTCTGCTGCAGCAAATAGCACAGCAGCAAGCAGTAGCAGTACTCTATTGCAGGAAGGTAGGCAGCTTCACAGCCAGCCAGAGAAACACAGCTTGTGGTGGCACTGGCAGTCAGTAGGGGGACACCCCATATACATTGCCCCTGACTCACTGTGGCTTATGGGTGGGCTGGCTGCATCCTTCTCCCATTTCTGGGTCACAGTCAGGGCTGGCATCAAAGGTAGGCATGGTTGGGTACCAGCTAAGGGACCTCAGCCCAGCTGCCCCCCCCTCAAAAGAGCCGCCTGGAGTTGCTTCTCCTCTTCGCCCTTGCAGCCTGCTTGTTCACCTGCCTCTTGCTCTGACCCAGACAGTGGTGGTGGTGGTGAGCAGGAGATGCCACTGCCTACTTGCTCACTGGCTCTCAAGCAAGCAAGTGGTAGCAATGATGAGAAAGAGGAGGAGGAGCAATAGCAGCTGGTGACTATGGCAGGGAGAAGGTAGACTCACATGGAGGGGGGTCATTGAGGGTGTCTTCTCCAAGAGCCCTCCAAAACCTGGAGCTGGCACTTATTTTATTTATTACATTTATATCCTGCCTTTTCCCCTCTTGCAAAGAACCCGCGGTGGCTTACATGGTCCTCCTCCTCTCCATGTTATCCTCACAACAACCTTTGAGGTACGTTAGGCTGAGAGTCAGTGTCTGGCCCAAAGTGTGCTTCATGGCTGAGTGGGGATTAGAACCTGGATCTCCTGAGTCCCAGTCCAACACTCTAACCACTACACCACACTGGCTTTCAGTAATTGCAGTCTTTCCTTCTATCCACTTAGGATTAGCAGTTTCCCACTTTCCTTCTTTCCTGTATGTATCATTCATTCCCTTTCTAATTTTCCCTCCCTTCTTATGTATTCCCTTGGCAGTGACTGTGCTCCCTCTTGTTTGGCACAAAGAAACTGAAAGGAAAAAAGGGGGCGGAGAAGGAAGAGGGGAAGAAAAAGATAAAGGAGGAAAGAGAAAGAAGCCTTGATGAAAAGCTCTTTGCAGAAATGCTGAGACACCACAGGCTGCTTATCCACATTTAGGCAGATGAAAAGTCTGGGAGGTCAGAGTTGTTGAGGGTGATGAGTATTTCCTAGTGCACTTCTTCAGCACTTGCCAAAGCTGACAGGACATTTGGGGGAATCACACTTGGCAGCTCCAAGGACCTGCCCCCTTTGGAACATTCACGTGCCTGTTCTAAGGGTCTTCAGTAAATTACCTTGCATTCCATCTGGGCAAGATGGAAACAGCTGTCCAAATGGGGAGTTTAGTCATAGGCTGCCACTGGCCCACCTTCCAAGCCACTTTCCATCCCTGCTTGAGGTCTTCAAGCAATTCAGAGGAAACATCCTTTCCTACCCCCCAACTGGATCCTGGGCCACCCTAGACTCACCACTTTTCTTTTTCAACTGACCCTGTCTCTGGGCCTTGATCAGCAGCCTGGCAGGCAGAAATTTAGCAAATGCAAGATCTTCTAGACATGGATAGAAGAGACAGTAACAGCTTCACCTGGAGAATTTCTGCCCCTTGGGTGACTGTTATTGTATGCACAGGCAGGATTTAACCTAATCACAAAACCACTGTTGTGATTACTTTGTGATAAAGCTCCTTGTCAGTTTGGATTTGTCAGCATGTGGAGGAATTGTACTGACATCTGACTTAAATTTGGCCTCTCCATAGATTGTAATTTTGGCCGTAGCTTTTTCTGTGATGGAACTTCATGCTTAATGTATCTGACATTTGATTCTTCCATAACAAAAGTGAAGAATCTTCATTAGTTTTACTGTCATCTGCATCTTAACCTTTCCAACTGTGGGCAGGTTGTTGTTTTTAGCAGCACAAATGAAGTGAGATGCACACTTGTGGCATAGGGAGTGCAACTGACAGGTTGTCCCCAGACAATGACAAAATGTCACTCACAGGCATGCTTGGGAAATACAGGTTGGGAGAAACAGGACTGGACTTTGTGTTGGCCTCCTAGTAAAATACGGTAAAGCTACTGTAGCAGTCAAGCATTGACAGAATCCCTATTGCTCTCTCTCCTGTCAGTATTGTTCGTCATTATTGGCAACTATTGTTACAGGTGCAGCCTCTCTAATTGGTAGTATTGGGAGGTCTTCCACTTCTCAGCACCAAGGAGTTAAATGCCTGGCATATCTGGAGCAAGCGCCAGGGGAAAGAAGCAATGCAGGAGAAGACCAGAGTGTCTTGTCTCTAAGGTGCTTGAATTTAAATGCAGTTGGAAAACTATTCTTGGAGCCCCCAATGCACTACAGATCCGACAGCGGCTGCTGCTGATACAGAATAGACAAGTGCTTCCAAGTCAAAGGTCTAAGCCCTTCCAAGCTCCAAGGTAACCTTTCAACCACACATTTGAAACAGGCTGTGTCTACAGTGTCAATTTAATCAAACTTGGTGTGTGCGTGTGTGTGTGTGTGTGTGTCTTGCTAAGAGCCAAACCATGATTTAAACAGAAGAAGGCGATAGCGGAAACAAACAAGCGAACACTCATCTTTTCTGATGACACTCTACTAGTCTTGTTCAGGCATTTGCCTGAACTCATGAGGGCTAACAGTGTGTAGAGGAATAGAGCCACTCACCCTGGCCCACCCCCAGTATCCCAGTAAGTCCCCTGCCTTAATTCTTTACCTTGCCATAGTGAGTGGCCAGGCCTGAAGAGGTGGATTTCTACTTGTTTTTGCTTGAACACAAGTCTTCATGCTTGATCAGGGTCCCCAACTGTACAGAGAGTTCGACTTGCATTCAAGTGAACCCAAATAGAACTCCTCTTCAGAACTCCCTGCCCAATGTGAGGAGGTCTGGAATTGAGGGGGTGGGTTCAGCATGCACCGGACCATCCACCGACCTACCTTTAGCTCAGGGGTCTGAATGCACTGAGTTCTAGAATCAGGATGAGGAGCGGCAGATGGGCCATTATTATGGAGACAATGAGGTAAATCCCCCCCAAAAAAATATTTAGGGTGCAATCCTATGCATGTTTAGACAGAAAAAAAGTCCTGCAACTCCCAGCATTCCCCAGCCAAGGAATTGTAGGACTTTTTTTTTTCTGTCTAAACATGCATAGGATCGCACCCTTAATTAGTTTTGGGATTTCCTCAGCTAACCCAATATGAATAAGGAGACCAAAGGAAAAACAAGGAAAGGGCATTTTGATATTTTCTGAAATTCCCTCTTTTACATATCTATGAAATGTTCGAGAATCTTGCCTTGCTTTGCAAGTTTGCATTTGCTCACCCGTAATGATGACAACAGGCTGGAGAAACAAGAGGGTTTCTAGGAAAGCTAAATGAGAACTATATTTTGAATGAGCAGAATGGGGGCAGAGAGTGGGGGGGGGAGGAAAACATGAAAAAACCCAAGTGTTGTTAGAGAAACAGCAATGGACAGTGGACCAGCTTATTCATTGCTGCTTGAGCCTCTGTTCTTACGGTTGCGAACTCCTGTCCTGACACAACCAAAACTCTTGTGCATTTCAGCAAATACAGTTTCTCGTCACAGTGATGAAAGAAACTGCACCTGTGAAAATTCTCTCCCCTAGCTATTGAATTCAAAACTATTAAATTCTGTAATTTCTTATTTAGAGAATGAGTTCTATCGTCTTTAGGATAGGGGAGGGGAGGGGGCCATAGTTCAGGGCTAGAGCAAATCCTTTCCATGCAAAAGGTCCCAGGTTTAATCCCTGCTAGTTCCTGATAGGGTGGGAAAAGACTCGGACCTGTAACCCTGGAGAGACTCTGTCCATTAGGCAATACTGAGAGAGAGATGGACAAAAAGTCTGACTCAGCATAAGGCAGCTTGTTATACTTTAAATATTGCACACTTATATCTGTGCTTAATAGTAAAAGTTGTCCAAAACATATAGGACTATTTTCTGAATGTGTGCGTTTCCTTTCTTCCAGGAATAGTGAAGTTCTCAAGAGAGTTAAGCCATCAAAGAGCAAGATTCTCTGATCCCTAGGGAGACAAGGCATGACAGTAAAAAGTGGTATGACTATGGAATTGGGGAACTCTAGTGTAGCAGAAATCTCTCTCCCTCCTCCCCCTCCCCATGATCTTCCATTCTCCTCCAATACAGAAATAAGCCACTGCATCAAAGTTCCAAGATACATCAGATTAAAATGAGAAGGTTAAATGTGATAGCACTGAATGGAAGCAAAATGTCAGCTTGAATCCTCTTCAAGACACAGACAAGTATTAGCTACTCTGATATGGAATTTGCCAAGGTATACGAGGCTGCTCAGTGCAGAGTTGGATAGAAGATTTAATTGGCAGGACAGACATTTGAGTTCATTCTGGGCTGTTTCTGGAAAATGTACCTTTTGGAGGCGGGTAGTGATGGTATTCAATCGATAATGTGCAATGAGATGGATATTCTAATTTCCATTCCCAAGCTGCTGTTTAATGCAATATATATGTCCACTACAAGGGAGGTTACAAAAGGACACTCCCTCCCAAACATTGTGCTCTTCCCCTACCTCTTGTGTCAACATTTCCTAAATCTCTGATGGATCAATGTATATTTCCACAACGTTTTTATCCAGGCAGGCCTTTCAGCATGTAAACTAGTCTGCTGCTGAAGGGTTGGGTTCTGTCTATTAATGGTGTTTTTAACCGATTTGTCTTTTGTGTTATGTTCTAATTGAGATTTTGTTATTAATCTCTTTTATCACCGTTTTTGGAGGAAAGGCAGGATCTACATGTAATGTAACAAACAAATAAATACACATTCATTGTGCAGTCTTGAGGAATAGCTCTGAGTGTATGTGAAAGTAGCCACAGTGAGCCACTTCAGAAATCCCAGAAATACAATGTGGGGATGCATGAAAGACTTTTATTTCCTCTCTCACTCTCTTGTGGATCTCACCTGAAGGACACAGACACGTGTTTTCTCCCAACAGTTCTTTATTTATTTATTTGCATAGGCTTGGATGGAGACTTTCATAGGATAGGATCATAGAGTTGGAAGGGGCCTACAAGGCCATCGAGTCCAACCCCCTGCTCAATGCAGGAAACTAGAGGAGGGGTCTCCCATCCAAGTAATAACCAGGCCTGACTTTCCATTTACAGAAGCTTAGTTAGGATCCAAGCTGCTTTAACTAACTAAATAAATACATAAATAAATGAGGAAGATCCAGATTTACACTGTTTCAACTGTGCTGATGGATGTGGACTTCCCCACCCGTTCCTTCCCACAGCAGTCCGTCTGTTGCAAAAACATGCTAGATCCTAATGTACCCAGTTCAAATCATGCACATTAGGAAGGAGAGAAAGGCTGGCAGTGGTCCAACAGATTTATTCTCGAGAATTGGAGATACAGGAGTATCAAACACTGCAAGTCTGCATCTCAACATGGATGCTGAAACCTCATCAATTTATACAGTATCTTCTGATGCAATCCCACGCATGCGCTGTACTATCAGGAAAATTCTAGCTGAGAAAGGGAAAAATACATTAGAGATAAACAGAAATCTTTAGACATGCTCACTAAGCAACTGGAACGGAGGTAAGTCAGGTCATACTAACTCCTTCAGTCCTCTCTCACCCACTGTCCCTAGCTCGCTCAAGGAAAGAAGATAAGCAGGAAGGCAACATTCCTCAGTTTCACCTCTCTGTCTCCATTACTGTAACAGAGGTCAGTCTGAACAGCAGAAAGAGAAGCATTTTATTACTTTAAACATGCATTACTGAATTTTTACAACACGCCCAGACCCCTAAAAATGTTACACAAAGAGTCAGGAGTCCCTGCTGAATTGGGTGAGCTGTGGTGTAGGAAGGAGTGGTGAATCCAAGAAACTCAGCAAGCAGAGCCCTTCTTCTTATGGAAGGCATATCCTGGATCCAACCCTAAGTAAAATAATAATAACAGTTGGGAGAATGCTGGAGCTCAGGGTGGCATACATGGTTCTTTCCCCTTTTTATCTTCACAGAGCTTTACATTTTCTGATAGATAAATTAGACAGAAAAAGGTAGTGACTGGCCAAACTTTGTGGCTGAATGGGCATTTTCATTGGACCATCAGAGCTGGCCCAAGAACTGTATGTGGCCTGAGGTGGACAAGATGTCACACTCTCATTCCATGTACAGAAGGCAACAGGGCTGGCAACTGAATCTTACTTCAATGCTGGCAACAGGGCAGCATCCTTCTCCATACCTGAAGGCAATAGACTAGCTTGTGGGAGAGAGTCAGGAGGACACACAACTCTGTCCTCCAGTACCTTGCTGTTCCCCACCCACCCAGCATCGGCCACCAGAGGTGGCCAACTCACTCTGCCTAAGGGTAGGTCTAGCCCTTTGGGCCACTGTGGAACACACATAGCATCACAGCTTTCTCCCCTAGGTAACCACATAGCTTAGTGGTAGAGCACAGGACTAGCATGTAGAAGGATCAAGGTTCAACCCCTGGCATCTCCAGTTTAGAAGGATCAGGAGAGTCACTTCCAGGCAGTAGGCAGTAGTGAGCTAGATGTACAAAAAAATGTGCACTTGTAAAAGTGTGCATTTCCCCCCAAATGCATGGTTTTTCAAGCACAAATGCAACTTTAGTAATTTGTGCACGTTTTCACAGAATATGCTCTCCTGATTGTGTTCAGGGGGTGCAAACAGGACATACTTGTATGCTTTGCAAATGTAAATGAAATTTCCGTACATTCCCTAGACCAGTCGCTCTCTCTCTCAGTCCAGCCTACCTCACAGGGCTGTTGTAAGAATAAGATGGGCTGACCCCACATATTCCCTGAGCACCTTGGAGATAGGATGTAATACAAACATAATATATAAATAACCTCACAAACACATTTGCATTGCTTTCTAGTATCTCTGTGATTTCTTAGCATATAATTGCCAGGGTAAGGAAGAAAAGGGGGAAACCTGTGGGACAGACACATTTCCGAATGGTTCCCTCTGGGAGCAGCATTAAAGCGCTTGCTTAGATGGATATGATAGAACTCTAACAAGACCAGAGCTCTAACTTGGAATCTAACTAATACAACTCTAACAAGACTCTGGAGAATGAATTCACTACTCAAAAGTTGCGAGTCCAGTTCATTATTCACAGGCCTTCCCTGTGAAAAATCTCCCTGAATTCGTTAATGATCACAAGGATATAGGTAGTCCCACTTCTTATACCTAGTCTAAAAGACAACGCTTCCAGTACCCGTGTCCTGAAACAGATAACAAG
This sequence comes from Shinisaurus crocodilurus, assembly GCA_021292165.1. Classification (NCBI taxonomy): domain Eukaryota; kingdom Metazoa; phylum Chordata; class Lepidosauria; order Squamata; family Shinisauridae; genus Shinisaurus; species Shinisaurus crocodilurus. The sequence goes on along the minus strand of CM037878.1, from coordinate 255,606,527 downwards.
TAACAAGGGGTTTGCAAAAGCCTTGGCCGAGACATGAATCTGAGGTGATTGGCCTCACTTTGGAGGTATGATGACTGCCTCTGAATATGAGGTAACTTGCAGCGGTGTAGTGGTAAATTTTGAAGTGCAGGCACTCATCATGACAATCCCTGTAGCCACACCCCCAAGTAGAATCCAAAAATTCAGACGGCTGTGTTAACCCATATCAGCAAACCACTTCTGGGAGTTTTTATTTGCTAGGAGCAGGTCTTTTGTAAAGCTAATGTGTCTTAGGGAGCAATCATATGGCCCCTAGGCTAGACAGCATCCGAGGGGCCATAGGATATTTCAAATCCCCAGCTCCAAAGTTGGAGACAGTGCCCTGATCTCAGACTAGAGGCGGGAATTGGAGCTCCACCCCCTCCTCCTCCCCCTTGCAGCTGGCGTGGAAAAAATCTCACCGGCTGCCTCTCTGAGAATGCTGGGAATGCAACCTCAGTGAGGGGGAAAGGGGGGGCGTTTCAGTGGGCAGGGTGTGGGAGGAGGCCGGAGGAGAGGCCAGGATACAAGCTCCCCTGAGGCCTCTCCAACCTCTTTCCCCCACCCCCTCTGAACTGAAACACTTTCGCGAGATGGGCAAAGAAGCCCATCTAGTGACATGCAGGGCGCAAGGACGGTGAGGTGGAGATGGCCTCGGCCACTCCTCCCTCCTTGCAGAGGATGCTCGCAAGCCTCCAAGTTTGGGGGCTTACAAGCATCGAGGGTGCAACCCATGGGATTGTGCACTCAACTGCCTATTCAAGGCCAAGCCACCCCAAAATACTTTACATTACAACAAAGGACAATGTATCGTTGCTGTGAAAAATATTTCCCCCCCCCCCAGCTATTGTGGGGATTGCAGCTAAACTCAAGAGGGAACAGAGAATTCTGAGGGGGCGGGGGTAGGAGATGACATTGGCATCCCTGCTAATAAAACCTCCCGGGCCCGGCACTGTGAGCTCTGCCTTCACCACACCACTGTTGGTGACTTGGCTCTGAAGCAGTCCAAGGCAAAGCAGGGTGGTTTTGATGAAGCTTCAAAAATGCCTCATGGATTTGGGGGGGTGGGTGTTTTTGTTTTCACTTTTCCTGGCCAATCTAATCTTTAAACCTCCCAAATGCATCTCCAAGCTCAAAAGGGACATGCTAGCAGAAGGTGGGGGTGGTGGGGTGTGTGTTAGTTCTGTGTCTGTGGCTGACACAGCTGCAGCTTCTAACCAGGGAATGATTTTATCAGGGCTCTCCTTTTTACTTTCCAATCACAAAATGAACTTCAGAGCAGGGCTCCAGTGTTTTCGACTGCATTTTCTTTGTGTCCGTGGCTGCAGAGGCGGCGGCAGCAGCACTCAGGGCTTCCTTCCAGCAGTGGCTTGAGAACCACTCACTGGGACATGTCTGGTGGTGACCACTCACTGCTGCTTGTCCAGCGGATGGCTAACACTAACTACTCCGCCAGTCAGGGGCGTGGAACTCCACCAAGCCCCCACACTCTGAATCAAGCTGCTTCAGCCCTTTCTTCCTAAATGCCAGTACAGGGAGGGCTACAGCTGGTGCTTGCCAGGAACTCATTGCTGAGACCCACAAGCTCAAGGCATCCAGGCCGCTTAGCTGGGGAGCAGGGATGGATGAGAAATTTGTTCGGTTCACATTTAAGTAAGTGTGAACTTACCAAATTCACACTTCCTGAACGGAAGCACATACGAGAACGTCATCAAAATCCGTACATTTCTGAAGTCTGTGATGCAGTTTGCAAAATAAATGCGCGCACAAAATAAATGCACACTCAAAATGCATATCTTTGGGGGGATTTATGTATTTAAACATCGCCCAGGGTGGCCGGGTGACCGGCCAGATGGGCGATTAATAAATATAAGAAATAAATAAATAAATTTAAACTAGTTCTAGGCTGCCTTTCTAGACAGGAGCCTTAAAACAATTATTATGCATATAATAAAAATGATATGGTAATAAAATGGCAAACATTCATAGAAACAACATACACCAGCATAGGACAAAACTGACAGCACAATTGACAGCACAACTGACAGCCAGTGTGGCGTAGTGGTGAGAGTGTCGGGCTGGGACTCTGGAGATCCGGGTTCTAGTCCCCGCTTGGCCACGAAACTCACTGGGTGACTTTGGGCCAGTCACTGACTCTCAGCCTAACCTACCTCACAGGGTTGTTGTGAGGAGAAAATGGAGAGGAGGATCATGTAAGCCGCCTTGGGTTCCTTGCAGGAAAAAAGGTGGGGTATAAATATAATAAATAAATAAATTGGTGCTAGAACCCAGAACAGTCTAATAAAGCATAATCAGGGTAAGGCCAGGATAAGCAAGTCAGTCTTCAGGGCCTTCCTAAAAGCCTGAAATGATGGTGCCGGATGGACCCCCGATGGCAGCACATTCCAGAGGTCTGGGACCACTGTAAAATAGGCCCCCTCTCATGTTCTTGCCTACCTAACCACTGTCAAAGATGTTCAAATGAGAAGGGCCTCTGTTGCTAATCTTAAACCATGGGCAGACTGACATGAGAGAAGGCGGAACTTCAAGTAATTTGGTGCCAAACCATTTAGAGCTTTAAAGGTCAAAACCTGTACTTTATGGGACAAAATTAATGTATTAATTGGAAAATTGCTTTAAAATCCATACATTTGCAAAATGTGCACAAAAAGCAGGTGTTCTTAAAAATGTTTGCAAAAATGCATGAGGAAATCCATACAAATGTTCATATGGAGAATGGCAGTGGGGAGGAGACACACACACAAGCTGATGTGGAAACACGATAGAATGAACTTAAAAGTGTGGGGCGGGGGGCGGGGATGAGAACCTGAGCGAAATCAAGCTTGACAGATTGGCCTAACCAGAGGAGAACTGATCTTGCCACATCTACTGCCTCCTCTACAACTACCCTTAAAGTAAAGCCACAGGGATGAGCTGGGGACCGTTCTTGTCTCTGTAATGAAGAGCCAATAGGATCCACATCCTCTCTCTCTGCTGGAAGTAGTATGGTGCATGTGGTTTGAAGGCTTTAGAAGCAGGTAAGATCCTACAGCTTGCACCACACACTATTCTAACACCATTACAAAACACAGTTGCACAAGTCACACAAGTCACACAACCAAAAATGATTACAGGCTTCCTTTGCACAAAAAAAGCACATGAACCTATCTGAAATTTGGCAAGCTTCATTCCCTACTATGCTTGTAAATTTCATCCAATTCTGCCAAAAAAATTTAAAAAGTTATCAGCATTTGTTAATGTTCCCATTCTATTCAATGGGAAGCCATGGGAGGTTTTGGAAAATTTGGCGAGACAAGCCTCTTCCTCACTTCTGAAGTGAAGCGCAGTGTCAGTCGAAGCTAAAGCAACCTGCTGTCTAAGCCAAAGAGGTGGGTTCAGAGGCATGTGTGTGTGTGTGTGTGTTGAGAGAGAGAGAGAGAGAGAGAGAGAGAGAGATTTGCACAGTAAGAACACAATCACCAGAACACACAGAGCCCAGTTCTTGAAATTGTAATGCAAGGCAGGGATGTGGCAAAACTTAGAGCAGATGGACAAAGTGACCTGAGTCACTTTTATGAGTGACTAAAAAAAATATATACCTCACATGTTCATGATCAGAATCTGGCATTAATCTAACGAGAGCTTTGTATTTGGCCTCATTTTCTTCTCAGAAAGCTATGAATGAAAGCAGTGTCCGATAGAGCTAGGTTTCATTATTGGTTTTTCACATTTTAGTAGCACCCAATGGGTGATTTGAAATAAATAAATAATAAACCAATCAATTTCTGTATTGTATTTTTCTGCTTTGACTTGCCAAGTGGAACTGCTTCAATAAGCTCTTTTAAACATCTGCTTCTTCTTCCCTCACTTTTTTTTTAATGTTGCCACTTGGTTAGACAAATAAATCTGCAATTGTTTTCCAATTTATGCTCTCATGATTCAGAATTCACAGTGTTATTTGCGCCTTCCTATAGCCTGGCTTATGGCAGCCTCCTTATGATGAAAGATCTCATTATAGTTAGCACTCTGCATTGAGGAGAAGCAATCAATTCTTTTCAGATATCTAATTTGAATCACTCGGATACAGCTAGCTTCTTCTGTCTTCTTACCTCCTATTACAAAACTTTCACTTCTCCCCCATCTCTTGATATTAGCGTATTTCAGTGCTAGGCTTTGGAACTCATCCGGGTAATCGGAAACTGTAGGTTACATTAGTCTCAAGTTTTGTTGAACACAGCAATTCTCTTTGCAGAATCTGTTTCCTGCACTCTTAATGGCAGCATTCAATGAACAGTGCACAAGTCATTTCCAAGTGACATATCTACTCATGGTCTGCAGCTATTTTAAACTTTGTTTGCCACATGCTGTGACATTGAAGGAAGTAATTCTGCTGCTCACCTCCCCACTTCTCATGCCTCCCAATCCGGTTCACGCTGGCATAATTTCTCCAGCTACTGAATCTTGAATATCAAACTCGTGCAGCAGGCAAGCTGCAGGCCAAATATTATTTGCTGAGGTTAATTAGAGAATAGCTTAAATAATGAATAAATTTGAAATAATAACAATCTGTTTGCACATAATCCACAAATCAGCAACATTTGTCAAATGTGTTGTAGGAAATTATTATGCCCAGTTCTAGTCCAAGTTAAGGCTCTAATTAAGGCTCAATGCATTAATGCTGGTGTAAGATACATACTGGAGAAGCGAGGGGGGAAAGGGGACCACACTGAACCAACTAAACTCACCAAACAAGGCCTCGTGACTCTTCTCCAACTCATGCATAACTTCAGTTAACTGATTAACTATTTCACCACATGTTCAAGTCCTGGGCTGGTTTGGCTTTTTTTAAAAAAAAATGCAGGCTGGTATTTTACCTCATTACCACCCATAGGCTCTTGTCTTTGTTGTGTTGTATTAAGCTCATCCAGGACTGAATAGCTGAGACTTAGATGCACAGTGAAACCATCAAATAACTGGATTATAACTATAAATGTGTCCAAGGTTAGCTCACATGCCTTTCAAAACCATATTTCAGACTCCCTAAGAATCATGTGGATTTGCCGTGTGACATTATTTAAAACAGAGCAAAACAGTTGTGGCATGTGTCAACAGTGTGCATACATATGCGTGCTATATCATTAGAATTATCCATCTGTAAATCTTTTGAATGAGTTTTTGAGAGTCCTAAATTTTAACCCACATATTACGCAGTGTTCCTATAAACTCAGTAGCAGTGAGCTTTCCAATTTGCCCTCATTTCTATTGTCTTGGAAATTAGGGGAACCTATTTTCTCAGTTATTTTTTTCCCATTAGCTTTCCCCTGAATGCAAACAAAAGGGTAATAACTAGCAAGGAAAAGAAAGAGAAGGAAGTGAATCATCCTTCAAAAGGAACTTCTAGCCTTGGTCTGAGTCGAAGAAATGTGCCATTAAAAAAAAAAAAGACATGAAACTGCTGAACCAGTATAAATTGTTAGGTTTTTATAAAGAGTTTAGGAATATTATTTGGATAAGTTTATTAAAATGAGAGAAACAGATGGGTGGGTGAAAGAGATATATGTGCAAACATGGATGGATAAGCCTATCTTTTGGTCCTGCTAGGCTCAGTGCCTGCAACATTAGTGCCACTGCTGGAATAACCTAGTCATAATCACCTAGCAGCAAAGTCAACAGCACAAGAATACAACTGGAAAAAATGAAAAGCTAATGGAGCAACAGTGATGGCCACACCCACAGCATCCCTAGCAACTCTGCTGACACCTATCAATCATAATATTTGCTCTTGGAGGGCAACTCTAAACCAGCTATGCACAGAAGGCACCAATAAGTGCATGGTGACAGCTGGGATGTTCTGATGATGACATGTGCAAAAGGCACAAGCAGGACATGAGGAGCAGACAATATAGCACTGCTAATGGAGGGCAGGGGGATTCAGTGAATTGTGGAGGCAGTCCTTAGTTCTACATTATTTGGGGAGTGGGGCTTACCTGCCATGATGTAGCATTCCAAAGGGTCCTGGGAAGTAGTGGCTGCTGGGAGACAGCCTCTGATACGGACTCTACTGTTATCTGCAGAGGCAGCAAGCCAACATTTTACAAAGAAGGGAAACATGGAGCCTCTGCTGCCACTGCTAACAGGTAAAGCCATGCTCCTGGAAGTAGGATAGAATCCGGGGGGCCTTCAAAAATGCAAGAGATTGGGGGGGGTTCACTGCCCCCCTGAACCTCAGTGTTTGAGCTGAAAATTCTTCTCAGAGAGCTTTTGAGCCAATCTACAGAAGAACAGAACTGCAAAGAGATTTCACCTGTAGCATTTAAAGAGACTGGTGAGATTCCTACCTTCACTAGAGATGGGCAAACTTCCAAAAGTTCCAATTAACTCTGAATTTAGATTAGTTCTTCTGTGGGGAGGAGAGGAAATCAGAAAAAAAACAACACTCAAGTAATTGTTCCAAGCCAATATGAAGACTTCCCCGAGGAGACTTTTTTCCACCCCCCTCCCCAGGAAATAATAGCTGCATTAGTTCTTAGAGGGCACCTTCTGGACCAGAAGCAGCATGACTCTGAATACTAGTTGCTCGGGAACAATAGTGTGTGAGAGTGCTATTTCCATCATGTCTTCCTTGTGGGCTTCCCACAAGGATCTACTTAGCCACTATCAGGACCAGATAAGCTTTTGGTTGGTGGGCAAAATTGGAAATGACCTTTGGTCCCCACCCACCCAATTTTGTTTCCCCCATGTCTGTTTCCTGCATCCCTATAACCAACACTGTGGGGTGAAACTAGGAGTGACCCTCAGTGGGGATTGGGCCTCCTGTAACCCATCCCCCAATTTTGTCCCTGCAGGGGTTGTTTCCCAGCCTCATGGAAGCTTATAGAGCAAAGCAGCTCAATTAGCTGGTGTGGGTGCAGTAAAAACAGGAACAACACAGTGGAGTGACATTGTGGGGGAAGGCCCCCAACCCCTGCTGGTCTTCAAGATTGGTGGGCCAACCCCCTACCCCTGATTTTGCCCCTGTAGGGTTCTTTTTCCCATCCCAATGCAAACTAATGTAACTGTATCGCTCCATTAGCCTGTATTGAGGTTAGACTGAAACAACAACAGCACTGCTGGAGGCCTTCATAGATAGAGTTGGAAGGAGCCTACAAGGCTGTCGAGTCCAACCCCCTGCTCAATGCAGGAAACTAGAGGAGGGGTCTCCCATTCAAGTAATAACCAGGCCTGACCCTGCTTAGCTTTCCACACTCAGACAAGCTGAGCCAGCGTAAGCCACAGGCCTGTACCTTTCCCAAGAAGAATGGGGGTTGAAAGGCTTGCATCTGGTTTGGACCTGGTTCTCTCAAACCTCCTGTGTTTGAATCTGAGCCAGGCTTGGGCAAACTCTTGCACCATCCCTTGGCCTGCCCCTGCCCCTAATTCTAACTACAATCATATTGTCTAGAAGGAGGGCTTACGGAAAGTTAAGGATTTCTGACTCTGACCAAGCGTTAGCTCATTTGGGTTGGGTAGTTTCCCTGAGCTTGGTCAGACAAGTTAAGGGATTGTCCTGTTTCCTTGCTCCCAAGACTCATGTGCTACCCTGACCTATGCCTTGTGCTGGTGGGTCAGGGGCTATGCAGTTCCCTGGAGCATCTGCCTGGGGTTGTATGAAAATTTTATTTCTGTTGACAAATCATGTGAGTCATTCCTGTTGACATGCCCCATGTGCAACCCCAAACTTGAATGCAAGCAGGAACACAATTTTCACAATTTCCCAAACTTGTGTTCATGTTCGAAAGTGCACACTTGTGCAAATGCTCACTTCTGAAAATGCACACTTGTGCAAACTTGCATCCCTCCCCAGTGCATTTTCACACTTTAGCCTATGCAGGAAAATGTGCATTTTCAATTGGGAAAAAAACACATTTTTTAAAATGCCGATTTTCCCAATCAAAAATGCATTTTTTCCAGGGCGGGGGGAGATACTCATATTCAAGAATGTGAACAAGGTGAACTGAGCTTTGAGCAGGAATTCAGAGACCCTCAGCAAGCTCAATCATTGCAGGTTCACCCATCGATACATCTGCCTCTGTGGGGTTTTGCACCGCTCCGTCTGAGCTGTGCTTCGTGTCCAGGACTTGGATTAAAAAAAAATATGAATGAAATCCAAGAGCACTTGAAATCTGACTGAATCTCATTTTACATTCCAAGCTGGCAAAGAACATTTCAGGAAATGACAGTTGATTTTTTAATACATCCGAACAGTACAGGCTGGATAAATTTGTATTCATATCATGTGTCCTGCTACATTATCTTTGCTATATTATCTCTTGTTAGAGTGTATATACTCCGGGTTGTGTAAACCAGACTACTGATGGGCAAACTCCCCTTACCTCTATTTGGAACTGGACTTGGACCCACCAGTCATTCTCACTTACCTGGCCTGGAGGCAGCAGTAGCAGTGGCGATGACCAAAGGCTTCACTTGAGGCCCCAGGCCTTCCACTCTAATACCCACCTCCTCGCATCCCAGATGCCTGCTGGAACACTGCTGCAGCAGCATCTTGATCACCAGCGACCTTTGGAAGTGCTCTTTTCTCAGGGCACTTCAGGCGTCCTGGAAACTCCATGTTCCAGGGTGCCCTGTGAAAACTGAATCCCCCAGATTCCCCAATGCCTAAGACACTGTGCTGAACCCATGTTCCAGCAGGTGCCAGAATGGGAGGCCCCCCAGCATGAATTGCTGTGGCAGCGGCTGCTTCTGCATAATTACTTGTCTTCTCCAAGTCTGTCTCCTGCCTGCCCTCAGTGCATCCATTCCCATGGTATCCAGACTCCAGAGCCCTTCCTTATTCACAATAAAGAAGATATATGTAGTGTATTGCATATGGTGAAGCCTCTAACTCTGCATGCTTGAGCTGACATTGGCACCTCATGTTCAGCTTCTCAGGAAACATGTCAGCGCTTGGAGTGAAAGAAGGGGAAATTGCCAGTTTGTCTAGAATTAAAAACCTCACAAAGGGGCAGGGTGGTGGTGACTTGGAAGAAGTCCTGGCAACAGAGTCTGTCCTGCACTCTCTCACCCTCACTCTCTCTGTTGGCTGTGCACTATTGGCAAGAAGGAAAGGGGAAGCAAGGAAGATTTGGAGGGCTGAGGACTGTTGTCCAGGAAGCCACCGGAGGGCAGGGTTCCGATTGCCATTTCTTGCGCTTAGATCCAAACAGAGGAAATCTGCCAGTTGTGGGTTCTGCTGTCATTGCTGTCTTGTGATCTAGTACAGCAATGGACAGACTTCAGGCTTGATGGATCTACTTTGTTTCTTATAGAACTGAGATCCACCAACCAGAGCGAGTTACAAAATGTTGTTGTTGGGGGGGAGGGGGATTCTGTACACTTAGAATTAAGGACCAAGTTGTCTTTGAGCATATGCTCAGCCCAAGAACTAGTTTGTATTACCAGAACTGAGCTGGTCCATTCACACACAAAGATTCACACCTGTGTCCCCACCTGCCCCCTCAAGATCAGCCTATTTTTTTTGGGGGGGAAACACTTTTGGTGTTATTATGAAGCCATTGGAAGTCAAAAAACCCTGTCCAGCTACTGCAAATCACCCTGAGATTGACCAGTAGATCCAGATCTATCATCCACTGATGAATTATCCCCAAGGAGGCAGTGACTGTCAAGAAACAATGGTGGCTGGAAGGAAATGAAATTCACATACTGATTTGAATTCACTAGCCAGACCTTTGGCTGCACTGCAGACTTGTTACCTCCTCCTTTCCCTGTGTTCTCCTGGCTGCCATAGCCGCCTGCCACCACACCATCTCTAAGTTACGTGGCTGCCTACCTTCCACACTTTCTTGCTAACTATCTCTATATGCTGATGAGATCATTAAATTTATCAGCTCTCCCAATTCATCTGAGGTTCATTAAGGATCCACAGCATTGCTCCTTTCATCTGGAAATGGAAAAGGAAACAGCCCTAACCCCTTTTGAGAAATTAAAGCGAAATGGCTACCACTTTATTTTAAGTGCCCATTAACTAAAGCATAACTGAAACCAAGTTACAATGAGCGCCTCCGGGGGATGTACATATGAAACACACACACAAGCTGTAAATGGCGTCAGTCACAATAATCAGCCCTTGTGGAATAAACATCAAAGCAATTCATAATGTGGGGATAGTTAAGAACCTATTTTACACAGAAGAGTAGGGAGACGGGCTGGCCTGAGAACTCTTTCGTCTCTACGAAAGACTCATTTAAGTCTTATTAAAACATTTGCCTCTTTTCCCCCTAGATTGGATTGGAGCTTTTAAATTATTCTAGTGTAAACCCCCCCCCTTCCTATTGTATGGGAAGAAAGACTCAATATTATTATGAGAAAGGATTTAATTGATTTCTCCCCTCCCCTCTTAATTTTAATGCTTCCCACCTCCTCACTTCCCTTACAGGTTGGGTCACCATAGTTTTCTTAATCTTTGGAGATTACTCTTGCATGATTTGAAGAGACGTCAATCGCCTTTTAAATCCTTTCATTTCAACTCGTTTAAATATTTTGGCCCATTGCTGGAGTTAATGATGATGAATAGGATTAAGATTAAACACTTAATAAGCATAAGGAGAAAAAAAATCTTTCATTTCCAATGCATAGCATAAAACTCTCTGTCTCCCTTGTTTCTTCTCTCCTTTTTAATATTGCTGTGCTCTGTCTGTCTCTGTGCTTGCCATCTTTCTTTGTTCTCTGTCTTTACCTGCACTGCTTCTGATCACAGGTATGTTAATCGGAAAGTTGTCAGGAGACAATCAGACAAGCACTTCCAAATTTTAAAGGAGGACTGTTATTGCCTCCTGTCTGCATGTGCTATAAAATCAATAAATTGTAAGGAGCCAAACTGAGCATAGGGACAGGGAAAGCTTCCTTATACTGAGTAAGACCATTGGTCCATTTAGCCCAGTATTGTTGACACTGATTGGCAGTGGCTCCCCAGGGTTTCAGACAGCAGATGTTCTTAGCCCCACCCGGAGCTGTCAGGGATTGAACCTGGGACCTTTTGCATGCAAAGAATGTGCTCTACCACTGAGCCACAGCCCTTCCCCACATCATCTGCCACCATTCCAGAAGAGGAGATACCAGTGCTTTTTTTCTGGAGAAAAAGGTACCGGAACTCTTGGATTACATTTCCTCGGGAGTAGATGGCGATTAAATTGTAATGCAATTAATAGAAGAAAAGGTGCTGGAACTCAGTTCCGGTGAGTTCCACCAGAAAAAAAGCCCTGGGAGATACCAAACGCATCTGCCCAAGCTTTTAAAAACAAAATTTAAAAGGGAAAATATTCAAGAACCATTTTTGTAGCTGCAAAGTTGGAATGGTTAGTATAGATAACCATAATGTCTTGCTCAGCATATAGAGCAGGGGTGCAATTGTGCTTGCAGTAGTGCTGCCGTGCAAGGCAAGTCAGATTAGGATATATTGTTCCATACCGTCACACCTGCTGTCAGCATGCAGGCTGCTCTTGGTACTCAGCAATTAGGATTGGGGTACAAATTGCTCCTCTTTACTCCTTGAATTCTCTTCCTAGATAACATTCCTCCTTGCTGAACTTGAGTGACCAAGCATGCAATCCTTTCTGCATCAGCAGCATATGGACAACAGTGAACTGAGCAGCTTCCTAGGGCAGCCCTGCCATGTAGCAGGATGAAGAAGTAGGAAAGCGGGGATAGATGAAGGCAGGAATTGGTGTCTTAATGGTGAAAGACTTTAAAGCAGTGGTAGGGAACCTCTTTCAGACTGAATTCAATTTTGGAGAAGATCTTGGGGCTGGTATTCCAGTGGTGGGCAAGGCCAAAAGCAGTAAAAAAATACCAGCATATTTTAGCCGAAAACTCTTACCGGTAGGAGTTAAGCCTTAGGAGATGCATTTCAACTTTTAGAATGAGTTAAAAAAAAAACTGTGCAAAAGCTGGGAAACCACCAAACAATCAGCAGAAAAGGGTGTGTGGTCACCTGAGGAATCCTGGAGGGCCTAATTTGGCCTGCAGGCCTAAGGTTCCCACCCCAGCTTTAAAGTTCTTGCACTGCTGAGCTGGCCCTTGGGCCTCTGTTTCAGGTAGAATGTCTTGGTTGAGCAAGGTGACTTCCTTTCAGGATACTGCACACCTCCCCTTCCTCACCAGGTTAACAGAAGAATATATCTATCTCTAGGCCAAGATCTATATCTAATCTTGTTTGTCCTCAGCTTCTCTGCACATCAGGACATTCTTGCACACTAGTTCACCTGCAAGGTGAAATATTTATTTATTTATTTATTTATTATATTTTATACCCCGACTTTTTTCCTGCAAGGAACCCAAGGCAGTTTACATAATCCTCCTCTTCCCCTCCATTTTATCCTCACAACAACCCTGTGAGGTAGGTTAGGCTGAGAGTCAGTAACTGGCCCAAAGTCACCCAGTGAGTTTCATGGCTGAGCGGGGACTAGAACCCGGATCACCCAAGTCCCAGGCCAACACTCTCACCACTACGCCACACTGAAAGGAGATGTGCTACAGTCTGCTTTGCTGAGTGCAGGCAAAAAGTTTATAGGGATGAGTGAATCTGTCCATTTTGTATTCCTCCACATTAGATTTTTTTTTCTTCTTTCAAAAATCTCAAGTTCTTTTTTCTCCAAATTTGAAGAACTTTGCAAATTTTGGTAAATGCTTAGCGAAAATTAACTGCAACGAAATTCTCACCCATCTGCACCAGCCAAATTCAATAAGTACTGAAAAATTTCCTGACTGTCAGAGCAATAAGACAATGGAACCAACTACATAGGGAGGTGGTGGGCTCTCCCAATCTGGAGGCATTCAAGGTGCAGCTGGACAGCCATCTGTCAGGGATGCTTTGACCTGGATTCCTGCATTGAGCAGGGGGTTGGACTCAATGGTCTTGTAGGCGGCCCCTTCCAACTCTACTTTTCTATGATTCCCAGAATGAAAAGGTCCATGTTGTAACTGCCGGGCACATAGCTGCTATACAAGAGGAGCTTGTCAGAATAAAAGAGGCGGCAACCCTAATTCAGCACTAACATGTTGAGTACACAGCGATGCAAACCCAGACTTTTAAGAGCAAAGCACACATAGGTAGGTATGTTGGAGAAATCTACAATGGATTCAAATGAGTTCAGATTTCTATGAATCTGACATGCAGATTCCACAGCAGACTGGCTTTCCCCCCAGTTGCGTAGATTCCAGAGATTTGCAGATCAGTTTTGAGTGTGTTTTTAACTTTTGGGGGAGATTAGCACAAGTGTGCAGTAACGCAAATGTGCATTTGCAAATGACTGAAATCCTTGTACAAAAAATTGGATTCCATCAATGAGCAGATAATGGAATGAAAGATGCATGACAATCTATGAAACAGAGACAGAACGGTTTTAACAAAATCCATACATCCCTACGCATAGCTCTGGGCCTGGATAGACAAATCCATCCATTTCAGATTCTCCCACTTCAAATTTTGTTAATCTCCGGTTCTCTTTTGTCCCGATCCTAGAGAACTTCATGAATTTGGTAAATTCCTATAAAACTGAAGTGAAACAAGATTCTCACCCATGCATATGTACAGAAACAAGGCTGAGGAAACTTACGATATGCTCAGAAGGGATTTGAACATGTCTGCACTTACCTGGTAGTGTTGTCCTATCATGTTGAAGATGTGCCTTGTCCACTTCTGGCTTTTCTAGCTGCTTCTAGTGCAGACTTCTCTGGCATGGCACCCTCCAGATGTTTTGAATTCCAACCTCCAGCAACTCCACCCAGATGGCCAATGGCCAGGGATTATGTGAGTTGTAGTCCAAACATCTGGAGGGCACTTGGTTGGGGAATGCTACTCTGGTGGCTCAAGGAGTATCTGTGACTCACTTTTCTGTTTGATAGGGGAAAATATAGTAGGCCACCATAATGCAGGGAAACTTGGCTTGGGAAAAGAAGCAGGCAAGACTGCTGTGTTTTATCCTTGTTTATTCCCCAGGCTCTCCTAAAGCTAGGGAATTGCACCTCTTTCTCCTTAATATGGGCAGACTCAGAATTAGAACACAAGGCCAAGATATGTTGAATAACCAATGCATTCGACTGATAAGGGCCAGATGTGCACATCCCACATAAGCCTCTTTTAAGCAAATCCCCTGCACTTCTGCATAAGAGGGATTAGTTAGTCCCTTTGGCAAATTGTTGGCAGGTGATGTGTTTCTGAGTTAGTACCTCTATTCACAATGGACTGCAGCATTTTCTGTTCCATACAATCCTTGTCCCATGTTATCCCAATTGGGCCCATTAAATCAGAAGTGGCAAACTGGATGCCAGAAAGGGGCTCATCATCATCATGGCATGCCGCTGCTAGGTAAAATATCACCTCTATCAGCCTCGACATCCATCACCTTAATGAGCAGCAAAAATCAATCCATAATTGACAAAAACATTTTTAATCAAAGTATGAGGCATTTAAAGCTTGGATACAGCCTTTCATTTTCTGTCCGTGTTTACACTACATGAAATCAGGGAGATGTTTGCAACTGGGCAAAGTTTCAAATTTGTTTCTGCAAACAGAAGCAGGGAAAGGAGATTGCTTGGTTACTAGGGATGTGAGTAGCAGCTACTATCTGTATTTGGCATTTTTACTATCTGTATTTTTCTTTTTCTTTGAGGGAATCAATGTTAGAGTACACTATGGCTCTACTGGTTTGACAGCTGTAAGGAATGTAAACAGCTGCTGCTAGAACAGATGCTATGCCTACTGAAACTGAAATGGGTTAAACAGAATCTTTTAAAACACATCTCTTGGGTGAGTAAGTCGCTGCAATCCTATAAGTAGCATCTTTCATTAGCATACTGCCCAGATCTTTTTTTAAAAATTTTTGCTCCTGAATCCCCCCCATGACTTCTCATCACATTACAGCTTCCTAGTTTGCTGCTTAACATGGCAAACACAGGTTTAATTCAGCATTCAAATTTGGGTTTAAAAAATAGGGTTACTTCAATTATGCATACTTCATTGGGAGTAAGAAGCATTGAGGTGAGCAGGAGTTCAAAATAAATGCACATTAACTGTTGTGTTAAGGCCATATAGATGTGATCCTTATTTAGGCATTCTGATTCTGTGTAGAGTAACTATGCAAAGAGGGTGAGCACACCAGCCCTGTCCTCTCTATCATTGCTTTCACTGCCCTGACAGGGATGGGTGAATGAGCAGTGTTCGAGGTCGCCAAGATTCTCTGAACATCAGCTCGCTGCTCATCTATCCTCGATTTGTTCTTGCATTTGCGATTGCTATTCGTTTTGCGAGAACAGGGAAGCTGTGCAAAATGTACAGCTATTGATCATGGAAGTTGTGCAAGCAATTCCCAAATTTGTGCAAATTTCCAAAATTGCATACATTTCCGCCAAAGATTAAAGTATGGGTGATTTAAAATGGGTGCATTTTGAGAAAGTTGCATATTTTGAGAAAGTTATGCATTTTTCAAGTACATATTTTGTGGACAATAAAGGCAAGTTCAGGAATTTGCGAACATTTTCAGAGACAATGTGCTTCTGTTTGCATTCAGGATTGTGAACAGGGCATTTTTGAGTGATTTGCGAACTGAAATGGAATTCTCATACATCCCTGAGAAACTCATAGAGTTTCTGAAGAGGAGAGCCTCCTGTATCCATGAAGCACAATTCAGAATGCTGATTTCCCAGTGTTCTGAATTGTATGGACAGCCTCCATGCATACAGGAGGCCCTCCTCTTGAGAAAGTCACCCTCTCCATGTAGAGGGCCATGAACATGTCAATGGAGGGGGCAGGGCCAGCACACTCCCTCTCCTCATGTGTTGACTCTGCACAAAATCAAAACACCTGAATAGGGCTTCGATGCTGGCAAAGACTAGGCAAATTTCATTGATACAATTTGAGAAAATTTCCTCCGCTTTTGAGACACATAACATTTGTTCTTCCTCATCCGATCATTCGGGAGGGAGTGGTTTATAAATTTAAACCAACAAGAAGACTCACTCACCAGTTTAACCTCAACAGCAAAAAGTCTCATTGAGTAAGAAGTTGGCAGTTAAATGTCAAGGGGACCAAAGGCTGCTGAACCTGCTAGCTTTCAAAACACTCATTCTTCCTTATCTAAGAAAACTTCAAACAAGTCACCATTGCCTTGCAAGCAGTTATGGGGCTTCAGATATGAGATCTGAATCAGCTGTATTTGAGCTACATGTTGACCTAATACGAAGTAGTGCATAGGTCTCAGCGGCTGGTTGCCTCACAAAAGCAGGGTCTGGCCTGAGATTTGATGCCAGTGCAAATTCTAAACCTGACATGCTCATTTCAAACTGAATTAAGCTCCATCAGTGCATATTATGGCTTCTGTAGTGACTTTGTCTCTTTGCACCAGCTATAGCTTTAGAACTCTGAGCCCATTTGGGGAATGAACCAGAATTTGACTTTGATTAGGAGTTATTGCTACTTGGGGTGGTGGGGGCTGTTGGAATCACAGACAATAGAAACAAGGTTGTTTGTTTGTTTGTTTTAATGAACTTTACTGAAGACTTTAAATAAGGGTGCAATATGCAGCAGAATATATGCCACAGGAAGGAGATAAATCTGAGATGCCTCCCACACAATGTCTGAACTGAATTACAGCAGTAGAACTGGGATATCTCAAGATGGTGCATAATAATCAATAGGACAAAACCATGGACAAAATAAAATAGATGACAGAATAAATGTCAACATAAGACAGCTAGACTGTTGGTTGGCCAACTGAGGTTGAAGCTATCGATATAGACGCATTTTTGAGTATCACAGGGGAAAGCAGTCAAAAATGAAAACCTGAATGCCTCAGTTTTGCTAGGGGAATAGTCTTCACTGATTGCACGTGCAAGCTAAATATCTCATTCTCTCAACTAAGGGATTTTTTAAATGGTTTCTAATCTCCCTTCTGGATGGTTTGGTGTCATTGACAGTGTTTACTAGGGAAAAGGGCAGAAGATGATGATGCTGGAATGCCATCTGGGCACCTTGGCACAATTGCCATTATTTGCAGGGGAAGTAATGCAAGGGGCTTTTTTTTTAAGCAATTGCTGGCTTTGATTGGTCTCCTTGGCATCTCTCTGTGTGTTTGCAATGGGAAAAGTCTGGGAAATGCATCAATGGCTGGCATCTGCTCTGGGTACCTTTGGCTCCACTGCCAGTATTTGCAAGGGAAGTAATGTAGAAGGTTGCAAGTCATACTTAGACTGCCTGATCCTGTTGGCACCCCTGCTTCTCATTGAAAATGAAGCAATATGGAGATGTAGCAATGTTTGTGCCTCTTGGCACCTTCATTTGGATTTGCAAGTGAAGTAGGGGGAAAGTGGATGCATCATTGCCATCCACAATTGCCAGTGTTTGCAAGGGAAACAGTCCAGGGGTTGCAATGACACCCGATTGCCATCTGGGAACCCTGGCGTTTTTGCAGGTATTTGCAAAGTTGGCTTGGGATAATGCCCCCCCACATGCGCCCACATACACAAATCAAAAACTAGAGTTTTGGATGCAAAAGTGTGCGTGTGTGTTACATAAATAGTTCGTGCTTGCTTCCAAATGGCTCAAATGCTTCTGGAATTTTAACAGTTCCAAAGGAACTTTCAAATTGTAGTCTTTCCAGGAGAATTGATGCTTCTACTGTTATAAATTGAAAGATTATTAGGTCATCTTGTCCTCTCCACGCTACATCTGGCTTGCTCCTGACAGCATATTCTCTAGTGTTTTGTCCAGTCTAATTTTCAGTCTGAAGTTACAAAGCCAACTCACTTGATTCTGACATTCAATGCAGCTGTTCATTGGAGTTTTAGTTTGTGTAGTGTTCAGCACAAAAGGAGCCCCATTTTGTTGGCTGGCTGATGACAGCTTTTCAGGGAAGGAAGTGATATCTGTGTTCATGGTTCATTTGACTCATAGCAAAATTCTGTGTGTAGGGCAGTATCTTCTTCCTCCCCCTTTCAGAGCCTGAGAATCCTTGATCCTTAACAGCGTTCTCTAAATATTGTCAGAAGTATTGAGCAGACAGATCTGCATCAATGGGAGGATGAGATCCACTATATGGCAAAGGACTGGAAGTCCCGAATAATGGGTGGGAGATCAACAGATGACTGAGGATGGTTTGGCTTCAGAATCTGAAATGGGTGAACTGTCATGAAGGATAGGCAAGAATGTAGGCTGTGGTTCAAGGAACGGGGCATGATCAGAACTAAAATCAGAACAGCAAAGCTGTCTTGCAACATAACCCATATAATTGCTGCATCTGATAGGGATACTAATTGAGCTCATTGAGGTTCTCCAACTTCAACCTCAAAGTTCGTTCTAGCTCATGGCTGTATTAGATTGTGAGCTTTGTTCTTTTCTTTTCATATGAATATTTGTGTGTATTTTTGTGTGTATTTTCCCCAAAGGTATGCATTGATTGTGCACTATTTTTCTCCAATTAATTGTTGTCAGCATTTTTCAAAAGTATACATTCTGGTCTGCGTTCAGTTCTGGGGGGTAAATTCTCATTCAAGACAAGCTGAAATGAATTTCTCCTCTATCCCTAATTAAGGAAGAAGTCCATTGATCAGATTTCCAAGAACTGAATTTTAGTTTGGAACAAAGAACAATTTCCTAGCCCTCATGGTTACACCAACAATAATAAAATAATTAATTTCACTCTTCAGCTCTCTTCGCCCTGTCCATGTGGTAACCCAGGAAACAATAGGAGTCTTCAAAAAGCTTCCAGTTATATATGCCCAGATATCTACTGTATCTCTGAGCATAAAGGCAAGTGGGGCAACAGTAGATCTGACAGAGAGAAAATTGTATAATGACACTAATCCTTTTCACTAAATTACTCAGGGCTGGATCCTGCCTCAACAACAGCAACAGCAATGTATTTCTCTGCTCCCTCTATACCTTTCCTATGCCACAGGGATATGGCTGGATGATGTACCAGCCAGGGCTGGCGCTACCGCTAGGCCAACTAGGCTGTTGCCTAGGGCGCGTAGCGGAAGAGGGCGCAGAACGCTGCGCTCCTCTTCGCTGCCGGCGCGCTCCTGCCCTGCCCGCCCGCCTCTCCGAGAAAGCCAGGTCAGTGCGGGGGATTGCGCCCGGAGTAGTGGTGGGGCCGAGCCTGGGCGCCTCCCCCCCACCTTGCCTCGCCTCCGCGCCGCCTCCCACCTCGCTTCGCCTCTGCGCCGCCTCCCCCCCGCGCCGCCTCCCCCCCACCTCGTCTCGCTTCGCCTCTGCGCCGCCTCCCCCCCGCGCCGCCTCCCCCCACCTCGTCTCGCTTCGCCTCTGCGACGCCTCCCCCCCGCCGCCTCCCCCCCACCTCGCCTCGCTTCGCCTCTCCTCCGCGCCGCCTCCCCCCCCGACACCTACCTTCTCCGCGGTTACCGGAGCCCCGCCCGCGCTCTGTTTTGGCGGGAAGAACCAGGGCAACAGGGCTTAAACAGCCCTGTTGCTCTGGTTTCCCCCGGCCAAAAACAGAGCGCGGGGGTCCCTTTTCGGAGGAGGCGTGGGAAGGTAGGTGGGGACGGCAGTGGCAGCGGCAGCGGCAGCGGCAGCGTGTGTGTGGGGGTCTGGTGGCGGCGGGGGGGGCGGGAGGTTGCAGAGCAGGGCTGCTTTCCTGAGCCCCCCCCACAGCACGAGAGGGGGGGCGCTAAATATAATTTAGCCTAGGGCGCCAAACTGCCCTGCACCGGTCCTGGTACCAGCTCAAGTCTCAATGCTGATTCACATTGCTGCCGCCCCGCCAAATCAAATGTTGTTCTTATTTGATTCATGCAGAATTGTATGTGCGCAAAGACATAATGTGCCTTTCTTGTCCTAACCTTCGGGATTCTCAGCCTCTTGAAGGTGCAATGGGAGCAAGAAGTCCCCTACCAGAGGTCAATAGCCATATGGCCTGGCCTTTTTCCTCCTTCTGCCCCCGCTTTCCCCCAATCCTCTGGCCATCAGTTTCCTTATGCTGGCTGCCAAGCAAGCACCTCACACAGACACACAGAGCTACTGGGCAACAGTTTTTTTTCCCTTAATGTGTGTGGGATTCAGCAGTTCCTTCTTTTTTTAAACTCTCTTTTAGTTTAATAGCTTCAGATGGCCTATTTTGTATGAATGTGATGCAGATATGCTATCTGTGGAGAGGTGGCTTATTCTGTCCCATTGGATCATGCAGATGCTTCTGTCCCCATGGCCAGTCACTGCACAACCACAGTCAGAGGATGGCCAGTGACTGGCAGCAAGTTGGGAAAAGAAGAAAAATCCCTCATGCCACAATAACAACAACAACAACAACAACAACAACTGAAGGAGGCCTGGAGGGAGTGTCAAAGGAGAATATCCCCCATTAGTTCCCTGCATGCCACCTGCTGACCAAGGAAGACCATCAATGTGGTCTATGTGTGGGGGGGGGGAGAGAAAGATGATGAGTATACTCTCCTGTCCTCTAAATTGAGGTTACCTTGCAGCCAGAGACCTTTGCATGCTCAGAAGGAGCACAAATTCATAATCCATAATCAGTAGCAAGTTAAGTGATTATCCAAGAAAAAAATATTTCCAAATACTATCTACAGGGATAACCATGGGCACTAAATACTGATGAGTAAGGGAGCAAGAACATAAGCCCTTTCACAAATAAATACTTGTTCCAAGTGAGCCCTTTTCAGGGAAATGGCTATCCATGGTGTTAACTTCCATCATGACTTCTCCCAACCCATAACTCGGCACCAAGAAGGATCATCCTGCTTGGATCTGAGTTGCTTAAAGCAGGAAGGGATCAGGATAGTGATCCCTTAGGCTATCCTTAGGCATTGTGAATGATCAGGATAATGATCCCTTAGGCCAGTGTTTTTCAACCTTGGGTCCCCAGATGTTTTTGGCCTACAACTCCCAGCATGCCCCAGCCAGCATAGCTGGCTGGGGCATGCTGGGAGTTGTAGGCCAAAAACATCTGGGGACCCAAGGTTGAGAAACACTTGCCTTAGGCTATCCTTAGGCTTTGGTCTTTTCACCTGGGATGGTGAGAGAGCCAGATTTTGAAGCCATGTTAAGTTTGACTGTAGGGAAGAGGGGGTTCCGTATACCCCATGGTTGGATGTTAAAGAAATGAGAACAGGAAGCTGCATATAATATGGTTGGGGAGTTAAGGATAAACATTTCCGTAGCAAAACAATTTTGTAGGAAGGGGGAAGGCAGTCATTATCACAAGCATCACTCCTCTCACAATCAGCTTGCCAATTTGACAGCAGCCAAACTGAGTTGATGAAAGCTGTTGTCATTCCCTGGCTTCTGGGATGTAAAATAGCATGGTGGCTTTTGTCCAGCTCTCAGCGTACAGGGGTCCACTTTGAAAAACCCACCTCCACTAGTTGCTCTCTTACTGGCAGTCTGCACCAAGATGAGGGCCTCAGGCCACAGGGAGGGAGGGGCTGAATTATAGTCAGCCCTTAAAGGAAACCTTTTAATGTTGTGTTGCCGTGACAGATCGTGAAGATGTAGCGTGGAACCTCTCCAGGGCGAGATTATCTGTCATTATGACTGGCAAAGCTTCAGGTCTTTAGCTCCCAGCATTTTCAATAAAACAGACCTTGTGGTTCAAAATGCTGTTCAGCCAGCTGAAGAGAATGGGAGTTTCAGGCTTACTGGTGTCTAGGAAAGAGGCCTGGCACTAAATTGTCTGATTTTCTTACACATATAATATCTGATACAGGTAAGTGTATCAAATCTGCCCCAATAAATCAGATGAGTGCTCCAACGTGCCAAATACCTCGGCTATAATCATGCCTGGTTAGTTTTGGATATTTTAGATGGAGTGTGATAAACAAACAAACAAAACTCTCTGCTGTGAACAGTAATCAAGTCTCCAATATTTTATTTATTTATTATATTTATACCCCACCTTTTTTTCCTGCAAGGAACCCAAGGCAGCTTACATAATAATCCTCCTCCTCTCCATTTTATCATGCTTCACTTTATTGCTTCACTTTTTACTGACTTTTTACTGGGTTACACACCTGAAGATTTAAGAGATTTTGTGGATATAGTATAAAGAATACACTTTGTTTATCTTTGGATTCAGAGCATACATCAGAAGGAATGTGTACAAAAATGCATGAGGAGAAATATATACAATAATGCATACTTTAGGACAGAGATGTTGTTGGACTGCATCTCCCATCATCCTTCACCACTGGCTATGCAGCCTAGGGCTGATGGGAGCTGCAGGCCAACAACAACATCTGGAGGGCCACATATTCCCCAGTCCACTACTGCTTTAGGAGAAATGTGTACAAAAATGCACATGCATTTTCATGCTGCCGTTGTACCAAACAATCATGAACTGATGCAAAAACAGGACGGAACAAACCAGTGCTTCACAATGTTCAAAAGTCACAGAAATTGAAACAGACAGATTCATCCATCTCTACTTCTACGCACTTATCGAAGGTACAGGAGCTCTGTCCTTCTTTGCATCTGGTCACCCTACCCGCATCTTATTGCTCAGTTAAGAGCTTGGGGCTCCCTGAGTTCCCGGCATAAAGCAGTTTTACATGGACCCCATTTATTTCGCTGTACACAATCCTTCCCCCACTCTATGCTCTCAGACGTCCTGCTGCAGTCATTACTCAACTTTCCTTGCCTAATGGTGGATAGGAATAGCCCAGTTGTGCATCCCTGCAACATACACCAGCCTCTGCGAAATGTTTCTCCCCTCTTTTTTAATTGTTTGCATTGCTTCATTCCCCCATAGCCAATGGAGCACAGAAATCACTGGTGATGAGGTTTCTTTTTGGCCCTCCTGCCTGTCACAATAGAATTACTCAGACGCTCATGATCTTAGTCCATAAATGCAATTTGCCAGTGCCCTGTCTATTGTAGTTTTAAATCTGCCAAGTGACGGAGGCTTATATTCCTGCCATGGGGAAATTATTGCATTCTTGGCTGATAGCCGGCCCAAATGTGCTCCAACGCAGTTTCATCTGGTCCTGTTGTTTCTTGTTAGATCCCCATATGCTATGACAAATAATTCAACTCCTGCCCTCATCCTTATATTTACAGACTGATTCCATGACCATGCCCTCTCCTTCCTCTTCCCTTAGCTTAGATTATGCTTGGTTCTTATTATCTCCTTGCTTTCTGATAGGCATTCCCCCTACCTGGACTTGTTTTATTTTAAAATAGCAAAGGCCACATCAAAAAGTCACAGCTAATCTTCCTTCACCCCCACTAGCTTGCTTCTGTCTTCCCCTGGTCTCATTCACCAGGACTTTAGGATTTTACTCTGATTTCCATAGTTATCAGCGATATTCACGGAGCTTCTTCTCTTCCAGATGCTTCTGTTACATCTATTTGGCAGGTGTGGAACAATTCAGGGAAGGTGGAAAACACATGCCAGCAAAGTTCTGAGAGCAATTTTGAGGAAAGGTAGAATGTTTAATTCCAGCAGTGCAGGTATAATTGGGAGTATTGCTAACCAACAACAACTAAGGATGGACAAATCTGTCAAATTCAGTTTCTCTTCCATTCTTATTTTTCCAGTCTTATATTCCGTTTGTCCCAAATGTTGAGATTTAAAAAAAAATCTGCAAATTTCATATACATTTTTGCACACGTTTCTCTGAATATATGCATTTTCATAAGCAATTTTGCCTAATATACACATTTATTTCAAGCAATTTTCCTAACATAATAGATTTTTGAATGTTATTTTCACTAATATATGCATTCCCCCCCCCCCCCAATCTACACATTTTTGCTTGCATTTTTGACTGGAAAACTCCATTGCAAAGTTTGGAGAAGTGCAAATTTCAAAGGATAACTGAGTTTTGGTTCATGTATTGGTACAAAAGTGAAAAATTAGGTAAGTTTCCATTAAAATGTGAACTGAACTAATTTCTCCACCATCCCTGGCAGCAACTTGTGGGGGAAATATATGGGCATATATTACTATGAAAAGGCAGTTAGAGAAGTCACTCCTTTTTTTTAGATGTAAGCATGTTTTAATATCCATTTGGTTGTAGGGCCCTAAGCAGTTGTCTTCATTGAGATCGGTTTTGACATGCTTAGAATCACTTGGTTTCAGTTTAGTAAGAGTTATTCTGGGATTTCACATGCATAAAAGGAAATAATTCCTTTTATGTATGAAAAATTCATTTCAGTTCATTGATAACTAGAATTTACTCAATTTGCCCCTCCCAGACCCAAACAGGGACTCAAATGCAATTGTTGTGGCATTTATTCTATGATTCCAGTCCGGAGGTCCACTGTAAAGTAAAAACCACTCTGCCTTTAGAGCAATCAAGTACTTTTAATTGTTAGTCTGATTAACACAGATCTCAGGGAAAGTTAAAGTTACAGTGCCAGAGTCTCAGCTCTGGGGGGTTTTATAGCATGGTTATTACAAAGAAAAAAACTTCTCTTGGAAGGGAGCAGGAAACTTACTATCACTTTTCTACCTAATTTGGGCATCTGGACACACACACTCTCATACACGAAAAACAGTAGCTGCTAGATGTTTACAATCCTAGTACAGAGAGTTATTCTTTCTTATCTGGAAACACAGACATACCGTCTTCTGCATGTTAGGATATTTTCACTAACTCCACAAATTTTCAGCCTTCAGATGAACAGGCCAAGCTGACTGAGATTCAACCCTTGACACAGTTCATACATACATTCCTTTACTCTAGCCAAGGTGAAAGATTGTCTTCTCTGAACTGCAGCTTCAACTATCTAACTCAGGCTTCTTCAACCTGACGCCCTCCAGATTCCCTCAACACAATCCATGGTCAAAGTCGATACATTTCTGAACATGTGATGTGATCCATGGACCAAACAAAAAATGTGTTTGACAGCATGCATACATTTGAAAAATGTGCCTGAAAAAATATACTTTTGAAAAATGCACGCAAATATGTTTTAATCCATGGGAGAAACATGTGTACATTTCAGAAATGCACACAATTGATGCATACATTTGGGGAAATGTGCATGAAAATGTTCACAAACTTTTCACGTGAACACAAAAAAGAAGCTCACAATCAGATACAGACACAAGACAGATCAAGCTTTGAGGTGAAATCTGGAGAGTCTCAGTGAGCATAGGTTTTGCTGATTTGCACATTCCTAAATTTGGCCTGTCTATTGGCCAAAGGAAAAGGGGCTCCAGGCTCTTACTGGTGGGCATTTCTTGTCAGCAGCAGAAACAGGCATCTACTAGGGGTGACATGGTACAGGTGTGCTTCTTTTAAATTGCCAGTGAAGAGGGCTGCAAATGCAAAACATTTTCTTTTAAGACAATGATCATATGAATCATACCAAAGAGGCCTAGCTAAAAAGGTTGCTTTCTCAACCACAGTTTGTTCTTGGCTAATTACTGGCTGGCACTGTCAGCCTGACCTGAGGAAAAAAGAATATTATGAGAAAAAACCTTTCTCAATAAGGTTCATAAGGCCTCGGACATGGTAAAACCGCAGAGAACAAGTTGGGAACTTTCTATAGAACTGTAGAAGTAAACAAGATGTCAGCAAATATGAAGAAATATGAAGTAAGCAATCACATCACATATCATGTTCAAGTGTAAAACTATAAAAGTAAAGGGAAGATACTGGGTGAGGTCGCTCCTGGCAGGAGATAACCTCTGCTAGCAGAAAGCTGTGCTAGTAATGTATGCACTATGCGTTTTCTTGTTTTCTTTTCCTGTTTTAAACTTTGTCAACAAGTACCATGGTATCATTTTCTTTCTATAACTGTCTTAAATATATTTGCTTTTAAATATTTTAAAATATAATCTATGTGCATCTATTTGTAGTGTATGTTTTGTCTGCATATGACTTAGTCCTTCTCAGCAACAATGCATCAAGAAAACCACATCTCTCTAAACCCAAGCTCAGTATAGACAGGAAGTAAGGGCATGTCACTAAAAAGCAGGAAGGCTGAGTAATTAGATTTATTATTCTTAAATTTCTCCCTTACACCAGCAGCTCCCAGTCTGGGACTCTGTACCACCTCCACAGCCCCATGAACCACCACTTAGGTTTTTAAGGGTGCAATCTTATTTCATAGATCATAGAGTTGGAAGGAGCCTACAAGGCTATGGAGTCCAACCCCCTGCTCAATGCAGGAAACTAGAGGAGGGGTCTCCCATCCAAGTAATAACCAGGCCTGACCCTGCTTAGCTTTCCACACTCAGACAAGCTGAGCCAGCATAAGCCACTTATACATGTTTATACAGAAAAAGTCCTACAACACCCAGCTTTTCCCAGTCCCAGCCAGCCACAGGAATACATAGAATTGCTCCCTAAAGTGCAAAAGAGGGGGAGGAAATCCCAAATTTGGTAAGTTTGGTAAGTTGGTAAGTTTGCAGAAGGCATTCTTTTAAATACCTCGAGGCTGCTTTATACTTCATAAAAAGCAATCAAGGGAACAAACACAACTGGGGTGGGGGTGGGAGGTGGTTGGTTGCTGTCGCTGTTTTGCTTTGCAGAAAAATGTTTAATGAAGTAATTATAATAAAATACTTTCAAAATCCAAGATCTAATTAAGCTGAATAATAAAACCTCAATTGATCCATTATTTAGATTGGTGAGATGTGAGCAAAAAAGAGAACTAAGCATGACAGTTCATTATGGGAGAATTGAAGCACTCTTTTTGTTTGGGAACTCTGAACTGAAGTTTTAAAACAACCCAGAGCCATTTTTGGGGGGGTATACAATACAAAGAACTGTTGGAAGGAGTAGAGCCTTCTAAACATCTAAATATTTCCTAACATTTTTTCATGCAATGAATGCATAGTTGTTATTCATTTTTACTATGGAGGATCCAGACATATTTGCTCAGTATTTAATAACTGGGAACATGTTGTTTGTTTGTTTGGCCCACTAGCTAGCATGCCAATTATAATGTGGAGTGCCACAGTTTCAGCTCTGATTTAAACTTTATTTGTGGATGCACTCGTGTCAGAAGGAGTAGGTGAGAATTTATTTTGATTCGTTTATTTTGTACCAAATAAACCAAATATACCAAAATTCACAAATTTCTTCATAAACTGGATGGGAAGAACTTGAGGGCCAAAATAGGCATTACTTTAAACCCATATCTAGCAGCTGCATCTTTTTTTTTTCTTTTTTACTCTAGAGTAGGTGCAGGGGGTCCAGTCTGGATCTTAAAAGTACCGGCCTAGGGTCCTGATTGAGATAGGATCCCCTGTGCCTACTCTAGAGTAAAAATGGCATAGCTGCTAATTATGGATATAATGTAATGTCTATTTTGGCCATATGATTAAAAAAAATGAATGTGGGAGAAAACGAAACTGACAGATCCATCCAGGGCTTCGGGGGCTTAGCTCTTAAATGTCTAGGTTTGAATCTCTGTGTATTCAGCTATGTATGTGGTGCTGAATTCAGGTTGTCACCTCTTTTTTTACTGACAGGCTCCTCGTCTTTAACAACTACATGGCAGGCAGGTACATCATGGTCCTCTCCATGCTGGGAATAACTGTACCTATTGAATTTGGTTGGTGCCGATGGCTGAGAATCAAAATTCTATTCATTCCCCCCACCCCTAAGGGTCCCCACCCCTAAGAACTCACCCAAATTTGTACATTTGTAATAAATGGGATGGAAAGAACTTGAGATTTAAAAAAAAGAAAGAAAGAATGTGGGAGAAAGCAGAACAGATAGTTTCGTTCATCCCTAACCACATCAGGGGGCACTCCATAACAGCTCCACTGTCTGGCTGGGCTACTTAGAAGTGGGAATGGCAAGAGTGGAAGGGGCCCAACCACAGATGTGTCAAGGATCGGGTGGGAAGGAGACAGGAGAAGCCAGAAGCCAGTAAGTCTGGGAAGGAGAATTTACCCTGGACATCACGGTGGCTGCAGAGGAGACATCCTCACCAACAGCCCAGTAACCCTGGAGCCACAATTGCTTCCCACCCTCTTCTCTGAAAGTTCTAATTCAGCCAGAAAGAATGTCTGAAGCCTTTCCAAAGGCAACTCCAGTGGTAAAGGCTTGTTTTCCTTCTCTCACATAAACACCCTACTTAAAGAGTCAGAGAACTGGAAGACAAGGGCTAATGCTGAAGTGAGTCTAGCTAGCCCTATGTGAACTAGGGAGTAGGAATCAGACTGGCACCCTACAGTCCTCATCTGAGTACCACTTCTGATCCCCCTTCAAGAATGGATGCACAAAAACTAGTAACAGGCCCGTTTTACACATGCATGTTTTTCACTTCATGACTACAACTATGTGATGACTGGTTTTTGAGCCTCCACCGTTATAACATCACAGATGGAACTTTTATCACCTGAATGGAATCAGTTTATGCCAGCCTTTCCCAACCTGGTGCCCTCCAGATGTGTTGGACTACAACTCCCATCATTCCCAGACAGGATGGCCAATGTTGTGTTCTTTATCTAATGGTGCCAGTTTCCCAAGCTACTTCATCATATACGTAGGCCTCTGTACTATGTTCCATTTTCAGTTCACTACCCTTTGGTCTTGCCTGAAAGCGGGATGATGATAAGGTACCACTACCAGGCACTCCTGGGTGGCCCCATGCAGTTGAGTGGGTGGGTTATAATTGAAACCAGGTCCAGGAATAAGAGGTCTGTCTGCTGATGTGTTTTAGCTGGCCCTAGCATCTCCTTTGGTTCTGATATCCTTGGGTGATAAGCTGATTCTTTTTCTTGTCATTGTCAGCCATGAAAAGAGCTGCCACTCTAAAAGACCTCTTAATAGCTCTTCCTGATGTTATTAAGATGCCTTTGATGTCCTCCTCTAAACATGAAGTTGCTGAAAATAGCTGCTAAATCTTTAAATCTGGTTTCATGCTTAGTTGTCATTGTGATGCTAAGTTTGTTGTTGACATAGCTTGGGTATGAGCTTATAAAATGTCTGGGGACTAGAATGCTAATTGCAAAATCATTGCTGTTCACCTAAGATGCATCATTATCAAGGGTGCATCCAAATGGTAGATTCCTCTCTTGCTTTGTCATTCTGCACTAAACTGGAAGTGCACAAAATGAAGTGCAATACGTTCTGGTGGTGGTGGTGGGTGGAGATAATAGTAGTATCTATTCTCATAAATGCAACACATACTGTAGTTCAGTGTTCTCCAACCTTGGGTCCCCAGATGTTTTTAGGCCTACAACTCCCAACCCTCAGTCGCTTTATCTTGCAGCGTCAACCAGCAGGAGCATATGCTTCTGTTACATATTCAGTGTTGGGACAATGGTAAACTCTGTGATGCAAATCTCCTACTTCTGTCCTGAAACAACGTGCAGCTCCATTGTGCTCTATACATTTAAAGTGCTGCCCAAACTTATTACCCAATATCTAGTCAATTATAGAGAGTTCTAGTCAAATGCGGAAGATATGCCCAAAATGTCTTGCAGATTTACAAATCCAAAAGCTGATGCTATCATTTGTGAGTGAGAGTGATAGTAATCTGTATTCTTGCAACAACTTAGATGCAGCTTTTTTTTCTTTTGTAATTGGTTATATTTACTTTATATATGGATATGTATATAAGGATAATTAATTTTTAATTTCATGGGTTTTGGCTAAAGTGGTCTGCCATATGTATATATACATTCACCAGTTTCTTCTAACAGGGAGAAAAACAGGAGGGGGAAATACTGTATTTGAAAACAGGCTGCCCTAATTCTGCCCACATTTACATGCACAGAAATCCAACTTTACAAAAGTCAGAAGATACAGGTAATTTTGAGCGTGTTCGTGTCCAAATTGAAATATATACATATTCAGTATCACTCATTATAATGAAAAAGAACAGAAGGAATATTGCAAGCCAGATTCTAATGACATGATGAAAAGTATACAGATGTTTAGGATCTCAAAGTAAAATTTGCTTTCTAGGAAATGCATATTTTGACATCTAAAACACACACATACACACACACACACACACACACACACAAGAGGGGGTGTAAATGATGGGAGGGAGAACATATTGGCTTGCTGCCAAGCTTCTCTATAACCAGCCTGCTTGCTTTGTTCACTCTCTAATGCCGCATTGTTCACTCTCTAATACAATTTTCTCTTAACAAAACTGAAGCACATGTTGAAGGGTGTAAACAATGGCACAGGGAATCATAGTATTGTAGATATTGAAGGGATAAGGTCATATATAACCCAACCTCTGTACCAAAAACGTATGGTCAGCCATATCAACACAGACACCACATCAGCACATATTATCCACATTAGTGCTCCTCATATGCATGGAGAAGGGAAGGACAAGATACGCCATGCCAGATGAGAAGTAGACAACAACAACAACAACAACAACTAACTAGATTCATGTGCAAGGAAAGACAGCTTCCCCACTTCTAACATTTTGGCTGTGATCATCCAGATCCTGCTTCAAACTAAATCTAAGTCAAAGTATCACCAGTTTGATATTTTCTTATATATACATATATTTGTGGCCGGAGAATACCCTCTCTTCCCCAAAACATGAAAGTTTGCTTCCTGTGTGGTTGACTTGAGGAACCAAGTCAGCAAAACAAATCTGCCACTTCCCCATGTTCCTGCATGGTTCCTGGCACAGCATGGAAAAAGAGAGAATTGCCTAGGCAATTCATCTTCCCACACTGTGCAAACTCACCCATGTTTCTGACACCATGCTGAAAGGCACTGGTGAGGTGGAGAGGGTCCAACTTTGCAGTCCACAAAATTGGACTTGAAATGTTTGACTGAATCCTACAAAAACTCTGACCTTGAAGTTGATTCTCAAGATTCCTATTGCCCCATCTGCTACATAAGAACATAAGAAGAGCCATGGTGGATCTGACCAAGGGTCCATCTAGTCCAGCATTCTGTTCACACAGTGGCAGACCAACTGCCCACAGGAAACCCACAAGTAGGACATGAGTGCAACAGCACCTTCCCGTCCATGTTCCCCAGCAACTGGTGTACATAAGAATACTGCCTCTGATACTGGATACATAGCCTCTGATTCTTGGCAACCTGATGCTTATTGGTTTCCAGCTGTCTTACGACCTGGGTGTGTGACACTAAACATGCATTTTGTCTTTGAGGGTTGATCCAGACTGAGATATCAGTTGGATACATGGCACATTCATCATGTGGTGCTGATGACACTACAGTGATGGGTCCTGGTAGGAGTTTGTGGAACTGAATGGTTCTAAGCATTTGTGCTAGGAGGTTCCCTGGATGTGGAATTGCATTTGCTTCTTGTCATCTTTGGACCTCCTTAACAGGGTCTCATGGGGTTCTATCTCCTAGTTGATGTATATAGTTGATATACATTGATATACCTAGTTAATGTTTGGGAGATTAATATATTCACTGCACAGATACTCAAACAGATACTGGGCTCTGCAGATTCTCTAAGCTTACTCAGTACCTTGCTGAGGTCAGATACAAGATGTGGTTAACCCAAACTGAATCCAACAAGTCTCAAGTAATGATGGCTGACAGTCCTTATGACATGAGGGAGATAGGGACTCCTGTCACTGATAAGGTTCATCCGACTCTGGCTGTGCACATTGACAGTCTCCTCCCTATGATTTTCCACTGATTATTTCTGCCTCACCTTAAAGTGACTGTATGTTCACAACATTTACCAACCAAAGTGGGTACATAACTTTGTTTTACAAAGGCAGGATTTTCTGAATGGTTGGTCTCCATGTTAGTATTCAGCCTAGCAGAAGTATGCATCTTACCTCTAGGGATGTGCAAATCAGCAAAACTCGAGCTTGCTGAAGTTCTCCAAATTCCATCTTGAAGCTCATTCCAGTTTCTGTCTGTATCAAATTGCAAGTTCTGTTTTGTTTTTGTATTTTCATGAAAATCCATGCATATTTTCATGCATATTTTTCCAAATGTATGCATCAATTATGCACAGTTTTGAAATATCTGCATTTTCTTCCCATTGATTAAAACGTATTTGTGTACATTTTTCAAAAAATACACATTTTTAATGCACATTTTTCAAATGTTGTCGGATGCATTTTTGTTTGGTCTGCAATATCATCATCATCATCATCATCATCATCATCATCATCATCATCATCAATTTTATTTATATACCGACCAACAGCTGAAGCTCTCTGGGCAGTTTACAACAATCAATAAAAACACAACAATACGATTTAAAATATACACAATAAAAACATTATAAAAATTTAAAACCAAATTTAAAATAACACAGATTGCAAGCTTGGAAATGAATGGACTTTGACTGCAGATTGCATCCAAGTCTGTGTTCGACCCAGAAGGTGCAAAGTGGGTAAACCCTGATAAAAAAATGAACTGAAACAAATTTCTCATACATCCCTAAAAAAGTGCTGACCAGCTTGCTATTTCTGAGCTGTTGCTTACCCACTACCATTCCACAGACTGGCCTGAAGGCTTGGTCTGAGTGCGAACTTTGTGGGTGGGGCCCGAGGGAAGAGACAAGGCAATATCACATGCAGATGTATGCCACATCATTGTTCTGGAAGGGGCAGAGCCACACCATATTTAAGGAGGTTCCACCCCTTGCTTCAGCCTCTTTGCAGCAGTGGTCACCATTCCCACCCACTTGCATGTCCGGTAGAATTAGCTGGTTGGCTCTTTGGGGGTGGCACAAATAGGAATTTTTGATCATGAACAGATTGGCCTAGTTGATGTGTTTTTTGCCTACTTGGCATGATATCTCAGGACTGGAATTGTGTGTGGGCCACCTAGGTCAGTTTAATTTGATCGCATTTGGCAGGTTGGCTTAAGAAGGGACACCTTTAGGTGAGCTGCTTGAGGCACCTTTTAGGGTGATTGGCCATACCTGAGACCAGCTTTTTGTGACTCTGGGACCCAGGCAGGTTACGGATGGCATTTGTCACTAACTTTTAGCATGCTCCTGGATCTGTGAGGTCCCAAGAGGGGATGAATTGGGAAGGTTACCTTCATACCTAGATGGATGTGGCCCGAGTAGGGAGTGGGCAAGTTATGCTCATTCCTTGCTCTGGGTGCAGTGTAGCTCGACCAAACTGGCATCAGGCAAGTGGCTTGTAACAATCTGGTTAGTTCACCCTGCACATTTTTCTTTCTCTATAGATGATCCTGAATTAAATTAAAGTGGCACTGAGTTCAACCCTTTACCTGAGTCTCACCTCTCATTTATCTGCCTCCATCTGCAAATCTAGTATCTTCCCTTTACCATGTTCTTGAAAATTGGTTATCACTGTCCCCATCTAAGTATGCTGATTGATGTGTTGTTGTGCAATAATTCTTGTGCACATCCTTGCTCAGAGGGTTAGGTTGTTGCACATCCTTCCCCATTCTACAAAACTGGCTTACCTGCACAACATCAATACACCTTTCTTTTCCGTGCTCCCCCCCCCCATGGATCTATAGTAACTATTAAGAAATGTATTGCTTTATTTAGCACACTTATCTATAACTACAAATATGTGAATTTTCCATCAGGGAGAGAAAATCACATATATCCGTCCCTACTGGTGATGATGACAGTACATTATTGCCTTCAAAATTTCAATACTCCTTGTAAAGTGCTCTGTACAGAGCTAGCCTTGAAGATGCTATTGCAGAATGCAGCAGCTGCCTCTTCACAGAAGCACGTTGTAGGGTGCACACATTTCACTGTGCCCATTTGTGTGCCAGGTGCAAGCTCTTATTTTGGAATGATATCTTAGTATGTTTCATTCAGCATGGGTTTTAATTGACATCCCATTGTGTACATTTTGTATTTTAACCTGCCCCGAGTCTTACAGGTGAGGTGAGCTAATCACCCAACTAAATATGTTGGACTCATGAAAAGTATTGTTCCCTTCTTCAGTATTGGCCTAATGCCATTCTATATATGGCTACTACAGGAATGTGTGGGTAGGTAGGTGATCTTTCTCCTCACCTTTCGCTGTCTTCATTTCTCAGCACTATTCAACTGTTACAAAGAAGTTGGTGGGAATCATGCCTCCCTAAGGATCTGTGATACACATACCCTGCCAGAGAAATGTTGCTATGTTTAACAGAACTCCTTTGGCTTCTCCCAAGATACTTCAGATGTTAGGCCAAGGTAGGACTAAAGTATGTATAGGAGTGATCAGTGGCCTATTAGTGGGGACCAAAGCGAATGTGCCATATGCTGTGCCATGTTCTGCACAGCATGACATCAAAGTCTTAGGCAATAGCTTGGGTAGCTTTGGGCAATGAAGCTGGCTGGCATGTATCCTGTATGTCAGCAAGTCCAAGAACTTTGTTCCTGTTTGCAAATCATGTGAACATGTCCCGTTTGCAATCCCAAACATGAACGTGAGCAGGAACACAATTTTTGAGACATGTTCACAATTTGCCAAACCTGCGTTCATGTTCAAAAGTGCACACTTGCACAAATGTGCACTTCCAAAAATTCGCATTTGCACAGATACCCCCCAAATGCACATTTTCATGCTTTAGCCTATGGGGAAAATGTGCATTTTTGATCAGGAAAAATATATATGTGTATTTGTGGTTGGGAAAAATAATGTGCATTGTTCCTGATTAAAAATTACACATTTTTCCCAATTGGAAAAAGAAGATGCTAATGTTCGGGAATATAAATAAGGTGAAACGAGCTTTGAGGAAGAATTTGGAGAATCTCAACTCAAACATTGCATGTTCATACATCCCTACCTGTGTATGGTGATCAAAATATGGCACTGATATCCTAAATCCTTATATGGGAAGAATCAGTAACTTGAGACTTCAGCTCAGATGCTGCCCCCGTTGGGAGTACCAGCTTCTCCCCCACTCCCGACAGTTGCCCGCTCAGAGGCAAAGGGTATGTTTAGGGGGATACTTGACAGAATTCCTTTCTGTGTGAATTCCACTCCAGTATGAACTGAGATGATCTGCTCTTCCTGGACTTATGTGCAGATCAGAACAAAATTATCCTTCAGATTTTGCTCTCCAAATTTTGCAATCCAATTCTCAACTCAAGGGGCATAACAAAATGTGTATAAAATGCATATTTTAGGATAAAATATATTCAGGGCAGAATCTAATAGGGCACTTATGCCCCTGCCGATTCCTTTCCGCTGATTCCCTTCCACAAGTGGTGGGTTCCACCAATTCCATTGTGCAAGCAGGACCCAATGCTTACACAAGGGAGATTTGGTGCTTCCTGAGGGGATCCGCCCTCCCCAAAGCAGAAATGCTTGTTTCTGGAAGGAGGCCGGTCGGTGGAGCTCCCTTTTGCACCGGAAGCACAAAATTGCTGTTGCACAAGCAGTGGGCCCTGCTTATGCAATGGAATTGGTGGGGCATAAAAGGATCAACGGGACCGTAAGTGCCCCACTGCATTCTGCCATTAGAAATTTGTATTTGAGGGGAAATATGTTTAGAAATTTGTATTTTGTTGGAAGATACTTTCACAATACATAATGAGAGCCAGTGTAGTGTAGTGGTTAGAGTGTTGGACTGGGACTTGGCAGATCTGGGTTCTAGTCCCCACTCGGCCATGAAGCTCACTGGGTGACTTTGGACCAGTCACTGACTCTCAGCCGCCCTAACCTACCTCACAGGGTTGTTGTGAGGATAAAATGGAGAGGAGGAGAACCTTGTAAGCAGCCTTGAGTTCCTTGCAAGAGGACAAATGTAAATGTAATGTAATAATAATAATAATAATAATAATAATAATAATAATAATAATGTAATGTAATGTAATAATAATAAATGATAATAATATTTAAATATATATTAAATATGAATTTTGGGGTAGTTTAAAACAATTCACTGATTAATATGGAAACAGGATGGAAGAGATTTGTGAATGAGCACATGGCTGGCACAGAATGGAATTAGACTGATCCATCCATCCCTACCCTGCCTTCTCTCCTTTATAAAACTGACCAGACTGATGCAGGCTCTGCAGTTGGGCTGTCCCATTAGTACAATATGCCATCAAATTTGAGGTTTCACATTGAGCCTCCAAGAGCATCTTCCTCGCTTGCCAGTGCAGTTTCTCTACAGAGGCTGCTTTGTGTCTGTTAGCTGAAAGTATGGCGGGGAGAGGGATTAAATTCATTACAGTATTAAATAAATCAGGTGGAATTAGCTCTCAGCAGAAAACAGCAGCTGGCTTTTGCAATGTTGTGACAGGCTCCACCAATTATGCAATGCAAATAGAATCCATCTGACTTCCACAGGCTCCCGGGCCATGATGGGTCTTGAAAGCCTGTTTGGGAACTTCCTTTGATCTTGTCCCACATGTTTTCTCTCCCATGGAGTGGGTGAGAGCTGATCGCCAATGTCAAACCACCACTCTCTGAATACAGCTGTTTCCCTCTGCCAAAGTGGAAAGTCTTTCACGCCTCCCAGAACTTATCCACACAGATGTATGTGTGTGCGTTTGTGCGTGCATGCACGCACGCACGCACGCACGCACACACACACACACACACACACGGTCTACAGAGGGAAGGCAGGGTTGAACCTTGCTCTCCTCAGTGGAGCAGATTGTTGATTTAATGAGTAGCCATGCTGCCTTTTTAATGCATAGAGCAGCAAAATGAGGCCACAAGACTAACACCATGGGCACACACCCTAATTACCCAGCAAGGTTAATTTGTGCCTGCATGGAGATGTGTGCTTGGAAGATTGATTCTCTTGGATGCTATTAGCTGAGGGAAGGAGATGAGTCTCATGTAGCATGGGGAGAGGGGTGGAATATTAGGCATGAAGAGCTTTTGCTATGGTATGTACTGTAGACAGGGCAAGGTTATGCTGAAATAAAATTAGAGCGTGAAGGTTATTGCCCTGTAAATAGAGACCAAAGTGGCTCAGGAAGAATGAACTTCAAAAGGAGAAAGGTCTTCCCTGTTCAGATGGTAATGACAGAGTTGTTTGTTGAGTGCTGTACTTTAACACAAGGTCAGGGGGAGGCAGGTGTTGTGTGTTTAAAGGAGATTTGTTAGAGAAAAGCTCTTGCTAGCAGGTTGGAGGCCTGTTATCCAAGACTATGAAATGTGTTGGAGGCTTTTGTCTCAGAGAAACAGGTTATGCAGGATTAAGCTCGGAATATCACTGAATGTTGGCATAATCATTCCCACTACTAGCAAACGTAGGTGGTTGAGTGCCTATCAGTCTGGAAGAAAGGTAACGGTTTCTATATTCACTGGGAATTCTCTAGCTACACCAAAGTTTTATAAGTCTGTGAATTAATTTAAGAATAGTCCAAAACAACCGGACAATTGTGTATGAGGTCCTAGGACTTACAAAATGTTGTTGGTGGAATAATGCCATGGAGATGGCCATCTCCCCCTGCCTCAAATGCTCCCGGAGTGAGGCTAAGTCAGTGTTCTCCAACCTTGGGCCCCCAGACCTCACCCATGCTAAAGATCTGACCCATAGCAGAACCCTGCAACCCAGGTTACAGCACGGAGCATCAACAGAACCCATGTCCTGAAATGATACAGTAATAGGTGGTAACAGAATACTTAATATAGTTAGAGTTTGATCCAGATGTGATCCCAACAATGGTTCACTCTACTACAGCCATCTTAGCCAAACTACAGGAGGTGGAGACAGAATGGATAACACAGGAATTCTGACATTTGATGCAAGCTCACTTGGAGTTGGAGAGAAGCCATTCATAAAATATATCACACGTAAATAGCAGGGATGGCATGACAATGTTGTGATTAACAAGTTTTGTCCATTGGTGAAAAGAGGTAAACTCTGGCAATGGGGGAAGATGTAATTTTTTTTTAAAAAAAAAAAGAGCCTTGAAATGAGTACTTTATGGACTGTCCAAGACTGAGATATGACTTCCATGCATTGATAGCCAAGTTGCCAGCAATCTCTGTTTGCAATGGAATTCAAGGTAAATTAAGAGGGAAGTTGGGTCTCCCAGTGTATGACTCCCAAAATATATCCCAGTGGTGGGTGTTTAATGTTTAGATATCAATGCAGGAGATTGCTGATGAAAGAACAGTTTTCAGTTCACATCATCCATTGAAGAAACAGTAAATCTACACAGTAAAACAGTAAATCTACACAAGAATCAAAGACACCCCAGACTGTGCTCCATCTCCTTCTTGGTCCTACAGAAGTATAGGGAGAAGTATATGAAGTCCATATACCACTTGGTCTCTATGTTTACTGATTCACCAGCAACAGAGTTCTTCAAATGTACAATGGGGACACCATGATGGTTCAGATCAAGCACATTAATTCTGCTCCTTGTTCATTCAAATTTTGCCCTGCCTAGCCAATTTTCCCCCCGGTTGATAAAAGTTTCCTTTAGAAGAGAAATTCACAGTTTTGAAACACACACACACAGGGATGGGAAGAAATGAAGTCCAGTCCAAGCTTGCTACGTTTTGCTTAGAGCAAAATCCAGATCCAATTTTCTGTTATCTTTATGATAGGAGCTTGGCACAATGTAAAAGGAATAAAAGATAAATGCAATATCTGAAGCTACACCAGTTTGGTTCATGCTCAGAACGGTATGTTCAGTCATGTCTAACCCTATGAGACCTGAAAAAGAATCAGTTCCCCATATATCCTGCTTGGAAATAGTAATAAGCTTCTCACCACAATAGAATTCCCATTCACAGAACTTTTAATCATAACATAACGATCTCTACATTCACTTCAGTCTCTGCTTACTTACATATTCCACTACTGAGTAGGGTCTACTTTGCATGTACATGTGGTTTATGAACAGTGCCTTCTTCACAGGGCTAGTGGCCACCTTGAAGAATTGTCTTCCCAGTTAGATATGTCAGGTCCTGATGCTACTGCTTTTATAACTGCCTGGTTAAAACCTGGCTGCCTGTTTAAGAAATCCTTTGGCTGAGCATCCTTCTTTTTCATGTATTGCATACAGGCCTGTGGCTCACGCTGGCTCAGCTTGTCTGAGCGTGGAAAGCTAAGCAGGGTCAGGCCTGGTTATTACTTGGATGGGAGACCCCTCCTCTAGTTTCCTGCATTGAGCAGGGGGTTGGACTTGATAGCCTTGTAGGCTCCTTCCAACTCTATGATCTATGAAATGCTGTTTCCTTTTGATTGTTGTTTTAAATTGATGTTTTTTATTAGTTGTGTTCTTGGCTTGCTATATGAATGCTGTTACACCATGGTTATTCTTTGTGGTTCATATATATGTCATATATAGACACAGACACAGGCACACAGACACATCTTACATGATGCTTTATTATTATAAGCCACCTGGCATTCATTTTTGAAATAAAGCAAAGTATAAGAGGAGGGCATGGGCAGAGAGTATAGAAAACATTTTTGATTCATTAATTCTACCCCACTGGCATGTTAACCATGAGTATGATGCCGCCCGTAGGGATGGGGAGAATTTTTGGGGGTAATTTCACACTTTTGAATCAAAATGCAAACTGAAGCTCAGGTTTATCATTCAACATTCGCACTTGTCCAGGTTTTGCAACGGAGTTCTCCGTTCTAAAAAAATGCATGAAAAACACATATTTTAGGGGGAAGTGCATATTTTTTTGGTGTATATTAGTGCAAATAATGTTCAAGAATGCATTCTATTGGGGAAATTGCTTGCAAAAATGTGTATTTTAGGTGTGTATATTAGGCAAAAAAATTAAGCAATAATGTATATATTAGGCAAAAAAATCATACAAAATTGTGTGTATCAGGTTCATCAGAAATGAACACAAAAAGGTGTATGCATTTTCATTCAAACCTCCAAAAAAAAAAAAATGCTCGAAGTTCAGGTTGAACCAAATGTAAGATTGTAAAAATGAACATGAGTGAAACTGAAATTGACAGGTTCCTCCAACCCTACGTTACTCTCACTCTCTCTCGCACGCACACGCACATGCACACGCACGTACACACACACAATTTCAAGATATAAAAATCCATTTGGAGCTCACCAATTTCCACGTTCATACCTTTAAATTAATTCAAATGTTGTCGATTTTTGGCGATGCCACCCTTAAGGTTTTTATCTTCTACCACTTCTGCTGCAGAGATTTGTAACCTATTTAAGTTCAAATTTATTTCTTACATTCACATCTTAATTTTATGACTTTAACATACAAAACATCTCTAACACTTATCTTCCAAGTATTCTAATATACTGTCACATTTTATGTTCTATGTCTTATAAACCAAGAGTGATAGAGATATGGAACAGGATTGTTTTGTGCACATAGTTACTTTTATGCGGATCCTCACCATCCCTCTTAAGAAAGACTGCAACTGGTTTTCTTTCCTTTCACATTTCTTGGCTATTCACCCCTGCTGGAAATCTAAGTTTACACATAAAGTATATCAGATAAAATACATAGGTCCTAGTGTTGTGAAATGAAAATCAGCAGCAAGCTGGTTGCATTTGTTTTCTTGTTTGGGAACATTGGCTGTCTCAAGCAGTTCAGGTTATGTCTGCAGCCATAATACAGGTTATGTCTGTATTCCCGGACTCAAGCCTGGGAAAAAGCTCTCTGGGAACTTAACAAACCAACTATCATGTGTTTGTTTTCTCTGACATAGTGAACTGCTCCAGACAGAGGCCATTTTAAGGGGAAGAACTTTAGCTGTGCTCTTATCAGGGCCGGCGCTACCGCTAGGCAGACCCAGGCGGCTACCTAGGGCGCGTGGTGGAAGAGGGTGCAGCGTTTCTGCGCCCCTTCCTCGCCTCCGGCGCGCTCCTGCCCCGCCTGCCGCCTCCGCCGCACCTCCCCACCCGCCTGCCAGCTGCTGCCGCCGCCGCCGCTGCACCTCCCCCCCCGCGCGCCCGCCCGCCCGCCAGCCACCTACCTACCTTCCCATCGTTTCTGGAGCCCCACCGGCGTTGTTTTGGCGGGAGGAGGAACCAGGGCAACAGGGCTTAAACAGCCCTGTTGCCCTGGTTTCCCCGGCAAAAAAAAAAAAGCGTGGGGGTCCCGTCACGTCGGAGGAGGCGGGAGCGGCAGCGACAGCAGCAGCAGCCAGCAGCGGGGGCGGGGAAAGGTAGGTGGTGGGGGGGCGGCGGGGGGGGTTTGCAGAGCAGGGCTGCTTTGCTCCGGAGCCCCCCCCACGGCACGAGGGGGGGCGCTAAATATAATTTGGCCTAGGGCGCCAAACAGCCCTGCACTGTTCCTGGCTCTTGTGTTTTTCTTTTGTTCTTGCAACTGCTACAATGTAACACTCTGTATTGGTGGGGGAAGTTCTACTTGTCTCCACTGGACTAATGCTTGCTATGCATTTATACTCTGCACATGGACTGTATCTAGGGAATGTATACTCTGTAGTGCTTACTTTGAATAAGTAAATAAATGGGTAGGGTAGACCTGTTGCTGTCACAGAGTGTTTCCTGAGTCCTGCATTAATCTGCAATTGGAGAAGCTGGAGGCTGGGTCATTACAGGGTCTGCTGCCGTGTGGGAGATTCTCTGCTGCTGTGTGTGGAACGCCTGGCTAGGTTAGCACACGTATTACAAAATCTTAAGAGCACAGTCCTAACTCATCAATGTTGATGACTGGATGGGATTAAGATGGCCCACTGGTGTCTTTCCACCACTGGCAGAGAGAAATGCTGCTAGAGGGGGAGTAGACTCCACCATGGTAGAAGACCCAGCTATGCTCAGGAGAAGAGAAAGCTATTGCTGGTGAGTAGCAGGTGGGATGACCTGAGGTAGAGTAAAATGGAGTTTACTTTGGATCTCCTGGACCCAAAACTGCTTTCATTACCCTGGATGGCACTGATCCAGGCCTGTGAGCTGTGCCAACCCTATGGCATAGTTAATCTCCTCTTTCCTACTGCTGTCAAGAAACTGCCAGGCTGAAAATCCTGGTGAAACTTCCTCCCCCCACACACACACCTTCTTCCCTGATTGTCCTTATAAGCCCACAGGACTGAGGATGCAATAGGAGATCCACATCATTGCTCCTACCCTAGCCCCACTCATAATTGTTTGTTATGTTTCTGGTTAAAGTTAACCAATGTCAACAACCCTTCTCATTATCAGTAGTTATAACTGTCTTTCTTTTACCATTGGGTAAAACAGGGGGTTGGGAGTGAGCTGGAGTAGTACTTCTCCAGCCAGTGACTCAGTTGGGAAGCTGTTTTTTGCTTTGAACATCCCTTACTGGGGAAGATAAGGGCAGGCAGAGTGAAGCAGATTAAACTTTGGCTTGAGGTGCTGTTATGTTCTGCCTCTGTTTTGGTGAGGTCCATCTTACTGTTGTTCAGTACTGGTCAGGTCTGGGTTACAGGGTTCCACTATGGATTGGATCTTTACCAGGGTTTGGGGAAGTCAGGTTACCCAGGAAGGCAGGGATGGGAATAGGACAGCACCACGAAGAGCAAGTGGTGCTTAGGCTGGAAGACAGACAAGCTTGTCTGTATGTTGGTCCAACAGGCAGCAGATTGTGATTCAGCCTTAAGTAGGGGGTTGAATTTATTTAGGCAGCTTAGCCTGTCAACACATTGACTAAGGCCTTTTCTCTTAAAGGGGCCTCATCTGTTTTAGGAGCCTCAAGCAGTGATGACACAGGGGTGTCTGTGGCATGCTGGTGTTGTCATGGAGTCTTCAGAGTTCAAGGATGGCAATGGGACTCAAAGATGTTGACCTTCTGCAC
Source organism: Shinisaurus crocodilurus (assembly GCA_021292165.1). Lineage (NCBI taxonomy): Eukaryota > Metazoa > Chordata > Lepidosauria > Squamata > Shinisauridae > Shinisaurus > Shinisaurus crocodilurus. The sequence continues at coordinate 255,563,922 of CM037878.1, read as the reverse complement.
ATGGGAAACTCAGCAGTGAGAGACTGAGATCTCAGAAGTGCTCATGAAATAATCCTTCTAAACTTCCAGAGAGTTGAGATCCTCCCTTTTCCTGCATTTGGTGTAAACCTGCTTAATAACTACTGTGGTATGTGCCCAACACATGCTAAGATCACAAATGTTTGCGAAAGAAGCAATATGAATCATGGGCTTCTGGCCTGCATTTCCATGGTGGAGGACAAGTCTTGCATTATAAGAAAAAAAGGGGGGGTTATTCATTTCAAAACAGTAGGTGTATTCTAGCAAATAGAGAGATGAAGGGGGGGAAATAAGAGAAAGAGAGAAAAGGGCTAAATGACTAGCATTATAAGAATTGTAGAATGGAGAACCCAAAGAAAAAATAGAACTGTATGTCAAGCAAGCTGGATTGTTTGGGGTGGTTGGTGCTGGCAAATCAGTGATGGAATGGGACCTTGAGCTACGGTTTTATTATTATTTTTCCTTCACTCTGGAGAATGCACAAATAAAATCAATTAATGGGCCTTGAAGAAGAATCACTTCAAATGGTTCAATTAAACCCCACAATGCAGAGAACCAAAGTGAGGGGGTAGGGTGGGAAAAACAATAAATATGTCTTAAAAATGGACCTGTCCAAGTTGCCTGGGCTGCGACATGCACCATTACTGACAGATCGAATTGCACTTCCATTAACACCATAATCTTATAGACTCCACAGGCTGTAAAAAAGGGATTTGCTTTATTCAGGTTAGGGCTGCATTTGAAAAGCTCTGCAAGTGAAATAAAACATGATGTCTACATGCACACACACACACACACACACACACACCTCCCTTTTGCTTTGCTTTTCCTGTCTTTTTCCAATTTATTTATTTATTTAAAAGAGGTCTTTGCCACCGTTTATCACATGAGCTTCCAGGGTGGTGTACACTATATGGAAAATAAATTATTTAACAACCCAATATTATACAATAAAACCAACATCCAACAGCCAAAATACAAGACAGCAAATAAAAATTTCAGTTACAATTTCAATTATAAAGGCATCTAATTTGCCACCTGGTAATGTTTCATTTCTAAAAGTAGGGATCCACCAGGGTATCTCATGGTCTCCTGCCTTATTAGACCAAAATGATTAGAACGAACACTGGTTCCCACTTCTCTACCATTCTTCCACAATCACACTCCAGTTCCGCTAATAAGAAGAGATGGAGGATTATTTTCAGCTGTTCTTTGCCAATATAACACTTTTCCAGCCCTCACACTGGTTTGCCCTTCCTCTCCTTGGTTCTTGGCTACCATGCTTGTAGCTTTCACTCACCCACAATGTGAATGGGAAAAGGTGGGGGGGGAGGTTGGAGGGGGAGGTTGGAGGGGGGAGGGTAGCGAAGCCCAACCGTGATTTATAGCCATTAAGGATACCAGGAAGTCTATAAATCCACAAGGTGTCAGAATAATCTTTTCTCGCTGGGTTCCCCCCCCCCCACTTCTTCTTCATACTTTGGCTTGTCCAATTTATCACATGGCACCAACTCATACACTCCCCCCCTCTCCTTCCTTCCCTGGCGACTGCAGATGCAGCATACCAAGTATTCAAAAGAAGGGGCAGACCCAGTGAGTGGGGATTTTTGTTCTGCTAATCCTCTTGTCAGGCATTTATTATTCTTGTTGTTAGTGTGTCATATTTGGCTCTATTTAGGGAAGCCTGGGACTAAAGGATACAGACAATAAGACAAATCATTTGTGTTTTTATCAGGCTACTTCAGTATGTGGCCACTGCCCACCAGTGAGTTATATTGCACCTGTCAGCTACAATGTGCATTCTCTATCTATTGTAGTGTATGTCTGGACAAAGCAAAAGATTCCCTATTATCTGGACCTTGTTATAAACCCACCTTTGTCTGTCACTATACATTCCTGTCATGGAAGGCTTAGAGGACATACCAGTCAAGAAGCGAGACAAGAACTTCCTTATCTCTCTTAAGTAAGAACAGAAAAGAGCACAGGAAATACCTGACTCAGTCATATACAACTAAGGTGGCCATTTATGCATTGCCAAAAAAGAGGAATGTATTAAAAAAAGAGGACAAAATATGACACCAATTTGCATAGCAGTTAGATAGCCGTGTGTGTGTGTGTGTGTGTGTGTGTAGGTGCACATTTAGAAATATTTAAATTTAGAAATACTATTTAAATATTTAAATAATTATGATAGTGGGGAAGACTGTGACCAGGTGACCTGTGTACTTGCTCAGTCTGTTGACCAGGTGCTAACTGTTGATGGGCAACTTCAAGGCTCCAGCTGCTTTTCCTCCTTATGGTTCTTTGACTTTAAACCAGACTTGAACTGGACAGCCCTTCAAACAGAGGACATTTTCAAATAGAAGACTGTCCTCTGCCAGTTCTCCAAGATGGAGGACTGTCATCTGTAAAGTAGGACACCTAGCCACCCTAGATACAACTAAGTCCAGTGCCACCTAGTACTATATGGCACTATCCACACAATTCCTGTGAAGCCCCAATCAATGTGATCCTACTTAAACTTCTATATTCATCCAAGTGTTCGGCACTTCCAACTAATTCCACCGTTTACTCAGCCACAATGTAGACACGTGGGTTATTATGAGAATTCAGGAGGCTCCATAAATTCTACTCCAGACAAAATGGGAAATCTGTTCATCCCTTTTCATAGCAGGGTTCCTAGGTCTCTGCTCCCAAAGATTGCCCTTGGCATATATTGATAAGAGCATCATCTCATGCTTATGTCTAGAGACCTCTGAGCATGCTGTGATTGGCATGACACAGATTGACTCTCCTTCTTGCTCCCAAAGAACCTAATATGTAAAGTTCAGGTTGCTGCAGCCTACAAGCACAGAGTCCTCTATACCCTGACATATGCCAATTACATCAATGGCACATGCTGTAGTCTAGAAGCCTCTGGACAAGTCTGACACGACAGGCTATGATAGGGGTCCAACTGAGACATAGCCTGACACAAAATATGGTGAGCTACCCAAATTCCATGGAAAATTTGGTTCAGCTGCCCACTTATATCTACCTTAAATCTCTCCTCCACCCCTAGGATTTGATGGCAATCCCAGTTTATCCTCACCCTTGATAATCCAAATGTTCCTCAGAACCATTTGGACAAAGAAAATATCTGTTCAAGTTCTGTGGTGGCTCTTTGTATTGAGAAAATGCAAACATGTAGTGGTGAGAGTGTTGGACTGAGACTCCGGAGATCCGGGTTCTAGTCCCCACTCAGCCATGATCTATACAGCATATAAAAGGAGTGTGTCAGTGTGTGTTGTTTTGTGTGTATGTGTGTATTAGTCAGAAAAAAATATAGACAACTGTACTTGGTTGGTGGAATTTGATCAAAAGTTTGAAGGGCTTTCGCACAGGAAATAAAGGGGAACCATTGTGCCATAATATGTTGTTGGGCTCTAACTCTCATGAGCCCCAGTCAGTATGGCCAATGGTAAAGGATGATAGGAATTGTAGTCCAACAACATCTGGAGGGCCACATGTTCTGCACCTCTGATATAAAACTATTTAAACAATGACAGCTTTCCTGGGATCCTTGGATGACGCTGTCAGAATGATGGGAGGCCCCTAGTGATTGTGAAAAACACCTTTACAGACCTCTGTGAGGGTTCCAGCAGACATATGCAAGTCTGGCATTTGCAACTGAGAGTGCAGTTAATGAACGCATCCAAGAAGGGTATATATACACAAGCCTTCGCCAACCTGATACCTTCCAGATGTTTTGGGCTACAACTTCCATCACCCCCAGCCAGCATGGCCATTCATCAGGGATGGTGGGATTTGTAGTCTAAAAGTTCTGGAAGGCACTGGAAGGCCATCCGGTTGTGACGGCTGCTGTACACAGTGCCTCTTCACACAGTACACACTGCAAAAACCTAGGATGTGCATGAGTGGCATGATCCAGATGCAGTGTTGACATGAGGAAGTTCAGTGCTCCATCAAACCTTTTGGTCTCTGGAAGCTGCTTTCCTGAGTGGCTGGCTACCTTCTTGGCATGAGATCCTGGCCACTTTGAGTCATGGAGACGTTAAAGCAATTTGGTTGAGGGATGCTTCTGACTCTGAGGAACTATTTTCTACCAGCACTAAAATGAAAATAATAGAAAGAAGTATCCCAATAACAGGGATGGGCAGCTAAATCTATTCCCAGGCCATATCACTTTTGTTTTTATACATCTAATCTTCCCAATTTCTTCATTAATCTGAGTTTTAAAATAAAGCAAAATAATCTGCACAAAATTCATATTTAAATATGAATATTTTTGCAAGCATTTTCTCATAAAATATGCAATTTTAAACATATTTCTTCTCAAAATATGTTTTTCTAAACATGTTTTATCTTAAAATATTCACATCTAAATGTATGTTATCCTAAAATATGCATCTTAAAATGCATTTTGGTACATTTTGTTTGAGGTATAAACTGCATTTCAAACTTCAGAGAAGTGAAAAATTTGAAGGATAACTATGTTCCAATCTGCAAATTGGTCCAGGAGAAATGGATCAGGTCAGTCCGTATCAGAATTCCTCAAGCATCCTTATCCCTATCCCTATGGATCAGGTCAGGCTTTCTCTGGGCCTCACACATCTCACAACGAACGCAGTCTGACCTTTCTAACATTACAAAAGCCTGTAGCTTGGGCTGCTTCTTCTACTGCCTTTTTAAACCATGAGTCAGAAATGTAATGTCAGAATGGCCTCAAAATGGGGTTAGGGATGAGGGCTTGATGTTATGCAAGCATCTTTTTTTTTTCTTTGGGGGGGGACAGGAAAAGTGCACAATTTTTAACATGAAAAATGCACACTTTTCCAAGCACACACCCCAAATGCACACTTTCTCCTTATAGGCTAAAGTGTGAAAATGCTATGGGGGGGTTTCCACATTTTTGGATGTGCACACATGCCCAAATGTGCACTTTCAAATGTGAATGCAAGCTTGAGAAATGGTAAAAAAAATATCCCCAATAATTATGCTCCTGCTTGCGTTTGCATTCAGTGTCATGAATGGGACATGTTCACATGATTTGGGAACAGGAACAAAATTACATACTTATTCTCATACATCTCTAGATGGGGTTGTAGCAAATAACCATGTGTTCTGGAAGAGAGAGGAACAGCAAAAGGAAGAGAGGTGGGTGGGATATCTCCAAATCAAAGGTTCCATCCAAGGTACATAGCAAGCCATGGCAGATACAGAAGCCCATGATAAAAACAATAACAACCATTATTTGTACCAACACCGATATAGAATTACTGATTTCATTTCTCATTGAAATCAGTGGAATGCAAGAATCTGAAACATTGCCTGGGTTTTGGCAGGAGAAGGAGGGAGGAAGCTGAGGAAAGATAAAGGGAGGTAGAAAGGTAGAAAGGAGGAAGATGATGATGATGAGAGGGAGGCAAACAAAGAAAGAGGAAATAATACACTGCCTGAAAAAGAGGGCGAGAACAGCTAGATAGAGAATATGTGAATCTGATTCAGTGGAGAACCTCAGTGGAAAGAAATATGGAAAGGAGGAAAGTAGCTAAGGTAATATGAAGCTGATGCTAGAAATAGAGAACAGGGGAAAGCAAAAAAAGGGGGGGGCATCAGCCATACCATTTACTTTAAAAACTTTCCAAGTTTTAAAGTTCTCTAGGGGGAGTGTAATAGAAAAGGGCTTTTAAGTGCTATTTCTGGTTCTTTTTTCACCCTGTTTTTTTTCCCTTTGGGGATGTCTCAGAGGGATGATTTATTGTCTAATGTATTTAAAGTGACATGGCCAATTCTGAAAAGTTTGCTGCAGTGATGCCAGAAGCACTTTCCGCCATACTGCAAAATGCACTTTGGGTCAGCGACACAGTGAACCATGATTTATGCAGAGTTGTTGCTGTATCAACCCCCTCCCCAGTATCAAATAGGTAAACTGTTATCTTTTATTGGACAAAGTATTCTTCTGTAGAAGAGGTGTACAGGTTTTTAAGTTGGAGCCAGTTTTTGTTACCACTGGATGCTTTATTCCACCAACCAACACCACCCAATTCTGCTCACTCAGGAATTTTCACTTGAGTTATGAAACTGTGAGCCACTTGCTCATGGATCTTCCAGGTAAATTTTGGAGTCTTATTTTTTTATTGCTGATACCAACCTCAGAGCAGATATGCAGTTTTCACTTCCATGAATGAAGCCTCCCCCAAGACAGGCCTAACATTATCTGTGAACTGCTTCTTACATAGACAGAACTTTCAATTTCATGGAGGATAATACTATCAATAGTGACTAATCATGATTCTATATATTACCTCCAGTATCAGAGGCAATATGCTTCTCAAAACCGGTTGCTGGGGAGCACAAGTGGGAACATGCTGTTGCACTCATGTCATGTTATGGGCTTCCCATAAGCATCTGGTTTGCCATTGTGGGAACAGCATGCTGGACTAGATAGGCTTTTAGTCTGCTCTAGTGTGGTGGTTCTTATGTTCTTCTCAGGTACAATGAGAAAGTAGCTCATTTTTCATTATATGGGGGATGCTGGTTGCTTTTAGATGCAGAGAGGCAAACACTGTTATCTATACACAAAACATTTAGCCCATGAAATAATCATCAATGGTTTGTAGGATGTTGTGATGACCCCAAAAGGCTTGTATTAAAGCTTATTGTTCTCTTGAAACAATGTTGTAATTTTTTAAAATTTTCGTGACTTAAAGAGAGTGAAGTGTGGTGCAGAGTAGTGAGCTAGATGTCTTTAGTTCTAGGGCATGGCCTAAACTTTAGATGAGAAGGCCGATGTTGTAGCACCCTTATTTAATCTAAGATCTTTGGTCTGGTCAGTTTTTGGATGAGAGACTGCCTGGGAAACCTACGTATGTACTCCACCTTGAGCTTCATCATACAAAAAAGATGGGATACTATAAATGTGATAAATATTTATCAGTTTGCACTGCATCATGGAGTTTTTAGTGTGGATGATATAGAAACACCAAACAATCGTGGTGCACATATCCATATGATATTATTCAGTGCAAAGGACTTCAAATTTGGGGAGAGTGCAAAATATTAAAATGTTATAGGATTAAAATAATGCACATTATTTAACGTTAAAGAGTTAAAATGGCACAACGACAGAACTGTAAGTATGCTTACTAGGGAAGTGTCCTGGTCCAGTCAATTCACTCAAAGTATGCTGGTTTGGGGAACATTTCAGTCCAAATCCATGTGTGTGTGGGTGTGAATGTTGTTGTTGGTGGCATCACTCATTCCTTCTCTGGTGGTATTACCTTGAGGGGTGCTAGATCTCAATATCAGGGGAAATGTCCTGATCTATCATCTATCTATCTATCTATCTATCTATCTATAATATATATCATTTTCTAGTTTTGCCCTGATCTTCCTTATACAGTCCATTTGTCTTTCATAAAAGTCACACAAATGCAGGTGGGGAAATCTCCCCCCCCCTTTCATTGTCACTCTGCCAAGCCACATACATTTTTAATTATTTTAATCTCACTCATATATCAACCCTCTCAAGCCCTTAATCATTTTTTTTTTGCTGCTCTCCACTAAATTCCCTCTGCTCTTCAACATCTTGCTGTAAATGTACATTGCCCAGAAGGCAATATTCCAGTTGCCATCTTGCCAGATCTCCAGACGTGGGGCATCACCTTTTTGCTTCATAAATTTGAAATTTGATGCTTCTGTTTATGAAGCCCCAGATCACCTATTAGTCTTTCATACCTTACTTAGAAAAGATCCCATTACTTGAACTATGATGGGGTGCAGGGGGAATTGATTGCCCCTATAAGAAGCTTTCAGCACTTGTTATGCTCCTAGGTGTGGCAGTGCTTTGGAGAGACTATAGGCATCCCTATAAGTATGTTTTTCAACTGCCACTATTAATATTATAAGGAACCATCCTATGCATGTTTAGACAGAAAAAAGTCCTACAACTCCCAGCATTCCCCAGCCAGGTATGCTGGCTGGGGAATGCTGGGAGTTGTAGGACTTTTTTCTGTCTAAACATGCATAGGATGGTGCCCTAAGCCTATTATATATTTGCTGTCTTCAAACTCCCACTAGTCTTATTTCCCCTCTAAAATCTCTCTCCTATGGGCTGCCCTTTTTCCATTCCTGTCCCTCTCCAAAATTGCATTATTGTTAGTTGGATCTCACTATCTTCCCAGCTCCTATACATACACTTTCTTGGCTCCTTTTACATTGTTCTGTACCAGTTGTTCAGTTGTTATATAATGATATAATGGGAATAGTGATTCAAATGGCATTATTATTATTATTATTATTATTATTATTATTATTATTATTATTATTATTATTATTCACATAGCATCCCTCCCTCTAGCCATGCACGCCAGTCACCTGAAGCCAACAGATGGCTAGATGCATCTAGTCTCTCCAGGAGTGACGAGAGGAGTCGCCTCTGACCCGCCCAGCCGCTGCTGCTACCACAATGCTCTGCCTAGCCATGTGTTAATGCTAGGCACGCTTGGCTGTTTTGCATGTTCTAAGCACTGCCGGATGCTTCCTTCCCATAATCAGTCTGAGCATTGCTGCTTCCCCTAATCACCCCCTGTACTTAATTGACCAATAGAGCTAGACATATGGAGGATCGAATCACAAACCCAAATCAGCAGTTGTCAGAAGAAATTAACTCAAACAGGAAGCAGCAAAACACTTGGTTTCTCTCCTCCTCGCTCGCTGATGAAAGCGATGATTATTAATATCCCCAGCTGTGCAGCAGGCAGATGCCAAGTATATCAGGGTGAGGTCTTTTCCCATCTCCTTCCACCCCCTCCTTAATGTCTTGCTTCTGCTTGACCGTGTGTGTGTGTGTGTGTGTGTCTGGGGCAGGCTTGCCAGGAATCACCCTCTGAATATAGTCTTTCTGATGAATACAGCTACCACTTCCTACCTTGGACAATGGACAATGCCCTGTACATCTCTGGTTAAAGTGGGAGAAAAAGCAGCCATGCCTGCTCTACAGCCCCTCACTCCCATTCCCATTATGATCCTGTGGTCTATCAGCCCCTTCTCCATCCTGCTGTGTGGAACATTACTTACCATCGCAATTAAGAGAGGAAGCAGACAACAGGATCAGAAGGAATGGAGGTGAGGCACTCTAGTACAGGGGAGGGCAGGAAGTAGAGCTCAAGATGTTTTTTTGGACATTAACACCTGACTATTGGCCATGCTGGCAGGGAGTTCTGGGAGTTGAAGTCCAAAACATCTGGACATCTAACTTCTAGTAGAGCCATGGGTACCTTTTCTACCACAGAGATTGAAAGTGCAACATCTTAAGGGCTGTTCTGACAATCCCCCTCCGATTAAGTGAATATGTGAGTGGGGATGGGATTGTGCTCACTACTAGCTATGCCCCCCCAGGGGCTGCACATTCAGTGTTAGTGTAGGGCTGCTCCATTCGAATGGGAATGGGTTTCTGCTCATGTGGAAGAGCCCTACGTTTGTACTTCTATAGATGCCTAGGCCATCTTTCATATGAATACTGAATGAGCAGCCACCTTGGGGAGGGGGGCGACCAATGGGCACATCACTGGTTGGCAGGAATGAGCCAGTTCCACCATCACATATTCCCTGATGTGTGAGGTAGTTTGTCTGAGCAGCCCTCTAGTGGCTGGGGTAAGAGATGGTACCCCTGGATCAGTATGCTTTGCAGTCTTTCCTAAAATATAATTAATCAAATACCTGTGAAGAGGTCACCTTTTTTTTATAATGGTGTTGTTAGCACTTCAAAAGTGAAGGCCCAGTGCTGGCTCCAGGTTTTGGAGGGCCCTTGGGCAAGACACCCTCAATGGTTCCAATCCCTCATAGAATTTCCCTTCTTCCCACCATTGTCACCAGCTGCTATTACTCCTCATCTTCTTTCTCATCATTGCTACTGCTTGTTTGAGAAGCAGAGAGCCAATGAGCTGTTCCCCCTTCTCACCACTATTAAGTTGCCAGGGCCAGAGTGAGAGGCAGGTAAACAAAGTAGGTTGCAAAGGTGAAGAGAAAGAGCAACCCCAGGGGGCTTTTATCAGTGAGCCCCTGATGCGGTGTGGGGTCTTGGCAAATGCCTGACCATACCTACCCTTGACACCACCAGCCCTAAGGCAACCACTGTCTAACCGAGGTGGATAGTCCTTGGGCAATCTCAATAAACCTATTAGTAAGGATGTGTGAGGAATCCGATATGGGGAGGGGGGAAATCTGATGGATTCTCATGATTTGGCACCCCCGGATTGCAGTTCGCCAGCCCTGCTCTGGCGCCGACTCACTATGATGAGAGTCGAGCCAGCTTGCGGACTTCCATCTCTAAGACAGGCCACAGTTTGTGCATTTTTTTCAATGTGAAGAAATTTGCGCAAATGGTGCCAATAGCATAAATCATGGTATTTTGCATGTTTTGCACAAATTGGCACCTGAAAAGCATGTGGATCTAAAATGATTTGGGGGAAAGGCCAACTTTACACAAATCACATTAGATCCACATGCTTTTCAGGTGCTGATATGTGCAAAACATGCAAAATACCGTGGTTTATGCAATTTGTGTAAAGTTACCATTTGCACAAATTTCCATTGCATTAAAAAAGTGTGCAAAACACATTTTTTTGCACATCCCGTCTTAGAGATAGAAGTCCTCAGAAAACCCCCTCACTAGGCCCACTTCTGATCATTGGATTGGAAGCAGGCAGGAACTCCATCCCAGGGTCAGCACATCCCTACTAGTGCCGTGATATCACATCAGTGACATTTACACTGTTTAGAAATACCATGCAGGAGAGGCCACACAGCCCAGGAAGAGATTCAGTTTTTCCGTTGTAAAAACAAACAAACAAACACAAACATATAGGTACTGGGACAGGGTGAGAGGCTGAGGCACCCTACTCTCTCTGCCTCTATGGCAACTTTCCAGAAAAGAAACCTGATGGCATGCTTTCTGCTGCATTTCAGTGCTGCCATTATGAATGTCAAAAGAGCAGTATTGTACCTACCAACTTCCCAAGGGTGTGGAGACATGAGTAGTGAAAGCTTGGGACTGGGATCATCATCATCATCATCATCATCATCATCATCATCATCATCATCTATTTATAACGCCCCTTACACCAAAGGTGGGACAAATAACATATACAGTAAACATAACAATACAAAATATTACCAACACCACCAAACACTTACAGTAACGATACCCACAATGTCCCCAAGTGACATTATATTCGGGGCACTGTGGAAAATTAAGATGGCAGACAGACCCAGATGCCCAGTGCTGTTCAGATTGCTGTATGGGGGGATGTTAAGGGGCCCCCAGTGCAGGTAACAGCAATAGGTCCTCCTGCGGGAGGGGCTGGCACTGGGCCTGGGGTGAGGTTTTCTGAACTGTAGGAGTTTGCTTCCATCACTAGGTCAAAGCCATTTTCTCATGTTAAAAATATCTCAAGTTCAGTCATAAAGTAGCTGCAGTTTGTTAATGTGCCATGAAATATGAACATTTTATCATAAAATAAGCAATTGCTTAACATAAAAAAAAATACAGCCCCAGGGAACTTACATATGCATGCATATCATTGGCTTCAGTCTTAAGATTCTCCTGTCCACTGAAAATAGGTGCTTTTCTTCCTCTTAGCTCAACCTGAAATAGCTATTTTTAAATGAAATCCAAGTCCCAGCCTTGTACATGGTACATGGAAATGCAAACTCCCACTGATCTCAGTGGGGCTCAAGACCAGTTCACATTGGAGAACCCTTATCCTGTTAACTTTGGCAGAGTTCGTATTAGACGGGTGCATGCACATAGCTTGCACATAAAATAAAAATAAGGGGGGAGGGGAATCCATGTCAGGTGAAGATACATTCTGCAAGTTGTCTAAATTATGCAAATTAAGCAACCTGCCATTCCTTCTTTTGCATAATTCTGTTTCTGCAGAGAGAAAAGAAAATTGGTTATGAAGACCACTGATGCCTTACTCATACTCAGTCTCCATTTCACTCCTTTGACTCAAGTCTGATCTTAGACAAAATGGTGCCCCAGGCAAGCAGTGTCTTGGATCTCCCTCCATTTTGAATACTGTATTTTTGCTACTGCTTTTGTAGCCCACTTAATGACTTTGATTCATGATTTGCATGCATAATTTATCCCTGCCATACAAAATGATAAATTTACATGTTTCACTGTGCTCAGACTCTTTCATAACTACTCACATGAACACCATGAGATAGTATACATAATTCTCCACACCCACCCTTCACCCTACATTCAGTTTCAATCACGTGCTACTGTTGCAGAGCAAATATTTGCAAAAGTGGCGAGGAGTTTAAGACAGTGACAGTGAAACATAGTACAAGAAACCTAACTTTTGTCTATAGTGATAAGAGTGGGGTGAATCTGCAAGTCTTTTTGTTTTGTTTTGTTTTTCCTCCTAAATCAGCTGCCACACCAAAACCAACATTTTAGTTTGGATGGTCGTTTTGACTGGATAAAAGTGGGCAAATCCAGCCAATTTGCAATTCTAACTAGGATTCTCCAGCTTAAAAAGAACTCAATTTTGTCAAATTAGGCATGGAACAGATGATGAGTAATAGAGTAGAAAAATTGGTGCCTCCTGTTTACCATGTTTCTACAGAGAGGCGCAGGGGACACGTTAAACAAAAGTGAAAGAGTCCATTTAGAACTGATAAATATGATCAGTGTAAAAAGTACTTAAGCAATGGAATTCACAGCAACAACAAAGTAGTGACACTATGAATTTAGTAGAATTACATGAATGATTTTAAATTCTAGGAACATCCAGAGGTATGCCAAATGAGATTCATATATATATATGTGTGTGTGTGTGTGTGTATGGAAATAAATGCTCTGGAAGAAGTAGGAAACACATTTGTGGGTCTGTTTACTTTCCATCCTCTAAAGTAGTCTTCCCCAACTGGGCACCTCCAGACGTGTTGGACTACAGCTCTCATTAACCCTAGCCAGCATGGCCATGACTGGGGATGATGGGAGTTGTAGTCCAACACATCTCAAGGGTGCCACATTTGGGAACAGCTTTCTGGACTGAGCTTCTTGTACTTCCTTCTGGTGCATCTGATACTGAGGTTTTTATTTCATCTCCATGGTAACTTTTGCAATGCCACAGTCCTATATACAAAGGGCACTCCCACCGAGATTGAGAAGCTACAGTTTGCTAAAAACTAGGCAAACATATTCAATAAAATTCTTTCTTTCCTCACTATTTGCGAGGTACTGGGCAATATAACACCATAAAGTTCTTATCTATAAGCACATAAGTTTGGCTAAGGGCCACACCACATGTTACACTCAGATGCTTGTAATTGTAGCCAATGACACTTTTTGTACAGGAAAAAGCAATTTCTGGGTGTGGCCCTTGGAGCAGAGAAGTGCGAGCCTTGGAAAAGTTAAGCAACAACAGCACTCCCCGTTATGTTTCTGCTCTAACACACATCCCCTGGAAATGGATTTTCTGCTACAAAAAAAGTGCTATCAGATTTAGGGATAAGTGAGAATTTCAGTTTGGTTTGGTTCTGATAAGAACCTAACAAAATTCGCAAAGTTCTCCATATTCAGAACAAAAAGAACTGGAGATTCTTTTAAAAAAATCAAATGTGGGAGAAAGTGAAACTAATGGATTCATCCATCCAGGCCCAGGACTTCAAGTGCTCTGATCTTAAAAAGTCATCTCGGCTTGAATCCTTGTGTATTCAACCACCTTAGTACTGAATTAGGGTTGCCACCTCTTTTTTTCTGACAGGCTCCTCATCTTTACCAGCTCCATGACAGGCAGGTACATCATGGTTCTCTCCACACTGGGAATAGTTGTATCAATTGAATTTTGCTGGAGCAGATGGATGGGAATTTCAGTTCAGTTCATTTTGTATAAGGGTTTACCAACTTTTGAAAATTTCTTCATATTTGGGAAAGAAAGAACTTGAGATTTTTTAAAAAATGAATGCAGGACGAAGTGCAATTGACAGATTCATCCATCATCTCTCGTGGATATAACACCCATTTGCCTACAATGTGTACTTTACTGAAAAGAAAGGCACCGATTGCATCCTATGGTGAGAGATAGCACACATGAAACCAGAAGGTAGTAAAGGAACAACATGGCAGTTGTCTTCAAGAAGTATGTACTAGGGCAGCTCATTACATTTCATAGGCTGCCATGAACACAGTGGCAGATGTTGGCAGCACATGTGACTGGTATGGCCACAGGGGAGGCAATAAACCAGGATTAATTGTCACAACAGTGTCTCTCCATTCAACTACAGGGTTTCTAAGTTAGGCTTTCTGAATATAACAGCCTGGAGATAGATTTGCTGGGGTCAGATCAAGGGACTAGCAGCAAAGATAATTTTCTGAGGCAAACCTCAATGCAATTACATACAACAAAACCCAAGAACATTGTATTATAAAAGGAGATTTAAAATAGAAAAAAAGCAAAACCAAAGAAAAATCTCTTCATAACAAAACTGTCACAGATCAGATGTAACCTAGCAAAATGAGTTGAACCCCTCAGCACTTAGAAGGCTATGATTAAGTTTCCGTTTTTACAGTTCAAGCTGTTCTGCAGCTCTTGTGTTAATATCCTTCCTTTGTTGGAAAGAAAGTCCAAGCACCTGGTCCATTTGAAAAGCTTAGGAAGTGGGTGTTTTCCTCCTCCAAATTGTCTAGAACCTCACAGATTGCCCAGAACAACCCCCTGATTGCATGGCACCCCTCCCTTGGTTCTCACCTATCTTTAGTGAGTCCTTTATACTAGGAGGCTGAAATGCTTACATTTTTTTCCAAAGCCTGGAAGAAAAAGAATTTTCTGAAATCTGGCCTTTCTGTTGTAATGCTACAGGAGATGGTCAGGTAGTTAGATTTCCTCCAATCTTTCCCCATCCTATATCCTCCCAGAAGGGTTCCCCGAATCTCATTTAGCTTATTTTTATTGTATGTGTGTATTTATTTATTTATCAAAATATTTGTAACCTGACTTTCAGATCAAACAGGGTCCCCAATGCTGTGTACAAAAAGAAGAAAAAAGAACATTAAAGAACATGATGCTTGAAGCATGTCTGTATGGTGTGTTTAGGGGGGGGGGGGCGCTTGAGGCAGCATTTATCCAAAATACCCTCCCTTGAATTACACGGTTACATAGTCTTTCCCATCATTTTATCACATCACACACGAATGTGGGAACTGGTGCCTTTGTAGTACCTTTGTGGGAACTGCTATGATGTGAGAACCAGTGTGGCGTAGTGGTTAGAGTGTTGGACTGGGACTCAGGAGATCCGGGTTCTAGTCCTCACTCAGCCATGAAATTCACTGGGTGACTTTGGGCCAGTCACTGACTCTCAGCCTAATCTACCTCACAGGGAGAGACACTGACTGACAGTGGCTCTCCAGAGTTTCAGGCTAGAGTTTTTCCGGCTCTACCTGGAGAGGCCAGAGATGGAACCTGGGACTTTCTGCATGAAAAGCAGGTGTTCTACTACTGAACTATACCCCCCCCCCCCGAGTTTAAGATCAGGGGTGTTGAAATGACTGCATTAGCTGCAGTTGAGGAAATCAAAATGCGGAGTGGTGGTGGTGGTTGGGAAGGGTTAGGGGATGTGCTGGAACAGGGATCATTAGCAAACTGAATCCCTTCAGTGCTAAGACCTGAACAGCATCCAGGAAGGATGTCAAAGGATGTCTAAGGGAGAATCCTGTCACTGGAACCTGAGGGTCACCTGACTCACTTAGCAGAGCCATCTCTTTGGCAGCTGCTTAACTGCTATGCTAATCGGCAGAATGCAGGTTCAGGCTGGGCTATCATTGACAACAAAATATCATTTGTATCTAGCCTGCTGGGTAATAGTCAAAATTGCAGGTTGCACAGTGAGATAATCCTGTCTTTTTATATTCTTTATGTAGCAGCGGTCATTACAGAGGCATTTGAGCTTCCAAATAATATTTACACGCTGTGCTTTTCATTTGATATCTGTTAGACAAAGGTGGGGGGAATATCAGCAGTATCATTATCTCTCCTTCACTGTGGGAGTAAAAGAGGAAGGACTTACTTTATCAATGGGCACTGGTGGCAGCGAGGAGAGTGGTTCCCATTGTGTGGTGAATCTTCGAAATCCACGCATTCTTTCCCCATTGATTGAAGCATATTTGTGCACATTTTTCAAAAGCACACATTTTCATGTGCATTTTTTCAAATGTACGCATCATGCTGTCGAACATATGTGTTTTGGTCCGCAAATCACACTGCAAGCCCGGAAATGTAGAGACTTCAACCGCAGATTGTGTCCAAGTTCATGCTCAGTCCGCAAGGTGTGAACTGGCTAAAATCCTGATCAAAAATGAATTGAAACGGATTCCTCATACATCCCTAGAAAGCTCCCATCAGTGCATCCTTCCCACCAGAGTGATGCAACATGATTGTGAAGGCTATGGTTCAGCTGGTGCTGCCACGGGGGTGTGGGTGGTGGTGGTCAGGTCTAAAACCACCATGAGAGAAAGAGCTATCTTTCTAAACTCTGTTCCAAGGCACTCTCTCCGTGTGTATGATTTTAGGTCAGAGCCCTCCAGATGTTGTTGGGCTCCAATTCCCATCAGCCCCAGCCAGCATGGCCAATTCAGGGATGCAACAACATCTGGAGGACCTCGGGTTCTCCACCCCCTGTTTTACATGCACCAGACGTGCTCCAGCTATTAAGCATGATTAACAAAGCCCCGTGCATTATGGAAAGGCCTTTGGAGTAAACTGACAGCAAAGCAAAACAAAATTGTGATTTATTTGCCGATATAGCTTGGTGACTTTCTATGAGAGGGGGGGTGGAGAAAAAGAGATGTCTGAATCCTCCAGTGTTAATTTTCTTGGCCAAATAAATCCTTAACACTGTTTAATAACTTTTGTTGCCTGGGGAATGCTTTTCCTGTTTCTCCTTTAGCCTCATTAGTAGACTACAGCTGCACTATTCAGCTTTAATCCGAGTGGCTTCTGTAGGGTGTCTGGTTGTTATTGTTAAAGTTAAAAAACCCATCCTTATTCACAGCAACATCATAATCCATCTATCAGTCAGTCACCTAGCAATAGCTATAAAGCACGGTTTCATTCTATAGCGCCACACGGTATACAGAGTGCTTTACAACAAGAGAAACCATAAATTAAATTAGAACTGCTGCCTGTGAAATGTACAGTGTAAATCTATAATCACTGACCAAACAGGGCACAGCAGTGTACGTTTTTTATTACTGTTTGTCTCTGTTTCAATCCCAAATGCCCTTCTAGTTGCATTTAGATGAAGTCAGGTTGATGTGGCTGAGTCAGAACTAGGGAGAACAAGGCTCACTTCTCTCCTGTTCCACAAACTTCCAATTTGATAAAGGAGAGCGAGTTCACACACAACCATTGGATGTTTGGTAGCTGCTGGACACAGCAGGCAGACAAAGGACAGTCAAGCCACTATCCCAGTGGTTGTGTGAACTGGTCGGTTTTTTTAAAAAATATTTTTTGGGCTGTCCAGTTATAAATTGTGATTTGTTCTCTTTTCATGTACGTTTGGCTGTCTTGTTGCTGGCTCTGCATCTGGTGATTTTGAAGAGTAAGTACAGCCTTTTCATGGTGGGGGCAGTATCATACATTGACCCCACACTGGCAGAACAGACTGCTAGCACAGAAGGAGCAAGCAAATGGTTCCTGAAACAACTGGAAACAAGTGGCAGCACTTGTTTCTGGAATGGGGCCGGTCCTGCCCCATCCTGGAAATGATTGTTTCCACACATGTCCGGGGTTATTTCAGGAACGGCTCATTCCTATTGCACTAGCAGTCCATTCTGCTTGTGAAACAGAACTACTGGAGACACAGTGACAGTATAGTATACTCCCCCCTGTATTACAAAACTGAGTTTAGAAGGGGGGGGAATAAGTGGAAGGTGAAAATGATGTCAAGATGCATAGGTCTTCTGAGCTCACAAAATACTTTGCTTAAAAGGATTTGATGAGGGAGGACTGGAAGGAAAGATGCCTGATATTTTTGTAATTTTTAATCTTTCCGTTTCCTACATTAATGTATGGTCTCCTTCCCAAACCACAGCTGTAATTTACTAAAGCAGTGTCCACATGTCTAGAAAATGTTACAATCTAATGATGAAATGAAATGTGTATCATTAGCTAGACTAATTCCCTTTTTCTTATAGTACCGTTGTCTAAATGTTCAAAAATGAAAACTTAATTTCCACATATTGAAGCATGCTGTGAAATGCTGAAAATGGTGGGCTTTTCTCAGTCACATATTCAGGCTGGATATTAAAGGTAGAGGAAAAAAATAGTTTCACCTACTGTTGTCTCACTGATGCCCTTCTGCTTCCAGGTGGATGATGCTGACATATGCCCAAGCAAAAGAAAAAGAAAAAGAAAAAGTTGAAAGAAATAGAATATACAGGCCAAATTAAACGTTCTCATAATCACATATAGCTGAGCTGTATGTGATTATTTTATCTACTCTTCTGCCAGAGTAAGTGGCCCTGCTGATTCAGATCAGGACCATGGTGTTTCAGGAGAGGAGGGTTTAGGCTTCTTCTCCCCCTCCATTTTCAGCCCAAAATTCTACCCCCCCATGGGAGGGGGAGTTCAAAAAAAGAAAAAAGTCTCCGTTGATTCCAGTGAATACTTTTTTTTTTTTAGCACCCCTGAAAAAAGGGGGGGGGGATTTCAGAATGACAAAGTCAGGGAGAAAGCTTAAACCCTCTTCTCCCAAACTGCCATGGTTTAGGCCCTACCTAAACTATGTATTTATTTATTTGTTTGTTTTATTATATTTATACGCCGCCTTTTTTCCTGAAAGGAACCCAAGGCGGCTTACATAATCCTCCTCCTCCTCTCCATTTTATCCTCACCACAACAACCCTGTGAGGTAGGTTAGGCTGAGAGTCAGTGACTGGCCCAAAGTCACCCAGTGAGTTTCATGGCTGAGTGGGGACTAGAACCCGGATCTCCCGAGTCCCAGTCCAGCACTCTCACCACTATGCCACACTGGCATACCCAGTGTGGCATTACTTTGGGGCATTACCAAAAGGGAAGTAACTTTATTCTCCAAACCTTTATGTGTCCAGGTCATTTTCAAAGCTAGACATTGAGTATTTGCAATGGGACAGAAGCCCTCTTCAGGGATTCACTGAAGAAGGCTTTATTATAAATGTTGGGGGAGCTGGGGGGGGGGGTTCCACTTTTGACCTCCCTTTGTCAACGGGGAAGAACTGCAAGGGTAATGTAAACATGTTCTGCTGAAAGTGCTAATGCTGCTCCATGGGAGTGGGAACCCTGGCTTATCAAGGTTCCCAGTTACATGCGGCTATGGCATGGTTATAGTGCCCTTTGCAGACCTTCCCTGTCAACATGGGGAAGTTGGGGCACAGATGGAGTGCACATCCCTGGCTCCCTTCACAGTTAATACTCTTTTCAGAAAATGCCCAAAGAGGGACAGTGTCAGACTCTAGAACCTGCTGTATCATTAGCTGGGACTTTTATTTTTATCTGTCTTTCAGTCCGTCCTGGGAGAAACATGCCTCAGGGCAAGCACAAATGGCCTTTTCCTCATATGCCACCAAGTGCATTCCTCACAGGTCTCAGAACAGTTCTCGAAGCTTCTCAGAATAGGTCCCAAGGAACTTGAGTCTCATCATATCTCTTTTCCCACTCAAATCAGATCTTGTCTGAATATTGAAGCTTAGGGTTACTGTTGTAAAGGCCTGAAAGATAACGTTGGCTTAAGGTGCATCTTACACATGTTTAGACAGAAAAAAAAAGTCTGGCTGGGTGTTGTAAGTGATTAAGGGTGCAATCCTATGCATGTTTAGACATGGGAGGGGGGAAACAAACCCTGACAGCTCCCAGCATTCCCCAGCCAGACTTTTTTCTGTCTAAACATGCATAGGATTGAATCCTTAATCACTCCCCCAAATTGAGTGCCAGTTTAGATCTGGCATGCATTTGCAGATTGCTTTCATGCCTTTAAGCAAGATGCGTTTAGCTTTCCTTTAGCTTTTTAAAATTTATTATTGGCTTATGTGCCCTTTACAAAGTCTTTGTATGAAATCACTGCACTTTCTACCCTAAGCTCTGCAGGAACTTGTGCATGTGGAATCCATATCCACAGCAGGGGCCTTTATGATTGCAATCTGTAGGCCAGGGCCGCTTTGTCCCAGCCTGGTGAGACTTGAAGACACTTCAGTCACGTGAATCTGTCCTGCTTTTAACAGTGTGCAGCAAAGAGGTGCCGAGGCAGGGCTGTTGGATTTTATATTCTGACACACCAGGAAGGAGGCAGAAGCGGATGCTTCTCTTCTCCTAGTTGTAAAAGCTGAAAACATGCTAAAAGCCTCTTTCTGCGTAAGGTCCTATATAAATAGTGTATTTAAATTTTGCAGGCAGCTTGTAGTTCATCAGTTTCATAAAAAAAAATCCCAGCATTTTTTGCCGATTTATCAGATTTCCCCCAATGGGGACAACATGATGTCTTCTCCCAGTGGGAAATTGCTAGTAGCACTACTTGCATTTCACATTTTAGAAATGCTTTCAGCGATAGATGCCAGATGCTAGTAGCCCTACTGGTGTCTAATGCAAGTAGCATTATATATGCAGGCCCTAGCAGCATTTGACAACTGCTAGCTTCCAGAGCTTTCCAGTCTTAAGTGCCATGTGTGAGATCCTGCATTCAGTTCTGCATAATTAGGTGTCATTTGGACTTACGGGCTCCAAACAATAAGAGATTGCAGTCTGCGGCTGTCTGATCCACCAGCAAGTCCTCTGCTCCGTACTGTACATTCTAGAAGAATGAGCATGCTGTTGTTGTTTACCTTCCTTGTTTATTAATTGATTTTGAATTGATGCAAGTTGGCTGGTCTAAAGGAAATGGAAAGACAATGAAGGGACTTGCATTCCATGGCCTGTTGATCAGATGCAAAGAAGGCACATTTCAGATGGAAGTTCAGTAGGTGCAGCTTTTCTCCTTCCTCCATGACAGAAGCAGAGACTTTCCAAAATGGCCTCTTCCCGGAGTTATCAAAATTACAGGAAACTTATCCACTGTTGGCATCTGGTATCCCCACTCCCATCAGCCCCAACCAGCATTGTCAATGGATAGGGATGATGGGAGTTGTGCAACAGCACATCTGGACGGCACTAGGTTGGGAAAGCCTGTTATATAGGTTTTATGATCCAAAGCATATTACAAAAATGAAATCAAATACAACTGTGCCAGCATCTTAATGGCTTGCTGATTGTTTTATTTACTCATATGCACGGCTAACAGTGACTTAATGTGGATTAGTGCAATATACCTTCAAACCTCCCCAATATCACAATGATTGAAAGAGAGGCAGTATGGTGCAGTGAACACACTGTTGGACTTGAACAGGGGAGACCGGGCTTTAGAACTTCACTCGGTCATGTCAGTCATTGAAGGGCCTCAGGCAAGTCACTGTGAACCAGGCTGTACAACAGATCTGAACAACCTGTGACCTACCAAGCCAAGCGCACCCCTTCAGCCATATGCGGTGACCTATAAAGTATTTGACAATCCTCTTGTTGTAGTCCTAGACGCATAAGGGTGAAACCCACATCTATCTCAGTTAGGAAGGTTTCGGTCATTCTGAGAATTCTCAGAGGAAGCTCAGACTTTTCTCATGAGTTCTCTGAATGCTTAGAAATACCAGGCAGGGCCCAGGAGAGAGATCTACCATCCCCAGGCTTCCTTGTTCATTTCCACTCTCCCTCTTCTCTCCCAAATGTATCTTGTCAATGGGAGAAGAAGGAAATGGGTGCCAGGAAAAGCAACTGAATGGCAGAGGGACCATCT
Organism: Shinisaurus crocodilurus; assembly: GCA_021292165.1. NCBI lineage: Eukaryota > Metazoa > Chordata > Lepidosauria > Squamata > Shinisauridae > Shinisaurus > Shinisaurus crocodilurus. The sequence continues at coordinate 255,542,034 of CM037878.1, read as the reverse complement.
TTCCTGGGCATGTGTGCTCAAAAGCCACTACCACCACTACTGAGAATCCTGGGATGTGTAGTTTCTTTCTGGGTGAATGGACTGAACCCAGGAAGAATTAAAAGCTATAGCTCCTAGCATTCCCAGCGCCGCAATGGACATTTCCAAGAAAAGTCAGAAGGCTCATCATTACATTACTGGAAATGTGGGAAGATGTCCCACACTCTCCCCAGAATTTCCTGTTACAAGTTTTTCTCCCCCTGCCCCAATCCCAATAATGCAATTTTGGAAAAGTAAGAGCTGGAGGGACATCCGGCAAGGATGAATGTTTTCCTTTCCTCTCCTCATACCTTTATTCTTTTTTGTCATATCTTTTTAGATGGTAAGCCAGAAAGCAGGGCTGGCGCTACCGCTAGGCAAACTAGGCGGTTGCCTAGGGCGCGTGGCTGAAGAGGGCGCAGAAACGCTGCGCTCCTCTTCGCTGCTGCCGCCGCGCCATCCACCCACCCTCCCGCCGCCGCCGCACCTCCCCCCCTGCCTGCCCGCCCACCCGCCGCCGCTGCCGTGCCTCCCCACCCGCTGCCGCCGCGCCTCCCCCTCCCCCCACCCCCCCGCAACTCCCCCCGCCACCTACCTTCTCCGCGTCGCTTCCGGAGCCTCGCCCAGCGTTATTTTGGCAGGAGGAACCAGGGCAACAGGGCTTAAACATCCCTGTTGCCCTGGTTTCCCCAGCAAAAAACAGAGCGCGGGGGTCCCGTCGCGTCACTTCCTCCTCGGAGGCAGCGGCAGCTAGGGCGGGGGGAAGGTAGGTAGGTAGGTAGGTGGTGGTGGTGGCGGCGGCGGCGGCGCAGGTTTTTTTTTTGCAGAGCAGGGCTGCTTTGCTCCGGAGCCCCCCCCACGGCACGAGAGGGCCCCCCGCAAATTTTATTTTGCCTAGGGCGCCAAACTGCCCTGCACTGGTCCTGCCAGAAAGCAAGGGACTGTCTTGTGTTTCTTGATTGGAAGCCACTCTCTGGAAGCCTTTCCAGCTGAAGAGCAGGGTATAAATGCTTTAAATAAAATAAAATAAAAATAAATAAGATAGCTCATGTTGGCACCAGCCAATTAGTCTATTGCCTCTATTAACCTTTCCAGAGCCATTCAGGCACAAAGACCCACCATATCTTGCCAAGGCTCATGAGGCTGTTGCAAGGCCACTTCCTTCCAGTGCTTTCTAAGTGGCTGCATGAAGTACTGCCACACTACAACAGGTAGAAGGGAAAAGGTGGGGTGCTGCCCTGGCATATAGGTCACTGCCTCCCTTTTCAGACATTGGATCACACTGCAGCTATTGTGCTATAAGTCATCGTGTTGCCAATTATTGTCTGGGGCAGGGTGGGGGCTTGGAAATGGGAAATTAAAAAAAAAGAAGAAGCAAGATTGGAGTTCAATCACACAAAACCTCCCCTAAATGTCATATATTTTATATTTATTATAATTGCTTTGACATTTTTTGATATTTTATCAAGTGAATGAAAGATTAATTGGTCTTCATTATGAACAGCAGCATCGCAGAATATGCCTTCTACAGAACGGCTGCACGGCACATGACACATGGAAGACCTGTTGCACTGGGCTGGATTTGTCCACAGCCAAGATATTACTCCCTCTATTTCCAATGTTCAGGGTGCCGTCGCATCTGTAGCCAAATGGTACCGTCTATGCACAAGAGGAAGGTATTGGCAGGCTTCAGGGAATCCCATGGCTTGTGGAAGTACAATATTTTTAAAAGGGGGGGAAACCCCTAAGGAGGAGATATTAGAGATATGAAGGCCCAGAAAAAAAGACTGGAATGCATAGGAAAAAAACCTTTAAAAATCTGTTCTGTTTCCAAGGAGGTTTTTTATCCTTGCGGGAAGAAAAAAAAAACACACCCAGAGAAAAATGCAGGTGGGTTTTTTTGTTTTTTTTTGCGGGGGGGGAGTGTTCCTATTTATTTTCTTTTTCTTTTCTTTATTCTGGTCCTTCACATCTCTAGCAGGGACCCCACAAACAGACCAATGAGGACTGAGCATGTTCAGTGGTCACAGAATGCTGGCTGTGACTGTTAAGAGTGGGGAATGGAAAATTGGGATAGGGAGAGTAAATAGAATGGAGTGTCTGAATCCTGAACAGCGGCATGCTGTACTGCTCTGCAACATTCTGGTGCAGGTTTCAGTTGTATAATCCGATTTCTATCCTGCTTCTCCATCTTTTCTAAAGGATGCTCGAGGCAGCTAGCAATATCAATCAAAACACATTAAAAACACACACACACCAAACAAAACAAATGAAGCAAGATTACACACTTTCCTTCTCTGGCACTCTTTCCTTGACTCCGCTCTCAGTCCCAGCATTATCTATAGGCCTTTTCTCACAGCCACTTCAGCAAATGATGGCTGCCAGTTGCTTCAGTCCACAGCAAGTCCATACCTAGTCATGTGCATATGGTGGCAGCTGCAAGATTGTTCCCAAAGATTTTTTGTTTTTGTTTTTAAAGAAGACCTTGTTGGATCAGAGCCAAAGTCCTCCAACAGAAGCAAGCCAGATGGCTCTGGTAGTTCATATGCTAAGCACAAATTTTGGCTTGCTCATTATTGTAAGTCAGTGATACACTGTTCCTCAACATTGAGGTTCTATTTATCTATTGTGGCTAGCAATCACTGCATTAAAATATTGGGCGGGGGGGGGGAATAAATGTTTCATTACTTGGTGCAACCAAGTGATTACATTAGACTGGTAGGTTTACTAGACACCCATATTTGTCTCAAAAAATGTATACTATTATTTCTTAGCAAGTTATCAGATCCATTGTTAGGAGAAATATCCCACAGTTAGAACAAGACTACAGCTAAATGTCCTGTTTTCTGTCGTTGTTTTCTGTTGTTGTTGTTGTTGTTGTTGTTATTTTCAAATTATCGTAAGTAATTTACCAATCCTATGCATGTTCAGACAGAAAAAAGTCCTACAACGCCCAGCATGCCCCAGCCAGCCATGCATAGGATTGCACCTTTAGAAGCTTATAACTTTGGACATTATGCGTTGGATCCAGATTTACCCATACTTAGAGTAGACCCATTGAAATCAATGTGATTGAAGGTAGTCATGACTAAGTTACATCCCACTGAATCAAAGTAAATCTGGAGCTAACTCTATGTTTGCCACATCTTCATTTAAATTCTGGCATAAACGGAATGTACTATACCTAATAGTATAGACCAGGGCTCTCCAACCTTGGGTCCCCAGATGTTGCTGGACTACAGCTCCCAGAATCCCTTGCCATTAGCCATGCTGGCTGGGTATGCTGGGAGCTGTAGGCCAGCAACATCTGGGGACCCAAGGTTGGAGAGCCCTGGTATAGAGCAAGTATGGGGAGCCTCTGGCCCGGGGGGGGGGCAAATCCAGCCCTGTGGGGCTCCCCAGATGGCCACACGCCCTTTCCTTGGCCCCCAACCAGTGATTTTTCAGTGATTTCCTGGCTTGGGTGCCCCCCCCCCCTTCTAAAAGGTTGAAATGCCTCTCTTAAGGCTTAGTTACTGGCAGTAAGAGCATTAAGCTAAAATATGCTGGTATCCTTTGTTTTTGGCCTCACCCCTTTTGTCTTTGCTCCATCCCGCCACTGGAATGCAGCCCCCCCCCCGAGAGCTTCTCTGAAATTGAATTTGACCCTCAGGCTGAAAGAGGTTCAACAGGCCTGTTACAGACAGTGGTTTGAATCCAATACTCTCTATCTTCCAACAGAACAGAAACCTCTGGCAGAATGGTCTCCAGAGAAGATTTGGGAGGTGGTTGGTGGGAGCAGGTACAGAGGCAAGGAGAGCAAGGCAGTGGAGGCTGGTGACTCCTATTTCAGTGGGGCTGCTAATCCACTGCAGCTTTTATTTAGAGCTTTATAGGAGCTCCCCATGCATGGTGCTTCATGGTGATGAACCTATTTTGGGGATGGAGTTCAGCACCATGGATAGCTCCTATAACGCTCCAAATAAAAGCTGGAATGGATTAGCAGCCCCACCGAAAGAGGAGTCACCAGCCTCGCCTGGCAAGGGGAAGTCTCATTGTGCGAGCTGAGTTCCACTTATGTGTTGCTGGAACCAGCTCAATAGGGTTATTATTATCCTGCTCAAAACCAAACAAAAAATCAGTAAGTCCCTGAACTATGCTCTCGTGATACCCATTTCCTACCCCTAGAGCCTCGTCCTGCTGCAGAAATACCAGTGATTTTTGTTAGATTTCACTCCTGCCCCCTGTGTCTTTGGGCTATAACGGACATTACTTTAAATGTGTGTCTAGCAGCTACATCTCTGAGGGCGCAATCCCATGCATGTTTAGACAGAAATAAAAAAAGTCCTGGTGGGGGCATACTGGGAGTTGTATACTGGACTTTTTTTCTATGTATAAACATGCATAGGATGGCATCCTTAAAGTATGGTCTGTTTTGGCCCTTTCGTGATGTCTGCAGTAATTGCCAAAAGTTCATTCCCTTAGCTAGCCACTGTTTCCTGTGAGCCTACAAGCTAACGTATACCATTGGTCTCCCTCTAGCCCAGTATTGCCTGCTCTGAGTAGTGGGGACTCTCTTTCACAGCATCTGCTCCCTGATAACATTTAACTGGAGATTGAACGTGGGACCTTCTGCATGCAGAGCATGTGCCTGCTACTGTGTTTTGGCCTCTCCCTATGCAAAGCTTACTGTTTCCTTCTGCCTGTAAAAAATACTACCAATGCTTTCCCCACAAAAGTCCTGCAAGAGTTTTCAGTAATGGCTTATTTTCAATCTCACTTGCACAGAACCACAAACCTGCTCTTTGTTTCAGGCTTCATATCAGCCTGAATTTGATTAGCGAAGTACATTTTTTTTCCTTTCGCTCTTTCTTTATTTTTGAAGCCTGGGGGTGGGGGGTAGTGGATATTTGTGAACACTTCACCAGACGCCTACACAGCCTTGATACCAATCATGCCGGGTGAGCTGTAGAAAATCAATATATCATTTGCCTTGGCCGTTCCAAAAGGGAGATAGTTACTGAAGTTAGAAATATATTAGTGGTGTGTAAGTAAGAGACAGGGTGGGTGACAGTGAATGATGCTAGGTTTTAGAAAAAGCTGTGAATGCCACAGCACATGATAAAGTTGATGCAGAGTATGGCGCATCTGAGGCTGCAATGCTATAATATCTCACTTACCTGGGGATAAGTCCCAATGAACTCAATAGGACTTGCTTCTGAGTAGATATGTATAGGATTGCACAGTGAATCACCTATGCCCATTCACCTTCAGAATCCAGATCATAGTTCGTGTTCACAGTGTGCTATTTATTTATTTGATTTACATCCTGCCCTTCAAAAGGTTCTCAGTGCAGCGTACAAGTTGGTTAAAACTGCAACAAAGCAAATTAAAACAAAGGACATTAACACAGAAACATTGAAATACAGCAGTATAAAAAAAGCAGTATAAAAGCAGTCCACATAATTTAAAACAAACACCTGGGAGCATAAAGACAGTATTGAATGCCAGAGTGGTGTAGTGGTTAGAGTGTTGGACTGGGACTCAGGAGATCCAGGTGCTAGTCCCAACTCAGCCATGAAGTTCACTGGTGAGTTTGGGCCAGTCACTGTCTCTTAGCCTATCCTAGCTCACAGGATTGTTGTGGAGATAAAATGGAGAGGGGGAGGACTGTGTAAGCCGCCTTGGGTTCCTTGCAAGAGAAAGAATGGTGGAATATAAATGTAATAATAAATAAATACTAAATAAATACATTAAAAGCCTATGGAAATGAATAAGAAAGGTATTTTCTTGTCTCCAAAGTGACATCAAGTTAGCTGCCAGGTGAGCCTCCTTGGAGTGAGCATTCCACAGTTAGGTGCCACCACTGAGTAGGCCCTTTCCCCTGTAGTCACCTGAAACACCTCAGATGGCAGGGGAACCTGAAAAAGGGCCTTGTTGAATAGCTCAGTGTATGGGTGGGGATATGGAGTATATAGGCAGCCATGTGGAGACAAGCAGTCCTCCAGGTATCCTAGACCCAAGTCATGAAACGTTTTAAAGTCAAAACCAGAACTTTTGTAGCACTATTGTAGGTAGGTAACAGCATTTGATAGACCTATCCTCCATGACTGTAATATCCCTTTAAAGCCATCTAAGGCAGTGGCCATCACCGCATTGCATGGAGGTGAATGCCATAAGTTAATAATTGTTGTATCAAGAAGCAGTGGTGTTAAGAAGAATTGGTTCTAGGCAACTAGGCTAAAATTGGAAATTTTTTAAGGGCACTAATGAATGACTAAGCTAGTAAAATATGCTGGGGCTCTTAACGTTCATGGACTTCTTTGCAATGCTGATGTAGAGAGAGAGGAAACAAGAAAATCAATGATAGAAGCAAAGAGGAGCTTGTTTATTTTTATCAATTTACTTGTGGATATATGCTGGGAAAAGATATGTGCTGCTGACCTAGGTCCTGAAGAAGAAAAGCTGAAAGATCTCTGGTAGAAGGAAATGATCAATGGGACACAGTGTGCATGTGTGTGAGAGAAAGATATACTGGGATGGGAGAAGGAGAATAGAGGCCCATACAGATGATCAATCTATATCTAGGGGAAGTCTCTCATGCTGGGGAATTTGGTCATCTGCATCATCTTTGCAAACTATATGGAGAATAAACCATTTCTCAGGTACAGCTGTGAAGTGAAATTAGTTCTGTGCCAAATTCCCAAATTTCAAGGAACTCTTCACCTCCAGCAAAAAAAGGCAGTCATTCTTCTGCCTTTTTCATGCATGGAGAAAGAATTTCTTTGAAGATTTCAGGAGTAGGGAGTGAGGGTTACCGTCCTCAAAACAGTTCTGAGGTGGCTGAGGGTGTTTTTATTCTTTCTTTAAAGGTTTTTCTTTTCTTTTTCTTTTTCTATGAAAGATGATCTTCCCTTGATGAGTTGCCACTTGGTCCAGCTTCCTGCACTTCCTGATTATGCCCAGGGGAGGACAACAGGATGTCATGACTTTTAAGGTTGTCCTCTGGGCATTCCAAGACCCAGGGGAGGCTGCTTGTGGAGCACCTGAAAGCCAGGGAATTCTTCCCCCCCACCCCATGAGGGTAAAAGGCATGTTCTTTTTCAACTTCAGAAAAAGAAACTCACCTAGCTTCCAGCCGCACCATAGGCAGCCCTCCTGGCCTGAGAAAGAAGTGATGCTTTGCAAGCACACCGCACCAGCTATCAGCCGCTGTGCTTGCAAAACTGTGAGCCTCTGTGCTTGCAAAGACTCTTCCCTGCCCAGGAGGGAAGCAGCAGCAACAGCCACTTCCCTGCCCGAGAGAAGGGCCTTTGCAAGCGCAGGGGCACCGTCTCACAGCCAACACACCCTGCCCTTGCAAAGCACTGTCCCTGATTGGGAGGGAAGCAGCAGTAGCCACCTCCCTGTCCGAGCAAGGAGAGAAGGTTTGTTTGCAAGTGCAGGGGTGTGGTGGACTACTATGTCCTGCACCTCCAACCAAAGTCCTGTCCCTGCCCAGGAGGGGAACAGAGGCAGTGGCAGCAGCAATCTCCGGGCTCTGGGGAGAAGGGCTTTTGGAAGTGCAGGGCACGTGGATTATAAAGGGAAGAAAGCACACGCACCCACACATCCCGCTCAGCCATAGTAACCATACGGTAAGAGAGAGCCAGCGTGGCGTAGTGGTGACAGTGTTGGACTGGGACTCGGGAAATCCGGGTTCTAGTCCCCACTGAGCCATGAAGCCAACTGGGTTGCTGTAAGGATAAAATGGAGAGCAGCAGGAGGATTATGTAAACTGCCTTGGGTTCCTTGCAGGGAAAAAAAAGGTGGGATATTAATATAATAAATAAATAAACAAACAAACAAAATAAGTAAATAAGGTAATTCCAAAGCCCAACACCATGAGGATTTCTCCAAAGAGTCCTATACCTTGCCCACAATTCCATATGTGTTTTTTTTTAAAAACCCATCCTTTGAATGGTTGGGTGGGGGTATAGGTTGAAAATATCAGCACAGCACTGTGAAATGTTGTACTTAACTAACCAAAGAGATAGAGAAGAACCATGATAAAAGCACTGAAACAAAAGAGGTGCATTTGTGAATAACTATTGACCATCAGCTGAACTGCTTGATGGCTGTGAATTGTGTGCCTCTCCTCGGCTGCCCTTTTGCTGGTATCAAGAGCTGACAGTGATACCTGTAAGGACGCTCTCCCTGTGAAATGTCAGCGAAAGCAAGCCGGCTCCTGTACTGATTTACTCCAGTTAAGAAATGTCAGCAAAGTGCTTTGTGGTATCAAGTCTCCCCTTTGTATGAAGACCTGGATGGTGAGTCACCCAAGCCAAAGTTTATTGTTGCAAAGAGCTCAATAGGAGAACGACAATTCAGTCAAACGTTTCCACAGGTGACACGGACCAAGGAAATAAAGCTCAGTCCATTTAAGGTTCATCTGTGCTCTTTGAGTAGTTTAATACAGTCAGACACTGGTCATTTCTCTCCCCAAGCTGCTGCCCTCTTTCCTCTCAACTTCCTTGTTCTACCTCCCCTCCCCCCCCACACCTACCCTTTCACCTCTAGTCCACATTAAGGCCATTTCCTTCCTGGATGCTTGTAGCCCCTCTTTCCCAATGCTTCTACCCCCTCTTTTTTCTCTCTTGCTCAGTTTTGGGAGGAAGTCTTATGAGATTGTCTTGACATATGTTTTGTGGGAGACTGTGAGTATTTCAGAGCTGGAATAATAAATTTACCCCACCTCTTCATTTGGGGACACAAACAATTCATGTCAAGAGGATTACAAATACAAATGCAACTTATTTATTTTTCTCCAAGCAAGCTGCTAGTCTCTCTCTCTCTCTCTCTCTCTCTCTCTCTCTCTCACACACACACACACACACACACACAGTTATTGCACTATTATTGCATTAGATCCATAAAAGAATATTTGCTGAGGTGATGGACTCAAACCTATTACTGTCACTTAAATCTTCATGTAACTTTCATGAGGCAAATACATGGATTTAGGAGGCAAGCAGATGCAAGAGCTGTATAAAGCAATCACGTGTTTTATCTTTGTGTAATCAGTATGTGAAATTAGCATGTATATAGCATTTGGCAAACTAGGATATGGGTACCTGGGGATGGGACATAGTCATTCCTGGTGTAGGACTCAGTGGGACTTGGCAGAATCAGAGCATTTGGGTCCATGGAAGCAGCAAGACAGGGTTATTAGAACAAGAAAATTAGTGACTAGAATGCTGGGACAAGGCAGATAAAGGAAATGGAGTAGAAGACTAAACCCAAACAGTTAGGTTAAAAACAAACGAAATACACCTGCACAGAACTGACTTGGAGGTGGGGAAAAGAGGAAATCCGCAGAAACGGAATGGACTGATCTGTGATCTCCCCATCCCTAAAAAATACAAATACCGGTACATCTGGTTCAGATTAAAACCCTACCTGCCCTCTGGCAACCTCTTCATTTCTCTGCCAAAGAGACAGTCGTTTTTCTGCCTCTTTCATTGGGATGTTGAGGATTTCGGAGAAACGTCTCAGGGTGCAGGGCTTCAGTGCTCACCTTACTGTAAGCAGGTGGCTGAAGGGTGCATGTGCTCTTTCTTCTACCATTTCCCTGAAAACTGAGAGAGGCATTTTTGATTTTGCTTTGTTGTTATTAAAAGTCATTTGAAGAGGAGGAGGAGGAGGAGGGGGAGGAGGAGGAGGAGGAGGAGGAGGAGGAGGAGGAGGAGGAGGAGGAGGAGAAGAAGAAGAAGAAGAAGAAGAAGAAGAAGAAGTCGTCATCACTCAGCTTTCAGGCACTGATCAGGCTCAGGCAGCAGCACAGGGAAGCCCCAAGGAAGGAAGTCCAAGGCTAACTCCTCTAGGGGGCTTTCCAAGAAGCTGATGCATCCAGAGAGGCTGCAAGGACAGAACGGGGGGGGGGAGCGGGGTAAGGATAGTAATAGTAAGAACACCTCTCTCCCTCCCCCCCCCCCACCATCAGCCACCTCCTTATAGTAAGGTAAGCACTGAAGCCGTACACCCTGAGAAATTTCTCTGAAATTCCCACCCTTTCCCACAATTTTTGGGTGCAATTTCTTTTTGACATCACCCCCCCCAAGAATGGTTGAAAATAAGTAGTTTGAAAAATGTGACACGGTGCTAGTTCAGATACAGATGTGAGTACAGCCCTCATGAGGTGTTCTTGCTCTGAATACGTAAGGGGAGGAGGAGCGCTAGAGCCCCGCCCCCACTGTCCCATCCCTCAGTCTGAACAGGAGGCCCTCCTGTACCCATCGAGACTCTCCATGCAATTAAGAACCCTTGAAAACCGGGGTTCCTAATCATATGGAGAGCCTCCAGTGACTGTACTGTGGCCGGGTGATCAATCCTTATCCCAATTTGTAGTAAAGTGATGCCTTCCCGTGAAGGGATGCCTGAGGATAGTTTTTTCTTCTTTAACTTTTTATTTTTGTGAAAAGGTATATGTTTCAAATGCTTCAGTCTCAAATATCTAAAAAGACCTTTACATTCCTGTAAGTTATGATAAGAAATGTGAAACATCACCATCATCATCATCATCATCATCATCATCATCATCATCGCCTAAGCCCTTTGTACTGTTTCTGGTGCTTTCTGAGGTAAGTAAGGCCGGCTTCCCTCCAAGGTGACCAGAACTGAAAATGAATGCTGCACAAACTTTTGTCTGTGATTTGGGCTTAAAAAACCCCCAGTCCTTTTAGGCTTCATTTCTCTGTAAAAGCAGATGGTGGAAGGGATCGAATGCAGTTGAGTGACTGACAGGTCCATCTTCTAATCATAGGGCAAATTTTACCAGAGGATTTCCAGTCACTGTGCCACTGCCTTGGGGGAGGAATTGAGTCAGATAAAAAAATTTCTCCCATTGTCCTTTTCTCAGTTGCTAAGGTGTTCTGAGGTTCTGTGTTGCATTGTGGGGTGCCTTCAAATTCTGTTTGTTCATGATTTCAGAATCCTTTCCTTTTCTCTTCTCAGTTATTAATTCAGTCCTTCTCTCAGACTTTTTCCTGCAGTGATCTTTTTCTTTCAAATGCCACCATGCGTCTCTAGGTTTTTTTGTTTTTTTTAAAGTCTCAAACTAGGTTTCAGTCATCATAACTCCCTAGCCTCTCCACCTATCTTTTTGAAACTTTGCAAGTTTCTTGCCTGCCACCTCTATGATGTATGTACAGTCATGCCTTAGATTGAGAGCATAATTCGTTCAGGAAACGTGCTTGTAATCCAAAACACTCTTATATCAAAACAACCCCCCCAAAAAAAAATTGTACAGAGATTTTTAATTTAAGCCGTAATACAGTACTTGTATTGCAAGACGTCGTTTGTATAGCAAGTAAAAAAAAAATTAAATAAATATTTAAAAATTTGCTTGTCTTGTAAAACACTCTCAAACCAAGTTACTTGCAATCCAAGGTATTACTGTAATTTTCATTATGCTCTTAAACAATTAAGGGAACAATCCTATGGCCCCTAGACAACGTCTGAGTGGGCCTTGGATATTTGGATTCCCAGATCTGAGGTTGGAGTCAGTGCTCCCCCTTCCCCACACAGCCAGCGTGGAAAGAACCATGCCGGCTGCCCCTCCGAGGTCGGGAACATGACCTCAGAGATGGGGAAAAGGGGGCTTTTGGGTGGGAGGGGAGGAGACTGTGGAGAGGCCACGATTTGAGTTATCCTGGGGCCTCTCCAGCCCTCCCCCTCCAAAATTCCTTTGCTAGACAGTCAAAAAAGCCCATCCAGCAAAAATGCAGAATGCGAGGATGGGGAGGCGAAGATCGCCTCTGATGCTCCTCCCACCCTGCATTTGATGAGCGTAAGCATCCAAGTTTGGGGACTGATGATCATTGCAGTGAGATTGTGCCCTAAGTCAGGGCAGGGGTAGGCAACCTGGTGCCCTCCAGATAGACTACTACAACTCCCATCAGCTCCAGCCCCATGGCAAATGGTTACAGATTATGGGAGTTCTTCTGGTCCAAAACATCCAGAGGGCACCGGGTTTCCTATCCCTGACTTTGCCCTCTTTGAATTAGGGCAAAAAAATGTTCTCTTCAGAGGGAGGGCAGGCAGCCTTGCCTTTACTCAGGTTTGGCTACATGATATTGTCATGTAGCCAAATCTGATTGGCTATATGCTACTAAACTAACTGACATCAAGGGCCCTGTGGGGAAGAGGAAGGAGTGAAGGCGGCAGGAGCAGGCAGAGGGAACATCAGGGCCTGCTCCGCTTGGACTGCCCCCCGCCCCCCCAGCGCTAACTGACGTTCTGTTTTTTTGGGGGGGGAATTGTATTTAATTAGACTGTACATCGCTCAGAGTGGCCAGATGACTGACCAGATGGGCGATTCAAAAATAGAATAAATAAATAAATAAATAAAATAAAGCATCTTCATGATGCTTCATGATCTCTGATTATGTAGCCAGCAAGAAGAATCCTCTTTTATTTAAAAAAAAAAAAAATGCTGTAAAACCAACTGCTAAGAAGTAAACAGAAGTGTGACATTGCAAAAAAGGTGATTTTGGGATGTGTCTTTCAAGGAACATCTGGGGACCTACTGAAACTCCATTTTCTTCACCAAACATGTTCACCTAGGAGCCATTAGTTCAGCCCTAGTTTCCTAGTCAGCAAACCATTTAAACAACCTTGAGCTATGCAGTACTAAACCAGTCTCATAGCGGACTCTTGTGCTTGTGTCGTGGGAACAGAGACCACAGTCTAGTAGGATCTACACTGCAGTCCCCAGGGACATGAGACCACAGCTGATGCAGCAGAGTAGGCATAGCAAGTCACAGCTCCCTTTGAGCTATTGTGGTTGCTTTGAGTTAGAGAGCTCTCTTTGCTGTTTCTCAGACTGAAGACTATTCCCACCCCCAGATACTTCTGAACTTCTGTTCCCTTTCAAGTTTGGGTCCCCCCTCCTTTTTTGTTCTTTTGTTAAGATCATTTCTCTCCCTTCATGTCTTTCAAAGGACTTCTAAGGATTCTCAGACCTATAAAGAATCCTTTATGGGTTGTATTTGTGGCTGTTTCCTTCACATACAACACACAGAGAGACGTGTATACACGGACCATAAAGGATCTCACTTTTGAGATAATACTGAACCTTCTAAAATGTGTGTCCTCTTTAATATGGCATGGTTTGAGAAGCTCCAGACTGAAGAAGTTATCATCATTAAATTCTCTTTGTGTTTGTGCTTTATTCAAGAAAACATAGGAATCTGGAAAAGAATTGAGTTTGGGAAATGGTGAGAAGGGATTCAGGCAGATTAGTAGGGATCATCAAACCAGTGGTTTTTGAGCTCACCTAACTTCTCTAAAAATCACTTCAAAGCTTGTTTTGGCTCATTCCTGTTTTCAACCAGGTATGGGGTTTTTTTTGCTCATTTGAATGGCAAAAGTGTGCATTTCTGTGCATATTTCTTCATAAGAGTGCCGTTTCCCCCATTGACTAAAATGTGAAAATGTATATGTTTTGAAAAATGCACATTTCAAAGTGCACATTTTCTAAAAATACATTTTTTAAAAAAGTGATCGCAAATTCATGAACTTGCGAGCATTTTCCAGGGTGTATGTGCGTGCTCTTGCTAGCGTTCACATTCTAGATTACAATTGGGACATGATTTGCAAAGGGAAATGAAATTATCATACATCCCTAAAATGGGATAAGTCCTGAGACACAAGCTAATATATAAAATTTAGGGTTGCTTGAGGAATTCGATCTTTATAAAATCCTGCATGAAATGTTCTGATCTGCAGCTTTTGGACTAATGTGTGGATTGTAACTTAGCTATCCCAGCAGACTAGGTTGCTGTTCTCCATGGGTTGGATCCAGATTTTCACTGGAGCAACTGCACTGATGGAAGTGGGCTTCCCCACCCCCTCCTTCTCACAGCAGCCTCTCCAGCCTCCTGAAAATGCTACCCAAAGAGTCCTATAATATACTGCAGTAGATCAGCTGTCACTTCCTGGAAATTGTACTCATAATCTTCCACCAACATCTTGCCAAAGGATGCTGAATTTGCTCCATGACTGGGAGAATATATCTTTTGTAACACATAGAATTACCATAAACTGTTGGCTTCAGCTAGATACATAGAGAAATTTTGTTGGCAAAACACCCCAAAAGTCAGGAGACTCTGCTGAATGTGGTGAGCTGTGGTGTAGGAGGGACGGGGGATCCACCAAAACTGGGTGGAGAGCAACCTTGATTCCACCCCCTTACAGGAAATAAAACATAGGGTATTGAGGACAGAGCCAGGGTAATGCCATTGGGCCTAATATACTGGCAAGCCAATGTGGAAGGTGTATAGCTGGGCATTAAAATGGCCTTGCCCCACTCCAGCACCATTCTGGGCAACCATGGCATTCTGTCCCACTACCTATGCTTTGTAGTTGTGCAGGATTTAGCTGTTCTCCATCAGGGGTTAACTAAGTAGTGATTTTCTGGGGTCACACTGTCTTTTTGGCTATGAGAGTGGGGGACTTTTTAAACAAACAAACCTATCTTGCACTGCCAGAATCCTGGCAGTAAAAAGTTAATTTGAGCTGTGACTGCCCCGAGGCTTTGAATGAGGGGTAGGGTCATCCAAGGCAAAGAAGCAGCAGAGGACAATTGTTTCCAAAGCCTCATCTATGTTTCAGTTAACTTGCACTGATGACTGGGAGGAGGGACAGCAAAGGAGAGACTATGGTGGGCAAATCAGCTGTCCAGGGTTGGGGGATCTGCTGGCCTGTGGGCAAGATGCGGTCCGTGGCCCATCCCAATCCAGCCTGAGATCTTTCTTTCTTAGCCCCAACCTATCCCCCTGGCACCCTGTCCAGTGGCTTCTGACGCTTGTGTCAGGAGGTGCCTTGAAGCAGTGGCTCTTAATGGAGCGCTTGCTCTTCCATTGGGAAAGGTGTGTGGGTAAGGTGCTTCACTGGAAGCCGTGGCTTCTTTGTGACTTGTGCACCTTGAAGGGGCAGCTCCTGAAGCTTCCCTCCCCTTACCTTTCCTGATGGAAAGGCAAAGGGTGGGCAAGGCTGAAGAATGGGATGTGTGTGTGTGTGTAAGAGAGAGAGAGAGAGAGACAGATAGAGAGACAGTGAGACAGAGTGTTGGGGTGGTGATGATTTAAAAGAAGGAGAGATGTCTCTACATCCCCTCACACATTACCCCCAAGCAAATGCAGCCCTTGGCATTTAAAAAAAAAAAACATTCCTGGCCCCGGGTTTAATCCCATTAAGGTGTCTCATGCCTTGATTGCCGGTTGTGGATCTACAAGGGAATTTGCTCAAAATATACTTGGTACTATGATTGACGTGGATAGAGATTTCCATCATTCTTCTCCTAACAAATTCCACTAAGGTTGCAATCATATGCACACTTACCTGGGAGTAAGTTCCACTGAATACACTGGCACTTACTTCTGTATAAACATGAATTGGATTGTACAGTAAGAGTTTTCATTGGGTGGGTGGGATTCATATTGAGGCTCTGTACATGAACAAACCAAGTGTTTAGGCAACCCTGCCTGTAACAACAACAACAACTACTACTACTACTACTACTACATCAATCAATCAATCAATCAATCAATGTTCTGTCCTTGCAGTGTAAACTCTTACCATTCATTCTATGTATTTCATGGTGGTGGTGGGGGGGTTCCCTTTCACTTCCACTCATGCATTCCTTGCATACATCATAGCAGTTATGTCTACAAGGACTCAGTGGTTCAGTGGCATTGCTTTTGTTTTGTCACCTTACAATTATTTCCACAATCATGAGAGCTAGAAATCTGCTAGAAAGACAGACAGACCAAAATTGATCCCAGATGTTCTATGACAGGAGTAGGGAACCAGAGGCCCTCCAGATCTTGTTGGCCTACAACTCCCATCATTCCTGATCATTGGTCTGCAGGCTGGGGCTGATGAGAATTGGACTCCACATCTAGAAGGCCATGTGTTCCTCACCGTTCTGTGATTTGTGACAAACAACATCCCTGTAAATAAATGTATAGTCTCCCTGACTGCAGAGTGGAAGTTTCCCTGTATATTTGATACGTGACCTCCAAGAAGAGATGTTGAGCACTTGATGCTAACGCAGTGGGTCATTGGACGCCTTTCAGGTATATAATTTATGCATGGGAAAATGGGCAGTGCTAATTACTGGTACCTGTAGGAGGCAATTGTTTGGGTTGTTTCTGCTTCTCTGACTTCCAATGAAGTCACAGCACATTTTCTCAAAGAGCATTGACCTAATAAGATAAATTGTCTGGTGGTATTGAAGCAGGCTGGAGAGCATCAGTAGGCAGAGAGTTTTGAGGCTAAAACATTTTATAGGTCAAACACAAGTTGATAAAGGATCGGGCTCTTATAGAAAACTTCAGGAAGACTGGTTTTGTAGCAAGGATGAGCACTTCCTTACCACAATTGAGTTCTATCCTGAAGCCAATCTCTTTCAGTGGGATTATGGTCTCCAGTATATGAGTTAGTCTTACCAAGATCATATGATCTGTCAAGTTACATGAATAACTCTTCAAAGGTCATGTACAGTATCATGGAACTAACTTTTTTAAAAAAAACAAACAATTTTAAACTGTTCAGGAATTTTCTGGTAGGATGGACCACAGCTCAGTGGCAGAATCTATGCAGAAGGTCCCAGGTTCACTCCCTGGCATCTCCAGTTAATTCTCACATAGCATGAGGATATTGTGTTGCACAAGTGTAGCCCATGCTACTTAAAAGTCTAGCATACCATTAAATTAGGGATGTCAGGAATCCACAACAAATTCAAATGAGCTTGGATCTCAATGAATCTGACCTGCAAATTCTGCCTTTGGTCCAGCTTTTTCTGAGTCGCATGCATTCCGTGAACTTGTGGCGCATTGTTTTTTTTACTTTTTGGAGGTGGCATATTTACATAAATATGCTCTTGTGTAAGTGCACATTAGTGCTAATGTGCATTAGCACATGATGCAAGTGCAAATGTGCATTTGCAAATGAGCACAATTCTCATGCAAAAAAGCCATTTCTGTCAATGAGTGGAAAATGGAACAAGAGATGCCAGACAATCTATGGAACCCAGATGGAATGGATATAACAAAATCTGTACAACTGTACTGTTGATACTGGCTATGCGTATATGTTTAAACTGATGCTAAACACCCTGTGCATATCAGAACACCATGAACCATGCAGTGATGAACAAACTTACCCCAAATTTATTCATTATTTCCTTGGAAAGTAACACATTCATCCACATAATCTTGGAGGAGAGTCCTCCTTTAATTTGAGAGCTCATTCTGTGTATATGAATTTTTGTGCATATCATATGTTTTAAAGATGTTTTTAAGATGTTTTAAAGATGTTTTTAAGATGTTTTAAGATGTTTTTAGGATGTTTTAAGATGTTTAATAGTATATATTGTGTTGTTTTAGTTTAGGTATTTTATATTTTCTGTTGTTCCCCGCCTCGATCTAGATGGAGAGGCGGGTAATAAATAAAATATTATTATTATTATTATAAATTGGGAGCTGTAGTTTTGAATCGCATGATGCATCATGATCATGATGTCATGTGTCACCATGTTACGCCTGATTGGCTCTTTCTGTGTGGCCTTTCTATGTAATGTTTATTCACCGTTGCCAATTGGTATATGAAGAGAGAGATATGAATCGATATATGGAGGTGTATACAACCTAAGTGGCAGTTTCTTCAAACAAGATTGGCTTGTGGAAAGAGTTCAAATGCCAAACTTTCCCTAACGGGTTAAAGTGACATCAACACATTTCATCCTGAAAGAAAAGGGTTAAATCAGTCGACTCAGCATATGCACAGAAATACCATAGTTTAGATGCAGACAGCGCATGCTCTGAAGCTCACAATTTGTTCCAAAATTAATAATGCATTCATAAGACAGCAATCCAAGCTCTCAAGAAAGGTGAGCATTATGAACAAATCAGTTTTGACCAATGAGCTGATGAATTATGAAATTCAGTGGCATCACTATGTAGAATGTATATGAACAACACCATATATGCCCAAGTGATGAGAAAGAGAGGCATATGTACACACTGTTAGGAATGATGGATTGCTGTGCCAGAGAGGTAACATACTCAAGCATTTGCTCTAAAGGAGTTTAGTAGTAGAAATACTTCAGTCTCTTCCATCACCCTGGATCTGGAATGTACCGTTTTAGTGGGAGGAAAATGCAGCAAAAGGGGGGGGGGAGGCAGTAGGACAAGGGGATGAAATTCTGCCACCATTTATTGAAATAGGAACAATCAATCAATTGAGGAGCTTTGATGTTGTCATAGGCTCATGTTTGTCTGTCTGATGTGCTGGAAGAAGAGACAACTTCTTCCAGTCTGAGCTCTGAACAATGGAAATCAATTTCTTAAATAGCTCTATTGTGGGGGGGGGGGGGAGAGACAGCTTACCGTGTAATATGTTCAAAAATGAAGCTACCATTAAGTAGGATTTGTGGACAAAAAAAAGAAGGGCAGTGTTTGGAAATTTCTCCTTATGAATTATCCTGTATGGGGATAGATTTATACTTGAGAAAACCTGGAGTCAGTAGATAATGGAAATTGAAGGGAACTATCTTAAATTAAAGGGGGTGGGGACCAAAGTGATGAATTTTATAGTCACTACTCAGACAAGTTGCAGCAGACTGGTATAACGAAAGGTGGCGAGGGATACAACAGATTCCTATGAGTGGGTTTTTTTTAAAGCAATCTTTGTGCTAGAAATAATGTCTAGAATGTAAGAGCAGAACAGGTTTGTAAACACTTATTTCCAGAGTTGTTGTGCAGCCAATTGCACAGAATGGAAAAAGATGAAGAATGGAGGAGGATGCAATCATAAATCAGTCAGCTATTTGAATTGGGAATGGTGATAAACAATTTCTCCACAAATATATTGGTGCTTTGTAAACTACCTAGCTACTTTTGAATATTTGAATGGGGAGCAATGAAGGTTATGGCTGCAATCCTCTACAGACTTACCTGGGAGTAGTCTATGGCCCAAAATTATGAGCCACAATGGCTGTCAGTAATGAGTAGTTTTCACCCGAAATAACAACCACAAAAACAGTTTGTGTAAAAAAGAAAGAAAATAATACTTAAAGGTGAGCACAAGTGACAAAACAACTTAATAAATGTGACTTAGCACTGGTATACAGGTTGGTGGACATGTACAGTTGAACTGAATGCTGAATCCGTAGGGATGTGTGAGAATTTTGTTTCTGCTTGCAAAACATGTGAATATGTCCTGTTTGTAACCCCAAATGAAAGCGTGAGCAGGAGAATGCATTCTTGGGCAGAGGGATTATTGTGAATTTCAAAAAGTTAAAACAAAACCAGAAACGATAAAGGAAACATTAAAAAGGGGGGGGGGAATAGTTTACATTGCATAAATGTTAGGTATATAGTTGCAATAAATACATATGGAATTTATACGCCTATGTATTATATGTATATAAGGAAATATACTATTGGCACTTTGTCAGTTGAAGTAGTTATGCATAAGTTTCAGCAAAGGCAAGCCAAATATCCCTATATTTATCCATGCATAGGTGGCATCTAAATACCACCTGTTCAAAGGTTGAAAGAGTCAATAGGTCCTCAGTCCATTTCGTTATCGGGAGTGGCCATTTATCCTTCCAGTGTTGTAATATCAGTCGTTTAGCTGTCATAAGCGGGCAGAAAATCCATTTATGTTGACCTTGCATTAGATTCCAAAAAGCATATAGATAATTGAGTAGCACATGTACATTCATAAATGTTAAAGACTTTTCCATTTTTTCTGAAAATGCAAATTCTTGAGCAGGGGCTTGCGTTCAAAAATGCTCAAATTTTGCTGAGAAAAAGCTTCATGATTGTGCAACTTTAAAAATGCACCATTTCACGTAATAGTCTATGGGGGATATTTGCACAATTTTTGAAATTTGCAACACATTGAGATTTTTTTGCACAACTTTCATGCTTGATCACGTTCTTTTTGTGCAATTTTGTTCATCTGCCCAAAATGAAGAGTGATAGCAGACGCAAGCACAAATTGAGGAGAGATGAGCATTGAGTTGATGTTCGGACAATCTTGGTAAACTCAAACATTGCATGTTTGCCCATCCCTAGATCCACACAAAGAAAGTGGAGATGGTTCACAGTGGACATGGTTCACAGTACATGCTTTATTTATTTATTTATTATTTATTATATTTATACCCTGCCTTTTTTCCTGCAAGGAACCCAAGGCGGCTTACATAATCCTCCTCTCCAATTTATCCTCACAACAACCCTGTGAGATAGGTTAGTCTGAGAGTCAGTGACTGGTCCAAAGTCACCCAGTGAGCTTCATGGCTGAGTGGGGACTCGAACCTGGATCTCCCGAGTCCCAGTCCAGCACTCGATGGAATAATTCTTCTTTATATCTCTGTGCACAGAGCAGGAAGTTGAAATTTCAGTATGCATAAAGGAAGGATTTTTTTTGGCCCAATACATTTCAAAGAACACTTTATTTGTAGTGCCCCCAAATAAGAAAACAATGAACATTTGTATAATGGCATATGATTAAACAGCTATTCAAAACACTGGAATGAAACAAATCTTCAAAATCAGTAAGGAAGGAAATGAACAATAGCAGCTCAATCCTATGTCCACTCAGAAGTAAGTCCAATTGAAATCAATTAGACTTACTCCCAGGTAAGTGGGTATATCATTGCAGCCTAAATATATTTAAAAGTTGTAATTATTTTATAAAACCTAAAATGTGTGCAAACATTCTCAACATAAGTAAGAACTAAAGAAATATAGATTTTAGCCCTATCTAATAAGGAGCAACACTTCAAACACAGAAATGTTGATTAGCATTCTTTGCAATCAACAAATCTAGAAGAGCTAGCTGCAAGGAACCATATATAAACTACTTGGGTTACTAAAGACCTTATGCATCACACGTGTTCAGAGTTCTGGGGAAATAACCCTTTAGTGGTATTTACAGTCTCCATTGAAAAATGTGTATCATTCCTAAATAATAATACAAACCTTTGAAAAATAAGTTAAAAAGAACCCCACCAAATGATCAAGAATGTCTGTCCTACATTTATTGGAAAAATACTACCCTGGGGGAAATTATGTATCTTCTTTTATTGATAAGTGTCTTGAATGTACAGTTAGTGTCATTTTTCCATGAGGTCAAAAATTTTGCAGAAATCTGGCAACTGCAAAAGGTAATTATATGAATCCACCCTGAAGTGTTACTTCTGAAGGCCAATGGAAATGTTATTATCTATTAATTTTGATCAGAAACTAACATTTCTTTGGATCTTTCACATACTTTCATTTTAAACAGATGCAATTTCTTTCTAATCATCATAATTTTCATCTGAGTAGGAGCTTTTAAAGAGCTGCAACCACACTTTGAACCTACTGTCTGATGTCCTAGCTCGAAGAAAAAACAAAACTAGTTTGTTCCCTTCCCCTGAAATGCAAGAGCTGTATCAGCAGGGAAGGGCTTCAGAGTGCTGTCGGGAAAGTTTGAAGAGTATATCCCTCTATCGAATGGATTTGTCACACCTGTGTTGGTAGTTGCAGGGAGGTTAAGCCGTGGTACTTAAAAAATGCTTGAACTTTGGTTGGATTGCATCCAATGAATGAATGTATCTCTGGTGGCTCAGTGTTTCTGTCTGGAACACTTTCAGTCTCCTTCAACCTTTTAGGTCTGTCTCATTGACCTCCCAGTTCATATAAATCAGAAACTGCAGAAGCTTAAGGAAATGAGCAAAAGAATCTTGACCCAAACATACAGCACAGTACTATGCATGTTTACTAAGAAGTAAGTCCCATGGTTTTCAATGGCAGTTAGCCGCGGATACATATGGATCAGTTTACATCCGTAATGCCACTTCTCTGACTGGATTTGACTCCTTGGCAAAGTGTCCCATTGCTGTTAATTCCAAAGTTACCAAAATGGGTTATGTGAGAACCTTCCGAGAAATTTCACTTTCCTTATCAGAATATGTGTGTGTGTGTGTGTTTTAACCGAGTAGCAGCTTCCAAATTCACCTAATTTAGGTTTAGGGAAAATACAGTGGTAGTCCCAGGTCATATCAGCTTTTGTCACCAGTGTCTGAAGAGTTTCTTCAGCAGCCTCAGACCCTCAGTGGTACTTCCACTGCTGAGGTGAGCTCCTGGTACTCTGAGCCAGTGTCTTCTTATGCAGCAAGCGTCTCACATCCTCACCTCCCCCTGAACTGTGGGAAAGGAGAGGCTGAGAGGAGGCCATTGGAATTCGCGTCCCACCACACCAGGCCAGGTCAGGTAGCTCCATCAACAATGCAGGGGAGGGGGAACACACAGGGAGCTGCACGCAGAGCAGCCAGCTATTTCCCCAGCCAGTGCACTCCCACAACAATTTGTATCAGCCCAAGTGGATTTATCACTGGCCATTCTTCCTCCATCCCTCCAAGTTGCTCTGATTGGCTGCTGCTGATTGGAAATGATATTTCGTTCTCTCTCTCTCTCTCTCTCTCTCTCTCTCTCTTTCTCTCTCTCTTTGGTGGTGGTAGGGGGAGAACCGCCATCCTGTTTGGAAGGGTGCCTGACCAGATTGCCCTCCACAAAGCCTTCCCCCTGTCTTTGAATGGGGGAAAGGTCAGTTCCATGCATGTGTGCTATTTGTGCATGCACAACAAACAAACAAAACCAATGAAGTCAGATCACTGACACACACACTCTGAGCGTGGCAACAAGCAATGCCAGCACTGAGGAAAAGATGGGGGTAATTGTTTTTAACAGGTGGGATTTTGGGTGGGGGGAGGTGGCTGCTGACTCACCCCTCCCCACACACACACACGCACACACACAATGAAGAGTACCATCACTGCCAGGTAGGGATTTGCAGAATGCTCCTGAAAAAAATCACTAGTCTTATCAAAATGTTTTTATTCGTTTTTATTCCTCTAACTTACGCATCTGTTTCACCTCAGCAGAAACCTCCAAATTCCCCTTGAAATTTTGTTCTGGGTGAAATTTGGTGTCAGTCTAATTCCACGACACCATGAAATGATCCTTAAAAAGAGAACAAATCTGAACCGTTCACCAATTCCAAGACCATATTTGAAGTGACGGAAACTGAGACTACTCTCATTATTTGTAAAGGTTAGGCATTGATTCACATTTAATCAGACCACTCTGCCAAATATATATGTTGTGATGAGTGTTTAGAATCTAAATGTGTGTTGCCTGTTGTGAACCTTGTGAATTGTCAGTATTGTAGATCAGCATTTCCCAGTACAAATTTATTGGCTAGTTGCATTTTTTTACTGGACTAATTACTGAGAAAAACAATCTGATCTGTAGCAGTTTGAAAGCACTTTGGAGTATTTCATGCACAGCATTTGAGTTGGGTTTCTTAGATCTAAAAGGATAGAAAAATTGGATAGTACCATTTCAGTTACCTAATTGGATGAGTATAACTCCATTAGAGTCAGTTTTTTGTGTGCAAATATGTGCTTCTTACGAATTCAAAAATTCATTGTACTCAAGGATAGTACTCTTAATTATGTCCTTCTTTTCATAGATTCAGCACCCACCCACCCCAATCTTCTGTGACTGAAATCGTTTACTGGAATATTCATGGGGAGATAACATAAAAAGGGACATCAACAAAGCTGACAAAAATAATTAGAAGCAACAGTGAGATTTGATTCTCACTCCTGTGTAAAAACTGGTAGACGCTCTAGGGATGAGTGAGAAACTTGTTCGGTCTGAATTTTTATATGAACTTACCCAATCTGCATCTCCCAAAGCTATATATGAATAAGAACATACTTGTGTACTGAACTGATCACCAAAAAATGTGTATAATAGAAAAGTGCAGACACAGTGTGTATATTGGGGAATGTCTGCACAACCCATTAGTATATTAAAGTAAAATCACTTGCAAAAAGAATGCAACTAGTCAAAATGCACACAAAAGACTTTTTTGTGTGTGTGCTGAATTTGTGAACTGATATGGAAAAGCGCCAAAATGAATTTACAGTTAGGAAAATGAGAAAGTGAGCAAAACCAAAAATTAACAGATTTGCCCAGGCCTAGGCTGCTTTCCATTTGTTTAAAAGATGTTTCTCCACGTCTTCATTCTGGCAGATGGAAGACATAATTTATTGCTGCCCAAGAAAGACAATTATTTTGGACTCAAACTGGTATATGAAATACCGGTAATCCAGGTTGAATTTAGTACAAGGTATTGTGGAACTCCCTGCCTCAGTAGATCTGCTTGGCTCCCTCTCGCCTCAACTCCCACCACTTAGCTGAGATATTTTTATTCAAGCAGGCATTTGACTTTCCAGGCAGAGGAATTCTAGGGATAACCTCTTCTCAGGCTATTTTACTTGCTGGATTTGACTTCTTTTTACAGTTTAACAGTTTTTATTGAAGCATCAAATTCGTATGAGATGGTTGTTTGTACTTTTAAATTGTTGTAAGCTGCCCTGAGCATTTACAATTGAATGGAGGGATATAAACTTTATTAAATAATGAATGGGATATTTATTTATTTATAAAGTTGATATTTAAATACACGGGGTAGGGCCATATCTCAGTGATGGAGCACATGTTTTACCTGCAAAAGTTCCCAGGTTCAGTCTCTGGCATCTACAGATAGGGCTGGGAAAGACTTCTGTCTGAAAGCCTGGAGACCCACTGATAGTCAATGTAGAAATGCTGAGCTAGATGGACCAACTTGGGTTTGATGTCAAACAAGGGAGCTTCTTAAATACAAATGAATGATATAGCACTTGCACAAAAGCTTCACAACATTCTCAGTGCACACTCAATCCATGTCTACTGCAACCTGACCAGCTCTCTTTCTGTAGCTTTGTGGTACCAGGGTAAATGTTAACTGAGATGTGAGATGCACACTTGATGAGATCATTATACAGCTGCTTTACCACTTGTTGAACTCACATCAAAATGCAGTGCCACCAGGGGAGGGGAACACCATGGGTAGCCTGCACAAGGTCCCCTAACCTAGAGCATGGCCTATTAGATCCTATTACCTACAAATTTCATGAATACTCACAATTGTGTGGTGTGTGTGTGTGTGTGTGTGTGTGTGTGTTTTCTTTTTAGTTTTCATTTGGCTCTATCAATCTCCAAGTGGGGACTAGAACCTGGGTGTCCCGAGTCCCAGTCCAATATTCTAACTACTACACACTACTTGGAACTCTTTGTGGTGTTGCCCTATTCCTGCCTCCCTGGGAAATCTGACTTGCCCAAGACCTTGTTGAAACCTGATCCATAGTGGACTGTAATCCAGTCCTCACCAGTGCCCAAAGCCCTTGCCATTACAGGGACAGGACAGAACAATCATATAAGTGTTCATTGGTGAGAAATATGCCTTGTATAAGGCTAAGATCCTGATTTCTGTTTCTTATTATATGAATGAAACCATGTTCAGTCAGAAAATGAACTCAGCATGTTTGATGACAATATATCATTGATGAATATAATAACTTTCTCCCTGTATGAACCCTCTGTCACATTCCTCGGGTACACTAAAGATTTTTAGCTTTTGCAGCTGCTTCACACTGAGCTGAGGTTTTAACTCAGAAACCACAGTAAAGCTCAGGCCATTTTTACTGAGGCTTGCGGATCTGGAATCGTGTGTGGACAGTGTCAAAGATTCATGTGGTTATTCTCCACCACTTCCCATCCATCGATTTGGTCCCCCTGATATTTACTCAGAGTTTTCCTTTGTCTTGGCACATTTTTCTGTCTCCTGTTGATTTTTTTTTTCTTGTTCACTAATTACACCCTTTCCTGGGCCTGGCCATTCACAACATCATTTCTCATGAGGAACAGTACTGTAAACCTTTAGCTACACAACATGGTTTAGGGTGCAATCCTATGCATGTTTAAACAGAAAAAGTCCCACAGCTCCCAGCATTCCCCAGCCAGCCCCAGCCACCAATTAAACCTGAGCTCAAGTTTTGCTGATTTGCACATCCCTATAACATATCAACAATGGAAGGGGTGAGTAGAATGTGCTTGCCTGAGACCTGAATTTTTGGCCCTCCAGCATTCATCTTTTAACATATTATAAAATTTGACACATTTCTACTCCACTCAGCTGGGTTTGATTCAGTTTTAACTACTGAAGGATATTTATGCTAGGCCAACTAATGTGACTTCATTGACATTCTTCCTTCGTTGTTCCTAGACGGGATAACAGAGTTCTATTTTTACTAGTGCTGTGCCAAGAATTTCTCCCACATTTTTGACCATTTTCTTTCAATTTGATAGAAAAGAAATTGCTTTTGAAAATAAAGTCAAAGGAGAAGAAAATTTCAAAGAAATTCTCATGGATTGGGTTCAGCGTTCTTGTGCTTACCTTACTCATGAGGCGGCTGAGGAGTGTGCGCGACTTCCTGTTTTTCATGGTGCAATCATCTCTCTGGCAGACTGTATTTTTCTCATCTTCCTGCACTTCAATTTAAGCCCAGGGGAAGACATTATGAGGTAATTCCTCCCATAGGGCTTTTTCAGATCAGGAGGTGCAGGCAGCCTGAAAGGCTGTGGAGCAATAGAGAGATGGGAAAGAACAAACACACAAAGAACCCCTGGCCATCTCACAGTGATTAACCTCAAAAACACCACCAGAATAAATTCAAAATAGGGTATAAAACACCCTGAGAATGAAGTAGAAAAAATCGATGTTTCTTTAATGGGGGAAGAAAACTTTCAGGAAACTGTGGGACAGATTTTGGCACAGCTCTAGCTCCACTTCTTCCCTGGAGCTGGATACAACATTCCCCACTCACACCTAGGCAGACTGGGGCCTAGGTTGTCAGCACAGTTGATGCTGGTGCCACTTATAGTGGCAGTGCAAAAAAAAAAGCCTAGGAAAAAGAAAGGAGTTGTGCTATGACCTTTGCCAATGGTGAGCCCTACCTATGAGGAATTTTTGGAGAGTTTCTTCTCCTCGAGAAATTTGGTGAATTTGTTCCCCCAGTTTCTCTGCCCACAAATACGGTGGAGAATTTTGAGAGGCAATTTGCACAGAGCTCTGATTTTTACCACTATTCCATTATAGTTAGTACCTGAAAGCATTTTATAGGAGCCTTCAGCTTTTTTCCCCTCTAGCTTACCCTTCTGATATTTATTAATAGCTTTGTCCTGGTCAGGAATACTGAGATCTACAGTTTTGATTTTGGCTTCTATTATTAACACCTTAGCTTGACACCCGATTACTCTCTAGGGATTTATCAGTGTTTCAGCAATATATTCTGTTTTATCTAGGGATTGGCAAATCAGTCTACTTCCAGCCAGTGTCACACTTGAATGTGTTCACCTATAATAAGTCAATTTCAGCCTTAATTTGTGATTTTTACAAATTTTACACACACACACACACACACACACACACACACAGAAATCTACATAAAATTGTTCTTCAACATGTATTTACGCATTTCCAAACACATTTTATCTCAAAATAAGTATTTGTAAACTTTTGTTCACTGAAAACAGACAGTTCTAAATGTGTTTTCTCCCCTCCCTTTTTTTAACTGAGAACTGCATTGGAATATTTGGGTAGTGCAAAAGCTGGTGGATAAGTAACTTCCAATCCGGACACTTGTCCCAGAGGTGTGGATCAGGTCACTTTGTATTGGAATAATTCACACCAATCAGATTCCTCGAGTGTCCCTTGTTCTACGCCAGCCTTCATCAACCTGCTGCTCTCCCGATGTGCTAGACTTCAACTCCCCACATTTCCAGCCTGACCCTGCTTAGCTTTCCACACTCAGACAAGCTGAGCCAACGTAAGCCACAGGCCTGAGTCCATGTGCAGTTGTGATGGGCACAGAGCTTGCGTACCTCTTCAGATTCGCACAGCGCAAACTGCTTGTGTGCAAACCCTTTCATATGTGTATTATCTCTGATGTGCTATGTTTAAATACTTTCCATATTCAGACTGTTCCACATAAATGGCTCCTTGGGTGTAAGGAGGTTTTGGTACTAGAATCCCCATGTAATAGCAGTACCAATCAAAAAAATGCATTGAAGGGCCAGCCCTTAATGATGTCCCTAGTTGTCTTTGTTGTGTTTAGACAATTTCTTTCCTATATGCGAATCAGCATTTCTCCCCTCATATTATTGTCAAAATCCTTGTTAGATGTTTTGGCGCTGATAGAAGTTTTAAAGTAAGTCTGAAGCTTTCCTTTTTCTAAAAAAATTTCAGAAGCCTAAAAAATTATATAACTTTAGCTTATAATTTATTTATTTTTATTTATTTGTTATATTTATACCCCACCTTTCTTCCTGCAAGGAACCCAAGGCGGCTTACATAATCCTCCTCCTCCTCTCCATTTTATCCTCACAACAACCCTGTGAGGTAGGTTAGGCTGAGAGTCAGTGACTGGCCCAAAGTCACGCAGTGAGTTTCATGGCAGAGCAGGGACTAGAACCCGGATCTCCCGAGTCCCAGTCCAACACTTTCACCACTACGCCACATTGTCATATCATCTACAAATGCACACATTACATTTTAACGTCCCACTCGCCATGCATAAACAACCACTGAGATGCTAAAGTTACTTCCCTACCTCTAAAAAGTAAGGCTGTATGGTTTAATACAATCCACATATCCATGTTACCCAGTGGTTTCTATGATTGTCATATGAACTCAGTTGTCAGAATGTCTACCCAAGGTATTTACCGGGGACAGCCTCCATTTTCAGGTTCCTGTCCTTGAGATCTATCCATATGGTGTTACACTGTTCTTGTTTTGTCCCTGTTGTTAAGATATCTTGTTAAGTGTGCATTGCAGAAGTTGCCATTCTCCCGAGTTCATCACATCATCTCCCCCAAATGGGTCTATAGGACTTACAGATACATTTCAAAGTGGGGAGAGGATGCATCTTCCCTAACATCAATGCGTGCACCTGACACTAAGTCACCCTGCCATGCAAAGTCTGCTACTTCACACACTGCAGCTCTCCGGGTATTATTTTGAAATTTAGGGATGGGAGTGAAATTTGTTCAGTCTGCATTTTAATACAAACCTTCCTAATGTCACACTTTTAAAGCCCTACGTGAACCAAAACTGTTATCCTTCAAAATTCACACTTCTCCAAATTTTACTATGGAGTTGTCCAATGAAAGGATGCATATAAAATACATACATTAGGGAAATAACATTAACAATGCATTGTATTAGGAAAACTGCTTGCAAAATTGTGCATTTCAGGCAAAAATTTGTGTATTCAAAGAAATGTGCAGAAGAATGCTTATGAATTTTAAAAACATTAAACTTTTTTTTTAAAAAAATCAAATTTTGGGATGAACCAAACTTAAGACTGGAAAAATGAGAAACTGAGAGAAACCAGCAACATTGACCGAATTTCCCATCCTTATTTTGTATGGCGGATAATTTATTGTAGGACAATTATTTTGCAAGTATGTCTTTAACCCAGTGGGAGTCAATGATCACAGCATACAGAAGGTAGCTGGGAGCCTTCAGCAACAAGTGGCAAAAGTAGGGGGTCTGGTGGTGAAAATTGGAGTGTTACCAGGGCGTCCCTAAGATCACCTATGAAACTTTGGAAGGGCATGCTTCTAAAGGTCAATTCTGCTGTCTCCACAGCTGATTTCAAAGCTCTTGCCTCTGTGTTTGAAATTGCTGCTTTGAGCCACAAAGAGTGGTCAAAGCCGGTGTGTCCCTTTCTGCCATTTCTATAAATAGTTCTGCCTATCCACCAGTTCTGTAAATCTGGTTTCAGCAAGAAACACGATATTCTTCAGCTCCTTCAGTTAGGCAGCACTGAAAGAAAATGTCAGTGTGTTGGTTTTATTTTTAATTTTTTTTTGACTCAGCACAGGGAGTCAAACACTGACCTTAATTTGCAAGGAGAACAAGGAGAGGATTAGAAGAGGGGACTAGCAGAAGAGTGGTACAGAAAGGGCAGCAGGAGGGGCAAGCGACAGGACATAATGTATATGAAGAGAAAACATTGTTTAGGGGTGTGTATGTGTGTGTGTTGTCTGATTATATGTCTGTAATGTAGCTGTTTTTATATCATGTAAATATTGTATTTTTAAGCATTTTAGTCTTTGTAAACCACCCAGAGAGCTTTGTCTATTGGGCAGTACAGAAATGTAATAATAAATGAGATGAAATAACACCTGAGCTATAAAAATGTGAAAAAAGGCAAATAAAGGCACAATCCTATGGCCCTCCAACCTTGCCTGAGGGGGGCATAGGATTGGGCATAATAGCCGCTACGGCCTTGGAAATCCCTTCCGAGGTCACAGCCCTGCGTAGCACCCCCACCTCATAGCCCACACTGGCTGGGAACAAGACACAGAAGACCGTGTTCAATTCCCCGGGGCGGGGGGCATTCCCAGCATGGGGAGGGGAGAAGTGAGGTGCTGCCATCTTATGACGAGTCCACATGGCTCCTCAACCTCTCCTCCTCAGGAGATGGTGTAAAACATCTAGAAGGCCAGAATCGACCATCTGGATGTTCTTGAGGGTGAGGGGAGCGCAACAGAAATCCTTGCCTCTGCGCTGCTCCCGTACTCCATAGGATGCCTGTAATCCTCCGAGTTCAGAGGGTTACAGGCAGCCACATTGGATTATGCTGTAAAGCACCAAATTAGATACAATGTTTGTTTGTTTTAAATCTCAAGTTCTTTTTGTCCTGAATATGGAGAATTTCACCAATTTTGGTAAATCCCCATCAAAACCAAACTGAAATGAAATTCTGACCCATCCCTAGGAGGCACTAATTATTTGCCATTGGGGGACAGCAGAATACATTGCTTTAAATTCATTTAGCCTTCTCCTGCAGAGATGGCTTTGGAAGAGGCTGGCTGGCTCTAAAGCCAAGTACTCACTGATTTGGTTTGGCAAAGAAATAATTGGTTTTTGTGTGGGTGGGTAAGTATTGAGGCTGTTCCCATTGCATCTGTCACAATGACCTGCAAAAATTACCATTAACAATACAATCCACATAGGATTCATGCTGCAGAATCAATGAGTGGTATATACCTCACATCCCAGAACATAGGATTTTCTAATTTACAGAGGTGTGTTGCCTGCCTGAATTCTGTTGTTGAATGCCGGGGAAGTCTGGCATATGAGTTCTGTGGACATCACAAACTGCATGAGATGGTACATTCATCAGTCCCCCCACTTTAAGGATAAAGCTTCAAATATGAAAGGTTTGAAGTATAGAAAGAATAAAGGAAGAAAAAAATGGAAATGAAAAAAAGATCAGGGATAGGATAAGCAAACTGAAGGACAATGTTTGAGCCATGGCACATTCAAAAATAGACATGATGGAAGTACAGCCATTAGCTGCCTTCAGTGCCAGCTTTTGGTAGAAAGGCAGGGTAAAAATCAAATAAATAAATAAAATACAGTGCAGAAAACCAGCCTGCCCACTCAAAATTGATTACACACAATATCCTGGGTTTTTCCTAAACCTGAGCTGGTATACCTTTCAGGAGCATTGCAAGACATTCTTGTTCAGGCTGGCTAGCATCGGATGACAGAGGAGATTGCTTGTGGATAATACGTGTGTGTGTGTGTGTGTGAGAGAGAGAGAGAGAGAGAGACTTTATATTTTAATCTTCCATTAATTTTAATTTGGCATCTTAATGTGTTTTTAAATGAATTATTATTACCTGCTCAGAGGCTCCAGGGAAACATTATAGCTCAGTGGTAAAGCACATGCATTGCATGTTTAATATCCCAGGTTCAGTCCCTGTTATCATCTGTTTGAAGGGTCATTGCACAAAGAGCAGTGCATGCAACTATCAAGGTTCCACCTGTACCAGGACACCTTGATCAGCTCCTTAAAGATATTTTCCCACTTTAAGAGCCCCTCCTGTATCAGAATGCCAAGTCTCTGCCTTTTACCTTCTCTCCCCCAGTAACGTGGGATTAGGCATGGTGCAAAAGACACTCCAAACAACTTGATGTTAACAATAACTGTTTACTTTAGTAAATTTGGGTATAGTAGATTCACAATACCTTAAGGTTACACAAAAAGAGCTGTATACTTTCAAAAAGCAAGTATAATAGAAATAAAATAAATAATAACACAGTTTTCTCTAACCTAGCTGCTCTTTCACCTGTATGCCTCAGTTAAGAGATTCCTTTCCCAGCCTAGCCCTGGCTGTTCTGCATTCTTCAGTGATATTCAGACTCTGCTTCTCTGTCCGTCTCTGCTTCTTGGTGTCTGCAGAACCTCTCCTCCACAGCTTCTCTCTCTCTCCTTTCTGCTGCTTCTGCCTCCCCTTTAGATACACTCCCACAACTTTAGGAGGCTACAATCTGGTGACCTCAAACTGGGGAAATGAAATTTAGCTGCATTGGGGGGGAAAGGAGACTTCTCTCAATGAAAAGGAAACTTTAACTCCATGAGGGGAAAATGAAACTCACGAATGCCCCCCTCCCATCATGAGATGTTTGGGCCTACAGGCTTCAAACTAACTCAAGCCTGTGTAGGCCTCAATCCTTCACAGCAACTAGTCCACATGGGACAGTTCTTTTGATGTAAATATGCATTTAGATCTGCATTAAGATGTAGACATGCTTTTCACTTTGTATGCAGATAGCTAGTATCTTCTGTTATCTAGCTGCATTGTATGTCTGCTGTGTTCATTTCCACATGCTAATTACAGTAATACCTTGGATTGCAAGTAACTCGGTTTGAGAGCATTTTGCAAGACAAGCAAATCTTTAAATATTTATTTAAAAAAAATTTACTTGATATACAAGCGACGTCTTGCAATACAAGTACTGTAGTACAGCTTAAATTAAAAATCTCTGTACAATTTTTTTGGGGGGGATTTCAGTTTTGATATACAAGTGTTTTGGATTACAAGCATGTTTCCGGAACGAATTATGCTCTCAATCCAAGGCATGACTGTACTTTTGAATGTGGAAATAGATACATGGTTCTTCTCTCCTAATACACTGTGTTCCTTTGTTACCTATACAAAGCAGGACCTGCTGTGGGTTTCCACATGCAGAAGGCAGAGGAGTGATTGTACTCTCATTTTCTACTGACAGCAAAGTTTGATGGTGTGTGTGTTGCCTGTATGGAATAGCTGCTCTACCACACATGTGTAGATCATCGGAGTGCCTGTTTTCATCATTATGAAAATATGATTTATTTGAAAATGCATCATCTTTTCAACAAATGGAGGCAAAGATAAATAAAAGAGAAACCATCAAAGAGAGAGGGCAGAAAACAGACAGGGGGATGGGAGAGTGAGAGGAGGCATAATTCACTTGAAGAGAGACAGTGGGAGATAAAAGTTCTAAGAGGGTGGCAATAAAGGGAACTCAAAATGATAGAGAAGGGGGAGAAGGAACGAGGGGCATGAATAAAGTGATGGGAAATACAGAGAAGGACAGGAGACCTTATGACAGCTTAGAACAGCTTGAGAAAGGTCATGTGTGCCCTCTGGGTGGTGAGCTCCACAAGGGGCAAAATGGACTGTCATGGTAGATAAACAAGGGGTAGTGGGATTGCATATAACTTACCACTTGCTTGTCATATGGAAGAGGAATAGAGGCTATTTTCCCATCCCCAGAGGGCGGATGGAGCTGTGGGGAGACAAACCGGCAGATCCTCAGCAGCCGCCAAGCAAGAGAAAATGATGGCAAGCCTGTGTTTCTCCATTTTCATAGTGCTGGAATATTGTGAAGAAGCATTCTGTTGCAGAGATGTGATATTATTATTTTTTTAGAAACTGATCCATACAATGGTATTCTTTACTGCAGTTTAATCTGAGGATGATGAAGAGGAGGAGGAGGAGGAGGAGGAGGAGGAGGAGGATGATAATTAATAATAGAAAACACAAATTTATATAACATCCCTCCCTGCCAGTGGTCATTGAGATGTTTAATATAAGACAATACAGTGCTATAAAACCACATTAAAAGTGTAATACAATGTTATTAAAAAGGGGAAACAGTTAAGGGAGTGGGAAGATACCTTGCAGTGAGTGAACAGAAGGCTCTCTAAAGGCATCTGAAACATTAAAAAAAAACTAAACTACATCTAGGCACATTTAGAAGTGAAGAGGAAAGAACACTGAATTATTGGAATGAATTATTTACCAAGGGTCTCATCACCAAGCACAACTCTGAATCCCCACCCCAGCCCCTGGGTTTCTCCCAAACCTGAGCTGGAACACCTTTCAGGAGCACTGTCAGACATTCGTGTTCAGGCTGGCTGGCATTGGATGACAGAGGATATTGCTTGTGGATAGTGTGTGTGTGTGTGTGTGTGTGTGAGAGAGAGAGAGAGAGAGAGAGAGAATTTTAATCTTTCATTAGTTTTAATCTGGCCTCTTAATGAGTTTTTATACCTGCACAGAGGCTCCAAGAAGAGGCTATAGCTAAGTGGTAAAGCACATCCAGCCCTGGATTAACCATCAAGCAATATAAGCACGTGCTTAGGGCACTGAGGGAAGGGGGGCAGCACAGAGTACCAAAGTACATACCACAGATTTTTGCATTTGCATTTTCCCCCTTATAACAGTTTTATTTTATTTTTAAATGCATAAAACAGTGATGAAAATTTGTTTTTCTTTCTGTTGCCCTAGTTATAAGTAAGTAATTGGCTTACATTGCTTGCTGCTATTTAGTGTTAAATAAATATAATAAAAACAGTTTGTATTTGTACAAGTAATATAGTTGTGTGTTCTGTTGTGGGGGATGGCCTTGAAGAAAACTGAGTTTTTAATGTCTTATCTCACCTTCAGCATGCATTGAGTCTTAATGTCGTGCCAGCTAAGCAATGGAAGGGCCGAGGGGCACCATTATTGGGCTGTGCTTCGGGCATCAGCTGGCCTTAATCCAGCCCTGAGTACATCCCTTGTATTTTTAATGTGCCACGTTCATTCCTTGGAATCTTCCGTTTGCAGGGTCAGGGCTGGGGCAGACCTCTGTTTCTGAGATCTTGGAGAGATGCTGCCATTCAATATGTTGGAATCTATTAATCATAGAAGCTTCTTTTGCTACTTGGGACAGTTAGGGTTTAAGCAGGACTGTCCCTACCATTAAGCAGAATGAGATGGCTGTCTCAGGCTGCAGATTTTGGGGAGTGGTAATGAGGTATCGGAGAGCATATCTATGTGTACCATGCACCAGGCCTGAACCCCCTGTGTTAGCCTGCTGCTCTCAGATACAGTGGAAAATTGTGTCCCCTCACCAGAGTTGAAGTAAGATTCAGCCATCAGTCAGTCGGGTTGGGGTTTATGCATGGTATGGAGGTGGGCACCATCTTGTCATTCACCTCAGGCAGCTGGCCCTGAGTTTAAGCCAGTAGTTCCCTAACTGTGGAGCAAGGGGAACTACCGTATTTTTCCGTCTATAAGACGCCCCCATGTATAAGACGCCCCCCACTGGGCAGTTTTGCAACCGCGCGGTTCTCTCCTCAGCTTACTTCCGTGTATAAGACGACCCTCAATTTTTAGTCTAGCGATTTTAGGAAAAAGTATAGTCTTATACATGGAAAAATACTGTATGTGTTGGGGCATATGACACCTGGAGGAGGGTGCATAGTTTCATGGAGGGAGAGGTCCTGCAGAAAGCAAATCCAGAGGCAACTTCCTTCTAGCAGCTAATGTTTGTCATCATAGACATCCAAATGGCTATGCTATCCATAGGAGATGAAGAGAGGCAGGAACATAGGGGAGCTTCTAACCACCACAGCCCCTCCTGTGTCTGCCTCCTTCCCAGGTTGGCTTGTTTTAGGAGAGACTCTGAGAAGCTCTGTTCTGTTCCTCTGTTAATGCCAGTGCTGGATGCCCCAGTCCACAGATGTGTAGGCATACAACAGTGGGCTGGGCCTGCATGCGCAGAGATGTACAGACTTGGTTAAATCCATTCTGTCTGCATTTCACAGAATCATAGAATAGTAGAGTTGGAAGGGGCCTACAAGGCCATCGAGTCCACCCCCCTGCTCAGTGCAGGAATCCAAGTTAAAGCATCCCTGACAGATGGCTGTCCAGCCGCATCTTGATTGCCTCCAGTGTGGGAGAGCCCACTACCTCCATTTTGTGGATTTCCAGGTGCCTTTGTTCCACTGTCCACTCATTGATGGAATCGGATTTTGCGCAAATGTATTCATATGCATTTTCACAAGTTCGCACTTCCAAAAATGTGCAAATCCCCCCAAGATACACAAATCCACCAAAAATGCACATTTTTCACACTTTAGTATATGGGGAGAAATCTGTACTTCAGTCAGTGGTTCTTTTCTTGGTTGGTGGGTTTTTGTTTGTATTTTTCTACAACTAAATTATGGAATGTAACAAATAAAACAACAACCAGTCCACAAGTCCATGGAATCTGTGTGAGGCAGGAAAAGCCTAAAAAACATAACTCATTGAGTCCATTGCAGATTCCTCTGACATCCCTATGCATACATACAGCTTAGTGTGAAGAATGATCCTGTTCGCTCATGGATTGAAGCTGTGGAAAGTATAATAAGTTTAGAATAGGGAGCCATCTTAAAAACATTAGCGAAACACCAGTTTAGATATCAAAGAGGTACAAGAAATGTCACCGCACTAGCAATAAGGGAGGCCACACCTTGTATTTGGAGAGTTATTTAACCTGAAGTGACAGGTGACAAACTTTCAAGGGAAACAACACTTTGTGGGCAATAGTTTATTTATTTCCCATACTGCGAGCTGTAAATTCACCTATTTACGGAAGCCACATTTTTTCTCCTATTGTTCAACTGTCACTCAAAGGTGCCGTTCTATTATCGAGTTGGATGTCAAATAGTCACAGCACTGTCAATTTGATGTCAGGTTGTTGGTGGAATGAACTGAGTTTCATTTTATTTTAATTTATTTTTTGGCTTGAGATGGAGAGAGTGAGCGAGCCGGAGTGTGTGTGTGTGTGTGTGGGGGGGAAGTTAAATAAAAGCCATTCATCCACCTCCCTCTCCCTGTCAAGCAGGAGCAGATGGGCACTTACTGCCATTCTGACACCCCCACATGGCTG
This sequence comes from Shinisaurus crocodilurus, assembly GCA_021292165.1. NCBI lineage: Eukaryota > Metazoa > Chordata > Lepidosauria > Squamata > Shinisauridae > Shinisaurus > Shinisaurus crocodilurus. Next base: position 255,505,002 of record CM037878.1, on the reverse strand, counting down.
CCTGAAAGCTTGAAGATATTGTCCCAAATCCCTGCGTATTTCTTGCTGAATCGAGTGGTGCCAGCAGTCAATCTGCACAGGGGCACTGGCCTCAGGAGCACTATCTATTCTGAGCAGCCAGGTGCTGGAGGCTGCTGCCGCCACGGTGGAGCAGGTCCATCACTTCCTCTCCGGCCCACGTGTCGTGGAACAACAGCAGCAGGTGGGATCATGTCAATGCAAGGCGGGTGGGGCCAGGACTGAGGGGAGGGAGGGACACAAACAAAGCCCTACAAGGGAGGGATTGCCGAGCCAGGGCCTTAGAGCTGAGCAGCAATGGCCGCCCCAAATTCTATTCTCCACCCTTATTTGTGGCTGGCAGAATTGTGGAGGAGCATGCATGTGGCCATTTAGGGCACAATCCTATAAATGCTCCCTGAGCTTGCCTGGGGCGTGTGTGTGTCATCATAGGATTATTTGGAGCCCCAGCTCTGTGAGCTTGGAGCTGGGAATGTGAACACCGAGTCCCCCTCGCAGCCAGCACCTCCCCAAGGTCGCAGATCAACCTCAGAGTGGAGGGAAAGGGGCATGCCAGGGGGTGGGGAGGGGAGGAGGCTGGGGCCCCAGCCTCCTTCCCTCCCCCTCTGAAGACCCCTGATCTAGATGGCCAAAAATGGCCATCTGTGCAGTCTTGCTTCAGCACCGGCTCTGACACAGAACATGAGCTGGTATAGGGTGAAGGGCTCACACACCTGTGGCTGATTGCTGCCAAGGCCAGTCGAACTTGGACAGTCCCCTCTCCCCTGGGGAACAGGAGCAGGGAGAGCCGATTGGTGATTCTTAGGTGCAGGCACTGGCCTTGAGCTGTCATGATGGCTTAGGGGAGGAGGGATCTTCAGGGCTGCTGTCGTCCCAAAGACGCCAGGAGAAACATCTGGCTGAAAGGCACGTGAAGAGGAGGAGGCGTAGCAGGCGTCTCCTGGCTTGGTAACCATGCCAAGATCCAGAATCGGACTCAGACCGATATTGAGGCTGGGTCAGGGTTTATATTGTAGCTGCTGACCCACGCTCAGTGTAGAAAGCAACAACGCTGTTACCTGGCACAATTTCTACGCTCCTTGATTCCCTCGATCTGATCTCCTGGCTGCTACGATTCTGGACTTCGACTTTGCACTCTTGAACCTTTATCTCCTACCCTCTGAACCTCAGATTGTCTTGACTTCGGCTTGATTCTTGGACTGGTGTTTGGCAGGGATGGGGACTCGGACTCCAGGACTCGACTCGTGAGTCGGACTGAGTCCCCTCTGACTCGAGTCAGACTCGAGTCCCAATATTTTTAATGGGACTCGAGACTCGACTCGGGACTCAAGACCAAGGACTCGTGTTCCAAAATCGTGTTCCTCAAATGCAACATGGATAGGTTTTAGGAAGTATAGCAAGTTTATTTTTTAAAATCATTTTCCTAAAATGCAGCCTTTCAGACATTTTGGGTTTGGCTGCCTCTGCCTGCCTGTTTGGGGTTCCCAGCCTCCTCTGCCTGCCTGGTCTCTTCTTAACCAGTTCCACAGTTTGAATTGTCCAAGACAAAGGCCTCTGCCTGCCTGCTTTGGGGTTCCCTGCCTCCTCTGCCTGTCTGGTTATTTTGGGTTTGTCTGCCTGGTCTGTTCTTGCCAAAATCAGTTGCAGAGTTTTGAAATAAAAAGGCACACTTGTGCCTAGAATTTATTTAAACCACACATCTGAAATAGTCTTATTTTGTTGGGAAAACCCCCCATTGATTTTAATAGGGACTCGTGGAGTCAGCTTTGGGAGTGACTCATGACTCGACTTGTGAGTCACCATTTTGGACCAAGGACTCAGACTCGAGACTCGGGTCCAAAGACTCGTGACTCGACTCGTGACTCGAAACCAAGGACTCTTCAACATCTCTGGTGTTTGGTGTATGAACTTTTTGTTATTGCTTGTAGCAATAAGGAATCTGTTTGCAGCTGCCTGCACAGAGGCTCCAAGAAGAGGTTATAGCTAAGTGGTAAAGCACATCCAGCCCTGGATTAACCATTAAGCAATATAAGCACGTGCTTAGGGCACTGAGGGAAGGGGGGCACCACAGAGTACCAAAGTACATATCACAAATTTTTGCATTTGCATTTTCCCCCTTATAACAGTTTTATTTTTAAAAATGCATAAAACAGTGATGAAAATTTGATTTTATTTCTGTTGCCCTAGTTATAAGTAAGTAATTGGCTTATATTGCTTACTGCTATTTAGTGTTAAATAAATATAATAAAAAACAGTTTGACCCAGCATACATTCTTACGAACAATGTTGATGCAACTTCAATGTATTCACTTTTCTAGTAAGAATTTGTTGCTGTTGAAAACACTTCTCAAACCAAGTTTCCTAAACTTTAGTTAGATTAGGAATTCTGCAAACTTTAGTTTCCCCCCCATGTATTCCTCTTTTCTTACATGCTTCAGTGAAGTATACTGCAAAAAGGGGAGATGCTCCCAGAATTTCTCCTCCATCGTTTCTTTCCAACTTTCATACCTTTCAACAATTCCACCCATCCACTTTGCAAGCTACTCTAATGGACACGTATAAACACACCACGCCATGCCCATTTATCATTGTCATCAAAGCCTTGGATACTCATCTGGATCTGGCAGAAGAGGCATGAAAGTCCATATTTTCTACAATTTATACTAGACAGATGGGACATATGCTTTCCTGGAGACCTTAACATTGAGATTTCACCATTATTTCCAGCCTTTAAGGCCAATTTCAGATGCTGTTAGTTGTTTCATTCTTTTCCTTAGTATAATTTGATAGCCCTGTTGCTATATTGTGTGTATGTAATATATCTGGAACATAACATATTGGATACCGCTAAGATTTTTTTTAAAATACACCTTTGTTATCATAAGACTTACGCTGGCTCAGCTTGTCTGAGTGTGGAAAGCTAAGCAGGGTCAAGCCTGGTTATTACTTGGATGGGAGACCCCTCCTCTAGTATCCTGCATTGAGCAGGGGGTTGGACTCGATAGCCTTGTAGGCTCCTTCCAACTCTATCTATGAATCTATGAATCTATGAATAACAAGTTAGTAACATCATTTTATATACATTTCTTAATATTTCCACAGCGGGTGGTAGAAACTTAAATTTGGCAAGGACATAATCCCAGGTCACAGATGTGTATTTTGGTGGTCTGGTAAAAAAAATTTCCAAAATGGGTCAAAAATAAATAGATTGAAAATTTTGGCACAGTGCTATTTAGTTTCATTCATTTCTGCTCCAAATTATAATGTGACACCACTCTTTCTGTCTCGTGCATTGTTTGGCTTTGGAGTCTCCTTTGTTTTTGTTTTGTTTTTTAAATGTTTTTCTTCTCTCACAGTATATATACCTTCACCACTTCATGCTTCTGACACAATGGGCTCTGGCCCACAAAACCTCATGCCACATGGATAGCAATGGGTGAGAATTCAATTTCAGTTCATTTTTTATAATAATTTACCAAAACTGGCAAATTTCATCATATTCTGAATGGAAAGAATTTGAGATTTGAAAAAACTTGGCAAAAGCAAAACTGACAGATTTGTCCATCTATATGGTTGTAATAGCTATTAAAGACAGGGTTTCATATCTGACTTGCAGTTTTGATCATGTTTATGTTTCTGACTATCATGGTTTTTTTTAATCTTTCATTTTAGGTCTAATATTTCAGATCAAATACTTAGTCTTGTGTCCATTTCCATCATTTGTAGGGTGGAGGACTTAAGAGTTTGCAACTGTTATCAACACAGATACTTATTTATATTGTGAATAAGGATAGTGGAACTCCCCCTCCCTTTTACTTCTTCATATGTCCTTGTTTGTGTTTATTAAAGCTGCAAAGATGTAAAATTTCAAGTTTATGCATCCCTGTTAATACCAGTGATTTATTTTTCCCCACTTCACTCTTAGATGATGAAAATACAGCTTAGAAGATGAAAATACAGTAGATTTTTCCCTTTCCCTTTTTCAGTTCTCTTAATTCTGCAATGGGTTGCTAACACTGCAGGGAGTGTTTAATAAATCAAAGCTGTTTTTCCATTTGATTTCTTTTTTCATTGCGTGGGAATGTTCCTATTGATCTTAAAGCATAATAAACTCTGAAGTCCTTTTTTCAAAAAAATGTAAATTTGGAGACTAAATCCATCTACAAGTGACCCTTTAATGGAGGGCACAGCACACATTATAGATGGGACATTTGGCTATTTGCCATGTGTACAGCTGTGGCAGAAACCTAATCCTCCTTTCGTGCTACATTCTCCTTCACAATGTTTTCCAGAGCTGTCAAATATCACTAAATAAATAAATCCCATGTCATTCCTGCACTGTATGCTCTACTGAGTAATGTTTACTGATTGCCAAAAAACATGGGATCCAGAGAGGAGAGAAGGCAGCTGCTGTTACACTTCCCCTTATTGTGTTAATAAATTGAAGGAGTGGTTGCATGCCAGGTCTTGTCTGCTGCTTCCTGGGAGCAGAGGATTGTGCTTCCTGGGCACTTCAGACAGCAAGGTGGTGTCTAGAAATAATTCTGCATTTTCCAGAGACTCTGCATGTAGTGGCTTGTTGAATAACATTATTGTACTCTTTACAGCAAAATGCTGGTGTCATTCTGATATCATGCAGGGAAAGGCTATAGCTCAGTGCTTGAGCCATTATTTACGATTTATTTATGTTATTTATTTTGAAATATTTGTATCCCACTTTTCTGTTTGAAATAAACATCCAAATGAAGCTAACAAACAACAACCAAAAAAGAATGTCAAATGTAGAACCCCACCCCCCAAATACAATTAAAAAGTAAGAAAAAGTCCAGAGAGAGACAATAAAACTAGTAAAAACTAGGAATGTTTTGAACATTTGATTCAGGACTCTCACAAATGTGAGTGCCCTCCGGTAGAGATGGGTGAATGAGCAATGTTCAAGATTGACAGGATTCTGTGAACATCATCTCATGCTCGTCTTGTGCCCAATTCCTGTTTGCGATCACTAATCGCTCTATGTGAATGGGAAACTTTCACAATTCAAGAAGCGATTGAACGGGAGATTTATGCAATTTTTTCTAATTTGCGCAACTTTTCTCCATAGACTAAAGCGCAGCTGATTCAGTTTATGAAGGAAAATTGCGCAAATCAAACTGGGAATTGGGAGCAAGACAAATGTGAGCACGTGTTTGGCAATTTATGAATATTTTCAGCAGACGTGTTCGCGCTCACACTAGTGTTTGGAGCTTTGAAGGGGGCATGCTCACATGTTTTGCGAGGAAAAAAATGAAGTTCTCATACATCTCTGCCCTGGTTCAAATGTCTAAGATCAGGATCAGAGCAAACATAGCCCCGCTTGCAGCTCTATACTCACCCCATTCCTATGAGCTGCTCCCACCTATCTTTGCTCCAAGGCTCCCCAGAAACTTACCTCTCATCAGGGGGAAGACAGAGGCGGTGGCTTCAGGTACTCCATCTGCGAGAATATCTTAGAATCATAGAAAAGTAGAGTTGGAAGAGGCCTACCAGGCCATCGAGTCCAACCCCCCGCTCAATGCAGGAATCCAGGTCAAAGCATCCCTGACAGATGGCTGTCCAGCTGCACCTTGAATGCCTCCAGAGTGGGAGAGCCCACCACCTCCCTAGGTAGTTGGTTCCATTGTCTTATTACTCTGACAGTCAGGACATTTTTCCTGATGTTTAGGTGGAATCTGGGTTCCTGTAACTTGAGCCCATTATTCCGTGTCCTGCAAACTGGGATGATCGAGAAGAGATCTTTACCCTCCTCTGTGTGACAACCCTTTAAGTACTGGAAGAGTACTATCATATCTCCCCTCAGTCTCCTCTCGTGAAGGCTAAACATGCCCAGTTCTTTCAGTCTCTCCTCATAGGGCTTGGAACTAGATTGGAACTAGATTGGGACTAGTTCAGGCTTGGAACTAGATTGGGACTAGAAGTTACAGCATTCGAAGCAGAAATATGAAGAACATGCAATTCCCACCTCATATTTTACTGTGCGTGGCAGTGGTAAGCAGAACGTGTTTTTTAAAATGTATATATTAGTGGGGGAGCAGGAATGGGGTGGTGGGATGCTCCATCCTTCAGGGCCATAGATTTTGTTTGAGCCCAAGGTCTATGTTCCTCACAGCAGGTTCTAGGTAGAACTCTTGCCGCTGCACTTTCTATCAACTGAAGCTAAATGCTTTTCAAAGGGTCTTATGTATAGCATGTTACATTAATATAGCCTGGATGTTACCAAGGTACGCATGACTGTGGCCATGTCAGATCTCACCAGAAAAGAACACAGTTGTCAGTATCTGCCTAAGCTGGTACAAAGCACTGCTGGCCATATGACTACTGGGACCTTAACTCCTTCTGGATGTTTTATATGGGGAATCAGTGATGCCCTGTCTCTACAGAGATGAGTGGCTGGCACAACAACCAATTGATTGGCTGATTGATGGTATTTTTATACTGCTTTTCTCAGACTCAGTATACAAAAAAAAGAGGGGGGGGGACAATAACCAGATAAAAGCATAATGAAACAATAAAAGAGCATTAACAATCCTAAAAACAATTTTAAATTCAACTTAAAAGCATTGGTCAACCTGTTTCCTGAATGCTACGAGAGCGGGGACAAGTTGTAACTCCAGGAGGAGTGAATTTGCAGCGTTTGGGAGCGACGTGTGAGAAAGACCTTTCCTGTGTGCCCAACAAGTGGGCCTCTCCTGCTGATCTTAGTAAGGCCTTCAAAGGGGCCTCTCCTGCTGATCTTAGTAACCAAGCTGGTTGATACCAAGACAGTCAGTCCCTCAGACAGCCACGCTCTAAGCCATTTCGGGCCCAATCCTATGCATGTTTAGACAGAAAAAGGTCCTACAACTCCCAGCATTCCCCAGCCAGCATAGCTGGCTGGGAATTGCTGGGAGTTGTAAGACCTTTTTCTGTCTAAACATGCATAGGATTGTGCTCTTAGAGCTTTAAAAGTTAAACCAACACCTTGAATTAAGCCCATAAGCAATTGGCAACTGGTGCAGAACTTTCAGTGTTGGAGTGATGTGGTCATGATATCATGCACTGGTTAGCAGCATAGCTGCCACATCTTGCACTGTTCGAAGCTTCTGGATGCTCTTCAAGAGTAGCCCCCATATAGAACACATTGCAAAATGCAATAGTCTAACTGTAACATTTTAAAGTGTGCCTTTAACACACGCACGCACGCACGCACGCACACGCACACACACACACACAGACACACCTAATGTGATCTGGAGTTCGGGAATGTGCAAGCTTTTCCTAAACAATGCACTCCTATTCATGTTTGGGGTTGCGAATGTGGCAAGTCCTGATGATTTGCAAACTGAAACAAAATTCTAATACGTTGTTAATGCATCATTGCATCCATTGTCACCTGGATCATTGCAGCTTGCACGTTAGTATTTCAGGTGTCAATTGCAAGCAGGGCTATAAGGGAGAAAGGAAACAGAACTAGAGTTCAAGCTCTTGTTTTTTGTGCTCAGTGACTAGATGATTGGTAGAAAAGTTATTTGTGGCTAATTGGACTGTATTCCATCTGCTTACACCATTTGCTGCCAGCACTGACTGTCTTCCAGGCACATGAATAGGAAAAAAATGAGAAAGATAAGCCCATTTAAGAACACTGCCAGAGATTTGGGTTGAGGAGAGCATAGACGTTCAGAACTGCTTGGGGACAACTGAAGACACATTGAGGATGAATGTTCAGTGACGGCAATGCAGTTACAGCTGGAACTTCTGACTCCTGTACATTCCTGCATGGTTTGGCAGAAGGAGGAAGAACCATATCCAGCCTTATGAAACTGTGAGAATCCAGTTTCCATAACAACGTGCTTTCAGTTTCTTCTTCATGTTCTGATGTTATCTTTTCATGTCACTTTTCAAACTTTCTGCACTGTAGCAACAATATTCATTTGATGGCAGCAAGAGCCTTGATGTAAGTTGGGGTTGCTTTTATTTTCCAGAGAAAGAGGAGTGATTGGTTTTCCTTTTTAGATAATTCTCACAGGGTGGAACATCCATCTTCAATATCTAGATCTGTTATTTTTCCATTTAAAAAAACAAAAACAAACGTTAATACTAGCTTTAGGCTATTGATGGCACAGGCCTGGTAGCTCAGTGTGGAATAACAATTGGGTTATACCTGTCCTGGGCACACTCAGATTCTACTTTCAATTATGATGTCATTTTAGTGCCCTCTACCTTAGGCAGTTTTTCAATAAAGCTAACAGAGGTACCAGCAGGTGTACCTTCTTGAAATAGTATATAGCAAGGGTGGGCAACTTGTGGCCCTCCATATGTTTTGGCCTACAACAGCCATCAGCCCTTTCAATGTAGCCAATGGTGAGGAATGATGGGAGTTGTAGGCCAAAACATCTGGAGGGCAACAAGTTGCCCAGCCCTGGTATATACAGTAATACCTCGGATTGCAAGTAACTTGGTCTGAGAGTGTTTTGCAAGACAAGCAAAAAATTTTTAAAAATTTTGACCTGATAAACGAGCAAGGTCTTGCAAGACAAGTCGTAGGGATGTAACTGCTCACTCGAGCAGGCGTAGCAGGTCGAAATCGGCCCCACTCATGCCCGCCAGAGACTCACTTTGATATAAGAGTGTTTTGGATTGCAAGCACGTTTCCGGAACGAATTATGCTCTCAATCCAAGGTATTACTGTAGTGTCCTCCACTTAAAAGAAGACCCTATGGAAACAAGAGCACATGTCACTTTAATGCACTATGCAGATCATGAGTATAAAACAGCTCACCTTATAAGTATGTGCAGGTATTGGCAAAGTTCCCCCTCCCGACCAAATATTTTAGAATATCCTCACTCACAGTTACTTTACATAGGCCACTCCCACTACATGTTTGTCTTCCTTCAGTGCTATCCTTTTATACACCACATGTATCCTTCAAAGATGTTCTTCCTGACCCTACCACTTAGGCTGGTAAAACCACCATGGGATTTCTTATTTTAAAGTTGTAGTACTCTTGCTGGGACAGAATTCTCCTCACCTCCCAGGGCCAGTTCATACGACCCAGGCGGCGAGTGGGGAAGGCACCTAGCGGGCTTCCTGGTGCTAGGGGGGTGGCAGCTTGGGATGCCCAGCGGGGCCGTTTGCCCCTACAGGCCGGAGCGGCCGCAGCTCTGGCCGCTCTGGGCTGCCGCCTCTGTGCAGCCACGGGAGGTCCCCACAGGACGGCCGCCCGCTGTTCGCACGGCAAGGTGGCCACATGCGGTAGGGGCTTACCCCTCTACTGCCCATGGTGACTTTCTGTGCTTCCTGCGCACGGCTGTCCCATGGGGGTGCACCCGGCCAGCGTTCGCATGACACCATCATGCGAACCAGAAGAGGGCTTCTTCTCCCTCGTGGGTCCCGTGTCGTGTGAACCGGCCCTCAGACACCTTTCTGACATTGCACATTTTGGTAAGGGATGTAACATAACAAAATAGCACTTGACTTCAGTCTCAACTGCTGCACCAGACCCTGGAGCATCTGGGCCTGGTGGCAACCTCTCTACTTCGCTTGACATTTGAAGTCCAAGAGAAACCCTTGTAGTTCTCCCCCTCATTTCTACAGTAGAATCAGCCACCTACTCTCTGTTTAAGTTCTGAGCCTTGTACCTTTGCTTCCCTCCTCTAAGTGAGCCCTGCACTTTGACTCAAAATTCCTTGCTTATTTTCCACACCTGATCAGCAACCTATGCCATACCTGCTTCCTGGTTTTTCCTTGCCTCTCTATCAGAATAATATTTAGAGGTAGGCCATGAAGTAGTGGGGTAGCAAATGGGATGTAATCTATGTAATGCTGGGGTGTAATCTATTTGGCAGCATCCCTCTTTGGAGAGTGGGCTTATCTTGGGACTTGTGTGGGCCACATATGAAATTTCAAACAAACAAACATGACAATGATATCTTTAGACAATGGCTGAGGTCCCAGTTGTGGGGAAAATCTGAAATTATTAACAAATGTCTAACCACACACTCTGCTCATGCTGGGAGAACTGCAGGTATAAGGAAGGACATTTACATCTCTGTGTTGCATGATTGCATCTCCATGCCTCTGTGGTTTCAAAAAGGAGAGAAAGTGTGGGGCAGATTTATCAGGAACAGCAGAAAATGATTCAACATAAAGCCTCTGCAAATTGCAATTCACTTGGGAGTAGGCCACTGCAACATGTTTATTATTTCTTTAATACATTTATATAATATACCGCCATCTAATGAAACAAAAATTCAAGGTGGTTTCTGGAAAAAAGCACACCCATAAAGCATTGTTCCAATACAATAAAATGACTAGATAATCAGTAAAACATAGAATAAAACAATAAGCAAAACAGTAAAATCACAAAAGCAACACTAAAATCAGTGTTGCTGTTCATTTAAATCTGGGGAAAATAAAAGGGTTTTAGGCAGCTTTGTGCCTAAATTGTAGGGAGTAAGTGCCATGCTCCATGCTATGTGGAGCATTTTCCACAATCAGAGTACTGAGAAGAAGCCCTCTTCGCAGTCACCACCTGCCTGACCTCTAAAGGTAGGGATACCCGGAGAAGATCTTAAAAACTGGGCATTCGATATGTGACTCTCTGCAGAATTTGACCCTGTCGTGTGGGACTACAAGATTGTCGGTATTTCTTACAGAGATGTGGCACTCCCAGCCCTCTGCAAAATTTTGGCTAATCTCAGTTAAGAAATCCTTTTGTCCCCTCTAAATTCCAAGATGTTTCACGTTGGGTGCCAACAAATGTTGGGGACACCATCAGCACCCTGGGGAATTTTGCAAATCATATTTAATTTTAAAATTAGTAGTTGCTTTACCAGAGCACAGTCTTTCAAATCCACTTGGATTTCACTTCATACAAAATTCAGTAGCAACTTTATTCTTCGTTCTCCCCTCCCACGAGCCCCAACCTTGCTTTAGACCAGCCTTTCCCAAGGTTCAGTCACCTGATGCTTTTGGACTGCAACTCCCATTGGCCCTGACCATTGGCCATTGTGTCTGGGGATGATGAGAGTTGCAGTCCAACAACATCTAGGGACCAAAGCTTGGGAACGGCTGGTTTGGACTGTCTTTGAGACCACAGTTTAATTGAACTGGGATGCATTCTTCCTACCCAGCAGCGTGCCTGTCCACCAGGCTCTCTGCACCCCTTGGGACGAGTGCAGGGTTACCCCACCTTCATGCTGCTATTTCTTTTGTTTTGTTTTGAATCATGGTTCTAAGGAATTGGAAATTAAAACATCTAGGGACTGATTCATGCTAGAACCAGTGTAAAAACAGCCAGGCTGGCTTCTCAATACCTTGTTAGGTGTTAAACCTACTCTGAGGTTATTGTGGCAGAATTCCCTGTACTGTGTTCAGCACTGGCACTGGCACCCTCCTTCAGGCTTTCTTCTTCCTTTCCCACCCCCCTCCTCCTCCCTCTCTCTCTCTCTCCTTCTCCCAATGTTCCTCTGTTTTACTTTTCACTTGTGCAGGTTCTCTGAATAGGAAAGAAAGAGGGAATGTGAGAAGCATGCATGAAGCTGCCACTGAAATAATAAATTTAACTCTGAAATAAATGATACCTGTGGGTAATAGGTTTGAAATTGCTGTGTTCCTTGGTAACAGGATATAATTACAACTTGCACAGGTTGTGCAGGGCAATGGTGCAATTATCACCCTTATTTCTAACTTTCAATGAAAGCGTTAGCACAGTGTTACTCACGATTCTGTAGCAGGGGACAGGGAACATATTGGAGAGATAACAGTAGCGCTCGGTACATGTGCCTTTGTAATCTTTCCACACCTAGTTCCTTTTTTTTCCTTCTCTTTCCTTTCTCCTTTCTGACTGGGCAATCTGAAAATGCACAATGCTCTGTGATTAAATCCGCAGAACTACAATGCCCTAGCAGCTCCGTGAGGCTACTGCCAGGTTTCTTCGTAACTACCAGGGAATGAGTGATGAATGATAGGGCTATATTATACCACCAGGCAGGTTATCGTGTGTTACTATACATTTCCCCGGTAATTAAAGCCTATTTAATGATATTGCCTCTCTACAACTGCGATGAGGTCTCTTTGTATTGCTGCATAGTAACATAGTAATTACTGGGCAATGGGTGATGAATGGAGTTTTAGTAGGCTGCTTACTATTTTTCACAGCTTAATTTGTTCTGTAATATGAAAGGACATTGTTCAGAATGTTGTGTTTCAGGATTCTGCATGTGTTCATGTCCATCTGTTAGTGTATTGTTGCACAGCCACCATAGGGAAATTGTTGATTTGGGGTAAACGTGGCTGGAATTGGTTGGTTTGGTTGACCAATTACTTGAGATGGAAGACTGTTTGGGGCCATTTTCTTGCCTTGGCATGCAGCAATCCAGCTCTGCTGATTTCAGCTTAACCGGCTCCAGGTCCAACCCAGGATTCCAGTATTTAGGAACATAAGAAACTGCCGTATACCAGGCCAGACTATGTGTCCATCTAGCCCATCATTGTTTGTGACTGGCAGCAGCTCTCCAAGGGTTCAGGGAAAGGTCTTTCCATTACACAGTGCCTGATGCTTTTAATCGGAGATGGCAAGGATTGAACCTGGGACCTTCTCTTTGCAAAACATGAGTAAAATCTAGGGATGTGGGAGGAATCTAACTGGGGGGTGAAAATCTGACAGATTTTCTTTACTCAGCCCCATGGATTCTGTTCCATCAACAGGGATGTGGGAGAAATCTGACTGGGGGGTGAAAATCTGACAGATTTTTTTTACTCAGCCCCATGGATCCTGTTCCATCAACCCTGAACATGGACTTCTGTTTTTAAAATGGTCTGCAATTCGCTTCTTTTTCTTTTAAAGCTAGGAAATTTGCACAAAATTTGGGCCTCCGCTTCACAAATTGTGCAAATTTGCACAAATTAACTGTCAGAATTCAAGGTGGCCAGGGCGGAGTGTGTGCATATGCAGTGAGATGAGGAATGCTTCCATACATCTCATGTTAAACAACAAGAACAGCAACTTGAATCTAACGATCTCAGCCCCAATTTGTGCAAATCACAATTTGTGCAAATTTATGCAATTTGCACAAATTGCGCCAGAGATACACAGTTCTTGGCTCCAAATTTGAGCAAATATTTTGAGTTTATTTCCCAGAAGCCAAACCACCACCACCCAACTTAGCCCAGGAAGTCCATCGAGCTCAAATGGAATGAGGTTTCCATTGTCGCACATCCCTAGTAAAATCCAACATAACGTCTACTTAGAGTAGGACTAACTTAAGTGCCATTCATTTCAATAGGTCTACTCTAAGTAGGACTTATGTTGGGTTTTATCCCATGTGCTTTATCACTGAGCTAGGTTCGCTGTATTTCTCATATATTATGATTTCCTAACTGGCAAATGACTTGGGTTTCTTCATTACCATGCATAGGCAGTGCCTTGGGTGGGTAGGGCCTATTTAATTTTATACTACCATTTAAATTCATTTGGAACTGGTTTAGTTATATTCAGGGAGAAAATGCCATTGACTTTGTGGAAATGTTTGAGTATCTCTCAGGTTTTCTCTGAGTATAGCGGCTAATTGATGCATGAGCAGAAAGAGATTACAAATGTACAACTCAATCCTTCCTATCCATGTTTACTGAGAAGTAAATTCCGCTGAGTTCAATACAATTTACTCCCAGAAATATTTGCATAGAAATTTGCATAGAATTTCAGCTAGTGTTGTGTTTGGATTTCTTTGGGAGGGGTGGAAGTCAGGCAAACTCGCCGGGCTTGACCCCCCGAACTCCGTCCCTCCTACCTGTTTGCCCGGCTCGACTCACATTCTCGCAAGCCGGGGAAGTGACTTCTGGGTTCCCAGTGGTGCATTTTTTATGTAGAAAATGGCATAAGATACGTTAGAAATAGCCGGGATTTGTGCAAGTTATGCAAATTGTGTCTGCTTTTAACATATCTTATGCCATTTTCTACGTAAAAAATGCACCGCCGGGAACCCGGACATCCTGCGAGCATCTCGGCTGGCGCTCGCTTTTGGGCTGGCTCAGCAGCAGCAGTGGCAGCGCTTGCTGAGCATCCTGTGAGTCAGGTGGTGGGCAGATCGCCCACCACTATTTAACATAGCATTTTGTTAGGCATATTCACTGCAAATCTTTGCCTTTCCATTTCTCCAAACAGCTTCTTCACATATTTCAGATTAAGAATGTATTGTTCAGGGACACCTGGATTACACCAGCCTCCCCCAACCTCGCACTCTCTAGATATGTTGGGCTACAACTCCCAGAATTCCCAGCCATGATTGGCTGCAGCTTCCTAGTGTGTTTATAGACACACAGTGAAATAAATGTAATTCCACTTTCTCTCCCAGTTATCCCTTGCTTTGGAGGGAACTCTGCAACCTGGGTTCAAAGCTGTAGCGGGAAGGATGAGGGGAAAGAATGATAGGGCCCCAATATGCGGTCCCTCCAGCCCACCAGCCACTACATTTTCTGAAAGAAGGGAAAGTAGTGGAAAATTTAGTAAGAAAAGGAGGAGGGGGGGATTTAACATGTGGGACTGTGGGAGGGAGGGGAAGAAGCAAGTGGAACAACTCAGGGCCAAACTAGACATGCTTTTTACCATGTAGTTTGCCCTTGCATCATTGTTACTTCTTTAACAAATTGCTGGAATGGGGCAGAGGGCAGGCCAGAAATGGATGGTGGAATGGGGCAGGGAGGGGGCTTGAACCCTTCACCTTCTCCATGGCCCCAATTGGAAACACCTCCTGGCTCTGCTATTCTCTTTCCTCCCATTGTGAATAGCACATGTGTGTGTGTGTGTGTGTGTGTGTGTGTGTGGTGGGGTTTCGATGAGGACCACAGTGGGGGCAAAGGATTAAAGTTCCCACACCCATGTCACAGTCCACACCGGGTGCCACCCACCCACCCCAAGCACTGGCTATTTGTTAAAATTACATGACAAACAGCATGTCTAGTTTGGCCCTTAGATGGTGTCAAACTGTCTAATTAGAGTAAGCCCTTAGCAACAAAGGAACAGATGGAGTCCAATAATTGAGTTAGACACAGGTTAACATTCAGAATCTCTCAGACCTGTATCTGGCTTCAAAGTCCTGGGAGGCAGGTGTAGGTTTCAGGTTCTGTCACACACTTGGCGATGGAAATGCTGCTGGCTGGATGATCACTGTGTGAAGACAGAAGACAGCTGTTGCTCTTTCCCTCACTATCTTCTCTAGATGGTTGTTTTTACTCCCTCCCTCCCCCCACCCCTCCTCTGTAGTCTCCTACGACTCTCTGAATCTTTTCTTCTCTGTAACTCTTCAAGCAACTCTCCCCAGAACTCCCCCCAAGGCTTCTCAGACCAAAACCATTCTGGTCCCAGATGACAATTCCTAACAGCCAAAGTGGGGCTCTGACCCAGGCAACCCACATGAGTCTATGTTGCACCAGGGTTACAAAACTATACAGATTATTCAGCTAAGGTGAGCAGACGGAGACAGGCCTCTAGAACTATTCGTAGTTGTGTAGAAAAGTGGATTCTGGAAACGGCAAGGAAAGGTGAGCGGATTAGAATATTACAACCTACACACAGACAACCCACGGGACACATGCCACAGATGGCCCACATAGACCCCGCGGCACCCCACCCTCTTTTCCCCACCTCCCAACTGATAGGCCATCCCTTGGAGGGCATGGGAAAAGCTCACTGTGTCCCCACTCTTAATAGCAATTTGGCTCAGGATTGCTAGAAGGGGAAGCTGTAAACTCTCCTACCAAACAAACCCAGCAGACAGTGATGAAAAGTTGAAACCTCCCCATCCTTGTGCACTGAGATAGGGCTAGGCAAGGGGATGAGTGTGTGTGTGCATGTATGGAACTCTTATCAATTTTTATGGAACTTTTATCAATTTTTATGTAATGTTATGGAATTTTTATTTTGTTTTTATGCTTAATTGCAGTAGTCAGTTTTAATTGTATATTATTGTATATTTGCTTTTAAAAAATTGATTATGATCTTGTATTTGTGTATAGGCAGGATATAAATTGAATAAATAAAATAAATAAATAAAAATATGCATGCACATGTGTGGCTCCCAACCTACCACCCACACCACATATGGCCCTCAGCAACAAAAAGGCTGCCAGCATGCCACCCCTATATTAAAAGATGCTCTCTTATCATTTGGTAATTTCAAAATATTTTGATCAAATAAAAAGGTGGCCCTAATTAATCAGCCTGTAGATAGTTTTTTTTTTAAAAAAAAATCAGTTTTTTGGGGGGATAGGGTGGGCACAGAAGAGGGAAAGTGCATTTCTGGATCCCACATACTAGATTTCTGAGTGACAGAGAAATAAATAAATAAATAAATAAATTTCACATAAATGCTCCCATCCTAAACTTGTTTTCTCTGAAGAAAGTCCTACTGGTTTTATGCAGTAGACCGAGGAAACATGCTTGAGTATCTCTCAGGTTTTCTCTGAGCAGATTGCAGACTTATTTTAATGTCCAGTTTGGTTCAGCTAAAACTTGTATGTGAAAGATGCCTTTCCTTCACATAACCACAGGGATACCAGAAGGGGGGGGGAGTAGATGGCAAGCTACTGCCCCCCTCCTAACTTTTTAATGCCTACATGAAACCACTGGGGGAGATCATCAGGAAGATTGGGCTGAAGTGTCATCAGTATGCAGATGATACTCAGCTCTACCTCTCGTCTCCATCTACACATCCCCAGGAGGCTATTGAACTTATGAACCAGTGTCTGGAGGTTGTTTTGGAATGGATGAGAATAAACAAGCTGAAACTTAACCCAGACAAGTTGGAGGTACTGTGGGTTGGGAAACCAACTACTCTGGATGGGGATTTACAGAAGTGGTCTTAGTTGGGGTTGCACTCCCCCTAAAAGACCAAGTAGTCTGGTAGTCCTGCTGCTGGACTTTGCACTAACTGAGGAAGCCCAGGTGGGTGCAGTGTCCGGGAGCCCATTTTACCAGTGGCCCTATCTGGAGAGAATGGACCTTGCCTCAGCCATGTACTAGTGACATCCAGGCTGGACTGCTGTAATGTGCTGTATGTGGGGCTGCCTTTGAAAATGGTCCAGAAACTTCAGCTGGTGCAGATTGTGTTGTATCAGAATTGGGTTATTGCTGCAGTTGTGTGTTCTCGGTTTTGTTTTATGCTGGTGTTTGTTTGTTTTAGAATGTTTCCTGCTGTTGCTTTTTAAAACTGTTTTTATTACCACATCAGTTTTTATTATGTGAGTTTTATTGTTGTACACTGCCTTGGGAGAGCTCCTGCCCTGAAAGGCGACCACAAAATATTTTAAATAGATCAACACTATCATGTGGGGCACTCGACTCCCCTCTTGCTATCCTCTGTCACCACCCCACTTATAAATCTATGGGTGGATGAAACTATGTTAGAAGAAGGCATCCTTCTATCTCCTCCACACAAGGAAAAATGGGTTTTCTGAGATGGTGCCTCTGTGAAGCATGCATATATCATCTAAGAACACAGTCCCCTTTTGGAAGCACTGTCTTATTCATACACATTAATGAAGATTGATCAGTGGAATCCTAAGGATGTTTTCTCAGAAATAAGTCCCACTGAATTCAATGGGGCTTATTCCCTAGTAGGTGTGCTTTGGATTCTAGCCACAGTCAATTAATTACCTATTTATTTATTATTTATTTATTTATTATATTTATGAATCGCCCATCTGGCCAGACATCCGGCCACTCTGAGCGATGTACAATCCAATAAAAATACAAGGGGGGGACACACATACACACAGTAGCAAATTCCTATCAATGTCTACTCAGAAGTAAGTCATTATAAGTTTGATAGGACTTAATCCTGGTTAGTAATTAAGGGACAGACCTAATTTTTTTAAAAAAGAAAAAGAGCCCCATCCTTCTTGGCATTTGTAGTGAAATTTAATTTTGAGTACAATTTAATTTATTAGCAGAAGTATTCAGTTAAGAGATGACAGTCTGCCTTTTCACCACCCAAAATGTTAAAACAATATAAAATACAATAAAATAAGCAATTAGGATAATAGTAAGTTTAAAATACAAGAAAGAGTATTCAAAACATTCATAGCTGGGTATTTCCTGGTCACATATACTTAGTTATTAGAACTCAAATATTCTTGAACATTTGATAGGGAAACAGGGTTTAGAAAATGATCTTGCACTTAGCAAAACCAAACATAAATTATTAAATTCTCTATAACATCAGATGGTATTTGGACTGACAATAATGTTAGAAACTGATAAGCATAACACAGTGTATTATCTATGTAAGGGGAATTTTTTAATGCTGATTACAGCCTGTCTGTGACCAAAATGTCAAGAGCTGGGAAAATTATTCAATAAAACACTCCCTCTTCACAGCATTTGAAAATGTTCTGATGCAAGCTTTATCAAAAGGATGTTAAAAGGAGGAAATGACACAAATTATAAGTAAACAATGCCTGCTTTACCAACAATTGCTCAAATCTAGAGGTTAAATTGCACATTTGGCACGAACTAGAGTAAGTTTAATCATATAGTTATGGGGAGAGAATAATTCCCTTAACTTGGAATTTTCCTTTGGATTATCCAGTTTGGGAGTTTCAGTAGGAGTTGTGTCTCTGTGAGACTCAGTCCTCACTACAAGATTTGCTATGCATTTTCTTCTTCTTAACTCTTACGGATTAGAAGCATACGGGCACTTGTCGCTTTGCAGCGAGACTCACTTTATTCCCTGTGCATGTAATGTGAGTGAGTCTGTCTGTCTGTTCCTAGGAGTAATGATGGCATGGTTTTATTATTAAAAAAATGTAACATTTGGGTCTTTGAAATTGAAATGGATTTCAGTCTCCCTTTATATATTAATTATTGATAAATGGAGCCTGGGAGACGACTATGAAGCCTGGCATGATTAAAGACAGACCGTTTTTAATTTGATATCTCTAGCAGTGACAGAGGAATCCAGTTTAATCGAGTCATTTATCAAAGGAGGATAAATCAGAACAGTGTATCAGGGAATTGTGTTGGGAACTGGAGGTGAAGAAACAGTTGGAGGTAATGCTGTAATGGCAGTGCAATGGCAAAGCATGCTGGGGGAAAAATTCAGTTATGCCTTGCATTGTAAGCACCAGACTTCTGGTTTACTGGCCTGGTTCAAATGATCATAGATTATTGTTAGTGAGCTTACACAAGCCTCAGGCTTGCACACTTCTTCCCCCCTCCTCTTCCATTTATTTTATTATTGATGCTTAAGTCATAGGTCATTCACATACATAATAAATAAAAACAATATAAAAAGTACAACAGTACAAAAAAAAACAAACCTACAATAGTACGGTGGTTAAAAAAACAAAAACCTTACATAAAATCACACATGAAATCTTCCATGTATGAAAGGAGGTCAACAAGCTGAAACTTAATCCAGACAAGATGGAGGTACTATGGGTTGGGAAGTATGCTTAGGATTTTAGCCACAGTTTATTTATTTATTTCATTTATTGATAAATTAGCCAATTAAAATACCCATGGTTCAGCTAAAACTTGTATGTGAAAGATGCCTTTCCTTCAAGTAATCACAGGGATACCACAACAGGGGTAGTAGATGAAAAGCTACTGCCCCCTTTAACTTTTTAACATCTACATGAAACCACTAGGGAAAGTCATCAGGAGGTTTGGGCTGATGTGTTATCGGTATTCAGATGATATTCAGCTGTACCTCTCATTTTCATCTGCACATCCCAGGGAAGCTGTTGAACTTGCAGACCAGTGTCTGGAGGCTTTTTTGGGGTGCATGAAGATAAACAAGCTGTGGGTTGGGAAATCAACTACTCCTGATGGAGGTTTACAACTGTTCTTAGATGGGGTTGCACTCCCCCTAAAAGACCAAGTGCGTAGTCTGGGAGTTCTCTTGGACTCTGCGCTAACTGGGAAAGCTCAGGTGGCTGCGGTTTCCAGGAGTGTGTTTTACCGGCTTAGGATAGTACACCACCTGCGACCCTATCCAGAGAGGATTAACCTTGCCTTGATTATCCATGCTGTGGTTGGAACAAACTGCAGTTACCCAAGTTTGTACATAACAGAAAACTGTGGATTGATGGCTTGGAAGCTGCTTATCAGATGGCTCCGCCTGATCATGCAAGAAAATCTACACATCAGCAGAAATGGCTGCCAAGAAATTATTTGTGTATTCCCTTTTGCACAAAAAAAGGTCCCCAAGGAAACTTACCATTCCAACCAGTCTGATCCCATGATGAGCCAGTCATGTATACCCACCATGCTCAGAATGCCATTTTGTAGTGCATCATCAGTCACCAATTAATCAACATTTTTAGTAGTTTGCAATGGTGTATAAAAATCTGAATTCTATGCAGTGGTGGATCCACATGGCCCATGTAAGATATGCAGCCGAAGTGATTATGAGAGCAGTCCGCAATAATTATTTATTACTGTATAGATGGCGATAGGAGTTCTGGTGTTCGTAACTATGTTGCATCCAGCTATGCAAGATGTTATTATGTAATAAATGGCAGAACCTTTCCTGGAAAACATAAAATATAATGTGGTATAAATGGGGAGTGTAGGATGAACTCACAGGAGACGAGGAATTTTGGCATAAATCTGTTACCTCCTTTGATGAAGGGGTATTTGTCAGGGACATCAATGCAAGCCATTATATTTTTAATATATTTTTGTTGTATAAATATAGCCTCTTCCAGATTTAAAATACCATCAATCAACTTAGGTTTCAGTGTCAGAAGTTATAATGCAGCCAACTGCATTCCGGGAATGGATGTGTTTCTGAAGAAGTTGATATCTGTGGGTTGGGCTGGATGGCAACCACTCGCACTCTTCAATAGCACATTTTTAAATATAATTCAGTTGGTGGGGGTGATTTTCTATGACTAGGGGATCAGTGCTGGGATACAGAGTTTTTCTCTATAGATTTTCTGGCTTGAAATACTCGAGATATAAATATAACCAAAAGTGATTATATGCCACCCCAACGGGCTGTGAAAATGGAGTTTTCCGTTTTCACAGTGGGAGATGGTTGTTATAGCCAGCAAGGCCTGCCAGGAACACGGAGTGGAAAAGATTTGATTAGCTGTAACTGAGGGTCAGTGTCAGCTCAAATACTGGGCTTCTCTTCACATTTCTTTCTCTCTAAGTACTGAAATCATTGTCAGTGTTAAGACAGCTAGAGGCTGGAGTCTGCATTTAGAGAAAAGAAGCAGCCCAGTAGCAGTAGGGTTCTCTGCTATAGTCCAGCTAGTTGTTGCTAGACATAAACTCTGTCAGCCATTTTTGCTTTAAATTAGTGGTGGGTGAGCTTCCTATGAGTTGTCTCCTAATTAATGCATAATTCCCCCAGAGCTTTCTGAGAATTCTTCTGGGGAGGGGTTCTGATCATTTTGAGCTTTTTCTGAAAGCCTCAAGGAACTGCCACTGGATCTTCACATCCCAAGTAAATTTATTCTTGATGCCCCTGAGCATTTCCTCTCAGTATGTATGGGAATTGTAGTTTCCCATTGCTCTAGCTGGGTGGCCAACATGTGTCCCATGTTCTGCATGCAGCCCCTGCAGCCCCTCAGTGCAGCCCTCTCCACACCTAAAATTTGGGGGGGACCACAAAAGTGTTTTTTTTTTTGCAAACAAAATGGCATCCAGAACTGCTACAGAGCGCCAAAGGGGTCAAAAATACCTTGTTTGCAAATCATGTTAGAACTATGTGGTTTTTGGCTTCCGATTTCTGAAAATCACCCTATTTTATGCAAATTGTGCTAGAACCACGTGGTTTTCTGCTTCCGAATTTACGCAAATCGGCTGAATTTGTGCAAATTTCCTTAGCAGTTTTTTTTTCATTTTAATTTGCAAATCATGCCCCGTCTTTGAGATAGAAATCCACAAACTCACTCAACTTGCACCACAGTGAGTTGGTTGAAGCGCAGGGCTGACAAGCCAGAATCACGTCATGGTGGCCATGAAGTCCTGAGCTGCCCTGGGTCTGATGGCCTCAGCATGGAAATTGAAATCCCCCTGAGCCATAATCCTAGACGTTCTCAACACCGAGTCTGAGACCACCTCCATAAGCTCAGGCAGGGAGACTGAAGGGTAGTGAGGTGGGCACAGTTCAGAACATCATACTGATAATGACATTTGCATCACATCCACAAACATTCATGATGGCAAGACCAGAACAAATGAGCACCACCTACATCAAAACCCAACTTCTGTTGATTCCCACCTCACCTTATATTGTATTAAATATGGCATTTCAGTCACCAAACATGGTTCCATTTTGATTTTCTGTGGTCCAGCTATCACCACCCATCTTTCATGGCTCTCTCTCTCCAAATGTTAAAACACAGTAGTTCAATCAGGTTATAAAGCCACAGAAGACCTCTAGTGGTAATGCAGAGGTGGAATATTGTCTTCTTGAATAGGAAGAATGTTCTCCATAATGCCTCAGTTTTAAAGTGACAGAAGTAATGTATAGAATCAGATTCAGTTCCTCTAGATCACATATCCAATAGTTTTCAACAGGTATCATTTTGCACTGCTTTTGTACAGACCATAAAGCAGACCTTTCTCCATAGTCCAGTTGATTTGGTGCCACCTGCTTGGGACACTGAAAAGAGTGCTATGTCATCATAGTAACTGAAGATCCAAGAAGCTTTCATTTAATTATTGCCTCTGTCTATCAAGTGGGAGCTATTGGCTGTGTGTCTCTATGTTGCTCTCTTGTGGCTTTCAGGAACTTGTAAATGATCCATCATTTTGCAAGGGCTTTTGGACAATGAGTGGGATATAAACATGTAAAATATGCTACTAGACTGAAGGTATTTGGTACTGTTTCTGCTAGTTTGCATGACTTTAGCTTAATCAGGGTGTAATTTGTGCCAGGGCTAAGCCTAATCGTAGATCTGCAGGATTTAACCTTGGAAGACAGAGTAAGTATAGATGAATCTGCCCTTGAGCAGGTGCAGAGTATAAGCTTTCACCATGGCCTAATGATAGGAGGTCTCTTCATATCAGGGATTCTGGAAAAGGCTTCCAGATCAGACAGACCTGAGCCCTGGCATCTCTTTTACCAGAAATTAAGCACCAATGGTTTATTTGTGTGTTTTTTTTTTAAGTATTATTTGTCTTTAATCATGATTGAGAAAGATAAACTATACCCATTTGTAACAAATAAACTAATTCCAAGCTTTCAGAAGTGTTCTGATCCTCCTAATTCTAGATAATTCTAAATGATCAGCTCAATCTTTAATTTCCCTTTTTGAAATTAAATCGGACTATATTGGATTTCCTGGTCAATTTTTATTCCAGTATATGTTGAATTTGGAAAAAAAAATGTTTCCAAGAAGCTGGATAACATTAATGTTTTGAGATAGATCCTGGCCACCTGTTATGATTAAATTGAGTCACTTCTCCTCCTTTATTTCATACTTAAATTGTTTCATGGTGTAGTCAGTCCTTGTATCTAGAAACTTGGGCTCCTTGTTACAATCTGAGTCACTGGGCCTTCTTAAAGTTCACTGATATCTACTTTAGTTACCTCTATTATTCATTTTTGCATCTCAAGGTCAAGGTTAGGATTGTGGTAACAAGATCATAATATGACATCATGATGCTGATACTGATGATGCTGATGAGAAATCACACTCCTTACTTAGATTTCTTACATAAAAGCTCAGGCTTGTTTTCTTTCATTTTAATGACACCCTCCCCCCAAGAGAGATTTAATTTTCTTAAATTAGAAAGGGCTTTACCTTTTATTGTATAATCTTTGGCCAGCTATTAGGACAAGGGTGAAGAACCTCAAACCCTCTGGGATTCCCTAGAAGGCTATGCCCCCTTCCCCTATCCCCAAGCCCTTTTCTTCAACCCCCAATTATTTGGTGCAGCTTTTGTGCAACAACTTTTGTGCAGTCCCCCCCGGCACATTTGAAAAGGTTGAAGTGCCTCTCCTAAATCTTAGTTACTGTGAGTAAGAGCTGTATGCTAAAATATGCTGGGTATTTTTTGTGGGTTTTGGCCTTGCCCGTTGCCCCTTTTGCCTTGGGCCACCCACCAATGACATTTGGCCACTGAGAGCTTCTCTGAAATTGAATTGAGCGCTCAGGGCTGAAAGAGTTTCAACACCCTTGTATTAGAGTAATAAAAGCCTTTTTACTCGTCCTCATCATTTTCAATGATGCCTTTGCAGGGGAAGGGGAAGCCAAGCCAAAAGAGAGGAAATCACGTTTCAGAATACAAATGGCTGGAGCAAGAAAAAGGGATCTCAAAAGAAAAAAAAAAGGAGAAATCAGCTAGTTAGATGGCAAGACTGCAGTTGCTCATATCTAAGTGGCCTTCCTTTTTAGCATTTTGCTCCGAATGTCACAGGAACATAATTGAGATTTTATCAAATGTTGAAATGAGTGACAAAATCATTCCCCATGCCCTCATTGTTTGGTCAAAAATGTAAACGGCATTAAGGATTTGCAAAGGCAGCATTAATGGAAAATAGCTTGTCTCCTCTACTTCCATTTCCTTCCTTCACTCGCCATGCCAGCCTTATTTCAGTCAGTAATTAACCTTTTGAATAATCTTCATCACAGAGCTGGATTAACCTTTGTTCTGACTCCATACTTCTAAAAGTCCATAAGACAGTGGATGGACATCATATCTGTATGCGGTGAATGAAAAAAGAGAGAGGGAGAGTTTTAGGAAACAGATGAGTTAGTTTAGGAGGAGGAAAACTTGTCTGTCAGTTGGTTAGATTTGAGCATCACCTACTTTTATTCCATGCAAACTTTGAGGCAAATTTGGAGATTCTTGGCCAAATAAAATATTATGAAGAATTTTGTGAGAAGTTAAAGAATTTTAAATGAGATTTTGTTCCAGCTAATGAGCAAGGGTGGGTTTGGGTACCTGTCTGAGTGGGGGGTGTGTGTGTGTGTGTGTGTCAATTATGAGTTCAGATACCAGCAGGGGTTCACACATGAGCAGGACCCTGGACAGCTCCGAATAAGTTTAGGATTGGTCAGGCTGGATACTTACATACAAATGGGGCTTAGATACTGCTTCTGCAGCAGTCTGGGGTTCACTCAGACTTTAAGTATGCTGCTACTCAGTCTATGTGGTGGGCTCTGCTCCCACCAGGAAAAAATAAATGAATCATCCTGTATGTAAGGTGTTGGCTCCTGTGGCTTTATGGGGATCATGGCTCAACAGTGGTTTCTGGGGTGGAGACCCCAGAATCCGAAGATAGTGATTATGCACTCTCTTCAGGTTGGCCCAATGGTTACAGGAGGAAATCCAGAGTTCTTCATGCTCCAATGCCTCAATGGAGTCACCTGGGGCTTGTGCTGAGGAGTAATCCTTCACCTATTCTGCCTCTTATTTTGAGACTATAGTCCTCATCCCCTGAACATGCATGTAAGCTAATGGCATTGGCCACCAAGTCATGATGCAGAGAAGAGCCTGCCATTCCACACAAGCTGAGGTATTGCTGAACTGCTGATTATCTATCTATCTATCTATCTATCTATATCTAGAAGCAGAAATAGCACCTTGGCGCTTGGCTGTACATCAGGGGAGAATAGGCTATTGCATATAGTCAATGAACATACCAAAACTTTTAGCACTGCAAATGTGGTGGTGGGAACCCCATGGTGTGAGAAACATGTCCTTGTTTTCTTCTGTGAAATGTTGGAGAGTATGGGTCATAGGGATGTGCAAAACAGCAACACTCAAACTCACTGAAGTTCTCTGAATTTCATCTCGAAACTCGTTCTGACTCAAGTCTGTATCAGATTACGAACTTTGCTTCTTTTTGCATGAAAACCCATACATATTTTCATGTGGATTTTCTCAAATGCATACATAAATTGTGCATTTGAGATGTATGCATTCAAATGCACTTAGAAATGTATGCATTCTTCTCCCATAGGTTAAAGCGTATTTGTGTGCATTTTTCAAAAGTATGTATTTTTCATGCATATTTTTCAAATATATGCATGATGTCAAACACATTGGGGGGCGGGGTGTCTGCAAATGACATTGCAAACCCGGACATGTACAGACTTTGACCGCAGATTTCATCTGAGTCCATGTTTGATCTGGAAGGTGCAAACTGGTAAATCCTGATCAAAATCAAACTGAAATGAAATTATTATATATCCCTAGTATGGACCATTGTTCATTCCTAGGCTTTTTTTTTTCTTTTGAGAGAAAAAAGACAGGGTATCTACTGTCTTCACTGAGCTCTTCCCAGATCTCCATTGTTAAACTTAAGTCTCTCAGACTCGAGGCTAGATCATTTGATGCTTTCTCCCAATCTGGCTCATGCAAGGAGGGGAATATAGGAAGCTTCCTTATACCAGGTCAGACTGTTTGTCCATCTAGCCCAATACTTCATGGAGGAGAAGGCTGTCAATGGCTACTAGTCCTGATGGCTATATGCTACCTCCAGTATCAGAGGCAGTATGCCTAGGTACACCAGTTGCTGTGGAAGGGTGCTGTTGCACTCATGTCCTGCTTGTGGGTTTCCCATGGGCAGCTGGTTGA
Organism: Shinisaurus crocodilurus; assembly: GCA_021292165.1. Taxonomy (NCBI): domain Eukaryota; kingdom Metazoa; phylum Chordata; class Lepidosauria; order Squamata; family Shinisauridae; genus Shinisaurus; species Shinisaurus crocodilurus. The sequence continues at coordinate 255,478,423 of CM037878.1, read as the reverse complement.
CTACTGTGAGCAGAATGCTGGGCTAGATGGACCCAGGGCCGGCGCTACTGCTAGGCAGACCCAGGCGGCTGCCTAGGGCGCGTGGCGGAAGAGGGCGCGAACGCTGAGCTCCTTCCTCGCCGCCGGCGCGCTCCTGCCCCAGCTGCCGCCTCCGCTGCGCCTCCCCGCGCGCGCGCCCGCCGCCGCCTCACCTCCCCCCCCGCTCGCGCTCCCGCCCGCCCGCCACCTACCTACCTTCGCGTCGTTTCCGGAGCTCTGCTGGCGTTGTTTTGACGGGAGGAACCAGGGCAACAGGGCTTAAACAGCCCTGTTGCCCTGGTTTCCCCGGCAAAAAAAAAAAGCGCGGGGGTCCCGTGGCGTCGGAGGAGGAGGAGGCGGTGGCGGCGGCAGCAGCAGCAGCAGCCAGCAGCCAGCATGGGGGGGTGGGGGAAGGTAGGTGGTGGTGGTGGTGGTGGTGGTGGTGGTGGTGGCGGCAGCGGCGGTGGCAGCGCGGGGGGGGGGTTGCAGAGCAGGGCTGCTTTGCTCCGGAGCCCCCCCACGGCACGAGAGGGGGGGCGCTAAATATAATTTGGCCTAGGGCGCCAAACAGCCCTGCACCGTTCCTGGATGGACCCTTGGTCTGATCCAGCATGGCTCTTCTGATGTTCTTATGTTCTTCTTGTCTGCCTGGCAGGGGCTCTCTGGGCTCTCTCACAAAGGTCTTTCACATCACCTGATCTTATGTATCCTTTTTAAGTAATGTTGATGCAAGGGATAGAACCTGGAACATTCTACATGCAAAGCATCTGCTCTGTCATGGAACTGCAGTCCCTTGATTGGGCCTGGCCTCCCTGTTGACCCATCTATGCAAGGATGACTCTATGCAAGTAATCTAAAAACAAGCCTTTGATTCCTAGATTGAAATCTTAATTTTGGCCTACTCACATAGAATTTCATGCAGATTCAGTGAGACAGTTCCTTCACAGACAGCCAGGGCCAGCAGAAGTTGGGCCTGCAAGCCAGCTTGGCTGGGGGAAGGGCTGGTGTGGCATTGCTCCTCTCCACATGATGGGATAGATTGTATCATCTGATCTGGTCTATGTTGAGGGCCAAGTTCTTGGTAGAAGTGAATGGAATCAGCCATACTATAGCTGCTGGAGGCAGAATTTAGCCAACAAGGTGCCCATAACAAGACTCTCCTACAAAGTTCAGTATTTCACTAGGGTATAATATCCCTCTCCCTGTCCTCTGGCATCCTTTGTCCTTTCACCCCAGTATCCTCCCAAATTAGAGCTGAGTGATGTATATTTGGTGGGGAATGCATTGGGCAAATTGTCATCTTTTTTCACTTGGCAAATTATCAGTGAACAGATCATGATTTTTACTAATTTGTTCATTATTCTCAATTGTTAGATGAATCATTTGTGGGAACAAATGTTACTCTTGGAACAATGGTCTGAAATCTAGCTTCTCTGAATATTCTCTATTCATTATCCATGCTGTTTGATGAATCACTTATGTTACATGGTGGTTTCCTGATTGGATTACTTAAAACTTTCCACAAATCTGTGATTTTGGGTAAAATGGGGAATTACAGCTTGGGCCCTGACACTGTTGAAAAGCATTGGGTTTGCGGTGGATCATACTTTGAATATATGCCAACTATATGATGTTGTTGGAAACAACCAGGTACTTTTCCAGGCTGTATGAACACTGGAAGCATTGTTAGGAGTAAATATGAAGCAAAGCTATTTTTGCTTTAATAGGAAGAGAATTTGATGTGCAGTAGAGCTGGTCCAAATTTCCACTATTAATTAAGCCTACTGGATAGTCTTATGTAAAGCATTACTTCTGAGCCTGACTTATCTATGATATGATACTCAGCACTGGTTAGGCCTCATCTTGAGTACTGTGTCCAGTTCTGGGCACCACACTTTAAGAAGGACGTAGACAAACTGGAGAGGGTTCAGAGGAGGGCAACAAGGATGATAAAGGGACTGGAAACAAGGCCCTATGAGGAGAGACTGAAAGAACTGGGCATGTTTAGCCTTCAGAAGAGGAGACTGAGGGGAGATATGATCGCACTCTTCCAGTACTTAAAGGGTTGTCACACAGAGGAGGTCCAGGATCTCTTCTCGATCATCCCAGTTTGCAGGACATGGAATAATGGGCTCAAGTTACAAGAACCCAGATTCCACCTAAACATCAGGAAAAATTTCCTGACTGTCAGAGGAATAGGACAATGGAACCAACTACCTAGGGAGGTGGTGGGCTCTCCCACTCTGGAGGCATTCAAGGTGCAGCTGGACAGCCATCTGTAAGGGATGCTTTAACCTGGATTCCTGCATTGAGCAGGGGGTTGGACTTGACGGCCTGGTAGGCCCCTTCCAACTCTACTTTTCTATGATTCTGTGATGATAAAAATGGAATAATAACCCATGGAGGTCACCCTCAGGTCCTTAGAGGAAAAGTGGGATAATATTATGTTGCCATAAAAGGTCCTTTTATGACAGGGGTGTTCGACCTCTTTCAGCCTTAGGGCTGAATTCCTTTTTATAGATGCTCCTGGGATCTGCATTCCAGTGGTGGGTGGGACCAAAGGCAAAAGGGGTGTGGTCAAAGGAAAAGGGCAGGACCAATAATACCAGCATATTGTAGCTTAAAGCTCTTACTGCAGCAACTAAGCCTTAAGAGAGGCATTTCAACCATTTAGAATGGGAGAAAAACTGCACAAAAGCCGGGAAACCACCAAACAATTAGTGGCTGGGGGAAAGGGGGTGGGACCTGGGGCAAAGGGTGGGGCCATCTGGAGGGCTGGATTGGACCCCAGGCAGGCCAGATTTGGGTCCTGGGCCTGAGGTTCTGCATCCCTGCTCAATGGTTTCGAGATTTTAAGAAAGAAAGTATGAGTATCAGGTATACCCAGCCAGATAAAGATAAAAACTGTGTCTTCTCTAGCATAGGGTTCTTGAGGTCAGTGACTTAAGATGGAGCCTAAAATCTAGCAGACACAATGCACTGCTTTGTGGACCTGGCAAGGGCAGAGGGCCAGGCTTATAGTATTTATACCGAGCCTAGCCAGAGGCTTCATACACTACTAAGCACGGGGGTTGATGTTGCAGACTTCTGTGCCTGATGAAGGTGCTAAAGTATGAGTAGCACACATGATCACTTACAAGGTTAAGTCTCAGCTTGAGGTTCCCAGTTCAAGCCCTGAAGTTCAAGACAGATAAAGATAAAATAGCTGAAGATTTAAAAAGAGCAACACAGATGTTGGGGCATTCAGAAATGGAGGCATGATTGAAAATAATGGGCATGTTTATGTACTAAAAGAGAGATAACAGATTATGGAGAGACATGATAGGAGTCCTTAAATATTGAAAAGCCTGCTGTAAAGAAGATGGATAATAACAGCACTGACTTGCACCCAAGAGCAGGACATAAAGCAGGAGTTTAAACATGTAGGAAACTTAATTTAGGGTTAAGGTTAAGGGTGGCAGTGTTGGAGGGAGGTCCTGATTCAAAAAGCAGATGGTCAGCAGAGTAAAATTGCCAGTGGAGATTGTGAAATCTTATTCAGTGAACATTTTTAAAGACGAAAAACCCACAGGAGAAGCTTTTCTAAAGAGGCCGAGCTGTCATTAATGATTAAAGATTAAAGCCACAGCAGATTTGGCACAGCAGATTTCGGTAGATGCAACTGCATCAGATGGTCTCAGAGGTACAGTCATGCCTTGGATTGAGAGCATAATTCATTCCGGAAACGTGCTTGTAATCCAAAACACTCTTATATCAAAATGAAATTCCCCCAAAAAAATTTGTACAGAGATTTTTCATTTAAGCCGTACTACAGTACTTGTATTGCAAGACGTCGCTTGTATATCAAGTCAATTTTTTAAAAAATAAATATTTAAAAATTTGCTTGTCTTGCAAAACGCTCTCAAACCAAGTTACTTGCAATCCAAGGTATTACTGTATATGCATATGAGAAGGACATGATGCAGTGGCAAGAAGGGAGGAGATGGAGGGGCCAGCAGGAACATCGTCCAATGTTACTATCCCGAACTGATATGAGGGTACAAGTTTGATCCTGCAGCCAATTTGGTACTAGCTTCTTAGTATTTCTGCAGAGAAGAGGCAACCCTCTTACCCAGTCAGCCATTCTAACACTAGTTGGTTCACAGCCGGAAGGAGCATCATTGGCTATCTCCTGCTATTTATGTCCTGGGTTGCTCAAACTTCATTCTCTACAGGGCTATTCACTCATTACCCTTCCCATATCAGGCAGAAGGGGTACTGTGTCCATTGCCTATGCCACCTGATGTTGGTGTGGCCACTAGCTATTCCCCCCTCCATTGTCCATGCATTGAATGTTAGCACGAAACTATGTGCATGCATGCAGCTCTTCCACACAATCAGAAACCCTAGGGTGATCACGCCTCCCAGTGGTGTGAAACAGCTGTGTGCACAGAGAGCCCCTTCACACTCCTTGCACAACGTGGCTGGCTGGGGAGATGAATCAGATATGGTGGAGACAAGTTTAGGTTAACCCTTTAAAGCTGGGGGTGAGTTCTTGGCCTGCGAATATTTCTGGGGAGACTGGGGGCCAAGGGAAGCCCAAAAGACACCCCCACCTTCATAACATCATGTTGCTTTGAACTTGTAGTTGGCCCAATAGTAAGCTTTATTACCTAGTAAGCTTTATGGCTGAGAGGGGATTCGAATCCTGGATTTCCCAGTCTGAGCCCAAAAATCTAGCCCAGCTTTCCCCAATCTGATGCCCTCCAGATGTGTTGGACTGCAAATCCTATCATTCCCAGCCAACATAGAAATGAGGGGAGTAGCAGACCAACACATCTGGAATGAGGGGAGTTGCAGGCCAATGAGGCGAGTTGCAGAGTGCAGACCAACAGTGGAGGTTGGTGGCTCCAGTGTCACCGGCATGGTGGATCTGCTCCAGACATTTTCACTCCAGATTTTTAGGGAACTATCCATGGTACTAAACCTAAATTTTTGGGGCAGGCTAGGGTTCAGCACCATGGATAGCTCCTTTAGAGTTCTGACTAAAATCCAGAGCAGATAAGCATCCCCACTGACACTGGAGCCAACAGCCTCCACTTCAGACCAGCACATCTGGTGGGCACCAGGTTGAGAAAAGTGAACTAACCACTACCACACACTAACCCTTTCAGTATTTTAGTAACAATGGAATCTGAAGATCAACTTATCAGACAAAATCATTGCCACCTTCAACTTCATCTGAACAATGTGTGAAGAGAAGGCTTTGGAGCTCTGTCAGTCAATTTGATATCTCATCAAGAATAAACTGTACACAGCACAAGAAGCAAAATGACATGGGGTACAGTGTTAGACACCGACCACTTAGATGCTCTTAGACTGTGCGCCACTTAGTTATCTGACAAAGCTACAGCCACCCTGGCTTTGTTCCACATCACACAGAAGACAAAGCGATGGTTTTCTTTACTCTTTCTTGGAAAAGGTCACTCTGACCCACTCATAACTGTGAAAAGAATGTCACCCTTATCGCTACCCTTTTTGCCATCTTATATCTGCAAATGGATGAGATTAAATGAATGTAGGAGACCAAAGAGATGTGTAGAGCTCTGGAGGGCCATTATTTGCTGGACAGGATATCTAAGTAATCCTGCAGAAAAGATGATGCTCTCTAATCTAATTCTGCATCTCTGTGCATTTGTTTCATTCAGCTCTTTTCTTTTCTATTTCTCCCCCCACCCCCTTAGGTAAGTCCTGCTGCTTGCTAAACTTTCCTTGACTGATTGTCCTTTTAACGTAACGGTAAGTCACTCTTGCTTGATCACATTACCGCCGTGCCATTTTCTGCACAGAGTGCCTTGTTGTAACAAGTCTGTCATTTGTCATAATGGCAAGACCTGTCTGGTAGTGATACAGTTGCACATGAGCCAGTAGGAGGGGTGAAACTGCATGAAAGCACACAGGACTGATCCTTACTCCTTGGGCCACTGTGGTTGTTAGCAGTCCGTCGTCATAGCAGCCCTGACTGGAGGAGGGCCATGTTAGCATTGGTCTAATAATGTGTGGGGCAGCATTTCATCCTTTCCCTCTGCTGTTGAGTTGTGGATTTGTGCATCTTGTGCAAACAGCCATTCAGTTGTCGTTATCCTACACTTTCACTGTTGGGAATTGCAAAACTGGTTGCGTAAAGGAATACCTGTATAGTTTAGACAAGGGCTGTGTCTTGAGAGGCACAAATGGCTCCTAAACTGTTTGAGAAAGAGGCAGCTGAAGGCAGAGTCTTGTGGGTTTTTTTTCCCTTCTCCTTCTACTCAGTTGGTGGTCACACACTGGAATTAAGGAAGATCAATAGCGAAATGTAGGGTGGAAAGCCTGGATAGAGAATGGACGATTAAGCAGCCTCCCCGCTTCTTCATCCTAAAATTCTATACACACACACCAGTAGGGAGAGGGGGTCCAAAATGCTTCTTTTCCAGGAAATCAATGGCGATGGGGGTTTTTGTTCTTTGTTTTACACACACACACACACACACACACACACACGGCATCTCAACCTTTCAGAATGTGGGAAAAACTTTTCAAAAGCTGGGAAACTACCAGACTATTGGTGTTCAGGGGGAAGGGGTGGGTCCAGGGAAGTGGGCATGGCCATATGTGGAACCCGGGGGCCAAATTAGAACTCCAGACAGATTGTATTTGGCCCGTGGGCCTGAGGTTCAACACCCCTCTTTTAAGCTATGAGGGGGACTCACATTGGTGGGGATTCAGTTTGTCTTCTTCCCTCCTCTCCTATCATTTCCTTTTACCTCCTTCCTTCTCCCCATTCAAGTGCTCCTGCCCAGCCTTATCCAACCCCCCCCCATTCACCTCTGTTTTCCCCTTGTGCAATTCCCTGTTGACTTCCTTCACTCCCCCAACTTTGTCCCCACTTCTCTGCAAATCAGCTCCTCTAATAATCAAGTCAGGTTTATTATTTATGGCCATGTATCACCACATCCCCTCCCATAATGGTACTCTGTTCTCTACCTTTGCAGGAAACTCAACAGTGTCATTCTGGGTGAGGGGATTGGTATTGGGTGAGACACAACATTAGCCCTTGTGCAGCTTTTAAGCTGAGAGATCCTACTGCGGTGGTGAAAACTGTTCTATATGTGGGATCGCTCAAACTTTTACTAGTACAAGGATCAAGTGATGCATTCACATGGTTAACAGATGGAAATCTAAAGATAGTTGAAAAAACCAACCAAAATGTTTTTTTTAACCTTAGCATATTGTGCTTATTTACATTCTGGGTCACTAAGGCTGAAGTGTAATTAAAAGTGTCACTATTGCTTAGTGCTGCTTTATTGGCATTCTTTCAAAGAAGCTTCACACCTTTAAAATGGCTTCAGCAAAAGCTTTGCAAATCGCCGTGACAATTTTTTATTTGCTGTTTTGCATCACCTCTCAAAATGGCTGCTTCTTTGAGATCACTCGAATATGCTGCATAATAGAATACTGAAAATACTTGCACCTTCTTTTGTTTTGGTGTTGGTGTTTTCCTGCCTGTAAGAAGGTGCAAAAAAAAAAAAGAAAGAAAGAAAGAAGAGTGGAATGGGTGGAGATGGAGGGGCTTATGATGCTAGGGATGTGTGAATCAGCAAAACTTGAGCTTGCCGAAGTTCTCCGAACTCCATCTCTAATTTCATTCCAGTTCAAGTTTGTATCAGACTGCAAGCTGTGCTCTCTCTTTTTAAATATGAGAATCCATGCATATTTTTCCAAATGTACACATCAGTTGTGTGCATCTTTGAAATGTATGGATTCTTCTCCCATTGATTAAAGTGTGTTTTTGTGCATTTTTCAAAAGTGTGCATGCTGTTGAACACATTTGGGGGGGTGGGTGTCTGTGAATCACATTGCAAGCTTGGAAATGTAGGACTTTGTCTGTAAATTTTGTCTGAGTCCATGTTCAGTCCAGAAAGTGTGAACTGAGTAAATCCTGATAAAAAAATGAACTGAAACAAATTTCTCATACATCCCTAGACTGTCAGGGTGTTGATGGCTGGTTGACTGTGTTCAACTCAGTGGATCTCACAACCTGCTTTCAGGGCCATTAATATAGATGGGGGACAGAATTCCTGATGTACTCTAATATTGGAGCCTTAAACCTTTGTTGCATGTGGTCCTAGTTGGTTGTAGCGGATTAAGTACCATGTGGCTTGTTTTGATTTGTGGAGAAGGGTTGGAGTTGATAGACTTTTGGCTCCTTTTAATTCTCAGATGATATAAGATGAGCTCTGCTACTTGCTCTTTCTGACCTGACAACACTGCATTTTGTTGGAGAGCTGAAAGGAGACTCAAAGTGTATTGGCCCTTGACAAAAGATTGTCTACCTCTGTGTTTCATTTTTTGGTTCTTGAGTAAGAATTAAAATAAATGTTTGTTTTAATTGAATTTCTTTCTTTCACAACAGTCTTTCCACCCACTAGTGATAGCACATGGGCTACTCATTTTGCAGACGTAAGACCAATTCCCTACCCATGACCTCACTGGGTAGCATTGTGCGTGTTGCAAATTGCCTAGTATCAATTCCCTATGAGAATAATTGTGCCTTACAGTATTGTGAGGACAAAAAGACTGAGTGTAAAGCATTTTCACATTAAAAGTGATTGCTGAATGGCTTATAGTTATGGCAAAATGATCAGTTTTGATGATGATTGTATATTCCAACATTACAAGTAGAAGGGATGGGCAAAGCCATTACAAAAGATAAAAATAGTTTTAGAAGAAAATGAAAGATGGTTGAAAGAGAATCTTGAGTAAAGAAGTGGAACAGGAAAATTGTTTCTTTTCTTTAAAAAGAGAAGGAAAAAAGAACAGCTGTTCCATGTGCATTCAAAAGATGAGTTCCTTCTCTCAGTGATTATTGTCAGATTTTTCTTCCCTCTGTCCATTCCCATTAAATACATCTGTTTGCCTAGATTAGAAGCTGAGATATTTATTTAGTTATATTTGTTATGCCACCCTTCCACCAAGAAGATCAGTCTCCCCCACAGAATATCCCCAGGAAAAAAGGCTAGATGAAAGATAGCAACATGCGTAAGTCTGTCTGTGACATAACTGCACAGGGATTTGAAGCTGGGTTTCCTACATCTGAATCCAGCAATCTAGCTCTGTGCCACACTGGCTTTCTAAAGAGTCAGCTAGAATAGGTTAGTATGACCATTTGGAGACAGGGAAGGCAGAAAACTTCTGATGACCGGTGCACATGAAATGGCTGGCATATAAAAACCACGTAAGTTATTCACCCCTGTTGCTGTCTCCTCAGCTAGCCATTTGTGTGCAGTAGTGATGGACAATTTCGCCCCAACTTCCTTCTTAGCTGTATTTTTCTGAGCTTTCTTATACAACTCTCCAAGAAATCCAGGTTGTTTTTTGGAGAATTATCCAAGAAAGCTCAGAATGTTGGTGCACTTAGAGAAGCTCCCTGCCTGTTCATCCTGCCCATGTACCATTATGCAAAGTCACCCTCCTGGCATGGCTTCCTGACAAAAGCAGATGCCTTGGAGGCCTCTTTCTTAAGGCCTGGATCCTCTTGAACATACTCAGGAGTGTCCATTGAGCTTGTCACTGGGATGCGTGGGAATTATTATTTCCAGTGACTCCCAGTTCAATTCATTCAGGCCTTAAGGATAAGGCTTATAAGGCCCCTGGCATCACCTGTCAGCTCTCCCTGACACCAGTCCACACCTCTCTATGCCAGAGTAAGATTACTTAGGAAAGGGATGGCTGGCAGCAGCAAGCCCATTATGAGCTGGCCCCAAAATTCAGTGGAGTAGTGAACTTGGCTTGCATTGCAATGGGTTTGACGGTGGGCAAACCCTGATCATTGTGTTCATCATTAAACCTTGAGTTCATCACACTTTGGGAGCCTGGGTGTGCCACTCTAGGGTTGTTGTGAATTGGCAAGGACAGTTTATCAGCTGTTTTAACTAGAACAAAATCAGCTGTTTTGTTTTGGCTATATTTTGGGAATGAGGTGAGGACAAATTATTTTGGGAGGAAGAGAAGCAGAGTGACCCCCATTTTGTTTTTTTCCTGGAAAGACCTGTTCTGAGGTCCTTGTTTGTTTGCTCGATTTACTTTTGGGAAATTCCAAATAGCTGCTGCAATAAAAGAATGGCTGCCAGTGCCACTCACTGGGGGCCGCAGTTGAATATCTACAGAAAAACACACATTGCAGAGTGAGCAGCTTGTTCCACCAGCAGCTCATTGTATTTGAGAGGTGCAGTGTACAATACCCCTCCACAGTAAGGGCAGTGACTGAAGCAGGCTTGTGAAAAATATAAAGTCACAGAGTTGGCCATTCCATGGAATCCTATTTTAAACCTGAACAACGAGTTGTTGTTTTACATTTAGGTTTCTTTCTTTTTAAAAATCATAATGTCTTGCACCGCCGCACCGCCCCCCCCCCAAAGATGCTTTATCCAAAAGCAGGAGCAAAGGTTTAAAATGGGGCACAACATGCCATTTTGTGTTTGTGTGTGAGAGGGAGGGAGGGGGGAATCCAATTTACATGGCAGTCCTATGCAGAACTAATCAGAAGTGAGCCCCATTGACTTCAGTGGGCCTTACTCCCAAGCAAACATGCTGCAGAAGCAGCAAGATAATTCAACATAGTTAGGGGAGAGGCTATTTCATAAAACAGTTTCTCCTTGAATCACTGGGTTCAATTTCATGATTTAAAAAAAAATAAAAATAAAAAACACTGTTTTTCACCAGCCCTAGTGTATAGTGGGTTGCAAAATCTATTTCTGCCAATGCAGCCCCACTTTTTTAATTAGATGTGTGGCATGCAGAAAGCTCCCTCTCCACTAGGGATGGGCGCCAAGTCTGGCACCCACTCACGGGGTGCTCGGTGAGTGCTCCTGCCGCGCGTCCGTGCTGAGCACCCCATGAGTGCCAGCTGAGGCGCTTGCTGAGGTGCTCGCCTGACTTCTGGTTTCCAGCTGCCATGTTTTTTATGTAAAAAACAGGGTAAGCTACCTTAAAACGGCCACAATTTGCGTAACCGGCGCTATGTTTTTTATGTTAAAAACAGCATATGTTAGAATTTATTTCTAACCGAGCCGAGCCAGGGAAAGGTAAGTCGAGTGGAGCTCGGGGGGGGGGGGTCAAGCCCGGCGAGTTCGCCCCGCTTCCACACACCCCGATCAAGCTCCGCACACATCCTTACTCTCCACTATTCAACTTTGTTAGAACAGCTTTGTTCTAACCACTTTGATAGAACAGCTTGGTGCATGGTGGAGACTTCCATCAAGGGAAATGACCTCTGGTTGCTGCAGCGTGTGAGCCGTTTTGTGTGGTGCCGATCATCACTCTGCCAGTGATCCCACGCTCGTGGTGTTGCTGTTATTCAGCCTGCTTTATAGTGTGGGCTTTCAGGAAGGATTGGGGTGTTTCAATTAAGGGTATATGAGAATTTCAGTTCAGTTCACAAATCATTCGAATTTGCTCTCCACTCACAATCCTGTATGCAAATGCTAACGTGAACATATTTTTTTTGGGGGGGGGGCAAACTTTTCAAATTCCCGAACTTGTGAGGGCATTCAAAAAATGCATATTTTGAAGAAGAAGAAAAAAAGAGCACTTTAAAATGAGCATTTTAAAAACAACAATGCATTTTCATGCTTTAGCCAATGACGGGAAATGCACACTTTCCTCATTTGAACAAAAAGAAAAATAGGTCACAAACAAGAAAAGGAGCAAGACAAACTACACTACAAATTAGAGTTCAGAGAATCTTGGCAAACTTGAACATCGCTGGTGGTTCTCCCATCACTAGTTTAGGTACTTTCCAAGTTAAAATGAATATGTAATATTTCTGAGGGTAGGGAACCCCCAGATGATTATTTTGGATCCTAGCTAAAGTGCCATAGGCTTGGTCACCATTTTCCTCTGTTCAGACTATGAATCAGCACTCTGTTCTGCATACATTTGAGTTAATGCTCCTCACAGTTTGCTATTGAAGTAATGACCAGCTTGCTGCTATGAATGGGTTGAAGCTATCACATAACAGACAGGGCTGCATAGATCCACTATGCAAATGTGCGACAAAAAGTGATTTTTCATTTCTTTCACAGATCTGTGATAACTATTCAGAAAGCTGTTGCTCTATTCAGGAACATTTTTGCTCTCAGAAAAAAAAAGTGCATACTTCATACCTCATTATTTTCTTCAAATGGATCAATATAACAAGTATGTGTTATATATATATATATATGTATTCCTCAAGGTCAGATTTCAAAAGCAAACATTAAGGCTTTTTCATATTTTAAAAAATTAGACTCTAAGATTTTGCTGAAATTCACTCTGTGCAAAACTTATTTTAGTTCTACCTTTAGCACTGCTGGTGACAGTTGCAGAAATTTTGTCAGAAACATAGGTTTGGCATGGCATCCCTGGACTCATACAGTAGAGGAAGTTTGCAATGGCATGCAACTTTTCAGCTTGAATTGTTTACCATGAGCAGGCAACCACTATGGACAAAAAATAAATGAAAAGATCCTACCATGAACAAGACAATCCTATAAACTGCCCCTGGTCGTTGTGGTTCCCTGGGAAATCCCTATGCTTTTGCATTATGAAACCACTTGTTAAGATATTAAGACAGCAAACCGATTGTCCCTGAGAGAGTGTCCCAGAGACCATGGGATGTTGCAGAGTTCCCCCTCTGAGACTGTAGATGCTGCTACAACCTCAGGCTGGAGAATACAAACAGGAGAAAGAACCCCCCACCCATTGTAGCCACTGTGGAAAGCACTGTGCTGCTTCCTCACCCAAGGTCGGAGCTCTGACCTTGGGTGAGGATGCAAATGAGGAAAAAGGGGAGGGGGAAGCTTCTGAGAACCCACAGGATCCTAAAGCCTCCCATCTTCTGTCCATGCCTCCATCACCACCACTCCACTAGATATGTTCAAATGTAGGTATTGGCGAACAAGTGTTTTTTTTTTGTGATAGCCCAGATTCTCCAAACTGGGCATGCACATACAAGCTGTGATTGAGATTGCTAGGCTCCGAACATTGTCTTGCTGCTCATCTTATGCCCGATTCCCATTCGCATTTGCGAGCACTGCTCATTTTGTGCAAATCTCCCAATTTGCGCAAATTTCCTCCATAGACTAAAATGGGGCTGATTCAGTCTACCAAGGGAATTTGTGCAAATTAGGGAATTAGTTGTGTTTGAAAAAATTTTTTAAGTTTCCTTGATACATGCTTGATAGATGTGTTGATAAGTGACCCAATTGGCCTGTCTTGCCAGTCAGTAAATTAAAGCAAGCATGAGGTGTTCCATTTGATACATCCATGGCTTCTTTGCAGTTGAGCTGCTGAGTCCTTTGCCAAATCCACTTTGAGATCAGTTAGGGATTTTTCTTGCAGAAGTCATGTGGGAAGCTACACTAATGAGCGAAACATGGCTCGTTACAAGAGGGAACTTGCCAGCTCAAAATAAAACATATGGAACTCACTGGACACCCATAGGGCCTAAGGAGCTCCCAGAGGCAGTGCCCTCTGCCCCGATAGAGGCTGATGTTTATGACTTCATTGCCACTTTTTATTTTCAGACTTCAGTTAGAGATCTCTGCAGTGGTTTTTTTTATTTAAAAAAAACATTGTAGGAAGGGAGCACACATAATGAAGGAAATTCTTTAGTGTTACTGCCTTTTCCAGTACATACACTCAATGTGTGTGTCTCAGGATTAAAAGAAAGATTTGCTAACAGAAGTTTAGTAGAGCTTTTCATAATACTGTATCCCCCTTGCCTAATTCCATCTGTCTCCTTCAATGCTCCCGCATGATTTGGATTCTAGTCACATTGTTAAGTGTGTGCATGTTTGAGAGAGGAGAAAAAGACTGTGTGTGTGTGTGTGTGTGTGTGTGTGTGAGAGAGAGAGAGAGAGAGAGAGAGAGAGAGAGAGAGAGAGAGAGAGAGCTTTTCCAATGACACATCCCTTGAAAAGAGATTATTCCTCTGAATGTTTCCATAAAATCTATCTTTTGGCACCTGGGGTTCTTCCTAAATGTGTATGCTAGGAAGTATAGTGTAGATTTCCATTTCTCCCTACCCAAGAGACAAAACCTAGAAATGCTGTAGTTGTTTTCATCTCTCTCTCTCTCTCTCTCTCTCTCTCACACACACACACACACACACACACACACTGTCTTTTAGGTCCAAACTAGCTAAGATAATGGAGATGCTTGAATGCACTTCTGTGTATATGGGTGTTTTTTTAAAATACTGGGGTGGGGGCTGATCCAGGTCAGGACCATGGCACACAGGAAAGAGGATAACACTTCCCCCATGCATTTTTTTCCTGATGCACGCACACACAAGGGCAAGGTCCTTGAGCGGGTGGTGGCCAACCAGCTCCAGGTGCTCTTGGATGAGACTGATTATCTGGATTCATTTCAGTCGGGGTTCAGGCCTGGTTTTGGCACGGAAACGGCTTTGGTCGCCCTGTATGATGACCTATGTCGGGAGAGAGACAGGGGGAGTGTGACCCTGTTGATACTCCTGGATCTCTCAGCGGCTTTCGATACCATCGACCATGGTATCCTTCTGGAGCGGCTGTCTGAGTTGGGGGTGGGGGGCACTGCATTGCAGTGGTTCCTCTCCTACTTGGATGGCCGGCTCCAGAGGGTGGTGCTTGGGGAATGTTGCTCGGCCCCATGGACTCTCCAGTACGGGGTTCCTCAGGGGTCGGTCTTACCCCCATGCTATTAAATATCTACATGAAACCGCTGAGTGGGGTCATCCGGAGTTTTGGAGTGCGTTGCCATCAATACACTGATGACACGCAGCTCTATTTCTCCTTTTCATCTTCAGCAGGTGAGGCTGTGGATGTGCTGAACCGGTGCCTGGCTGCGACAATGGACTGGATGAGGGCTAACAAACTGAAGCTCAATCCAGACAAGACTGAGATGCTGTTAGTGGGTGGTTCCTTTGACCGGATGGAGGGTGTTCAACCTGTTCTGGATGGGGTTGCACTCCCCTTGAAGGAGAAGGTTCGTAGCTTGGGGGTGCTCCTGGAGCCATCTTTGTCACTTGAGGCTCAAGTGGCCTCAGCGGCAAGGAGTGCCTTTTACCAGCTTCGGCTGGTGGCCCAGCTACGCCCCTATCTGGACAGGGATAGCCTGGTCTCAGTAATCTACGCTCTGGTGATCTCTAAACTAGACTACTGCAATGCACTCTACGTGGGGCTGCCTTTGAAGACTGTTCGGAAGCTGCAGCTAGTGCAAAATGCGGCAGCCAGGCTTATTGCAGGGACCGGAAGGTCCGAGCATATTACACCAGTTCTGGCCCGCTTGCACTGGCTGCCAATATGCTTCCGAGCCGAATTCAAGGTGCTGGTTTTAACCTATAAAGCCCTACACGGCTTAGGACCACAATACCTGACGGAACGTCTCTCCCAACCGTTATCTACCCGGACACTACGCTCAACATCTGGGGCCCTCCTCCGACTACCACCTCCAAGAGAGGCTCGGTTGGTGGCAACGAGGAGGAGGGCCTTCTCGGTGGTAGCCCCCCAGTTATGGAATCAGCTCCCCACTGAGACCCGCCTGGCGCCAACCTTACTATCTTTTCAGCACCAGGTTAAGACTTCCCTCTATGCCAAGGCATTTAGTTAGGAGCTTGGAATAGCACGGAGGGGATTGTCACCTGTAGGCTCAGTTTTATTGGCTTTTGTACTGTTATTTTAAACTGTGTTTTTAAATTTGGTTTTTAATTTTTTAAACTGTTTTGTATGTTTTAATGTTGTTTTTATGTATAGAGTGTTGTGAAACGCCCAGAGAGCTTCGGCTATGGGGCGGTATATAAATGAAATAAATGAATGAATGAATGAAATGATATTTGTATCATGAGGGAAAATATATATTAACATCCCTCTCCTACAGCATGGTCCTAATTCTGGTCCTGAATCCATGGGTTGGGGCTGCCACCACTATTTGAAAAAAAAGTTTAAAAGAAATGAAGATGCATTTCTTTCTTCATTTTCACATCTACTTTCACCATTATGATTAGGGAATTGGGACCCTTTGATTTATTGCCACATCAGAATGCTCTGATGATGGTAATTGCACAGCCCCATCATATTTGGAAGCCCAAAATATTTGGAAGTCATAGGAAGAGTGGGTCCTTCACACAATATTCACCCTCACGATCCCTCCTGATCAACTTACTGTTTACTTATTTATTGCAGTTCTATGTTGCCAAATAGCTGAAGTTCTCTGAGCAGATAAAGAACAAGGATAAACCCATAAAATACATTAAGGGTGCAATCTTATGCATATTTAGACAGAAAAAAGTCCTCCAACTCCCAGCATGCCCCAGCCAGCCACAGCTGACTGGGGCATGCTGGGAGTTGTAGGACTTTATTCTGTCTAAACATGCATAGGATTATACCCTAAGTAAAACAAAATAATGTAAAACCTAGAACAAATTAAAACAGCCATAGAATAAAACCAAAGCAGAACCAACTGCAGAGGACAGCAGCAGTGGAAGGATCTAAAAAGTATCAACACCATTTTAACATCAAAAGACTATTGGCTATGTTCAGTAGTTGAATCTGTTGCATGGTTTTTCTCAGTTTCTCATTATTTTTCTAATCATAGATTTGGTTTGTCCTGCATGTTGACATCCCCCCACCCCCAATCTTAAGTTCAGTTTGTCTTGAATGTGGATATTTTTTTAAAGTTTGCATGACCATTCATATGCATTCTTATTTGCATTTCTCCTACTACATACACCATTTTGCCTAATGGACACATTTTTGCAAGTAATATTTCTAATATAATTTTTGAATGTTATTTTCACTAATATATACGTTTTTGTACACATTCTTTTGATTGGAGAACTCCACTGCCAAATTCAGAGATGTGCAGAATTTGAAGGATAACTGAGTTTCAGTTCACATGTTGGTTCTAAAGTGCGAAATTAGGTAAATTAGCATTAAAATGTGAACCTAATGAATTTTTCCACCATCCTTACCATGTAAACATGGTTCTTGGATTCCAAATGTTAACACAGCAGTATCAGGAGGAACACCAGGGAAAAGGCTCCAATACCACTGAGAAATATATGAAGGGGCCCTTTAGTCAAAGCAGAAGCTGTGTCTTGTTGAAGGATTAAAGAGCTGATCATATATAGAGATAGATAGATATATAGACAGACAGACAGACAGACAGAAATAGATATGAAATCTGATGAAAGATTTGTGAACTAGGGACAGGTGGTGAGAATTTTGTTTAGTTGTTGTTGTTGTTTTTTATAAGAACATTGCAAAATTCACAAATGTCTTCATAAAGAGGATTGAAAAACATGGAGAAACTGAAACTGTCTGATTTGTCCACCCAGGAAGAGGGCTCTGAGAGTGCTGCTCTTCTAAGTGTGGGTATGAATCCCTGTATATTCAGCAATTGTTGTGTTGCTGAATTAAGGTTGCTACTTCTGGCAGCACCTCAGCCTCCTTCCGTTCCGTTCCAAAGCACCACAGTTAGACAGCTGAAATTGGCCATCAAGCTGTGTTGTAGGGTGGGAGGAGCATGGAGGCGACCTTTGCCTCCACGCTCCTCCCACTCTGCATAGGATGCTTGTAATCCTCTGATTTTGGAGGGTTCATCATCATCAGGCGATCACTTGTGACCAAGTAAGATTGTCTTCCAGGATAAAAATTTACAAAAAGGAGATTTTAAAAGGAATCTAAAGAAAATTGTGTAGACTCTAGCGATGGGTCCGTAAGTGACTGTGGAGGCCAATTCTAGATCCACACAGCTTCCCACAGTGAGGACACAGGTTACCAGATGGAAGATGGTCCTGTAAAGGATTCATTTGACGTGCTTTTCGCTTAGCACATTTCTCCCTTTCACCTTGCACTCGGGCTTCTTCAAAGTCCATAGAACCTTTGTGAAAGGCCAACCTCCAGTTAGATCGTTCATGGGCCAGAGCTTCCCAGTTTTCGATGTTTATATTGCATTTTTTTTTAGATTAGCCTTATGAACATCTTTAAACCTCTTATATTGACCACCGATATTCCGCTTTCCATCCTTGAGTTGGGAATAAAGTAACTGCTTTGGGAGACGGCAGTCAGGCATTCGAACAACATGACCGGTCCACTGAAGTTGGCGTTGAAGGATCATTTTTTCAACGCTAGTAGTCTTTGCTTCTTCCAGTACACTGGCACTTTGGAGGGTTATGGGCATCCCGATTGGATTGCACCCTTAGTTTTTGTTTATTTAATAAAATATTCCTGCCCCTCCTTTCAGTTGAGTAGACCCACTCCCCACAAGGCAGCTCCTTAGGCCTGAAACTGCCTCCCTGAACACCTTGGTGATATCTCCTCTCTTGCTTCCTTCATTTATCTCCACAAAAACCATGTTCTCCAAGAAGGCTTTGGCACAAACCCCTAGTCCCAAGGTCACACAGTAACTGAGCCTAAGTATATATAACTGGACTGGCATATTCTTCCCTTATTTTCCGCTGTCTTCTCTTTATTTATTTATTTAATTAATTTCTATACTGCCCAATAACTGAAGCTCTCTCGGTGGTTCACAACAATTCATAAAACTACAAACCACAAATAATAAAATATCACATAAAATTTCAATGTACAAAATTTAAAACAATTTAAACAGCTAAAATCAAGTTCACTAAAAATACTAGACATGTTAAAAGCAGCTGACATATGTAAATGCCCCCATCATACGCCAATAAATACCATTAAAATGCGTGGGAGTAGAGGGCGGTCTTAACTTGGTGCTGAAAAGATGACAGCATTGGTAGCAGGCGGGTTAAAGTGTGGAGATCATTCCATAATCAGGGCCACCACTGAGAAGTCCCTCTCCCTTGTTGCCACCCTCTGAGATGACACTCAGAGAAAGGCCTCACATGTTGTAGTGTCCGCCTGTCCAGGGAGATTCAGGTTGGGACAGGCATTCTATCATTTCCCTTTCATTCCTCAGTTGTGTCCTAGGTCATAAGCTCCTTAGGGCAGGGACCTATCTTCTCATTCTTGGTGAAGCAGCATGTACATGGATATCATGTGATGAGGATGAGGATGAGGACGGCATTTCACGACTGCCTCCTGATTTTGCAGAATGTATCTTAGTGAGCCCTGAGTAAAATCTGGGTGTGGTATACCAACATAAGTTACAACTGCAAAAGTATATATATATATATATATATAGGTGAGGTCCCTGAGTGAACATTTTTGTTCCTTCTCAGTCTTTCACATCTTCTATTCTCAGAGATATGGTGAGGGGTACTAATATCTTTATCATACCACTGACTCCATACCATTCCTATATATTCTCCTCTATCATTCCTCCTCCTTCCAAATTTCATTTTTTCTTATCTCATAGCCCTAATGTGTATTTGTAAAAATAATCTTCTCTTTTTTCCCCTCTGCGAGAGCTTCTGTCATTAGATGAAAGGTCGCGGTTATAATATGAATCTGGAACAATAAATACAGTGCAAAATGGATTGAAATGCAATGCAGCAAAGAGGGTTTCCAATTAAAAAACACTTTGCTGATCTTCCACCAAACAAACAACCACACAGACTCCAATTTCTCTTCACTTATAATTAGCTGCCATTGAAAGTTAATTACTTTCAGCACTGAAGGAAGTGAACGTTTAAAAAAAGAAAGAAAAAATCCCTTTTAGATTTAGCACCTAAAACAAATATTTGCCCTACAAATGGTTCACATACAGAATCCATTCCATGCAAGCAACAAGAAATCCAACTCATGCTATGCTCTTGGAATCATTGAAAAAAAAATGGCAGCACTTTTGTCCCCTATGTTCTGGCTATGGCAGACAAGAGAAGAATGTTTCATTCAGAGTTTATTTCATTGTCTAAGCAACATCCAGATGGAACGCAAGCCTTACATTTAGGGTATAATTTGGTTGAGCAAAGACTCCATCTGAGATTCTCTTTTCTAGGGATAACACTGACTTCCCCCCTATCAGTTTGTTCTGTCACATCGGTGATATGTTCACATAGCCTAAATAAAGGGCGGAAATCTTTTCTATACTAACATGAAGTTAGGTTTCCCATTTAGATGGAGGCAAGGTCTGGCAAGGCTCTTGAATTCCCTCTTTTCCCTATTATGGCCCTGAACGGCTGTCTACGCCAGCCTTCCCCAACCCTCCAGATGTGTTGAACTGCAACTCCCATAATTCCCAGACACGTTGAGGAAGCCTGGTCTACACTGAGCACTACTGGCAGGCACCTTGGGGGAGTGACAATGTGGCCAATTGTCCCGGGCCTCATCCATGGAAGGATCAGTGCTGCTGACAAACACTCCAATGCTGACGAACAGTGTAGTAAAAAGGAAGGGCCTCAAATGAACATTCAGCTATCAGGTGTCTCAGAGTCTTAATGGCTGACTACCTGTTCTTTTGTTCATATAAAGAAGACTTGTGGGTTGTTGTTTTTTTCTTTTTCTTTCTTTCAAATTTCCTACCCTGAATGAACTCTTTCCTTACCAACTTATTTCATGAGGAACCTCTGAATACTTGTGATGGAACCCCTGAATGTTGCAGAGGGTTCTGGGTCATATCATAGGGTACAGGGTAGGTTGCCCAGGGCAGGCCTGTTGGGCCTCCTGTGAGTTTTCCTGAGTGTTCCCTAGAACAAGTATACACAATATTCCATTGTGTCTGAGCACAGAAACCTAACATGGGTAGTGGTGGGGTAAGCTATCTTTCAGGGAAGCTGTGACCGAAATAATTGAGGAATCTCTGATAATGGGTTCTCTGTAGAGATGGTCCCCCCCCCCAAATACCCTGCCGGGAAACCTAAAATGGCAGCCTGTGGCTTACACAGAGCACTGGAGAGCTCTCCCCTCTCCACAATCACAGCCCAACCCCTTGAAAATAAAATAGAGAGGAGGTTATTTCCTAAGGTGGCCACTTAGGAATCACCAATGAAGAGGAAATATGTCACCACAAAAGAGGATACCAATTTGCATAAAAAATGCATTTGCCAATTTATATGTGTAGATGAAAATTTACAAATCATAACAATAATCTAGTTGAAATATAATATATCTCACCACATTGTGCAAGACGGTGACCAGGGGACCTGTGTGCCTGCGGCCTACCTGTTCAGTCTGCTGTTCAGGTGCAAACTGTTAACAGGCTACAGTTCTCATGGTCAGGGCTTTTTTTCTGGTGGAACTCACCGGAACTGAGTTCCAGCACCTTTTCTTCTATTAATTGCATTACAATTTAATCGCCATCTACTCGCGAGGAAATGTAATCCAAGAGTTCCGGTACCTTTTTCTCCAGAAAAAAAGCACTGCTCATGGTTCTTTATCTTTAAATCGGGATTGAGCTGGCCAGCCTTTCGAATAGAAGATGCCTTCAAGTCCTCTGTAAAAGAGGATACATAGCTACCCTATGGGTTTTCCCGCTCTTTTATACCTGAACATCCCTCCCCATTTTGGTCCAAAAGTTTGGGCTTTTGAAAGTTCAGCCCAGCTCCAGTGTCAAAACGAACCATACATTATATTGAACGTTGCTGTAAAATTGGCTTTGTGCTGTTGGAAGGTCAGATTGGTTCTCAGAGGAGTCAGGTTCTAGCTCATTACCCCAAATTTAAAGAAGAGAGAGAGAGAGAGAGAGAGAGAGGTTAGTACACTTCTTGGCCAAATGACAATGCTCTCAAGGAACGCTACTGGCTGAAGTTTTTGGAGGGAAATAAAGGAACTGTATTTCACTGGAGTTTCCATGGCAGCAAATGACTACTTTTATGTTGTTTAAAAGCGAACAAGAGTAACAATGGTGTGCAAGGTTTCCAGTAAATGTGAACTTCATAAATTCATTTCACGCCTCCCCCTACCTATATAGAGCAAGAAGGCAAGAAAACAGTTGAACAGTTACAGGTGGGGGATTAAAAGAGGAGGGGAAAGAACATGTTTTTCTTGTTTGCTGTTCTATTCAGTATCATGTATGCTACTCACCAGGGAGGTCATTTCCTCATCCAGGAGCAATGTTCCTGTGAAACAGCTTACAGTTAAGAGCAGTTTGGGGGGGGGGGGAATCCTTCAACTTATAGATACATTGGAGAATTAGGGATGTGTGAGGAATCCGATAGTGGGTGAAATCTGACGGATTTTCATGATTTGGCCCCACCAGTTTGCCAGCCCTGCGCTGCTGCTGACTCACTGTGATGCCAATTGAGCCAGCTTGCGAACTTTCGTCTTTAAAATGGGCCGCAGTTTGTGCATTTAAAAAAAAAAAAAACACTGAGGAAATGTGCGCAATTTGCATACATTGGGGTATTTTTATTTATTTTATTTATTTATTCATTCATTTTCTATACCGCCCAATAGCCAACGCTCTCTGGACAGTGTACAACAATCATTAAAAACAAACAATAAAATACAGTTAAATTATAATTAAAACATTATTAAAAAATTAAAACCAATTTTAAAATTTTTTAAAAAACAAGTTAATGAAAACACGACTGCTAAAACTAATTTACCACCCCACCATATACCATTTATGTTGTATGTTTTTCACAAATAAGTACCCAAAAAGCATGTGGATCTAACATGATTTGCATAAAATGGGCCAATTTTACACTAATTTGCTAGATCCATGTGCTTTTTGAATGCTAATTTGCACAAAACATACAAAATACCCCGATTTAGGCAAATTGTGCACATTTCCTTAGCATTTTTTTTTTTTAAATGCACAAACTGCGGCCCATCTTAGAGATGGAAGTCTGCGGAACCCCACCCCACCCCGACTCGACCCCCTTCCAATCATTGGATCGGAAGTGGGCAGGAAGTCCATTGTGCTCAAACAAGCCAGACTTCCCAGTGTCAGCACATCCCTACAACGGAGTTGCTTTCTCACCCCACTCCAGCCCAGAGACATTCCAATTCTTCAGTCCCTGAAGTAAGTCACATTTCTACATAAATTGTGCATCACTCACAACCATTTAGGATATCCGCAGATGCTTCACAATGTAATGTGTTTTATTTATATGCATGCATATTTGCATCTTTAAGCTGCTGTTTGCCCCTAAATTGGACCCGAAGGCAACTTGCAAGAACTTCATTTAGGATACAGTCTAAAAATCTTAAACCTGGTGGAAGATGTGAGCGAAGACTTTGATGAGAAAAGCCCTTGCCTGCCTAATACGGTTACCATCTTTGGCGAAGGCAGAAGCTACATGCCTTTTTCGTAACAGAATAATAGGCAGAAATCGACATGTGGTGGTTGTTTTCCTCACTGCATCTCCATGTCAGAAAAGGCCTCACTGGTTGATTTCTGCTAGTGCTTACTATTAAAGGTAAAGAGTCTCCTGTCTATTACATGGCAACACTGCTTTCTTTGGTTCTGAACCACAAAAGCAGATAAGCAGTTTTTGCAATGCAGATCTGAATTCATACATCATATGCATATTATTTTCTGTGACTGGCTTAATTGCATATCACTCTGCCTGTTTAAAAGCTTGGACAGCTCTCAAGTAGCGAAATGCCAATCTATAACACTGTTGCATATGCTGTGCATATTGTTTCCAGCAAGTGGCTTGATCAGCTTCAGGTCCAGTTACTGAACTTTAAAATTTCCTCCTACCCAACT
This sequence comes from Shinisaurus crocodilurus, assembly GCA_021292165.1. Classification (NCBI taxonomy): domain Eukaryota; kingdom Metazoa; phylum Chordata; class Lepidosauria; order Squamata; family Shinisauridae; genus Shinisaurus; species Shinisaurus crocodilurus. The sequence continues at coordinate 255,454,789 of CM037878.1, read as the reverse complement.
ATTGTATATTTTCAAACCTGCTACACTTGTGATAGTGAATATGGGGGGGTGGGGGCGCAGGGGCTGCAGTGTGAGTGCAAAATACCAAATATACTCATGGCATCCCTACAACCAATCCAGCAGAGTAACTGTATCCCCCAGTTGGGCAGGATTTATGTCTATATATGGGTCAGTTCAGCATTCAGCCAGCACATTTTTTCCTATTTCTGCAGCACTGGAATGGGAGAAGATGCATGTGTAGAGCTTCTGTCTTCATCAGGACTCATTCATTCATTCACTTATTATATTTCTATCCCACCTTTTTTTTCTGCAAGGAACCCAAGGCGGCTTACATAATTCTCCTCTTCCTCCTCTCCATTTTATCCTCACAGCAACCCTGTGAGGTAGGTTAGGCTGAGAGTCAGCAACTGGCCCAAAGTCACCCAGTGAGCTTCATGGCCAAGTGGGGACTAGAACCCGGATCTCCCGAGTCCCAGTCCAACACTCTCACCACTACGCCACACTGGCTCTTTTAGGCTAAATTACACTTGCTTTATTAGCTAGAGTTCATAGGACCTCATTTGCTAATGGAGACTGTTCCAATAGACAGTGCCTCTACCTTTTAGTACAGTAATACCTTGGATTGAGAGCATAATTCGTTCCGGATACGTGCTTGTAATCCAAAAAACTCTTATATCAAAGCGAGTCTCTGGCGGGCGTGAGCAGGGCCGATTTCGGCCCGCTACGCCTGCTCAAGGTGAGCGGTTACATCCCTACGACTTGTCTTGCAAGACATCGCTTGTTTATCAAGTCAAATTTTTAAAAAATTTTTGCTTGTCTTGCAAAACGCTCTCAGACCAAGTTACTTGCAATCCAAGGTATTACTGTACCTTAAGGCTGCAATCCTATGAATACTTGCCTGGGAGTAACTTCCATTGAATTTAATGTAACTTACTTCTGAGTACACATACTGTACATAGGATTGTCTAGGGCAGCACAATCCTATGGCTGCTGGACAGCATCTAGCCAGCCATAAGATTTTTCGGAGTGCCAGCTCCAACCTTGGAAACTCACTCTGAGGTCAGAGCTGGGACTCCGAGCTCAGAGGACCTTCCCGGGACTCCCCCCACCCCTGCAGCTGGCACAGAGAGAACCATGCTGACTGCTTCTCTGAGGTCGCAAATGCAACCTTGGAGAAGGGGTTTCCGTGGGCATACCTGGGGGCGGGGAGCGGAGGGGAGGAGACAGTCACCACCATGATATGAGGTAGGGATGTGTATGTGTATGGAGCTTGATTGGGGGGTGGAAGTGCGGTGAACTCGCTGGGCTCAACCCCCCGAGCTCCGTTCGTTCTACCTGCTTCCCCGGCTCAACTCGCGTTCTCGTGAGCCGAGCCGGGGAAGCGACTTCCGGGTTCCCGGCGCTACGTTTGTTACGTAGAAAATGGCATAAGATACGTTAAACATGGCTGCAATTTGCGCAAGTTATGCAATCACAGCCGCTTTTAACATATCTTACACTATTTTTTTACATTAAAAACGTAGTGCCGTGAACCCAGAAGTCCAGCAAGCACCTTGGCTGGCACTCGCTTTCGGCCCAGATTGGAAGGCGCGGCGGCAGCACTTGCTGAGCGCACCATGAGTCGGGTGGTGGGCAGATCGCCCACCCCTAAATTACGAGGTATCCTGGTGGCATCTCAGACTCCTTCCCTCTCTGTGGGAGAACCAGGTTTTTTAAAATCCCTGCTAGGGATGTGTCAGAATTGAAGTTTTGCTTGCAAAACATGTGAGCATGCCCCATTTAAAGCTCCGAACTTTAGTAGGAGCCCGAGCGTGAGCACACATCTGCCAAAAATATCTGTAAATTGTCGAATACCTCCTCGTATTCATCTCATTCCCAATGCAAATGTCCTAATTTGTGCAAATTTCCTGCTTTAGCCTATGGAGGAAAGTTGGGGAAATTTATGCAGATTTAGGGAAACTTGAGCAAATCTCCCGTTCGACCGCTGCTCCATTTGCATGAGTTTCTCATTCAGGCATCGTGAGCAGCTATCGCAAACGGGAGTCAGGCACAAGAGGAGCGGCAAGACAATGTTCCGAGAATTCTGGCTATCCCGAACATCGCTCATTCAGCCATCCCTACGGCCTGGCCTTGGAGAAGTATCGATATTGTTACATGGATAAAGTAAAGTGATAATTGGGTAAAGCACTTGATACTTTGAAAGCGCTATAGGAGTGAGCAACTCTAGTCACATGGTTGATTATGTGCATCAACAAGGACTAAATGTGTGTCTATCCAAACAGTAATGGAAGGTCTGCATTGTTAGGAGACAGCAGGCTGCCTGTGAGCTCAAGTCACATGGGCCTACACAAGGACATCTGGAAATTAATAATGCCTTGCCTTCAGTACTCCCGCAGTCATATGCAGAAAGTAATTGAATCACACTACCAAGCCAAGATAGTGGTCTTTCATATCCACTTTAAACTCGTGCCTGGTGCAGTCAGCTTCACAGGGTTAAGAGTAATAAACTGGTTTCATTAAAAGCCCTGTTCAGGAGTTATGTCTCTCACGATTGCACTCGCATGTAGAGTGGCCACAAATGCATCGCCAAAACGGAGGATTTGTATCACCAAAAAAAGAGTAAAATGAAGGGGGGGAAACATAGCTACTGCCTGCATCTTTCAAGTAATGCCTATTTTGGCCATCAGCATTTTACAGTTTACAGTATTATCTTTCATGCAGCACCATTTGACCTAGCCAGTTCTACAACTGGACCAGACACTTTCCTCAAACTTGGCTTCAGCGGTGGTTGAATAATTTAAAATGTATATTATATAAATAAGTTAGTAAATACATATAAGCTCTGTGAGACACACACACACACACACACACACACACACACACTTCTTCTGCACGATAAAATGATACTGCTGTGACAGCAGGACTGCAGCAGATCTATACAAGAAGTGGGCAGATGTTGGTAGAAAAATAACCAGCAATCATCATTGGCATTAATTGGTTTCCCCGATGTTTTGTTCTTTGTTTTGTTGTTGTTTGTTTTTAATGTAGATGCCATGATCTGAATGGAACATGGTCCATCCCTTGAGGCTGCAGTTTTTGAAATATTCCACATGAAAAGCCCTGTTCTCTCAAATTAATCATAGCATCTTGTGGTTCCAAGGGAATTTCACTCTGCCTGTGCTCAGAGGTATTTTTCTTTCCAGCCAGCCTACAGAAGCAGAAAGAACAGTGCAATCCTATACATATATGCTAAGAAGAGGTAAGCCCAATTGAGCTTAGTAGGCCTTACTCCCAGGTAGGTCTGTATAGGATTGCAGCCTTAAGAACCTAAAAATGAAGTACCAAGGTCCAATACTGGCCTGTGCAGCAGCATTTCTGGTTCTACACCAGGAAGCCTAAGCAGAAATTAATTATTGAGGGTTAAGTTGTGACACTGATCTGGTCACATACATCTAGGTAGAAAATATGTTATGCTCATGTGTGAGCTTGTGGGCAGAGAACAATGAAATGGATACAAATATTCTACTTCTACTTTCCAGTATGCCCAGATTTAATGTATTATATTGGATAGGTGTGTGTGTGTGGGGGGGGGGAATGGCAGTGAACCTCAGATTTCACCTATAAGAAAGACATCAAATGTCTAGGCCTTAACATTACACAGATAGGTATGAGTTACAATGGTGAATAGTACCTGCATAGTTATATGCCCTTCTCCATAAAAAGCGGAAACAATACAAATCATGAAGACTAAACAAAAATTGTACTTAATCCACATATTTCTTCAGGTCACAGAATTTAGCTGTTTCTGGTGCAGAATTTTCTTTCTTTCTTTCTTTCTCTCTTTCTTTATTTATTTTCTTTGTACCCCACCTTTCTACCAAAACCCCCAAAAAGGCACTCAAGGCAGCTTATGGGCAAAATTAAAATGGATTAAAACAATAAAATAATGCTTTAAAATACAATAAACCTTTAGCAATTCCTGAATAAAAGCATAAAATTAAAAAAAATAAACAGCACCCAACCCAACAGACCCACTTACTTACAGGCCAAAAGCCTTCTTAAATAATGCAGTCTTTGTCTGCTGGTGAAGGATAGCAGAGAGGGAGTGAACGGTTCACTGTGAACCTAGTGAGGGAGTTCCACATACTGGGAGCAGCCACCAAAAAGGCCCTTTCTTGGGTCGCCACCAAACATGCCTCAGAAGGCAGTGGTCTCAAAGGAAGGGCCTCTCCTGAGAATCTTAAGAACTGGGCAGACTGTATAGGAGAAGGCCTTTTTTCAGGAGCATGGTCCCAAGCCATATACATTAGCACAACATTTTTTAAAAGAAGATAGGGGCTATACACATAATATATCTTTGCTTTTCGGCCTAAAAGGGTCTCCTTAAATCACAGAGTATAGTTTCAAAATCCACAATTGGACAATACCTCTCTGGGATGGCCCAAGATATTTTGCTGCTCAAGTCAAAGGACAAGATGGCATCCCCTATTCCATGTGAGGAAGCCCAGTAGATTAGACTGGCAGTTGATATCTTCAACGGTTTCAACCTTCATTATACCTGAGGGCAGGAAACTAGCTTGGGGATAATAAGGCAGACCAACTAGCGTATACAGCTCTGTCCTCCTACACCTCACTGCCATCGCCCACCCCACAATATCTGTCACCTGAGGTGGGCGCTTCACTCTGCCTAATGGTATGGCTGGGCCTCATACTTCTATTTGGACCAACAAAAATAGTGATCAAGCTCTCCCATTCTTAGAAAGGTTGTAAAGCAAAGGGGTGTTTGCTAGGTGGGGAGTGGGGGTGATGGGGGGAGAAAATGCTGGCCTGGTATTGAAGCCACAAAGTTTGCATTTAGCCACAGTCTTAAAATGGAGTACAGGAGGAGATTGCAGATTTATGCTGCAATCCTATACCCACTTATTTGGGAGTAAACCCCATTGAACTCAGTGGAACCTACTTTCTGAGTAGACATGTATACAATTGCAAGGATAAGAACATAAGAAGAGCCCTGCTGGTTCAGACCAAGGGTCCATCTAGTCCTGCATTCTGTTCACACAGTGGCCAAGCAGCTGCCCATGGAAACCCAGAAGCAGAACATGAGTGCAATAGCACCATCCCACCTATGTTCCCCTGGCATACTGCCTCTGGTATTGGAGGTAGCATATAGCCATGAGGACTAATAGCCATTAGTAACTTTATCCTCCAGCAATTTGTCCAATTCCCTTTGAAAGCCATACAAAGTGGTGGCCATCACTACATCTTGTGAAAATGAATTCCATAGTTTATGCGCTGTGTGTAGAAGTTAGGGATATATGGACGTTGTAAAATCTGTTCTCTCTACGTTTTGCTTATAGTCAAGTGCCTTTCATTCCATCACCCTCTCACTGACGGAATCAGATTTTGTGCAAATGCATTCGTACACATTTGCACAAATTTGCAATTGTTCAAATTCGCACTCCCGAAAATGTGCTAATCTCTCCAAAATATGCAAATCCCCGAAAATGCATATTTTCATGCTTTAGCCTATGGGGAAATGCACATTTTTGGTTGGTGTTCCCCCCCCCCCATATCTTTCTATGACTAAAATTGCATAACATTATGGAAAAAATTAAAAATGGTACACAAGTCTGCAGAATCCACATGCCTTAGGAAAAGTCAGTCGGTTGTGGAATCCGCGGGTCGCATTCTTAGAAATTCAAACTCATTTGAGTCTGTTGCAGATTTCTCCGACATCCCTAAAAGAAGTACTTCCTTTTATCTGTCCTGAATCTCCCTCCAATCAACTTCGTGGGATGACCCCGGGTTCTAGTATTATCAGAGAGGGAGAAAAATGTCTCCCTATCCACTTTCTCTGCACCACACATAATTTTGTACAGCCTCTATGACATGTCTCCCCTTCCTTACCTTTTTGTAAGCTAAATGTTAATTGGATTAGGCTCTGCTGTTACACGGGGATGATTGAGAGTTTCCTCATTACAGATTTGTACCTGTTGGAGGAATGTGTGGATTCGAACACAGTTATCCTTCAGATTCCTCACTTCTCTGAATTCTGTAATGCAGTTCTTCACTCAGAAACTATACCAAAATGTGAATTTTTGGATAAAATAATGAAGAAATGTATAGTTTGAAATAAAATATATTTAGAAATGCATATTGTGTGAGAGATGCACATTTCACAGCTTCCCTAATGTGTTTCAGTGCAGAGGATTGGGGGAAATAGAAAAGATTCCCGAGCAGCCTAAGAAATCGTGTTCTGCCATCACATAACACTCGCTTTCCTTGTCAGGATTTACACCATTTTTACTGATAAGGTTGCTTAAATAAAAGCACCATAACACTCTGCTGGCCTTTTAAACGTTTTATTTGCTGGGGAGGGGGAGGCTTTCTCATACTGGCCTCATGACAACTTACATCAGCCTCCCCCAACCTGGTTCCTTCCAGATGCGGTGGACTAGGAATCCAACACATCTAGAGGGAACCAGGTTGGAGAAAGCTGCCTTACATGCACCCACAAAATCAACCTTCCAATTAAACATTCAAATAATTCTGAATAATCATCTCACAAAGCATATGAGGCATTCATTCCATCCCATTTTGATCTATCCTTCACCATCGCAGCCCCCTTCTGGCCCCACAGCCAACATATAGCCCCACAACACACACACACACACACACACACACACACACAGTGCTTTGCACCATCATCTATTCTGTTGCTGTACACTGTCATTTCCTTTCTTTCCTTTTTTTCTTTAATTTAATAAAAATGAGCGCTCTGGTCGATTTGCATATTCATGAAGCACTTGATTAATAATTGATGAGAGGGCCTGGGGCAGGTGGTTGAGAATAAAAAACATTTAGCAGAGAGCAGAGTGGAAGGAAGAGATCCCTGGGCTGGTGCGTGTCCATGGGGGGATTGAGCTGCTGGAAAGAGGGGGAGAGCGAGCGAGAGGAAGGGTAGACTCAGAACTGAATGTCACCAGCAGAATGTAATTTTGCCGATTTAAATATTTAATCATGTTCCAGGAATCTGCAGTATTTCACTCCCAGGGGCTGCCTGTGAAGCTGTAAGCCAGGAAGGCTCTCTTCCTTGAATGGAGGAGACGGGGGTGTAAAGGTGAGACTGGGTCATGATTAGAGCTCAGCCAAATTTTTGAAACTTTCCATTTTTTGTGTCAAACTCTGCATGTTGAGAGATGGAGAACCTTTCATCAAACTGCTAAGCAAATTGCATGAAAACAGAAGGCGTCTTTCTGGGGGGGGGGGTCCCCCCAACTCCTGGAGACTAATCACAGTTCAGGGACAGCAGAGCAGCTCCTCTCCCTGACTGATTTTTAAGGCTTCTGGGAACTGTGGGGACCACAAGGTAGATCCATGGCCTTGGGATCAAAGGGAGCCATTTGTCTGACCAGGTTCAGGGAATCTCTCTTAAACTAATTTGTTTATGAGCCATTTATTTATGAAATCTGCACCCCCACCCCTCCCCACACATGTATGTATATCATCAAGGTGGCAAACAATAGATTCATAAATAAATACTACAGTAAAAATCATTCGAAGTCAAGAATAAAACAGCACTATGTACTAAAATCAGTGAACTGTAGGAAGACATAAAAGCCAGTGTTGTAAATTAAAAACTCAGGAAAATAGAACTGTCTTGTCCTGGCAGAAGTAAATGATAGGAATGATGGCAGCAGGTAAACTTCCATATGGAGGGAGACCCCAAAGTTACGGTGCCTCCAACACACACACACACACACACACACACACACACACACACCTCTCTCTCTGGTAACCATCTGCCTCACCTTTGAGGGCAGAAGATCCCAGAGAAGGTCCTCAGCTGTTGATATCAACTGAGGGGCAAGTTCATATGGGAGAAGTTAGTCCTTTAGACACACTGGTCACCGAGTATCTAAGGCTTTAAAGATAAGAACCATCCACTTAAATTGTGAATTGAAACAGTCTGGAAGACAGAGAAGCTCTTCCAATAATGGTGAAATCTCATCACTGAGGTGAGCACCAGTCAGCACTTTGTCCAATATGTTTTTGAATCAGTTGAAGTTCCTGGACACGTTTCCGGGGCAGAACCTGATATGACACTTTGCAGTAGTCAAGCCAGGGCTAGCCCAAGATGTTTTGTTGCCTGAGGCAAAGGGCAAGATGGCACCCCTGCCCTTCCTTCCACATATAAAAGCTGACTGCCATCTTCCCATACATTCCTACCTGTGTCCGTCATCTGAGGCCCTACTCCAAGTGTTGCCACATACTGAAATTTGGTGGGTGACTACTCGTAAGTGGGCCTTTTCTGTGGTGACCCCCAAATTGTGAAATGCCTTCCCTAGAAGGTCTTCCTGGTGCCTGGTGCCTACAGGCAAAGAACTTTTATTATTGGTTTTCCTGTATTTGTTTGCATCATGTATGTTGCCCTGACAGCTTCAGCTACAGGTGACTCATAAATTGAGATGATGATGATGATGATGATGATGACGACGACGACAACTGAACTGGCAATTAAATCTTCCTTCAACATTGCTGACAGGAGAACATTGCCCACTGCAGGGGTCATGATGACACACAGAGCTCTGTCTACCAGTATCTTGCTGCCACTCCCTGCCCCACAGCATCTGCCACCTGAAGTGGCTGCCTCACTCTACCTAATAGTAGGACTGGCCCTGAGTCAAGCCTGGATGTTACCAAAGCTTGGATGACTGTGGCTAGATCACTTCCTGACCTAAAGCTTTGGAAGCATTCCTTCTATTTTCCCTCCCTAAGCCCTCAACCAGCTAGGGCTGACTTGAAACCTCCAATTTGTCACCCAATTAAATGGTTGCAAAATGGGGGAGGAGAGTTCAGCTATGGGGGCAATAATTTGGGATGTGCAGAAGTAGGGGTGGGCGATCTGCTGAGACCCTACCTGCCTCTGGCTCGATGGACGTTGCTGCTGCTCCCACCAAGCTGGGCTGAAAGTGGGCGCGCACTGCACCCCTCACTGAACTTCTGGGTTCCCAGCAGGCTGCTGTTTATGTAGAAAATCCCTTAAGATACATCAAAAGCAGCTTTGATTTGTGCAAATTGCGCAAATTGTGGCCACTTTGGGCATATCTTAAGGCATTTTCTTCATAAATAGTGGCCCGTTGGGAACCCACAAGTCACTTCGCCGGCTCAACTCGGGATAACACAGGTCAACGCTGGTGAAGAGGTAAGCGGGACAGAGTTTGGAGGGACAAGCCTGGCTAGTCTGCCAGATTTCCACTCCCTGAACAAAATCCTCAAACATCCCAAGGCAGAAGAAGTTTTCTACTGCCACTGGAAAAATAGCTTCAGTGCGCCCCCCCCAAAAACCCACCCAGAACTCTGATATTCTTTTGAGCACTCTCAATATTTCTCCCAAGCATTTCTCATTCATTCGGAAATTTAGAACTTTTCTATACAAAGCATTTATTGTGCACTCATCATTCCTTGTGCATGGTTTTTTATGGGTTCTTTAGACGACGTCATGACCATCCAGCTTCGCTTCTGTTTTTGAAGAGCACTTTCCCGTGTTTCTTTTAGAGTCAGGAAAATAGGGTATTATTTCTGAAAGAGAAAGAAAACATATTTCCCTACTTGTGTCATTGTGTTATTCTGCTATAGCACAGCACCACTAAGAGGTTTTGAAGCAGCAAAGCAGGAAAGAAAATGTTCCTTGTGTAGAACTTGGATTTCAATTTTGTGACAAAACTGAAAGTAGATAAAGCAGATTAACAGCCTCATGTAGAAAAGCTCATAGTTGTATGATTCAATATCACCAACAATGATACTCTAGCACTGTAGGAATGTTATAAACAGGTTAAGGCAACCAAAGTAATTAAGTTTTGATTCATTCGCTGTTGAAGATAGTAGTAATTCCACTTGTGTCCTGCTTTTCCACATAGTTATGCCTAAAGTGGGTTACATGGATGTAAAGAAATAAAACCAGTGATCAATAAAAAAGCTACAATGTATCAAACATGCAATTTCAAAGTCTACCATTATTAAGACAATTAAGATAGCAGCCTTGGACTTACACAAATCTTTCAATGGCAAACCACTAAACATTAAAAGCCTGTCCAAGCAAATACTGTATGTCCTCAGAGCTCATCAAAACATAGGCAGTTTGGATGTTAAGTGCCAAAAGTATAATCCATTCCACTATAATGTAGAAATTTATTTCTTGATTTGATTTGTACCCTGCTTTTCTACCAGAAATGGCACTCAAGGTGGCTTCTGCTTGTAGAGTGTAGATCAAGGCTCTCCAACCCTGGGTCCCCAGATGTTGCTGGACTACAGTTCCCAGAATCCCTTGTCATTAGCCATGCTGGCTGGGTATGCTGGGAGCTGTAGGCCAGCAACATCTGGGGACCCAAGGTTGGAGAGCCCTGGTGTAGATTGTAGACTGTAGTGTGGCCAGGTGTCCTAATTTACAGAGGATATTCCTCTATTTTGGAGAGCTGGCAAAACACAGTTCTCTATTTGAAGGTATCCTCTATTTGATGGGCTGCCCAGTCCAAGTCTGGTCAAAGAACCAGAAGGTGGGGGAGCAGCAGAGGCCTTGGAGTTGCCCATCAACTGTTAGCACCTGGATAGCAGTCTGGAGAGGCATACAGGTAACTTGGTCACAGTCTACCCCACTATGGTGAGATGGATTTCTGTTTAAATGATAATTATTATTTCTATTATTAGAAATCTGAAAATATCCACATAAATGTGCATGTGCAAATGTTATGCAAATTGGTGCCCTCTTTTGTCCTCTTCTTTGATGATGCAATTCCTCTTTATTGGCAATGTGTAAATGAGCAACCTAGATTCAAGTTTGGATATTAAGTGCAGAATTCTGGCCCTCCTGCATGTCTGAGAGTGGACCCAAGATGACTACAAAAAGGTATACATATATCCAACAATGCCCCTGACCATAAGTTTATATAATGGAAAACCCAAAGAGACCACAAATGATCACACAGCCAAATAGTACATGACTTGTCTACCCCGTACAGACAAGCAGCTGTTACTTTTCTTCAACAGAAGTTAGAAACATAGGAAGTTGCCTTATACTAAGTCAGACCATTGGTCCATCTAGCCCAGTATTGTTGTACTGGTAGCAGCCCTCCAGGGTTTCAGGTAGGGATGTATGAGAAAATCGCTCGGGGGTTGAAGTGGGGGCGAACTTGCCCCGTTTGACACACCCCCAAGCCCCGCATAACTTACCTTTCCCCGGCTTGGCTCACGTTCCTCGCGAGATGAACTGGGGGAAAGGAAGTTCCTGGTCCCCGGCGCTACTCTTCCGGGTCTCCAGCACTACATATTTTATGTAGAAAATAGGGGGAGAAAACTTCCTTCAAGCAGCCACGATTTGTGTAAGCGGCGCTTAAGGTGGTTTCCCCTGTTTTCTATGTAAATTACGTAGTGCCGGGGACCTGGAGGTGCCGTAAGCAGCTCAGTGACCACATCAGCTGGCAGTTGCCGAGCAGCACCGGAGCGATCATGGCGGGGGAGATCGACGGGCGTCCGGTGCTCGGACGAATGGGTAAGTTCACATCCCTAGCTAACCATGTACAAGAATTTTGTTTTGATTCACTTTTTGACCGAAATTTGCCCTGTTTGCACCCCTGAATGCAGACGGGTGCATTTTTCAAGCAAAGCTCACACAATACCAAGCTTGTGATGCTGATTTAAAAATGTGTAATTTAGAAAAATGCATACTTCAAATGAGTGAATTTTGGAAAATGATATGCATGTTCACACTTAGGAATGTCCACAAACCTGGGGGGGGGGGGCGCCCCACCTCGCCTCTCTGCTACCTGCTCCTTTTAAGTGGAGATTCCGGGATTTAGTCCTGGGATCTTCTCCATGCAAACCACACACTCTCTACTGCTCTCAGCTATGGTCCCTCCCCATATTTCACAATTAGTTTAAAAGCACAAATTGGCTTAAAAGCACAGATGCCACACTAACTCAAGGGAAGGCTGTATGATTAACATCAACATGATGTTTAATTTCACTATATGGGATTGTCAAACCTCTAAGAGAGGGATGGGGCCCAGCATGAGTATTTTATCCAACTCCTGGAATGGTTTTCTCCTATTGATGTACTTGACCACCCATCATGCTTAAGTACGGAAAATTTTCGATGATCTTTATGGTGACACCTACCAGCCTGTTGCAAGGGACAAATCGAGATTCATAATAGCAAGTTTTATTCCCTGCTGAGAAGTTTTATGGCTTATTTATGAATACTCTCTGCAGTTAAAACTGAAATAACATTTAACAATAACTCGAGGGAAACACTGACCATTCATTTACACTTACCAATCTGGGGTTATGTATTAATAAATAACTATATGATACATTATGGAATAGAGATGAGTCATTAGATGACTGTTATCTACTTAGTTATTAATACTTAACAAAGTAGGATTAAATGGTAGATTTCTTGTTGCAATCCCTGCAGTGAGAGCACAGAAGGCAGTTACCCATAAACTTTCTGTAGCTGATATACTACTCCATTCTCCAGAATGCTTCTTGGAAGAACTGCTTCCAGTCTAATATTTACCTTCACCTTCAGGCTCATGGAAAGCGGCAACTGTGATTTAGCTGATTTCTTAGAGTGTGACCCTTTGGATGTACTTCTCCAAATCAAGTGGCAAGTTTATTCATTCATTCATTCATTCATTCATCATAGTTTTAATCTGCCCAGTAACAAAGCTTCTCTGGGTGGATTGCATTATAATAAATTAAATTAAATAAAAACACACTGCACGATAAATAAAATCAACAGAGGAAATAAACATACAATATAAAATATATGAAAAGCCGCTAAAATGCCTGGGAGGAGAGTAACATCTTCACCTGGCACTGAAAAGGTAACAATGTGGGTGCCAGATAAGCCTCCTTCTGGAGGACTTTGCATAGCAGAGTGCCACAACTTAGAAGGCTCTCTTTCTTGTAAGTATCCGTCCTAACTACATCCGGTGGGGTACCAAGAGAAAGACCACTGAAGATAACAAAAAGGTCTGGGCAGGTATATATGGGAGGAGATGTTCCTTTAGATCTGGCCCCAAGCTGTTTAAGACTTTAAAGCTCAACACCAGCACTTTGAATTGCGTCCGGAAACCGACTGGAAGTCAGTGCAACTGACAAAGCACTGGCATCACATGATCACATTTACCAGTCCCAGTTAGTCACATAGCAACAGTATCTTGACTGATTTTTCAGAAACCATCATCAAAGGAAAACTGTTTCTCCCATAGGTATGCCCAGTGGGTTTTAGCACAAGCTTTGAAATTCAGATGCTTCTAATCTTGGATGGAATATGGGGATGTTTGAGCTCAATGGACTTCCTGCCTACTTCCAACCTCGATTATCAGAAGCGAGGCCAAGTCGGGGGTTCTCCACGGACTTCCATCTCTAAGACAGGCCGCAGTTTGTGCATCTTTTTTTTAAATGCTAAGGAAATTTGCGCAAATTTTGTAAGGTTACGCAAATTGCATAATGTTGCACAATTTGTGTAACTTTACACAATTTGTGTGAGTCGGGTGGTATTTTGCATGTTTTCTGCAAATATGCACCTGAAAAGTGCATAGATCTAGTGCAATTTGCATAAAATCGTCTGATTTTATGCAAATCATGCTAGATCCATGTGTTTTTTGGGGTGATTATTTACATAACCTTACACAATTTGCACAAATTTCCTCAGCATTTTTTAAAATGTGCAAACCACGGCCCGTCTTAGATACGGAAGTCCATGAGCTGGCTCGATTCGCTTCATAGTGAGTTGGTGCCAGTGCAGGGCTGGTGAACCAGAATCCGGGGGATTTTCACCCCTTATCTGTTTCCTCACACATCCCTAGAATGGAATTATATGAGTAGAGTCTGAAGTGAAACTTCACCAAAATGTGAAATATATGTTGGAATTTTGAGAGAAATTTTTCAATAACATATAACAGCATTTCTCGGGGATCCCACTTCTACATTTGTATATAGAACTTTCCTCTGGGAGGCTGTACCCATGTTTCTACCAAAGAAGAAGGTGTTCCAAGTATGTGGCACCTGGAAAGAAGCATAGGCTCATGTTTGCTTGCAAAAAGTTGCGTATGAGGGGGGAAAGAGGGAATAACACAATGCTGGAACCATATGGTCTTGATTTTAATTATTTTAATTGTATCTTACTGTGTCAACTACTGACAATTGATTCATATAGACTACGTTTTATATATATATGAGAGCAATCCCCAGTTGACCTTTGAAATGTACTCATATGGACAGGAAACACATCATTTATGAACCAAGTAATCAGGGATAATGGAGGCAGCAACTCCCTTTACTGAGGCAGCACTTTTAACTGCATTAATGGGAAGTACTAGCGTCCATATTTGTGAATGGCCAATTCATACATCTAGTTTGTCTATAGCAGTGTGTGCTTGACAGTAGATAAAACCTCTTGCATGTGCATAAAAAGGCTTTTGTGAACCAGCCCTAAAGGCAGAACTGGATTTAGTTAGAAACATGGTACCGCTAACAAAAAACATCAGCTCCATGTTGATTTTCCCCTCTTCTCATGTATCATGTCTAACTTCTCACATGTCCTGATGTTTTTGCTCTGTTTGATCCCCTGTCCCTGCCCAGTATCATTGGCTGCTGCTGCCAGATGGGAAAATGTTCAGTATCATGATGATGTCATGAAGTACCATATAGCAAAAGAGGGAACTGGACACAGGCCTGCCAGTTTCAGCAACGGCCTTGTGTTTGAGATAACATATAGTTGTACACTGAGAGGGGCTCGAAAGAGAGTCACAGAAATGTTCAGTGCAGTGCTATCAGGACATGAAGTAAGTACAATTATAGGAGAAGAGGGAACTGGACACAAGGCTGCCAGTCTCAGCAGCAGCTTTGTGTTTGCCATAACATATAGTTCCACCTGGGAAGGGCTTGAAAGAGAGTTACAGAAAGCTCCAATCCCTCTCAGCAAGCAACCCACTCTGCTTTATACACCACACTTCCTGCAGTGAGAGCTTTCCTGACCAAACCACTGACTCCATATATGCACCTTTCTCCAGGTTTGCAATTTCCCTAGTTCTCCAGCAAACTATGCTACAAGAGCACATAGAATGAGCTCCCTAGCTCTGTGGCTGTTTCTTATTCTTTTCTCATGACCCGTCTGTTCTGGGCACTGTCCCATGCTGTCAGTTTCATGGCATCAGTTTGCGGGCCCCCACCCCCCCTGTCGTATTGAAGGATTCATAGTCAAGCAACAAACACACACACACCTCCGCGCGCACACGTCTGGTATGCAGGGCCCACCAGGGCAGTGAAAAGCCACATCAGCTGTGTGCTGACATTTGGATGTTGCAAAGATTCCACTGACAAAAAACCTCTGTGTGCTGCTTTGTTGTAAACATGTCAGAGATGGCTGTGAAGATATGTCCAGCCTTTGCCCCTTCAGACTGCCTGATCAAGGCAAAAGAGAATAACAAAATAAGCTTCAAACTTTGTCCATAGAAAAAGTCTTAATACCCTGCTGTTGCGGCTGATCCTCCATGAGAAGGTGTCTCTTCAAGTAATTGCATCTGGCAGACCCGGTCTGCCTTGGGCGAAGCTCCAGAAACCTTCTGGGTCAGAACAGTAGCCGAAACCACAGATACGTCTCTGTGTCTGTAAAAGCAAATCTGGTGAGACCAAGTTTTTCTGCAAAACTTCCCTACTTTGTGCCTTCACTCTTGTTCGGGTCTACGGGAAGCCAAGCCTATAGCTGCTTGGAAAACTTTCAAAGGGAACAATGAAAGTCGGGGTGTGATTATAGAGTTTTCTGATAACACAAATCCAACAGCCATTGAGAACACCCAAGGGGAATGTAAAGTTACCCAGGATGAAAGGAATGACCTCGTAGATTGGAATACTAGACACAGCTGAGAAATTCAACAGTGTGAAGTGTAATGTTCTGTAGATTAACATGCGTTCTTTGGTGGGAAATCAATAGATGGAAACAAAGTGAAAGTAAAATCTGGGCATTTGGGCATTTGTGAACAGAGAAGATATATAGCCTTTTTTTTTTTTTTAGGCAGGGGGCATTTGGGGATAGGGATGATTTCTACCATGAAAGGGGGAGGGAAGGGCTGCGCCAATCTCTGACCAAAAACAAAACAAAACTCCAAAAGGGAAACCTCTACACACTAAGAGCCAAGCTATATGTTGCACTTAATGCATAGTAGCTAAAGAAAATATTATTTATTTGCAAACATATTCCAATGTCCTATTAAGCTTAACCCGTGCTCTCCCAAGACAAAGAAAGTAGAAACCCCTCGTTCGCAATACAAGAAGTAATTACTGCATGCATACTCAAAATATGTTAGGATGTACTAAAACACTGGGATCTGTTTTGCAAATATGTATTATAATTTCCTTTGTACTTTTCAGACAACATGCGGACCTGCTTTTCCCGAGTCGCACGGATTCTGTGCACTTGCAGAACACTTTTTTTACTTTCCAGAATTTTATGCAAATCTAGTCATAGATAATTTTTAAAAAAAACTGAAAGAAAATGTGCATCCTTCCTCCCAGTGTGAAAATACACATTTTTGGGAGATTTACACCATTTTGGGAGGGTTTGCACATTTTGGGAAGTGCAAATTTGTGCAATTGCAAATGTACGCAAGTTAGGATAATTGGGAAAAAAATATGATTCCATCAATGAGCGGGTGACAGAATGGAAGGTGCCTGACAATCCACAAAATGCAGATGGAATGGATTTAACAGAATCCGTACATCCCTTCTATCAACCAACTGGCCCTATGCACTGAGAGCCAAGCTATATGTTGCACTTAATGCATAGTAGTGTGCATCCTTGTGGTTTTCTTTAAGTATTTACAAGTGTTGGGGGATGATTTTTCAATGTTCACAGCACGTAGGGAGGGGAGGTTCAGTTTTTTCCACCCCAGCCATACCCTAGATGGCGGGCCTTCTCAGTAGCAGCTCCTGGCCTTTGGAAAACCCTCTCCCCCATGTAGTTCAGGAGGCAGAAATGTGATGTTTCAAATGCCTCCTGAAAATGCACCTGTTCATCCAGGCTTTCCCTGCCTTGTAATTAAATTAATCATGCTGCTCCATTTTACTGCTCCTTGTATTGCTCTGTATTATTATTGGAATTGGAATTATTTTGATACTGTATTTTAATATTGTAATATTTTAATTGTATTTTAAATGTGATTTTAATATTTGTATGTAAACCACTTAGGGATTTATTATATCTAGCGGTATATAAGCATCACAAACAAACAAACAAACAAAACAAATAAAATGATTATAGGTTGTATCCTTGTATCACAGGAGTAAACTGGAGAAAGACAGGATTTTATCCAGTCTTCTTCATTACATGTGATTGTATCAGATCAGGGGTGGGGAACATCTTTCAGCTCAAGGGATGCATGAAATGTTGGAGAAGCTCTTGGGGACCACACTCCATTAGTAGGTGTGGCTCAAGGCAAAGTGGTGGAGCAAAAAGTGGTGGAGAGAAAAGCAAAAGGGGAGGGGCCAAAAGTACAAAAAAATATGAGCATATTGTCTCTTAAAGCTCCTACTGCCAGTAGTTAAGCCTTGGGGGAGTCATTTCAGCCTTATAGAATTGAGAGGAAATTGTACAAAAGCTGGAAGACAACTACATGATCGATGGTTGGGGCAAATTGGTGGAGCCAGGGGGAGGGGCATGGCCATCTGAGGAACCCCAGTGGGCTGGATTTAGTACCGGGCCAGGCTTGAGGTTGCCCACCCATATATTAGATTATTCTTTCTAGTCTCAAGACTCTCTGCAGCAGGAAGAGCTCTAACTTCTGGTCTTATAATATAAGAAGTTCTGAGGCTGGACTTTTGGGACATACTTATTGGTCTTTTGGAAGGAGTTCCTGATTCAAAATAGCCATAATTTAGAACAAGGTAATGAATGTTCCTGTCACAATTTAAGTAAGGCTGTATTTAATAACTGTTCATGGACAGAATACCATAAATGGTTGCTCACACAGGATACAAACTGGTAATCATTTATCTTAAATTCTGGGCTGAGAAATTATCTTAAATTTCTAGGCACCAGTTCAATTTTTTTAGGAGCCCTGCCAGCATCAAACTTTTAGGTTTCACAATTGCATGGGGCTGGAAAATATCCTAAAATGGATAGGTACATGTACCACAGTTTAGAGTGCTTTCTTTAAAAGAGAGAGAGATTAAGAATACACACACACACACACACACATACACACCCCAATGTATATGTATACACACACAAACACACGGATATATATATATGTGTGTGTGTGTGTATACACACACACATACAGTATATCTTCCCAGTACTGCGTAACTGGTAACACATGAGATTTGAAGTGCATTGCAGTAGAAGGCTTTTCCTGTGGCCAGCTACGGTCACCGGCTGTGGTATCTGCCAATCTGAGAATCAGCTTGATGGAGTAAATTAAGGGTGCAATCCAATGAGGCTGTCCCCAAACTCAGAGGATTATGAGTATCCTATGCATGATGGGAGGAGCACGGAGGCAAAGGTCACCTCTGTGCTCCTCCCGCCATACTAGGTATTCTTAGGGATGTCCACGTACCAGGCTGGGGCCCCTGCCCCGCCTCACCTCAGCTCTCCGTGGCGGCCCCCCCCCTGCTGCTCGATCCTCAGCGGCACGGAGCGATTCTCCGTGCCGCTCGATCCAGCCACGCCGGGCGCACCGGGACCGGCACGGGCGGCATGGCCAGCTCGCCACAGAGAGGCGAGCGGCCGCTGGAACCCAGGTATGGCCCGCTTGCCTCTTGCGGGCATGAGCGGGGCCGATTTTGGTTCCACTACGCCCGCTCGAGGCGAGAGGTTACATCCCTAGTTCGGCCTTGGAGCAGGCAGGAAGGTGTGCAAGGTGCTGCCAGTATACTTCTTATGCTGGTGGAGCCTGTCTCCTCCCCCCTTCCCCTTCCCCCTCCCCCTCCCCCACCCCTCAAAGTCCATCTCTGAGGATTCAAGAGTGACCTCGGAGCTGCAGCCAGCATGGATCTTTTTGTGTCATCTGTGAGGCCGGGGGGAAGGCGATCAGAGTTCGAAGTTCCAGCTCCAACCTCAGAGTGAGTTTTTGAGGTCAGAGCTGGGACTCTGAAAAATCCTATGACCATCTAGACTCTGTCTAATGGCCATAGAATTGCGCTGTCCGAGGATGTTCTTATCTCATTTTATGTTCTGACAGGCTAGATAGTCCACATCTCTTCCTTGCACAAAGTATTGGAGAAGAACAGCTGAATATTGTTCTGGAATTGTAATTTCCCTACAGTCATCAGTATAGTAGAGTTTGTTTATATAAATCATAGGGCTGCTTAAGTTGATTCATTAGTGCGGACAAATTTTAATCAGGGGTGCTGGAGGTAAAGACACATGTTTATTTTTAGAAATATTTTGACTCTGCTCTTGTTTACTGCAATAGGGAATGAACCAAAATATTAAAGAAGGCCTTTCTTCTCACAGTGAGTTACTACTGCCTTCATTATCTCAAAAACACACTATAATGAGGTTTTGGTGATATGCAAAATTATTTAAATTAACTCAGTTTAATTAATTGATTAATCAGTTAAAAGGCAAATGATTTATAACTAACCATTATTTAATTAGAAGACAGCCCTCACAATCTTCTTGGGGATATTGAGGATGGTTAAATAGTAAGCATTTAGAGCAGTGGAAATGCTACTGGCATATGGCTGCATAGGAGACGCACTTCCTAGACAACCATGGAGCAGAAACATTCCGCATGAAAGAAAATACCATTTGTCATCATGTATGTATTGGCAGTCAAGAAAACAAGAAGTGAAAACATAAGAACACAGGAAGCTGCCTTATGCTGAGTCAGACCACTGGTCTATCTAGCCCAGTATTGTTGACACTGAATGGCAGTGGCTCTCCAGGATTTCAGGTAGGAGTTTTTCCTGCCCTACCTGCCCTACCTGGAGATTGCACCTGGGACCTCCTGAATGTGAAGCAGGTGCTATACCAACTGAGCTATGGCCCCTGTTCCATCTGCCAATGCCTCAGTCTTGTCACACTTCCGATACCGCTTCTTGGTGTTTGGCCCACCAAACTTTGGCTTGTCTAGGCAGTTGATTCACTCCCCACAGCCCTGCAGCTTCAAGCAGCCCTTGGACTTCCCACAGGGATGTCATTTGGTGCCTCTTGCCATGCTAGGGATGCTGGAGAAATCCACAACAGATTCAAACGAGTTCAGATTTCTACGAATCTGACCCACGGATTCCGCAGCAGACCGACTTTTCCCAAGTCGCATGGATTCCGTATGGGATGATTTTTGAAACAGCATTTCTCTGTGTCTTTGATTTTCCTTCTTTATTCTCCACTTTCTTTGCTTTCCCCTTCTCTTTCTCTTTGCTATTCTCTTTCAGCTGTTGTCTTTCACTCCATATGTTTTCCTCCACTTCTCCTCCTTTTTTCTCCTTTCTTCCCCCCCCTTTTTTTTAAGTCACTGACGTGCAGAATTTTTCTTGCCCAGATCAGACCATTTGTCTCATCTATCTCATTGTCTGCCTCCCACTGAGTAGCCAATATGGCATGTTTCTGAGGAGGCATGCACATGGTTTGCAATTGTACAGTGCTGTTCATGAAAGGAAGGGGGGGAAGGAAAGAAAAGAAATAACACTACCTAATCTTTAAATGAGGTCGGATGCCCTGAAGCCTGGGAGCAGATTTGATTTCCCTTATCATCCATTTACCTTCTTCTGATGGTGTTAATGGTTATGAAATTATCCAACCACAGCATTTAACATGACAGGCACCGGTGGCACTGGAGCCCACCAATTGATCAAATGTTGTGAGAAGAAAGAAATACTTCCTTACATTTGTTCTAGACTGCCTTGTCTTTTAATGTATATTCACCCCTTCCAGTCCTCTTGGGTTGTGTGTATACTAGAGATGCAATCAAAACCATTTTGATTGACTAAAAAGGTGCCCCTGCTTAATCAGTCAACAATTTTTTAAAGGAAAAAAATTGATTTTAATCTAAATACATGTAAAAAAATGATTTTAATCTAAATACATGTAAAAAAAAATGCAACTGGTAAGCAGTGCTGTGAAAGAGGTATTCCCTCCTGTGTGGGAGAGAATACAGAATGCTTCTTCTAAGATAGTGCCTTCTGCAATGCATGTATTCTACATACTAATAGCAAACTCATTATCTGAATGTGGATCCTTATATAGACAAACCGGCATCATCATGTACGAGACGGAGGTATCAGCAGGCTTGGGGGGACTCCAAAGTTTGCAGAAGTGCAAAAAAAGAAAAAGAAAAGACTAAAGTGGGGGAAAATAAACTAAAACATGCAAGTTAGGACTTAATATGCTCAATGAGCTTGGAATGTCGAATGACCATTGGAAGAGGGGATGGAGGGGGAATGGATTGGAGTATTGAGGAAGCAGGCATGGCTGGCTGGCTGGAAGGAACTCCATTCTACAACAGTTTGTTGCATGCAGTGCTTTTTTTCTGGAGAAAAAGGTACCGGAACTCTTGGATTATATTTCCTCGGGAGTAGATGGCGATTAAATTGTAATGCAATTAATAGAAGAAAATGTGCTGGAACTCAGTTCCGGTGAGTTCCACCAGAAAAAAAGCCCTGGTTGCATGTCTGACTTATGCATTATCTAAAACAAAGTATTTTTCTTAAAGAAGTGTTTTTTCCCCATAGGCAAGGAAGTTTTGTTGTCCTTGTCCCCATGAAGTTCATGATGGAGGCTTTACCTGAGTCAGAGATATTCCTGCCCATTCAAAAGCTGTACATACCTTCAGCACTTTCGTGTTAGAAGTCTCCCTTCTATTGGGATTTCAGCATTTGCCAAGGATTAGATAAGAATTGTCTTTGTTTTGTTTTGTCTTTATTTTGTTTTGTTTTGTTTTTCATTTTTAATAGAAGAAGGGAATAAATTAGGGTTTGATGTTTCACCTTTCTGTTAATTAGCTTTTTGTGGGGTGGGTGGGTAATCTTTGCTAAAGTAAATGGTTGTTCCATGCATGGCAAAAATCAAACACAGTACAGGATTGGGATTTTCTTACTTACCGTCTAGTGCCACATATCAAGGCAACAGATCAGCACACTGGTGATGGGAAATCCAGTTTCTTTCACACCCACTCATGTCCTTGACACTTCATTGACATATCAGTTAGATGCTTATTTTGACCACCCCCTAGATCCCTGCCATTATTTACTCTCATGGGCATGGTACACATGGGCCATGCTTAGTGCTTCAGGCAAAATGGAGCCTGACTCTATAGTGGAATAAATATTTTAAAATTTCCACAGCTGCTACCCTCCCTTCACAACTAGAAGACAGAATCTGAAAACTTCCTCTATAAAAACAAGGAACTCGTTGAAAGTGTGGGGATGTGATCTATTTTCTGATAGCCTACAGCAGCAGGCAATGAGATAGTTCATTTGGATTGAATCTATAAGGTCAGTCTCTTCAGTTTATATGAACTAGGGTCAAATCTATGAGGAACTGATGTATATTTACAAATTGCCTCTCCGAAGTGCCAAGTGATTTGGTTGATTGATGCCTACAATGGCTATTTCTCACCCATACAGACATGACCCCTGCCTGCATGGGTCACCAAGATGTATTTTGAGGGTGTCATGACATTCTCTAAATACTGTCTAGAAGTATAAAACTCAGCATTTGTGTTTCTTGGCTATGAATAAAACCATCAGGATGCAAACAGCTACTGAACCTGGATCCCTTGAATAGCATTTGGGAAACACTCAATGTTCATTAAAATTTCAGTGGGAATGTACACACACACACACACACAGAGAGCTATATCAGCAGTTGCATGCTGAAAAAATTCACTGCACATACCTGCATCTTCACTGTTAGCAACCGAAAACTGCAAAATATATTTTTTCATATGGAAATGTCTACTAGATAAATGTTGTTTGCTACTGCCAGGTGTATAGATAAGAACATAAGAAGTGCCACGCAGGATCAGACCAAGGGTCCATCTTGTCCAGCATTCTGTTCACACGGTGGCCAACCAATAATAATAATAATAATAATAATAATAATAATAATAATGAGTACAATAGTACAATAGCACCTTCCTTGCTATGATCCCCAGCAACAGGTGTATACAGGTGTTCTGACTCTGATATTGGAGTTAGCATTTATCCATCAGGGCTAGTAGTCACTGATAACCTTATCCACCATTAATTTGTCTAACTCCCTTTTAAAGCCATCCTAATTTTTGGTTCACATTTGGACTAAACTGCTAAAGTTATTTGTGTAGACAACAGAGGTTGAAAGAAATAAGAATGGATGTTTTCCTGGATGTCTAAAAGGATAGCAAGGTGTATTAAGCTGTATGCTCATGTGTAGGGAAAAATAGGGAACGGGGATGTGGGGTGGTGGTGCATGTAAGCCCACCCTCAACATCCACACACACCTGGCCAATGGTTAGAACCTTGTACATTGAGCATGAAGTTCAGCTGAACGAACTTAAAGAGTTCCCATGATCAAAAGCCCTGATGAGGCAGGATTCACAATCATGGGACCTCTGCAAGCATGTTAAGCTCAGTGCATTTACAGGGCCCTGTACACTCCTTCACGCCCAATGCATG
This sequence comes from Shinisaurus crocodilurus, assembly GCA_021292165.1. NCBI lineage: Eukaryota > Metazoa > Chordata > Lepidosauria > Squamata > Shinisauridae > Shinisaurus > Shinisaurus crocodilurus. The sequence continues at coordinate 255,431,131 of CM037878.1, read as the reverse complement.
AAGGTCTAACTGGCAGCCAGGGGTGCAGAGATGTTGGGGCGGGGCGTACATGTGTGCCCACTTCCCCCGCCCAACTTCTGCCCTATACATGAGCAGGTGAACACCTGTACATGGCTTTAGAGGACCACCTATCTCTCAGCACTAATCCACACACCACACCACCCTCCTGTACCTCACCCACCTTCCAATAGCCCTCTTTAGCGCTTGCCACCTTTAGCACTCGAGATGCTGTCAACATTCCTGGGCTTGAAAGGACTTTGGTGGCTGGTAAAAAATCACCTGGTCCTCAGTGGGGGTGGGTCCTTTCTCTCCCTCAATTGTCTTTCACCCTTTCAAGGTTCCCCTCATCCTATGCAAGTTAATGGAGCAAAAGCACTTCATTAGCTTGTATAGGGCAGACAGAAAAAATGCAGGGGGAGCATCAAGTGAAAGGTGGGAACCCTACTCTTGGATTTCACTCATGCAGTGTCCCTCCCCTATGCAAGCTAATGGAGTGGCTCTGCTCCACTAGCTTTTCTATGGGTGGGGATTTGCAAATGTCAATAAGTTCTTCTCAAATAATGAACCAAATTCTCACCCATCTGCAAGCACCACCCAAATTCAGCAGCTACAGCTATTCCCAGAGAATAGTACAGAGAAGAGAAGACCATGATGTACCTGCTTGCTACATAGCTGTTAAAGATGTGGAGCCTGTAAAAAAGGGGTGGGAAAGGTGGCAACCCTAATTCAGCACCACAAAAATGGCTGAATCCACAAGGATTCATGCGCATACTGTTAAGAGGTAACAGTCAAAGCCCCGGGCTTGGACGACTAAATCTATCACTTTAGTTTTCATTCACATTTGATTTAAAAATAAAATGAAATCTTAAGTTCTTTCCATCCCATTTATGGAGAAATTGGCAAATTTCAGGAAGTTCTTATCCAAAAAGTGAATCAAATGAAATCCTCACCCATCCCTAAGGGGTTGGTAAACAAGTGATTTTCATGATTGCACAGATTCACCGAACATTTGAAGCTTGCCTCGCCTTCTTTCATACATTCGTTTTTGTGCTTTTCTCATATCGGCCAAATAGGAAAAGTATGCATTCCGAACTGGGGAAATGTGCATTTTCAAAAGACCACACCCAAAATGCATGCTTCCCCTCCAAAGAGCAAAGTGTAAAAATATACCTTTTTAAAAATGCAAATGCAAGTTCAGGAATTTGTGGACATTTTCAGAGAACATGCTCACCTGCTCACATTTGCATTTGGGGCTGCAATCATGGCATGTTCACATGATCTGTGAACATTAATGAAATTCTTGTACATTTCTCTAGCTAGCACAGCTTCTTTCTTTTTCCCTTATGTGCGTGTGTTTTGGCAGCTTGGACAATATTGTGAAGCAGGGAGAGGGTTAGCCTTGCCACTGCTGACCCGCCGTATTTATGACACTTATATCCTGCATTTCTTCCACCATGGAATTCAAGGCAGCATACATGGAATTCCCAGGTGGTCTCCCATTCAGGCTAGGAATGGGGGAGAAAGTAATCCATTTCACAAATTAATGTGTGAACTTACCTAATTCCGTACTTTCGAACCAATATGGAAACCATAATTCAATTATCCTTCGAAATCTTCTCCAAATTTTGAAATTGAGTTCCCCAATCAAAACATGTATATGAAAATGTGCATATTATTAGCAAAATGTGAATACAAAAATGGATATATTGAGGAAATAACAGTAAAAAAATGTATTATTTTAAGAAAATTGCTTGCACAAAATGTGTCTATTAGGCAAACATACAAAAATGCCTGTATTAGGAGAAATGCACATGCATTTTCATGCAAACCTATTTTCTTCCACAAACTTTGGGATGAACCATAGTTAAGATTGAAAAAAAGACTCAAAGAAGTTTAAGATCCCGTTGAACCCACTGGGGCTTACATTTGTGCAGACACATATAGGATTGCACTGGAAAGCTATCAAATAAAACTTTAAAAGAGACAAAAGAGTGCAGACATGGGGGAGAGTTGCATTGCTCATTACCATTCACATCAAAGGCACTATCCAGCAGGACTCTGCAAAATTCATTCCACGTTACAATCACAAAAGCAATGGGTGAATAACTAGGAGAGAGCTTGCCTTTTCTGTGTTACAAAATATAGTGCATCCAAGTGATAAATTTGACACCCAAATAATTTTGTAACATGCCTGATGTTTAAATATAGATAATTGTTGCCATATTGGCCTCAGGAAACAAATAATACAAACTAGGTGAAGACAATATCTTTTACTTGCTGAAACATCTGTTGAGAGGTGCACAATTTTGGCTAACATTTTTTGAATTCTCTGTTGTGGTCCGAGGATTTCTAAATGGAAAGCCTCCTGAGAATGATGCTACATTGCTTGCATTTGCACAATTTATAGATGCAATGTTCACTAGGATTTTAGTTCACCAACAGAAGTTAATGCAGTACAAGAGGCCAACCTAACCTGGTTTGTGTTTCTTAACAGTTAAGATTCAAACAGTTTAGTGGAAGTGTGGGAAAGGAAGAAACTTAATAGTGATGTGTGCAGAGCTTGATGAGGGGGTGGAAGTCCGGCGAACTCGCCGGGCTTGACCCTCCCAAGGTCCACTCGTCCTACCAGTTTACCCAGCTCAGCTCGCGCGAATGCGAGCTGAGCTGGGGAAGTGACTTCTGGGTTCCGGCGCTACGTTGTTTACGTAGAAAATGGCATAAGATACATTAAAACTGGCCGCAATTTGCATAACTTGCATAACGTAGTGCCACAGAGGCGTAGCGTGGGGGGTGCAGGGGGGGCTGGCCGCAACATCTGGGGGGGCGCGCTCGCACTTGCAGCTCTCTGCCCCAGCTCTTCCTCCTCCTGCTCCCCCCCCTCGCTGCTGCTGCCGCCGCCGCCACGCCTGCCGGGTCGTGCGCCTCGGAGAGGTGCCGGCCGGTGCGTCGCGGGCCGGGCAGGCGGAGGGCAGCCGCGCGCGGCGCGTGGGCCATGGAGCGCTGGAAGGGGCGCATGGCGCTGGTGACCGGCGCCTCGGTGGGCATCGGGGCGGCCGTGGCCCGCGCCCTGGTGCAGCGCGGCATGAAGGTGGTGGGCTGCGCCCAGAGCGTGGACAAGATCGAGGTATGGAGGGAGAGCGAGGAGAGAGAGGAAGGAAGGAAGAAAGAAAGGGAGGAGAAGAGAGAGAGAGAGAGAAAAGGGGAGGGAGGGAGGAAAAGAGAGGAGAGAGAGAAAGAAGGGAAGGAAGGAAGGAGAAGGGGGAGGGAGGAAGAGAGAAAGAAAGGAAAAGAAAGAGGAAGGGAGGAAAAGAGAGAGAGAGAGAGAGAGAAAGAGGGAGGAAAAGAGAGAGAGAAAGAAGGAAGGAAAGGAAGGAGAAGGGGGAGGGAGGAAGAGAGAAAGAAAGGAAAAGAAAGAGGAAGGGAGGAAAGAGAGAGAGAGAATGAAGGGAAAGAGGAAAGATGGGGAATGAGAAAGGGGTAAAGAAAGTTGGGGAGACGAGAAAAGGAAGGAAAGGAAGATGAGGAAGGAGAGGAAAAAGAGTGACCGGGGAAAGGAGAGAAAGAAGGAAGGAAGGAAGGAAGAAGAAAGAGAAAGAGAGAGAGAAAAAGGAAGGACAAAGCAGAGAACAGCAAAGGAGAGAGAAAGGAAAATGGGGGAAAGGAGAAAAGAGGAAAGGGAAAAAGGATGGCGAGAGAAAAGGAGGAGAGAGAGAAATGGGAGAGGGTGGGAGGGTGAAGGGAGGAGGGGGAGAAAAGGGGGGGAGAAAGGAAAGAGGAGGGGAAAGAAAGAAGAGGTACATTTTTAAAAAGCCAGGAAAGGAGGAGGGAGAAAGGAAATGGGCTAGAAAAAGAAGGGAAAGGGGCGTGTGGGGAAATGGGATCGGGGGGGGACGGATGAATGAAGAAATGGAGGAGGCAGGAAGTTGAGTTGAAGGGACAGGTGGAAAGCGGGAGGAGGCCCGAGCAGAGCAGCGCGGGGTGTGTCTTCTTCTTCTTCTCCTCCTCCTCCTCCTCCTCGTCTTGGGGAGTCTCCCTTATTGCTTCTCCCTCTTTCTAGACCTCTGTGTGACCTCCCCGAATTTAAATTAATCTGTATATTATATACAGATTGATATCTTGCACTTCTATTAAAGAATTACAATTAGAGGTACAGGATTGAGGAAGTTGGCTCCATCTAGCCCAGTCTTGGATCATCTCCAGGGTATGGTTCCATTTTGATGTTTAGTTTTTGTTCTTGATATTTTTTGTCATTTACGATGGTTGTGAGATGACATATAATAGCATGGCCCATGCTAGGTTACTACATTTGTAGATTTGTATTCATAGACCTGCTGAAAATGTGGAGAATGTGTAATGCATGTTCGCACTCAATAAAGTGTTTGAAAATAAACTTGTATTTAGATGCATTTTACTTTAATTACATCAGTATTTTCATAACAAACAATACATGTGCTTAGGGGGTAAGGGTTTCTTTAACTAATCTAGTGGAAGAGACTCGAGTGCTAAAATCCACGGGTTAGGGGGCGCAAATTACTTGCCTTGCCCCGGGTGCTGACAACCCACGCTACGCCACTGTAGTGCCAGGAACCTGGAAGTCCGGTGAGCGCCTCAGCCTGTGCTTGCTTTTGGCTTGGCTCGCACGCTGCGAGTGAAGTGGTGGGCGGATCACCACCCCTAAAAAATACCAGGATACAAACATTTTAATTTCTGTGTCAGTAGTACTGTGTGTGTGTGCATGTGTGTAAGTGCACACATGCATGCATGCAGATGTATCTGCCTGTGTATGTCACTGTATGTTGGAAAGAATCAAGTGTTTCATAATAACGCAAGAGCTGGCTGCTAGACTACATGGATCGTTGATTCATCCTAGTACAGTAAGAATCAGGAATTAATGGACTAGAACAGCACTAAAATTGAGATTGTCTGGTATCCTTTAGTATCCTCTGGGAACGGTAAAAAAAACCCCAAACCTCTCATCTTCAAAAAGCTTTGTCAAACTAAAGGCTGCTTCAAAAGGGATATTTTTGTATTCGGGTTTGATACCCAAGAACAAAATGTATGCATGCTGTGTCAGATATGAAATGTGTGCACATATACTTTTCAGCTTTGTCCGTCTAAATTACACATGAATGGTAATTTGGGAACGTGTTAGGCTTTAGGGCAAGGGAAAAGCATAAACAACACCAACACCCATGTATTCATTTCATGCCTGATGTAGGATAACTCCCGTATGCCAGAGCAAACTCTTCGAGGAATGGTGGGATACCAATATAAGTAAACAGGATAAAATATCTTGTTTGAAGGGACCCCTTGGATGCAAACGAATACAGGATTGGGGGCAAAAAAGAACAAACAAACAAAAAGCACCTTTCTTAAGGAAGATCCCTCCCATCCTGGTAATTAAATATAGATTCCCCAGAAAACTGAGATGAAAAAATGAAGTTTAAAATATTGTGATTTTGGACATGGCTAGTTTTATGCCAGGCCATTAAGGTTGCCATTATCAAGCCCAGCTGTTTCTGAACAATTAGCTGTATGACAGCCAGGCAGGAAGATCAGCTGCCTATAATTCCTTCTCTTCCACTACACACACACACACATACACACACACACAGGCAACAGAACTTCTAGCAAATGGGGGGGGGGCTTGGTTTTGAAACTAATGAGGTTAAATTAAATGCACATGTCCCTATCCCTTTGTCAGTAGGGATTGCGTGTGTCTCTTTTCTCTGGAGTATTTTTATATTTGGGAAGATATGTGACTAACATTTTCTCTTCTGGAACATCAATACTTCCTTAAGATCATAGTTAGCCTTTAATGACTGGTTCTCTGTTCTCCAGTGCTTTCATTAAAAAATAATAATGGAGTTATATGTTTTGTGAAGAGGTGTTCCCTTTTTCCTTTTGCCTGTCTTGAATCTTCCAGTTGGGGCATCTGCTAGTTAAGGCAACAAGGCTAGCGTCAAATGTAGGCATGATTGGGCATCTGCTGGGGGCCCAAACCCCAGCAGGGTTCCACTGACAAGAGGCCCCTGGACTTGCTCCACCTCTTCACTGTTGCTACCTGCTTGTTCTCCTGCCTCTTGCTCTGGCCCAGACAATGGTGGTGGTGAGAAGAAGGAGCAGTAGATGCCACTGTCTGCTTGCACACTGGCTCTCTGAAAGTCAAGCAAGCAAGTGGTAGGAATGATGAGAAAGAGGATGAGGAGCAATAGCAGCTGGTGACAATGGTGGTGAGAAGGTAGATTCACTGAGGGTGGGGGTCATTGAGGGTGCCTTGGCCAAAGACCCTCAAGAACCTGAAGCTGGACTCTGGCCACTCTTGGCTCTCACAAAACTCAGTCATTCAATAACATAAAATAAAATCTTTAAATCTTTTTTTTTGTGTGTGTGCAATTAATAGAGACTATAAAGGCATGGTGGTGGGCATACTTGTTTTCTCTCTGCTCTTCTTCTCGCTTCTTAAGGGCTTTATTTTCCACACAGGGGCCGAGTGAGTGCATGCTGCTCTACACTTGAAAACACATTTTGGCCCCAGTATGCAATACGGCTGGATATGCTCCCACCCAACCTCCTGCCTTATTGAGCAGCCTCTGCACAGTAAAATCTGCAGCTTCGCCCCACGAGCGAGGCCTGTGCATCAGCACAGAGAGACATTAGCAGCTGTTGGCTCCATTAGGCACAGCAGAGGCCAGCTCCTTTGGCCCAGCTGCTGTTCGGCATGCTGTGGGTGACAGGCTTCCCCCGACTTCAGCTGGAGCTTCTAATCAGGGGAGGGGGGTGACTTAGAGATGAGGGATGCGAACTGAGCCACAGAATTTTACAAGATCATTAAAGGCAGAGAGATAATTGAAGGGGGAGAGGAAAAGCTTGGATTAATTGAAGTCACCGGTGGCGAGATATCATGGGCACGGCCTCTCCTTTATCGAAACCAGAAATCTGTTACGTGCTTTCTGATGTGGGTAACATGCCTGTCTGTGTATACGGCCTTTGGAACTGCCTGGTACCTGCAAGGCTTCACGTTGCTCCAAGGATGCTTAATCTTCATGGAACATGCAGTGTTATTCTTGTGCACGTTCCCCAATGAGTGCTTCAGTCGAAAGCAGCCGCAGTGCATCTGGAAGCAATAGTAGGGAGCCAGCTTCTCAGTGACACAGATAGATGGGTATTAAAATATTGATGTTGCTGCCTTCCTCCACCTGTGAGCGCCTCCAGGCACCGTTATCTACCTGCATCCAAATGCATCTGTCTCTGCCTGGACACAGTTGTCCGCGGCGAGGTAAATTCACTTAGGTCTTGGCACAGATGCCCGCTACTATCCGCATTCAACCTACCCCAAGGGTGGATGAAGCGTGCAGCTGCTGGCTCTCAGACACTCTCTGGCCTCTCCATTCATTCACCGACAGGTCTGTTCTCCTGCTCATGGTCACAGGTTGCAGCCTCCAATGGCACAGCTGTCCGCAAAGCGACATGGCCCAGTTGACAAAGCTGTCAACAAGTGGGCACAGGTTCAGTTTCTTGTCCACTTCAGTGGCCTTTGCTCAGTGGAGGATGGCGCACACAGGGCAATGGAAACAAATGTCTGCCCACTGCTGCTCGGTTGGCCTAGAATAACCATCACACTTCCGCCCCCCTTTAAAAAACAACAACCTTTTGGCAAATCCAATCACAGTTCTCTTTACCTGAGCCATGGACTAAGCTTTCAGGGGGAAGATGGCTTATGAAATAACAGTGGTACTGCACAGACCTTTACTAGCTTAATACCTCAGTCTGTGACACCTGCTTGTACAAATGATGGTACTGGCATATGGGATGGACTAATCACTCTATTTCCAGTCTGTTTCACATATGTATGTGTTTACTCAACCATCCGTTCTGTTCCATTTCTGTATTAATTTGCAGACAGCCAGTGTGGTGTAGTTGTTAAGAGTGTTGAACTGGGACTCAGGAGATGAAGCTCACTAGATGATTTTAAGCCAGTCACTGATTTGCAGCCTAACCTACCTCACAGGGTTCTTGTGAAAATAAAGGAGAGGAGGAGGACCACATAACATGCCTTGGGTTCCTTGCAAGAGGGGTGGGGAACTGAGATATGAATGTAATAATAAATAAATAAATAAATATGTAAATAAATTTTAATGTGCATGGGCATTTGCATATTTATATAAATACACATTTTCTCTCTTAAAATATGCCTTTTGATAATTATTTTGAGCTGAGAACTATGTTGCAATGTTTGAAAAGTACAAAAGCCAATGGACAGTCAAGTTCTGATTTACACATTAGTTCAGGAGGTGTGTATTGGGTCAGTTTGCATCAGAATTCACAAAGATCAAATGACTCCAACAGACCTAGATGGCATTTCTGTGCATGCATGAGCATGCACATACGTGCAGTGCATACAAGCTAGAGATGTACAAGGCACTTTAATTCAACCCCACCCCCCAAAACCAAATGAGCTGTTCAAGCACTGCAAAAAGCCCACTTGGTTAGCACAGTTCTCTCCTTCTTTGATACTCCCCACCCCCTGTACTTCCAAAATCTTAACTTAAAGAAGGAGAAGGAGTGCCTGTTGGCAAGGAGAGCTCCTATGCAGGAGAGTTCCCCACCCAGTGCCCTGAGATACTCTTCTGAGTTCCACATGTCCCATGAAACATGCAGCCTGTCTTGGTATGAACTGCTTCACCTGTACTAAGTCCTCCCCAGTGGGGGAAGGCACAAGCCAGGAGAGTCCCTGGCTTTGCACACCATGTGTCACCACCATGGGGGCAGTGCACAGTGCATGAATGGATTTAGCCGCTGCATCCCCACTGTTATCTCTGATCTGTGATTGGAGATAACCGCTGGGATTCCCCTGCGTATCATTTACCTGATGTGCAGGGGAGTCCCTGCTGTTATCTCTAATCACAGATTGGATATAGGCATAGCATCAGGGATTCCTCCAGGGGGCAGGGCTTGGAGGGCAAGCAGGGCACCTGGAAAGGAGGTGTTGCAGGGTGGATGGAGTATCTCCGCAGACTAGATTATGCCTATGGAGCAGAGGTTCCCCATCTCTGGCCTAGAGGGAAGACAGTCTGGGTAGCAGATGTATGCCACCTTGAGTTGAATCACAGGGCTCTACTATACTGTTAGGCAGAGTGAGGCAGCTGGGGTGTCATGAAAGGGCAGACAACTGTTAGTTATTTAATGTATTGTTGTATTTTTGCTGCCAGGGAGGTGGAGAGGCACATGTGGGATTTTCTGCCCCATGTGCATAAATAAGTTGGCCAGCCTTGGGTACTAAGAAGCTTGGGATCAGGGGCAACGTTTGCCGCTCTACCTCAGCAAAATGCCTTGGGGCAGTGGGCGGGGGAGGGATGTATGAGAATTTCAGTTTTGCTCACTAACATGTGAGCCTGCCGTGTTTGAAGCCCCAAATGCAATCACAAAGGCAAGCATGTGTCTGCCTAAAACATTCAGAAATTGCCAGACATGTGCTTGTGTTCGATTTGTGCAACTTTCCCAGTTCAATTTTGGGCAAATTCCCTAACTTGGACAAATTTCCCCTGTAGACTGAATCAGCCCCACTCTAGTCTATGGAGAAAAGTTTATTTATTTATTTATTTATTTATTTATTACATTTGTGAATTGCCCATCTGGCCGGTCATTCGTTGCACGAATTGGGAAATCTGCATAGATTTCACATTCAATCGCTGCTCAATTTGCGCAATTTTCCGGTCCACACAGAGCGAGCACTGAGCAGCGATTACAAACGTGAACAGGAATCGGGCATGAGGTGAGCAGCGAGACAATGTTCAGAGAATCCTAGCGATCTTGAACATCGCTCATCCTTCACCCATCATGGGCTGGCCCTGGGTGAAAGAAAGTTGAGATATAAATGTACTAAAGAAAATAGAAATAGGCCAATCAGCAACATCATGATCACCATGGAGCTTGTATGTTTCTAGCAGAGGGGGAGTTCATATTTCAAGCTTTCCCCAGCTGAAGTCTTCATATCATCCCTAAGATCTAGCCTTTTCACTAGGCCATTACATAGGGAAGCACTGGAACATCAGGGTTGAAATGTGATTAAAATCATATTCAATTTCCTACTTTAGAGTTGTCGTAATATGTACCGAGAAGGCAAGCAACACCAGTGTGAGGATTCCACAAATGTGTCACGCTCCCTCAGTTCTAGAGTTGGGGGAAAAAGGCTAACACACTTCTCAAAATTCTCCTGTGCAAATGTTTATATTGGGTATTCTGATATGTTCTGACAGCTTCACTGTTCCCTGACTATTAATGTATTTGCTACCCAATGATATTTGATTGTTTCAAAAATTAATATCCGAATATTGATATTTTTCAATATTTGATAGTTCACATGCAATGGTAGATAAAATTTGACAGTACTGACCACAGATAGGCAATGGTATATCAAACGTTCTGTCTTCAGGGAACACTTTCCACATCACTATCTGCCCAGGAACTGCTGACAGCCTACATATATCCACAGCTGCTTTTCAAATCCCCCCTTTAGTACTCAGTAAAAGTGCTGAGCCCTCCCTCCTCGATGGCACTGGTGCTCAGCCACAGATGCCCATGGTCCTCCAGGGAATTGCCCCATGCCATGAGCTGACATTCCCTATTGGCTGCTCATTGCAGAGAAGACTGGCCATGCATCTTTTAACTATGATTACCTTTGAGAGCCCCTGAGAAGAGTCTCCATATTTTGAACTTTGCCACAAAATTTCTCATTTGAAAATGTGGCAAATTTGAAATTTGCATTCAATTTTCATTATTTGTAAATGGTCATTTCAGGTCAATTGAACATCAGTCTTTACTTCCCTTCTCCAGTTTGATCACCTCTTGAACAGTGTGCAGTACAGTGCTTAGAGTGATTGCCTAGGAATGGGGAGACGCAGGTTCATATGCCTACTCGGCCATGAAGCTCCCTGGGTGACCTTGAGCCAGTCACCAATTCTCAGCCTGACTGACCTACCTCACAGGGTTATTGGGGGGGGGGGATAAAAATGGGATGGTGGACCATGTACATCAGCTCCTTGGAGGAAAGGTGGGATATAGATGTAATTAATTAATTAACTAACTAACTAACTAATTAATAGCCATTCTGAATTAATTATACATTTTTACACCTGGATAAACACATACTGGGGGGATACAGGCTGTGACCAGAAATCACATTTGATGTGCACAATCTTAACTCTGGCAGTCTCAAATCCAAGTCTTATGAAAGGCTGATTATAACATAGCCGTGAACTTCAAATAGCCTGCTTCTCTCCCCGCCTCCCCAATTCTTTCTTCCCTTTGCTGAAAGGAAGACACATGGCACACGTTATACGTCTTGAGAGTCTCAGCTGTTTGTTTCAAGCTGATTGTGACTCTAAAAAGAGCTTTATTTAAATACCACTTTGGAGCTGATGATGATTTTTTTTTTAAGAGAGAGACAATAATTAGAGAGGGAAAAAAGGGCGAGAGGATATCAAATATTCATGTACTTCAAAGAAAATACAATCTTCTTAGCTGTCCTGTGGCTACGGAATGTTCTGGGCATGAAATGCACTGCAGCAGTTCAGCGAAACCCCTCTGTGTATCGTCGCCACTCTGGAGGAGCTTGGCCAGGCGACCGTAACGCAATTTGAGATGTGGCAGTGGGGCGGGGGGGGGGGGGAAGAGGCTAGATAAAGCACATGGCAGAGGAAGGGGGAAGAAGGTGCCTTAAGGAAAACAGACAAGAAGGGGAATCTGGGGAGGAACAGGATGAGGTGCTGCTGAGGCTGCAAGTGAATGAGAGAGAAAGATAAGATGGCTAAAAGGGAAAGAGAAAGCAAATGGAAAAGGAGGAATTAATTTGGCCCAGGCCCTCGAAAAGGAGAAACAGCGTATATGAGAAAAGGAAAGGCAGGCAGGCAGGCAGGCAGGCAGGCGGTGGATGGAGCGGAGAGGATAATGGGGGTGACGTAGTGGATGGAAGCTGAGCTATGCATGATGCTGTCTCAGTCTGATGCAGAAGCCATTGCTCATTGTGTGTCTGAGGCCATGGGGCATTAGCAGCATTGCTGAGGAGAGCAGTGTCCGTGAATGCCACCAAAGTAGGCGCCGGAGGGATAATTGATTGGCTGCAGCACTCTCCGTGTGCGCTGATCTGTAGGGAAGGGAGCAGTCCACAAGGCATTGCCAGATGGTGAGCTGTAATGCACCGTTATTTATAGATGTCTTGATTAGGTGATGTCCATGTACAGGAGGAACTTTTGAGACTCTGCCAGAATGGACGCAGAGCCGAGACAAAGGTGAACAGAGATCAGAGCAGAAGTAGGGAACAGAATGTATGGGGAACAGGCAGATTTTGGTGAAAGAGCAGCAAAGTGTTCAGCAATGTGGCCAAAGCTAAGAGCCATTGGTTGTAGGAAAGAGCACTCTGCATTAGAAAAGTGAAAGGGGATTTCCCTAACACACACAGTCCTTTCTTACAGTAGTACTTTGGCCCATTCAGCTTCCACAACAGCCAACAGATATGAAAGTAAATAAATGCATCCAGTCTTCTGTTGCTTTGCTATCAAAACCTGTGTCCTGAGAAGGGTGACCAGGATGGTGAGTAGTCTGGAAACCAAGTCCTATGAGCAATGGTTGACAGAGACATGATATAGCCATCTTCAGATATCTGAAGGGCTGTTATATTCATGTTTATTTTTATTTATTTGTGATATTTGTAAACTGCTTAGATATAATAAAATCCCTAAGCAGTTCACATACAAACATTAAAATCACATTTAAAATACAATTAATATACATTATTAGAAACAATTTTAAATACAAGAATAGAGCAATACATGGGCAGTAAAAAACGGAGCAGCATGATCAATTCAATTTATTTAATTATAAGCCAGGGAAAGCCTGGGCAGACAAGTGCATTTTAAGGAGGTGTTTGAAACATGCCACATTTTCTGCCTCCCAAACTGCATGGGGGAGGGTTTTCCAAAGAGTGGGCGCCGCTACCAAGCAGGGCTGCCGCTGAGGTATTACATAGGGACATTTCCATTAATTTTGGAACTATCAGCAAGGCCTCTCTGATGATCTTAAAGGTTGGCTGGGTATATATAAGGGAAGGTGCTCTTCTAGGTATCCTGGACCCCAAGTTTAGAGCTTTGTATGACAATAGCATAACCTTGAAAATGGGTTGGTAGCTAATAGGCAGCCAGTGCAGTTCCTTTAACACAGATGATATGTGAGCATAGCAGGGTGTCCGAGTGAGCTGAGCAACCTACCTGCAGCACTAGCTGCAGTTTCTGAGCCAGGCACAAGGGCAGCCCTACATAGAGCACATTACGGTAGTCTAATCGTGAGGTTACCAGTGCATGGATCACTGTGAATAGGCTATCCCTATCCAGAAACAGGGCCTCCAGTGACAAAGATGGATCTCTCACCTTATGCAGAAGGTGGAGCAGGTTCTCTATTGCAGTGTTCTCCAACCTTGGGTCCCCAGAATTTTTTGGCCTACAACTCCCAGGCCCAGCATGCCCCAGCCAGCTATGCTGGCTGGGGCATGCTGGGCCTGGGAGTTGTAGGTCAAAAAATTATGGGGACCCAAGGTTGGAGAACACTGCTCTGTTGCACCAGAGGGCAGGACTAGAACCAACAGGTAGAAAAGGCAAGGAAACAGATTTTAGCTAAACATTAACAGAAACATCCTAATGGTAAGAGCTGTTTGACAGTGGAACATACTGTGGTGGTGGATTTTCCTTGGCTAGACTATTTTAGCAGAGGCTAGGTGGCCATCTGCCAGGGGTGCTATGGCTGGCAGAGGCGGTGTTAGGGGGTGGTCCACTAAGGCTGGAGCCCCAAAGCTTTCATTTGGAGCCCAAATCTCTGAGAGGCCATCTGCTGCCCCAACAACCTGCTGTCCATGGGCACTTGCGGAAACAGAGGTACAGGGGCCCTGATTATCTCTGTTGCACCTGATCCCCCTGGATTACCTGGCTTGTTGCCCATAAGTGCTTCACCTCCTGCCACACACACCCTTGAATCTTTCTGCCTGTGTTTTTTTCCCTGAAATCAAATGCCCTCCTCTCTCCCCTGTCCATGCATCCCTTTTTACAAATAGGGTTGCCCTAAGGAGACAGGGCCCTTTACAAATGTTAGACCATATGTAAATTAGGATATGCAAATTTGTGCATTATTTTTTGTCCTGTGGGCCTGAGCCCTGGATCTTTTCAGTACCTAGCACTGCCCCTGGTGGTTGGGGTTGGGACTAGGGACTGACAAATCAGGTTGTTGTTTTTTCCAGGTCTGTGTCAGTTTTGCAGTCTGTTCCATGCTGGTTCTGCATCAGCCTGATTTTTATTTTATTTTTTAAGAAAAGAAGCACACACACACACACACACACACATTTGCATTTAGTTTTTGGGATATGCGGCGAGAAGATGTTAACTCTGCAGGGAGGGTTTTTTTAAGTTGACTGCCCAGTACAGGGTTAAGAAACCAAGGTTCTCTGAGAAGTTAGTGGGCAGGGTTCAGTGGAGTAAACTGGATTTAGGACAGAGCAGAGAAGAACTTCTGCTGAAATTTGTATTTCTGAGCCAGTTTTACAGGAATACTCCAAAATCCCCCCCCCCTTTGCAGCCTGAACAGGGTGTCATGGGACATGAAATGTGGTGGGCTGCATGGGTAGGCATGGTTGGGCACCTGCTAAGGGTCCAAACCCCAGCTGACAAAAGCCCACTGGCCTTCCTCCTCCCCCTCCTCCTCCTCCTCCTCCTCATTGCTTGTTCACCTGCCTCTCACTCTGGCCCATACAGTGGTGGTGGTGGTGAGAAGGAGGAGCAGCTGCAGTAAATGCCACCGCCTGCTTGTTCACTGGCCCTCTGCCTGTCAAGCAAGCATGTGGCAGCACTGATGAGAAAGAGGATGAGGAGGAATTATAGCAGCTGGTGACAATGGTGGTGAGAAGGTAGACTCACTGAGGGAAAAGGTATATTCAGGGCGTCTTGCCTAAGGGCCCTCCGAAACCTGGAGCCGGCATTGCTGCAAACCTTACAAGTGGCAGCAAGCATTCCTACCAGCAGCTGGCAACTGCCATCTTCCCCATAACAGCTTTTGAACAATATCACAGCATTACATAACATCAAGGGAATTTATGCCGGTGAAAAAAAGGCAGCCAGTGAGAGGAACACTACTCCTAGCGGCAACAGTGGCCAAAGGGGGCAGGAAGCAAGCTCCATTCCCCCCTCCCATTTCACCCCCACTCCAGCCCTGAAATTCAGTCCAAAAGTTCTGAAGTAAGCACTTTCAGCTCAGCTGTACCAGAAAATATGGATCACTGCAGCATAATTAGTTTTTAAGTAGGCAGACAGATCACTTACTGTAGCCCGAATAGTCAAGCTGTTCATTTGTACATACACATACATTGACACGTGTATATTATACACAGAGAGATGTACAGTTTGCAAACCTAGATACAATGGACAGCAAATGCTTCTCTGGGCTCATTCAATAATAAATAAATAAATACATCTGTGCAGGATTTTTGGAGGCTATTTTTTAAAAAAATGTGCCCACATTTGTGTTCATTCTTCAAATTGAATATATTTTTGTGCACTTACATCCATTGAATAATGCATGTTTGTACACATTTTGAAATCTGCACTTTTTTCTTGGTGCACTTTTTAATCGGATGCCTTTTTCCTGTTCCATGGGAAGCATCTTGATTTCTGAAGCACTTGCAGGTCCCCATTTGTTTTTGGATGGTTCAGACTGGGCACATTGCAAAAACAAACAAACCCCAGCACACACACACGGAACCGAATCTGATGGAGCAGCTTCTTCAAAGAGCCCTAGCAGCTAGCACTTAGACTTACAGCTAAGGAGAGGAAAATCCAGCAGTTATGTCTTACCAGGGCTGGCTCCTGGCCCCAGACACTTTGCTGCCTGAGATGGAACAGCAAATGCTGCCCTCTGCACTCAAGTCAAAGCCGATCCCATTATTCTTGTACCGCAGGCAGAAAATCTGACATACAGCGCTCCCCCACCGTGGCACTAAAAATATTTATTAAAATACTTTTTTTGGGGGGGGGGAATCATAAAAATATAGTAATAGTAAATAAATTAGATAAATAACAATTTGCTACCCTTTCATGACACCCGAAATTAGTTGCCTGAGGCTGCTGCCTCGCTCTGTCTAAAGACAGGATTGTACTTGTTGTCCCTGACCAAAGCAAAAGCTAAAATGATGTATGTGAATGACCCTTTCATACCTAGCTTGGTTCTCATTTCCCTCTCCATTCCTTTCCCAGTGAACTGATGGAGTTAACAACATGTCCTCTACCCAGTTTAAATTGCATTCATGCCACCCCTTCCTTTTTTTCTTTTTCTTTTTGCCCTCCAAGTAGCCTCCACTCATCGTCCAAGGAGGTGATTTTGTATCTATGCATTCACAGACATTTCAAAAAATTACTTGGCACCTTTTTGCTCCCAGTGTGAAACAAATAAATATTTGATGTTTCCCTGGCTAGGCATTACTTTTTTGTGCACAAAGGTTTATACCATAGTTTTCTTTTAGGAAAACAAACATTTATATATGTTCTCACAGGCTAGGAGTGCTGTATTTATTCCCCTTAAAGCTTTAAAGGCATTGCATCTTCATGGATTTGTGTAAATAATTAATAACAATATGGCAGAAGCCTAGGTAAATAGTTAAAATCTTCAGGCACCCTCATATCCCAAGAACATTCAAACAATTTAACTTTCTTCATCCATGTGGTTTGTTAAAAACACACACACACACACCACACATCTTTGCTCGCATCCCCTGACACACTGATGCAACATTTCCCCAAGACATAATGAGTTTCAATGGTCAATAAACTGCCACCATCACTACCTGCAAACTCTCATTTGCGTAGCACCTGAAATTTGGGTATGGCATATAAAGACTTGATATTCCTCCTGTTCACCGTTAAAATAGAAAACCATTCATATTAATGGCATTTTCTTTCATAGTTGTATCTAATGCATTAGTTTCCATCTGATTCCTCATGCACAAGCCCTAGGGACATCTGTAAGTATAAAACTCAACCAGGTTTCTTTCACCACCGAGAAACAAAATTCCAAACTACTGTATTAAAGGAGAATTTTGCTGGATTCAATTAAGATGAAAATAGTGTGATTTCTGCCAAAATACTGCTAGTGTGATGGGGGCACTACACCACAGCTGTTCCAGCCCCAATTCAAAGTGCTGATATTAACCTTTAAAGCTCAACATGACTTGAGGCCAGGATACCTGAAGGATTGTCACTTCCTGCATATACCTACCTGGATCCCAAGATCATCTCCTGAGGCCCTTCTTTTGCTACCCTCAAAAAATGAGGTCCAGCAGGTGTCTACTAGAGTTTTCAGGTTTTGGCAGCCCATACAGGCTTCTCGCTCGGTCACCTGTGTTATGGTGTTTTCAGTTCTGCTGGGTGAAGATTTTGTTTTTTAATTTTCTCATGCTTTTCAGGCTTAAATATCTGTAGGACATTTTAGATCTGTTGTACTTATCTTTTTTTCCTGCTGGTGGCTTTATTCTTTTTTAAAAAGAACGTTGCTGGTGTTAACTTTGTTTTAAGTTTTATTTTCACATTGTACCTTTTTATTTACTGCTTTAAGTTTTATTATTTTATTTTGTAACTTGTAAAATGCCCAGAAAGTTTTTGTTATTGGGTGATATGCAAATATTGAAAATAAATAAATAGCATCTGTAATTGAATTCTCCCATGGGTAGGCTTAACCCCATGCAAATACCAGTTGGTAGCACCGTGGATAGATGGATATTTTTCACATGATGCAACCATCTATGAACATAGATATTTGTCACATGGTGCAATCTAATTGGAAATCCAACTGCAGAAATTATGGCTGCATTGTGGTGCCTCCACTATGTGATGTGGATTTTTCAGCCACATCTGTAATATTTGAATTCATTTACCCCATCCTATTGGCCATTTAGACAGATCCAGAATTTGGCAGGAACATTCACAGAAACACCAGTCTCTGCATTTATTGTCCTTTCTTGTATTGTCATAAGCCACACTATTCCCAGGCCTAAGCCTTAAGTTGCATACTTCAGAACGATCACTACCTTTGCAGACCCATAGCAGCCAGCTTCACAGAAACATTGTGATGATATCATATGTAGCCATGTTACCATTGTCGCCACCTATCTGTGGTCATAACCAACCATAGGTACAGGGACGGATTAAGATAGGGGCTATTGGAGCTGCAGCTCCAGGCCCCTACCACAAAATAGGCCCACAATATAGGGATGCGCTCACCTCGCTCACCTGCGGGGCGTTGCCGGAGGCGAGCAGAGGTTGCCACGCTGGGCAGGGACTGGAGGAAGTGCACGGGAAGCAGCCAAATTTTCACTAGATACACACACGCACACAATGCCTGCTACGAGCGTGTACCCCTCCCCGCCGAGATGTGCTGCAAGAAATTAGGGTAACTGTGGGGAGCCCTATTCTATTAATTAATTAATCAATTATATTTCCTGCCCGCCTTTGAGGGCAGGAACCCTCAAGGCAGCATACAATAATAAAACGCATACTAAAAATCAATAGGGTCTTTAAAAAACAGCCATTTATTCCTGCAAAATAATCCCTGGGGCCAGGCGCGAGATGGGGCGGCTCTCGTGATGAGGGATGCGCGCGCCGGCAAGTGACGGAAGGTCCCCGCCGGCCTCGCTCAGGCCAATCAGCTCCGCGCGCCGGCCTTAAGGGAGGACCCGTTTTCCCTTTCCACCCCACAACATCTCGCCCTTCTCCTTCTCCCGGAGGGAGCTGCTGCGATGCCGCTTTACGAGGGCCTCGGGAGCGGCGGCGAGAAAACCGCGGTGGTGATCGATCTGGGCACGGCCTTCACCAAGTAAGAGGCCTCCCCTCCCAGTCCTCGGTTGCCGCCCCTCAGCCCCACCCTGCTGGGTTCCCGAGGCGGTGTGGCTGCTTTCCCACCCCCCTTTCTTTGTTTATTATTTGTTCCATTTATCTTTTAAAATCCCAAGTATATATAACGCCCAAGGCGGCATCACACCGCCTTTCATTCCCTCACTCTTTTCCTCCACCCCCCACCTATTCTCTCCTATTCTCTCCATATTTTCAATATGTTTCTGTTTTGGCACTTTAATGGTAATTAAAATATTTAATTTGTTTTAATATAAAATTGCGTCTTCATTTTATTTATTTCCATAAAAAGGCTCACCAAAATCCTCAGCACCAGGCCCATAATGCTCTTAATCCGCCCCTGCATAGGTATGAAAGAGAACCAAAGCAGAGAATCTGAGAAGTAACTTGCAACTCAGCTGGTGAGAGTGGGAGATAGACGTTTGTATTTTTCAAAGATCAATTTGCCTGTACATAGGAATGGGTGAGAATTCGGTTGTGTGTGTTTTATAAGAAATTAGCAAAATTCACACATTTCTTTAAATGAGATGGAAAGAAATGAACTTGAGAGTTGGGGGGGGGGGGAATTGAATGCAGGAGAAAGCCAAACTGACATATTTATCTATGCAGGTCCAGGGATCTGATTTTAAAATTTGGATTTGAATCCCTGTGTATTCAGCTATCTTAGTGCTTACTTAGGGATGCCACCACTTTTTTCTGACAGGCTCGTCCTTATTAACAGCTACATGGCAGGTAGATAAATCATGGTCTTCTCCATGCTTGGAATTGGAATAGCTCCACCTATGGAATTTGGCTGGTGCAGATGAGTGAGATGTTTTTTTCTAGTTCATTTTTTTACAAGAATTTACCAAAATTCACAAATTTCTTCATGAATAGGACATGAATAGAATGTGGGAGAAAGCGATACTGACAGATTTATCCATCCCAAGGTGCAGCAAACTGTATTTGTAATTTGAGATACTTTCAAAGGTAATATGTGATACGATGGCAGGGGATAATTCCCATAAAGCTCCTGCATTGTGCCTGTTAAAATGAGGCTCTGGATTGTGGCCAGCATATTTGATATCTAAAATGTTGATTCCATTAAACCTATCTTATTTTTCGCATATTATATTTTTAAAAAGAAACATATGAAAGGACTTTCATTGGCCTTAGCAACCTCCTCTAAATTTGTAAAGAGCTTAGTCAACAGGCACATAACCATTATTTCCATAAAAAGGCTCACCAAAATCCTCAGCACCAGGCCCATAATGCTCTTAATCCGCCCCTGCATAGGTATGAAAGAGAACCAAAGCAGAGAATCTGAGAAGTAACTTGCAACTCAGCTGGTGAGAGTGGGAGATAGACGTTTGTATTTTTCAAAGATCAATTTGCCTGTACATAGGAATGGGTGAGAATTCGGTTGTGTGTGTTTATAAGAAATTAGCAAAATTCACACATTTCTTTAAATGAGATGGAAAGAAATGAACTTGAGAGTTGGGGGGGGGGGAATTGAATGCAGGAGAAAGCCAAACTGACATATTTATCTATGCAGGTCCAGGGATCTGATTTTAAAATTTGGATTTGAATCCCTGTGTATTCAGCTATCTTAGTGCTTACTTAGGGATGCCACCACTTTTTTCTGACAGGCTCGTCCTTATTAACAGCTACATGGCAGGTAGATAAATCATGGTCTTCTCCATGCTTGGAATTGGAATAGCTCCACCTATGGAATTTGGCTGGTGCAGATGAGTGAGATGTTTTTTTCTAGTTCATTTTTTTACAAGAATTTACCAAAATTCACAAATTTCTTCATGAATAGGACATGAATAGAATGTGGGAGAAAGCGATACTGACAGATTTATCCATCCCAAGGTGCAGCAAACTGTATTTGTAATTTGAGATACTTTCAAAGGTAATATGTGATACGATGGCAGGGGATAATTCCCATAAAGCTCCTGCATTGTGCCTGTTAAAATGAGGCTCTGGATTGTGGCCAGCATATTTGATATCTAAAATGTTGATTCCATTAAACCTATCTTATTTTTCGCATATTATATTTTTAAAAAGAAACATATGAAAGGACTTTCATTGGCCTTAGCAACCTCCTCTAAATTTGTAAAGAGCTTAGTCAACAGGCACATAACCATTGACAATTATGGTAGTCATTTTTCTCACAGAGAGATGGGGGGAGAGGCTGAAATGAGCAACAATTTTGTTTTAAAATTGGTCTCTCCCCAGCATTTGAAAGAATCAAATTCAGAGTTGAAAGGGTATCTTGCTCCTAGGCTGCCACCGGTATACATCTGTGTTCCTCTCTTATCAGTGGAAGGCAGGATATATGCCAGTTCTCTCACATCCAGAGCTATTTCGATGTTTATTTCAAACTGACTGAATGTGCCTTCAAATAATAATAAAAGAAAGCTTTATTTTGTTGCGGGGGGGGGAATGAAGTTTGTTGCTTTCAAAGAAGAAAAGAATCAAAGAATCAAATGTGAGCGAGAATCAAATATTTATATTCTTCAAAAGCAAAAGAATATAATTTCAGTGACATTGTTGCTAAATGGCTGTTCTTCACCGGCTTTGAGTGACAGATAAAACAGTCCTGTGTCAACTCGAAGTGGCTGCTCATCTCTAACTTCTCCTTTGCCGTCAAGGCTCTAGCAGTTTACTTCAGCTGCCTCTGTGGGGGGTGGGGGGGGTGGAGGAAACCAGGGAGAGGATACTGCCAGAAGGAAAGACAAATATATCAGCAATTAATTTGGTTCTTTGCTGCCCTTGTTGTTAGGGTGGCCACTTCTGCATCGCCAGAAAAGAGGAATTGCTTCACACACACACCAAAAGAGGACAAAAAAGACAGATATTTGCATACAATTTGTGTATGATAATGTAGAGCTATAGATGCAAATTTAGATATAATTAATATAATTTAAATGGAAATACAATCCATCTCACCCTGGTGGGGAAGACTGTGACCAGGTGACCTGTGCACCTGCTCAGTCTGCAGCCCGGGTGCAAAGTGTTGATGGGCAACTTCAAGGCCCCATCGTTCTCCCCTGGACTGGAAGAGCAGTTCAAATCGAGGACGCCTTCAAATACAAGACTGTCCTCTCAGAGCACTTCAATTAGAGGACTTCCCATAACATGGGAAATATTGCCACCCTACTTGTTTCACTGGTGTGGGTAGTGGTGTTGGGACTTGGGATTTGTTTCTGTGTTTTCAGAGATTACACATAAGTAAAAAAAAACAACCCAGTAATTTAGTGAAACCCAAATGTTGCTTTTATTAAAGAGGAGAGGAAGGACAGAAGGGATTGTTTCAAGAATGGGGAATTGCTCAGCTCATAATTAGGGCTGAAACAAAATTTTATTAGATTTCTTTTTTATCCCATCCTTCATGCAGAACATAGGGCAGTGCACACAGTTCTGCTCCTTTATCTTCACAATGATCTTACAAGGTTGATTAGGCTGTGATTTGCCTGTATCATGATGAATAGAGCTACTGTATAGGGGATGCACACACATGCCCCCCCCAAAATATCCCCATGCCCCCAGCTATCTCATAGATCATTGCATGTTCAGCCAGAAGTTCTGAATGGGGTTGTGTCACAGTCAGGACCGGTGCAAGGCAGTTTGGTGCCCTAGGCAAGATCAGATATTTAGCGCCCCCCCTCCCACTTGAGAGTGCTGTATTTTTTTTCAAGGCATTTCTGGTGCCCTCTTTAGCCCTGTGCCCTAGGCAGCTGCCTAGTTGGCCTAATGGTAGCACCGGCCCTGGTCACAGTGTCTGAGCATGCTCACAGAGCCCCTAGGATCAGAAACCCTGCCTTATCAGCATTTCCAGTCCCAGGAGCTCTGTAAGGACCCATACCCCCTCCACAGTTTAACCCTACTCATGTGCAGGTAGGCATCTGCATAGGGCTATAGTAATTGGCCCAAGGCACCAAGCAATCTTTGTGTTGAATGGACATTTCTAGCACGGCCGGTACAGCATGCTGTAGACTTTTCAACATCTAAATCTCATCCATATATAAATCTAGACTGAAATATAATATTGTGAATGAATTGTTGATATAAGCAGAGGCTGGATTTCCTTCTCTCGGGGGTGCTGTAGTTGCATCCTGTGTTGCAGATCCTGCATTGAGCAGTGGGTTGGACAAGATGACTTCCAAGGTCCCTTCCAAATCAATTAGATAGGAATGGGGGTGAGGGGTGAGATCATTTCTAAGTTCCATTAACTGTGCAGAATCTCCCATTTTGTACACATGGCTGAAAGCCCAGAATGCATTTGTGAGCTGAGATACATTGAGTGAAATGACTGGAAATTGCAGGGAAACATTTCAGCTAAAAACTAGGAGAAACCTCCTTATGGTAAGAGCTGTTTGAGAACAGAACTGACTGCCTCAGGAGCTGGTGGAATCTGTTCTTTAGATTCCACCTAAACATCAGGAAAAAATTCCTGACTGTTAGAGCAATAAGACAATGGAATCAACTACCTATGGAGATGGTGGGCTCTCCCAGTCTGGAGGCATTCAAGGTGCAACTGGACAATCATCTGTCAGGGATGCTTTGACCTGGATTCCTGCACTGAGCAGGGGGTTGGACTCGATGGCCTTGTAGGCCCCTTCCAACTCTACTTTTCTATGATTCTATGATTCTATTTAAGCAGACACTAGGCAATCTGTAAGGGACGCAATGTAAAGGTCCTGCTTCCCATATTGGCCAATCAGGTGCCTCCAGGAAGCCCCTGAGCAGGGTTTGACTATAGCTCCACAGCAGCTCATATTTAATGGCATACTTCCACTGAAACTGGAGGTTCCATATAGTCATCATGGTCATACCTAACAGTCATTGTGGATGCTACAGATATCTGTGTGAGCTTCTATTTCCAATGCAAAAACTCTATATCTGCCATTCTAGAGAAGTATCTTGGATGTATCTCGCCGATTTCAGCAGTAGGCTTGAAAATATTGTTGAATAAAAACTGTAGTGACTGGACACGTATCTTGTGAAGTTAAGTCAACACTATGTGATAATGGTTCAGTTCTGTATTATACCTATTAGACAAGGTATCCATTTGTGAATAATGCTACATGTGCAATGCCTGTCCAAGCTTTGGCAATGTCCCGGTTAGTTTACTGGAATGTTGTATATGTGGAACTGCCTTTAAAGACTGTTTAGGGAATTCAGTTGGTACAGAATATGGCTTCTCTAGGTTATGGACTGTTGATCTGATCTAACAGGGCCTTTCTTATGCTCTTAGCCTTTGTAGTAGCAGTTCTAGAGCATGTTTGAAATCACAGAAATAAAAGTTTTTGATTTCTATTAACTCAATGTTTCTGCCTTTTAGAGGTAATATGACAGAACTGACACAACGGTACCTTCACTGACTCAGTGCATTTTTTCCCTGACTGCATAGATTTTCTAATTCTGAGTATGGGGCTGAAAGCCCAATATGCAGAGTTCATTAGAGTCAATGACAGGGAATCTATATGGAGTTCTATCCTGCCTTATCATAGAGAATGTGCTTTGGCTGCATATTTGACAAGGAGTAATATCTGAATATTGATTTGGAATCAGGTTCAGGAAGCAATGTTGAAGGCCAGGTAGTAATTTTAGGAGGCAAATATAGATGTTGAAGGCCAGATGTTGAGCTAAAATCAGGAGTTGGATTTTATCTAACTACTTCGCTTGAACTGAATTGTCTTTTAGTATATTCCAATATGGATTTTGTATTGTAAGTTGTTTTTAGCTGTACTTTTATAACTGGGGTGGGGTGAGAGAATCATTTTAATACCCTTTTCAAGTTGCCAGGCCTTGTCTATATACCTATGATATCAGGGTATGGGAAGTGGGAAAACTGTGCTTGACATGGTGGATTCAATGCCTGATTCTTTTTCACAATGCAGACAGTATGAAACTACAACTGCTTTTCTTTTATTATTGATGTATTCTCCATGTACGTACCTCAACACAACAAAGATATATTCAGTTAAAGCCGATACAGTTTTTTAAAATATATATATATATCTAATTTTGATGTGTTTGTTCACAACAATGGGCTGTGTGTGAGTGCCTATATCAAGTATAGGAAGTGTTTACAAGATTGTAGTGCCTTCTAAGGCTGTGACCAGAAATTGGGGATTTATGAGTCCCAGTTATAAATGATGTTGACCGAATACTGGCATTTTAGCAGGTGCTTTCAAGTGAAGCTGGGTAGAAGATTTGCACTTGTGTCAAACACACAAGCCCTCAGACTTTTCTGTTTGAGTCTTTCCATATGCCCCCAACCTTTCAAGTACTGGGAATGGTTGTTTACAGAGGGTGGGAAGAAGAAATATCAAGTTGACTAGGCAGGTAACTGGACAGATTCAGAAAAAAATATTTTGAGGTCATTGCTGAGATGAAGTCATTATTATTTTTGAACATTGTTCCTAAGGTATGCTCAAACATGTCACAGACTCATGTCAACGCTGAAGATCACCTCCATCTCGATTTAAGTACATTCTCACAAAATATGTATTCAAATAGTTATTTTGATCAACTGTGAAGAATTGTGTCACAACATTTGGAGAAATGCATAATCCAGTGAACTAAATTCCAATCTGCACCTTATTCCAAGAGGTGTGGATCAGTGTTTTTTTTTTAATAGGAATTCACAAAGATTGAACTCCTTAAGTATCCCTACCTCTGGCTACCACAATGGCACCCACAGTGAATCTCTACTGGCCCAAGATTCTATGTCCTGCCAGCCTTGGTCCAAGAGGCTACCAGAATCTATACCAACAGATTCAGTAGAAATCAATCCAAGGAACACAAAGCGCCTGCCTGACTGCATTAACCAACTGTCCAGTAAATGAAGTATTAGGAGTAAGAGCAATCTCAAGACCATCACTTGCTATGGGGCAGATCCACAGCACAGTGTTGAAGATACTCAACTAATGTATCTGAATTCCTGGTTGGATGACATACAGTACAGGGACTGGTAATTAAACCAGCATCTAATGCAAGTATTATTGGTTGGATCCCATGTTGACACTCCCTTTTACAAGTCCATTCACATATTCTCTCTTCCAAGATCTTGCACTCCAATTCTATTTCTTGTTTTTTTGGGTTGTTTTTTTTAAAGAAGTCATTTTGGAAAACTCTCAGCCATGAAGCAGCACTAGTGCTGTTTGCTGTTTCAGCCTGTCACTAAACCAATAGAGCATTATTAGCAAACAAGTCTCTGTTAAACCTTCCAGCATTGTTAAGAAATATTCTGCAGTATTTTTCCTTCCGCCATCACAAACTTGGCTGGTTTTATGGCAATCAAGGAGAGATGGACAGGGTGGTGGTGGGCATACACACACACACACACACACACACACACACAAATACCTATAGAGCAAGTGCAAGGAACTCATCCAACTCCCAGCTGAAAACTTGAAACATTTTCAAACTGCTGAAAAGAATAGCACCAGGGAGCTTGATCAGATCCAAGGGCTTTATTAAATGGAAAGAACTAAGTAAAAAAATCATTCTCTAATCTAATGAGCAAGACTCTTGAAATCCACATTTGGAACCTACACAAATTCAATTTCTATAAATATGACAGCCAAATGTTGGCCTATAATTTAATTATTTGACTATTTATGCAATTCTGCTTGTTTGGTAGAACATATATCACACAAGAGGAATACGGGTGGCTAGACTTGGCTTACTTTTCAATCTAGTGGAATAGAACTGGATGGCATTTTTTAAATATCATCCTATTTTATATTGGCTACTAGATTTTATATTGCCTATGATAGCCTATGGTTTGCTGGGGAGGCTGGTGACTCCTTTTCCATTTCAGGTTTGGCAGGTTTTATTTGGAGCTTCATAGGAGCTATCCATGGTGCTGAACTCTGTCCCCAAAATAGGTTCACCACCATGGAGCACCATGGTTAGCTCCTATGAAGCTTCAAATAAAAGCTGCAGAATCTGTAATGGAAAAGGAGCCCCACCGAAATAGGAGTCACCAGCCTCCCCTGTAGATTTGTATGCAGAAACACACACACACACACACACACACACACACACACACGCGCGCACGAGAGAGAGAGAGAGAGAGAGAGAGAGAGAGGTTATTCATCTCTAAGAACAATGCCAGCTATTATTACTGGCTACTCTGCCTATTCATTGCTTAGGAGACCATATTACCTATCCCAGGATTACCAGCATTTGTGTCTGGTGCTGGAGGGACTGAACATCCATGTCTGCTGTCAGATCAGGCCTGGTATCAGAACACAGTACCCAGGGCAGCTGCTAGGTCCACCCAGTGCTGACACCTGCCCTGACCCCCAGCAATGGGCTTACCTGGTAATGGCAACAGCAAGCAGCATTATAATTCCCCACAATGTCCACGATGTAACATCACTCTTGGGCACTTGAATTTAATGTCCTGGAGCAGTGCTACATTGGGGGCATTGTGGGAAAATGAAATGGCTGCCCACCACTGCTAGCAGGTAAGCCATGACTGAGAACCCACCAGAGGGTACTTTGTCAAGGGCCCCTTCAAAGCTGGAGTCACATGGGGGAAGACGAAGCCTCACATTTCCTATAATATATGCTTAGGTTAGGCCCTAACATGCTTCCAATCCCAGCCCAGCATATCGATCTCTGTCTTGTATCTTCCCTGTCCAAATATAGGGCAGTGGGTGTCTCATTTGGACCAGTAATTACCCACCAAGTCACTTGCAAAGATACACAGTACCAAATGTCACCCTCCCATCTTACAATGCCAAAAAGAAGAGCAGCCAGCTTGGAAATCAAAGAGGGACCTGTGGAGCTTTGAAGAACTACTATCCCTGCAGGAATAATCAGAGACAAAGAAGAGGAATACAGCTTTCTGCTCCAGAGATATTGCTGATATCAAATGGAGATACAGTGCCACTCTATATCTCTTACTGTGGCATAGTCAAGAAAAGAAGAGATGTAGGTCTGTCCATGTACTAAGGGAGAAAGAAATGAAATAATTAGTCAAATCCATCAGTGGGAGTCAGGTTATAATTGTGAAACATAATGTCATTTCTTTTTTGGTTGCCTGCTTTTTCTCTCTCATCTTCCAGCATTGGAAGAGAAATAACAGCAGGTTTAACGATATCGACAGACCCTTGTCTCGTATGTAAAACTGTTCTCTATCCAAACGTATTGGGGGCTTTAGGGCACTGAGAGGGAGCAAGACTGAAGTTTCATTAATACATCCCCTTAAGCAAGCACTCAGACTGGCTCACTCGCCCAGCTGTCTGCATCCCTTCTGGCTGAAAATGCCAGGGCAAGAATCTCAGAACCAGCTGACATAGGGAGGGAGAGCAGGGGGATACGATTAAATTGTATATTTCCCCATGTGTTTATTATAAGCAGTGCTTGATCTGTTTCTTGTGGTTGTTTTGTTTATTTCTTTGTTTCTATGTGGCAATTTATAAAAATATATTAAAAGGTTATCAAATTGTATATCTTTCATCATATGCACAATAAATATACAGGAACACAGTGATCATTAGAAAATGTATTCTTAAATGTCATAGAAAAGTATTTTCCTCCCAGGCCACATCTTATTATGATGCTCCAGCAGCAGCAATACTATTTTGGATGGGAGAGAAAAAGCCACCTTGCTTGAACATTTGGGACTAATACAGCGATGCCATTTGCTACAGTGTTTTCATGAGATCCACAATGTTTAGCCCTTTTGGCATCATTTTACAGTTGCCATAGCATCTTCTTATAGTACCTTTCACATCATCTTTCTAACTCTGTAAATGTACAAAGAAATACTGGTATTGGCCCACCAGCATCATGGCACTATATTATATATTTGCCAGCACACAATATATACTATCTTACTATATAAATGTGAAAGTTTGTCTGTGGCCGGCCGGCTGTGTACGGTACGCATGTGTCGCATAGGCTCCTACACGGTTGGACGGATCCGCCCCAAACTTGGCACGCTGCACGCATACTCTCCATCACCCGAGGACAAAGACTGACAGGTTCAAATCTCCAAAAAACCCTCGCTGCGTCTGTATGGCCCAAAATAGATGAGAGCCAATGGCATCATTAGTGGTGGGGCCGAGCCTGGAGTCGGGTGGAGGCTCGCTCTGGGCTCAGCCCTCCGCGAGCGGTGGTGGACCGATCTCGCTCTTCAGAGCGGCGCGGAGTGTTCTCCGCGCCGCTCGAGCCGCCGCCAGAGAAACCCCCACGCACGCACGCACGCCGCCACCAGACCCCCCCCTGCCCCCCGCCGCTGCCTGCGCGCCACCGCCACCACCAGAGCCACTGTTGCCCTGGTTTCACCTGCCAAAAACAGAGCGCGGGGGTCCAGCGCGACGGAGCAGGGTTCCGTCACGTCACTTCCTCCGCGCCAGAAGTGATGCAACGGGACCCATCGGACAGGCAAGGAAGGCTCTCCGCTCCGCGGAGAGCCCAGGTAAAGCCTGCGGGGGTGGCAAAGAGCCCACGCGGACACAAGCAGGCCCAGTTCGGGCCTCACTTGTGTCTGCCAGGCTACTCGGACACCCCTACTTGGAATGTTCACAGGGGCCATTCAGGAGCGGTTATGCAAATTGGTCCTACGTCAAAATAGAATGTTCGTATGAACTGCCACCACAGGGGCCCAATCAGGAGAGGATATGCAAATTTCTCCTACGTGAAAACAGAATGTTCATATGAACTGTAGCTGGGGCCTACATGGGGGGAGGGAGCTGGAATTTCATTGTTGTGTAGTCCCGAGGGGGAGGGGGAACAGGGATTTCATTGTTGTGTAGTCCCAAGGGGGAGGGGGAACAGGGATTTCATTGGGTAGTCCCTGGGGGGAGCAGGGAATTCAATGTTGTGTGATCCCAGGGGAGCAGGGATGTCATTGTTGTGCAGTCCTGGGGGGAGGAGCTGGGATTTCATCGTGTGGTCCTGCCCGGGGCGGGGAGCAGGAATTTCATTGTGAAGTCCCGGGGGGAGCTGGGATTCCACTGTGTAGTACTGGGGGGGGGGGGCGACACTGGGATTTCATTGTGTGGTCCCAGAGGGGGGAGCAGGGATTTCATTGCTGTGTGGTCCCGGGGGAGCAGGGATTTCATTGCTGTGTAGTCCCGGGGGGGAGCTGGGATTTCATTGTGTGGTCCCGGTGGGGGGGGGAGCAGGGATTTCATTGTGTAGTCCTGGGGGAAAGGGAACAGGGATTTCATTGCGTAGGCCAGGGGGGGAGCAGGGATTTCATTGTGTAGTCCTGGGTGGGGGGAAGCAGGGATTTCATTGTGCAGTTCCGGAGGAGCAGGTAGTCCTGGGGGAGCTGGGATTTCATTGTGTAATCCTGGGGGAGCTGGGATTCCATTATGTAGTCCCGGGGGACCTTTCCTTTGGAGGGATTCAAAACAGTGGACAGCTACCTTAAGGAATTTCGAACAAATAGTGCCTATAGGAAAATGACGACCCGTGCAACGCCGGGTAAAAAAAAGCTAGTATTATATATTTGCCAGTGTGGTCTTGTAACACCTGAAGCTGTATCAAGTTTTAACATACCATTCCTTCTTCCATCCAATCTGCAAACCCCCTTCCCTCATCACTAAATTGCTTTTTAGCCTCCCTCCCCACTCAAAGTTTGTGAGTTTAGCAAAGGGACCTGCTGAAGAGGATACAACCTCATCGGATTGTTCCCAATGGGCTGAATCCAACATTAGTCTAACTTAAGTCCCATTAATGTCAATGGATCTACCCTAAATAGGACTAACATTGGATACAACCCAACTGATGTATTATTGTTGTGTTGTTGTTGTTGTTGTTGTATTATTTTCAATAAATTTTATTGAATTTTTTTCAGTCCAAGCAAATTAATTACAAATAATAACAAATAATAACAAAATAATGGCAAATACAACATTGTGCACCCCCCACCCTCTTGGGACCAAGTTATATTTCCCAAAAGATATCAGATATTATTCTGTATTCCAAAAATGTAACAAATCTTGACAAGGTTCGTTCCCCTTCCCCCTCACCAACACATAATCCAGAAATTTACCCCACAATCACTTTTGTGAGCCAACTGAACTGATGTTTTCTATTGCTTGAAGATGCATAAATCAACTGGGCTAGACTGCAGCCACTGACTGCAGTCAGTGTGGGAGTTTCGATGAGGAGACAAGGAATTTTCCTATCTGCATAGGTTTCCTGTTTTGTGGACCCATTTAGCATCCTTCATTTAAGTGATTGGAAAAGCTCACTTCTGCTTTGTGTGCCATGTGCTCATTGTATCAAGTGCAGGCTCTAGATTAGAGCTGTATTTAAAATCAGGAGCCCTGATACACCAAGGGCCAAACTACATGCAATGTTATTCAGGTGGTTTGCTCTTGAGTGCAAGATTTTTCTTTCACAAACAGCCAGCAGTGGGGGATCCAGATTGGGATGACAGCAAGAGGCAAAGGGTTAAAGCCCTCCCCGTATGCCATCATCCCACTTGGACACCCCCCTCCCCAACTGGCTACTTGTGAAAGAAAATCTTGTACTCAGTGACAAACCATGTCAATAATGCCATGTGTTTTTGGTTCTAAGGCTTCAAGCCTATTATCTGGGAGTAAGCTCAACTGAAGACAATGGGACATATTTCTGCACAAACATGCATAGGATTTTTCTGCACCTTAGACCAAGGGTGGGCAACCTCAGGTCCTTCAGATATTGTTGGCCCCAGCCAGCATGGCCAATGGTCAGCGGTGATGGCAGTTGCAGTCCAACAACATCTGGAGGGCTTCAGATTGCCCACTCCTGCCTTAGACTATTGTCTGTTGGTAAATAGAAATCACTAGAATAGCAGTCTTGTCCCCAAACAACAAATATCTATTATCCCATGTGGGTCAGATGACACTTTTGTACCTATGCTAGTAGGATATAGCTAGCATATGAGTTATACAGAACTATTTTTCCTGGCAGGTGAAACAGAATATTCCTTTTGTAGTCTCATGAGGATCTTCTTAGGACAACAAAACCAATTTATGTGTGACACAAGGTCATGCTTTCAACACAGTGGAAACTGTGCTGTATTCATTAGCATGTGCCCCAACAGTGGTAAATGCATTTTGCATAAATACCATGACAGCACTCCCTGATACACGGAAAGGGCTCTAGTGTAAAATCCCCCCCCCCCATTGTTGCAATACATGGTCATGCATTCCTTTCTTTGAGTCATTCTCTGCAAGCAAGACATCAACACTTCTGTATACCAAGCTATTAAAATCAAATTAGGGCACAATCCTATGGATATTTAGATAGAAAAAAGTCCTACAACTCCCAGCCATGTTGGGAGTGGTAGGAATTTATTTACTTTTTTGGTCTAAATATCCATAGGATTGCACCTTTAGGTAACTACGAGTCATCACATTTACCTTGAGTGAAGCCAAAGCGAATGACTCCTGCCATTCTAGCTTGGGCTGGTCTATATGTAATCAGCACCAGTTACTGCAGCTGCCTATGCTGGTTCAGTTTGCCAGCCATTGTGTGCACTACCTCCATGCTACCAATAGCTACCTGGGAGTGGTGGTAAGAGACTCTGCTTGCAAACCACCTCAATGTTATGGATATAAGATGGAGCAAATAGCACACAACAAAGACGCTCTGCCGTGGCGTCCGCATGGGGAGCTCAACATGTAGACCAGGAATGGAAAACATGTGGCCCTCCAGGTGTTATTGAACTCCAACTCCCATCATCCCACCCATTGATTCTGCTGGCTAGGGCTGATGGGAGCTGACGTTCCAACAATATCTGGAAGGCCGCACGTTACCCACACCTGATGTAGACTAAGCCTAACCATTTGAATGCTTATTTTTGAGGGCACACGTAGGGGGGGGGGATTTTACACTAGAGCCCTTTCCGTGTATCAGGGAGTGCTGTCATGGTATTTATGCAAAATGCATTTACCACTGTTGGGGCACATGCTAATGAATACAGCACAGTTTCCACTGTGTTGAAAGCATGACCTTGTGTCACACATAAATGCAATTGTGGGAAAAGGAGGAGGAGGAGTTGGAAAGGTGATATGTGCAGGGAAATGGCCCTTCAAGTTTCATTTGTTTTTGTCTTTAGAACCATTAAGCTTATGCACAGGTTCGCTGGTGCGAAGGAGCAAAGGAGTGGAGATTTTTAAACAAGTAATTCACAGCTCCTTCCCAAAAGCCAAAGCAACCTCCCCCCCACACACACACACCGTGCTGACTTTTGCAGGAGTAGGCACCATTGAAGACAATGTGATTTACTTCTGAGTAGACATGTATATCGGTGCGTTTTCAGCGAGTTGTTCCTTGCAGCCCCTCTCCCATGGTCAACCCCCCCCCACTGCACCCTGCTTTGGGCCCACCTAATTTCCCCACCCCCCCGGCTCTGCACTTCAAGCAGTGTCAGGCAACTGGATCTAGCCATTCTTTAAATCAGCCTTCCCCAACCTGGTGCCATCCAGATCTGTTGAACTGCAACTCCCAGCATCCCCCAGCCAGCAGGAAAACAAAACGAAATGTGCTCCTGTTCATTTATTTATTTATTTATTATATTTATACCCCGCCTTTTTTCCTGCAAGGAACCCAAGGCGGCTTACATAATCCTCCTCCTCTCCATTTTATCCTCACAACAACCCTGTGAGGTAGGTTAGGCTGAGAGTCAGTGACTGGCCCAATGTCACCCAGTGAGTTTCATGGCCGAGTGGGGACTAGAACCTGGATCTCCTGAGTCCAACACTCTCACCACTACGCCACACTGGCTCATGTTTGCATTCAGGTTGCGAACAGGGCAAGTTCAGACGATTTGCAAACGGAAACAAAACATCCCTAGTTGGGGAAGGCTCATTTAAATTAACCACAATGCTTCTGACCTAGCATTGCTCTGGTGCATTGTGGGATATTAAAAGGGTGGCTAGACACAGCTCTCCACAGCCAGGTTGCTACCACAACCAAGCCCCTCTGACAGACGAGGGGTCCTGATAGAATCATAGAATCAAAGAAAAGTAGAGTTGGAAGGGGCCTACAAGGCCATCGAGTCCAACCCCCTGCTCAATGCAGGAATCCAGGTCAAAGCATTCTGACAGATGTCTGTCCAGCTGCACCTTGAATGCCTCCAGAGTGGGAGAGCCCACCACCTCCCTAGGTAGTTGATTCCATTGTCTTAATGCTCTGACAGTCAGGAAATTTTTCCTGATGTTTAGGTGGAATCTAGGTTCCTGTAACTTGAGCCCATTATTCCGTCACTGCAAACTGGGATGATCGAGAAGAGATCCTGGCCCTCCTCTCCTCCCTTCAAGTACTGGAAGAGTGCGATCATATCTCCCCTCAGTCTCCTCTTCTGAAGGCTAAACATGCCCAGTTCTTTCAGTCTCTCCTCATAGGGCCTTGTTTCCAGTCCCTTTATCATCCTTGTTGCCCTCCTCTGAACCCTCTTCAGTTTGTCTACGTCCTTCTTAAAGTGAGGTGCCCAGAACTGGACGCAGTACTCAAGATGAGGCCTAACCAGTGCCGAGTAAAGGGGAATTATCACTTCCCACGATTTGGAAGTTATGCTTCTATTAATGCAGCCCAAAATAGCATTTGCCTTCTTTGCAGCCACATCGCATTGCTGGCTCATATTCAGTTTGTGATCTACCACAATTCCAAGATCCTTCTCACTTGTAGTATTGTTGAGCCAAGTGTCCCCCATTCTGTAACTCTGCATTTGGTTTCCTCTCCCTAGGTGCAGCACTTGGCATTTATCCCTATTAAATTTCATTCTGTTGTTCTCGGCCCAGTGCTCCAGCCTATCGAGGTCACTTTGAATTTTGTTTCTGTCTTCCAGAGTATTAGCTGTTCCACCCAACTTTGTGTCATCTGCAAATTTGATAAGCATTCCCTGTATCTCCTGATCCAAGTCATTAATAAAAATGTTGAAGAGCACTGGGCCCAGGACCGAGCCCTGTGGTACCCCGCTCATTACCTCTCCCCAGTTTGAGAAAGAACCATTGATAAGCACTCTTTGAGTCCGATTCTGTAGCCAATTGTGGATCCACCTGATAGTTGTTCCATCTAGCCCACTTTTAGCTAGCTTGCTAATCAGGATATCACGAGGCACTTTGTCGAAAGCTTTGTTGAAGTCCAGATATATTATGTCCACCGCATTCCCACAGTCCACAAGGGAGGTTACCCGATCAAAAAATGAGATCAGATTAGTCTGGCAGGATTTGTTCTTGACGAATCCATGCTGGCTTCTAGTAATCACTGCATTGTTTTCAAGGTGCTTGCAGACTGACTTCCTTATAAGCTGCTCCAAAAATTTCCCAGGGATTGATGTCAGACTGACTGGCCTATAGTTCCCAGGTTCTTCCTTCTTGCCCTTTTTGAAGATGGGAACAACATTTGCCCTCCTCCAGTCATCTGGCATTTCACCTGTCCTCCATGATTTCTCAAAGATAATAGACAGTGGTTCTGAGAGTTCTTCTGCCAGTTCCTTTATTACTCTAGGATGCAGCTCATCAGGCCCTGGAGATTTAAACTCGTTCAGAGTAATCAGGTGCTCCTTGACCATTTGCCTATCAATCTCAAGCTGCAATCCTGCCCCTTCAGTCTGCACTTCAGGTTTGCAAGGGGGGTCATAGACCCTCTTTTGGGAGAAGACCGAGCCGAAGTAGGAATTGAACACTTCTGCCTTTTCTTTGTCTTCTGTTATCAATTTGCCATCCTCATTGAGTAGTTGAACCACCATTTCTTTCCTCTGTCTTTTACTGTGCATGTATCTGAAGAAAGCTTTCTTTCTTGTTGTTTTTAGCATCCCTCGCTAACCTTAGCTCATTCTCAGCTTTAGCCTTCCTGACACTGTTCCTGCAGTTCTGTGCTACCTGCTGCCTGTACTCTTCCCTTGTAGCCTGTCCTTCCTTCCACTTCCTATACATGTCCTTGTTTGTTTTCAGGTCATCTTTGAGTTTATTGTGAAGCCACATTGGCTTCTTCTGTTGCCCTCTGCCTTTTTTCCTTGTGGGAATTGTTTGCAATTGTGCTTTTAAAATTTCCTTTTTTAAAAACTCCCACCCATCCTGGGCTCCTTTTCTCATTAGAGTCGTTTGCCATGGTATCTTACTAATCATTGTTCTGAGCTTATTAAAATGTGCTTTCCTAAAATCCAGGGTACGTGTTTGGCTACACTCCGCTTTTGCTCCCCTTAGAATCAAGAACTCAAGTATAACATGGTCACTTTCCCCCAGAGTTCCCGAAACTGCCACTTTATCCACTAACTCGTCTCTGTTGGTTAGAATCAGGTCAAGGATAGCCGATCCTCTAGTTCCTTCCTCCACTATCTGTAGGAGGAAGTTATCAGCAGCACAACTCAGGAATTTCTTGGAGGAGCCATGTTTGGCTGAATAAGTCTCCCAGCAGATATCAGGGAAATTGAAGTCACCCATTACTACCACATCGTGCCTCCTTGAAACAATTGCAATTTGCTTTTCAAAAGTTTCATCCTCGTCTTCTCCTTGATTGGGTGGTCGGTAGTAGACTCCAACCACCATGTTCATTTTATTCTTTGCCCCCTTTATTTTAACCCAGATGCTCTCAATGGGGCTGCCAAGCTCCTCTTCCTGTATATCTGTGCAGAGATACGTATCTTTAACATACAGCACAACTCCACCTCCCTTTCTGTTGCTTTTGTTCCTTTTGAACAAGTTATACCCTTCAATTGCTGTAATCCAGTCATGGGAGTCATCCCACTGGGTTTCAGTTATCCCTATCAAGTCGTACTTGCCCTCATGTATCAAGAGTTCAAGTTCGTCTTGTTTGTTGCCCATACTCTGGGCATCCTTCTGATGAAGTGGACAAGGTGCATTCATCTGTGAGGCGACACTGCTGTTGATCCTTGCCGTCCTGGCTATATGAGCTGCAGGGAGAGACTGGGGAGGGGATAGGCGGGTGAATGCCTCCCTCGAGGAGGCAGTGATGCCATCAGCCTCAAGGAGGCAGTAGACCGCTTCTAAGAAAGCCCTCCTTGGATCCCCGGTTTAACAACTTTCCCATCTCCATGTACCATTCGGGAAGGTGATCGAGCGGTGGTGGGTGCTCAGTTGAAGGCACACTGGAGAAGCCGATTATTTAGATCCGTGCCAGTCGGGCTCAGTCTGGACATGGACGGAGACGGCCTTGGTCGCCTGGTGGATGTATGAGAGGCTTTGGATAGGGGCCAATGTCCTTTAGTCCTCCTCGATCTCGCGGCTTTGATACGTTGACCATGGTATCCTCCTGGACCGACTGGAGGTTGGGCTTGGGAGGCACTGTATGCAGTTGTTTCGGTCCTTCTCTCTGGAAGGTACCAGAGGTATTCTCGGGAGGAGCTTCGGACCCCGGCTGCTCATTGTGGTGGCCGCAGGGTTTCCCATCACATCACATCCTCATCATCAATTTTCAGCTGCCCCGTTCAACTTGAGCCTATTCAGGTTGGTGGGGTGCTGAGTGTCCAGGCATAGGTTAAAATGTGTTAACGACCGCAGTTAGACCCGTTTTTCTTGTTTATCTTGGTCCTCCTCTCGGCCTAGACTACTGTACTGCGCTTCTACGTGGGTTACCTTGAAGACGGTTCGGAAGGCTGCAGCTGCGTACAGAACGCAGCGGCTCGCCTGGTTAAGGCATCCGCCGGCGGGATCAACATCACGCCAGTGATGAAGGATTTGCACTAGCTACCAGTTGCTTGCCGAGCCGAATCAAGGATGGTTGGTTTCTGACCTTTAAAACCCTATACGGCTTCGGTCCAGTTTCTCTCAAGGAAGCGTCTCCAGCAACACCAGTGGGCCGCTCAACAAGATCTTGCACGGATGGCCTTCTCCTTTGTCCCTTCAGCCAGAGCAGCTAGGACTGGTGGGACGAGGAAGAGGCCTTTTCTGTGGCGGGCCCCCGCTACTGTGGAACTCTCTCCCGAGTGACTCCGCCATGCCCCCTCTGATGAGCTTCCGTCGCCTCATTAAAACCTGGTGTTCAGGCGGGAATATGGGGTGGGTTAAGATTTTTAAATTTTTATATTGTTTTAATGTATTTTATTGTATTTCTGTATTTTATTGCTGGTACATCGTCCCAGGGTGGCCGGTTGCCGGCCAGATGGGCGATAAATAAATATTAATAATAAATAATAAATAAATAATAAAATTAGTATAGAGACATTGAAGACTATGTGCTTTATAGTCCGACTTTTTCCCTACATTTTGTGGTAGACTATCATTGGGCACCGCTGGAGCTGTTCTCTCCGTTGTGGCACAGAGGCCTTCTTCCATTGGTACCCCTGAGTTTATGTCTCCTCCCCTGTTGGATTCAGTTTAAAGCCCTCCTGATTAAGTTCCTCATGCTGTGACCAAACACATTCTTCCCAGTCCTTGTGAGGTGCAACCCATCCTTTGCCAGCAGTCCTTCTTCCAGGAAGTGTAGCCCGTGGTCCCAGAATCCAAATCTCTCACGTCGGCACCACCTTCATAGCCAGTCATTCACTCTGAGTATTTTTCTTTCCCTTTCTATGCCTCTTCCAAGTACTGGAAGGATGGATGAGAAGACTATCTGGGCCCCAAAGTTCTTGAGTTCCCTTCTCAACTCTTCAAAGTCTGCCATGATTTCTTTGTAACTCCGCTTGGCAGTATCATTTGTACACATGTGGAAGAGAAGAAAGGGGTATGTGTCGGTGGGCTGTATGAGCCTCGGCAGCTGCTCTGTCACATCCTTAATCCGTGCCCCGGGGAGACAGCACACCTGGCGAGTCCATGGGTCTTCGCGACATACTTTGGCTTCAATCCCCCGCAGGAGGGAGTCTCCCACAACTAGTACTCTTCTCTTTCTCTTGCTGTAGGCCTTGGTTTAATTGCCTCCATTTGACTGACCTTCAGATTCTTGCTCGCTGTCACGTTGGGTGCCCGGTAATTCGTCCTCTGCAGGCTGTCCTCTGCTCTCGTCCTCAAGTACCTGGAAGCGGTTCCATAGCTCCACTGCTTCCACAGGCACAGAATGTCTTCTAGTTCTTCTGCTCCTAACAGTCACCCTTTTCCAGGGAGTGCCCCCTACATTATTTTCCCTTGCCTCAGCAGTCTCCGACTCCACTTCATCCTGCCATTGCCCTTCTGGCTCATGTTCTACGCTTTGGTGCTGTAGATCCACCGTTCTGTCTAAGAACTCTTCACTTTCTCTTATACTCCTGAGGGTTGACACTTGCTGCTCCAGTCCTCCAACCTTTTCTTCCAACAGCGTGACCAGCTTGCACTTGTTGCACGTGTAGGCCATGTTGATCTCCGGCAGGAAAACAAACATTGCACATACATTGCAGGTCACCACAACTGCAGATTCCTTTCCTTCCATAGTGTTCTGTTCCCTTTATGTTTCTGCCTTTCTAGAAAATGTCTTAGGGACCTCCCCCTTGACCTCCCCTGCTGAACTCCGCTGCCAAATTCCTGTTTGCTCTCCCTGTGCACTTGCTCTGTTCGCTCGCTCTCTGGGAGCCTGCTTGCCTTATCACAGTCCCAAAAACAGCTGGCACCTTTCTCCTGTGCTCCTGCTCAGAGGACACTTCGCCCAGGGCCCTCTCAAACTTGATGCTTTCTGTGGATTGGCTTTCTGGTTTGAGCAATCTGGAGCGACTGGCTCTACAGGCGCCTTCTGAAGTACACTTGCGCTCTGCTACTGATGCACTTTGTTCCAAATTGTACACTCACTGTGGATTGGTCTGTGGGAGGCTGATGTGTGAGTACTCAAGCCTTCTGGCAGGAGGGTTGGACTAGATGACATTTCAGTCCCCTTCCAGTTCTGTGATTCTATGATTTAACATTTGCACAAGCCCGATTCACTTCAGCATCCATGATCCTCACTTGCATGCCATTGGGCGGATTACTCCAGGAATTATATTCGTCAGGCTTGAAGTAAATAAGTAAGTTTATGTGTCAAAGCAGGAGGAGTGGTATTAGCTGTGATGGCAGTAATTACGAGATTTGTTCAGCCTAAGTGACTATTCTCCTCACCCTAATCAAAATTACTTGAATCTCATGCAGACAAACATTTCTGAGAATGCTTCCTTTGCACTTGTGTGACATATAATCTTTTCCGGTCTGTACGTGTTCCTGAACACAAGTTGCTGCTTAGCCGCCTTCTTCTTTTTTTGAAATTAATAAAAAGGTCAGGTTCCAGTTGAGAAGGGCTTACACTTGGAAAATACACAAACATCCTGCAATGTTTAAGGTCTGATGTTTTCTGCTGCTATTAGCTGCCCAGTCCCAAGTCAACTGAATCCCATGAGCGTGCGTGCGTGTGCACACACACACACACACACACACGGCCATAGCTCAGCTGCAGATGTTTATTCATAGAAGCATATGCACATTTAAAATGACAATTTTGTCATTTAACTATCACTGAGGCTGAGCTAAAAAGGAAAACAAAACAGCAATGAGGAAGCAAAATTTGGCTCTGACAGTTCAAGTGGAATAGTTGGCAATCCTCCATGTTATCCGGGTAGGGCCAAGGCTAGCACCAGGTTTGAGATAAACCGCCCCCTTCCCTGTGAGCTCACCAAGTGGGAAGAAGGGTGTTCAGAAGTGGGAATGGACAGTGGCTGGCAGGCACCCTGTTGCTCTGAAGATAAGCGTCAGGTGAAGCCGCTGTAGCAGCCACTGCCACTATCACCTTCATTTCCCCAGGATACCTCTTGGTCCTATGTTGGGGCACAAAGGCACTCTGGAGGAATGAAGATGGCAGCTGCA
Organism: Shinisaurus crocodilurus; assembly: GCA_021292165.1. Lineage (NCBI taxonomy): Eukaryota > Metazoa > Chordata > Lepidosauria > Squamata > Shinisauridae > Shinisaurus > Shinisaurus crocodilurus. The sequence continues at coordinate 255,390,489 of CM037878.1, read as the reverse complement.
GCCATCTCACATGATGCTTCTCTTAAGAGCACCACCACACGTTTTAAAGTAAAACAATTGTTTTAAAGGGGAAACCACTAACAGCAGTGGTGGGCCCTCTTATAGGGATGGGCAGAATGTAGAACTCCAGATGTTTTGGACATCAACTCCCAGCATTCCTGCCCATTGGTCATGCTGGCTGGGACTTCTGGGAGTTGATGTCCAAAACTTCAGAAGGAAATCTACCTTCTGCCCACTCTCTAGAGCCTGTGGGCCCTGGTATCTTCTCTAACATGTAGGATGCTGATGCCAGGCCTAGGTAGGGCTGGCTTTCACTGGGTGGGCAAAGTGCTGGGGCTACCCTTTGTAGGGACTTTCTGTTGTAGGGACCTACCTTGTGCATGTGGTTTTGCAATTTATGTATTTATTTATTCAGCACATGTATATCTCACTGTTCACAGTGGTTTAAAAACAATGAAGGCACCGGACACAAGCACATGTGAATATACAAAACAGCACAGTCAAAATTGAGGAAATTAAGCCAAGTTTGAGGTCGTGGAGAGACACATAATAACTACCCACTCAGGAAAGACCAGTCTGACAAATAACATTTTAAAGCTTTCTTAGAGGCCTGCACTGAAGGTGTAAGGTGCAAAGCAGCAGGAAGGGAGTTCAAGAACTGAAGGGCCACCACTTAGAAAGCCCTGTCCTCTTTACTCTCTAATCTAGCTATTCTAATCATCAGGCTTATAACAGAAAGACAGGATGGAGAAAATAGGAGTGGCAGAAGCAGAATAAAGGCTGGAATGAGTGTGGTGAGGCGGAGGAGGCAGCAAAGCAGAGCACTGCTGCCCCCCAAAGTTGTCTTGAAATGAAAGGAAATCAGAACCAACCAGAAGCTGTAGTCGACAGAGATCCAGGAAATGGTTTGGGGGCACTGTTACTGGAAATCTTGAACAATGAATCCTGACCAAAGGTAAAGCTCCCATGCATTAACAATGTGCATGACATCAGAGGCAGAAATTCAATAGGTAAACCTTTCCTCCATGTGCACCTGTAGCGATAGGGAAAATATCTATTGAACATTTCCATATGTTTTGTCAATTTATAAGCTCAGAAATATCCTGCCTGTGGGGGGGGGGGATGTTGGCAAATAGGTGAGTGTTGAGTGTGGACCTGTATGTGTGGTCTACTAGAGACAAGACTGTGGGATGGGAATCTGAGGGACTGGTGTTCAGATCTCCACTTGGCCATGAAGCTCACTGGTTGATCTTGGGCCAGTCACCGTCTCTCAGCCTAACCTATCTCACAAGGTTGCTGTGAAGATTAAATGGTGATGGGAGAGAAGAACCATCTACACCAGTGTTCTCCAACCTTGGGTCCCCAGATGTCTTTGGCCTACAACTCCCAGCATGCCCCAGCCAGCATAGCTGGGGCATGCTGGGAGTTGTAGGCCAAAGACATCTGGGGACCCAAGGTTGGAGAACACTGATCTACACCACTCTGAGCTCACTGGATGAAGGACAGATACAATCAAACAATACACAAATCTTTTTTCTTTCTTTCAACAGTTAAAAAACGAAACCAAAAATAAAACCCAGGTTAAGTGATGCTCAGGGATGGGGACTCGGACTCGAGCACTCGACTCGTGAGTCGGACTGAGTCCCCCCTCTGACTCGACTCGGACTCGAGTCCCAATATTTTTAATGGGACTCGAGAGTCGACTCGGGACTCGAGACCAAGGACTCCTCAACATCCCTGGGCTGTGCCAGAAGGAGTGGAGAGGAGCGTGATTGCCAGCGAAGAGCGCATGGAAGCGAGGTGCGCTGCTGCTTGGCCACTATGGACGGCTACCAGGAGTGCAGCCCCAACAGTGTGTCAAGATTTATTTTGATTGATGTGTTGCGTACTTGGGAGAGGCAGAAGAAGGACCTGAGATTACTCTGTGTGGCTGCTCTGAGTGTGTTTCTGGTTCCAGCAAGTTCATCACCAGTGGAGCAGGTGTTCAGTGAGGGTGGAATTGTGATGAGATCTCACCGTTCCAGAATGGGGGCCAAACATTTAGAAAAAATCATGTTCCTCAAATGCAACATGGATAAGTTTTAGGAAGTACAGCAAGTTTATTTTTTAAAATCATTTTTCTAAAATGCAGCCTTTCAGACATTTTGGGTTTGGCTGCCTCTGCCTGCCTGTCTGGGGTTCCCAGCCTCCTCTGTCTGCCTGGTCTCTTCTTGACCAGTTCAACAGTTAATTTGTCCAAGACAAAGGCCTCTGCCTGCCTGCTTTGGGGTTCCCTGCCTCCTCTGCCTGCCTGGTTATTTTGGGTTTTTCTGCCTGGTCTGTTCTTGCCAAAATCAGTTGCAGAGTTTTGAAATAAGAAGGCACACTTGTGCCTAGAATTCATTTAAACCACACATCTGAAGTAGCTTTATTTTGTTGGGAAAAACCCCCACTGATTTTAATAGGGACTCGTGGAGTCAGCTTTGGGAGTGACTCGTGACTCGTGACTCGTGAGTCACCATTTTGGACCAAGGACTCGGACTCGGACTCGAGACTCAGGTCCAAAGACTCGTGACTCGACTCGTGACTCGAGACCAAGGACTCTTCAACATCCCTGGTGATGCTAACCTGGGAAGGAACTTATTAGCTGTATTCTAATGGGATGATAATGTCTGTAGTCAAGCTGTGTATTTGTTCATCAGCTACTCTTAACAGGCTGGCCCCTACTTGGTCCACAAGTGTAGCCTGCAGTGAACTGCCTCTGCTGCTCTTCTTTCATCCAACGTAAGGGTTAAGTCTTGTAGAACTGATTTGTTCTTCGGCTGCCAAGATGGTTGGGTTTCTGGTTTTCCTTCCTTGCAATTTTAATATATTGTTTTATTCTTTAATCCCCTCTAAGACTCTTTAAGCTCTCTGAGCCATTGAAATAATCTTTCTCCTCGTCTCCCCCCAGCCCCCGCTCTCCTTACCCCTACCCAAGAGCTGCAGTTAGATAGCCTTGTTTATTTTCTCTGTGTAGCCATAGAAGATTTGATTGATTGCGCTAAGACAGGTTTTGAAATGGATATTTCAACAACTCCAATGCTAGTTGTCACAACGCTTAAGTATGAATGTGTTTGGATGTTGTACACATCTCCGGAGACTAACTGGAAAAGGAAAATAAACATTGAATAACAAAATCAAATAAAAATGCATTTAAAAATAATAACAACAATGGGCCAAACCTGCCCAATGTGTCATTTTCTTCACCGGATAGCTCACGTTCTTAGCAACACCAACATTTTCTGAATAATGGTAGACTGTGCATGCACAAACCACATACACATATATTAAACATCCACTACTCCAATGTTAAGATCCAAAGGCACAGATAACATAGGGATATATTGTTCTAAGAAGATACTGGTATTTTCTTAGATAGAAACAAATTTTCTGTGTGATCTATTTTCAAAATTCATTTTCCTTTATTAATATTAAAATTTTTGAAACAAAAACTGAAAAGTCTGCATAAATATCCTGGGTATCTTTCCTAGTTAATCCTTTCTGGTGATATAATTCATATCTGGTGCACTCACCTAGCAGTAGATAGTAAGGCTAGAATGATTTTCCCATTTGCTTTTTCAAAAAAAATATACAATATATGGGAAAGCATTAAGAACCAGAGGTGGTGTTAGGCGGTGGCCCACTCGGTCTGGAGCCCTGAATCTTTAATTTGGACCCCCGAATCGCTGGGAGGCCATCTGCCCCACCACCCTGCTGTCCATGGGCACTTGTTGAAATAAAGGTAGAGTGGCCCTGATGGTCTCTATTGATCCCACTGGATTAGATGGCCTTTTGCTCACATGTGCTTCCCCTCTTTCTGCCTCCCTTGAGTCTTTCTGCCTGAGGTTTTTTTCTGAAATCAAATGCCCTCCTTTCCAATGTCCATATATCCCTTTTTTACTAATAAGGGTGTCGTTGGGAGACAGGGTCCTTTACAGACACACTCTGAGAGAGACTTTAGAGCATATGCAAATTAGCATATGACAATTTGTGATGCTTTTTTTGGTCCTGTGGGCCTGAGCCCTGGATCTTTTCAGTACCGTACCTGTTAAGAACAGCCTTAGTTGATCAGATTTGGCATGGGCAGACTAGTCCAATAACCCATTGCAAAAGTGACCAATGCTAATCAGATTCTTTTCCTAGTCCAGTTATTGTAATATTGGCCAATGCTAAATAGCCTTCTGTCCCTAGTCGAGCAATATTGTTCTGTACCCACTTGGAGAGATCTGCTGGATTGGATTGCTTTTCTTTCATGTTTTGGCCAGGTAAAACTGATCAGGTTTGATTATCATAGTGATGCTGAGAAGAGCAGGGGTTATTTTCTCCTACGGCTCATGGCTTTATAGGGATGGGAGAATCAGCAAGGCTCAAATTCATTGTGGTTCTCCATGTTCCACCTTGAAGCTCAGTCTATCTCATTCCCATTCCCAATGCTGCGCTCCCCATCCAACCCCACCCATTTGAAAGGGGAAAGCATACATTTGGGTGTGCATTTTTTTAAAGTGTGCACCCAAATGTAAACTTTCCCCCATTGACTAAAGTACGAAAATGTGATATCCCCCCCCAATATGCATTTTTAAAGAGCACATTTTTCTAAGTTACACATTTTGTGAATGAGCATTGCAAGCTCAGGAATGTGTGAGCTTTGCCCACAAAATGCATTCACATTCAAATTCAGGGGTTCAAACGGGGCAAGTTCTGGTCTTAAATAGAAACAAATTTCTCATACATCCCTGGTTTGGTTTGCTTGTTTGAGCCACCTGGAGCTCCTAATATTTGTGCATCTTATTAGCATTTCTAGCTGATAATAGGATTATGTGGGTGAATCTGTGATGTATGGGGATGAGGTTGATGGCCTCCAGTGAGTCCAGTCTTAAGATTGTGTGATCTTTAGTCTTATGCTACCTCCTGGAGAAAGGACTCAGGGCTCCCAGAGTTTAACATACAGTGCTAAACTGTGGCTTGAGTCAAGTATGTAGGTACTATATAAGTGGGATTTCTTTTTAAAAAAGAAAACTGTTGCTTTGCCAATTTGGGGCAGGGTTTGCTGCTACGGAAGACCAGAAATTCAGTCCTGTGTGTATGTGTGAGTTGCTTCTCTGTGCAAATGCAAAACTTCACAATTGCAGCCAGAATTTATAGCAGCATTGACACTTGCCCTAGCTTTTGCAGAAACAAAGATATCCATTCCTAATCCAAAATTGTGCAAATCTCCAGCTGTTTGGCTATATGTCCCTTCTACGTTGTTTATGATTCCTAGCCATCTATGGCCTTCTTTATTTAATATAATAACAGTAGCCAAGAGATCCAGTGTGTGTTCCTTGAGGAGAGTAATTACATCTAAACTACAAAACTGTTTTTATTGCCTAAAAGAAAACACTATAAATACTGCAAATCTGTTAATAGTGGGTTTTCTGTGAGAGATAAGTGATGCCCCGCTTTTGACCCTGGCATGCTGGTGCTGGACAACATCAATTAAGCGAGATTTGATTTTCTTTTAATTCCATAGTCATTTAAATTCCAGACACTGTTTAAATGCCTTCCTTTCCTGTAGCGCTCCCATTGTCTTTCTGGCCAGGGGCTGCCATTTTGCTTGATGAAGTGCTCTGCTACCCTGCAGGGAGCTCAGACGTCATTCAGTTTAGATCATTCGACTCATGTCTCCCTAGTTAAAACTGCCTGGACACATAAAGTCACAGGGACTCTGTGTGTGTGAGTGTGTACGTGTGTGCATGCATGCGTGTGTGCGTGTGCGTGCAAGGGAAACACATGTTCTTCTTTGATTTAGCTTGATGTCATTAGGAATTAGAGCTTTTGTTTTGTTACAAAGCCACTATAAGGCAAGCTCATGTTAGTAACTTTTCTCACCCCTTTAGCTCATTTAGTTGCTGATGTTAGTATTACTGCTAAAATTGTTTTTGCAATGAGGACACAACAGCCCTTGAAATGCTGTGCCATCCATTGCTTTTAAATCAGAGCTAAATGACTTCCGTCTGTCTTAGCATCATCTGGCTGTCGGGAATATGGCTTCCTCGTTAGTTTTTAAACCATTTTTTCCATTTTCAGGCTCTTTTTAAGGAAGAGAGTTTTATTCATGAATGGAGACAATAAACCTGTCCTTGTTTACTGTATGGTGGGAAGCTGGGAAGAGAGCATTCCAGGACAATGACATTCATGAGTGGGTGGGTGTGATGTGATGTGATGATGTGAGAATGCTTCTTGTTCTCATCCTGGAGCCTGATGACTTAACAAAACAAAAGGGCAACCACCAGAAGCTGGGTCCTGTGAGCATGATCACCACTGCTGCTAGGACAATGGAAACAGGTGGTAGTATTGGGGGTGGGGAACAGAAAATCCCCCAGTGACTTTGTGAAACTTTTCAACACACACTAGCAATGGGTGAGCAGCAGGCTGCTTGCCCCCAAGATTAACTGGGAGCCCTAAAATGGCCCAATCAAATATTAAAAACCCTTGATTAATCTGCTAGAGGGGGCCTGATTCCCCCCATTCCGTCCACAGGCCCAATTTCTTCCTTTGCACCTTTTCGTCTGCCAGCCAGCCTGTCCTCCCCCAGCTTGAAAGGCTTAGGGAGCCAGAAGAGTGCCAGAAGGTCCTTTGACTCCTTATTGGATGGGAAAGGCCCTCCTAAACTAGCTCTCTTCCCCCTGAGCTTATTTCAAAATTGCTGGAGATGTTTGTAGAGTATCCAGGAGAAAATTTTCATTTTTAAAAAAAAATCAAAAAAATGAACCAAACAAAATTCTCACCCATCCCTAAATTTGGTTCTCTTTTGGAGAATACCTCTTTAACTTTTCCATCAGTAATGCACCAATCCTCCACGAATACATAACTGCAGAGAGGAAGGAGGAGAAGGAAGAACAAACTGCAGATGGAATTAAATTTGAAGTAAATGGGATGTTCCATCCTGTTGCATATCATTCATCTCCACTTTCCTGGTAAAAAAAGAAAAGAAAAGAAAAGAAAAGAAAAAGGACTACGTGAGAGAAAATGGGAAGAAGTGTAGAGAAAGAGGGAGCCAAGATGCCTGCTTTGCCTGGCTAAGTTGAATCAGCATCTTCTTACCCTCCTCCCATTTCCACCTTCCATCTCTAATGTAGAAACCTACAGCTCCAGAACTAATACTTTCCTACACTGCATTAATCTTAATTGACTTGGTTCTTTCTCCTCCTACTATTTGGCATGACCATGCCATCTGCCTCTTGGGAGCCCACTGACAAAGTTGCACACAGATTCTCCTGCTGGCAGCTTTATCCCTGGGAGAAAAGTCACTTTGGAATGTTCCCGCATGCCAAGAGCAACACAGTGTGAGCTCCTATGGCGTGCTTCAGAGGTACAACTGGAGAGAAGCTCAGGCCAATGACCTTTTATGGATGAGGAGGAGATTTGTAGGTTCTCAACATGTGTACCACTTCCTTTTAGAATGCCCCCAATATACAGATTTGAGAGCCCAATATCTTCTTCCTCTCATTGGTGTTTTAGTAGATGCTTCGCCTGTTAGTAAACTTGTTTTTCTGTTAGCTGGAACGGATTATTATATATCCTATCGAGCTGCAAAGTTTGTAAAACTGGCCTTGATAAAGAGAAATAAGCCTTTTTAAATTTGCTTACGAGCCTCGTAATTTAATCAATTTTAATGATCATTTTAAATAATAAGTAACAATTTTATTTTATTTTTTTAACAAAAGCATTTGAGCCTTTTACATTTTAACTTTGTATATAATTTTAACATATATATTGCTGCTTAAGGATATATATGCATGTAAATACATATGTATATATCCATTTTAATAGTGTGTTTTGAATGTTCTTTTTAATGGTCACTTTTAAACTATGTGTGTAGTCTGTTTTATCTATGTGTGCAACAGCCTGGTCGGCTAATGCAGAAATAAACTTGAACAACATGTGAGGTGGGCCTTCCTGGACTGGCGTGAGCTCTCAGACCATGTGAGAATGAAGCAAAGTTAACACAAATCTCTGGCAAGGAATGGCAGCCAGGCCTTGCCACATGACTCATTCTGGCCTATTGATGTTCAAGAAGTTTCTTACTGATAGCCATGATCATCTTGTCATTCCTTCCTATGGCCAGTGCCCCTTGGTGGCAAACAGCCAAAACACTACCTGACACCCCCAGGGCTACAGCTTCAGAACTAACTGCAGCCTTGCACTCCGCCATTACCCCCTCTCCCTAAACCAGTGGAGGCAGAATTTATTTATTCGTTTCATTCTTTTCTATCCCTTCTTTCCTCCAAGGAGGTTCAGTTCTCTTCCAATTCTATTCTCACAACAATCCTGTGAGGTAGGTTAGGCTGACAGATGGTGACTGGCCCAAGATCATCCAGCGATCTTCATGAGAGAGGGGGGATTTGAGCCTGGCTCTCCTCAGTCATAGTTCAACACTCTATTACCACAATGGCTCTGCTTGTTTCAGAGTTGGTTGATGGCAGCCTCCATTTTTCATGCGCCTTTTTTCTTCTCATGAACTCTGTCTCTCTCCTACATGGGTTTTTAAGAATTTGAAACAAGACCTGTGCAATTCTTCTCTTTCCTTTTCCTTTTAGTGAGACTTCATACATTATACTCATCATTGCAGAGAAACACGTTGGTCAGTTCACAGGCAAAAACAAAGCTCGTAATCTGATACAGACTTGAGTTGCAATGAGCTTTGAGATGGAATTCAGACAACTTCAGTGATCTTGTGTTTTGCTGATCTACACATCCCTATGAAATGAACCTTGTGTTCACATGTTCTCCATGTTATCAGACTAAATTCATTATTTCCAAGTTCAGACAAACCATTGTTTGCTCTTCCATCCGAACCAGAAAACTATGGTTTGCACTTGTTTTCCTGGATTGCAAAGAAGGACTGCGGACCAGCTTCAAACAACTGTGGAATGTGTGATGGACATAGAAGTCATTCCTGTGCTTCCAGTCATGGTTTGAACTATTTGAACTGACCCGTTGCAGTCATCTCCATCACTTGGTAATCCAATCATATAGAAATGTCTGACATATGTCCACATGGTAAATCATCACAGAGCATTGACAGCTGGTGACTACGGCTGCAGTCCTAGGTCTTCTGCCCTCAATGGACAGAAGTGTCTGATCTTGGAGGCTTCTGAGTATCCAGTGCCCTGCCCAACTGCTACCAACAGGGCGAGATGACTGACAGAAGTAATTTTAGCCTCTCTGTCTTCTTTCCCCTCCCCACTTCTAGACAGGCCTCTGAGCCCATCTGGTGGAGACACACTGGTTGGGGTGAGGCTGGGGCTGGAGAGGCCATAGGATTCTTCACCATCTGTCCTCTCTCCTCCCCTCTCTGCCCACCGCAACATGGGCAGACCTCTCCAATGTCCTCCAAGGCCACTTTTGCAACCGTGTAATGCAGCCATCATGGTTCTTCCTGCAGTGGCTGTGAGGGGGTGGGTGGAGGGATCATATTTTAGAGTCCCCTTTCCGAGGTTGTAGCAATGTCTACAGCCTTGGAGGACGGTGGTGGCTCTGCAGAATCCTATGTTTCCTGAGACAATCTCTAAGTATGTGAGTTGGGAAGTCAATGGTTCAAGTGTCACCTAACCCATGAACTCATGTGGAAATACAGCAAGCCACTTGGACCACTCTAATGCACTATATAAATAATACACCATGTTATCATTGCCTGTTACCAACTTTTCAAATTCCGACATCAATTGTTTCTGTTTATCTTGAGGGAGCTCAGGACAAAATCAAATATGCATTGTTTGACTAGAGGTCAGGCACCTGTTTCCTACCGCACTACGATGGAGGTTAACCAGTGTTCTCAACTCATTTTTACAAGGCCTTTTATATTTAAATCATTCATCAAATTTGGCATGATTAAGATTAGAAACATTAGGAACACATTTATATATGCAATCCCCGTCCCCTTGAAAAAAAATTAGAAGTCTTGCCAGGCCAATCCTCTGGTTCCTGAGACTCTAGCAAACACAGTGTGCACATTGTCAAGTGTTTCTTCATAATAGTGAAGGCAAGAAAGCGTACTTTAAAAAAAGAAAGAAGTAAAGTTCACAGTCCTGAAGAAGCCACTTGATTCGGAGTTAGAAAGCAAGATTCTTTGATTTATGGTGCAATTGAGGACAAGCAGTTTACCAGGTTCCCTGCGTATAGAGATCTTTTTGTTTCATTCACTTGTGTCTGTGCCAGTTCTTCAGCAGTGAGTAGGAACAGGCACAATGTGGAAATTAGCCTGAACGCTGTGAGAAACCCTGTGAGAAAATCAACAGGATGCTGGGACAAGAAGCAAAGCTACCATCATCACAATGCATGCTACGTGCTCTTGCACAGAACAACACAAAGCTGGTGTGTGTGTGAGGAAGAGAGAATGTGTGTACATACTCACACCTCTTTTGGTGCCTCTTTTATGCAGACAGACAGACACACATTTAATCTCTGTAAGTCGGTCTCCCCCTTCATGCCCCTTTAAATCTGAATATTTTATTTTAGTGTTACTTCCATAGTTCACATCATTCCATGGTCCAGAGATGGACTGGCATGCCAATGACACCTTCTGGAGGAAACTTCTTTACTTATATCACTCAACACTGGAATTTTTATATACTTACATATTCATTGGTTAAAAAGAAACACTTTAATTAACACCTCAAGAAAACTTGACACTGCAATCATCTACCCACTTTCCTTCTGGGAGAAAGTTCTCTTGAACTCAATGGGACATACTTCTGAGTCGGCATGCATAGGTAGGGATGTATGAGAAATTTGTTTCAGTTCATTTTAGACCAGAATTTAACCAACTGGCACCTACCGGACCTTAAAGCAGCAGACTCTTACTCAATTTGTGGTTGAGGTCCATACATTTCCAAGCTTGCAATGTGATTTGTAACCAAAACAAAAAAAAAGTTTGAGAATATGCATACATTTGAAAAATGTGCACAAACACACCTTAAACAATGGGAGAAGACTGTGTACATTTAAAAAAGGCACACAATTGAGGCATACACTTCGAAAAATATGCACAGAAATATGCACACACCTTCATTTGAATAGAAAAAGACCCAAAGATTGCAATCTGATATGGACAGAAGTCAGAACAAGCTTCAAGGTGGAATTTGGAAAACTTCGACAAGCTTGAGTTTTGCTAATTCGCACATCTCTAGGATATGATGTGGATAGTGGATCTGGGTGGGCCTTGCTCTGAGCTAGCTAATCTGTGTGTCTGCCTTTATGCTCTGTTAGTCCACGACTGTTTCAAAAAAAATATATGTCTCCATGATGGTAGGAAATCCAGGTTTCTTTTAAGTGCTGAAATAGTGAAGGGAAATAATCTAAGATAATGGCTGTTCATGCATTAGCCCCCAATGAGAATTTCATTATGGTTCATTTTTTATAAGCACCTACCAAAATTTGCAAATTTCTCCAAAAACAGGATGGAAAGAACTTGAGATGTTAAAAAAAATCAAATGCAGGAAAAACTGAAATGGACAGATTTCTTCTATCCAGGTCCAGGGCTTTGAATGCTTAACTCTTAAAGGTCTGTGTTTGAATCCCTGTGATTCAGCCATGTCCGTGGTGCTGAATAAGGGTGGCCACCTTTTTTTTTTTCCTGACAGGCTTGTCATCTTTAACAAGCCTACATGGCAGGCAGGCACAACATGGTCCTTGCTGTAAAAAGCTGTATTTATTGAATATGGCTACAGATGGGTGAGAATTTTGTTTAAGTTTGGTTTTTGTAAGAATTTACCAAAATTCACAAATTTCTTCATATTTATAACAGAAAGAACTTGAGATTTAGTCAGTCAGTTTATCACGGTCATTAGACCAGCAGGAACTTGAGATTTTTTTATTTTTTAAAAAAGAATGCTAGAGGAAATGAAACTAACAGATTTGTCCACCATTGCAGAGGCAGTTTTAGGGGGTGGCCCACTAGGGCTGGAGCCCCAAATCTTTCATTCGGAGCCCCAAATCTCTGGGAGGCCATCTGCCCCACCACCCTGCTGTCCATGGGCACTTGCTGAGAAAGAGGTACAGGGGCCCTGCTGATCTCAGTTGCATCTGATCCCCCTGGATTAGCTGGCTTTTTGACCACATGTGCTTCACCTCCTGCTGCCCCCCCTTGAATCTTTCTTCATGAGGATTTTTTCTGAAATCAAATGCCCTCTTCTCCCCTATCCATACATCTCTTTTTACAGATAGGGGTGTCCTTAGGAGACAGGGTCCTTTACGCTCACGCGGACACACACACACTTTAGAGCATATGTAAACTAGCATATGCGAATTCATGCTTCTTCTTTTTTGTCCTGTGGGCCCTGAGCCCTGGATCTTTTATATATATATATATATATATATAATTTTTTTAATTTGAATTTTAAAATCCAAAAAACCCCCAAAACAAAACAAACAAACATACACTACAAAGACAAAACAACATCAAACTAAAAAGGGCTTCCAATTTTTCCACAACCAAGTATAAGTAACATCAAATATTCGATACTATAATTATAAAGAAATTACTTTTTTTCACTTTGCAATGACAAAACAAACATACAAACAAAAAATCCCCCCTTATTCATCAACCTCACTAAAGCCTCAAAACCTTACAACATTTTACTCATAAAAATCCTTCTAATTAAACAATATTTAATAATTCTACTTATATTTAATGAAAATCTCTATCTTCTTTCCCTCTACTTATAAAAACAAACAACCTAGCTTTTTTTTTTTTTTTTTTTTTACAATACTTTCACATTACTTCACATCCCAAATTTTTAGCCCATATTTAGTTGGTTCCTTTCCATTACTCATTCTCAATGCTAAGTTTCAGTCCTGGATCTTTTCAGTACCTAGCACCACCCCTGTAGGTATGTTCCCATTCCCCCTTCCATACATACACCGTATAAATGGAGGGTTAACTAATGAGCAGCCCAACTCTTATAATTCTTTCCTCACATTCTTTGAGCTCCTAAAGAATATGTATTCTCTGCAGAAACAAAACAGGGAGTTATTTTAATACGGACAACTAGGGATGTCAGAATCTGCAACAGATTCAAATGTGTTCAGATTTCTATAAATCCAACCTGCAGATTCTGCAACAGACTGGCTTTTTCTGAGTCAAGCAGATTCTGCAGACTTGCAGACCAGTTTTTTCAGATTTGGGAGGGGGGATTTGTGCATTAGCACAAGTGCACACTCATGCAAATGCACTAATCCACATTAGTTAATGCACATTAGCTCATTTGCACAAGTGCACATTAACGCTAATGCAAATCAGCACAGGTAGAACTAAATTCTGGTTTAAAAAAATGTTTCCTTCAATAAACGGATGACTAAATGGAGGATGCCTGACAAATTTTAGTGGTGTTCACAAACCTTCAGGGGGTCCCGCCTCACCACCGCCTCGTCTCTCCACGGTGGCAGCCCCCCCGCCTTGATTTTCTGAACGGCGCGGAGCAGTTCTCCACGCCACTCGAGCCCGCCGAGCTGAGTCGAGGGAGCCCCGGACCCGGTAAGGCCCCACGAGTCTCTGGCAGGCGTGAGTGGGGCCGATTTCGGCCTGCTACGCCTGCCTCGAGGCGAGCGGGTACACCCCTACTGACAATCCACAAAACACAGATGGAGTGGATTAACAAAATCTGTACATCCCTACTAAAAACGTGAGAGGGAATTGCAATATGCACAAAGTGCTGACATTGGGGTTGAATGGATGTGGGGTGTGTTGGTGTTGGTGATGAAGTGGGTGTGCGATTGCTACTGACTTTCTAGTGTGTGTCCACTTATAACCAACTGCTAACTGTGGGAAGCATATGTTGAACATTGGGATCTGTGTGCATTGTGAAACAATCACACAATCTGTCAACGTGTAGATAATCCTAACCCAACTACTTTCCGTTGGTCGTATTGCAAGGAAAATATTTGAAAATACCTTACTCTGAGAGACTCTGCCCATGTGGCTCAGGATAAGTTGAATCCACAGGTCATATGTTTTTACGTTGTCCTTTTTATTCTGAAACAAGGGCTAAATTTATTTCCCCTTTTTTAGTGACTTTATCATATCTGCCCGATAAGTTCTGTTTAAGAAAATTGCTAGCTGATGATAATCCGAACATTACAAGACAGGTAGCCAAGTTTTGTGCTTACGTGGTTAACATCCGCACCAAATATGAGCAGAAGTAAAAAAATTATTATACCATCTAGTTTTAAATTTATTTTTTTTTAACATTTATGGTGAATTTTAAAGTTTTACTATTTGTATATTAATGAACCTTTGTATGTTCTAATGTAGATTGTGTATGATTATGTACGATTTTGTACGAAGTAGTTTGGTCTATGACCGTAAATAAATAATCTAATCTATTACATTATACTATATCACACCTACAGAGTTTCATTGGTAAAAACTAGAGAGGTCTTTGCCCCCAAGGAGCTTACAATCTAAAATAACCGGTGGAGAAAACAACAGGGACAATGGAAACAGAGACAAGAGCAGCAAGGGACAAATGTGGGCAAGCACAGTCAACCTAGAATGGGATGGCTACAGCTAGGAATGTGTGAATAAAAGGTTTAAGCCAAAGGCTTCATGGGGAAAGTAGAATTTCAAAAGACATTTTGAAAGAAGAGAGCATTTGTGGGGTGGGGAAAGGGTCAGGCGGGAATGCAGCAGGTGTGAGTGGGGCCAGGTACTGAATGCCTGCATTGGGGTAGAGACAGGTAGCATCATGCATATGTTCAGGCAGGACGTTCCAGACATGATGAGGCAGCAAGGAAGAATGGAGAGAATCATGATAGAAAAGAAGAGTCTTTTGTGTGGCTGAGGCCATAAGAAAGCTGTGAAAGATAGAACTGTGCAAGGGCATGCAAGGAGAGGGAATGGCAAGGAGGTTGTGGTGGAGAAGGAAGGAGGTGGGTAGCCGGTGGAGATATCTGAGCAGGGACTGTATGAAGGGAATGGGGGATGGTTTTAGCAGCAGAGTTTTGGACAGAGCAGAGGTGAGAGGACTTAAAGGCGTGAAAATACAGTATGTTATAGTTTTATACAAAAGTATTATGAAAGTATTGCAGAGTTTTATAGTAGATGATTTATGGCATTTGATATCTGATATTTGTTATCTGACAGTATGGCAATTTTTGATAGATATTATTTCCTTAAACAGATGGCAGATTCAAACAATCAGATTTTTGAGTTCACATCTGAAGTCAAATGTCAAAACTATGGTTTTAAATTTGACTTCAAATCTGAAATGTGAATTCAAAATCTGCTTGTTTGAATTTTAACGCCCCCCCCCCAATATGTTGTTTTAATTTCTAAGCTTCATGGGGGGGTTTTAATAGTTCTGTGGCAGGCAGGCAAAACATATGTCCAGCAGGTCTCTCCATGTACCTAATGAATTTGGCCAGTGAAGATGGGTGAGGAGGATTTCATGTTTGATAAGAATTTCTTCTAGAGATGTAAAGAACTTAAGATTTTAAAATGCAGGAGAAAGTGAAACTGACAGATTTAGCCATCTCTACTTCCCACTATGTCCGCACCTCCCATTCCAATGTGCAATGTAGGGATGCTGGAGAAATCTGCAACGGATTCAGATGAGTTAGGATTTCTATGAATCCAACCTGCGGATTCTGCAGCAGACCAGCTTTTTCTGCAAATGACTTGCAATGCATTTTTTTTCTCACTTTGGGGGAGGGGGAATTTGAGTGTATTCGCATTAGTGTATTAGCATGTGCATATTAGCGCTAATGTGCACTTGTGCAATTGTGCCAATCTGCATTAGACATTAGTTAATATGAATTAGAACTAATAATCTGCATTAACTAATGAGGATTAATGCATTTGTGCAAGTATGCGAGTGCAAATTTTATTTATTTATTTATTTATCTATCTATTATATTTATACCCTGCCTTTTTTTCCTACAAGGAACCCAAGGCGGCTTACATAATCCTCTTCCTCTCCATTTTATCCTCACAACAACCCTGTGAGGTAGGTTAGTAGCACTAATGCAAATTAGCACTAATTAGCACTAATTAGTGATAATTTATCTAATTAGCACTAATGCAAATTATCTCAAATAGAATAAAAGTCTGGTTAAAAAAAACCCCTTCTATTCCATCAATGAGTAGCTGACAGAATGAAAGATGCCTGAAATTCTGCAAGACGCAGATGGAACAGATTTAACAAAATCCATACATCCCTGGGGGGGGGGGGACATCGCAGCTCATCTTGCTTCTCCTGTTGCCCTTCCACCCTATACATGATGTCTGCTTTCAGTGGAAGGGCAGGTGGGTGGGACCTCCCCACATGCATCTGGAGAAGAGGATGAGACACCAGTAGCATGACCAGAGGAAGTAGAAAGGTAGCTAGGGAGGAGGAAGGTGTTTTGGATGGTGTGGGTGCCAGTCTTGTTGCAGATGGTTACTTGTAGAGATTGTAGAAACCAGTTTATCTCCAATATTTATCACATGTTTTCCTTAAATCCAATACCAATAACTTGTCTTTTATCGGACATTCTGATTATTTATTTTGTTGTTGAAGCAAACACTCTAAAACAATTTTTAACACTGCCTGACGGCGGAAGCCACATGGGTGTGTGTGTTTGTGGGTGCTTCATTAATGCCCTCTCTTAAAATTGTCCACATCTACCCAGCACTGCTGTGAGGTATGAAAGAAAGACAGATCTCTGAGCTGCACATGTTACAGCTAGGTGCAGCTTTGCTGCCCTCTAGCACCACATTCCTCTCAAAGCAGCTGCTGCTGGTTGCTAACCAAATTCAGAGGGGGGCGGGGAGCATTGCTGCTCTATCTGCACCTGCACAGTAGGAAATGTTTGTAACTACAGAGAGATTAGGGGAAACCTGAGGAGTTTACAATGCCTGTGTGCTCTTTCCTTGTTCCGCTGTTCTGAGGTGTTCACTTCTGTGCTCTGATCTGACCCTCCCTCTTCCCCCGACCCCCACCCAACAGGCAGACAAAGGAAACACTTGGCAGAAAGGAATTAGCACAGATCTTCCTCTGAGGTGTCTCCCCTTTCATTCTTCTGAGTTCTATTTCTTTGTGATTCCCAAATCTCACTTCTCCTTGCCCTGAGATACTATCACCCCCCACTATTCCAAAGGCTGTGGAAAGCCTGAAACCTTTTGTCACACCACTCGCTCAAAGGCTATGAACCTTTGCTGATGTCTGCTCAAGTATATTCCTTGCCTCATTGGGACCTCCAATGAGCTACTGCAAAGGGGATGCTGTGGCTGCATTCTGCATGTGGCATGGGATAGTATGCATTATATTTGAGCTTATGTGTCCAGGAGTTTTAGGGATAGGTGGTGTTTAGCTTGAACTTTAGGCTCCTTATAGCCTTACAGTGCAATAATTCTGTGGTTCACTAAAGATGGGCAAAATATTGCTTTGAGGGCACTGGCGAAACATTATGCACATTTTTCTTTTTTTTTTAGACATCACCCTTGTTTCCACCCTCTTGAACTCTCCAGTAGTGACCTCTGTGTGACAGCTTCACACATTAGCCATGTCCCAGGGCATGGTCTTAAGGCACATGATGAGGCAGCTGTCTTGCTGAAGCTAAGCAGGTCTAGGTCTGCTCAGTGTTTGGAGTGGAGACCACTCATGGGAATCCATGAGTTCCATGATGGAGGAAAGGTGGATTATAAATAAATACGTACATTACGTTTTAGGTAATCACCTAATTTATTTATTTATTTATTATTATATTTATACCCCGCCTTTCCTCCTGCATGGAACCCAAGGCGGCTTACATAATCCTCCTCTCCATTTTATCCTCACAACAACCCTGTGAGGTAGGTTAGGCTGAGAGTCAGTGACTGGCCCAAAGTCACCCAGTGAGTTTCATGGCCGAGCAGGAACTAGAACCTGGAGCTCCCGAGTCCCAGTCCAACACTCTCACCACTACGCCACACTGGCTTTCTTTTCTTCTTTTTTTAAGGGAACGCCTAAACCAGGGGTGTGTAACCTCAGGCCTGTGGGCCAAATCCTTCCCACCTGGGTTCCAACCAAATCTGGCCCTCTGGGGTTACTGATTGTCTGGTGGTCTCCCACTGTTTGGTTTTTGCCCGTTCTAAAAAGGTTAACATACCTCTCCTGAGGCCTATTTAATGGCAGTAAGAGCTTTCAGCTAAAATATCATAGTATTTTTGGACGTTTGGCCCCATCCCTTGGCCCTTGGCCCTGCCCACCACTTCATCCTTTTGCCTTTGGCCCTGCCGACCACTGGAACGTGGCTCCTGACGACCTCCTCTGAAATTGAAATCAGCCCTGACCTAAACAACGTAAAATGTGAATGAACCCATGTTGGGAAAAACATACACATCATACAGCTGCACTAATCAGAGAGTCAGGATTGGTTGCAACTGTTTGCCACCATGCAATGTGTATAATGGCTCTTAGAGTGTGGGAAAAACTGGCTTATATCTGACACTGTTCATACTGAATTGCTTTCTTTGCATATCTAAAGACAATGACTGTGAAGGAGGGGAAAACCTGGGCAAGAAAGAAAGTTCTCTTGATAGTGTCACAAGGCTGTTCTTCTGAGTTGTTGTTCTTCTTTCCAGTTCCAATTGTTGCATTTGCAATATAAGGTTCTTTTCATTGTATGTCCCACAGCCTTGTCCAGCAGACTCAGGTCACAACTAGAGAAATACAAAACAAACCCCTGCACTTTTATGTCTGCCTGCTTCACTGTGAAGTGATATTGATGTCTGACACACTTCTGTGCAATGGTGGATATGCACTTATTGTTCTTGCAAATTGTTATTTTGCGTGTTAGTTCCTATCTTGTCATTCTTGTGCATTGTCCCCAATTTAAAATCACAGAGACCTTATTTCATGTACTATATATATATTTCTTTCCTTTCCTTTTCTTTCCTTTTTTTTCCTTTTACATATTCATACATACTCCTATGCATTTTACTCTCTCTCTCTCTCTCTCTCTCTCTCTCTCTCTCTCCTTTGCAGGTTCACACATGTTCATAAGTCTACAGCCTTTCCCTGCTTTTTGTTTGTTTGTTTGAATCATTTTTCTACTGGCTTTACCTATGTGTTTACCTTAAAAAAGAAAAGTTGAAAGCTTCTCTGAATGTCATGAATGACAAATGATAAATACGACTGTAACCCATTGAATGGGATAGGGGAGAGCTGATGCACTGGATTTCATGGCAGAAAGGCAGAAGCGGATTCACCAAGTATGGATTCAGTTTCCTTGCTTTGGCCATTAGAATTTTTCAGGAGGCAGGTATTGCATCATCTAGGCACTAAATATACTAGCCTCTGAGAGTCACTCCATTCTGGGGATTCCTACCTCCCCATTCTGTGATTTAAACACTAATGAAGTATCTCTGAATAAATGAAGAAAGAAACCCGAGAGCACCCAAATGATCATTAAGAAGCTGCCATTTCCCTCCAAAGACCTTAAATGCCAGTTTTCTTTTCCTTGCTCCTCCATCACGCTGGGGCCATAGTTCCTTAAGTATATTATTGCTCCAGTAAATATTGATTATGGTTTATGACAGGCAAACCACAAACCAACAACAACCACCCTGTCTTGTTATTGATCTTTTCAACCTCTCCACTGCAGGCCTTTCTTCACAGAGCAGTTTGCAGGAGACCCAGTAACGGCACGGTGAGACAGAACTGAGCCTGTCTCTCTTCTTGTGTCCTTGTGCCCTATGTCTTGTTTATTATACATTCGTTTTGACCTTCTGTACTACTAGCTGTTTGGAGATGGATTAAGACTCGGCAAGGGAGGCTGAGAAATTGAAGGCTGGAGTTCAGTCTGAACTTTTTGCTCACCCTCTGAACTCTTGCATCTGGTATCCAGCATCTCTCCTACCACTTCTGTTACATACTGGGGACATGTGAGCTCTGTCGGCCCATATTGACTAGACAGCTCTTGCAGTAGCCTTTCTAGAAATCTGGATGATAGGAAACTTCAGATATTGGTGAAGATTCCTGAGTGGATGGGACAATCGTACTGCTTTTGTGCAAATAGAGATGCTTGAGGAGTTGGTTTGATCCTCATTTTTCAGACAACTGACCTGATTCACTGTTCCCAAACTAATATGCAGTTTAGAGACAGTTATCCTTCTATTTCTTGGTTCAAAAACATACCAAAATATGTATACAAATGTGTTTTAGGTTAAAAGACATACAAAAATGCATATTTTAGGGGTAAAATGCATACAGTGTGTATTTTGTGAAAAAATACATACAAAAGTAATGCAAAAATAAATAAATAAATAAATAAAGTGATTGCAGATTGATGTGGAAATGGAATAGAGCAGACTTGTGAATGGACATATGCAAAACTGATATGAACCAGATGTAGACTAATCCATCCATCCCTATGTGCAAATGGGACCACTTATATTAAGCTGTGACCAGGAGATGCCCTAAGGAGGTTTCTTGATAACAGCAAAGTGCTCACACACTTAGACCCAGGGCCGGTGCTACCATTAGGCCAACTAGGCAGCTGCCTAGGGCGCAGGGCTAAAGGGGGTGCCAGAAACGCCTTGGAAAAAAATACAGCGCTCTCAATTGGGAAGGGGGGGGCACTAAATATCTGATCTTGCCTAGGGCACCAAACTGCCTTGCACCGGTCCTGCTTAGACCTAATTCACATAGATGTTTATACATATTTGGATGAATGTAAGAACATAAAAAGAGCCATGCTGGCCAAAACAGACCAAAGGCCATCTAGTCCAACATTCTGTTCTTGCAGTAGCCAACCAGATGCCTGTGGGAAGCCCAGAAGCAGGTTATGAGTACAATAGCAACTTCCTGTTCATGTTTCCCAGCAGCTGGTTCACAGAAACATACCTCCTCTGATAGTGGGGAAAATATATAGCCATCATGAGTAATAGCCTACAGCTATCATGAGTAATGCTATTGGTAGCCTTATCCTCTATGAATTTCTCTAATTCCTTTTAAAAGCCATCCAAGTCGGTAGATATCACTTGCAACAGTGAATTCCATAGTTTAACTATGTGATGTGTGAAGAAATACTTCATTCTATCTGTCCTGAATCTCTCAACACTCCGCTTCATTGAATGACCCGATTCTAGTGTTATATGAGAGATGTAGAAGAACTTACTTCTATCCATTTTCTCTACACCATGCATGATGTTATACTCCTCAGTCATGTCCCTTCTTAATTGCCTTTTGCTAAACTAAAAAGCCCCAAACATTGTAACCTTTCCCCATAAGGGAGTTGCTCCAGCCCTGATCGGTTTGGTTGCCTTTTCTTGCACCTTTACCAGCTGTACAATATCCTTTCTGAGGTGCAGTAGGCCAGAAATATACATGGTACTCCAAGTGTAGTTGCTCCATAGATTTGTATAAAGGCAGTAGACCTTGTATAAAGGCAGTATATATATACCTGTGGCACATACCATGTATTCCACAAGTGCACTGCTGCTTCCCAAATTCTCTGTGGAATGTTCTAGCCCTAGTTTCCATGCCAGTCCAAGACATGTAAACTACTGAAAGCTGCAGTCCTCTTCAAGAAAATCTGCTAAGGTGCTACACATAGGGGTTTTTGATGCCTCACAAATTCACCCTAGGGGAAAAGTCAAGCTGGTGAGCTTTATTGACTAAATGCCAATCACAGGCACTCAGACAGGGTTGAGAGTAATCTGGTATATGAGAAACGTACATGTGTGGTCATTTGGCATGTGCAGCCACTCGGAGTTGTATGCATTCCAAGGATCTGTAAGAATACATTAAATTTTCATGGAGGTAGAGAAAAGAAAGTTGCAATGTGTGATAGAGTGTTAATTAAGTAGTTAGACTGTATTACTATGCAAATTTATATGGGACATTTAAAAGAAGAAGCATAGTACCGCTGAGATATTTTCTGCCAATTTGGGGATAGGAAATACACATGAGGGAGGTGTGAAAATAGAAATGGGGTATGGGTAAATTTCACTGATTTGGGGAGGGGGCATGCTGGGAGCAGGGTTTCGCTTATTTTAATTTTACAATGTGGCCAAGAGTATTTTAAATTGGTTTCTTAACTAACAAAAGCCTTGCGATCATACGGACCTGACACGAGATCCACCTGAACCTACCAACCTAGCTGTGTTTTCTCCTGGGGGTAGGCGAGAATGCCTGTAGGAATGCTGGGGCGTTGCTAATGCCATGGAGAAACAAGACCAGGTAATATGGAACTCCAAAATCGAGGGAGAAATGATGAGGATGATAAGAATTTTGGAGGCAACCCTAATTAAAATCCCCACTTGCTCAAGAAGGAACAACACATACACACAACAAGAAACTGCACACGGAAATAGCTGCTGATTTTGCTGCAGCAGCCAATTCTGGCTTGGTAAGAGTTCATTTTCTTATGGTTTGCATTATTTATTGTAATTATTAAGCATGCTCTATGCCTCTGAGGTGTAAAATGAGCTAAAGCAGATTTTCTGTGTGTGGACCCACATGGAGGAATTTTTCATGCTTTCCTCTTCTTTATTGGCCTATATAGACCTGTAATGTTTGGGGCTATACCAGAATAATGGTGAGGAGGCTTTTAACGTTTGACAGGTAGTGTGGTGAACTTCCACAGTGCCCAAAAGGCAAGGTGTTGTGGGTTTTTTTTGGTAGCTTTGCTAGAGTTTTATGCACAGCATAAGCTTGCACCAGCTAGGAATAGCACTTGAGATTAATCCTTTGCAGCTGCACTCCTCAACCACATTCCTTAGGTAAGGGCTGTTTTCTTGTGAGAACTGAAGCTGCTTCTTGATTGAAGCTGCTTCCTGTTTCTCAGGAATCGGGGTTGGCCAGCATTTCACCAACAGCAACTGGAACCGGAGGTGAGGGAAAACAGTAAGATTGATGGCAGGCTACCTTGTTTTTTGATTCCCACTTTGGGAAGAGGAATTGACGCATTGCTTGCCCAAAGGCCTTCCAGCCCCCGGAGCATCCCTTTCAATGCATTTTGGGAGCCAATGTGACCACAGATAAGGGTAGAGTAAGCTTTCATTTGCATTAATTGTTTATATTCTGCATCCGTATTCCAACTGTTTAATTGATAAACTTTATGCTGTTCTTTCGCACAAGTGGTTCTGCTTCATTTTGGCAATCTCCTGAAACTACTTTAGCTGGGTACTTGAGTGGATCAGCCCCCCACCCCCAGGCAATCCAAAAGCTAACCATTTGGATATCCCAGATCACTGGGAAACTGGGAGAGGGCTCGGGAGTCTCTGAGCCTGACCATTACAAGTCCAGTTATTTCAGACTGAAAAGTGTGGGAGGGGTTGTGGGAGCTGAGAGAGGGAACAAATGAACACCGTTGACTGAGAGAGCTGTGAATTTTACACCATCTCTAGTGCACCTTCCCACTTCCAGAGTGCCAGAGATGGTTTCCAGACAGTTCTGGACTCCCCTTTTACATGACTGTAAAAAGAAGGAAGCTGTTTCTGCATGCTGGATAGGATTCAGGATCAGGATGCTTCTGTTCACCACCGGTCTCCTAGGAGGTGAAGAGCTAGCCCAGAGGTTCAAGTCAAGGTCCCTTCTTTCCCCCTTTAGTTGTTGAGAAGCCCCCGGGAAACAGTCCACACTCGGAGAGACCAGCAACCCCATATGTTGTGTGAAGTATTTGTCGTAGGTGGGATTTCATAGATCACAGAGTTGGAAGGAGCCTACAAGACCATGGAGTCCAACCCCCTGCTCAATGCAGGAAACTAGAGGAGGGGTCTCCCATCCAAGTAATGACCAGGCTTGACCCTGCTTAGCTTTCCACACTCAGACAAGTTGAGCCAGCGTAAGCCACAGGCCAGAATTGAATGTTTCTACGCTTTCTACATCAACGTTCATTCCACATGCAATGAGAAGAGTGTGAGGAGTGAGAACAGGGGTGAGTCCATTGGCTGCTGCCTCTCTGTTTCATCCATATCGCCCATCTCTGCATCATTCCCGGGCCCGGCATTGGGGCTGATCACAAGATAGGAATAAAGAGGCAAGGAACATGAAGTGGCTTGAACAAGGGCCACATTTCTTTACTACAAACAGGATCTGCTGGTGGTGTCTGGGTAGGAATATATTCTAACTCTGCAAGCAGCTAGCCTAATCTGCTTAGGAGAGACTATCCTGGCTTTAGTGAGTGGTGGACTTGTGGCCACCCCTCTGCATGGCCACCTCTTTCAAGTTCAGTAGGGAAGCCTTCCTGTGTTACCCTCTCCCAGGGCCTAGTTAGCCCCAAAGGCAATCTGTATCTTGCCCATGTGTCCCACAGCCTTGAGTGGCAACGTAGGGATGATGTATGGGAATTTCATTTCAGTTCGCAAATCACTTGAAAATGCCCTGTTACTCCAAAAATGTCTCCTAAAATGTTCACAAATTTCCAAACTTGCCTTCACATTTGCAAAATGTGTACTTGAAAAATGCACAACTTTCACAAAATTTGCAACTTTCTCAAAATGCACACATTTTAAATCACTCACACTTTGGTCTATCGGGGAAATTTCCCCAAATTTGGGAATTGTTTGCGCAACTTTAACATTCAATAGCTGTTTCGGGCAATTTTCCCATTCGTGCAAAACGAACAGCAGTCACAACAAACATGAGCGCAAATTGAAGAGACGAGCAGTGAGCTGATGTTTGGAGAATCTTGGCGAGCTCATTTGGCATCCCTAACAAGCTGTGGGAATCAGCAGTTACCACCATAAAGGTGCTTCAGGGTGCCCACCTGCTGTATTCCTACCTACATTTCCCACCTATACCCGCCTTACCCAAATGTGACTGCATTAGTCTAAGATTATAGTCGTCGTCGTCCCCCCCCCCCCATAACAACCTCCCTTCATGAAATCAGTGCAGAGTGGGTGAAGAAAAAATCTGCTACCTGGGCCAGTTTGATGGCATGTAAAAAAATTCCCACGGGGGCTAAATCTACACTGAAATAGAGGGAGAGGGGAGGACAGGAGCTGGAAATGCAAAGGGGCTGGGGTATGGGTGTCTCAGTCTTCTATAGCCCTTGTAGCCCCACCTCTTGTGCCAGCACACCCAATGTACTGCTCCAGCTCCACCTCTTTCCATCCCTTCTGCGATCTTGTCCCCTTGCTGATGCAGATGCCAATGTGGGAGATTCCCTATGCTGGCAGCAGGGGGAGGGGGGCAGCTCTACTTGTGTAGGCGCCCTGCATGGTTTAGAAGTCTGTAAAATCAGGGTTCTAAATCATGTAGGGAGCTTACACAAGGAGATGAGGCATCCCACTGTAGAAATCACCCCTCCAATGTGAGGAGGGCTGTAAGGATGGGAGGCGAGGATGCCACAGCTGGAGCACAGCCAATGGTCTTGTCCTCACTGTCATGAGGTTCTAATAACGTGTGTGGGATGAACAACTGAATAGGGCCATAGAAACCACTAGGAACAGCCTCTATGTAATGGTTCCCTTCCCTCTGTGTCTGCAGCTATCTATCATGCTGACAATTGATGTAAAGAATGTGCATGCCAGAACTGCCACTTCTGGGTGGTGGATGAAAGTGGCATCAAACACTCCACACCAAGAATAGGTTGATATCTAGCATTGCATTTTATGACTGTGACTGAGGCGATCCTTTACTTGCAGCCTGTTTCCAGTGGTTTCCATAACATGTTCTCCAGGTGCCTCAGATGCATCATGTGTTGTGAGGCCTTCAAACAAAACAACCCTGATCTTGCATCCTATTGTTCATTTTGTGATACAACCCACAATGACACTGTGCCAACTATGTGCATGCTTAGAAGGAGTGAAGGAGACTTATTAGAAACAAACAAACACACAAAAACTAGGAGTGGTGAAAGAATTCAAGATGTTGGTTCTTCTAGAAAAGAAAATCGTATTGTGATAACTCACAGACATTTGCCTGAGCCAAGTTATATGAAAACTAAGATTATATATTCCACTGAACTATATATAAACCACTCAAACAGTCAATTATAATATGTGCCCAGGTTACCGGCTCATCTTTAAAGCTGATGTCTAACAAGAATAGAAATATAAATAAGACTTCCATATCCATCCTAACAAGGTAGCCAAGACAATCATCTACTTACTGCAGCAATTTAACATGTCTCTCATACATCATGTAACTCAGGCAAGACTCTACTGAATTTATAGGAACAATTACTCTTAAAAAGCAATCAGAATCGATTATGTTCACATATAACATTCTCCTCCTACATGCCAGGTGTGAACCTGCACCCACAATCTATTCCCCACCCCCAAGCATTGATGTTATAAGACCAATTGATGGGGCTAGTGGTATTCTGTGTGGGGGTTTTGGTAACTAATAAAAAAAGATGTTACCAATTTCAAAAGAAAGTAAGGTATATTGTTTCCTAAAACCCCAGCCCAGTGTGGCTATATTCTCTCCATGCAGTAGCCTTGAATTGTACTTCTCATTGCTCTGTATAATCTCCCCTAAATCATAGGTACTCAGGCAGCCGCCATGTCAGTGCATTAGAAAGAATCCAAAGGCCGCAGTAGGGCAATACTTTTATTAACATCAAAATGGAAAGGATAAATAGGAGTCAAAGCTCTGTTAGGTTGGGTGGAAAGCTGGTAAACTTAGGTTGGGAAGATGAGGATGTAGGTGAGATTAATACAAGCGTTTATTTGGATTAATTTAGGCAGTGAAGGCTGGTCACTCCTATTTCGGTGGGGCTCCTAATCCATTGCAGCTTTTATTTGAAGCTTTATAAGAGCTACCAATGGTGCTCCATAGTGCTGAATCTATTTGGGGGATGGAGTTCAGCACCCTAGATAAGGATAGGCCTAGTTTGGATTCCAACTTCTCAGTGGGTGAAGATGCCCCACAAGATCCCTTCTAACTATATTTTTAAGAGACGTTAGATATGGATCTTCAAATATAGTGTATAATTCATAGTTCAATCCTGGATGGCCTTGGGCAAAACACTATCAGCCTCAGCTTCCCATCTGTAAAATGGGACTATTAAGGACCCAATTTACAGGATTAAGATTACAAGAATAAATAGCATAGGCTGGACCAGGCCAAAGTCCATCTAACCTAACACTTTGTAACCAAGGTTGGCCTTCCAGATGCCCCTGAGAAGCTCACAAGCAGAGGAAGATGGAGATAGCTATCATCTGACCTACCCTGCCTCTTAATATGGATGTTCAATGGCTAATAGCCATTGATAGACCTAATGTCCTGTTCTGACCATGAGTGGGAGTCCACAAGGACCAAGGTACAACACTTGAAGGTGACTTAGTCAGGCATGTGGCAGGTATAGCTGTCTTGGATTACAAGTCTTTGGATAGTTCCATGTAGACAACTTGATCTGACATTGTTTGCAGGTCATCTGATACCTTTAACCTTCCCTGGATAAGACAACCTCTCCTAGGTGTTGCTCCCTTTTTGAACAGTGCAGAGCCTTAAAGGGATAGTCCTCTAACCTGGAGTCAAATACTCCGTTAGTTCTCAGTCAGCCCCACATTGTACATTGTCTGCATTAGTGAGCAGTCACTGGGGCGTATGAGGCCCTGGTGTGAAGCTGGGCAGTTCCTCAGAGGAATCTGGCTCAGGGCCAAGGGGTGCTCTCTCTGGAGATCCCAGTTGGGGGGGGCAGGTCTAGCTCAAGGGACTCTTGACTGACAGTCTTAAGCTTAATGTTGGTTCAATACATCTGCAGATTATGCTACAGTCTTTTCATATAATCTATGCCGTGGATTATGATGGAGCAAATATGTTTTCTGTTGCTTCAGAGAGCAGGATATGAATGAACAGGTTCAAATTACAAAAAGAGCATTTCAATTAAACCTTAGGAAGACCTTCCTGACAGTATTAGCATTTCAACAGTTGAGCAGCCTGCTTTGGAAGGTGGTGGACTCTCCTTTATTAGAGGTTCTTAAACAGAGGCTGGCTGGATGACCACCTATCAGGGATGCTGTAGCAGTGGATTTCCTGTATCGGAAGAAGGTAGGCTAGATTACCTTTGAGGTCCCTTCCAACTCTATGATTCTATGATCCAGATGGTTCCTTCTGTTCTGTGTCAGAGTCCTGGTCAGATTTGGGGTCATGACATTTAGTCTCCAACCGTTCTTTCTAATCTCTTTTTAAAAATACCCATCACCAACACTTGTGATAATAAATTCCATACGTTAAGTGTGCCATGGACATGGTACTTACTTTTGTCAGTCATTTGTGAGACTAATTGAGATGAGGATAGTAAATTCACTTTCTAAAATAAAATTGCTATATAATGATCAATAATATTAGGATTTTGCTTTATTGCTCAGAATATTCACAAAGCTCCCTTCATCTGTCAAGTATTTCATTACAAGTCTGGTCTTTACCACCAGGAGTCCCAGAAAGGTATAATTTAAGATATTCAATACCTCTGTCTCCTCAAATAAAAGAACTGCACATTTTATTTGTATGGATGGTTATTCTGAAATAGCATGGTTTAGTTATTTCCTTTCCTGGACTTTTGGGTCCATGCACATTAGTAGTTTTCTAGCTAGCACAAATTCCTTGTGAACTGTATTGTGATGAGTGCATTATTTCAAAGATGGTACTTAACGGCTTGATTTGTCAGCAAATACATAGTTTGAATGGGGTTTGCCAACTACTTCACCATGAATCACAAACTGCAACATCAGATTGGCATTATTTATAGGGACTTTACTCTGGTGTTACAAAGGATTGTGAGACCATGTAGACAACCCAACCATCACGTGATGAGCTCTCTCACCCTGGGGTAGCTTGATCATCTGTATTGTTTTACCAAGTGTTAAGGAGAATTAACATGTCCATGCCTGGCTGAATATGTACTAGAATGGTCATGTGTATGGGCTGTGAGGCTGCTATATATGAACTGATCAGTGAGAATATTGGATACAGAGAGTGGAAGGTTATCCTTACACACACACACACACACACCTTCAGGAATTTTTTTTTTTTTTAAAAAAACCCTTTGGTACACAAGCTCCTCTTTGAACAGATAGTTTATTTTTATCCTATATTTGATGGATGGCTATATGGACATAATGAGGACGTAGTGGGGTTTATGCATTTATTCCATTCTGTGGCTATTTCAGGTTGCATTCTGGATGCCAGATTGAAACGAAAGCCAGTTTACAAATCTAAGGAGCAGTTGGATAACCCCCACCCACTGCTTTTTTGTGAATGTGTGCACTGTTAATTAGTATCTGAGGAGTAACTATTTGGCTAGTTAGTTTTTCAGGGAGAAATCCCATGATCTTCCTATGGATGTTGCTCTTGGTCAGTGACTGTGTTATCCCTTTTAGAAAAGGGAGCATGGTGATGGTTTTTCAAAGTGTTTGTGCCTGCATCATCTTCTAGTATTGTGTTATAGAGCAATCAGACTTGCATGAACATACAACATTCAGGCAAACCAGTTGATTGTGAATGTGTAGCTACCTAACAAACATCACAGACTTTCCAACAACTGCAGAAAGTGAGAGGGCACACACAGGGAACTGGAAAGATGGATATCGCCTTGAGTCAGAGCCAGCCCAGAGGAGGAGGTGGGGGAGGCACGGCCGAATGATGTATTTAAGCATTTAGCCACAGTTGCAAGGAGGAAATCGCAGACAGGCCAGACCGGAACGCTTGTTAATTGCCGATTTTCTGGGCATTCTAGCATGCAGACACTCGTTCCTGTCTTGTTCCTTGTTGAAGTAGAAAAGGTGGGGGTTGGGGGTGGAAATATGGAAAGGAAAACCATTTATTTTTCTCTCTGTGTGTTTTAATTGTCTCTCCAGAGACACGCTTTTGCAGAATTATGTGTTCAATCTGTCGCCTGGAGTTTGTTTTCTGACAGCAGAGGCTGTGTTATCAGAATATACCAGCTACGGTTGGGAACGAAGGAAGGTCGGCAGTGCCTGCCATGAATGGGAAGTGCAAGCCTAGAGAGTTTATCAGATGTTGAAGGGCTGCTTCCCAGCTTACTGCTGAGCCCTGGCCCTCTGCTGAAGAGGAGAGGCTCTCCCTGGCTAACAGGCTTACATGGCACTGTCGACCAGCTCTGCAACATGCTTCACCATATCACAGTTTTAATAACTTTAGGGGTCCCAAGGACTGCAAAACTTCAGGTGAAGCTGCACAGAGATTTGGAAAGGGCCCAGAAATGTGTTTTGAAGTACACATGTACACACATGGCAGTGTTGGTAGCACATTGATTCCCTGTTGGCTGCTCCTGGTAGCAACTACCAGAGGAAAGGGCCAGTGAAAGCAATAGCTATGGACTTCCTTCTTTCTATGACTGGAATAGCTTCTTCTTTTGGCTGTGGAAGGATGAGGCTCACAATGCAAACCCTCCCCACTTGAAAAGGGGCAGCTCCATTCTGAAGCAGACCCCCCCAGACCCATTCAAGGCTGTATCAAGCTCACTTTCTGCCCCTTCCCTGCCCTCTCCTGTCGTCCCTGGTTCATCTCCTCATTATAAAAAGAACACAGCCATTGCTCTTACTAGGGGCTAGTTGTAAGGCAGGCAGGAGTCCATTGGTCAGGCGGTGGGCAGGCTTGCCTGGGAATAAGCCCTCCTGTCACCAGCTACCCCCCTCCCCACATGTACACCTTAGAAAGGTAAGGGATGTTTGTTGTTTGTTTGTTTGGCATGGGGAGGAGGGCGGACCATGAAGTCTGGTCTAGATTTTTTGCAAGCATTATTGCTGAATACTCACAAACTCCCCAAGGCTTTTCAGTTTTTCAAGAGTGCCATGTGTGTGTGTGTGTGTGTGTGTGTTAATGGACAGCTTGCTCATGGACAGATCAACTCCACTGCAGGCTCTCCATGCGATCTGGGATGTTGGCAAATCAGCATTCAAAATCGTGTGGAGCGTCTCCATGTATAGGATGCCCTCCTCTTCAGAAAGTCACCCTCCATGAGTAGAGGGTGACAAAGCAATGAGGGAGGAGGCTGGGCTAGCACACTCCCGCTTCTCACATGTTTAGCATACTCAGATGTAAAATTCCTGAATAGGGCTTTTATTTTTCATGAAAAGATAGTATAAAACATCCCTCCTTCACCACCTGTAGTCTGAAATGGTATAGCCCAGCAACAGAAGCATCACATGGGACGTCTGTAATAGCTATTTCTTCAACACAGCTGCATCCATGGTGCTGAACTGAGTGGCAGATGTGTTTAAAGTGCCTTCAGTCTAAATGTTGCAGTCTGAATTTTAAATTTCAATGCAAGTTTGAAAGGGATTGTGTTTTCCAAGCTTGGTTCAGCTTTTGCAGAACTGCTTACAATAACCAAACATAGACAACTATATAGAGCAGGGCTCTCCAACCTTGGCTCTTCAGATGTTGCTGGACTACAGCTCCCAAAATCCCTTGCCATTACCCATGCTGGCTGGGTATGCTGGGAGCTGTAGGCCAGCAACATCTGGGGACCCAAGGTTGGAGAGCCCTGATATAGAGGATGTAGAATAGGAAACTCAATGAAATGTGGAACCACCTTGATGTCCATTGGCAAAGAAAGCAGTATAGAAATACTACTACCACCACTATTTTTACTATTAATAGGCATATTTACTATTAATTGTAAATATGCCTTTTGGAACTCTAACAATGATATCCTATTATTGCAGGGGTGGGGGACCTTTCTTCTACCACATGGGAGAAAAAAAATCCATCAGGGGAAACATACAATAAAAAGGGACACCTTTGAACATGTGGATTGGGCTACCTGACAGCCAATCTGAACCTTCAAAGGTGAAAGTATGGATCAGGGCACCTATCAGCTGGCCTAATGCACACCTTCAAATCTCTCCTCAGGTGGGGAGGCAGTCCAACACTGGGCAGTTTCCCTCCTGAGGAGGGACACCTTTGAAGGTGTGGACTGAGTCTGTTGTCAACTGGCCAGATCCATGCCTTCAAAGGTCTCCTCAGGGGGAGGCCTGGCCTCCTACCTGAGGAGAGCTTTGAAAGGCAGGATGAAATTAAGCAAAGGGCCATTAAGCAAAGTGTTACTGGATGGAGTGTGGATCTATTTAACTTTATAGAAATTGATGGAAGGTTTACCATTGACTTCAGTGGGCTCTAGATAGTACTCATGTAATAGCAAAAACATTCTGGAAAGAAGATGGGCATAATGGAAACACAATAAAAGAAGGGATGTGCAAAAGAAAATCTCAGATATTTATTTGAATATTTCTGCCTTCCTGAACAGTAGTATTGCATATTGAGGACACTTTTCTGAAAGAAAGAGGGGAGGGGAACCCAGATATGTGATTATCATAACCATAATTCAGAATATTTTCTGAATTGTTGTTTTCAGAATTGTGTTCTTTTAGATCTTAGCATAATTGTGCATCATTCATTCTTCATTTAAGGATCATAGAATCATAGAAAAGTAGAGTTGGAAGGGGCCTACAAGGCCATCGAGTCCAATCCCCTGCTCAATGCAGGAATCCAGGTCAAAGCATCTCTGACAGATGTCTGTCCAGCCGCACCTTGAATGCCTCCAGACTGGGAGAGCCCACCACCTCCCTAGGTAGTTGATTCCATTGTCTTATTGCTCTGACAGTCAGGAAATTTTTCCTGATGTTTAGGTGGAATCTAGGTTCCTGTAACTTGAGCCCATTATTCCGTGTCCTGCAAACTGGGATGAACGAGAAGAGATCTTTGCCCTCCTCTGTGTGACATCCCTTCAAATACTGGAAGAGTGCGATCATATCTCCCCTCAGTCTCCTCTTCTGAAGGCTAAACATGCCCAGTTCTTTCAGTCTCTCCTCATAGGGCCTTGTTTCCAGTCCCTTTATCATCCTTGTTGCCCTCCTCTGAACCCTCTCCAGTTTGTCTATGTCCTTGTTAAAATGAGGTGCCCAGAACTGGACACAGTACTCAAGATGAGGCCTAACCAGTGCCGAGTAAAGGGGAATTATCACTTCCCGCGATTTGGAAGCTATACTTCTATTAATACAGCCCAAAATTGCATTTGCCTTCTTTGCAGCCACGTCGCATTGCTGGCTCATATTCAGTTTGTGATCTACCACAATTCCAAGATCCTTCTCACTTGTAGTATTGTTGAGCCAAGTGTCCCCCATTCTGTAACTCTGCATTTGGTTTCCTCTCCCTAGGTGCAGCACTTGGCATTTATCCCTGTTAAATTTCATTCTGTTGTTTTCGGCCCAGCGCTCCAGCCTATCGAGGTCACTTTGAATTTTATTTCTGTCTTCCAGAGTATTAGCTGTTCCACCCAACTTTGTGTCATCTGCAAATTTGATAAGCATTCCCTGTACCTCCTCATCCAAGTCATTAATAAAAATGTTGAAGAGCACCGGGCCCAGGACCGAGCCCTGTGGTACCCCGCTCGTTACCTCTCCCCAGTTTGAGAAGGAACCATTGATAAGCACTCTTTGAGTCCGATTCTGTAGCCAATTGTGGATCCACCTGATAGTTGTTCCATCTAGCCCACTCTTAGCTAGCTTACTAATCAGGATATCATGAGGCACTTTGTCGAAAGCTTTGCTGAAGTCCAGGTATATAATGTCCACAGCATTCCCACAGTCCACAAGGGAGGTTACCCGATCAAAAAATGAGATCAGATTAGTCTGACAGGATTTGTTCTTCACAAATCCATGCTGGCTTCTAGTAATCACTGCATTGTTTTCAAGGTGCTTGCAGACTGACTTCTTTATAATCTGCTCAAAAATCTTCCCGGGGATTGATGTCAGACTGACTGGCCTATAGTTCCCAGGTTCCTCCTTCTTGCCCTTTTTGAAGATGGGAACAACATTTGCCCTCCTCCAGTCGTCTGGCACTTCACCTGTCCTCCATGATTTCTCAAAGATAATAGACAGTGGTTCTGAGAGTTCTTCTGCCAGTTCCTTTATTACTCTAGGATGCAGCTCATCAGGCCCTGGAGATTTAAACTCGTTCAGAGTAATCAGGTGCTCCTTGACCATTTGCCTATCAATCTCAAGCTGCAATTCTGACAGATAGTGACATCTGACTTGGTTCCCCATTGGAAAACACATACCTAGCTTAATTGCACACTGTACCCAATTCACAAGTGAATGGAGGATAAGTCTTGTCTTTCTTTTCTTTTTTTTTAATGTTATAAAAGCACATATACACATATGTATACATCATGCCTCAAGTTATAAAATAATTAAAGAAAATTATTCCAGGGATAGAGGAACATGTCATAATTGCACATCAACTCACATTCAAAAGAAGAGTCCTGGATATTGTGCAAGGTTCAGCAGAACAGTGTGCTATTGCGTGATCTCTTCCAGATTACATCTGGTGCGTTTGCATTCTTCCATAGACCATGAAACAAGTTTACAGTGCAATCCTGCATAAATCTATTCAGAAGTAAGTCTCATTGAATTCAATTGGGTTTACTCCCAGGTAAGTATGTATGTATGTACTTAATCACTCAAATTGCATGGCAAGTTATCATTTTTTCTTCCTTTTGTTTCATTCATGGAGCCCTACTAAGTTCTCAGAAGCTTGTCATTTTATTGGGACACTTATCTGAAACAGCACATGTGTGATTCTCAGCTGGGGAAATGAAAACCTTGACTATTGAAGACATTTCAAGTGATTCACAGCTTCTCTCTGCAGCTTTCTAGTTTTCTCCAGTGAAATTGGGAGCATTTGCTGGGACAAGGCTCAAGAACCATAATATGCAAAGCACATGTTTGGGTTATCAAATGAGAACTGCAGTTAAAACTAAAACAAGGTAACATGTGAACTCACTATTAATGAATTAAACATATTTGCCTATCCTACTGCTGCCTATGTATGGCCTCTGCTGATTTGTCCATGTCCTTACATCTTGTAAGTTATCAAAACCATTTCCTACAGCCAGGCACCCCTCCCCTAAAGACTCTTGAATTCCATCAATCTAGGCCAAGATATCCAGAAGTTCTCAGTGGTTGTGGCAGTAATGCCACAGTGCCACCCAGTGTCCCATTTCTTGCAACAGATAGGAGGGAAAAAGCAGATGTTTGACTTGACAGCATGAAGTAGGATGATGTCTTCTTAGGGATGGGGAATTCTATAGAATTATGTCACATGTCAAGAAGAATACAATATTTAAAATAATTTACTGTGAATATTCAGGATATTCATCCTCAGCTTGACAGATGCAGGCTAAGCATTTGCAGATTATTACTAGCTGAACTCTCTCTCCGGGTAAAACCTCTCAAAAGAATGTCCTATGAGGATCCTATTTACCAAAATCAGAAAGCATTTCTCTCCCTCCCTTGTATTTTTCCCCCTTTTCTTCTCCTGCTTTGACATTCGGAGTTTCCACTTTGCTTCCAGAGCTCATTTCTTTCTAATCACAATTTTGGATACTT
The DNA here is from genome assembly GCA_021292165.1 of Shinisaurus crocodilurus. Classification (NCBI taxonomy): domain Eukaryota; kingdom Metazoa; phylum Chordata; class Lepidosauria; order Squamata; family Shinisauridae; genus Shinisaurus; species Shinisaurus crocodilurus. The sequence goes on along the minus strand of CM037878.1, from coordinate 255,355,157 downwards.
CTAAAGCTTCATGCTGTGGCCTTTATGGTGGTTTTGATGCTGAGACAGGATAAATATTAATCATCAAGTCATTAGCATTCTTAGTACTACTATTATTGTGTTTAATTCCATATATAGCATGGCTTGAAATCAAGAGTCGATTCCTATGCATGTTTACTCAGAAGCAAGCATAAGTTGCCATGGCTCTTGAATGGTAAGAGTCTGCTGTCAACATCCAGGGAACTTGTTCTATATACTACTTTGCCAGAGGAGGGAGCTCCGGGCCTGCTCTCCACTGCACTGTGGATGGCTGGAGAATGCTATCGCCATTACCAGCTCACAAGGAGTTGAGTGTTACAAGGAGTCAGTTGGGTTCCACCTGAGCCTGTAAAAAACCTGACTCCTTGGTCTGAGCTGCCTGCCTGCTTCGATTACCAGCTGACCTCCAAAATAAATGAAAAAAATAAAGCATAACAGCGAGTGCCACTGGGTTCTGTGAGGCTTCCCTCCTAGCAACTATGTTTTAGGATTGGAGCCGTTATGCCCTCACACCTCAATTCTCCGAGTGGTGAGAACTCCAGGGGTGCAAGCATTGTTTCCTGGGAAGGAGGTCAGTCAAGGCTTATGACAGCATTTTTGAGATATGTGATTTATTTGCCACATATACACAGGTTGAGCATAACTGGAAGCTCATGGCATTAAACCACCCCAACAGACACTGCTCCCCTATCAGATTTCCAGGGGAAACACCAGTGGCATAGGATTCTTGCAGAGAGTAACTCAGCCCTTTGTTTCTCCTTTAGTCCCACTCCAAAAGCTGTCCTTTTGTTTCCAGCTTACACACAGACCCTTGCCTAGTGAGGGGAATAATGATGAGTCATCTCCATCCATCACGTATACCAGGGATGGGGAACCTCCAGCCTGTGGGACAAATTTGGCATGCAAGGCCAGCCCGGCCAGCCCATGGGGCCTTCCGAAGCCCTGCCCCCTGAAGGCTAGCAGAGATAACAGTGGGGATTCCCCTTAGCATGCCAATCTCCATCCCAATTGGGAGGGGAGTGGTGCCCAGGGCAATCCCCTCTGTTATCACTGATCGGAGATAAGCATCTCTGGACAGACATCTGTCAGAGATGCTTTGACCTGGATTCCTGCATAGAGCAGGGGGTTGGACTCGATGGCCTTGTAGGCCCCTTCCAACTCTACTTTTCTATGATTCTATGATTCTATGATAACAGTGGGGATCCCTCTTCGCACTAGCTTCATCTGCCCAGCATCCACTCCAATGGGGGAAGGCATAGGGCAGGCAAAGCCACCCCAACTGAGGTGCAAGTTGGAGGAGCCAGTGTTCTGTTCTGCCTTTTTTGTGGTGAGGCCTTACTGTTGTTGGGCACTGGTGAGGCCTGGGTTGCAGGGTTCGACTATGGGTCAGGTCTTTCCCAGGGTTCTGGGCAGCTCAGATTTCTCAGGCAGTGCGGAGCAGCACAGCATCACAGAAAGGTCCAAGTAGGGGGGAGGAGCCTGCGCTGGCTATGGAGCAGTAGCTTTTCTGCCGAGCTCCCGGAATGATTTGAAAACATCTGCAAATACACAGGAGAGACAAAGCGTGAGTTTAAATTCCTTTGCTGTTTGCTTTCTGGAAAGTATGCAGATATAGAGCTAATAAAGAAATAACAAGAATAGCTTTCTTTTGATGTGCTTCGCTCTGGATTGTTTATGAGCTCCAGACGGGTGAAAAAGTCCCTACCCCCTCTTTGGAAACGCGATCGGGCGCATCCCTCGGATAACAGTTTGAAAAGGCTAATTAGGATCCTTGACACTAAAGATATTGAATGTTCTTATCAAACTGTGCAACAGGGTCCTGATAAGAAGCCACGAGGTAGTGAAAGTTTCGAGACAGCGAGGGGGAAGGGCGGAAAAATGGCGGATTCAGCTGGCAAATTCCCTGCTGGTGCCAAGCCAAAGTCAATATCTCCAGCCAAGCTTAAAGGGGCAGCACCAGATTGGGAGAAAATTCTATCACAGTTTCAAAGCTCTATGGAAGCAGGCCAGCAGAAACAAATAGAAGCAATTGAGAAATTTCAAAATCTGCATCAAGAGGATATGAAGCAAATGCGAAATTCCATAGATCAATTAGGGGTTCAAGTTAAAGAGCTGCAAGCTAGAGTGGATAAGGTGGAAAAACTCCAGGTGAAGGATGAAAAAAGTTTTGAAAAGTATGAAATGAAATTTAATGAGATGGAAATACAGATGATTAACATGCAAGACAGGCAACGTCGTTCCAACATTCGGATCAGAGGCTTCCCCATGGAGATGGGGGAGACTGGATATAAGTTAAGAGGCAGTATTTTGGAATGGATGAATGAAGCTGTCTCTGGAGAAACAATTTTTTGGGATGATATGGACATTGAGATTGTGCATAGAGTGGGAGCATTAAGGCGTGGTATGACATCCAGAGATGTTGTACTGAAATTTGCAAATTTATACAAGAAGGATGTCTTCATGAAAGAGATTAGAAAGAAAGGTCAAGTAGCTTTCAAGGGGGCTACTTTGCAAATCTACAATGATCTTTGTCAGCAAACAATAAAGTGGAGGCGAAGTGTTAAACCGTGTACAGCAGTCTTGATCAGAAAGGGATTACAATACAATTGGGGTTACCCAGTTTTTCTTACTTTTGTGTGGAACAGTAAGAGATACAAGATTTCATCATGTGATCAAGGCATGGGCCTGCTGGGAGAGTTGGGGCTTCATGATGATGCGGAGGGTCCAGAATCGATGGGTCAACTGGAAGAAGAAGGAGCCAGTGGAGGAATTGTATAAGAGGTCGTTTCAACACGAGAAGAAAAAAGAAATAGAAAATGTTTTATAAAGAAGTTATCCGGGAGGGAATGAGGGGCTGCTGTTCGGGCTGGTGATGGGTCCTTTCCCCCCCCCCGGGATAGGTGGGTAGGTTTAGGGTGGGGCAAGTTGCCCTGGCTAAGCAGGGGGGATAGTTTAGATGAATGTGGGGGTGGGTTAAGGGGTATGTTATTGTGTATTATTTTCACTTTTGGGGACCAAAAAAGAAAAAATGTTGTTAATAGATGGATTATAAGTTAAGAATTTCAACTTTAAATGTTAAGGGGCTAGGGTCAGTTACTAAGAGAAGGCGAATAGAAGCACTTCTTAAAAAGGATAAGGCAGATATTATATTCTTGCAAGAAACGCACCAGGCAAGGAAAGGAGTCAATGAATTGAAATTGAGGTGGTCTAGAATATATGAGATAGCATGTGGATCATCTAAATCGCGAGGAGTAGCAATTATAATTTCAAAGAATTGTGGTTTTAATGTTCTAAAGGTGAAAAAGGATGATACAGGTAGATATATTATAATGTATGGGACCTTGGGAGGGGAAGAATATGTTATTGTTAATGTTTATGCTCCCAATCAAAATCAAGGAGAATTTTATCAACATGTGTTTAAAGAAATGGGTAATTTTCAAAATCAAAGGGTTATTATGGCTGGGGACTTTAACATGGTATTGGATAGAAGAAAAGACAAATCCAATCCGACGAGAGAAGATCAGAGAAATAATCTAACGATCTTGAATAAGTTAATTAGTAAGGAAGGGTTGCTAGATGTTTGGAGAGGGGTCAAGGGGAATGAGGAAAGATATACATTTTACTCATCAGCAAATAAGAATTATTCTAGGATAGATTTTATTTTTGTGTCCAGGACACTGTTTTCAAGGGTCCTGGGCACAGAGATAGGAGTGATAAAAGTTACAGATCATGCTTTGGTTAACATGGATTTGAAGATACATAAGGATTATAGAGAAGCGAAAAGATGGAGATTGAATTGTAATATTTTTCGTTATAAACATTTAACAGAGAAAATAGAGAAGGAATTGAGGGAAATTTGGGAATTTAATCAAACAGAAGAATGTACTGAAGCGATAATATGGGATACAATGAAGAGTGTAATGAGAGGAATAGGATTGAGAGAGGCAATAAATTTGAGGAAACAACAAGAAGTTTTTTATCAAAAGCTAGAGGGGGAGATTAGGGATTTGGAAAAGAAGTATTTAGAGAAGAGGGATAAAAAGATTTTGCAGAATTACAGGGTAAAAGGAAAGAATTGGAGAATAAAGAACTGGACAGGGTACAAAGGAATTTGATTTACACAAAAAGGGAGTATTTTGAGAATAGTAATAAAAACTCTAAAATGTTGGCTAGATTAGCACAAAAAAAAAAGAAAAAAGCTTAGTGGGGATGATTAAGGATAAGAGGGGTAAAGAATATAATCTAGTAAAGGATAAATTGAAAATTTTTCATGAATATTACACAGAGTTATATAAGGCAGGAAAATGGTCGGAAGCTGAGAGTAGAAGATATATCGAGAAAAATTTAAAAATAAAAATCCAGGATGAAGATAGAGAGAAAATGGAGCAACCATTCACAGAAATTGAAATAGAAAGTGCTATAAATAAATTAAAACAGGGGAAAACGCCAGGACTGGATGGTCTGGGGGCGGAATATTATAAAGTCTTTAAAAAAATGTTAATTCCGAAGTTAAAACGGTTGTTTAATGATATTTTACAGGGGGGAGAGATCCCCCCGTCATGGAAACAGTCCTTGACCATTTTAATCCCGAAACCAAGGAAGGATTTAGCAGAACCAGGTTCTTATAGACCAATATCATTAATTAATCAAGATGCTAAACTATTGACAGCAATTTTAGCTAGAAGAATGAATAGTTTTCTAAATAAGTATATAGGGATAGATCAATGTGGGTTTATTCAAGGAAGACAAATGGCAGATTTAACAAGAAGGGTTCTGAATATAATTTATTTAATAAAGAAAAATAATTTGAAAGCGGGGGTTCTTGCATTGGATATTTTTAAAGCCTTTGATTGTGTGGAATGGCCTGCATTAAAGATGTTAATAAAAACTATGGGGTTTGGAGAAAAATTTATAGGTATTACTAACCAATTATATACTCATAATGTCACGTCGGTAATTGTAAACGATGGAATAACAGAAACTATTAGCCTAGGCCGGGGAACTAGACAGGGTTGTCCCCTTTCCCCAGTATTATTTGTGTTAGTTATGGAATTGTTAGCGAATTCGATAAGACAGGAGAAGAAATTATTGGGGATAGGAATAGAGACCAAATGTAAGATAAACTTTTTTGCAGATGATATCTTGTTAACATTAGAACGGCCTATAGAAAATTGGGATTGGATAGAGAAACATTTAGATGAATTTAGAGAAGTAACAGGGTTAAAAGTTAATTGGGATAAATCGGAGATAATGACATTTAATTATAGTAAACTGGAGGACAGGGGATTTAAACAAAGGGGAGTGGATATAAAGATAAAAAATATAATTAAATATTTAGGTATTGATATATTAAAAGATTTGGATAAAATAGGGGAATGTAATTTTAAAAAACTAAAAGATGAAGTTAAAAATCAAATAGAGGATTATAAAAAATTGGGATTATCGTGGTTTGGTAGGATAGCTTTGATTAAAATGAAGATTTTACCGAAGTTTAATTTTTTATTTAGAATGATACCATATAAGATATCAGAGAAAGAAATTAAAGAGTGGCAAGTAATGTTAAATAGCTATTGTAATGGGGGAAAAATCAAGGATTACTAAGAATAGATGGTATAAAGCTCAAAAAATAGGGGGACTTGGTCTCCCTAATTTAAAATGGTATTATATAGCTAATCAACTTAGATATATCATGGATATTATTGTTAGAAAAGATTTTATGTGGTGGGAAATAGAAGCATTTGAATTGGGTAATAGGGTGGATAAATTCTTATTTACAAAACAAGGACATATTATGACAAAAAGATTAGAAAATCCCTTTTTAAAAAATATGTTAGAAATTTGGGGTAGAAATAAGGAAATATTTTACCAGGTATATCCCCGCTTACTCCAGTGGTGGTTATGGAAGATTTTCCCGAGAATGTTAGACATTTAGAACGAATTTTTAGAGAGAAAAAGGTGATAACTTTAATGGATTGGCTGGAAAAAATGGAGACAAGACAGCAAATAATTGATAGGGTTGGGGCAGGAAGAATTTCTTGGCTAAATTTAATTCAATTAGTACAATGGGGTAAGAAATGGAAGAGAAGACATGAGCATGAAAGGGATTTCACTGCATTTGAGCAGGTGGTTATGTCTAGAGAACTTGTAGAAGGAAATGCATCAGCTAGGGGTCTTACAAAGATGTTATATAAAATGTTGCAGAAATCAGAAGAGCAAGCAGAAAATCTTAAATAGTTTGGGATACAGAGTTTGAAGAGGAAATATCAAAGGATGAGTGGAATAAGATTTGGGATAGGCGAATATTGAAAAATATGTCTGTAAGAATTAAAGAGAATTTTATAAGCTGATTTGGAGATGGTATTTGACCCCAGTGAGATTAAATAGAATAGATAATAAATGTTCTCCAATGTGTTGGCGAGGATGTCAGGAATTGGGTACATATGCTCATATGTGGTGGAGTTGTAAAAATGTAATGGATTTTTGGAAAATGATTTTTGAGGAAATATCAGAAATTGTTGGAGTTGATTTAGAGGTATGCCCTAAACTAGCTTTGCTAACAATAACGGAAAAGGTGATCGGTTCACAAAATGTTAAAGAATTAATCATAAATTTGTTAACGGCAGGTAGACTAATGATAGCAAGGAAATGGAAAATCCAGCAAGTTTTCACTATTACTGAATGGTATAAGGAAGTATGGGATATGGCTTTGAATGATATGTTGACTTGTAATATTAAATGCAAAAGGGGTCAATTAAAGAAAAATAATTTTAAGGATATTTGGGGTTTATTTTTGGAATATGTGTTTAAAAGGGGGAAAGGGAGTTTACCCTGTCAAGATATATTGTATTTTTGGAATAATGAACAATTATAGAGTTATTGGATTGTTTGGTCCCATGGTGATGGGAGCACAATATTAGTTATGTGTGTATGTTATTTTCTTTGTATTGTTTAAAAAAAAAAAAAGAATAAAAAATATTTAAAAAAAAAAAAAAAAAGAAAAAGAAAGGTCCAAGTAGTGCTGGGGTTGGAAGCCAGACAAACTTATCTGTATGTTGCTCCAGCAAGCAGCAGATCATAATTTAGTCTTGGTTTTGGCTTCCTTTAGGCTGGTTAGCCTCTATACTTGCTAAGGCCTTTTCTCTTAAAGGAGCCTGGTCATCTTTAGCAGCTTCAGGCTGCAGCGATGTGAGGGTGGCTGTGTCATGCTGGTGTCTTCATGGCTGGAGTTCTCCAAGTAAGAGGATGACAATGCAACTTTTGAAAATGGAGGGGGGGGGGCAGGTCTCTGGAGTCTTTCTGGAGAACTGGGTCCTGAAGAGGAGGAAGCCTTGTGATGCCTATCAGTAACTGAGTGCTCTTCCAGAATTTTTTTTTACTTGATATACAAGCGACGTCTTGCAATACAAGTACTGTAGTGCAGCTTAAATTAAAAATCTCTGTATAAATCTTTTTTTGGGGGGATTTTGTTTTGATATAAGAGTGTTTTGGATTACAAGCACGTTCCAGGAATGAATTATGCTCTCAATCCAAGGCATGACTGTACATGTTTCTCGGGTGGGTGGGTTTCTCGGGTGTATCCTCTCCTTGAACTCTTCTCCTGCTGGTCCCTCAGTTGGGATGGCTTTGGAAAGTCCATTCACAGTGAACCCAGGATCTTGGCTGAAACATCTGCTGGAGCAGTTCCAACCAGCAATTTTGCGGAGGACCAAATGATGTCAGGGGCCATGGCCCCACCCACTGACATCATTCAGTCTGCAGGAGGCTGGGAATTACCTGGCCTCCTACCCTTGTCAGGCTTTAAGAGGTATTGCCTCAGGGCAACCCACATCGACAAATCTCAGAGTGAAGAATTATAGAGTTGGAAGGGATTCAGAGGGATCATCTTGACCAATCCCCATCCTATAACAGCATTAGGCAATTGATAAATATTGCTGAATTGCAAAATGTCTCTTGGAAAACAAAAAAACAAAATGGGAATTGTGTGTCAGCAAACCTATGTTAGGGGCAAGGCCATGTGTGAAACTACAAATTGGGATTGGAAGGAGCTACTTATATAAATTGGATCAAATTTTCCAACCTGAATGAGAGAGCTCAAAATACAATTTCCCCCAATATGAAAAGTGAACAAGGTGAGTGCAGATCCTTTGTGATTTGAGCCTGGGTTCAATTTGCCTAATACCCTTCCACCATGACTGCCTAGAAGCCATCCCTCCATTTCCCCTTCCTTCTCCACCACCGCTTTCCCTTCCCTTGTTCCAAGTTGACTTGGTAGTCACACAGGGGAAAGGCAGCAACAACAACAACAGTAGCAAGTGAGCATACACTGTCTCTGACCCACCCGAGAAACATGTACAGTCATGCCTTGGATTGAGAGCATAATTCATTCCGGGAACGTGCTTGTAATCCAAAACACTCTATCAAAACAAAATCCCCCCAAAAAAAGATTTGTACAGAGATTTTTAATTTAAGCTGCACTACAGTACTTGTATTGCAAGACGTCACTTGTATATCAAGTAAAAAAAAATTAAATAAATATTTAAAAATTTGCTTGTCTTGCAAAACGCTCTCAAACCAAGTTACTTGCAATCCCAAGGTATTACTGTACTCAGAAGCCCGCGGTAACTGTTTCCTATGGCTCTATGAACCTGGGACATGGCTGTAGCAGCTTTCTTTTAACTATTGCTCTTCCAGCTGCTTTTAACAGCTGCCTGCCATCAAGTCAGTTTGGGAAAAGGAAGGAGTTAGAGGGATTCCTGTAGGGTGAAGGTATCACCTGTGATCTTTTCACAAGCATTCAGAAAGAGTTTTTCAAGTGCTTCCAGGGGAAGATTGCAAAAGCAAGTATAAATCGAGGTGAGCCAAAGGGAGTTAACACATCACTAGTCAGGGCACAAAAAAGGACTGATATTGTAGCCTTTAAGAAAAATGCTGAAAGCAATCAAGGCACTTGTCAAGAAGAAAGCACTCTGCACAGTCTACGAAAGTTGGTGAGGTGTGGCAGATGAGAGTATGAGCTGAAAAGTCCCCGGATCAAGTCTAATTTCAGATATGAATTCATTAAGTAGCCCTAAGTTATCCACTCTTCTCCAACAACTTCTACTGACTAAACATATTGTTGTAAGTAACTTCCCACCTTCATTCGAAGTTGGTTGGTTCTTTCCAAGGCTTTTGAGAATTCTCAGGGGATAAATTGCAGTCATTTCCTGAGAATTTCAGAAATCTTGGGCTGGTCCATTCCAAATGCTTCCCTGCCAGCTCTCCACTATCCCCAGCCATTTTCCATGCTTCATGCCTATAAACTCCCACCCCTTCTGCTTTCTTCAAAACTTACCTTCCAGCAGCAACTTGGCGAAGGGGGGAGGCATGTAAAATGGAGGCCGCTCCTTGGGCCTTCATTAAGCCCAGAAAACCTTATCTACAAGATGTTTCCAGCACAAATGTCAACAGAATTGTAGTTGCCTTGATTTACAGATCCTTACTAAGGTATCATGGGATTATGATCCTGTGTGTGTGTTTCAAGACCTATATTGAATCAGTGCCATAGCCTAGTGCAGCTGGCTTGTGACTGCTCTGTCATGGTGAACTGGAACCCTCAGAAATAAGGGCCAAAACAGACATTACTTTAACTCTGCATCTAGCAGCTACATCCTTTTTTAATTTTTACTCTAGAGGAGGTGCAGGGGCCCTGATCTGGATTTAAAGTAATGGCCATTCTGGCCCTGAAGACACCAAACCTTGAAGTAGTGACTCTGGGTGGATACAACCATAGAGAACTCCCTGATTCCTTTTCCTAGAGTCCCCCCCTTCCTCTTGGTCTAGTAGAAGTCCTAGCCCTTTGATGGACCAGCCTGCAGTCAACTAGGTCTTAAGACAAAATCTTAAGAATGTCTGAAGAGCCCTCCTGGATCAGACCAAAGACCTGTCTAGTCCAGCATCCTATTTCCCATAGTGAAACACCCATGGGAAACCCACAAGCAGGTCTTGGCTATACTAGCACCCTCCTCTTTGGATTCCCCAGCAACTGGTATTCAAAAAGGCATGTTGCCTCTGATCCTGGAAGTAGCATATAGTCATCATGACTAGTAGCCACTGAAAGCCTTATCCTCTATGACTTTGTCTAGTCCCCTTTAAAGCCAGCTACATTGGTGCTCCTTACCACAGCTGTGTGAAGATTTACTTCTTTGTGTATATATATATATATCCTGCATTTCTGTTCTGGAATCCTGACTAGGACTGGCTCTATCATAAATACTACAGAAAGTAAAACAGTGATATTTTACTTTCACTATGTTTGTGCACACAAGGCAGCCATTTTTACAGCTGCACATTAAAATTCAAAGCATGTGCATGTCAGGACAACAGGACTACAAGGAGCAGCAGGTGGGTCTTTATTATTTGTATCTGCATTTGGTTGTTCAAACACCCAGAGAACAGAACTCCAAAGTAAGCATTTAAGAGATCCAAATTCAAATTTTAGTCTCAGAACTTATACAAACCACCTAATTAAAAAAAAGAAGCTATAAATAAATTAAGTAAAAATACAGCCCCAAAGGGGCCAGCCAAATTACCAAAATCCAAACATTTGTTTAATATATGAGATGACGACTTGGCTTCTCATTGTTCCCATCTATTTCCTACATCTGCCAGACAATTCTGCTCAACTGGAATTTTGTCTTCTCTTATGAGTTCGTTTATTATTCAACACTAGCAGTTGTTGAATACTCATAGTCACAACATGTGTTTTGCATTCATAGGATCACATATTTCTAAGACCTCTTTTTAGACCAAACAACAGTCTAATCGGCTAGATAGCTGTAGCCCCCAAAAGGCTGGCTTACAATCAGGAACCACACAAACACACACACGTGTGTGCATGATTCAGCAGGAGCATATGTAGGACCATACCTAGTTCCTAGAGATGGGCTATTTGTGTGACCAAATACCTCCATGTTGGTAGCATAAATGATAGAAGAAAGCTTTATGATAGTATAGCGTACTCAGTAGATTATCCATGCACACAAACATGCACCATACTTGACTAGACTACATGCTTATAGGATGCTAAAAAGTACAAAATTCCCATGCAGTGCAGCATTAAAAGCATAAATTTAGGAAAAATGAAATATCCACATGCAAACTGGACCAAGTCCCTTCTTTCAGTAACATTAAATCACTGCAGCAACACACCTTTTTTCCTTTGGCAGCTACAGTTTCCTGATCTTCTGTGCTAACTTTGCACTTAACTGATTATTATTTGGCCTTTGGATTTACCTTATGGGTGCCATATGTTGGTCAGCTTCCAGTCTTGTTCAGTGTAGCCAGGGTATCACTTAGCTAGTTTATCTATAGCAGATAGTACACCTTAACCCTCTGACAAAGCTGCCAAAGGAACACCTGGAAAGAGTTTCTGCAGAGTGATTGTAAGCTTTCTTGGAGGAATATCTTGCCAGTACTGTATACTGGTTCATGCCCATTTTATATCCAAATAAATATTGACTGCAAATGTTCCAAGGACAAAAGAGCATTTATGTTGAGAAATGAGATGTGACGTTTATGCCTACGTTTAAAGATACTGAAGATGTTTTATGACATCTTTATAAGGGCTCCTGGCAATAATCACCATTTTAGGTAATTCAGGGAGGGGGTGGGTCAATTATAGGCAAAAGACCTAGATGTAAACACTGAAGCAAAATATGTTTTAGCTTTGAAGTGCTAGAAAATTTATCCTGAATGAAATGTGGAGTTCTGACCGAATGTAGCAATAAGCTCATTTTCCATGAAGCAGTAAATTAATGTACTTAAGAGTTCCCTTCTTTTCAGGGGACAAAAGCAACAGTTGTGAGGTCAGGAGGAAAGCAAAAGTAGGCCACAATTGAAGTCAGAGGGATGCCAGCACCTACACTACAAAACCTGTCCATGGAAATGACAGAATCAAAGTGGCAAAACTAACCCATTAGCTATAATATGTGGGATCTGTACTGTGTGTGTCCCCCCCCTCCAGGATACAGTTTGAGCAAGTACAGACTGCACACTGTGCCTATTGTATTTTTCTTTTTAACCAGAAAAATATATTAAAAAGTCATAGTTTTCCACTGAAAATCAGCAACAACTGTTACAGAGACTTAAAACAGACAATTTTAGCTTGTTTTCAAGCTAAAATTGTCCATTCTCAGCCTCAATAATAGCAAAGCACTATTTAAAAATGGTTTCCCCCTTTATCGGTGGTGCATCTACAGTGGGAGTGCTGCTGCCCATGGCAGGTCCAGGGCGCAGATTGGCTCCCCTGTTCTATAAAGATGATCAGATAAATGCACAGACATTGGAGGAAGAAGCTTCAGGTGTAATCCAGACACACACACCCCACAGACACACACATTCATTTACAATTGCAGTGATTCACCAGTTGAGTGGTCCCGCTCCTGCCCCTGTACCATGCAGAGGTCTGGGCAACTTGACCACAGCTTCTAGAGCCTAGTAGCAATGAGATCAGCAGCAAGTGCCAGACTGAGCCAGTGCCAGCAAAGGAAGTAGCAGTTGCAGGAAGGAAAGGCAAGACTGGCAAGAGCTATCCCAGTGGAAGGTGGGACTGCTGCCCAATGCAAGAGACACAGATCTTGAGGTTGGAGTCAGTGATGAACCTGACCTGCCACAATAAAAACAGGTTGCTCCTCTAAATAAGCTTTCAGCAGGTGAGGAAGAGAGGAGAGAGGGCCAGAGGAAAAGGCCAAGAAAGACTCCAAGATGAGCCCTTCAGGCAATAAGGAAGCCAGTGGCACAAGGGTGACATAATTACTCACAGAGCTTCATAACCTATCACTCTCTTTAAAAAAAAAGGGGGGGGAGGGACAATATACCTGCACTTACCTGGTTGATTTTGGGTCATTGATGTAAAACTGTCTCTCAAATCCTGCATTGTTGTCTGCACAAGGCTGTCATCACAGACCAGGGATGTTGAAGAGTCCTTGGTCTCGAGTCACGAGTCGAGTCACGAGTCTTTGGACCCGAGTCTCAAGTCCGAGTCCGAGTCCTTGGTCCAAAATGGTGACTTACGAGTCACGAGTCACGAGTCACTCCCAAAGCTGACTCCACGAGTCCCTATTAAAATCAATGGGGGTTTTTCCCAACAAAATAAGGCTACTTCAGATGTGTGGCTTAAATAAATTCTAGGCACAAGTGTGCCTTTTTATTTCAAAACTCTGCCACTGATTTTGGCAAGAACAGACCAGGCAGAAAAACCCAAAATAACCAGGCAGGCAGAGGAGGCAGGGAACCCCAAAGCAGGCAGGGCCTTTGTCTTGGACAATTCAACTGTTGAACTGGTCAAGAAGAGACCAGGCAGGCAGAGGAGGCTGGGAACCCCAGACAGGCAGGCAGAGGCAGCCAAACCCAAAATGTCTGAAAGGTTGCATTTTAGAAAAATGATTTTAAAAAATAAACTTACTGTACTTCCTAAAACTTATCCATGTTGCATTTGAGGAACATGATTTTTTCTCAATGTTTGGCCCCCATTCTGGAACGGTGAGATCTCATCACAATTCCACCCTCACTGAACACCCGCTCCACTGGTGATGAACTTGCTGGAACCAGAAACACACTCAGAGCAGCCACAAAGAGTAATCTCAGGTCCTTCTTCTGCCTCTCCCAAGTATGCAACACATCAATCAAAATAAATCTTGACACACTGTTGGGGCTGCACTCCTGGTAGCCGTCCATAGTGGCCGAGCAGTGGCACACCTCGCTTCCATGCACTCTTCGCCGGCAATCACGCTCCTCTCCACTCCTTCTGGCACAGCCCAGGGATGTTGAAGAGTCCTTGGTCTCGAGTCCCGAGTCGAGTCTCGAGTCCCATTAAAAATATTGGGACTCGAGTCCGAGTCGAGTCAGAGGGGGGACTCAGTCCGACTCATGAGTCGAGTCCTCGAGTCCAAGTCCCCATCCCTGTCACAGGCAAAAAAGAAGGCTAAAGCTGAAAATTGCCGTCAAAGAAGTAGGACTCAAAGCCAGGCAGGGAGAGCTCAAGCTAGCAACTAAAATATCCAAGTGAGAACACTGTGGATCTGAAGAGTGGGAGAAGAGTTACATAAGGTATTATAGGATAAATTAATATAGTTTATATAGTTTTTCCGGATTTGTGTTGTTGTGACTGTGACCTGGAACATAACTGTGATCTGGAACATTTGGCCAATCAGAGAGAAAGTCAAAAATTAGAAAGAGGAAGATCTGATGGCAGCAGTTTCCCAATCCATGTTTTTTTTAATTTTGTTTTGTTTTTATCAATACAACAGTACAGGCCTTTGGTTTTATAATGGTTTCTTTCGCTGCCTGCTTGCTTGTTTACTGTGCTTAGTATCCCCCCTTTTGGAAAGAAACCCCCCCCATGAAAGATACATTTCTGCCTCCCTCGAAGTAGCCCTTGGATACCACTGCACAGAGGTTGCATCAGGCCATCATAATTAGTAGAGAGCCCTTATGTTAATTAAAATCAACCAAAGTTTCAGAGTTACATGAAGTGTGACTGACTTTATAATCTATAAACGTTGATATACACATTTTAGCTAATCCTTTGATAGCTGACTTAGCTGCTATTCTCATAGCAGTGGTTTGCATTCCCTATAGACCTAGCAAACTAGCAGCATCACAGTGGATAAAAACTGCACTTGTTATTTTGCTGATTTATGCATTTTTCAAGGTGACACACATACATCCTGTAAGCAGAGTCATGTTCCTCACTTCTCATTTCAACTGAATCTATTAGAGGAAATGTTGAAATAATGGATTGGTGAATTAGTGACTTCTCAAAAAAGTGGATATTCTATCCTATATGGCCCTGCAAGTAAGGATGCAATCCTAAGCATACTTATTTGGAAGCAGGTTTCATAGAAAGCAATGGAATATATTTCCAGGTAGCAGAGCAATCCTAACCCCCAGATCTGCTGGATGGAGTGGGTTAGTATGGGGCGGAAGTGGGTTAGTATGGGGCGGAAGTGGGTTAGTATGGGGCGGAAGTGGGTTAGTATGGGGCGGAAGTGTTTTCCTCTGCTAGCAGGAAAACACTTCTCTCCTGGCAGCCACTGGTACACCCACAGAAAGTGCTGCAGGTGTAGATCTCCCACTGGCTGTTTCTGCTGGCTGTAGCCCCCAAAACAGGATATTCTGATGGGAGGGGTGGAGGTGTCCTTGCATTTGCTAGAGCCAAGGCCCTTTCCTTCTATGGGGAGGCCCCAGGATCAGGCGCCTCACCTATACTAGCTTGAAGCTGGCATACCATAGGTATTTTCTTTTCTCCCACTGAAACCAGTGTGAGAAATGCCAGAGAAGAAAGGAGATAAGACTATGCCCTGACTCTCCCTGCTACTGTCTGTCCTGGCCAGTGCAAGCTGGCAGGGCTTTGGAAGTGGTGAAACATCTGCCACTTCACTCTCCATCCCGCCCCACTTAGGATTGCTCTGCCTCCCCATGCTTTTACAATTGGGATGTTAGCATGCTTGTGACTGATTGGGGGCCCAGGCTAAAGTGTGTGGCCAACAGTAAGTTTTCCACCCTCATCCTCCTTCCCCATTCTCTATCATGTATGAGAAATTTCTTTCAGTTCATTTTTACCCAATTCACACCTCCTGGAATTGGACACAGACCCAATCTGTGGCTGAAGTCCATACATTTCCGAGCCTGCAATGTGTTTCATGGAACAACAACAAAAATGAATTTTTTAAAATGTGTACTTTTGAACAATGAGCACAAACCCACTTCAATCAATGGGAGAAGATGTGTCCATTTCAAAAATGTGCACAATTGATCCATACATTTGGAAGAATGCACACAAATTTCCTGGCAGAAACAAACAAATAAACAAACAAAGCTTGCAGTCTGATACAGACACAGATCAGAACAAGCTTTGATTCAGAGACCCTCGATGAGCTCAGGTTTTGCTGATTCACACATCCCCATGGAGACCTTAGGGACATCCATTGGTACTACACTATGTGGAATACTTGCTCATCTTTGTAGTCAAAATACTGTATATGTATCATGGATAGTTGCTTATCAGTCTATTACTGAGGCACCATACAGCGTCCTTTGTCGACAGACCTGAACTCTCACCAGCCTCTGTCCTTTTGCCAATTTCCTCTCTCTGTGTGTGTTTCTTCCATTTTGACTGGCCACGGAATGTATTATTCAAATGCCCTCCAACTCCTCTTATTGCTAATTATATATTAAACAGCTCCCAACTTCATTTCTGCTCATGACACAATCCTAGGTCAACTATGACACTGACAGAAGGGGTTGCTGGAGCTTGGAGGGAGCTTGTGCAAATGGCACTTCTCTTTTTAGGCCTGTCAGTCGTAATGGAATATTTGATGAGGCAGTAATAACCCAAGAGTTCTTTATCAGCAAACTTGAAGAAAAGTGGGGGTGGGGTGGATTACACTTTCACCTGCTTTTATTTATTCATTTCTGTTTGCAATAAGGGCATTTTAATGTGACAATTCAGAGAAAAGCACTTGTAGTTCTTCTTTTTATCAGCTTTGCATAGAATTAACGTCCTAATTTTCTTTGGGGCGTTTCAGTGGCTGGAGGTCTGCACATATTTACCGGAGCTCCAGGTATAAGAATGTCTTCAGAATCACATAAGCAGATGTCCTATTTCAGTGATGGCGAACCTATGGCACGGGTGCCACAGCTGGCACGCAGGGATCTCTCTGTGGGCACTCAAGTGGTCACAGATCGAGAAAAGACCATCCCCTTCTGCAAAACACTAAGGATCTTGTTCTTTCTCACAGTGTGAAACAGAATGATTTTATTCTAGAATTCCTGTTACAGAATTCTTTTCTACATTGTTATCACATTTAAAAGATTTTGAAGAATGATGCACAGAGCATGGCTTGGATGTAAAGCCCTAAAAGTTGACCTAAGTGCTACATGTGTTGCTCTCAAACTAATGGAGTATGAGCCAAGGTCTGACAAATTATCAGCATGCATGCAATAGCAAAAATCACATTAATTGTGCAAAAGCATGCCCAATGCAAACTTTTACCTAATGCAGTGTTTGCAGTCCAAGACATAAATGTTTAAAATGTGTTAAGCACATTTAGTTTTCTTCTTTATCTTGCTCATCCTAGTACAGGTCGACTTTTACTTTTACTAATCCGACACCTGTAGAAGCAGGGAAAGGACCCGGGGTAAAGCTTGCCCCATACAATTTCAGTCTGGCATATAATCATATTACAAGTTGAGAATCCCTTATCCAAAAATACATGTGCCTAATTATTTTAAAAGTTTGTATAAATTCCCTTCAGGCTATGTGTACAATGTAGTACTATAATAATTTTTTGAGTTGATTTTTTTTTCAACAAAAAACTGTTTGTATCATTGAAAGCTCTGTTATTGTGTTTTTCTTTTAAGACAAAAGATGTTAATTAGTTCGGACAACTGTATGAGTTGTTTTTCTAAAACTAAAACCTCGGTATTCAGGTTTAATTGCAGTGTTGGCACTTTGAAATAAATAAGTTGGGTTTGTGTTGCAGTTTGGGCACTCGGGCTCAAAAAGGTTCGCCATCACTGTCCTATTTGGTGGAAGAGGCTCAGAAAAAGGGCCCTTTTGGATGTGTTTGTGAGATAGTGTATGAATGTATTGTTATGGGTCGGGAGGTGATTTAAATGGCTATTCAAGGATCCTCCTTCCTCATTGTAGTTGTGAAAAGAGATCCGTTAGAATGGGTCAAACCAGTTGGGCAAGCATAACCTGGCAGGTTCCCTACTGTTATGGATCTTGGCTGAATGGTACAGCAGTGGCTGGTTCAGTGCAATGGCGTATCCACTCTGGAGTTCAATCTGCACTTTAAAGGAACTATCCTTGATGCGGAACCTATTTTGGGGATCGGTTTCATGGAGAGATCCTTAAAAGTTCAGACTGAAACCCGGAGTGGATACACTGCTCCACTGACATTGGAGCCACCAGCTTCCAATGGCTGTTCACTGTAGACCCTTCAAAGAACAACTGAATTTGCTGCTACAATCAGAACTAGCTACAATAGAGTTTGCGTAGGGCAACTGAAAATGAGTGCGTATATTAATGAACACTCTAAGAACTGGAAAGTACCGTACATCCCTTTCCATTGTGTATGACAGCTACATTGGACAAATATGAGTAGAGACAGGATTTGGGCAGGCAATCACACCAGAAAAACTTGGTTTACTGGGAGTAAGGTGTCAGAGGCTCTGATATTTTACACTTGGCTCTAATTGTGTCTTTCTGTGTGTCCTCAGTTCAAGATTCATTTCACATTTCTGCCAGAGTCTGCCAAGTGTGGGAGAGAAAAAGATTCCATAGAAGAATAATGTCATAATACTTTCTGTCTGTACTTTGTGGCATGTGTGTTTAAGTTGCACAGAATTCAACACGATAAGCCTTCAGGGAGCTCTTGCAATACTAGAAATATTTTCCTGGCCCTGAGGAGGTGCAGCTGGGCTGAACATCTGCTTCTGCAGGAGAAGAGAGAAATATGGTCTGTTGCAGAGAGCTTGGTTTGGGTTTGAATGTTTGAAGGGCCTGCATGGCCATATTTTTAGCCATGCTGGATCAGACCAAAGGCCTACCATCCACCATTCTGTTCCCCAGGGATGTTGAAGAGTCCTTGGTCTCGAGTCACGAGTCGAGTCACGAGTCTTTGGACCCGAGTCTTGAGTCCGAGTCCGAGTCCTTGGTCCAAAATGGTGACTCACGAGTCATGAGTCACTCCCAAAGCTGACTCCACGAGTTCCTATTAAAATCAATGGGGGTTTTTTTCCAACAAAATAAGGCTACTTCAGATGTGTGGTTTAAATAAATTCTAGGCACAAGTGTGCCTTTTTATTTCAAAACTCTGCCACTGATTTTGACAAGAACAGACCAGGCAGACAAACCCAAAATAAAAATAACCAGGCAGGCAGAGGAGGCAGGGAACACCTAAGCAGGCAGGCAGAGCCGTTTGTCTTGGACAATTCAAACTGTGGAACTGGTTAAGAAGAGACCAGGAAGGCAGAGGAGGCTGGGAACCCCAAACAGGCAGGCAGAGGCAGCCAAACCCAAAATGTCTGAAAGGTTGCATTTTAGGAAAATGATTTTTAAAAATAAAATCTTCGCCGACGATCGCACTTCTCTCCACTCCTTCTGGCACAGCCCAGGGATGTTGAAGAGTCCTTGGTCTCGAGTCCCGAGTCGAGTCTCGAGTCCCATTAAAAATATTGGGACTTGAGTCCGAGTCGAGTCAGAGGGGGGACTCAGTCCGACTCACGAGTCAAGTCCTCGAGTCCGAGTCCCTATCCCTGCTGTTCCCACAGTGGCAAGCCACATGCCCACAGGAAGCCCACAGGTAGGACATGCGTGCAATAGCATCCTCCCACTGGTGTTCCCCAGCAACAGGTATCCAGAGGAATACTGTAGGTAATATATAGCCAATATGACTAGTAGCCATTGATAGCCTTATACTCCCTGAATTTTTGTAATCACCAAGTTGGCAGCCATCCCTACATCTTGTAACAGTGAATTCTTTAGTTTAACTAAGTGCTGCATGAAGAAGTACTTCCTTTTGTCTGGAATCTCCTATTTTATTTTAGTGGATGAACCAGGTTGTAGTATTCTGAGAGATGTAGGGCCCATGCATGAATTGACACCATACACCACACCATGTAAAATTTTATACATCTCTATCATGTCTCCCCTTAGTCACCTTTTCTCTAAGCTAAAAAGACCGAATCATTGTAATTTTTCTTCATAGGAGAGTTGCTCCAGCCCCTTGATCATTTTGGTTGCCCTTTTCTCCACCTTTTCCAGCTGTAAAGTATAATTGTTGAAGTGCAGCCACCAGGACCATACACAGCATTCCAAGTGTGGTTGCACCATAGATTTGTATAAAGGCATTATTATATTGGCATTTTTATTTTATGTTCTTTTCCTAATGATTCCCCACATGGAATGTGCCTTTTTCACAATAGTCACACACTGGGTCAATATTTTCATCAAGCTATCCACCACAACCCCCAAGATCTGTTTCCTGGTCAGTCACCACCAACTCAGATTCCATCACCATAGCTGTGTAGTTAGGATGTTTTGTTCCAATATGCATCATTTTACACTTTCTTATACCAAAATGCAGTTGCCAGTTTCATGTCCATTCTGCCAGTTTGGAGAGATGCCTTCCCATTGTGTATGACAGCTACATTGGACAAATATGAGTAGAGACAAGATTAAAATATGCATCACTTTACACTTTCTTATACCAAACTGCAGTTGCCAGTTTCATGTCCATTCCGCCAGTTTGGAGAGATGCTTTTGGAACTCTTCACAATCTCATTTTTATTTTTACTACACTGAATGATTTGGTGTCATCAGCAAACCTGGCCATCCCATTGCCCACCCCTAACTCCAGAGCATTTATGAACATGTTAACAAGCACTAATCCCAATACAGGTCATTGGGGAATCCCAGTGTTTACATCCCTCTCTGGGATTCCTCTATACTCTTGCCTCCTGCTCTTTTACAGACTTTCTCACTGTCCATCCATCTCTAATTATAGCACCTGCATCTAAGTAGCCACTAAAACAAAGCATCTGATCCCTTCCTGCCCCACCCAACACACTCACACACCACCATGAGCCAAAGGAGACATGAGGGGGGCATTGCACTCACTGCAGAGAAGGAAAGCAGAGTGGCATTGAAAAATGGGTGGATACATGCAGCTTCTGCATGTAAGTCAGTGAAGGACACAACTAGCAGCGAGCTTAAAAGCTTGTGCTGGTCCCTCTTTCGGTGGTCCTGGTAAGGATGCAATGCAGGAGCATCAGAGCACTATTGGGGCCAATTGAGTGCAGACCAGATTGGCCCAAGGGCAGCAGGATTTTCACTTATTCCACACTGATCCTAGGGGTAAAGGGAGACTAGAGCTGGGTGGCACTGTTCAATTAGGCAGGGCAGTGTAGGCAGGGAGGACGGCATCAGCAATGATTGCTCTGAGGAACCAATATGGTAAAAGGGCTTTGGAATCCAAGTGGTGGGGAAAGGAGCCCTTTTAGGGCTTGCCTGGATCAAACACTCAGGGGGTAGTGATTCTGGGGGCTTAGATGACTTTGAAGTGGCATTAGACAAATTCATGGAAGATAAGGCTATGGACAATTAGTAGTCCTTTGCATACCTTTGAAAATCAGTTTCTGAATATCAGTTGCCTTCATGTCTTTGTGTGTTGGTTTCTTGGAAACATCTGATTGGCTGCTGTGGGGAGCAGAATGCCAGACTAGATGGAACTTTGGTCTGATCCAGCAAGACATTTCTTACATTCTTAATACTCACCACTTGGTACTTTGCTTTTCTGTGCAACACATTTTAGATACACTTTAATAAGGTTGCAGCAGTAGGGAATATTAGAGATACTGGCCAGAAGCTAATCTGAGATTTTGCAGGCCATCTTCCTCATTTTCCTTTTAATGAGTTGCTTCCGGAACTAAACCTACCATTTTTATTTTTTATTTTTATTTTTTGTTAAATGAAGTTAATTCCTTGTCCAAAGTGAAGGATATTCTATAGATGTGAAAAAGCATAATGTCAATTAAATGTGAAAATGCTATGAAGCCTATGCTTGCTGGTTGGTTATTAGAAGAGGCAGATGTCTGCAAAAGGTGCCTAGAGGTACTAGGGTTGCCACCTGTTCAGAATTTGTATGGCTTCTCATGTTTTGGAAGCTGTGTCCAAAATAAATATAAAACATATTAGGGATATCATTTGTACATGTATTTTATCATAAATTACTTATAAGAAATAAGATGCCGCACTTTGTGGGACACATGTTTCTATACATACCTGCAGGTTATATCTCCCTGGGGATCATATTAAGTATGGGGAAGATAAATGTTTGGTTCTTATTTTAATACAAATCTATCTGATTTCACACTTTCAAACCAATGCAAGAACCAAAACTCAATTAGCCTTTGAAATTTGCAATGGAGTTGTCCAATCAAAAAATGCATACAAATGTGTGCATGTTAGGAGTGTACACAAAAATGTATATATTATTAGTGGAAATAATGTTAAAATGCATTATATTATAAAAAGTGCTTGCAAGAAATGTGTATATTAGGCAAGCTTGCATACAAGAATGCATGTATTAGGAGGGATGTGCACATAAATGTACACAGTTGTGAGGTGTATGTTCAGGATGAACAAAACTTAAGATTGAAAAAAAAAATAGAAATAGCGAGAAACCAAAATGGATAGATTCATCCATCCCTATTAGAATCATAAAGTTGGAAGGAGCCTGAAAGGTAATCTAGTCCAACCCCCTGATGTTGCAGTAAATCCACTATTACAGCATCTCTGATAGGTGGCTATTAGTCTGGTAGAGCTGGCCCAGGAACTACCTAGCATTATTTTATTTTAATACACAGGAGCAGAGCAGATCTAACTTAAGAATGTAGTCTAGGTAATGGAGTGCCCTTATAGGGTTCCCTGCTTGTGGGCTTCTGGTTGGTCACTGTGAGAAGAGAATGCTATTCTAGCTAGGGCTTTTGTCTAGATAGGGCTTTGATCTCATCCTGAACAGGTCTTCTTATGTTCTTATTATTAAGCAAACTCATCTTCAATCACTTCTTAAGAAACATCTACCTACGGAACCTCCTGACAACATTGAGGACCATTGGTCTAAGCTGAAAACCTCAATTGCTGCAGCTTGAGAACAAACTATTGGATATGAAACTAAGAAACATCAGGATTGGTTTGATGAAAATGATAATGAGATGAAATATATAATTGACCAAAAAAGGAAAGCCTTCTAAATATGGCAAAATGATATTAACTGCGCTGCCAAGAAAAATATATATGCTAGTGCAAAGGCTGAGGTCCAAAGAAGAACAAGAGAACTTAAGAACGCCTGGTGGAAAAAGAAAGTTGAAGAAATTCAACAACTTGCAGAATCTCATGATGCACGGGGCTTTTTTAAGGCTACAAGGGCCATTTATGGACCAAAAACCTATGGTACAAACCCTTTACAATCAAAAGATGCCACCAAACTCTTAAAAGACAAAGAGTCTATTGCACTGCGTTGGAAAGAGCATTATTATGACCTTTTAAATCGTAAATCTAAGGTGGATAATGAGATTTTTTCGCAAATCCCGCAAAAACAAATTAGAGAGGAACTTGCAATACTCCCCACTTTGGATGAAGTTAAAAAAGCCATTAATCAAATGAAGAATAACAAAGCTAGTGGACCAGATGGGATTCCTGCTGAAATCTTTAAAGAAGGGGCCCCGAACTTGTACAACATCTTCATAAACTCATCGAAAAAATCTGGATAAGAGAAGAGATCCCAGAGAAGACTTCAGGGATGCCATAATTATCACCCTCTTTAAGAAAGGTGATAGAACAGACTGTGGAAACTATTATGGCATTTGTCTCTTAGCTACCGCAGGTAAAATATTTGCCAGGATTCTCGCAAACCGTCTTCTATCTATTTCAGAAGAGATCCTCCCTGAAACTCAATATGGTTTCCGCCCCTCTAGAGGGACAGTAGACATGATTTTTACTGCACGTCAGCTCCAAGAAAAATGCCGGGAGCAAAATCAACCCCTTTATATGGCATTTATTTATATGGCATTTATATGGCTAAGGCCTTTGATACTGTAGACCGAACAGCTCTCTGGACTATCCTTATGAAAATTGGATGCCCCAATAAATTTGTGAATATCTTGCGACTTCTCCATGACAACATGACAGCTACGGTCTTGGACAACAACGGCTCTCATGGTGCTCCATTTAAAGTGGGATCAGGTGTTAAACAGGGATGTGTTATTGCCCCAACATTATTCGCTATTTTCATCGCCATGATTTTACATCTTGTCGAGGGGAAACTTCCCACTGGTGTGGGAATTATATACCGAACAGATGGAAAGCTTTTTAACCTCAGCAGGCTGAAAGCAAAAAGTAAGGTAATTACAACCTCCGTTGTGGAACTTCAGTATGCTGATGATAATGTGGTCTCCGCACATTCAGAGGATGATCTCCAAACTATCCTAAATGCTTTTGCAGAAGCATACGGAAAACTTGGTCTCTCACTTAACATCAAAAAAACCAAAGTGCTTCATCAGCAAGTGCAAGCTAATCCTTTGGTGATGCCATCTATCCAGCTTGGTGGGACAACACTGGAAAATGTTGATCATTTTCTCTATCTTGGCAGCTATCTTTCTGTTACAGTTAACATCGACAGTGAAATCCAGCATCGTCTGAGCTCCGCAAGTGCCCCGTTTTCTCAAATGAAACATAGAGTGTTCGAGGATCGGGATATTTGTAAGAAGACCAAAACACTGGTTTATGAAGCCATTGTATTACCAACTTTATTGTATGCCTGCGAAACATGGACTATCTATAAACGTCACCTCCAACTCCTTCACCGTTGCCTCTGGAAAATCCTGCGAATTACTTGGGAAAATAGGCGAACAAAGGTCAGTGTACTGGAAGAAGCAAAGACTACTAGCATTGAAAAAAATGATCCTTCAACGCCAACTTCAGTGGACCGGTCATGTTGTTCGAATGCCTGACTGCTGTCTCCCAAAGCAGTTACTTTATTCCCAACTCAAGGATGGAAAGCGGAATATCGGTGGTCAATATAAGAGGTTTAAAGATGTCCATAAGGCTAATCTAAAAAAAATGCGATATAAACATCAAAAACTGGGAAGCTCTGGCCCATGAATGATCTAACTGGAGGTTGGCCTTTCACAAAGGTTCTATGGACTTTGAAGAAGCCCGAGTGCAAGGTGAAAGGGAAAAACGTGCTAAGCGAAAAGCATGAAAGATGAATCCTTTACAGGACCATCTCCCATCTGGTAACCTGTGTCCTCACTGTGGGAAGCTGTGTGGATGTAGAATTGGCCTCCACAGTCACTTATGGACCCATCGCTAGAGTCTACACAATTTTCTTTAGAATTTTCCTCCTTTTAAAATCACCTTTTTGTAAATTTTTTATCCTGGAAGACAATCTTACTCGGTCACGAGTGATCGACGGACTGACTGATGTTCTTATATTCTTGTTCTCTTGTATTGCAGGGAGAGCAACAAGAATGAGATAAGAGCTTATGAAGAAATGGAATAATAATTTCAGAATGTAAAACAAAAAGCAATTTACACATCAACTATTGAAGGCTGTCCAAGAGAAGGAAGGGGTAAAGGAGAAAAGAGAAGTGAGACATTTTCAAGCCAAAGGAGGCGACATGGCTATTCTTTGACTTGTGGAGGAGGGGAGAGGGGGGTTGCAGCCATGGAAGTTGTCAAGTTGTCAGGAGAGAGAGAGAGAGAGAGAGAACCAAAGAAAAAGAATTATACCTTTCTTTATGCTCTGTCCAAAACACAAGGAGGAATCCTTAGGAATCTGGGTAGACCCAGATAAGGGGCAGAAAAGTAGGGAAATGCCTCAGCCATGGCAAGGGCTTATATGAACACATGGGGGAAAGAAAGAAAGGAACACAAATATGTTTTCCTCCACTATATCAGCATGTATATACCAAATCCATGCTAACATGTTAGTAGAGTGAATTTGCAATAATCCCTTTGATTACTGTGGGATGTACTGGTGTGAAAATGGATGTTAGTCTCTTAAGCATACGTTGAGACAATCGTTATCTCCATTAAGACATTAATTCTGACTTCATGCAGTTACTTATTACACTCTAAATAAGTTCCATAATATTGCTAGAAAAGCAGAATTATGGAGCTAGCATTATCATTTAAGTGGTAGACTGCACAGAGGTGATAACTGGCCTTTTATACTTCATGGCAAGTCCCCTTGTTCTTTAATAATTGCTTAATGTCATTGACTAGTTCTGCTCCAGTTATGGCCTCGTAAGATGGAGCTGCTGTGATGCCAGGATGTTCCCAATAGCTTCATTTTTATTTTTATTTTTTGCCGTTCAGTGAATGCAAAACAACCTGCATGGTCCCACAGCACCTCAATTAGTACTTCACTTTGCTGCTGAAGAGCTCTCCCTAGATATAATAAGGCAGCTATTGTAGGTTAAATACGTACAAATTGAATTTTATTGTTGCCATTATCATTATTGATGGCATTTTCCCAACTGTGTAATAAGAGATGTATAAATTAAAGTGGTTAAACCTCAACAAATGGTTTTAGCAATAAGTGGATAGTATTTAAAATGTCATTGGCTGGGGTTGGCCCTATAGTCCTGAACAGAGCACAGAGTTTAGTGTCATACCAAAAGGGTCTGAAATGACACTGGATTTCAATTGATGTAGGACCCCTCATTTTTAAGGACCTGTGTTCTCTCAACCCGCACTAGGAACTAAAAGCATTTCTTCCTACTGTAACCTCATTCTGAAGGATTTGCCTGCTCGGAGTATTAACCCCATCCCATAAGTCTCTGAGTCTTGTGCACCACTTCTCTGGTTATCATAGTTATGAATCTCCCTCCACATCCCCACTCCTTTAATTCACATGCCTGACTTACCCTTCTAGCAATCTCAATGTCATCTTGTTCTTTCATCACCTGTTTTATTTCTACTCTTGGTGCATAGGTAGGGTTCATCTGGACCTCACCTGGCCCTAGCTTAATTATGCTCCTGTCTCCCTTTCCTATCCATCTGCTTCTTGTTCTTGCTAGTACTTAATTGTAGGGGTTGGTGACAGATAAGCATTGATTCCATCAGAACATCAGTAAGTCTTCTAGAAAGCGTATAGGGTGAAATCTGCTAAATCATTTAGCCCATTTTAATAAACTCTCATTTCATCCTTTCCCTCCTGTTGTGATTGATATCGTTCTTGAGATCGGCACTGTTAGCTGGTTCTTACTTTAGCTACTAAATGGTTAAATGTGAAATATAGGCTTGCTGTTGACAATTATGCCCTTCTGCCGTTGGTGGTCCTCCTCGGTCATGTGGCTTGGCTGTGCTCAGAAGTGCCTTCTGGAGATCACAGGTGCATCTGTCTGAGTGCCCATTTGTCTTCAGCGTGACTATAATTACTATTTCCTCTCCAGCTCAACTAATTGCTTTCACAGCCCCTCTCCCTCTCCACCCCTTCCTCCCTTTTGCTGCGGAGAAAATTCTCTGAGACATTGTTCAACAAGAATGTGTGTACTACCAACAAATTTGTTTCTGAGGATTGCTGTTTACCTTTTTTATTTGCTGCTTTGTTAGCAACATAGAGGTGTCATTAGTGGAGGGCAAATGAATTCTGGGAACAGCAAATTGGAAGAGCAGAAATGTGAAGCAATGAATCTGGAAAGCGTACAACTATGTGATCTAGTGACGTTGAGAAGAAGAGGGAACACTGCCATCGAGATAGAAAGAAGTGTGAGGATGAGTGTAGGGGAGAAGAAGAGATAGCTTCTCACCTCCTTTTGGGATGGGTGGCGGTTACTGACCTCAGAGAGGTCGCCATGGTACAGCCTCCTAATGCTCACTGGAGAAAGGTGCTGTTGCACTCATGTCCTGCGTGTGGGTTTCCTGTGGGCAGCTGGTTGGCCACTGTATGAATAGAATGCTGGACTAGATGGACCTTGGTCTGATCCAGCATGGCTCTTCTTATGTTCTTATGAGAAGAGGGCTAGACACACAACAGAGTTTGAAAGGACAGTGAACTCATTTCCTGGCATCCTATATGTTTGTCGGTGTCTTATACATATAAGCAGGGGCCAAGCCTGAGGGGTTAGATATAGCAGGGGCCAAGCCTGAGGGGCAAGTGCTGCAGCAGGAGAACAGCTGGTATTGTTCTCATCAGGTGGGAAGTTTTCATATTTACCATTTCTGGGCAAGGTGATCGAGCGGGTGGTGGAGGCTCAGTTGATAGCATAGTTGGGGATGAAGCCGATTATTTAGATCTATGCCAGTCGGGCTTCAGGGCTGGACAAGGGACAGAAACGGCCTTGGTCGCCTTAGTGGATGATATGAGGAGAGCTTTGGATAGGGGTGAATGCTCCTTTCTAGTCCTTGGTATCTCAGCAGCTTTTGATACCATTGACTATGGTATCCTTCTGGACTGCCTGGAGGGGTTGGGCATGAGAGACACTATATTGCGGTGGTTCTGGTCCTTCGTCTCTGGAAGGTACCAGAGGGTAGTTTTTGGGGAGGAGGCTTGTGGGGTGCCACAGGGATCCATCCTCTCCCCAATGTTATTTAACATCTACCTCAAGCCACTGGGAGCTATCATCAGGAAGTTTGGGGTGCGGTGTCATCAATATGCGGATGATACAGTCCTCACCAAGGTTGGCTGTTGACACCCCATCCAAATGCCTGGAGGCAGTGGGTGGCTGGGTAGGGATGTACGTGGGACTCGATTGGGGGGTGGAAGCGGGGCGAACTCGCCCCACTCGCCCCTCTGAGCCCCGTGGAACTTACCTTTTCCCTGGCTCAGCACATCTTCCTGGAGAGGAGCCAGGGAGAGGTACTTCTGGGTCCCCAGCGCTGCGTTTTTCATGTAAATACCATAGAAAACCACCTTAAAACGGCTGCGATTTGCTATTCGCAGCCATTTTAAGGTGGTTTTCTATGGTATTTACGTGAAAAACGCAGCGCCGAGGTCCCATCGCGTCAGTTCCTGGCACAGTGCCAGGACCCGTCACGTCACTTTCAGGTCCCTGGAAAGTCCACCGGGAGCCTCGCTGTTGCTGCGAGAGGCATCAAGCGGAGGGGGTGCTCACCGAGCACCCAGCAAGCACCCCAAGAGGTATGTGTACATTGGAAGGAACATGCTGAAACTTAACCCTGACAAAACCAAGGTACTACTGGTGGGAGACAAGAGGAGGTTAGGGAATGTTGACCTGGTGCTGAATGGGGTGCATTTACCCCTGAAGGGCCAGGTCCGCAGCTTGGGGGTCATTCAAGACTCCCAGCTGCCCATGGAGGCTCAGGTGTCAGCTGTGAGCCGGGCGGCGCTGTATCAACTCCATCTGATATGGCAGCTGTGCCCCTACCTTCCTAATCATCTGCTCCCATCAGTGGTTCATGCCTTGGTCTCTCGCCTTGACTACTGTAATGCGCTTTACGTGGGGTTACCCTTGAAGATGGTTCAGAAGCCACAGCTGATACAGAACGCGGTGGCTCGCCTCATTAAAGGCAGCCACCGACGTGTTCATATCAGTCCGGTGCTCAAGGAGCTGCACTGGCTACCAGTTGTTTGCCAAACCGAATTCAAGGTGTTGGTTTTGACCTTTAAAACCCTATACGGCTTCAGTCCAGTTTATCTCAAGGAGCATCTCCAGTGACATCAAGTAGGCCGCTCAACAAGATCCTCCATGGACGGCCTTCTCCTTGTCCCATCAGCCAGAGCAGCCAGGCTGGTGGGGACTAGGAAGAGGGCCTTTTCTGTGGCAGCCCCCAAACTGTGGAACTCTCTCCCCAGTGACCTTTGCCATGCCCCCTCCTTGATGAGCTTCCGCCGTTCATTAAAAACATGGCTTTTCAGGCGGGAATATGGAGTGGGTTAGGATTTTAAATTTTATACTGTTTTAAGTGTATTTTATTCTGTTTTGTTTCATTGTATGTTGTACATCGCCCAGAGTGGCCGAGTACCAGCTAGATGGGTGTTCTAGAAATGCAATAAATAAATAAATAGCTCTTTGAGAGCCCACCAGACCCAAATGCTTCAATTTGAGGGATCCTCAGAATGAGGCATTGAGGGGAAGGGGCAGAGCACAGCACTTTGGGAGATAGGCAGTGGGAGGAGTGAAAGAGGAAGGGGACAGTGTTGCATCCTCCCACCTGGGGCAGTGGAACTTCTCATGCCAGCCCTGCCCACAAGGAGAAAGTAAACTCGGGGGAGGCAGCTTGCTGAGAAAGTGTGGGAAGCAGGAGGGTTCAGCACCCCATCCTCTGCCCCAACTGCCTATTATATCAACCCCATCCATCTGCTTTTGAAGAATTCAGCATTGATGCAATTTTGACACAGGTCTGTCACCAGTGGACAATATCCAGTGGGGTGCTCCACTTCCGCTGGTTCCATTGCATGCATTCGTGTGACCCCACTGCTCATGCAAAGGGACTTCAGCACTTCTAAAAAATAATCCCAGAAATGAATGAAAATGTTCATTTCCAGATTGGGACAGGTCATCGGAGTTCCCTTCTGAGTTCTGCTAACCAGTCCCATTCCAGAAATGAGCATATCCGCTTTTTTGGGTCATTTATAGAAGTGCCAAAGCCCCATTGTGTGAGTGGTAGGTCCTGCGAGTGCACAGGCACAATAAGATACTACCCGTTGTATCATGTTTTACAACGGGTAGTTCATGTTATGAGAGGAGCAGGTGACTCCTTTGACCTTCTCCCATGGTAAAGTAGTTGTCCTCAGCTGGCCTGATTTCAAAACCACAGGCAACTTTCTCACCAGATCATTTTCCCCAGACCTAAGCTACAGATTTCTGTTGGAAGATTGTATATTACACCATTGTTTATTTCCCATTTCCTGCTTGTTATTTAGTACTTGACTATAGATCATGGATTTTGTTGCATGTGCCCATTTGCTCAAGGTCACACCAAAGTGTGAAATCTTTAGTCTTTAAATTGTGTAACCCTGAATGGCTATGTCTGGGTATTTGATGAAAGTCACACTGCAGTATGGGATCCATAATTATCAAATTATAAAATACATTGGCACAGCAATACAGACTCACCTGAAATGAACAAATGTGAATCACAACCAGCAAATTAATGAACCAAACAAAGTCATGCTATGGATGAGTCACAGTCTGAAACTCCTCAAGAGCTTTTTGTTTTGACTTGGAACAGATGTGAAATGATGGACAACCAACTAATGCTCAAAGTTTTAAAAAAATAAAAATAAAACTTGGCATGAAAAGTGATGACACTAAAATATAGATGGTATTAAATGATATTAGATAAGGAGACACACTGTCCTTAGCTGACGCTGTTGCCGAAGGCATAGAGAAATATATTTGGGTGTCATCAGCATACTGATATGCTGATATGGTACGGCACAAATAAGCTTTTCAAGAAAATATTGCAAAATTACAAAATGAGAATTTCAGTAACGTGGAAAAAAAAAATCCTTAAAACCACAACCATGACTGTCAACCACAAGGGATGATCCAGCCCCAGAATTTGGCACAGTGGATTCCAAGATGGATTGTGAATATTAAAATTCATTCATCCACATATTACATATACAGTATGCCAGCTGGTGGGCTGCAGGATTTCTGTATTCCATTGCACTCTATCATGTAACAGGCCTGTGGCTCACGCTGGCTCAGCTTGTCTGAGTGTGGAAAGCTAAGCAGGGTCAGGCCTGGTTATTACTTGGATGGGAGACCCCTCCTCTAGTTTCCTGCATTGAGCAGGGCTGCAGTGGGTTGGACTCGATGGCCTTGTAGGCCCCTTCCAACTCTATGATCTATGAATCTATGGCCTAGGGATGCTGGAGAGAATTTTGTTTTCTCTGTGTTTTTAAGTGAACTGACCTAATTCACACTTCCTAGACAAATATATGTGGACTGGAACAGGCTTATCCTTTGGATTCTGCATTTCTCTAAATCTTGTGATACATTTCTTGGCTCAAAAATACATTTAAAAAATGTGTCTATTAGGGAGAGTTGTTATAGGCTTGTGTAATGGAGCCTCACCGGGCAGAACGAGGCCGAAATTGGCACCGCTCACGCCCGGCGAGGCCTTACCTTGTTCTTCGGGGCCCGCGCAGCCCGTTCCGTCCCGTTGTGTCACTTCCAGGACTGGAAATGACGCAACAGAACCCTGCGCAGGCGCGCAGGACCCTTGTGGCGCGTTCTGTGCCTGCGCAGGGTCCCGTCGCGTCATTTCCAGTCTCGGAAGTGACGGATGGGGCCTAAGAAGCGCGATCGAGCGGCACAGAGAACCTCTCCGCGCCGCTCAGAAAATCGAGTCGGGTCAGCGCCCCCGCGGAAGATCGACTAGCCTTGGAGACATGCCTAGTTGTGTACAACATGCTTATTTTAGGAAATGGTACATTAGAGAAAGAAGTGTACAAAATGTATACAGTACTTTTCCATGTATAAGACTATACTTTTTCCTAAAATCGTTAGACTAAAAATTGAGGGTCGTCTTATACACGGAAGTAAGCCGAGGACAGAACCGCGTGGTTGCGAAACTGCCCAGTGGGGGCGTCTTATACATGGGGGCGTCTTATAGATGGAAAAATACGGTATATTATGGAAAGAAGTGTACGAAAAGCATGAGTTATGGAAGGTTTTGTATGAAAATAAAGAAGAAGAAGAAGAAGAAGAAGAAGAATTAAAATCTGCATAATGATGCAGAAATTGGAGAGAAAGGACTTACGATTTGAATACATGTGAAATTGACTTGGGCCATATGTAGAGGCTAATCTGTACATCCCTAAAAAGTGAAGAGTTTCCCCCTGTTCCATGCCTTTGTCATTCTGTGGGTTCACTCTGCCCTGTGTTCCACTTTTCCTGAATTCAATCCAGTTTGATCTGCAGCATGTATAAAACTGATTCAAGAATTAAAGCATGTGCCATTTGCCCAGATTTCTGTTTCTCCACTTTATTTCCAGCCCCCCACCCCATGTTACTAACATGTGCATGTGCATTGATAAAGCTTTACAGAAAACTAATCCTGACGTCATAATTGCATCAAGGTTAGTTTGCTGCAGTGTTTTACTGATGCACGCATGGGCTCCTGCAGCTTGCTGTAGAGAAATTCAGATGGTGACAATGTCAGAATAAATAATAATAAATAATAAATTTATTTATTACCCGCCTCTCCATCTAGATCGAGGCGGGGAACAGCAGAAAATATAAAATACATAAACTAAACAACACAACACATACTATTAAAACATCTTAAAACATCCTAAAAACATCTTAAAACATCTTAAAAACATCTTAAAAACATCTTAAAGGCATCCTAAAATTCCACCGGTTAGGCCTGCCAGAAGAGATCAGTCTTTATGGCTTTTTTAAATTCCAAAAGACTGGTAAGTTTGACGAATCTCCTCCAGCAGGCCATTCCATAACCTGGAAGCAACAGAAGAGAAGGTCCTCTGGGTAATACTTGTCAGCCTAGTTTTGGCTGACTGAAGTAGATTCTTCCCAGAGGACCTAAGTGTGCGGGGCGCATTGTATGGGAGAAGGCAATCCCGTAGGTAGCCTGGACCCAAACCATGTAGGGCTTTAAAGGTAATAACCAACACTTTATACTTCACCCGGAAACTGATTGGCAGCCAGTGGTGTGCTTTTAAAACTGGTGTGATGTGGGCACCTCTAGGTGTACCAGTAACCAGTTTGGCTGCCATATTTTGCACTAGTTGAAGTTTCCGGACTAGGTATAAAGGTAGCCCTATGTACAGCGCATTGCAGAAGTTGAGCCTCGAAGTTACCAGTGCATGCACTACCATCTTTAGGTCTTCCAACTCTAGGAAGGGGCGCAGCTGGAGTATCAGCCGAAGCTGATAATAGGCACTCCTAGCCATTGTATCTATCTGGGATGTCATTTGGAGCGACGGATCCAGAAGCACCCCCAAGCTGCGAACACAGACTTTCAGGGGGAGTGTAACCCCATCCAGAACTGGTTGACATACCTCCAAACCCAGGTTGTGGCCTTTGACAGCAAGCACCTCCATCTTGTCTGGATTCAGTTTCAGTTTATTTTCCCTCATCCAGCCCATTACTGCCTCCAGGCATTTATTCAGAGGAGACACACTGTCCTTAGCTGACGCTGTTGCCGAAGGCATAGAGAAATATATTTGGGTGTCATCAGCATACTGATAGCACCCCGCCCCATGCCTCCGGATGATCTCTCCCAGCGGTTTCATGTAGATATTAAATAGCATTGGGGAAAGAATAGCTCCTTGTGGCATGCCACATAGCAGCTCCTTTTTGGAGGAGCAGCTATCCCCAAGCATCACCATCTGGAACCTACCCGAGAGATAGGACCGGAACCACTGAAGCACAGTGCCCCCGATTCCCAGTCCCCTCAGGCATTCCAGAAGGATACCATGGTCAATGGTATCGAAAGCCGCTGAGAGGTCCAAAAGCACCAACAGGGACACACTCCCCCTGTCGGTACTCAGGCGTAGATCATCTACTAAGGTGACCATAGCAGTCTCAACTCTATATCCTGCTCTGTAGCCAGTTTGAAATGGGTCTAGAAAATCGGTGTCATCCAAAGCTGCTTGGAGTTGGAAGGCAACCGTCCTCTCGATCACCTTGCCCCAAAATGGAAGATTCGACACTGGTCTATAATTGTTAAGGTCCAAGGGATCCAGGGAGGGTTTTTTCAGAAGCAGCTGCACCACCGCTTCTTTCAAACATGATGGAAAATTCCCTCCCTGGAGAGATGCATTAACAATACGCTGTAGTTGTAATCCGACTGCATCTCCTCCTTGGACAACCAACCAGGAAGGACAGGGATCGAGAGGGCAGGTAGTCCTCTTCACTCGACCAAGCAGCTTGTCCACATCCTCGTCGGTACTCACCAACTGAAACTGATCCAGTGTAATCCTACTTGCGGAGTTACTGGACATTCCATTGTCTGCTTCTGCAGACAATGAGGGCGTCTAAGTCGGCTCTTATCTGAGAGATTTTATCTGTGAAATGATCGTTAAGGGCATCACAGCGATCAACCGTAGGCTCTAAAATCGGGTTCAGGGGGGAAGGTGTCTGTGTTAGACCCCTCACCAGCCTGAACAGTTCTGCTGGATGCGAATTCGCAGACGCAATGCGTGAGGAGAAGAAAACTTTCTTCGCTGCACGTATTGCCACCCCATAGGAGCAAAGATGCTCTCTTCAAGAAGCATCCTGTCCCTAGTCTTGACTTCATGTTCCTCTTTTCACTGAATGCGGGCAACTATGGCTCAGTGCAAGGGTCCATTTAGTCCACAGTTCTGTTCCCACAGTGGCCAAACAGATACCTATGGGAAGCTCACCACCAGGACATGAGTGCAACAGCACCCTCCTGCTCATGTTCCCCAGCAACTGGTGTACACACTGCCTGGAAATCAGATACAGCCATCATGAATAGTAGCCTTATCCTCCATGAATTGGTCTAATCCCCCTTTCAAGCTTTCCGTGTTGGCAAACATCCTACATCTCGTAGAAGCAAATGCCATAGTTTAACTATGTGCGGTGTGAAGAAACACTTCCTTTTATCCCTCCTGAGTAAAAGGACAGTACTACTCAGCTTCATTGGATGACCCTAGGTTCTAGTATTGTGAGTGGAGCAGCAGGGGGGACTTCTCTCTATCCACTTTCTCCACACCATGCATGATTTTATACACCATGTGACTAAGCTAGATGGCTGCTACTGTATGTGGAAAATGAACAAAACATCCATCGTTTGTGCTGTGCTATGCTATGCTATGCTATGCTATGGGAAATGCCTTGTTGCAAAGGCTCTTGTGGAGAAGAATTTTGAGTCTCTGCTCGTAGAGAAAGAATTAAATGCAGCCACTGGGAACCTGAGGGAGAGGAGCTTTTATAGCAGATAACTGGGATACTATTAGAAAATAGATCAAGCCACTTTGCTCCAGGGAGGAGTTGCGGGAAGTTGATAAGATTGTACCATACAGAGGATATTTGGCAATTAACACTATCTCCATTGTAATCACCCACTAAGAGGTTTAGCTAGGATGTGACTTCCCCATGAAAAGGTAGCTGAGGAAAGGGCAGGTGAGAAGAACACACTGTAACCAGTCCTTGCCTTGCTCTAGTGGCACTGTCTACCAAGGGTGTTAAATAGTTTTCAATATGTTACTTGTTGTCATGTGTTTATGACATTTTTGTGAAATGTGCTGCTACCATCCCCTGTTTTTGAGATGAGGAGAATGAGGTACAAAAAGGGCTGGCGGCCACATAGGCTTAATTTAGACAGATTTCCGAATCATGGAAATCCCCTCATGAGGGGCTACTGAGGCTGCAGATGTCATCCAATTCAGACAAATGGAGGTGGGGATTATAGACGTTGGTTGATTTCTAATGATAAATGCTTGGCACAAAGACCTGGCTTTCTGAATCATAATTTGGATTTGGACCCAAGTTGAATCAGGCGGCCCTTGAGAGCAGCAGCAAGCCCCGTGCTTGCACACCCTTCCTCCATGCACGAGGGGAGGTGACTGGAAGGCCCACTTCTACTTTGGCCTTCTAATTAGAAGTGATTAGAGGTGATTAGAAGGCCCACTCCAACAACACCAAGTGGGCCGCTCAACAAGATCTGCCACGGACGGCCTTCTCCTTGTCCCTTCAGCCAGAGCAGCTAGACTGGTGGGGACGAGGAAGAGGGCCTTTTCTGTGGTGGCCCCCATACTGTGGAACTCTCTCCCGAGTGACCTCTGCCATGCCCCCTCTCTGCTGAGCTTCCGTCGCTCATTAAAAACCTGGTTGTTCAGGCGGGAATATGGGGTGGGTTAAGATTTTAAATTTTTTATATTGTTTTAAATGTATTTTATTGCTTTTATTCTGTGTACATCGCCCAGGGTGGCCGGTTGCCGGCCAGATGGGCGATAAATTAATAATAATAATAATAATAATAATAATAATAATAATAATAATAATAATAATAATAATTTGCAGCAAAATCATAGTTTGCCATCTTGGCCCAATGTGATACACTGCACACACCATAGTCTCCAGGATTAAGATGTAATTTAGGATCCTGGTTGGAGGACAAAATATGGCTTACATGAACTACCATTTGCTGCTTTGGATGAAATGGCAAACTATGGTTTGTCACATATTAGTTTTGTTTTGTGTGTTGCCCAGAAAGCTTTGGCTATTGGGCTGAATGCAATACATAAATATATACATACAATATTAGTGTTAGCATAAGCTTCTAATCTTCTCCTCTCACATGTGGAAGAGGGAGCATGCGCAACCCCAATGCTTGCCAGTTCTTGCTCCTCATTCTTCAAATCAGTCTGAAGGTTTGTCTACATGTAATCATAGTGTTCCACTATGAAATGAGACAATTGAGGTTCAGGGTTTCCTTTGGCTGAATGCAGAATCAGTCTCATTAGCAATAAACAACAGTTTGTGGACCAAATACAATGATATCTACATTAAAGTCAATGGGCCTTTACTCACTCCCTTCTGTCACTCTTAATAAAGCAAATGGAATACATTAACCCTTGGGGTCATTGCTCTGAAGTTGCTCATGGCTCACCAGCAATAAATCTGGATTTAAGATGTCTGTTTATAGGTTTCTTATGGTTGCATAACTAAGAAAAGGGGGGAAAAATCTGCAAGAATGGATGATGCCAGGCTAAAAAATGCAGCATAACAGCATTTTTTTAAAAATTGCATTTTAGTGTTCCTGCCTGTTACTGGGGCAAGCATACAATATGCAGCCCCAAATTAACATGCTTTCTTTTTACCATTAAAGAGGATTGTGTTGCATCTTGGTAAAATCAGTATAATATAGGGTTCAACTTGCCTTTAAAGTTGTGTGATAGGTGGAAATTCAACAACTGCAGTTTTTTCTGAACATGGTTCAGATTTGTTTTTCTTAGTTATGCAACTGAAGAAACCTATAAACATGCATCCTTAATCCAGATTAATTGCTGGTGAGCCATGCAGACCATTCACATTGCTAACTAGCTTAAGTAGTAGCTGTTTAGTACCGTGGTGAATTGTAAATCCTCTAGCACATTCGAAGTTCTCTTCTGACATGTCTAACACATTTTATGGGTTGTATCTAGTGATGCCACTGAATTTTGTAATTCGTTGGCTTGTTGATCGAAACTCGTGCATTCCTAATGCTCAGTGTTGTAGTGAGTTTGAATCACTGTCTTCTAAATGTGCTTATTTGTTTTGGAATAGATTGTGAGCTTCAGAGCATTCACAGTCTGCATCTAAACTACAGCATTTCTGTGCATGAGCTGAGTTGGTTGACAGCAAATAACCATTATTTAGGAAGGCCATATAGAGACACAACCAATCAGGAAGGGCTACATAACCTGGTAATGCATGATGTCATGACACATTATGTGATTACAAAGTACAATTCCCAGATGTAGTTTGACACTGCACATGGATTCATTAGTTTCTGAGGAAAGAACGAATTCATATGTGGTAAGTTCACCTATCACCAGTTGTATCCTATAGTAGTTTTGCACTAACGTAAGGCACTTGCACTTGCATAAAATAGGGCACCCCATGTTCACCAAACAGTGATATTCACTCAGTGCAGTCCCCATGCCCTCAAAAAAGCTGCTCTTACCTTTATTATGTTACACACAGAGACATACACACACACACTTTCCTCTTACCTTTACCACTGAGCCTTGCTGTACAGGCAATCTCCTGGGACACTCCTTTCATGCCTGGCTCTCAAGAAGGGCTCCCTCAGAGCCAGGCATTTTGGCCTGGTGGACCCTCTGAAGAGCCCTGCCAGCTGCTTCCTCAGCCAATGTGGCTCTCCAGAGGGCAGCTACTTTGGAGAGCCCTGCCACCTGCTCCGTCACTGCAGCAGATGCCATGGCAGGAGAGTGGCTGGCAGGGGTCTCCACAGAGCACCCACTGGAGGTGGAAGTGGTGGTGGACCCTCCTGGTGGAAGTGGGGGTGAGCACAGCAGTGCCATTCACCACTCCTTCCGCTCCACTGCCTTTTTGTGGATGCAAATGCAAAGTTCATGGGAGGGCTGGCCCTGGCGGAGCTGTTGGTGTTGGGAGATTTATAATCCAATCTGTGTGCTAACAGATGCCTGGAATTCCACACACAGACCTTAACAGATCTCACCCCCTTGTGCAGCATGTAGCATCAGATCCAGCCTCACCAGCCCAGCCTGCCCTTGTAATGACACTTGCTTCCAGCTTCCCCATTGCAGATTAATCCATGGAGTCAGGAAACCCTCTGGAACACCACAGGTTCTAATTCTACCTGTTTATTTACTTATCAAGTAAAGTTCTACAGAGTATACATTTCTTAGTTACAGTCCATGTGTAGAGTATAAATGCATAGGAAGCATTAAGTCCAGTGGAGTAAGTTGAGCTTCACTCCACCTCAGCAAAGACGTTACATTGTTGCAAGAACAAAGGAAAAGAACAGAGAGACTCAGAAAGGAAGAAGAAATCCTTCTCCTTAAAATGGCTTCTGACTGAACAAGTTAGCATGTCATCAGAACATACAAACCATGTGACCAGCTCATAGTTCCTTTCCCAGAGATCAAGTTCCCATACAAGAATAGACATTCTGTGTAGACACTACAGACCTGTTTACAGAGCCACACTGTACCTTCCATGTGTAAACAATTGTGTTGCAGCTGGTAAAGTGATACGTATCACAACAGGCCCTGGTATGGACTGAACTTTGTAGAAATCATGGAGTCAAGCTACAGAATTTGCCTTTCATTGAGTTGTTTAATATCCTTTTAGGAACTTTGCTTTGCCAGCCCATGATACTAACACAGCCTAATTCAGTAAGATAGCTTGAGGGAGGGTGACATTTTCCCTCCAGTATAAGAAGCGAAGGACACTCTATATTTCCCAAGGCCTGGTATGAAATCTCTATGAAGGACAAAAATATTTCAGTATATATGGGATGGGCTAAGGAAAACATACATAATTTACTTGGAGCAGACCACCAACACTGTGGTCTGATACAAAACTTCACCAAAATAAAAATGGAGGTTTAGAATGAAGATCTGTCCTGTTGTTGAGGAATTAAAGGGCAGGCAGGCAGATCATAGAGCTCTCTATTTTGTCTTAGCAGTATCAATGACAAGGAAAGCTGCACTTAAGACAATTGGCTGGATGCAAAGAGCTACTTTAGGAAGCTACTACTACTCCTTGATGAATTTATGAAACGACTTCTGAAATTCCATTTCAGTAGAGTTTTGCTACATGGTGTGTGTATGTGTGTGTGGGGTGGCTGGGTGGCCGGTATTTGAGAAATGCAATAGGCCCGCCGTAGGGATGGGAGAACCAGGGATTCTTGAGCTCACTGAAGTTCTTGGACTTTACTTCAAAGCTCGGTTTGGCTCACTTCCGTTCCCATTTCTGATCTGGGGTTTGTTGCTGGGGGGTCATTCTAATGGGAAAACGGTGCATTTTCACACTCCCCACATTGACTAAAACATGAAAATGTGCAACTTTAAAAATGCATAACTTTAATAATTCACAAGTTAACATGCATTTTTAAAGTTGTGCATTTCTTAATTTGTGAATTTTTAAAAGTATGCACTTTCCCCCCATTAACATATGAAGATGGGAATATTTCCCCCCAAAAAATGTGCAACTTTAAAAATGCACAACTTTAAATTATGCATTTTTAAAGTTGTGCATTTTTTAAAGTGCACTTTTTGTGGATGCCAATGCAAGTTCAGGAATTTGTGAATATTTTCTGAGAACATGTGCTCTTGTTAATGTTCATATTCAGGATTGCAAATGGAGCATTTTCAAGTGATTTGAACCAACATTCTTGTATATCCCTGCAATGGGGGCTGCTATTCAAGAAACACAAGTTCAGGGCCACCTTGAACACATGGAACTACTAGCCATACAGTTCAAATGGATTACATATTAACATGATAAGTTCCAAAGTCAAATTACAAGGAGAAAGAAAACATTTTAAAGTAGGTTGTAATTTATAAGGAGAGATTTATAGGAGGTTTTTGTTTTGTTTGTTTTAAGTGACAGATTTGTAAAGAAGTTTTAGGCTCCAATACATAATTCAGCCTAGAGTCTAGACCTTGATAGGATTCCTGTACCTTTAAGAATTACATACAAGGGCCCATTCTCCTGTTATTGTAGCATTCTGTTGGGGAGGGAGGAACCTCATCTGGTGAAATTTTCTATTGAATGCAAATCAGAAACCTTTTCAAGGTGAGACTCAATGACTGAGCCTTGGAGCAAAACATTCTACAGTATTAGTTGCAAAGTAAATTCCTGGACACCTGTGGGAGCTGTACAATATAAAAAGCAAAATGGCATTATTGCTTATGTGGTCCACTAACTAGAGAGTTAGACTTGAATGAGCATTACCTTGATCTCTTCCATGGACTCATTCTTATTCATTCTTAAGCCACCGGTTACCACTCAGTCGCAATTTTCCACCAGTAAAATAGGAATAAAGTAAAGATGCAAATTTTATATAAAGCAAAACTGATGTGATCATGCAAAGCATCTACAGGAAGTTTTTAAATTAAAAAAAACACATTTTATAAGTCTCTGATCTATCATCAGCCTCCACTGTGTAGCAATCATTATTTTGTGCACGCTGCTCATTGATTTTATGGTTAGCTAAGAAAAATACGCAAAATGTTATGTACCAGTGAAAGTTCGATGATTGTGCTTTTAAAATGTGCATATTTTTCTGAAGGGAGAGTGGGGAATCCGAATCCACCAATGAGTGGATGATGGAGCGGACAATGTCTGACAATCCACAAAACAAAGATGGGCTGGATTAAATACTATCTGTACATCACTAAAAATAAGTATGCAGATATCAGACATAAATGTGCATTTTATTTATTTGACATGAATAATCTAGATACAGATTAGTCATGAGATGTAAATGCATGAGCTGTGGCTGGCCTCTTCCAGACATCTACTACAACAACATTATGAACAAACCTTCATAATGAATTTCCAAATAGGCTAATAATAGTTAACATCCAATCCTGTTTCATTAGCTTAAGAATAACTTTAAGAAGAAGACCAGAAAAAGAGAGAGAGAGAGAGATGCTGCAAAATCAGTGTGAAAAGGTTATTACTACATTCTGCAGGGGAAAATATCTGCTCAATAAGATCAACGGCATTTTTTTCAGTAAGTGGGAAATCCGCAAGTTGCTAACAGCGTTTACTGAGTGTTTTCCAAATTCTAATTCCATTGAAAAGTTGATAGCAGTGACTGGAGAATCCAGAGGAAAAGACCTTATCATATGCAATATGTCTAACCAATCTGTTTCACTGGAATTCATAGAAATCTAGCAGCATGTTTAGTCTCCTTACCTTCCTAGGTACACATGGGTATATCAACAGCCACCCACATATTTTCATCACTCACAGTGTACAAACCCTTTTGCTTGGTTTAGACATTCTCTCTCCCCTTCCCTCCCTCCCCCACCCCCATTTTTTTTTATGGAGGCAATATTTATGGCTGAGGCAGTGCTGAGTAAGATGCAGTGATTATGGCTGATTTTATCACAGCCGTATTACTTAGCTGCAAGGTGAAGCGCTGTGCTAAAATGGATCATGAATCCCCGAAATTGACTATCCGTCACCTTTATAATCCTGATGGAAAGGCAGGTCAGATCAGGCCTGACAACTTCCCATGCAAACGAGAGTACAACAGCAGTGCCTGCTCTCCTTAAGGTATTTATTTGTCTAAAGAGAACAGGACAAGGCAGAGATGCTTACTAAAAGTAAATATACGCAAGGAGGACATAGACATGGAGAGAACACGATGCCCAAGGTTGAAAAGAATAAAGGTATTTACAGGGCTGCTAACAGAGGGATATAATAATCCAGTGTGAGGTGTGGGTTTCAAATGAGAAACAGGAAATGAAGGCAGAGAACAGACCTCCCTTCCCCTCATACACACATTCTCAATCATGCCATTCATATTGTGATGCTGACATTTACATCACACTTTTCCATTTGAAAAGTTTTAAATAATATTTTTTTGCACTTACAACAGCCCTGTGAGGAGTAACTCACTGTTTAAAGCTATGAACCCTCTACCCTGAGAAATGTTGCTATGTTTACCAAGATCCCTTTAACTTCTTTCAAAGTTCTACCTGGATAGGGTCTGGCACATCAATTTTTATTTTACGTGACATTGGACTGGGACTCGGGAGATCCGGGTTCTAGTCCCCGCTCGGCCATGAAACTCACTGGGTGATTTTGGGCCAGTCACTGCCTCTCAGCCTAACCTACTTCACAGGGTTGTTGTGCGGATAAAATGGAGAGGAGGGGGAGGATTATGTAAGCTGCCTTGAGTTCCTTGCAGGAAAAAAGGCGGGGTATAAATGTAATAAATAAATAAATAAATAAAGTAAACCTAGCAGTGCACCAACCCTTTCATGTAGCTAATCTTATCAGAATGCTTTGAACTTCCTTTTAAAAATGGCATATGTATTAGTGTATTTTTGAGCAACTTTCATAATTTTGTACAACCAAATTTGTGTTCAATTCTGGAACGTTAGGGAAAAAAATGGTCTACAAGTCCACAGAATCTGCATGACTCAGAAAAGCCAGTCTGCTGGAGATTCCATGGGACAAATTTATTGAAATCTGATGTCACTTTGATCAATTGCAGATTTCTCTGATGTCCCTACTTACTATACAGTCTTAGGTAGCACATTCCATAAGTGCTCCTATAGGTGAGTTGTAAAGTTCCCCAACCAATGAGGTCAGTGGATGGAGGAACCACTGTGCATCCTTCAATGGCTCCCTCTTCAGACCTCTCTCTCTGAAGTTAGAAGACATTACATGAAACAGAATTTGTCAAGTCACTCAGTCCTAATTACCCCAGAAGGCTATAATTGTATCACAACATGAATAATATTATCAATTATGTAAAGGGAAAGACAACTTCATATTTAAAAATACACTAGCATTTTCTCTACTGGAACAAATAACTTCATATGATCTTGGGCTGTTTTTTTTGTTGTTGTTGAACTATTTCATGCCTCATTTTTTTCCTTCTATAAAATTGAGTAACAATATGTTTAAAGACTAAACTAATACTTGCAAAGTATTTTGGAGTGACTTTCTAATGTTTCTATAATCACCCCACTCCCGGAAATGTGACCAGGAAGTAAACATTTTGTTCAGGGTTAACCATTCTAATAAATGCATCTTATCATAATAAAACTGGGATAAAATTACAGGAAAACCAAAGGCACCATGCAGTGTAAACAGAAGGGATTCAGGTCTATTTAACTCTCTGGAGGAACATTTTCCATTCTGTTCTGCCATATT
Organism: Shinisaurus crocodilurus; assembly: GCA_021292165.1. NCBI lineage: Eukaryota > Metazoa > Chordata > Lepidosauria > Squamata > Shinisauridae > Shinisaurus > Shinisaurus crocodilurus. The sequence goes on along the minus strand of CM037878.1, from coordinate 255,311,252 downwards.
CTCAGTTACTCTTTCCATTTGGATTAGAGGTGGATGATGATCACTTTTGCCTTCACCCAGAAAGGGGCTTGAGACTTTTTAAGTGTTCCATTGAAACACTCAAAAAGCCTTGAGAGGTATTTCAAGTGTTTAAGCAAACACGTAAACAGCAGCAGCAACAACAACCCCTTGTATGTTCACCACCACCTCTTCCACCTTCTCCCAAGAGTCCAAAAACCTAGCATGGACAGGGGGAATCAACAGCAGCAGGTGCTCCCAGCCCCTGGCACATAGTGTGCAACCAGGGATGTGGTGCTAAGTCCAAGAATCCCCAGTGGAAATGACATGCTGTGTCAATTTCCACCAGGGATTCTGGAACTTGTACTCACCGTCACCAGTGCAAAAAGATGCTCTGCTGCTGCCCCCACCTCTCCCAAGATAGGTTTCTGGGGCCTTGGAATCAGGCGGGTCAGTAGAGGAGGGGTTCAACCAGAATTCGGGTGGGCATAGCAGGCTGTACTACTTTGATTCTGTGCACAAGATTTATAGGGGTGTTGGCCTATATGGGGACACCTGTTTGAATTTTTGCAGAACCCTTAATTTGGACCCTCTGGTGTAGACACTAGATGTGACTGAACATGGTTGCTGCCAGAAATGGACAAATCAGACTATATCCAGTCCATGTCAGTTTCACATATATTTCACATAAGTCCATTCTGTCTGTCCAATTTCCACAACATTCGATGATGATGATGATGATGATGATGATGATGATGATTTTAAAAGGGAAAAAATCCACAAACATTTCTTTAATATATTGATTTTTGGTTGCAATTTCCCCATATATATGCATTTTTGTACACAATGTTTGAGCTGAGAACTGCATTGCAAAATCTGGAGACGTACACAGTAAAAAGGTTAACTGTGTTCTGATCTACATATTAGTCTGGCAAGTGCAGATTAGGCCAGTTTGCTTAAAAATGCAGACCAAACAACATTCTCCTCTATCCTAGTTGCTGCCCAAATCAGCAAGTCTGTGTTGAGTTTTCCCTTTTCTCCCTGTAATGTGTAGTGTTAGAAACATGTGACATGATGGGATTACATTGTGTATATGCACTAGATGCTCTCCTCAGACGACAATGTGGAGGGGATGTGGGAGATACATTTGAGAAGGGCAGCTCAATATACTGGGTTGCTGTTTTTGGCAGGAGCTTCATTTTCAGAATCATGTCTAGTTCTTTCCAGTCCTACCTCTGTGTTTTGTCTCTGTTAACATTTTAAGGCAGATTCGCCTGAACTGCAAGGCTTTGTGTGAAACACACCCCTAGGACAATGATAATGGTGTAATGTGAGAAAATTATTCCTTTTCACCGTATATTTTGTTGCCTTATTGTATATGGAATGTACAATTTACCAGCATTTAGTTTCTTGTTCTAAATTGCCTCTGTATTGAACTTAAAATGAACTATATTGATCATCAAAGTCTGCTCTGTCTGTATAGGATATTAGTCAAGAAAAAGAGCTGTCTAGCTAAAAGAAATTATCATGTCTTCAAAAAAAGAAGGGGGAAGCACCTTTTCAGTGGCAGCAGATTGGTCAACCCTTGACACTGTATTTGGAATGAAAAGTCCGGAATGAATTAGCTTTACCAAACTAAAAAAAAACACCCAATGCCCTTGTATTAGGTGCTTTCATTGCAGGTTCAGTAACAGTTACATGATGAAGAGGTAAAGATAGGTTCTCTGGCTATGGAAAACCAATGGAAGGAGCTAGAACCATTAAATAGTCCCAGTTTACTATCTAATTACCGGTAAGTGGTTTTTAAACTCAGGACACACTTTGATTCAGGGGTCAAACTGTTCACTAACAACTCTTACATATCTGCTTTGGTCTCTGGTGGTGTGCAAATCAGAATGCACTCTCTGTTTGCACTGGGCACTGGAGAAGCCATGCTGAGAATGTGCCGCATAACAAATCCAACAGTATCCCGTAACTGCACTTTGCAAAGGAAGATTGGGAAGGGTAGAAAAGTCTGTCATCCAGAATGGTTATCTGGTATGATTCTTCATCATCATCATCATCATCATCATCATCATCATCATCCCTTGAGCAGCTTCCAAGGAAGCTGAGACACAGACACTCCCTAGAACACAGGTGGGAAACCACTGATTGAATCTGTTTCAGATCTTCCTTTTGCTGCAGTGTCCATGTCAGTTCCTCTGCATCTTGCTTTCCTTCCTTCCTTTGCTGACTAAGAAAGGTTGAAACACTTGAAAGATTTCTCTTCCCCATTGATCCTGTCCATGCAACTTCATGCAAATTTCTTGAATCTAGCCTAGAAATTACTAGGGTCATGAGGAAGCCACCAGGGATGTTGAAGAGTCCTTGGTCTCGAGTCACGAGTCGAGTCACGAGTCTTTGGACCTGAGTCTCGAGTCCGAGTCCAAGTCCTTGGTCCAAAATGGTGACTCACGAGTCCCAAGTCCTGAGTCACTCCCAAAGCTGACTCCACGAGTCCCTATTAAAATCAATGGGTTTTTTCCCCAACAAAATAAGGCTACTTCAGATGTGTGGCTTAAATAAATTCTAGACACAAGTGTGACTTTTTATTTCAAAACTCTGCCACTGATTTTGACAAGAACAGACCAGGCAGGCAAACCCAAAATAACCAGGCAGGCAGAGGAAGGCAGGGAACACCAAAGCAGGCAGGCAGAGGTATTTGTCTTGGACAATTCAAACTGTGGAACTGGTTAAGAAGAGACCAGGCAGGCAGAGGAGGCAGGGAACCCCAAACAGGCAGGCAGAGGCAGCCAAACCCAAAATGTCTGAAAGGTTGCCTTTTAGGAAAATGATTTAAAAAAATAAAATCTTCGCCGGCGATCGCACTTCTCTCCACTCCTTCTCCAGGGATGTTGAAGAGTCCTTGGTCTTGAGTCCTGAGTCGAGTCTCAAGTCCCATTAAAAATATTGGGACTCGAGTGGGACTCGAGTCAGAGGGGGGACTCAGTCCGACTCACGAGTCGAGTGCTGGAGTCCGAGTCCCCATCCCTGGAAGCCACTTTAATTTAAGCTGTGTCATGTGGTGGCTGTTAACTACGAAATGAAGGACTTGTAGGAGCTTCAAGAAAATAGTTGCAATGGTCTGTGGTGAGACATTCAATCCCAATCTGGGATTAGTTCTAATGTGAGTCAGTTTAAAGTGGCCTCCATGTGTCTTTATCTCTATAAATTAGAACTAAACTGAAACAGTATTTTAAGTTTTGTTGTCTTCATGTTGATGTAGCAGTGGTTGTTACCAAAAAGCATCTCCATTCATGGTTGTAGTTTTGACTGTCCCCTTTCCCATTTTGGCTTCTTTTTTTTACCAACTCCTAAACAATAGAAATAAATGTATAGAAGCCCCTGCATGCCTCCTGTTGGTTTTTATTGCACTCCACAGGGCACAGCTGAAGGAAATTCCAGAGCCTGAGGAGCGAAGGAGCTCTGCAGTCCACGAGCTTGTCTAACCACCAAGCTTAACGCTGAGCTAAAGCGTTATATTTTCTCTGTAAGTCCTCCCTCCAGCCCAACAGCCTTGCCCTCAGTTCTTCCTAAAGACACACAGGCTGGAGGAAAGGGAGTACTGAGAATATCGAAAAGTATTCTGCCTTAGGCATTCCAGCAATTAACTCATTCTGGTTCTGTTCCATACCCTTGGGAGCAAAGGTGATGTGCAGTCCTTGAGAGTGTCTGACCAGGTTCAGGGGCTGAACATCTCCCTTGTTCCCAGGGCATGGAGCCATCGTTGAACTGTGCCTTTTGAGCTACCTTAGAAACTGAACCTTGCGCCTTAAAAAAAAAAAAAAAAGCCGTGGTAAGCTTTTGCACAGCTCTCTTTGAGCTGTGGTGACTATCCAGGACCTTGACACACACACACACACACACACACACACACACACACACAGCAAAACACTTTTATTTTGGTATTTGAGATAAGGTTCTCCCTCATCAAACATACACATTTTGATACCAGAGTGAAAATCCATAGAAATCCATCTTGGTTCTTATATAAGTAGACTCTTATCCAAACAAATGAGACTAAAGAAACTGATCTCAGAATGACCAAGTTCAAGACAGAGCAGGCAACACTGAGTTTGTAACACTGCTGTTCTCTCTTTTCCATGGAGCAACCATTTCATAGCTGATGACTGGTGTGCCATGCCGATGCCGATGCCGATGCCGATGCCGATGCCGATGCCTCAGCTGGGGAACTTACTATGTTACCATGGGGGATCATATGGTGTTTATACGTATTATTATGGGAAGTTGAACCATGTCATGTCAAGTTGTTACATAATAAGTTTCTCTGCTCCTACCTGCGGCTTCCATTGGCACTGGAGAGGAGGACATTTACTACATGATAAAGCTGTGTCACATGGTGTTTATGCCATAGAGGAGGGTCCGTTATGTCATATGAGGACTTGGGGCATAGAAAAACTAGCATGCATACTCGCTCCAAGGTTCCAAATGTAGCAACAAAAGGACTGGGTGTGCGAAGGGAAAGCACTGGTGAGCCATATTGGTACCTCTAGTCTAGGACCTAGGTCAGGGGTGGGCAAAAGATCTAGAAGATCTAGATCTACTGGTAGTTTCCCCTCCCCCCAAGTCACAGGACTAAAGGCCAGTAAAGTTATGGCACTGGAGGCAGAAAATCCTACAAGTGCCTCTCCCTGGGAATAACCCAAAACCAGCTTAATGGCAAGGCTAGCCCTAATTTTCTCCACCTTATCTTCAAGAGACTAAACTTTAATTTCACTTGTTTGCATTAGAGGCTTCTCATTATTTTATTAAAGATTTTACTTATTCAATTTGTTATTCAGTACTTCTTCTAAAATGGTAATAGTTTTAAAGCTTTAGGCTAATTTTTCTTCCGTCTCCTCAAAGACCAATACGTAGGTGTCTTTCAATATTGCTTAATCTACCTTCTAAATCCTTCTTGGTTTCATCAGATTGCCAAGGTTAGTTTGTCCCACAACTAACATGAAATGCTCAGTGAATGGTATCCTTTTCACACCAAGGGATTTCTGAGGATTGCACTCAAATGGCTTGCTGCTAGAATGGTTTTTTTTATGGTGCAAGGTAGGTAGGTGTGTGTGTCTGAGTGTGTGTTGCAATATGGGGAGGGAATGCCTCATTATTCACACATAGGTAAAGATATCCTCCTGTGCTGGGGATGTTACAGCAAGTTCTCCCTTGCTGCTGCCCAATGGCCACGTGAAGCAAGCCCACAGAGCAAGAAAAGGCACAAACTCCACCTGTTCCTCCTGCAACACTCTGTCCTCTGCTTCCTCCTCCTGAGCAGAGCAAAGTACTGGAACCTGGCTAGAGTGCACAGCTGACTTTTTTTGTTTGAACAACCACTGCACCTCAGTCTGAGAGGGTGAAAAGCCACATGCTGCTGTAGCCGAGGGTGCCGCTCCCAGTCTGTCACCTGAATGCTTTGCCTCAGCCTGCCTAATAGTAGGGCCAGCCCTGACGACAGCAGCAGCAACAACACGTCTTTTCCTCAACCCTAAATTAGGCTCTTGAGATGGAAGAAAGCTTGTGGGGTGGGGGGATTAGGAGTGTGTGTGTGTGTGTGTGTGTGTGTGATGAGAGAGAGAGAGAGAGAGAGAGAGAGGGAGAGAGGGAGAGAGAGAGAGTTTGCTCAATTCTGACGCTAACAACAAATTGCTGGGCTAAGCATATGCCCAGAGGCATCCTTGTGTTCCTTAGTTCTGAGTGTATTTTTTCTCTCCTCTCCCAAGTCACTATTGTACCATGTGGTGGACCTCTGGGTTCTAGTAAATAACAAAGAAGATCCCACAATCTTGGGGCTCTTCCAGATGAGGATTTAATGAGGAATATCACCATGACTCATTCACTCACATTTCACGGGTGATCCAGATGTGGATGTCCCTTTGTAATCCTCCTGTGTTTTCCCAGAAATTTCCCTGCCATTTATGCTTAACACAGGAAATCTGTTAAGGAGTGAAAGCGCAGAACAGCTGCACATTTTCTTTGATGGTGTGGACAGGAAAATGTGGAATGGAAGCAGGGTGGGGGGAGTTTTCCCTCAGAAGCTGGATGATGTTGTGGAGATGCTCTCCTGATTGCTTCCCATATATTTCCTGTTGTAGAGCCAGGACCGGTGCAAGGCAGTTTGGTGCCCTAGGCAAGATCAGATATTTAGTGCCCCCCCTTCCCACTTGAGAGCGCTGTATTTTTTTTCTCAAGGCGTTTCTGGCGCCCATTTTAGCCCTGCAGCTGCCTAGTTGGCCTAATGGTAGCACCGGCCCTGTGCAGAGCCATCTCCTGCAGCTTTTCTGCGCTCTTCAAAACAGCATTAGAAGCCACTTAATTCTTTCTTTTGCTGCTTTACTCCCCAAATGCAATGTGTTCAGCTTCAGTACTGAAATCATCAGCTTAACTTTGTAGTTTGCTTTGCTGCTTTTTTTTTTGGTTGTTGTTAAGTATGTTAGTGGTATTTCAGGAGAACAGACCTGCACAAATTTCAAAGTTTTACATTGTGTGAGGGGGAGGGACATCTGCCCAGTCCTTCAAAAGGAAACTGATGCAGCATTAGCAGGCACTTAATTATATGTTTCATTTATTTATTTATTTATTTATTTATGCATGCATGCATGCATGCATTTATACCCCGCTCTTCAGCCAGAAAAGGCTCTCAGAGTGGCTTACAAAGATTAATAATAAAATAAGACAGTCCTTGCCCTCAGGCTCACAATCTAAAAGACATGACACAAAAGGAAAAGGGATTGGGAGGGAGGAGGAAGAATGCAAAACTCAGGCACCCATTCTTAGTTTAAAGATTATTTGCTGCTATACACCTGGAATGCAGTACTGAAATCACCAGTACTGATCTTTGTAGTTTTTAAATAAATAAATAAATAAATAAATGGCATGTTAGTGGTATTTCAGAAGTATAAACTCACGCAAGAACTATAAATAATAATAATTTAAAAATATATATGAGTCAGCTTTGTGATGGTGGGGGATGGGGATGCTCAGGCTTTCTTTTTACACAGCAGAGGGAGGGTAGTCTGTCAGTAGCGCCCCCCCCCTTTCTAGCAGTCATGTTTGTTGGGAAACCAAGCAGGAAACTAACAGATGTAGGACAGCTGCATGCTCCATATTTCTAAATTAAGAAATTCCGAACTGCTGCACTTCTGGTAATCTTTTTTTATTCTTTTTTTTTTTTTTAAGTGGCATGTGCAGGCAACTTACACTTACTAGTGTACATGCCCCGAATGGAGAAAGGGGACTGTGGTAGGGGTACGGAGCAATGGGAGGGGCAAGCAGAGGACAGGGAAATGACACCTGGAGACATTCTGTCATGGACTGCCACCCTCTCCTGTGGATGCGAAATTCTGCTATGCCCATCAAGAAAAAGGGTCTCGGTGCAGATCATGGATTGCAAAACTGCAGGCAACAAAACCTGGTACAGACCCTGCCTACCCACAAGGAAAGGGCTCTGTGTAGAAAAAACCCCTGGTTTCAGTGATCTCAAAATGTGACTCCTGACTACCAAATGGGGATTGGAAACATTCAAGAAATAATGAAAAGCAAAACACCCATTTACAAACAGCTAAATTGGAATTCAACTTTTTTTCTCCTCTGAGAGCTACAGCCCTTTTTTTTTTTCCCCCATAAGAGAAATATATGATAGTACATCCCAGGAAATCACAAACATGGAGTCCACTTTTAGAAATATTCCTCTCAGGGGATGCTTTTGATACGGTATGAAAATATTCACCAGGGGAAGTATTATATGCCGGCACACTGTATTAAGTCCTTATTTCATCATCTGTGGAACAGCTTGACTAAATATTTTTTGGTGATACATTCTCTCAAATCAAATGAAAAAGTGACTGGTAGATAAAGACCATAATCCTGAACACTGACACATTGCTAGCTGCTAACTAAAATTACCAATAAGAGAACTGCAACTTTGGAGAGGAAGGCCTTCTTTTGCAAGACTGTGAATGATACACATTTGATTTCCAAAATGTAGTCATCCTGGGAAATGTGCAGATTCCAGTATGGCAGCCACAGAAAAATAGTATACTTCTGTTGTTGTTCTATATTATATATGACATAGGGATGGGCAAACAAGTGATGCTCAAGCTTGTTGATATTCTCTGTTTTCTACCTCAGTGCCCGTCTCACAAATGTGAGCATTTGTGATTGCCTTTCAATTTCTGCAAACCAAAACTTGCGCAAATCAAATGTGATCGGGCAGGGAATTTAGAGCAAAAAAATGTGTATATTTCAAAGTAGTGCAGCTTCCCCCCCATAGACTAAAGCATAGATTATTTAAAAAATTGTGCATTTTTGAAATTCGCACAAATTTTGAACCCTACCGAATGGTGAAAATGTGCATTTTTCAAATGCAAATGTTCACAAATTTGTGAGCAGTTTTGGTGAGCATGTTCTGCTTGCATTCAGGGTTGCAAATGGGGCATGGTCAACTGTTTCACGAGCACAAATAAAATACATGTACGTCCCTAAGAGTTGGAAGGGGCCTACAAGGCCATCAAGTCCAACCCCCTGCTCAATGCAGGAAACTAGAGGAGGGGTCTCCCATCCAAGTAATAACCAGGCATGACCCTGCTTAGCTTTCCACACTCAGACAAGCTGAGGACTTTGGTTTGATTCAACATGGCTCTTCATATGTTCTTATGGACTGAAGGAGGGTCCAGGATTCTTTTGACACAGGTGGATTCAAACTTGGTAGATTTCTATGGCCTCTTTACATGCATTTCATTAACATAATGACCAAAATATATAAATAAATATTCTTTTGTTTTTAAAAAAGAAAGCAGTTTAATGTTTACAAAATCATTCCTTGGCCTCAAAAACCAGGAAAACAACAAGTCTATGAAAGCATTCTGTTCATACAATGGCCAGTGAAATGCTCCCCTCCCAATTTTTGTACCCTGAAATGTGATAAAAAGTACACAACTTTTTACCCATTCAAAAAATTATCTTGAATGTATGTGGACCAGTTCTGACATTTTAAAAAAACCATTTGATGAATGACCAGAAAAGTATATCAATATCCGTTGAATGTATTTTACAACAATTAAAAAAACAAAAACATTTTCTACTATGTCCCTTGGGTGAAGAATTGTTTTGCTAAGTGCTGGCCTATACAAATTGTTCCAGTCAGTGAATCCTGAAATTTCTTGCTACCTTATGGCCAAGCTAAACATTTGTTAAAGCATGAATAGTGGAGCTCTCTGTTCTCTTGTAAGTGTGTGGTGCCCATGGCACTCTGGGAATTGGGACCATGGCATTCTGGGAAAGGAAGATTTAAGATTCCTCCAACTGTTTTTTCTTCTTCTTCATGAAACTAGAGCATGCACACACACACACACACACACACACACTTAATACAGTGTGCTGGCATGTAATACTTCCCTCAGTGAATATTTTCATACTGTATCTAAAGCATCCCCTGAGAGGGATATTTCTAAAAGTGGGCTCCATGTTTGTGATTTCCTGGGATGTTCTGTCATATATTTCTATCATGAAAAAAAAAAGGCTGTAGCTCCCAGAGAGGGGGAAAAAAGTATAATTCCAATTTAGCTGTTTATGGATGTTCTGCTTTTCATTATTTCTTAAATGTTTCTAAACCCCATTTGGTAGTCAGGAGACAAATTTTGAGTTCACTGAAACCAGCGGTCTCCATTGGAATCAATTCACATCATTCATATCTTGATGAAGGGGGCATAGCAGGAGATTGTTTCTCATTGTCCAGTTTAAAGTATTTTGATGCCTTTGACATTGTTTTCTTCAGTTTTAATAGGATATCAACTAGCAAATATGAAAAAGGAACATAAAAAAATAACTATGCTGTGAGTAGGGATGTGTGAAGAATCCACTCTATTGGATTTTTTCTTTTTATGGTGAATTTCCTCAGTCCACACTACCTGGAAATGGACAAGGACCGAGAAGCATGTTGTGTTCAGAAATCCATCCAGTTGAGGACTTGTGATGCATTCTGTGGAATAGGAAGTGTGTCCAATAACATCAGGATGGTCATTACTGGAATCTGAGTGCTGGATTAGATATACCTTTGGACTGATCCTGCAAAGCATTTTTAAAAATAACTATACACAAGGTTTTGGCAACCTGGAGTCCTCCAGATATTTTGGACTACAGCTCCTATCAGCTTCAGCCAGAATGTGCAATGGTCAGGAAATGATGGATAATGTAGTCCCAAACATATGGAGGGCACCACATTGGGGGACGTTGGGCAATCGTCTCTTACTGCAACAGCCCAAGTGTTAATACATACTTACTGTGATCCAATGAGCCCCTAAGTTCCTTCACCCTCTCATGGACCAGCAACTCTGTGTTCTATGAAAGGAAGGGAAACCAGGCAAAACAGTGCGCCAAACTCATTTTTGCCTTTCTCTTCCTCTGGCCTTTTCTGGTGCCACATGATAGAAACTACATTTTCCCTTGTCTGCCTCCACCAAACCAGCCTTAAAACTCTCTGGGTGGGTCTCAGGTATCCACTTTAGGTACTGTGGGGGTTGGCTCTTAGACATGTGATAACCCAAAAGAAAAGAGAGCATAAAATTTCAAATAACATTTAAAAGTTTACTGAAGAAAATTGTTAATAGGAAAAAGTTTTAATATGAGAATGGATACACGCACAACACACATGGGTAATAAAATAAACAGGGGGAAAATGCATCCAGCTAGTCTAACTAGACTGTGTCCCTATTTTATCCAGGGCCCTTATCGAAGTAATATCTTCCTGTCAGAAGTCCAGCATACTCTTAACCAGCTCTCTAGTTCCAGCAGCTCTGACTTGTTCTTTCTTGCAAACCCTTTTTTCTTCCCTGGCCTTCAGTTGAGCCACCTACAAACCTTTGGCTTCCTGAGAACATATCCTGATACCTATAATCTAAGTAAATGTTTGATCTTTTGGCTGAAACTGGCCAGCAGAAACACAAAAAAGATTTAACCCCATAATATCCAAAAGCCAAACTAAATATCAAAATAGAATAGACTATAGTTCTGTTCCTTCATACTCCCCAATCCCGGGTTTTTTTGCATTGTCTCTGAGTCAGGTGTGTGTGTGTGTACATACCACCACTAGCAAACCACTGACCACTTTTAAAACCTGGGGGAATTTAAACATACATTTAGGAATTTGAAATAGTGCTATGATACTGAACCAAAAAGAACAGTGAACCCTCAAATGAGAAAACAATAGAGCCTGTGTTACTATTAAGTGCAGTTCTGGATTGTGCCCACAGAGTCTTCAGGCTCTTTAGAGTTGTTTAGAGCTCTGTTTATGATAACTGCTTTTAACTGTGCAGGGAATATAAAGTCTGAGCATCTGTTTGCTTTTCCATTTAACAGTTCTTAGCTTTCCAGTTATGGATTATGGGCATTTTCCTTCCTTAATTAAGTGTTTCTTGTGTTGTTGGTTTATAGGTATTAACAGAAATAATTTAAGTAAAGATTTTCTCAGTTCTCTGCCTAAGTCCCCAGTTCACGTAAAATGTCAGGGAGCTATCAACACTTCAATTTCAATTCTAAAATACGACCAGCAAAGAGAAACCCATTAGCCAACCTTCTGGTCCTTCTTTGTTCATCATAGAAAACAAAATATGACACAACCTAATTAGTTTCCCTATGCTGCTGGCTGAATTTGTTTGGCATGAGAAATAAAATTGATTAAAATTAGCATTTTTCCACTTCATTCAATATGTTTAGACATCGATCTGTGCATATCTCCATCATTTTTTTAAATTACTGCATATGTTTTATAGGTGTGTTTCCTCCTCCCCCCCCCTCCATTTTTCACGAACATATTTTATGGTTGTTGTCAAAATGAAAACATATTTGCAGGAAGGCATTGTGAGAGCGTTATTCACCATGAACAACAACTCCTATGTAAGCCCTCCTGAAATGGGAGAGTAAGTCTACAAAGAAAACATCCTTAGGCTGCAATCCAGTGGTCCCTGGGGAGGGTGGATCTCCCTATCCACCTGTCAGCAGAGAATGACTTTGCATGACTTTGCAAGCCTTTCCATTGTGGGCAAGGTAACCTCCCCTGCCCTTCCCATTGCACTTTCAGTGCTCTGAAAGGAGGCATGCCTGGGGTGGATTGCCCCTGATAAGTCCCCAACCAGGGAGAGAAAGCTGGACTTATTTTCCCTACATTTGCCACAGATTTCCCTTCCCCCATCTCCCATTGAATTGCTCTGCTCATAAATTCTTAAATATTCATTAATCCTTGATGCTAACCCAGCCAATTCCTGAAAATACAGGAAGAGCAATATTTAGAATCAATAAGAAGAAAGTCAAGTGGGGTGCTGGATGAATCAACTGTTTATTTATAGTTGAAAAATGCATATTCAGAAGTGGGCCAGCGATCATGAGTGTCATGGGAGAACTCTTGAGGAAGCACCCTTTCCTTCCCCTGAGAGCTCTAGAGAGACTTGAAATTTGGTTGCACCTTATTACACAGATATTTTGGTGGTGATTCTTTTTTTTTCTTCTTAGCTCGGTCTGAGCTGAAATTAGTATTGAGGATTTGACAAAGCTAGACTTGAAGAAGTTAAAACAACAACAACATTCTGCTGACCCTCAGTTTGCATTGTTCAGAACCCACCTGAACAAGCCAGATGCAGGGCATGACTAACATAAAGTAGGATTTTTTTCTTCTCTCTGGAATTTTTGAATTTCTGGAATCTATTATTGTTTGCAACATTAGGGAAGGAAAGCTACAAAAATACCATTGTCCTCAACATGGAGGTAACAGCCAATCTGATAAGATACACAGGTCCATTTCATGCTGCGAAAATACATTGTTTAAAATATACATTCTGCAACAAATCTAACAATTCAATCCATGTGTGCAACACACCTTGACAAAACAATAGTCTGGACAAATGGCTTTTCATCTCATCTTTAGGAGCAATCCAAGAAGCATTGTTTTTTGGTTAGACTCTGTTCCAGTGGGTCCCAATCATGGGTCCCCAGATGTTAGATTACGACTCCTATCAGCCCCATTCAGCATGGACAATGGTCAGGCATAATGTACATTGCATTCCAACAACATCTAGGGAATCAAGGTTGGGAACCACTGGTGTGTTCATTGCAACCTTTGCGGGGGCTAGGTACCCCAAATATACCCCACTGGAAAGAACTGAGGGTGTGCTGCAATAGTACCAAGTAAATGTTCCTTGGTTTGGTTGCCATATACAGCTTTTAACTCAGTTCTGTGTTTTATTTTTCCTCATTTTTAAAAGGAGGACAATATCACTGAACTGGCAGAGATAAGATAAAGCTTTATTTCTGAAACCTTATACAAGCCTTTTGAGAACTTGAGATGGTGGGAGACAGTGAAGTGCAAAGTGTGACTGTTTTATTATTAAATAAATTTTTCATATTTGGGACAGGAGTGGGAGGCTGAAGGAGTCAGCTCAGCTGCAAAGAGCTCAGTGCTCATATGAGGCTGTTTCCTTTCTCCCAAAACATGATGGCTGCCCAATATTTTCCTCTCCACTTTCATTAGCCTCTGCAAATGATTTTATTTTTCATTTGCAAATGAAACATTTTCTGCAACCCTTCCAAAGAAAAATCTGTCCAATCCTGCCTCTATTTCCCATGTGGTCAATCACTCGTAGACAAGCGAAACGAAGGCCAGAGTGGCAGAAACACACAAGATCAAGCGCAGTGAGGTCACTGAAGTTTGCACTGTGGATTTTAATTAAAGTCATTGCTTTGATCCTTCTGTAGCCTGTCCATTGCTGTGGATCACCAGAATTCTTGAAAAGCTTTATCGTGGGGCAGTTCTTTATGATCATTTGTGTCAGCCAACAAAGAGAAATAAGCCTTTACTATTGTTTTCTGAAAGTTGTGAAAAGACTTTATACAGCTTTCATAAGTCACCCATTTTTGACACCATTCAATGTCAAATTCAAACACACATGCACACGCACGCACACACTTTTTTATTTTTTACTTTTAGAAAGCAAACAGAGTAGAGTAGAGAAATCTCTATTTTATGCCAGGGCTTCTCCTGTCAGTGTATTTGAAGATGGAGATTAAAGATCATGTGCCTGAGAATGGGCTGAACTTCACATAATCCCTGCAACTCTTTCATCCTGGGCTGTGACTTTTTTTTGTCAGGAATCATAAGATAAGCAGGACTGAGCATGGGCGGTGATTTGAAGAGGACCACACATAACGTCCCCAAAGATGATATGAAAGGAGGGTGTCAGCAGTTCTTCAGTTCAGCGGCTCTTTTTATTTGAAGGGGAAACGGATATATTCATTCTGTGGAAGATGTCAAGCTGCAGTCTAGAGAATTTTGCATTGTGTTGATTAAGGAGCCTGTTTCTGTAATGCTTTGCAACATGACATGGGGCACTATTTAGTCATGGCCAGTGTTAGAGAAGCTGAAAGACAGGGATAGAAAGATCAGCCTGTTTCTTCTGGTCTGTGTAAGTTTTGCAGATTTTCATTCACAACTCCATTCCGCCCCATTTCTGCATCAATCTGCAATGTTGAAAAAAATGCACAAACATTTGCATTATTTTAATACAAACACTGCCCTGAGAAGGCTCTCACCACCTTGACACCCTTAAAGGCAGCATAAAATCCCTTTTAAAACAATGAATACATAATGTATTTTTCCACCTAATATATGAGGGCCAGTGTAGCATAATGGTTAAAGTGTTGGACTGGGACTCAAGAGATCCTGGCTGGTTTCAGTCCCCACTTGGCCATGAAATGCACTGGGTCACTTTGGGCCAGTCACTGACTCTCAGCCTCACAGGGTTATTGTGAGGATAAGATGGAGAGGAGGAGGAGGAGGACGAGGAGGATTATTGTGTAAGCTGCCTTGGGTTCCTTGCAGGAAAAACGGGGGAATAGAAATTGCACATGTAAGGGGGAATTGAAGAGTTGAGACACAAAAATATGGTATAAAATTAGGGCCACATTTATTGAATAATCAAAGATCTGCAAAGGGAAGAAGTGCAGGTATTAACTAAACTGGCCATTGGCCAGTGGAGATGTATACAGGTGAAAACATCCAAACCCGAGGGGTGGCGCTCGAACTTGCCACCCCCCAGTTTTACACCACCATGGTGCTGGGAGGCCTTCCCAGTGTCACTTCCTCACGGTGCCGCACAACACCAATGCGGGTGAGGTGAGTCGGCTTCAAAGGAGATCCTCATCTCCCACAGACTGAGCTGCACAACCCAGCAATGGGGAGCCTCAGAGTTGGGTCTCACCAGTCACCTAAAAGGTGCCATTGGATGATCACCGAATCCTACCCCACTGCCTATTCCTGCACTTATCAGCCAAATGCAACCAAACTGAATTAAGCATGCAAGAGAAAACCCAAAATAACAAACCCCTACTACATGTGCATGCACATTAAATGTGCATACTCAGTGTAGAGTAGGCGAAACATGCACATTGCCCTATAAACCAATCTAGGCAATGAGCCAAAATTTCTACTCAGCCCCCAAACGGGCAACCAGAGGAGCCTACACTGCTAAGAGGGATGGAGGGAGGGAGCCACGAAAGAAAGCAGCCGAGGGTTGCGCAGCCGCGTCTTAATAATGACCCTGGTGCTCCGCCCTCTTTTAACCTCATTGGAGGGTGAGATCACCCCATAGCAGTCTCACTCTCCTTCCCTCCGTGCGCAAAATTCTCCCCACCCACAGCTATGCGTAGTTGGGGAAAGGGAATATAATAAATAAATAAAATATACATTTTATATGCATTTTACCCTATAATCTTAGAATACATCGTTTTATATGTAGTTTAAATTAAACAACACATCTCTGTATGCATGTTGGTATGCAGTTTCATCTGAAAATTGCATCGCAAAATTGGGAGAAGTGTGAAAAGTGATGGCTTTCCAATCTATCCACATTAGTCTGGGAAATGCCAAGCAGCCGATCACTTTGCAGAACGAACAAAATCCTCAGGCATCCCTACTGAAAGACTAGCAAGGGGCCCATTGCACCGACACCACCACCATTCTCACTTTGGTACAGTGCCCAAGATAATTAGTAGGTTGTGCAAGAGAAATTCAGCTATTCAGTGGCTGGGGGTGACGAGCAATGTAGGATGAATGCCCATCCCTGATCTATACATTAAATGGGCTGCAAGGTTTCCGTTTGAGCACTCTGAGGAACCACATTTCAGGCACAACCAGTA
Organism: Shinisaurus crocodilurus; assembly: GCA_021292165.1. Taxonomy (NCBI): domain Eukaryota; kingdom Metazoa; phylum Chordata; class Lepidosauria; order Squamata; family Shinisauridae; genus Shinisaurus; species Shinisaurus crocodilurus. The sequence goes on along the minus strand of CM037878.1, from coordinate 255,295,028 downwards.
TGCTCCAGGGAACTGTCTCTCACTCTCTCTATTCAAATGCAGCGCACATCCTTTCCATCAGATAAATGAGTGTTCTGTTAAGTGGAAATAGTTAAGAGATATCTCTGTTTAGGCAGAGATTTATTCTTTCCCTGGTGTATTTGCCTTTATTAATTGACACACCACTGGAAGGGCCCAATTTGAAGTGATTGGCTGGATTCAAATAAAGAACTGACACCAAGCCCGCCTCCCCACACAAACTCTGGTTGGCTAAGTCTTCCAAGGTGTCTAGATGCACAAATTCCTGTGAAAGCTAGACAGTGATGGGGAATACAGAAAGTGAATGCACCACACCAGAGTATGACCAGAATGTACCATCTGAGTGTGGATATCTGTCAACAGTGCATTACTTCCAGTGGGATGCACATTCTGATCTGCAACTAGCACAACTTGTCATGCATATCTGTTCACAAATAAAACTTCATTACTATGTATATGAGTAAAACCTAATGTACAACACCAACAATGCCATGTGTGTGTAGACTTTCTAAAACCTATGTGTATACCGCCTTTGAGTACAGATCCAAGTTTGTTGTCTTCCTCTTCTCAAATTATGCATGTGCTTCCATGTTTATTTTATTTATTTATTTATTGCATTTGTTGATCACCCATCTGGCTGGTCACCCCGCCACCCTGGGCGATGTACAATTAAAACAATACAATAAAACATATTAAAACAGTATAATATTACTGTAGATCAGGGCAGCCAAATGTAATGGAAGTTTTGGCAGGAGTAGTGATTTTGTCAAGTTCATAATTATCATTATTGGGATACAAACTTGGCCTTCTAGTTGAGCTCAACTGCCTTATGAGTTGAGCACTATTTACCCCAAAGCTCTTTCCCAACTTAGATAGTGATCCAAGCTGGTCCCCCCACCCCTCCTTCCCTCCAAAACACCTTGAATACTGTGAAGGAAAATACAAATTTCTCTGTTTTCCTGACTCCTTACTGTGGACATCAGGCACCCTGGGAACTAAATACCCAGTGGAGGCTGGCGACTCCTATGTCAGTGGGGCTCCTTATCCATTGCATCTTTTTATTTGAGCTTTATAGGAGCTATCCATGGTGCTCCATGGTGGTGAACCTATTGTGGGGATGGAGTACAGCACCATGGCTGTACAGAACCCCAGGGCTACTTGCACCTGGGATGCCACTAAGCATGGTTAGCTTGTGGGACAAGTGGCTGTGGGAGGCATGTAGACCCTGTGCTGTGGGGTTGAAAAATTTGGAACTGAACTTAGTGGGGGATACACCCTATATTTCGATTTTAATTTTTTTTTGTTTGGTTTCGTCTCATTTTGGAAGACAGTGTGGTTTGCTGATCATAATTCTGAAATAAGCTAAGGGGAATTCACCCACCACTAAGTGCAGCCGATAATTCTGCACATGTAAAATGTCAACACCCATTCACTGGCTCATCATCACCATAATGTGCATCAGTTTGCAGATCTGCTTTTTCAGGTCCAAATAAATAAGAACCCTAAGTGAACAGAAGTTATTCAAAAAAGCAAGGATATCAAGACACTCCTCAGATTTTCCATGGGGAGCCAAAGCAGAAAACTCCACAGAGACAAAGCGACAGGTTTTGCGCTTACCTCATTCTGATCTACTTTCCTGCCTAAGAATGTTGCCCATCATGTTCTGCTCCAGAAAGCACTGCTGCTCAGTGTCTGTGATCTTTCTTGCACTGCTTAATGTAATATGTTGAAAGTAATGGCAACTTTTATTTCCAACAGAAGAAACAATGGGGGGAATGGTGGCAGGCACTATGGTATTAAATAAGGTTTATAATAGCAATGATCTCCCATGAAAACAGTTGTTACCATAGTTAATGTCTGCTTTGTCAGTACGTTAACCTTCCTTGGCTTTGCCTCGGGCCATTAAATGACCAACCATTCGTTAAACACCCGGGAGCTACCAATTTCAGGGGAAACATTGTAGAGTTCATTTGCTAAGTGAAGCACCTGGCATAACAGGAGAAAACTGTGTGTGTGCACCAATCTGTGTACACTGATATACAGGTAGCGGCTGCATGTGATCTGATGGTCATATAGCTTCTCAGCTATGACTGATATCCAGCATTGATCATGTTACTTCCAGGCCTATGGGAATGTAGATTCATTTTGATGTAGGTTGCAGGGCAGATGGATTCTGTGCAAGAATTATAACAGAAGTCTGGATGACAAGTATGTACACAAGGAGATTTATATTCCAGTATAATGTGGGTCCATGGGATTGCAGAATAGATGCATGCAAGAGTTATTTTGCTAAGAGAAAGAGCTTTCATTTTTGTAATCAATTTTCTGATCCTTACATTTTATTAAAGTTTCTATTTTATTAAAGAGCCAGAAATCAAGGAACACTTCATGGGTCAGAACTGAGAGGTCCAAGGCAAGGAACAAACTGAGAATCCAAACCAGGAAACACATAAAATAAAACAAGCTGTGTTGGTCCATAAGGAAATGCTATAATTGCCCAGGTAAAGTCCTAAACTGAACAGGAATTGTACTCCTTGCTATTGAGGAGAGCCAGTTTCCATGCTTGGTGGGTGAAACCACTCCAATAATTAGGAAGCCTTTGCTGCCCATGGGTTTCCTCCAACCTGTAGACCTGGTTACTAACTCCAAGAATCAGCTGCTCATAGAGCCATGGGTTGTTTGAGTTCTAGCCCCAGCAGATTCTGACACTGCCCTGCACAATTCTGTCTCCCTTCACTATGAATATTAGAGGTGTGCAGACTCCAATTTGGAACTTTGGAAAATGACTCAATTCTGCTCAGACAAATTCAGAGGCCATCTGCTTTGATCAGGGTACCAAACCTGAGTTGAGATTTGGAAATTCAAGTTTTCGTCAAACCCCCCCCCCCCATAATGGGAATAAGTATAACATTTTCCCCCCTGTTTCTCAGTAGTGGATGAAATTTCCAGGTGTAGTGTTCATGATTTTTTGGTATCTTTATAATTTTTTATTATAAAAATTCAACAAAACAAAACCATAAGGAGGAAAAGAAATAAACTGTAACTACATAGATTTGATATATCATTTTCAATACATGCATATGAACTCTCTCTGTGTGTGTGTGTGTGTGTGTGTGTGTACATATACATACAGCTTTTAAAATTTATACATAAGCTTCAACAAAGGCAGACCAAATATCGATTTATGTATCCTGTCACAAGTAGTGTCTATATACCACCCGTTCAAATGTTGAAAGTGTTGTGAGGTCCTCAATCCATTGCATTATAGGAGGTATAGAATCATCATAGAATAGTAGAGTTGGAAGAGGCCAATAAGGCCATTGAGTCCAGGTGAGTGTTTATCCTTCCAATGTTGTAATATCAGCCTTTTAGCTGTCGAAAGGGCATGGAGAATCCGTTTGCACTGACCGTACATTAAGTTTCAGGAAGCAGGTGGATAATTTAAGAGGACAAGTGCATCATTAAATATTGAAGAGTATTCCAATACAAAGTTTATCCACATAGTAACCTCCTCCCAAAAAGAGGCTATTGGGCATTGCCAAAACTTATGGTTAAAAGAAACATTAGTCACGTTACACCTCAAGCAATTAGCCAACTTAAACACTTATTAAAGAGATGTTGAGGCATCCAATAGACATAGAAAAGAGTTTTTGCTGAATAAGACAAAACCTGAGATCCATAGATGCTTCAGATACAGATGCTAAAGCAGTAATCCATTGATTAAGCAAAATGGACAGTCCAGTTTCCTATTCCATTCTTGTTTAAGACCCTGTGTCATATTTAATCACTGATAATAAGTATGTATAAACATAGATTGTGGGTTGATATAACTGATCAAGCTCAATAAGTGCTTTCAATAGTGAAGGAGATTCTGAACCTGTAAAAGTGGCAGGGCCAAACCTAGATTCTAACAAATGTTGCAATTGCAAGTATTGCCATTCAGCTGTAATAGGCAAATCATATGTGGTGCACAAAGCAAAGAATGATCCAACCCCTCCCCCATCATCAGCACCCACTAATTGATTCAAGGTAAAAATCATCCAGCCAAGTCCACTACAAAAACATTTTCTTACCAATTTTTAAATCTGGATTTTCCCATAGAGTCAATTTAGCACGTGAAAATGGACCAAAATCTAATTCACGTGACATTATATGTCACAAGTCGGTTGCTAACAACCGTAACTGCGGGAGGAACCCTATCGATTTTAATGTGCCAAGAACCTAATGCCATCAATTTGGAGAGAGGATCCAGACAGGAAGAATCCAAAACTGGCCAAGCTGGAAAATCTAATCTAAGTGGAGAAGACCAACATTTAGTACAGGTCAACAAACAGACCTGATGATATAAAGCAAGAGTCAGAAAGCCAAACCTGCCTTCTTTAATTGGAAGTTGCATCCTTTTCCAGGATATTCATGGTGGGAGGAACCCCGCCCAAAATTTACAAAACAGAGCATTGCATTTTTGAAAATATTTGCTAGGTATAGATAGAGGAATCCTATGTATAACATAAACAATCCAAGGTATAATATTCATCTCAAGTGTACCTCAACTTTAAAGATGCCCATCTATCTATATCCTGCCAGACCTCATTAATCAACTAATTCAAATTTAGCTTGATCATTTGAGATATGCCTCTGGGAATAAGTATTCCCAAATAAGTAATAAGAAAGATCTGGGCACCATCGAAATTGCCAATTAGATAATACACTATGAGATATTTGAGCAGTTAATTGAATAGCCAGACAAATCACCGAAATTATTGAACAACTGCAACAAAGCTGGAACAGATTACTGGAATCTTGAGATAAACAATAAAAGATCATCAGCATAGAGAATCATTTTAATTTATAGACAATGCACAAAGTCATGAATTCTACTATTCTGTCTAATAGCATGTTGGAACCAGGGGTTCCAAATATAAATCAAATATCAATGGAGAAAGTGGACATCTCTGCCTGGTACCTCTCCTAAGTGAAAAGAATGCTGAGAAGAGACCATTGGTCATAACTCTAGCTTTTGGGGTTGAATATAAAATTCTGACCTATTACAAAAATTCTACAACAAAGCCAAAATTACTCAATGTTGCAAAAATAAATTTCCAATGAATTTTGTCAAAGACCTCTTCAACTTTCAAAGAAACAATGCCAGGCTGGTCTATTCTATCAGCATCTAAAGCGATCAGATCAACAACTAATCTAAGATTATCAACTCCCTGTCTATGTTTAATAAATCCCACCTGATCTGCTCAAACCAGTGTTTGTGATAACTTGTTGCATTCTATTTGCCAGAATTGCAGTTATGATGGACAGGTAAAATGAAGATGTAGTCTTGCTCTCCAGGATGCAAAATTCTCCAAGAATCAATTAAACCACATTCAGCCGTATAGGTCTGAAGTGTACATATCACCACTACTTGCTTCTTGGGAGCAGGTATACCCCTTTGCAAAGGATCTAAAATCTCATTAAAGTCCCCACCCACAATCAAATAATCATAAGCAATAGCAACCAATTTTCTAAAACATTCATGAAACATAACCGGAGAATCATTATTAGGCCCATACACATTAATCATGATGATTAATTTATCAATATATTTCCCAAGCAGAATCCAAAAGCGACCATCAGGATCAATAATCACCTGTTGAACCAAAAATAAGAATTAAAAGGGTTGTGAATTAAAATGCCAACCCTTTTAAACCATGTTGAAGTATCTGTTACCTAGGCCTCTCTGGCCCAATCTTTTTTCAACAAATGTTAATCTGCAGACATCAAATGGTTTCTTGTAAAAAAAGCCACTTCAGTGTTAAGCTCTTCTAACTTAGAGAGCACTCTCTTCTGTTTATTTAAGTTCTGTAATCCTTTGTCATTCCATGAAATCACATTCAACATAGAAAAAGAAAAAGAAAACATATTGCTCACCTCTCCAATCATACAGATCTTACCAATTTTACAGAAGTTGTCTACTTTTAAATGATAGAACATATACATCATAGATATAATGCATTTCAATCCAAAAATTTCCAAAAAAAAATTCAAATTAGTATTTCTTATGCTAAACCTTACCGAACTTTTAATTAAAAAAAAAAAATCAAATATCCCACATAATGCCAACATCCTCCACCAAACCCACCCCCAATATAATGAAAATGGTATTTTTTAAAAACAACAACAAAACAAAACAGAAAATAACTTTTTGCCTTCCAGCAAAGAGGACAAAATCATTCATGCCGCTGGTTCTTAAATATATACACTAGTCAAAAAAAGAAGTAGGTATTCTAGAAGGTATTTTAATCTGCTTGTAACCCTATATTAAGGGTGCAATCCTATCGCGATGATCATAAGCCTTGGAGGAAGATCATCCTAGCCCTTACGCTCATCCTATGCAAGGTGGCAGGAATGGCGGAGGCAATCTTCGCCTCCCTGCCCTCCCATCCTGCATTTTCACTAGATGGCTTCTTTGCCTGTCTAGCAACAGTATTTCAGACAGAGAGGGGGCTGGGGAGGCCTCAGGATAGCTCATTTCCTGGCCTCTCCAGTCTCCTCTCCTCCCTGCCCACTGGAATGCCACCTTTCCCCCCTCTCTGAGGTCACTTGGCCGACCTTGGAGAGCAGCTGGCGTGGCTCTTTTCACACCGGTTGCAAGGAGGAAGGGGGGCAGAGATCTGATTCCCAGCTCTGAGGTCAGTGTGCTATCCCTGACCTTGGAGCTGGGAATCCAAAATAACCTATGGCCCCTCAGATGCTGTCTAGGGGCCATAGATTTGCTCCCCAGGTATATTAAGTAGATATAACATATATTCAGTGAATATTAGAAATATATGAACGTGTATGACCATATATAATGGGAAACTGAAAGGACAAGGGGGGGGGGGGGGAGAAGGACACAGAAAGAAAAACTGGAATAAAGTAAAACATGGCCAAATGCCCAGAACTTTATCTACTCAAACAGAGTAAACATTAGCTAACAGCCGAGGGCTCATTATGAGGGGATTATGCCTGCCAAATTTCGGAAAAATACACATTGATTTTTGTGCCGTGTGTGTACATGTGGAAAGAGAGAGTGAGCACACAAAAATCAATGTGATATATATATATATATATATATATATATATATATATACGCACACATATATGAACTGCTGATAACTTTTTAAAAATTATTTCAGGGCAGAAAGTTTGAGTGAAATTTTCAGGGATTATTCCTCTTTCTGGGGGGGATCAAGCCTGCCAAATTTCAGATGAATAGGTACAGGGGGTTTGTGGAAGAGCAGCCTTTACATTTCGAGGGTATAAAAATAATAATGGATGCATTATCCCTTATGTTCCTTGTGTACCATTCCTCTGAAAATGACATACATCACAGTGGTGGCCCTATGTAAGAAAACTGCAGCATTTCAGAAGGATAAGTGCATTGGTTTACTTGGAAAGGGAGTCTTAAATTTGGTTGGGTTGTGTGATTCACTTTCCCTTCCCTACTCCATGTTTTTGGGCAATTTGTATGGAGATGGCATACATCATAGAGGTGCCTCCAGGAAAGAAAATATTGGTCCTTGAAAATCTGGATTTTGTGAAAGGCTGTATGCCTCCAATGGGTGGGTGGGGGAATGTAATATATGAAACGTATTAACCACTCATAAGTTCTGAAAGAAGTTGTATAGAATTTATATTAGCATGAAGACGTAGATTTCCTTTTTTCCCCACTTCTTGGAACATAATGCTTTGACTCCGCATGTCCTGTGGATTGGTTGTTCTTTTTTCTGGGGATTAATCCACCCCTCCAGCAGTGCATTGCAAGCTACACTTGAAAGGAATTCTTTAGCGAACAGCAGGCATCATTAGGGGAGGGGGGTTCTTTTTTTGCAGGAAAAAAAGAGCTGCTGTTGTTACTGCTACATGTATGTAGGCTTCTGTTGGACTGACAGATAGGAGACCATTACATACTAAACTTCAGGGATATTAAATCCATTCTGTGTTTCACGGATTGTCAGGCATCCTTCATACTCCATCATCCACTCATTGACAGAATCAGATTTTTTTTAAAAAAATTATTTAAAAATTTTCAAACAATATATAAAACAACTAAATAACAAACATACAACTTATATAGTGCTCCCATCACCATGGGACCAAAGAATAAATTCTATCTCTATAATCTATTGTTATTCATTATTCCAATAATACAACATATCTTGACACGGCATACTCCCTTTCCCCTTATTTAACACAAAATCCAAAAATAAACCCGAGATATCCTTAAAATTGTTTTTCTTTAATTGTCCCCTTTTACATTTGATATTACAAGTTAACATATCGTTTAAAGTCATATCCCACATTTCTTTATACCAGTCAGTGATAGAGAAAACTTGCTGAACTTTCCATCTTCTTGCTATCATTAATCTACCCGCCGTTAACAAATTTACAATTAATTCTTTAATATTTTGAGGACCAGCCACCTTTTCGGTTATTGATAACAATGCTAATTTAGGACAAACTTCTATATCAATACCAACAATTTCTGATATTTCTTCAAAAATCATTTTCCAAAAATCCAATACATGTTTACAACTCCACCACATATGAGCATACGTACCCAGCTCCTGATAGCCTCTCCAACACATTGGAGAACATTTATTATCTCTGAGAATCAGATTTTTTTGTACCAGAATTTTGTTCTACTTGTGGTAATTCACATTAGCACTAATCCACACTCACACAAATGCGCTAATTCCCACCCACCCCCAATTGAAAAAAAAAACAGTCTGCACATCTGTGGAATCCATGTAACTCAGAAAAAGCCAGGCCATTGCAAAATCCACAGGTCAGATTAATAGAAATCCAAAGTCATTTGAATCATTTTAACTCAGTTGTGGATTTTTCAGGCATCCCTGCTAAACTTTGGGCAAAAATGTGCAAGAAAAGTTTATATTTGGACTCATAGTATTGCAGCTGCTTAGAAGGCACGCCCCCCCATGCCCCCCCCCGGTGCAAATCTAGTTTGCTTTGCTATCAGACAGGGAAGTTTCAGATGATATATCTAAAGGATGCCGAAATGCTTTGCAAAAGACACAATGATAAATGAGGAAACTTTAGAAGTATTTCAGATCCTATTTATATTCAACAGCCAAGTGCCTGAAATACAGCAAACTGGCACGCCAGTGTCTAACACAACACTTTGTTGGTCTGAAAAGGTTAGCTGGTTCTCTTGATATGCAAATGTGAGGTGCTCCAGTCCTTACTCTACCCTGCCACTTCAAATGCACAAATGGAAATGGAAATGGGGAAGGGGGGGGGGATAACGAAAGAAATGTTTTCCACTTGTAATTGCTGCTCTGTCTGGGTATGTGTGTGTTTTAGTACTTCATAAGAGCTCCCTTGCCTCCTCCTCTCTATCTTGAATTAACAAGTGCTCTCATTTGCTGCTTGGACACAACCAAGTACCGTTCGCCACAGGTATCACTGAAACAGTTCAGAAGAGCACTTTATAATTCCACAAAGAGACAAGCAGGGGAGCACTCAGCAGTGTGCGTCGGAGAAAAATAGATGCCACTTTGTGCAGTGTGATCTTCAGATGCAAATTGATGGGGAGCAGCGTGGTGAGCTGTGCGAGCACTCAGGAGACATAAACAATGCAAACATTTGGAGAGTTGAAACTTCTGGCTGATCAGCAAACATCTGTAACCTTCCACAACTGTGTGGCAGCCACACGAAGCTACAGGAAAGTGGGGATTCAGTTAAATGACTAGAGCAGGGGTTTCTCCAATATTGCCATTAGTGAAGACGGGAAATCTCACTTTGATCCTCCACATAGGTTTCTCTTCTGTTCAGCAGTCCCACCACACTGCCCTTGTCTTGCCGCTGAAGAGGCGATGGCTAGCTAGCATCCAAAGCATGAGACAGTGCCTGCCACGCAAATGCAAAGGGCAGTACACAAATGCAACCCCTTTCCTCTGTCTAGTGCATTGGCATGTTTATACCTCACCCTGGTGAATGGCAGAGTAGGCAGCAGTGCACTGCTGGAGTTGGGCAACAGTGTTGACTTGATGCTATGCTGTAACCGGGCTTTCAGGCATTCTTGTGCCACACAAACTGCCCTTGCTTGTGCCACTTGCAACTAGGGATGAGTAAGAAATTCATTCTATCCAAGATTTTATTAGCATTTACCCAATTTGCACCTGGCACACCAATAAGAATAGAGATGCGCACCAAAATCCACACTTTCCCAGATTTGGAGCTACATTCTCCACTGAAGAGGGAGGGAGGGAGGGAGGGAGGGAGGGAGGGAGGGAGGGAGGAAAGACACATCAGGGGGAAATGCACATAAAATCCATAAGCTGCAGAAAAGGGTGCACAAAAATGTACATAAGGGTGAAAATAATACTCAGAGATATTATAGGAAAAATTGCTTGAAAAAATGTATACATATGGGAATGGTGCACCGAAAAAAATGTGTAGATATGCAAAAACCATGCACAAAAAATGATATATCAGGAGAAGTGTGCATGAAAATGTGTACCAACTGTTGTGTGGATTTTTAAAAAGTAAAATGTGTTTGTTGATGTGGAATTAAATCAAACCATTTTAAGGTGAAGAAGATGAGAAACTGAATTGGACAAATTACCCATCTCTACTTGCAAGTGTTATAATATTACTGCTGCCAATGGCATCAGTTACCTCTAAAGTTATTGGCTAGAGATGCTGGCAAAGCTCACCAGACTGGAGCTCAGATATGAACTTTGGGGGTTTGCAATGCTATCCTCAGAGAAGAATTATTTTCCAGCAGGATAGGTTGCAATTAAAGGGATGGGCCAACATGGGTAGGGAACTGGAGCTGGCTGGAAGGGCAACTTCCAGTGTCTGATTGGCCTCAGGGGAAACAAAGGCAAACAATTTTTGATTTTTTTAAAAAAGAAAGAAGAAAGGAATAGCTGAACTTATTTTCCATGCTGATATAATGTGATCTGGATGGAAGTTGCCCATATCTAGTGATGGCAGGAATTGTTGTTGTTGTTTTACATGTGTGAATGATTGCACGTTAACACGCAGGAGGTGAACTGGAGATGGGTTGTGTTGCTGAGAGCTATGTTGTGTTAATCCAGAGTAATTGGATTAGGTTTCCAGATATTTTTGAGTTGGCTGGAAAATTAATCCAGACTCCAGGTGATGGCTGGAGAAGACTGGGCCCTTAGGCCCTGCTGCAAAGTGATAATATCATCACTATGACCCAGGGCATAAAGTCCTCAGTGCCTGTCACAGCATTCCATGGAGTCCTTCCTATTGTGACACCCACTTTGTACAACTTGGTGGAGATAAGAGTGATAGCAGGAGAGCTCCAGAGAATAATATTTATTTATTTATTTATTATATTTATACCCCGCCTTTCTTCCTGCAAGGAACCCAAGGCAGCTTACATAATCCTCCTCCTCTCCATTTTATCCTCACAACAACCCTGTGAGGTAGGTTAGGCTGAGAGTCAGTGACTGGCCCAAAGTCACCCGGTGAGTTTCATGGCCGAGCGGGGACTAGAACCCGGATCTCCCAAGTCCCAGTCCAACACTCCCACCACTACGCCACACTGGCTCAGAAGGACCAGAAAGACTGAGACTCTGGACTTTGCTGCACTTGCTTATCACAGCACTCAAGGAAACTGGGAGCCATGGGTATTATATTCCCCTGGATCCCAAGTGTCCCTTGCTGAGATCGTGCGGAAGAGCCACAGTCCCTACGACCACCCTCCTTGAAGTAATTCCTGCCACTCACTCATCCCTCACCTCCAGTTAAATCAAACATACTGGCACGGGGTAGTCATAGGGGTAGGGAGGGTTCCAGAGAATACTACAGCAGGGACTGAGGCTGATAGGAAATAGCTTGGGATCAAGCCAAAGCTTGAAAAGTCTGGGATCTGATCCAAAATTAATCTGGAGGGGAGAGGGTGGACACCTAAAATTCAGTTTCTGAACCATGTCCCCACTCCCAATGTTGGAGTTTGATGGAATCTGATTGGAAATATGTGTTGCACAAGCCGGAGGAATAACAGATGCATCAGCAGGCACTGCATTAGTTGGCTACTGACAGCTAGAGATTCAGTGGCCGAGTTCTGCCCTTACATAGTAGTTCCTCTGGATCAAGGTTATGGCATGATGGTCCTGTGGGCTGCAGAACAATGCATTTTAAAATAGACAATATTATCTTAGTGATGATTTGTGTCCATGTTTATGGAAGAGGTCAAAATCCAGGCTCCAAAACCCAGGTTCCTTCCCTTCACTTGTCATTTTCATTATGGGGGAAAGGTTTCTTTCCTTAACTGCTCCTGTAGCTGACAATAACACTCAACAAGAGTGAGAACCACCCAAGGTTCTTAGGGTCACTCGGGCACATTAATGAAATTAAGATGCACAATGCCTCTGTCAGGTAAGTAAATAGCATTCCTGATCTTACAGATGGGGGAAATGAAGCACAAGAAGGTTAAGTGACTCACCCAAGGTCATGCTGTAATGAACATTGGTCCTTGAGCTGCATATTAAAGGTCCTCAGCTTTCAAGCTGAGGGAGCACTTCAAACTTTTTATTTGTATTTGGTTAAATGCATATTATCCCAATGGTAGATATAATGGTAAATGGTAGAGAGTCAGTGTGGCGTAGTGGTTAGAGTGTTGGACTGGGACTCGGGAGATCTGGGTTCTAGTCCCTGCTTGGCCATGAAACACACTGGGTGACTTTGGGCCAGTCACTGTCTCTCAGCCTAACCTACCTCACAGGGTTGTTGTGAGGATAAAATGGAGAGGAGGAGGAGGATTATGTAAGCCGCCTTGAGTTCCTTGTTGGAAAAAAGGCGGGGTATAAATGTAATAAATAAATAAATAAATAATAAGCAGAAGCTACCATAAGATCATAAGAAGAGCCATGTTGGATCAGACCAAATGTCCATCTAGTCAAGTATTCTGCTCATACAGTGGCCAACCAGCTGCCCACAGGAAACCCAAAAACAGGACATGAGTGCAACAGCACCCTTCCACCCAAGTTTCCCAGCAACTGGTGTACCTTAAATAAAATACATCTAACACTGTATAGTTCATGCCTTACCCACTTCAGTGGCTTAAAGCAGGGGTGGGCAACTTGTGGCCTTCCATATGTTTTGGGCTACAACTCCTATGATGCCTCACCATTGACTATGCTGGGTAGGGCTGATGGGAGTTGCAGTCCAAAACCCCTGGTTGTTGCCCACCCCTGGCCTAATGATAAGAGGGCAACATGGTCCTGATATTCCTTATAATTATGTGGGGAACTCAGAAGAGAAAGTATTTTTAACATCTCCCAGGATCTTGTGCTAATTTATTTGACCCTGAATATTAGAGAATATTGGAGAATCTGAAAAGAGATGTCTATCAATGGTTATTAGACAAGATATTTACATGGGCACCACAATTTACAGAGACTATCCTGGGGTAGGGAACTTGTGGCCCTCTGGACTACAACATTTATCCTCTCTGACCATTGGTCATACCAGCTGGGGCTTATGAAAATGGGAGTCCAACATCTGGAGGATCGCAGGTTCCCTATCTCTGCCATATTCCTTGGAATAGCAGGAGTTGGGGACAACTGACACCTTCATGTCCTGTGAGTAAGCACCCATAGGTATTTTAACTGACTGCTTTTGGAAAGAGAATACCGAATAGGTCTTGATTAGATCCAGGATACAGCCTTGCCACAAACGTCCGTCCATGCCCCTGCCCGTGTTGAGCAGGAAGGACTGAAGGTGGCTTGCATTCAAGTGCACATATGAAGAAGCCCCCTTCCTGCTCTGCATGGGAATGTCAGGAACAGAGAGGGCAGGGTTGGTGCATATGGTGGCATGGGTGAAAAGGGGCAGCATGTACAGCTCCATACTCTGTACAATTCTGTAAAACAGTGCAACATCTTGTGCAATTCTGTAAAACAGTGGGGTTGAACCAATTTCAGCCCAAGAGCCAAATTCAATTTTGGAGAAGTTCTTGGGGCCTGCATTGCAATGGTGGGCGGGGCTGAATGCAAAAGGGAAGGGCCAAAATTCCAGCATATTTTAGCGGAAAACTTTTACTGCCAGTAACTAAACGTTAGGAGAGGGACTTTCAGCCATTTTGAATGGCGGAAAACCTGTGCAATGGCCGGGAAACCACCAAACATCAGCAGTTGGGGAAATGGTGGGGCCAGCAAAAGGGGATGTGCCTTTCAGGGGAACTTCAGAGGGCCAAACTAGGATCCCAGGTTGGCCAGATTTCACCCATGGTCCTGAGGTTCAACACCTCTGTTATTATACACTATACAGTCTATGTACTTTACATATAGTACAATTCTATACATGTCTACTCAGAAGTAAGTCCCATGGAGCTCAGTGAGACTCATTCATGTAGCACATGGCCCACAAGCCACATGTGCCCACTGCCACCCCAGTGTGGCCCCCACCACCCCCACCACTGATATTTGTGGTGTCTGCAAAAGACCCTGCCAGTCTGAGAACATCCTAAATTTGATCAACCATCATTTCTTTTCTTTTGCTGCCTGCCAGTGGAGGCTGGTGAACCTATTTCGGTGGAGCTCCTAATCCATTGCAAGTTTTATTTGGAGCTTTATACGAGCTGTTCATGGTGCTCCATGGTGGTGAACCTATTTTGGGGATGGAGTTCAGTGCCATGGATTGCTCCTATAAAGCTCCAAATAAAACCTGTGATGGATTAGGAGCCCCACCAAAATAGGAGTCACCAGCCTCCCCGGCTGCCAGCAGTGGCAGGGGCAGGGGCTTAAAAGTGACCCCCAGCTAGGGATGTGTGCAGAGCTCAATGGGGGGGGGTGGAAGTCCAGAGAACTCGCCGGGCTCGACCCCCTGAGCTCCGCTTGCCCTACCTTTTCCCCGGCTCGACTTGCATTCTCGTGAGCCAAGCCGAGCCGGGGAAGTGACTTCTGGTTTCCGGAGCTATGTTGTTTACATAGAAAATGGCATAAGATATGTTAAAAATGGCCACGGTTTGCTTAACTTGCGCAAACCTTGGCCATTTTTAACGTATCTTATGCCATTTTCTTTGTAAACAACTTAGCATGGGGACCTGGAAGTCCAGCGAGCACCTCAGTTGGCGCTCGGCTCAGCTTGGCTCGCACAGCAGCAGCACTCCCACAACCCCACCCAAGACGCCCTGAAGTTTCTCACCCCTGGTGTATAGGATTGCAACCTAAGGATACATGGCAATGAGAGGATCCTTGCCACATCTGTTGATGGAGTTCTGGGTGTTTTCATTATCTTCTTGTTTTCCTCACTAATCACCTTGATCTGAATTTAGGGAAATAGTTTTCATGATCCTCATGCTCAGTGCTTTTTTTCTGGAGAAAAAGGTACCGGAACTCTTGGATTACATTTCCTCGGGAGTAGATGGCGATTAAATTGTAATGCAATTAATAGAAGAAAAGGTGCTGGAACTCAGTTTCGGTGAGTTCCACCAGAAAAAAAGCCCTGCTCATGCTGATGAGGTGGTACAGTCAAGAACACATTAAAAATGTCTGTGACTACACAAAATGAAATGATTCCACCTCTCCCTTCCCCATCAGTTATAGAAACATACAAAAGATATCATATTCTGATGCTTAAAAACAACAAAACAAAACAAAACAAACAACAAAGCTACCAGAAATCCTCTTTTGCTCTTTTGTGTTCAAATGAAATGGATTAGATTAGATGGATTAGGATTAGAGGAAATACTGTTTTCAGTAGGATGTCACAATAGTGATTCGCAGAAGGTGGGCAGTTTTTATTTTATATCAAAAGGTTTTTTATTTTGAAAAAAAATAATCAGTTCAAATACAACCCACAGTTACATTTTCAAAGGGGGGAAAAAGACAAAGGAGAGCAACATTATCCAACAAAATAGTATGTCTATGAAAATGTAGACTGCAACTCCCATGCAAACTTCATTAGAATCATAACTCAGCCAGAGTAATTCCTTCTTACATTTATATTAAAGTAAGAATTCTAAAACATTAACAAACAAATGTCCACTTGCAACAAATTGCCTTGCCCTGAGAGTGGGCTGTTTTGTTTTACAGTCATGCCTTGGATTGAGAGCATAATTCGTTCCGGAAACGTGCTTGTAATCCAGAACACTCTTATATCAAAACGAAATTCCCCCAAAAAAATTTGTACAGAGATTTTTTATTTAAGCCGTACTACAGTACTTGTATTGCTAGACGTTGCTTGTATATCAAGTCAAAAAAATATTAATAAATATTTAAAAATTTGCTTGTCTTGCAAAACGCTCTCAAACCAAGTTACTTGCAATCCAAGGTATTACTGTACTTTCCCACTTTCCCTTCCTACAAAAAGCATATGGAGCCTATGAGTGATCACTTTTCTTTCCCCTCCCGAGAGGCTTTAACTCTGCTCTCCAGCAGCTGATCACAGACTCTGCAGGAAATCACACAGGCCCTTAATGTGATAGCTCCAGGGGATGTGCCTGAGCTGATGAGACAGGGAGAGTTTGTCAATCAGATGCCTCCAAAAGAATTTGTTTCCCTTGAAGGATGCTGTTCTATCTGTAGAAATCCTAGTCAAGAGCTTGCTTTTTTTTCATCCTCTCTTCTCACTTCTACCCTATATATATTCCTCTTGCAAGTTGTGAATTATTGTAACACTGGTTTTAATATTTTTTCACACTCCTTTCCCTCATAAAGTCCCCCTCTTTCCCCCTTTCTAACCACTTTGAAGCTGCTGTTCTGTGATTTGTTTGATTATAAAGAAATGGAATGTATTACTATTCCATAACTGGTGGTGGTATAGGAGCTGCTTCGTAAAATGTCTGCAGCCAGACAAGGAAGAACGAGAAGAGATACATGTCATTGGACTAACTAGGAACACAAGTTTATTTCATTTTAACATAACAGGATCTGTAACAACCATGCCACCATGTGAGATACTACTAGTGCAGGAGCCACCTAGCAGCTATTCCAGTCTTGAATTAGGCCAAGCCATACCCAGCTATTTGTTGGAGGTACTATAACAACTACTCGCTCCCTACAGGTCACACTTCTTCATGTGTTGGATGTCGTGGCCTTCAGCTGTGTGCAGCAGGTTATTCTGATGTGCATGAGGCACAGGCTATTTCCTCAGGGGTGGGACAGTAAGTGCATTGTTCAGGGCCCTCATGGCCAGAGGACACCGCCCTGCCATTGGCTCAGAGAATGAGTCACCGGCAAAATCTCCATCTCCCCATCCTCACAGAAGTCTCAGGCTACAAAATGAAACAAGGACCCTTCAACAATCCACTCAGCTCCTCATGGCTTCAGTTGGCTTTATCTCCCTCCTAAAACAACTTCTTCCTATTGTCCTAGTAGGAGAGAGTTCCAGCTAGCCATACCCACTTGGAGCTCTCCAAGGTCTTATTTTCTTCCTGCATTGACCTTGCAACCAGCTTCCTCTGTGAGCCTCAAGGGACCGCAGAACAGGATATTCAGGGAGTCCTTCCTGGGTCATTCGCCTCTCTGAGCCCTACAACTCTAGGAGTGTGTGACAGCTGGCCCCCTATCTACCTGGGTCACATGACCCTGAGTGATGAGTCTCAGCAACCTTCCATCAGGGCTGGCCCAAGACCTATTGCTTTCTGAGGCAGAGCATCAAATAGTGCTCCTACCCTCCCAGTCAAGCCTTAGCGCTGTTTGTACCTGAGACATGTTGCTGCAGGAGATGCACTGAGGCAGCCTCTTTCTTCTTGTTAAAACTTAATGTATTTTCTAAGCTCAGCTCAGCTCCTGGCTCTAAAAACTGGCTGAAGTGTGGAAAAGAAGGGATAACTCACAGGGACCTAAAAGTTTCTCTGCTGGACCATACCAAAGGGTCCATCTAGTCCTTCATCCTCCCATAGTAGTCAACTAGGCAACAATTCAAGTTCAGGAAGGGCAGCTTCTCTGCTCACCCTGCTCCTGCCTCCCTCCTTCCACCTCCCCTCATCCTTGGTCTCATCCTTGTGGGATGTCACACCAGGGTCAGCACAGCAGCTACTTTTTTCCCTCAGGGATTGAAGCAACTGCCATGCAGCTTCAGTCCATGAGGGGGGAAGCCAGTTGCTCACTTCTTCACCTCATGAGCTTGGGCTCTCCTTGCCTCCTCATGATAGCTGGCAAGCAGCTACGAGGGCAGCAGGTGGAGGCCCCTGACCTAGAGATGTGCTGACTATGGAAAGTCTGGCTAGTTTGAGCTCGACGGACTTCCTGCCCGCCTCCAACCTGATGATCAGAAGTGGACCGTGTCTGCTTTCCCCCCTCAGACTTCCATTTCTAACATGGACCATGGTTTGTGCATTTAAAAAAACAAAACAACTAAGGAAATTTGTGCAAATCATGCTATTTGTGCTATTTGCTCAAATTGGAAACTGAAACTACATAGTTCTAGTGCGATTTGTGCAAATAGCACTAGAAGAGAGCATAATTTTCAGCTTACAATTTGTGCAAAAAGTGCATAGCATGATTGCACAAATTTCCTTAGTGTTTTTTTTTAAAAAAGGCACAAACCTCAGCCTATCAGAAGTGCAAGAGCTGGTTTGACTCACACAACAGCAAGCTGGCACCAATGCCCAACTAATGAACTGGAATGGGGGGGGGATCATCCATCAGAGTTTCATTCCCTTATCAGATTCCTCACACACCCCTACCCTAACCTGACCCCAAACAAAACCAAGGCAAGCACCCAGCAGCATCACCAAGGCAAGCTGAAGCAGCTACGAAGGGAAGGAGGTGTTTGTACGGGGGATGGACATGATCTGCTGCCAGAATTGTTTGCCTCACTTTGCCTAACAAGAAGTCCGGCCCTGTCAGCTATCACCTTTCTAGTGCCTCAGCGTGTTCACCAGTGCTCCACTCTCTGTATACTTTCCCCACGCAGCCCTGCTTTTGTAATCAAATAACTTGCTTAAAACACTTTGACATTTCCAGTCCCTAATTGTCATTCCCACCCCAGTGGAGAGAGAAGAGTAGGCAAAAAGCCATCACCGTGTGTGCCAATCTGGACAACATGAAAAAAAAAAAAAAAAAACACGCCTACATAGTCCTGAAGCAACCAACCAACCCTACATTGTAACCATAGTGGGACAGTGGAGTACTGAGACAGGATGGACGTTTTTTTACATTGGTATCAGAAAAAGAAAATACATACATAAACTTATACTGCTGTGCAGGGAAACTGCACAAGTTACTGTTTTACCAAGACATACTGAGAAAACATTTGGGTTGGATCTAAACTCAGTCATACTTAGATTAGATTGAGTTGAACCACTGAAATCAGTGGGACTTTACAGTCACACAAAGGACTGCAAACAAAGCCTCATGAAGGGCCCAGCTAATATGCACCATTAATGGTCGAAAGGGGACAGATTTTTATTGTGCTTTGACTGAATCCACTGCACAACCAGAATTGCAAACTAGGATTTGTTTGTTTTTGCTCCATGATACCTGGATTGTTTTGGAAGAACAAGTCAGAATCTCCAGTTAGGATGACATGCTAAAAAAAATCAATTCCCATTTGTTTAGTGGTCACACTAGGAGGAAGAAACACCAGTGGGAGTGAATGGACTGTGTGCATTAACTTGCAGCTTATTCACAATTCGTTCATTCTGTGCAAACATGGCCAATGCGTGAGGCAAAGGTTTAGACTATTGTAGAAGAAAACAAAACTTCCTCTGGCCTACATTTCCAGGCCATCTTTATCATGGCATTGGCATTATCTCCAGAGCTGAGAGAAATACCATTATTTCTGAGCTCTATTTTCCCAGGCTGAATTAATTCTGGAATTTTTTTTTGTCTTGCAGAAATATTGAAATGAAAGTATAATAATCTGGAAAATGTAGGTATTCATGCAACTGTCATTTTATTTAAAGATTTTTAAATTACATACAAATTAGCAAATCTTCCCAGAATGGTTACATGGCAGACTTCAAAGCCTGTTATGTAATAGAAGATATAAGGTTCAACTTACAACAGGATTTACAGAGCACATCATTATCTCATAAATGGATCCATAAATAAAATATGTATTCAGACAGTGTACAATTTGCCATATGTTGCAAATAGTCTAAACTATGAAGGAAGCCAAAAAAAAAAAAAAAATCCCTAAAAAAATTGGGGGGGGGGGGGAGAGACAAGTATCAGAAAAAAATGGGAGCATCAAATTAACACATCAGGCAGCTATAATAGATAGATTTAGATAGATTTCAATTTAGATACAATAGATTTATATAAAAATCTCAGGGCACTATACAATTATAAAACAACAACAACAACACAATAAAATAACAACAGAAAGAATAAATGCAACAATGAAAATATAAAAATATTAAAGGTATTAAAACATTAAAAATGTAAAGAGCCAGCAGCAAAGTTAATAATCAGAGCACCTAATTAGAAATTCATTAAAGTGCTGGCCCGCATGCACACACACACACATACACACACACACACGAAAGAAGATGGATATCAGTTGGATATGAACAGAATTAATCCTTGACTGGTGATCATTACTGGCTAGGTTGACAAGAAAGGTACAAAGCCGCGGGGGGGGGGGGAGGTACAACATGATTTTAACGTCTAACCTTGTGTCTCCTGAAGTGAAACTTTTTCAGTAATAGCAGATGGGAAAGTTTATACACACATGGATACTGACTTCTGCCACTCAGGCATGTGGACTCTCTCTTATGTGTTTTTGCTTTTTTGCCTCTCGCTTTCTGAGTATTTATCTCTTTCCCACACACATTCTTTTTTGCCTTTCATCCTCCTCGTGCTTCATCTTTGTCACAGTTACTGTATAGCTCTATTCCTTTCCCTCTTCTCCCCACCCTTTTGTTGACTTATTTTTTTCTTGGTTCCATCTTCCTTTCTGTGTGTGTATGCTGGTGTGTGTTGTGTGTGTGTTGTCTTCTTCTTCTTCTTCTTCTTCTTCTTCTTCTTCTTCTTCTTCTCTTCTTCTTCTTCTTCTTCTTCTTCTTCTCTTTCCTCACCCTTCTTACTCATCCTTTATCTCTTTCCCACTCTTTCTCTTTTTTCCAATTCCATTAACGAAAGTAGATAATAACTTGTGAATTCAAGTGGAACTTCATTTCTTAAACTGCACACTCGTGCTGGAACCCATTAAGCTCGATAGCGAGAAATGAGAGAAATCATAATTATCAGGCCAGTAAAATACATGAAACATAAAATTTGTCAGGGAAAGTAATTGAAATTATTGGAGCAGTTGGGTCTTGGTGCTGTGCAGGCCCGGAGTGATAATGGAAAGGTTATGGGCAATGTTTAGCAATGCTGATGAGGCCCAAGGTGACTCGCGCCACCACAGTCAGCAACTTTATGCTCTGCTTACATTAATTTGCTAATCCATCTTTAGAAATGGCCAGATGGAACAGAGTGTCGAGATCCGTAGATACCCTACCAAAATTCTGGGGTATTCAGTGATGCAAAATGTTTACTTCCCTTGATGCAAATTGTTTACTTCCCTTTTCATAGCTTTTCCTCTCTGTTTCTGCTCCTTTGTACATACACTTGGTGCATCTGCCCATTCAATGTTGTCCTCCCGTTGCTCAGTCTTTCTCTGCAATTGGTTGATTTCTCCAATATCTGTGACAAGTATTTTGGATTGATAGATTTGGCCGTGGGAAATGTAAGCAGAAATCTCTGCTGAGCCATTAACTCTTTTGGTGTTCTGTGCGTCCCTATATATTGAACCTCACTTCCTAGCTGGAAGAGTGGAAGTATCCATGATTTACCTCCATTGGGCTGTTTTGGAAATCCAACAGTTCTCTTTGTTCGGTTACGCAGCATGCCTTTTGCTATTTAAGTTTCTCTCTCTTTTTTCCCCTGACTGGTGTGTTACTGTGACCAGCATTTGGCAGGTAAAGCTACTTCTGTTACACAGTTGTTAAAGCGTTGCCGCTCCTCATAAAGTCACCATTCCTAATGCTTTGTGTTGTCAATGCAGTATAGTAGGTCGGGTTGTCAAATATCTAGGAAAAAAGCAGCAGCAGCAGCAGCAGCTCCACAGCCTGGCTCACTGCTCTTGACCTGCAGCTGTTAGAAGGTGATCATGCTTATTTCTAAGCTTTGAAGAGCTTCTCATACCAATCCCTTCATATCAAAATATTGTGTGGAGTTGACCTGCGGCCAGGAATCAGCATGTGGAATTTTTCAAGGCATGAGGACAAACACCCCATCACCTGCTCATTTCTGCAGATCAAGCTGCTGTTAAAAGCACAGGTGCAGGGGCGGGTTAAACAGTTGGTAACCCAACACAGAGGCTGCACAGATGATGTTGCATGTTTGCACTGGGCAGAAGTCTGATGGAAGCACATCCATGGTGAGAGAGCTGCAGAAAGGTTGCATTCACTTTTGTGTACTGTATATGTGTTTAAAAATAATCCTTTGAAAACCTAGATGGAGAAAAGCACAACAACCCAGTCATCTCTGACTCCAAGCATTTGATCAGAGCTTGTCAGTTTCCCAGGCAAGAACATGTTTTACACTGCTAATATTCAAACCCCAGCAAATAATGGCACATAATAAACTGGCCAAAAGACCTCTTAGCAGTAGCTGCAGGAATCACACAACTATAACACTGCCCCCTTGGTGTTCAAAGCTCCTTGTTACAGTTTGTTACTGTACAAACTAGGAATGCGTGATAATTCAATTTCAGTTTGATTTTTGATAAGTATTTACTAAAGTTCACAAAGTTATCCATATTCAGGTCAGGAACAAATTGAGATTTAAAAAAAAAAATGGAATGTGGGAAAAACTGAAACTGAAATATTCATCTATTCAGGCCCAGGGCTTCCAGGGCTTTGCTCTTAAAAGTCTGGGTTCGAGTCCCTGTGTATTCAACCATGTTAGTGCTGAATTAGGGTTGCCCCCACTTTTTTCTGACAAGCTCCTCATCGGTAACAGCTACATGGCAGGAAGGTACATATAGTCCCCTCTGTGCTGGGAATAGCTGTTCCTGTTGAATTTGGCTGGTGCAGATGGGTGAGAATTTTGTTTCAGTTTGCTTAAGAGTTTACCAAAATTCACAAAGGACTTCAAATTTGGGAAAGAAAGAACTTGAGATTATATATATAATATAATCTCATATAATAACCCATATAATTATATATGGGTTAAAATGAAACTGACAGATTCACCAAACCCTAGCACAAACAGTACTGTGTCTGTGTGACAGTACAGTTCACATAAGTGCCACCACTGCATATGTGCAGCATAACCATATGCCTAACCTAACTCTGCTTACTCGCAAGGAGATCAGGTGGGGATGGGGCCTCTGTGCTGTCTGAACTGCCTGATATTAAAGCTACAGCAAGATACTCCCAAGAGGAATTTCTATTTTGCAGAGTATCTCAGTTAGCAAGGAGACTCTCTTTCTCTCCCTCTCCCTCTCCCTCTCCCTCTCATATATACAGGAAATGTTTCCATATATAGGAAATGTTTCTCCTGTGTGGGCAGTACCAGCAATCTGTTCACAGATGCCAAAACAACAAAGTGTACAATGCAACAGGAAGAAGAATGCAAATTAGGAAAGAGCACGCGGCTGATGGGAAATGTGTAACAAAACAACATGCAGGCAGGAAAAACAGACAAGGATAGAAACTAAAAGTCAATGGCGCTGCTTCCTCTGATACCCCCAGGAATACTAGATTGGAGAGCCCTTTAATTCCAATCCCAGAGACAGCCTAAGAAATATACCTATGTTGGAAGCAAGCATGAGCCGTGTGTTATTTTTCATAGTGTGGCTGCTGTTTTCTTTGTTATGCTTTACTTGCCTTTGTGTGTATGTGAGTTTTATCCTAATGCTGACAGTGGTGGCATGAGATAAATGGTCTAGCAATGGAGGGATGGGGTGAGCTAGCTGTCTTGGGGTGAGCAATTGCCTCCCCTCCTCGCCCTTGCCTGGTATTGCCTATGGACACTGAGCATGTGTACTTCAAATAGGCTCATTCAAATCTCTGCGACTCCTTCCATAGAAGCACCCCAATTCAGTCATGGCTTATGGGTGTGGGCACCGAGCCCAGCACTCAACTCGTGGGGTGCTCAGCAAGCGCCCCATCATGGGAACCGAGCTGAGGCACTCAATGGACATCCAGGTCCCTGGTGCTATGTTTTTTTATGTAAAAAAACCAGCGTAAACTATGTTAATTTTTTTTATAGGGATGTAACCGTGAGTCTCGGGGGGGCTGAAATGAGGCCGAAATTGGCCGGCCGCTCGTCCCTCTGCTCGAGCCACCTGGCCGCCCACTCGTCCCTCTGCTCAAGCTGCCGCGCTGCCATGCCAGCAGCACGGGGGCCCGTCGCATCATTTCCTGCCGCCAGAAAGTGATGCGACGGGACCCTGCGCCAACATGACCGAAACCCTGCGCCGCAGTTTTGGCATAGAAACCAGGGCAACATGGCTTAAAACGGCCGTGATGGCCATTTTAAGCCATGTTGCCCTGGTTTCTACGCCAAAAACACAGCGCAGGGTTCCGTCGCGTTGGCACGGGATTCCATCGCATCACTTCTGGCCAGCCGGAAAGGACACGATGGGACCCTGCGCTGCCAGCGCAGCGGCTCGAGTGGCGCAGAGAATCGCTCCGCGCCTCAGAGAATTCGGCTTCGGGGGGGCTGCTCACCAAGGCGAGGCAAACCCCCCCCCCAAGGTAAGAAGCACACCCCTACTAGTGTTGGGGATTTGATGTACACACACAACTTTTCTGGCCTCAGAAAGTCACCATTCACTTCAGCAGCTCAATACATACAACAGGATGTGTGAGGGGAGTTTTTTGCTGAAATGAATGGGAAAGCCATGTACACCCTACAGTTCACCAGGGGATCTTCATAGGGCAAATGTGTTTATGACTGGTACTGCATATTAGTTACTTCCCTTAATCCATTCCATTTCTAATATATGGAATGATTCAGTTTTCTTACACATTACGTGTTTTGTGTTTATGGTTTAAGGGAACTGATCGAGTAATTGTCATTGTTATTAATCAATGCCTTTAACTGCAGAGCATGGATGTTTAGCTGGAACTCTAATCTGTGCAAGAACGTACACCACTAATTATGGTGATGGGGTTTGTAAGCATAATCTATAATTTAAAAAACAAGTTCAAGATTATTTTGCTATTGATGAAATTGGTTTTAAATTTTTATAATGTTTTTATTGTTTAAAATTTCAACTGTATTTTATTGTATTTTTAAATTGATCATTGTACACCGCCCAGAGAGCTTCGGCTATTGGGTGGTATAGAAAATGAATGAATGAATGAATGAATGAATAAATAAATAAATAAAAAGCAATTAATCCCATATTGTTTAATTGAAATTGTCATATCTCTACTGTAGCCTCCAAATAAATATCACTGGAACTTGATATAGCACCGCAGAGCCCTCTGTCTGTATCCAATGCCCTGCCAGCAAGAGCCAGGCAGGGAAGGATGGGGTGGTGATGGAGGTTTTTACAGCCTCTGAGCCCATCTTGCTGCTTTACCTTCCACTGGGTGGGATGGGCAATGGAGAGGCTTGTGAACCCAGTAGATCCCTCCCTGTCTACCATCCTTCCCCCCTTTTCTCCCTCCCTGACCCACTTCTGAGTTCACTGTTGTGACTGCAGAAAGGAAACTGCCACAGAGCTTTCCATGGAAGCTGTGAGGGGTGTGTGTGTGTGTGTGTGTGTGTGTGTGTGTGTTGGGAGGAGGCAATCACCACTTGGATTTCCCCTCCTGAGGTGTTGCTGTGTTTAAAGCCTTGGGGAAGGGAAATTTGCAATATCCAATGACCCCTGGATGCCCTCCAGAGGACCATAGGACTGCTCTTTTTATATATTTATTATAAATAATTAGTAATTTTTAAAAAAATCAGGAAGGATGTAATCCTATCAAGATGAATGTGAGTCTCTGAACTCGGAGTCTCATGCTCATCCAATGCAGAGCAGAGGAGCAGCAGCAGACACAATCATTGCCTACACTGCTCCTCCTGCTCTGCATTTTCGCTAGATGGCCGTTTTCACCCATCTAGCAAAGGCATCTCAAAGGGGAAGGGAAGGAGACTGGAGAGGGTTGCTGACCCAGTCTGCTCCCCTTTCTGCCCCCCAAAATGCCCCTTCCCCCCTTCCTGAGATCGGTTCCCTGACCTCAGAGAGCAGCCAGCGTGGTTATTTCCATGCCGGCCACAAGGGGGTGGGGAGGGGGCATCGGAGGTTCGACTCCCAGCTCTGGAGACGAAGCACTGTATCGGACCTAGGAGCTGGAAATCTGAACTGTCTATGGCCCCCCAGACAACATCTAGGGGCTACAGGATAATTTCCCTCCAAAATTAAAGCCCATTCTCATGATCACATCTGGCATGATAGCTATTACTTCTGCTGCTGATTTCTAACTACCATGCACACAGGAAGCTGTTTGCAAATAGATGCCCATGTTGTATGTAGATGAATAGCAAGCAGAGAAAGCCATGTATATTACCTCTAAAATGTGTTGCCACAAGTAGGGGTGGGTGAACTCACCACAACCCAACTCTCCAGGCACTCGCCGAGCACCCCCGCCACGTGATCCATCCCATCGCATCAGTTCCGGGTCCCTGGCGCTGCATTTTTAATGTAAAAACCAAGGTAAACTACCTTAAAATGGCTGCGAATAGCAAATGGTGGCCATTTTAAGGTGGGTTACCTTGGTTTTTAAGTTAAAAATGCAGTGCCGGGGACCCGGACCTGGTTTTTGCAAAACATACAAAATACTGTGATTTATGCAATTTGCGTAAAGTTATGCAAAGTGTGCAAATAGTGCCTTTTGCACAAATCTCCTTAGTGTTTTATTTTTTTTAAGTACAGAAACCATGGCCTGTTTTAGAGACAGAAAAACCTCGCACTTGGCCCACTTCCGATCATCAGATCGGAAGCAGGCAGGAAGTCTGTCGAGCTCAAATGAGCCAGACTTCCCAGCATCAGCACATCTGAGATGAATTCCCCAACAGCTACAGGTTAGTATGACCCGGACTGCCGTAAAGTGCCCTGTCTTCAGAATGGGCAAATGGGCAATACAGGCAGTCCCCAAGTTAAGAACATCCGACTTACAGACAACCCATACTTAAGAATGGACTTCTGGGTTCCCCGGCGCTACATTGTTTATGTAGAGTAGATAGTATAGTATACTACGCAATTTGAGTAATTTACGCAGTTTGCATAAATGCTGATTTTAACGTATAGAATGCTATGCTGTTCCGACTTACATACAAATTTGAGTTAAAGACATTCTTAAGAACAGAACTCGTTTGTAACCAGGGGACTGCCTGTACATTGATGAAACTCCATTGTGTCCATTCACAACAGAAACCATTTTGATTATTATTTTTTAACGAAAGGTTTATTTCACTTTTCATAATTTTATTTTTAATAGTTTCCAATTCCATCAGTTGTGATCCAGAGAAAGTTGGACAATTGCCCTCTATGTGTCTGGGCCTCTTTGAGGCACCACAATGGCAGAAATGGCTACAATACCAGTGGTAGATAGTACGGTACAGCAATCAATCAGAAGCAGTACTTTCATCATTAGCTGTCTCATCTGCCTGTGATGCATCAAAATGGCACATACATATTTAAAATATATGGACATGTACCCTGGAGAAAAGAATCTCTGAGAGAATTGTTCTCGCTAAAAAGATTATGTGAATCTACAACATTTTAAACAGCTATCATACTGTTTAGCTTTCTGAATATCAAAAATGGTCCATTTGCTGTAAATTTCTTTGCGGCACTGGGTGTGACTCTGTAAAGCCAGTGGTGTGTGTGAGTGTGCGCACGTGTGTATGTCTATGTATGTATCTATCCAACCTAAAATATTTTTTTCCCTGGAGAGAGGGAGGTTTGCAGGGAATAATTGGCAGGGGGAGGGCTTAAATATCCCAACCCACTTTTTATCTCATGCAAAATCACCTCCCTGCTGGCCTTTTGCAGTGTAGAACTCTTGACTCAATAGTTCTACACTGCAAAAGGCCAGCAGGAAGGAGATGTAGCATGAGATAAATGGTGGAAACTACCTTATACTGAGACAGATCATTGGTCCATCTGGCTCATTATTGTCTACACTGTATATGGTACCGTATTTTTCGCTCCATAAGACACACTTAGGTTTTAGAGGAAGAAAACAAGAAAAAAAATATTCTGAACCAAATGGTGAAATGACAATAAAACCCTGCCACTGTCACAGAACCAAGCGGGGAGGGCTTTCCCGACCCTGCGCTTTCTCCACGGTTGGTGGTGCTGCTGCTGCTGCAGGCAGCTGGGTCAGAGTAGCTGAAAGCTGAAACCAAACATCAACAGCTCAGGGCACAATCCTAAACACGTTGAGGCAGAAAAAAGCCCCGGGGCTTTTTTCTGCCTCAACGTGCATAGGATTGCGCATGGCTGGCTGGGGAATGCTGGGAGTTGTAGGACTTCCCCCCCCCTCCAAACACACGTAGGATTGCATCCTAAAACCATTTAAAACCAAAACACAGAAACAGCATGGTAAATAATTAAAACATTGGAGCCCCAGCTAGCTTAAAATACCTTTCCCTCCCTCCCTGGTTGCTGGAAATAACTGCTTTCAAGGGATGTTGAGCTGAGGAACCTGAGACGCGAAGGAGGTGTTTGCAGGTGCATCATTCCTGGAGGGAGGGAAGGCGAAGGAGGTGTTTGCAGGTGCATCCTTCCTGGAGGGAGGGAAGGCGAAGGAGGTGTTTGCAGGTGCATCCGTCCTGAAGGGAGGGAAGGTGAAGGAGGTGTTTGCAGGTGCATCCTTTTCTGGAGGGAGGGAAGGCGAAGGAGGTGTTTGCAGGTGCATCCTTCCCGCCAAGCAGCCAAGCCGCGGGCCCGCCAAACAGCCTCTTCCCCACGCCTACCCTGAGCTGCTGCTGAATCAGCTGTTCGGTGGGGAAATCAGCTGTTAAGCGGCCACATAGGGGGAATCAGCTGAGAGGCGGGGGCTTGCCCCGCTCCGCCCAGAAGCCCTCCGCTGTTCCACTGGATCGGTTGGAGGTGCGCAGAGGGAGGTATGTAAAAATAAAATTAATTAAAAACAAACAAACAAAAAAAAACAATATTCGCTCCATAAGACGCACAGACATTTCCCCCTATTTGGGGGGGTGGGTGCATCTTATGGAGCAAAAAATACGGTAGTTTGTTTCCACTTTTTATCTCATACAAAATTATTTCCCTGCTGGCCTTTCATAACTCCTTCCCAGTGTAGTTATTCCTACTGCGCAAATTTACCCTCTGTTTACTGACCAGCCTTTAAATTTTCACAAATTTGGAGGCTGGGAAGTAAATGGAGAGGAAATTTGCACAAATTTAAAGACTGGGCAAATTTCCCCTCTATTTACTTCCCGGCCTCTAAATTTGCACAAATTTCCTCTCCATTTACTTCCCAGCCTCTATTTGTGCAAATTTAAAGTCTGGGCAGCAAATGGAGGGGAAATTTGTGCAACTACTCTGAGAAGGAGCTGCTAAAAGGTTGGAGGAGCCAATAACCCCCTGTGAAGGATTGAGGCCTACACAGGCCTGAGTTAGTTGAAGCCTGTAGGCCCAAACATCTCCTGATGGGAGGGGGGCATTTGTGAGTTTCATTTTCACCCAATAGAGTTAAGTTTCATTTCTCCAGTTTGAGGTCACAAGATTATAACCTTCTAGGTCTGGAGGGGAGAGTGTATATAAAGAGTAGATCTAGAGCTGCAGGGTGTAGCAGTGAGACAGAAGCTGCAGAGAGTGAAGCAGGCAGAGAAGCAGGGTCTGGATTTCACTGAAGAATGCAGAACAGCCAGGGCTAGGCTGGGGAAAGGAATTTCTACTAAGCTTACAGGTGACAGTGTAGCTAGGTTAGAGAACCATGCGTTATTTTTCCTTTTATTTCCCTTATACTTGCCTTTTGTAATCTTACAGATCTATTTGTGTAATCACCCTTAGTTAATGTGAATCTACTTTACCAATAATTACCAATAGTTATTGTTAACAGCAAGTTGTTGGAGTGGCTTTCACACCACGCCTAAAGCCTAAGCCCACATTACTGGGAAGGGAGGTAAAAAGGCAGAGAATTGGCATCCTGAGACAGGAGGGGCTCTTAAAGAGGCAGATATCTTTAAGGAGCTGATCAAGGTGTCCTGGTACAGGTGGAACCTTGACACCCCCCTTCATGGACTTGCTGGAGACTCAGAGACGTGCCAGTTCAACACTTAATAGTAAGAGGATTACATTGCCAAGTGGGAAATATTGCCCCCCCCCCCACTTTGGTGCACTTACTTCATTCACATTTTTTCAGTGTTTCTGAATTGTGCATATGGGGTCTTCCTTTGTATTCCTTTTATTTTCCCCGGTTCGATCCTTCGCAACTCTGTGCAAATTGGCCTATATGCAATCTCACCATGTCAATTTCCTTGTATGTTACATACTCCACCTCAGTGCTCCCATTGACATCTGAAACATACAAGGAAATTGATAAGGCAAGACTACACATATCAGACAGCTGAATCTGCACATTTGCACACTTGCAGAAGACCAGGGGAATTAAAAGAAAAAGATCCCATTTGCACAAATTTCAAGATCTACCCTCCCCCAACAAAAAAACCCACACAAAGAAAAATCCAATTTTCACAAATTAGCATTTGATTTGTGCAATGGTGGGACCTGAAAACAAGATGCACAAAATATTTCCGGAATCAGAAGGAAAAAAAAAAAATCTGCTACAGTCTGCCACAGCTTACCAGAATGGAAACATGAAAGCCTGTTAGTCTCAAACAGAACAGAATTCCCAGTGTCGCACATCTCCAACTGTAAACCACTGTGGGGACATTTTATCTTGAAAGCAGCCTAAGGAGGAGCTCACTAATTATTGAGGGGTTTGGCTGTGTAAATTATGTAGCCAAATCATAGTAAGAAGTATATTTATACATGCATCTTCCTATACTTGATTAGAATATGATCATAAGTTTGAAGTGGTTCCATATAGGAGATTAACAAGAAATTATGGTGCCACATAATATCTTTTTAAAAATTGGAATTCCTTATTTGTTGCACTTGCTAAGTAAGTGTGCCTCTGAAATCAGGGTTTCCAAAATTGTTTCAATCCACTGCTGCTTAATAGGTTGCTTGCAAGACTTCCAATTATGTGCTATGCACACAACATCACTGCTATGTACAAGTGTTTAAGAAGGTCTTTAAGCAGGTCATTATGTTCAAAATTACAAAGAAACATAGTTTTAGGAGTTACCAGCAGTCTAAAGTGGATAAATTCCTGGCAGTAATCAGCAACCATGTTCCACAACTCTTGCACTGTCGGGCATTCCTACCAAAGATGAAAGTATGAACCGATCTGTCTACAGTCCTTCCAACAGTACTGACTGTAGTTTGGACGTATTAGGTGAAGCCTCAGCTTTTCAATGTGCCAATGGCTTCCCAGCATGCATTGCTGGTACAGCATCACTTTGGCATTGCAAATGACCTTGGCCTTGTAAAAGGAAGGAAGGAAGGAAGGAAGGAAGGAGAACCATATACTTGAACTAGCAACTTTCCCCCACCATCAGAGTGTAGAGGAAAGGTGGTGTACTGACTGTGGGTCCTACAGAGAGGTGGATTCATGTATTGCCCTGGCCTGCATGCTCTGAACTGCAATCAGGTTTTTGTGAGATTTTGGAATGTTTTCTTCTCCCCCAAGGGGGTGTGGAGGACCGCAAGTATTCTTTGTGGTGTAGTTTTGTGCAGCCGTTAATGGTTTCCCTAGCATGCCTGCCTTGTTTGAAAGAATAAACTTTTATACATTTAATGCTAAACAGATGGGAAAGCAGCCCCCCTCGCTGGTCACAAGTTGCAAGAGGCTTTCTTGGCTCTTGTTTCCATGGTGATGGTACAGCGCAGTGATTTGTTGACTTTCACACACCTCCCTCTCCACAGCCACTGGGCTGCTGCTGCTGGAGAGGCCACTGTAATTGACTAACCTCCCAGCTAGCCAGCGGTCCTATCCTGCTGCTGGCAAAAGAGGGCTTTACCAAGCAAACCTCAGTAGACGGCTCGGGCTCTGCCTTTTAGAATATGCTAGGCAAGAGGGTGATGACTGCATGAGTTTATTCAATAATGAAAAGATATCGATAGGGCTAAGGTCTCACTTTATTTTCTTTTGCTTACAGAGTCAGGCTACAGTAGTCCCTCTAAAGTTAATGAGGGAAATGGAGGCAGCCTCTTCAGACACAGCAGATGTCTCCCTCACAGGAGGAGGCAGCCATTGTTGGAGGCAGTCTTTTTCATTCCTTGGAACAGGGATATCCAGCTGCTGGTCTGTTGCCCCTGGTGGTCCAGCCAAATTGTAAACCAAATAAACATTTGCTTACAATTCTGTTCACAGAGTTTCGAGGGGAGGTTATATCTTAAGAAATATATTTCACCCATCAATGTTGCAGCTCGGTCTTTGATTTAGAATGTATCAGATTGTATTCAATATAATATAGTAAAACCTCTATACTGATCACACTAAAATAGATATATATTAGAATATAAAAACAATATAAAATAATAAATAATTTAAAACATTACCGGGGGGGGGGGAGAACAATCAAGCAGAGCAGAGTCACAGTCCATTACAAGTTAGGGAAGGCCTGTGTAAAAAAGTATGTTTTTTGAGAGGCATTTGAAATTGGTAATGGGTAAATGCAATGCATATGTTTGTATGTTCTGCCAAGAGATAGCACCAGCATTATTATGGAACTTGACCAGTTGGGAGGAGGCCATTTTGTGAATTTTCTCTTTACCCCCATTTGCTTTACACTGTAGTTGTGACAATAGGGTTTATTGTCTTCGCCATGCCCCCTCCGCCATGCCCCCTCCGTGATGAGCTTCCGCCGTGCATTAAAAACATGGCTGTTCAGGCGGGAATATGGGGTGGGTTAGGTTTTTAATAAGAATTTTTTATATTGTTTTAATCATTATATTTTATTGTGTTTTACTGTATTTTAATTGTACATCGCCCAGGGTGGCCGGGTGACCGGCCAGATGGGCGATTAAAAAATATAATAAATAAATAAATAAATAAATGTTAGTGAAGTACCTGGATGCCTTCAAGTAAATGCACACTCATGTTTGTGCCTGTAGTTCATGAGATTTTAAGAGGGAAATCTCTATAAGCTTCCTAAGTGGTAGAAAGCCACTTCTTTGTCTTCTAATAAATACCCTTTTGCTTCCTTGTCTTCCACATTCTCTATTCAGCTTGAAGAAACCCAAATGAGTTAGAAAGGCTTTACCTTGCAATAGTTCATTCCAGTATTTTTCCCATTGTTGCCTACTTTGCTTAAGTAGGCAAAGTGGTTAAAAATGAAAGCACATAAAGAGACCAAGAAAGCTCTGGGGAATTCTATAAGATCTCAAAAGGCTTTGAAGTAGGCAAGTAATGATACAAAGGGAAGGCCAGGAGGGGGACAAAAATATGAACTAGGCTGTTGCAAAGACAGTAAGACTTTTGTCAGTGTGCTATGGATCAGTCCCTTTTAAGGCACAACCATTGTTGCTTAATATTAAGGCTAGTCACAATGTTCGTGGACATGTCATGAACACATAAGGGGGAACAGATTGTGGTGGCAGGCTCGGCTCCCAATTAATGCATCTCCACGATAACTAGGGATGGCGGAGGCATTCAGGGAGTCCAAATTCCAAAGCAAATTCATCTGGTCCGTACCTCCCAGACTAACATGTGGATCAAACCATGTCCTGCCTTGGAACCTGCACTGTCATCGGATTGTACAAGGTGGCCTTAGGGCTGACTTTAAGCATTTTTTTTTAATGATAAGTACTAGCTGCCTGGAGCTCCTGGAGGAAGTACCACTCCAGCTGTACACATTGAAAATGGGACCGGAAATGCCCCACAGGAGTGATGGCACAAGATGACAAGTCATCCCTCTCAGTGAAATTGTATGGTTTTTTCTTCTTCTTCTGAGAGTGGTGGCATGTCATCAAATACCATCTCTCCCAGATGTTATTTCTGGCCCCATTTTCGACATGTGCCGCAGGAGCCACGCTTTCCGCTCCAGGCAGCTAGGATCTAGTCAGCCTTTGGGACACATTTAAAAACAAAAAACAGGTACTACTAGATGCCTAGAGAAGCTAGAAAGCACATCTTCAGCCTTAAGTAGATCTAGCCTGCAATACTAACCTACTTGCTAGGGAGTAAGTCCCATTGAATTTAATGGAAATTACTTTTGGTTAAGCCTGTTTAGGACTGCAATATTTTTTTAAAAGAAATACTGAATTGATGCAGGTTTTCTCAAAAAGAATCCTAATGGAACCAGGATGGAATGGATGAATGGTAGACACATATGAACTTACATGAACTGAATTGAGCCTGATTTGTCCATCCCTAGAATACTCATCTTTGTCATAGAGGAAACAGGGCATCTGGGCACTAAGGATGGACAAATAAGTTTATATCCAGTCCAGTCCATTATCTAGACCAGGGCTCTCCAACCTTGGGTCCCCAGATGTTGCTGGACTACAGCTCCCAGAATCGCTTGCCATTAGCCATGCTGGCTGGGTATGCTGGGAGCTGTAGGCCAGCAACATCTGGGGACCCAAGGTTGGAGAGCCCTGATCTAGACCCATTCCAGTCTGGGTTTCAATGTCAGTTGAACAATTACGTAGTAGGCTCCCTTTATATTCATTAATATCACAGCTGCTGATGAGGGCGGAAGCTGTAACATTTATCTCTCAATATATTTTGAAATTACTCCATTGTTAGTCTATCTTTATACACACACACGTGCACCCATGCACACACACACACACACACACACACCAAATTTTATTTTTCTTAAGCAACAGATCCAAGTTAATAGATCACCTCTTGCACTCCTGAGGTTAAAGAAGCTGCCTTTAAGGTTAAGATTGATTAAGGTTAATCAACAGTAGGGAAATTGCCTTTGAGAGGGGTAATAGAATAGATACATAGGAAGACATACTAGCACAGTCTTTTCTACTGGATAAATTATGTAGTTGGTAAGAAGAATCGTGAGTAAAAAAGAGGAGGGAATTAACAGAATTTTAAAAATTAATGAACATTTTAGATAAAAACTTTCCCATAATTTTACAATATTCTCCATACATTAGACTCTAATTGGTGTAAAACAGACTCTCCCAACTTGGTACTTGTCATATGTGTTAGAGGACAATTCCCAGCATCCAGCCATAGTCCCACACATCTGGAGAGCATCAGGTTGGGGGCACTGGTTTAAAAGCTATATGGTGAAATGGGATAAAACACTGAACTATATATTATCAGATTAAGTTTGAAATTCCTTCTTTATGAGAGTCTCTCAAATCTTACATTGTTGAAATCTGAGGGAAACTGTTTTAAAATTGTAAGACAGTGGCTCTTGACCCCATAGAAATCTGTAAAATATACAATTGAGTTAACAGAAAATGCTGATGCTGTAATGATACTGGACGTTGATTTTGTAATTATGCTAAAGATGATTTTGCCCATCTGTGGTAGAAATGCATTAAGGCACAACAATACTGGAATGCAGTATCTGTAACAATCAATGAAATGTAAGAATTGCATTAACCTTCAATTTACCTATTGAGTTATATAAAATATGAAATACTGGAAGAAAATTATGAGCCCATTTTATATTTGTTGCCAGCTTCTAGATTGACATTTGTGAAAGTACACACAGATCCTACCAAAAAAAGGTTGTTAATGAAGATCTGGGAGACAATCAAATTAGTAAAACTAATAGTATTTAAAAGGTCACCATTTAAGAGACACCTTCTGCATAATGAGATATGGCTGTTCAATATATACTTCAAGAATACCAAATGAGTATCAAATTAATATATTTTTTCATAAAAATAATAGCACAGATAATTCAGGTGCAGAAAAAAGTAATAAATTAACATGCACTATTAGCGTTCAACCCATTCCAGGAAGGATTTTAAAATAATAATAATCATAATCATAATAATAATCATAATCATAGGAGCAGAAATATAAGTAACTAGGATATAACAAATCTATGATCATTTCCAAACTTTCCTTTAGTGTATGTTATTTTGCTACTTTCTTTTCTTCTCCTGCATTAACAGCGTGATCCAATGTGGCTGCCCATAACCTTCTGAACTTGGAGGATTATGGACATCCTATGGAGGCTGGAAGCATGGAGGCTGGAAGCCCCAGTGCACAAGGAGGAGAGGCTGAGACACCACCAGGATACTAGGAGCCTCCCTGCCTCCTGGAACACCCACAGAACTCCAGCTCCGATGTCGGTCTTATGACCTTGGAGCCGCAGCTGGCATGGTTCTTTCCATGTCAGCTTTGAGGGCCAAGGAAAGGCGCTCCAAAGTTGGAGTCCCAGCTCCAACCTCAGAGCTCATTGTGAGTGTATGGGTGAGATAAAGAAGAGTCAGACACAGAGTATATGGTTTCAAATCAGGACCACATTTATTGAATTGAAGATCTGTGAAGGGCGAAGGGCGGTACTAACCTAGCACGGCCATTGGCTGGGAAAAAAACAATATTTTGGCGAATACATCCTAACCGCACCGGAGGCGGGTTGGTCTGCCCCCGGCCAGTTGCCCTCCATGTGGAGCTGGAGGGCCTTACCATCGTCGCCTTACTTTGACGCCTCCAGGCACCCAATGTAGGCGAGAAAGGCAAAACCCCAAAGACGTCCCAATCTCCCTCCTGCCAAGCCTCAGGGCATTAGCGAGGGCAGCCTTGGGTAAACGTCAGTCACCTTGAAAGGTGCCACTGGATGATCACCATAACCCTAAGCCATACTGCCTAATCCCGCACTTCCCTCAAATGCGACCAATTTAACTATGATCCCCCTGGTGGGATCGAGATCAAATTCAAAAATTTCCCTACCCTGATTCACAGTGTAGAGTAGGCGAAACCCGCCCATTGCCCAGGCCAATTGAAACAATGAGCCAAAATTCCTACTCAGCCCCTGTTAATGGGCGACCAGAGGAGCCTACACTGCTAACAGGGTGGGATGGGAGGGAGCCGGAAAACAGCAGCAAAAGAGACCGTGGGCGGGAACCCAGGTGCCTAAATAAGCCCTTTCCTATGTCCCCACCCTAATTGAGCCATGGCTCAGTCAGTATCTGTGACCAACCTGACCTGTTACCTGACTCCTCTCTCCTCCCCCACTCGCAAATCTTCTCCCTGGCCCCAGGTGAGGGGCCAGTGGAAGTCTGTTTCCAACAGCTTCTCCTACAGCTGTCTAGACTCTGCCTAGTAGCATAGGATTGCACCCTAACTGTGTTAAACTATAAAAACAACAACCCAAGAAAACAAATCTTACTGGAGTTGGTTCACTAACCCCAGGTGAAGTTGTAACTAGCACTCGTGACTAACAATTATTCAGAAAACACAGATGTTTGCGACCATACCTAGACAAATGGTTGAGTAATATAGAGCCACAGCATTATTGAATTAACAAGCACTGAAAGATATGCAGGTCTTACTAAGGTTAGCTAATAAGGACAGAGCAACTGGAGACACCAAAATGGCTGTTCCTGCCTTGTGGCCACACCTTTGAGTGTTAGCTGGTACCCTTGTGGGTCCCAGTCCTTTGAATCTCCAAGACTCTTAGGTGTGTGACCAATGCAGGACCCATAGGGGACTCTTTTCCC
Source organism: Shinisaurus crocodilurus (assembly GCA_021292165.1). Classification (NCBI taxonomy): domain Eukaryota; kingdom Metazoa; phylum Chordata; class Lepidosauria; order Squamata; family Shinisauridae; genus Shinisaurus; species Shinisaurus crocodilurus. The sequence goes on along the minus strand of CM037878.1, from coordinate 255,257,354 downwards.
TAACCAAAGTCGCAACAACCTAGGAGGCAGGTCCTGGGCACCCACTTTCCCCTTCAAGGTACCTCCAGGTGCTCACCAAGAACACACTACCTAGGTGTCCTACCTGCACTGCCCACCATTTTCTGACCAAATTAACCCTAATTGAGAGTGCAGCCAGTTGCTCCCATTCCCCTGCCAGGTGGTTCAGTATGGAGTAGTTGAAAAATCCAAATGACCTAAGGCTTCTGGCTGTTTGGCAAATAAATCCTACTCACCTACTGAATAAGTAGTGTGCTGTGGAGCTGTGGGGCCTTCCCAGGCCTTGCTCCCCACATCATGACACTCACATATCCACCTCTTTCTGGAGGTTGGCCGGAAAGACTGCCTCCCCGCCCCTTGCACATTGTACAAGGGTAGAACTGGCCATCCAGGGAGGTGAATCAGTCTATCGGCAATCTTTAAGATCTGTTTGTTCACCCATAAATCCATTCTGTTCCATCACATTCCAGTACATATTTTCTCTCAAAATACAATTTCTAACACTGCAGTCCTCTGCACTGTTGAGCACTGATAATTTCATTGTTATATTGTTGTAAAATATAACACCACTTTGATGATTTTATTGGAAAGCAGTATACAGATGTCTGTGTGATATATAAGTCCCGGTGTTTTCAACAGGGATGGCTCCCTGGTAAGTGTTTATAGGACTGCAGCACAAGGCTGCAGTACTGTAGCCACTTACCTGGGAATAAGCCCCATTGAACTCAGTGGAGCTTACCTCTGAGGAGATTATGTATAAGATTGTACTGTAACTATATTTTCTCTCAGATTATGAATTCCTAGATGTATTTTCTCTCAAAATATGCTTCTTTAAACATATTTGGATACTTTTCTTGAGTCAAGAACTAGTCCAAAATTCCACACAAAAGCAATCCTTTTTTCCAGGCTCTCTGAGAATATGCTTTGCTCCTGGAAGTGAGAGATAATGACAAAACATTTGATCATTTTTGCTTATCTAATTATTTGTTCAGCCTTTGGTTTCTTGGTGTATTACTTTTTGAAATATGATTTGGCCAAATTCCAGTATGAATCTTTGCATCCTGATTTTTTTTAAATGCCTTCTGATTTTAATTAGAGAAGTTGTCCTTCATTTCATACAGGAAAAATCATTATCCTGCTTTTGATTCAGAATAGTTGCCAAATCCCACCTCAGGGGTGGAGTCGTCTTTGTGTGAAGCAAGTAAACCAAATTTGATTATAATTACTATGTTACAGGAACATGCATTCCTAAGAATGGCTGACAAAAGATTTTGGTGATTTTCTTGGCTCGGATGCACAAACAACTAAAATTTACTATTTCCACTCAAAACACCCCAAGACTGTCTTAGTTTTTCTATGTCCAGTGATGGAACTACATTTCGAGGACATTGGGCATGGGGGTTGCCCAATGCAGCTAATGCTAAGAAATTCCCTGTATATTTAAAGGAGGCAAGCCTCACCCTGATACTGCGTGCGTAGAAAGTTTTATTCATGTGAAAGAGGATCACAAGAAAGCCTTGGTTCAACAAGAATTTCAATTTTCATTAGGAGCAATGACATATGATATGGTGTCTCACAGAATGGTCACTTGGGGCCTTTTTTCAGAACAGGCTGGTGCCAGGTTTGAGTAGGCCCTGGGAAAGTACTACTCTGGTACACACACACCCTCAGCAAGCTTACCAGGGGGCAGCAAGTGGTGGCAGGCAGCCCAAGATGCTGAACAGAAGCACCAGGAAAAGCAGATGCAATGGCTGCCTGCCTGCCACCATTTTTATTTCCTCAGAATGCCTCTAAGCCCTACTTCTCTTTAGAGCACTGAGCCCTTAAAAATATAGAACAAACGCAAAAGAAAAGATTTATTTCTTTAAAAAAAAAAAAACATAGGGAGGGCAGGCATCACCTGAGGTGGGTCTTCTGAGATCCATGGGATCCAGTATTTACTCCACCATGCCAAATGCTGATGCCAGGCCTACTAAGCTACGGTGGCCATGTGTCCTCTTTTACAGAGGACAGTCCTGTATTTGAACAGCTGCCAGAGGACTGCCCTCTATTTTGAAGGCCTCCTCCATCTCAAGAGCTGTCCAGTCCAAGTCTGATTTAAAGATAAAGAGCCATCAGAAGAAAGAGCTGGACCCTGAAGTTGCCCATCCACAGAACCTGGACAGCAGACTGAGCAAGTCACACAGGACACCTGGTCACAGTCTTCCATGCTATTATAAGATGTACTGTATTTCTATGAAAATTATAATAATAATGTCTGAATGTGCATCTATATGTATAAATCACCATATGCAAATTTTATGCAGATTAGTGTCCATTTTTGTCCTCTTTTTTGGTGGTGTATGTATGTCCTCTATTTTGGCAATTCACAAGGGCCACCCTAATGAGTAGTTGTCCACTCTAATGAGTACTTGGCTGAGTCAGTAGACTGTGATTCTCCCTCCCCCTTCTACTGATAATATTTTGGCAATCTTTTGAGAGAGGCCATTCCAGATCCACTCCCCATAGGGTCTACCAAATTTTAATCAGTTGCACACTTAATGCAAATATGAAACCGCATCAGGAGATTTGGGGCTGAGTGTTACCAGTATGTTGATGACACCCAAATCTACTTCTCCCTAACTTCATTTTCTAAGGAGAGGTATGACTCCTCTGAATGACTGCCTGAGGTCGGTAATGGGCTGGATGAGGGAGAACAAACTGAAGTTGAATCCAGGTAAGACTGCGGTGCTGCGGTGAAGGGTCCTAATTCAGGAATTGAGGTTTGTCAACCAGTTCTAGCTGGGGTAGCACTCCCCTTGAAGGAACAGGTTCGTAGTTTGGGGGTACTTCTTGACCCGACCCTACTCCTGGCATCTCAGGTGGAGGCAATGGTGAGAGGTGCCTGTTACCAGCTTTGGCTGATTCGCCAGCTACACCCATTCCTGGAATACGTGGACTTTGTAACGGTGGTGCACGCACTGGTAACCTCTGGGCTTGATTTCTGTAATGCGCTTACTTGGGGCTGCCTCTATACTTGGTTTGGAAGCTTCAACTAGTACAAAAGATGGCGGCCAGGTTGGTCTCCAGGACAGCCCGTGGAGACCATATAACACCGGTCTTAAGATCTTTACACTGGCTGCCAGTTTGCTTCCGGGCAAAGTATAAAGTGCTGCTGGTTCTTACCTTTAAAGCCCTACATGGTCTAGGTCCAAGGTACCTTAGGGAGCGCCTCCTCCCCTATCTTCCACCCCGCCACTTAAGGTCTTCGGAGGGCCATCCGCTGCAGCTGCCTAATGTGAGACTGACAGCTACTCATCAGAGGTCCTTCTCTTTTGCTGCCCCTCAACTGTGGAATGGCCTGCCAGTTGAAATACACCTGCTGACTTCTTTGAATGTCTTTAAGCAGGCACTGAAGACTTTGTTATTTCAGCAGGCCTTCCTTTTATAATATTCTATTATATTTCTATGGAATTTTATTGTTTTTATGGAATTTTAATGGAATTTTTATACTGTTTGTATGTTTAACAGATGTTTTTACTGCATATTTATTTGTTTAATTGATTGTTATTTTGTACGCCGCCTAGATTAATAGTATATAGGCGGGATATAAATTGAAATAATAATAATAATAATTATTATTATTATATATATATATATATATATATATATTGTAAGAAATAGATATATTCCACAATTTAACAATGTATCTTTGTTTTGGATTTTCTATGTAACATGAATGTAAGTTATATATGTGTGTATTTGTATTTGTATCTATAGTTTTTGCATTTGATTAGATTGCAATCCTGGCAGCAAGGCCTTTTTTCCTTTCTTTTTCCTTTCTTTTTACTTGTATACAGTGCATAGTGGTCCATAACTGGGAAGTCCTTTCTTTAATACTTACTGTGTAAAATTATGTAATACACCTAACTATTATTATGGAGCTTGACCATTCATAAGTAGATCAGTTATTGAGATGAATAAAACTTCTGGTCAGTGGATCATTGTGTAGAGAATAGAATTGTCCTTGAGCATACCATGGTCATCCCTGCTACAGAAGTAGGTTTTGGCCCATTGTGTCATGGGAGAGATATCTAGTGAACATCTGAAATAAGATCTCCTTGCTATGTTCCAATGTACACTTAGATTACCTAGGGTTTTGCTGATCTCATATGAGCAGCAGCACATAATTAATAGAACTTGGCTCCCAGAATAAATATTGAAAGCAAATATTTTAGTATTCCTTGAACCTGGAAATTGTCTTGTTTCTCATATTAGCATAATCTGCAAGGAATCAAAGGAACAAATTCTGCTGGACTGATGAATCATTAAAGCTTTAGGAATGCTTATATTGCACTAAGTATCTAAGGGTGCAATCCTATGGAGATGAACGTAAGCTTCCAAACCCATCCAGTGAAGAGTGGGAGAAGCATTGGGGGCAATCTCACCTCCCTGTACCTCCTGCTCTGCATCTTCACTAGACAGCCTTTATTGACCATCTAGTGATGACGTTTCAGAGGGGGAGGGAAGGAGGCTGAAGTGGCTACAGAATACCTCAAATCCTGGCAGCTCCAGTCTCCTCCCCTCCCTCCCTCCCTCCCTCCCTCCCTCCCTCCAAAATGCCCCCATTAACCCCTCTTCAAGGTCGCTTTCCTGACCTCAGTTTGCAGCCAGTGCTGTTTTTTCCATGCCGGCTGCAAGGGGGTGGGGGAGAAGGGTTTCGTACTCCAATTCCCACCTCCAAGGTTGGAGCGCTGTCTCTGACCATGGAGCTGGGAATCTGAACTATCCTATAACCACTCAAACAATGTCTTGGGGCCATAGGACCATTCCCTCCACAAGATTGGGGAACTAGATTAAAAACAAGGGCCACATTGGAAATGTTTCACAAAATGGAGGGCCACTGAGTGCTACAAATTTGATTCATACATTGGGCGCGTTTGCACGACACGGAAACCGCAGGGGAGCAGAAGCCTCTCATAGTTTCCGTGTCATGCGAACGCCGGCCGGGGGTGCCCCCGCGGGACGCACGCAAAGTGACCATGGGCTGTAGCGGGGTAAGCCCCTACCACCCGTGGCCACCCTGCCATGCGAACAGCAGGCGGACGTCCCGCGGGGGCCGCACAGAGGCGGCAGCACAGAGCAGCCGTAGCTGCGGCCGCTCCAGCCTGTAGGGGCAAACGGCCCCTCTGGGCATCCTGGGCTGCTGCCCCCTAGCGCCGGGAGGCCCACAGTGCGGTGTGGGGACTGCCAGCTCCACTGGGGTCTGCCCACACGTGCGGGGCGCAGGTCATCTGCGGCGCCCCGCTGGACCCCGCGGATGGCCCCGTGGTGCCTCCCCCGCTCGCAGCCTGGGTCGTGCGAACCGGCCCATTGTTTGATTTGTACATGGGAATACACATTACTAATGATTTACAGGTTGACTTGACAGGCAGGTTTTTCCTCGTTTCACTCCAATTAGCAGTACCACCATGTATGTTATCCTTCTGAAATTTGAGTAGTGAAAATATTTGTTTGCTAAGGCACAGACATGTAAAGCAAGAAGTTCATTTCAGAAAACAAATCCTAAAGTGTAGTGATATTTTTTTTTAAGTCCCTTTTGCCAACCAAATATCCAAGTCAACTGGCATTACTAGATTCTTGGTATAGGTAATGGTGTTGTTTTTTCAAAGTAACATTGTAATAGGATTCATTTTGCTCTTCTTCAGGACACCTGGCTACCACATTATTCATAATCCATAAGATTAGAAATTTAGTTACAAATCAGAAGCACAACTCCCAGGTTTTTAATAAGCACCTGCACCAAGCATCAATCTCCATGTGTGTTTGCATCTGTGTTTGTAAGTTGCCAACCTCTGATCTATGCACAGTGAAGCCAGGAGTAAACAAATTATTCACAGTGACTTTATTTGTCCTTGTTTATCTCATAGTGCCAAGGCACCCCTCATTGTACATATGCTTTTATCTATCCCTGGGCAGAGATTAGAGACTTCATTGATGTCATTGTGGGGGAAGGCCAAGGGAATGTATATATTTTTCAGTTTTTAACCTGTTTAATCTATTTAAAAAAGGTTTACATATATACATATAATTTTTCATATGCCAAATCACATAAATCTGCAAAAGAATGATCAATTAATTTATCGATTCTAAAATCGAAGGAGCAATACCTGCCTGAACATCTGTCAGCGTCTTTTACATACTATCTGTAGGGGTAGAATGAAATGTGTCTCAAAAAATAGTTGTTCCAAAGTATAGCATACCTTTGTCATTGAATTTTGTATTTCCTGGTTTGGAAATATGCATTTTGACAGCTTGTAATGATCCCCTCAAATATGTGGTGAATGTTACAGTCCCTCAAATTCATCTTGAACTGAAGAAGAAATTAAGTTACATCTCCCTTCCTCTGGTTATGCCTGTGAGGCAGGTAATAGGAATACAGAGAAAATGACATTTTCGCTCAGAATTAGGCCTAGACTAATAGTTTGGCTCATGAAGCCCAATTCTGAATCTGACTGGGGGAGTTCACCCCATCACTAGTTAAGCCATGCCTGAAGTTTCCATCAACCTCACCTCCAAAATTAAAGGAACTCTAAGCAAAAGACAGACACATACATGCTCACCAGAGATACTGGGATGGGTGGGCTCATATCGGAACAGGTAAAAATTGTTTCATTTCTCAGCTAAACCCAGTGAATCGTCCTTGGAGTCTACTTGAATCATCATAGTTGGGTGCGCTCCCTTCATCTGTATTTGGTTATAATGTAACCATATTTTTGTCTGGTTCAGTTACCTCTTTTATTCTTTCATGATCCTGCTTTTTCTCCCTCTTTTCCCTACTCACTCTAGACATAAACGTTAACGATGGGATTTCATGCTCAGTCAAGTTTTCGAAAGCCACTTATGAGACATCAATCAGATTACATACCTGCTCTGGCTGGGCAGCTGCTTCTCCCTTCTTGCAGAAGGTTGATGGTCGAAGATAAATAATGAACTAATACCCACAGCATCTCCCTCCCTCCTTCATAAACCCTCTGCAGGTGATGACTTAGTTGCTGTGGAAATCTATATTGTTATGAAATCTATCCTTGGGCAACTTCACTGCCTCTATAGACAAGACAATATGTTCACATCTATCTCAGAATGCAGCTTTTTCCTTCTTCCACCACTCATCCACATACAGTATTTATTCAGAGCACAATGAATTGATGTTAACCATTTTAGGTTTGGCACTGAATATCATGACTCCATGTAGAGTCCTCCTCTGTTCCTCCCTCCATAACATGTGATGAAACTTACACATGCCTTGACATCATTATGAAATTATGTGTTCCTGACCTCGTCCTAGGGATGTGTGAATCCGCAAAACTTGAGCTCATCAAAGTTCTCCAAATTCCACTTTGAAGCTCATTCTGGCTCAAGCCCATATCAGACTGAGAGCTTTGTTTGTTTGTTTCTTCCCACATGAAAATCCACGAGTATTTTCGTGCATATTTTTTCATACGTATGCATCTATTGTGTGCATCTTTGAAATGTACACATTCTTCTTCCATTGATTAAAGCATATTTGTGTGCGTTTTTTCAAAAGTACACATTTTATCGTGTGCATTTTATCGTGTGCAAATGTACACATGCTGTTGAGCATGTATGTGTCTGTTGAACACATTTTTGGGGGGTGGGGTCCATGAATCACATTGCAAGCTTGGGAATGTATAGACTTTGACGGCAGATTTGTGTCCGAGTCTGTGTTCAATCTGGAAGGTGCATACTAGCTAATTCCTGAGCAGAAATGAACGGAAACTAATTTCTCATTCATCCCTACAAAGCCCATCAGCAACAGCCAGTGATGGGACAGCCAGTGAGGGTGGAGGAAATTCATAATGTCAGGCCATCAGGCCATTGGTAGCTTTTACTAAATGTTGTGAAGAAAGAAGGTGAAAACTGGACATAAGGCTGCCATTTTCAGTTGCATGCCAGTGTTTATTGTAATGTGTGGTCTTGCTTTCATTCAGCTATGAGCTGCTCTCTAATTCCCTATTCTACTTTGTCACTGGTGGAGCAAGGGATTTATCTCTCTTTCTCTCTTTCTCTCTCTCTCTCTCTCTTTGCAGTGTAAAGAAATTATTCAGTTTAACTTGGCTACAGAAGAACCTGGCTAAGTCAGCAAAGACAGATGCTAGAAATACTTACCACACTGGGCTACAATGCTAAACAATTAAGGAAAAAAAAACCCTAGGGGTGATCAGATGGTGTGTGGCTGACACACGTAGTTAAAATATGACTCCTAGACAATTAAAGAAAGAGAATTTCCATCTACAAGAGCCTACTTTTGCCCTTTCTCCCTTCACATTCCCAGCTACATGCTGAGTCCAAGGGAGATTCACAGAAGAAGGAATGGGGTCTTGAGAGATGCATAGAGGTAGCAGCAGCAACTCAAGAACACTTTTTGTGATCCCAGGATAGGGTGGACTGACTGACAGTATTGCTTGAACCAATTTTTTTTTAAATTTTAAAAATGTAATTGCTATGATTGTTAGCTGTCTTGAGCACCATTTTCTTTGTGTAAAGGGAGGGGGTACAAATCAGATGAATGAATGAATAAAACCATTTATATACAACAAGTGGTAAGGACTGGTTTTTCTGCCACCAAGAAGGGACCAAGCAAACCCTTCACTGAGCTGAGGTGGCATGGCATTAGGGTGCCAGCTCCCTCCCAAACCAAGACATAGGTGCTTCACAACTGCTCAGGATGTGTCAGGGGACTTTGACAGTGGGTAACAAGATGGCCATTGCTCCATTGCAGTTGAACTAACCTGAATTTTCCCCTCTCTAACCAGCCTCTAGCATGTTTGCATGAGAACACTAGTCTCAGATATTGATACAGTCTAGCATGCATATCTTAGCTGCCAGATAATATGGATAGTGGTGGTAGAAGTTGGTTGGGTCATTTGTAGGGGAGGCTGATGACTCCTATTTCGGTGGGGCTCCTAATCCATTGCAGGTTTTCTATGGAGCTTTATAGGAACTATCCATAGTGCTGAACTCCATCCCCAAAATAGGTTCACCATGGAGCACCATGGATAGCTCCTAAACTCAGAATAAAAGCTGCAATGGGCTAGGAGCCCCTCCACTAAGACTTTTCAGAAAGAGTACAACATGCAGGGCTATCTGCTGGCTGGAAGAGGTTAGGGTGGCTTGGATATATAGTACAGCACAACATTTATTTTATTTATCTAGCACTTGTACACTTTGCTAAGTGTACAGTATTTACCAACTGCCATATGGTGTACAGACAACTAAGGACACCTGCATATCCACACAGCTCTTCGCACACAGATCTATTGCCTTCATACCAATTTTACTAGGAATTACTCTTAGCCAATCCAGTTTGACCTGGAGTGAGGGGAGCCCAACATTCCCCTAGATTTACAGCTGTGCCTATTATACAGATTGTGTGAAGTATTTTGGACAAGCTCAGTGGTTGCCTGTTGTTTTATTTTATTTTAAAAATTGACATCACACAGGATTCTCAAGGTGGCTCACAATAAACAACTTAAACTCCCAATATTAATTATAAAGGCATAAGAAAATATCATAAAAACATAATAAAGACAAAATAAAAAGACTCGATAACCCACATAACATGCTTGGTTAGTAGTGATAGAGGTGGCAGTTATCACTACTCGGAGCACCGCCATTTCCTGCATGGTCTGACTGGTGATAGCTTCAGAAATCCCTCAGTGTCATCAAGGCTCCTTTCTTTATCTGGTCAGCTCTCTAATTTCATTTCAAAGGTCATCCCATTCTCCTTTGAATGTGCCAATTGCATTTCAAGATACCACTAATTAAGTTTAAACAGAGAAAGGGGGATTTGCTCTGGTGGGTGCAGACTCTGAAGAAATACTGTGGGATAGAATTTCATTTTGTTTGCTCACATTTATTTTAAGCCCTTCAGGCCTGCCTACAGGTAAATGGAAATATGGGGGAAATAGTCCTTTAGCATGGTGTGTGTGTGTGTGTGTGTTGCCTATACAGGCTTTATCCCAGCACCACAAGTTGACCATTTAATCCATGGGAAGTGAGGAAGGGGGTACCCTAACTCCCAGCAGTTTAGGCAGGGATAAAAGGTTGCTCAGATTGAACACCAGCCCAGCAAGGTAGGCTGACACCACCCATTACGTCCAGCCTGAGCCAGGGGACAGACCTTACAGGACAACCCTAAGGCTCATAAAACAAAGGCCCAAGCCAGCACCCTCTATTTCAAAGCCCTAGGTATGAACCCTTAAGCAGTAGCAATAACCCAGAAGAAAGATCTGTACTTTATACCAAGGCCAGTTGGAATGAAGCACACACATTCAAATATGACAGATGGTAAGTTTATTTACAAAAAAGGGGAAAGGGAATAACATACAAAGGAACCAGAGCAATATTTTGAAACAATACCTACAGGCCAAGAAGACAACAAAACTAACTAAACCTGTCTATATGTACCAGCATCACTGGTCTTCAATAGAAAGGACCTCATGAAGTGAACACTCCAAATAAAGAATCAAATAAAAGCTCACACAGCACGCCTCACTAAATCCTTCCGTCATCTTCTTCTCTCTGCAAATCTCAAAGGAATAGTAGAACTATTCCAATAAGAGCAAAAGAAGAGAAGAGCCATGCTGAATCAAAGCAACGGCTTATCTAGTGCACATTCTGTTACACAGTGGCCAACCAGCTCATCTTCGGTAGGAATGTGTGAGGATTTTGTTCGGGGGTGGAAGTCTGGCGAACTCACCGGGCTCAACACCCCAAACTCTGTCCGTCCTACCTGTTTGCAATTTGTTGGATTGAAGCAATTTGTTGGAGTGACTTCTGGGTTCCCGGCAGCACGTTATTTACGTAGAAAATGGTGTAAGACACACCAAAACTGACTGCAATTTGCACAAGTTACGCAAATTGCAGCCACTTTTGCCATATCTTAGAACACAATTTTCTACATAAAAAAATTTTCTACATAAAAAGTGTACTGCCAGGAGCCTGGAAGGCCATCAAGTGGCTCGGGTGGCATGGCAGCGCTTGCTGAGCACCCAGTGAGTTGGGTGGTGGGAAGATCGTTCACCACTAGTTCTGAGTAGGAATGAATGGGAAATTCATTTCAGTTCATTTTTTTTATCAGGATTTATCCAGTTCACACCTTCCAGAATTAATTCAGACGCGGACACAATCTGTGGTAGAAATCTGTTCTGTACATTTCCGAGCTTGCAGTGTGATTTGTGGGCCAAAAGAAAAGTGTTCAACAGCATGTGTACATTTCAAAAAATGCACATAGAGAAATGAATATTTTTGAAAAATGTGCACAAATGCTCTTTAGTCAATGGAAGAAGAATGTGCACATTTCAAAGATGTGCACAACTGGTATGTACATTTTGAAAAATATGCAGAAAAATACAGATGGATTTTCATGCGAAAGGAAAAACACACACACCAAAGCTTGCAATCTGATATGGACTTGACTCAGGATGAGCTTCAAGCTAGAATTTGGAGGACTTTGGCAAGCTCAAGTTTTGCTGATTCACATATTCCTAGTTCCAAGCAACTGGCATGCAGAGGGATACTGTTTCTGATACTGAAGGTAATGCAGGGCCACCATGATTAGTAGCCATTCATAGCCTTATCCTGCATGAATTTGTCTTACCCCCTTTTAAAGCCATCCAAAGCCCTACTCAGGCATTCAACAAAGGGTTAAAATCAACCTGTGAGGTAAAAGAGCACTCCAGCTTTGCCCCTTTCCTTCATTGCATGTGTTGCCCTCATCTCATGGAGGGCAACAGTCTCAAGAGGAGCACTTAGCCTCTGCATTCTGGCTAGCGTGGAGAGCCCCCAGGGATACAGGATGCTCTCTTCTTCACACTGTCACCCTCCACCAGTTGAGGGTGACAATGAGGGAGAGGGGTGGGGCTGGAGCATTCTTTCTCCTGGTGTGTTGATTTTAACCCTTTTTTGAATGCCTGAATAGGGCTCAAGTTGTTGGCCATCTTGTGGCAGTGAATTCCATAGTAGAAAAAAGCACTGTGTGAAGAAGTATATACATAAAGTTAGGGGTTTAAAAAAAATTTTTTTTTTGCATCATTTGCTTACAGAACAGCATTTGTCATTTGAATGGCCATTCCCCCAGTTTGCAGAGATCCTTCTGGATCGTCTGGATCTTCTTCACAATCCCTTTTTGTTTTAACTACCTTAAATAATGTCAGTGTCACTAGGAACCATCGCACTGCTCGCCCCTAACTTTGCATTGTTTATGAACCAGTTAAAAAGCACCAGTCCCAATACAGATCCTTTGGGGATCCAAGGGGTTGTCCTTGAAGATGGTTTAGAAACTTCAGTTGGTTCAGAGACCCACCCCTGAGGTTCAGAGGTGTTTGCCTTACTCAGAATGCAACTTTTGCATTACTTCCTTATTCCATTCCACACACCTTTCAAGGTGTTGACTTTGACCTATAAAACCCCAAACAGTTTTGCTCCTACATATCTTAGAGTGGCTCTTTCATCTTCCGTCATGGTTGTCTAAATTGGCAGAGAGCTCTTTCTAGATTGTACCACCTGTACATCAAATTAATCCAAACAGCTACAGCACTTAGAGGTGTTCTTGGAACAGGACTCCTTTCCTGCAGAGACTTGTCACAATTTGAGCCAGAGCATTTAGTGGAAGTGCTGTAGGACCTTTCTGGTTTTGTATGAAATATTAATTGGCTATTTTATCACATTGTTTTTAACATCCTGTTATCAGCCCCAATCGCTTGGGATAGGAAGTGTTAGCAACTGAAATCATGAAATATTACTGCTTCGGCTGCACAATGTTTTTGTTGGAACACAAAGATGCCTGTTTGGAACACAAATATGATCTGATATTTGTCAATTGGGCTTATGAATGAATTAACAAGGCTGGCACAATAGTGGGGGGGAAAGAATGGCTTAGGCACACAGGTCACAGTCTTCTACACTATGGTGAGATATACTCTGTTTCTATTTAAAGTATAATAATTATTTCTAAATTTGCATCTATACATAGTTATATGTAAATGTTAAGCAAATCACTATCCTCTTTTATTTGGTGATGCATTTCCTCTTTTTTAGTGATTCATAAATGGACACCCTAGTGTGGCATAGCCAGAGGTAGGGCAAATTTGTCCCCATGATCCAGAAGTACTTTACTGCTGGTACCTCTACAGTGTGAACAATGTGCTGGTCTACTGGTCTTTAACACAAGCCAGGCTAGATCAGATTCCATTCTTATACAGGTTCCATTTTCATATACATAAATGTGTTTACATTACACCACTCTTCCTTCTCCTCTCAAGATGTGCATAGACCTGCTGTCTGCTTAAACAGCTTCTTCATCCCCCCCCCCCCTTGATCAAACACCCTCTTTAGCACACAAGGGCTTTCATTCACCAAAGCAAATTGCACTGGCTTTGAGAGAAGAAGGGATAGCAGCCAAAAATAAGACAGATGAAAGGGGAGAATCACTAGAAGCTGAATATTTGGATTTGGTAGACGAAAAGAACTAGTATTTTATTCTTTCAGTGTCCTGAGTATCTATCACTCAAGACAGAACTCCTGCTAACGAGAATTTAATTCCTCAGCCATTGGAAAAAGTTAATTAATTTGTAAATATATTTCATCTTCTAAGTGACAGTCCTTTCCACTTCAGTCAGAGCGAGCGAGAAGCAGGGCAAGAGAAGGGACAAAAGGCCTGCAGCATCACCTGACATGACTTTCACTCCAGAGAATCAAAATGGCATAAGCCTGTTCCATCTCCTCTGAGCAAGAGCCTTGCAAAATGGAAATGTTTTGATTAAGGTGATGGCAAAGGGCACTTTCGGCACTCTTGAAGTGCTGTTCTTAATTGCTCATCTATTTGCAAGGGAAGGGGTTGTCTTCAAGCATTTGCTACTCTTTGTCATTGCTATTCATCTCATGAAAGAATTCACATGCCTTTTTCACACTACCTTGATCCTAAGATGCCTCATTTCCCTGTGCATAAGTGTCCTCATTCCAAAGAGGCTGGCTTTCCAAAAGATTTAAGCAGAGGTTATGCAATTTGTTTCCCTTATCTGTGTCCCAGGTGGCTCCCTTTTTGGCATGAAAAACTCCTATCTGGATGAAAATGTCTGTTATTACAGGTGGGAACTTTCTGTATATATCACTACCTTCTGAGGTGTAGTTGGAGGGAACATCTGAAAGGGTATTTTTGGTTGTGGCAGTCTGAAGGTGGCACTCTCTGCCTTGAGAGATGCAATTGTCCCTTCTTTCTCATTGTTTCATTGCTGGCTGAAGTCTTATGTTCTTTAAGCAAGCTTGTTTGAACCTAAATTTGTTATTGGCTTCCTATGGTTTGGACTGTTTTATTTGCTGTTTTTATATCTTATTATATTGTTTTATGGTTTAATTATTGTTCTGTTATATTATGATTGATGTTAGCTGCCACGATCACTTCTTTGGAATTGGAAATAGAGAATAGAAACCCCTTCACAAATAAATAAATTTTTAAAATAACAGCAAAATGTGATGGATTTCTAAACAACATTTCATCTGTAACCCACACTAGGTTTGGAGTTCAAGCATATGTGTGAGGTAGCACATGCAGAAAAATGGATATTCAAGAGCAGTTTTGTTTCAATTTAAAAAAAGAATCAACCAGAAAGAGAATTTGTAATGTAAATTGTGAGAGACCACAGGGACTCACAAGGATACTGACACTGTGTGGGGTGGGATGTACCTCCCAATCAGTTCCATGGCAGGCAACAGTATCTGGCCTGTAACTTCTCTACAGGCCACCACTGGCCCACTGGCTGAGCCATAAGGGAAGATAGAAGGCAGCTACAGGAGGATGGGCCTAACTGGAGAAAGCAGTTAAAAGGACAGGCACTGGAGAAGGGTGGAGTGGAACCAGGAAGAGAAGAACAGATGTGCTGAATCTGGGAAGTCCTTTGAACTTGATGGACTTCCTGCCTGCTTCTGATCCGATGATCAGAAGTGGGCCATGTCCGGGTTTTTCCGTGGACTTCCTCTCTAAGATGGGCCATGGCTTGTGCTTTAAAAAAAAAAGAATGCTAAGGAAATTTGTGCAAATCACACTATTTGCTCTATTTGCACAAATTAGAAGCCAGAAATTACATAGTTCTAGCGCAATGTACACAAATTGCACTAGAACTGCACAGTTTCCGGCTTCCAATTTGCACAAATAGCATGATTTGCACAAATTTCCTTAGTGTTTGTGGGGGAAAGATGCACATACTGCAGCCCATCTTAGAGATAGAAGTTTGTGAGCTGGCTCAACTTGCACAAAAGCGAGTCGGCACCAGCATGGGCTAACGAGCTGGAATCTGGGGGGGACAAATCATGAAAATCTGTCAGATTTTCATCCCCCTGTCAGATTCCTCACACATCCCTGTAACAAACAGAGCACAGTGTGTGTGTGGAGAGAGAGAGAGAGAGAGAGAGAGAGAGAGAGATGCTGACTTGGCAGGCTCCTCTCCTGCTAGACCCTGCTCCGGCCTTTCTGTGGGAGGAGCCACCTGAGAATTCACAGCTGATGTCCACAGAAAGTTACCTGCCCATGCTTGGAGTGGACTTAAAGAGGGAGAGGTTAGTGGAAGGGTCATGGTGCAAAACGCTATGTCCCTTTGAGTATCCACTAGAGAAACAAGAGGTGAAGGTTTCAGAAAACCTATAGGGCAGAGCTAGGCTAAGGGTAGCAGGTGGAGGCCAGGGACCTACAAGGAGGGGGGAAAGGTGGTGCTCTCTGTCATAGCTAAAGAAGTAAAGACTCTAACTTCGGTATCCCCTGAAGTGATTGGGAGGAAATCTGTGAATAAAAGCAGAGTTAAACCTACCTTGGTGCAGCAGTGGCTGGTGGCTCCAATGGCAGTGGGATGATGTATCCACTCCAGGTTTCAATCTGAGCTTTAAAGGAGCTATCCATGGTGCTGTACCTGTTTCGGGTTTTATCCTTGGGGAAGATAAAGCCTCCACTGCCTTGCTGTCTGCCCTAATGATATTTTTTGGGGAAGAAGGGTATAATGTGTCACACACACCCCAGAGAACAGAAAAGGGTGAAAATATGTGGCTTGTTTTGGTCTGCTCCTGCTTATCGTCCACATAGGGCAACAGATCTTTTCTATGTCCAGAAAGGCAGAAGGAGCATAGCCCACCTTATTGGAACCTTCTGGATGTTATCAACATTTCTGTGTTAATGTATGAGATGATGAGAAAGAAAAGAGAGAATCTGGCCAGCCAGGAACATCAGAGACCAAGTATTTTAGCTGCATGATATGTTAGAAGTTGTAGGGTGCCAATGCCATGAATTGTCTTAGTGACAGAGCATCTAACTTGGGAATGCATCACTAGGGATTTTATTGGTGGGAGATTGTTCTTCATTTCCTACTCCTAGCACGAAGTGATAGTGCTCAGCTACTCCAGGGGAGTATTCGGTGATCCTCCAAGCTCCTGTCAGTCTCCTGTGCTTGTTGCATTATCTACCTTAGTTGCCCTCTATAATCCTATTTCAAAGAGCAAAATACTGGCAGTGTTTTGATGGGATTTGAGTAATAAAAAAGAAGCAATGGAGAAGATGAAGTTTATTCAACAGAATTTTGCAATCTTCGTTTGTACCATAGGAAGAATGAGATTGGCTGAAATGCAACTTGTCTGGCATCCAACCTTTGCAAGCGCAGGGAACAATCCTCCCAGTCCACACAAATGAAATTTGTTTAAATCAACCTCCATATTTTTTGCCCAAAAGCTAGAACAAGAACTTGTGAATAACTTTGACAGTCTGAGGTTGCTGCAGTCTTAAGAGATCAAATGGAAAAACATCACATCCCACAGAAGAGCACCTGGACTACCTTCCTAGGACAGACTGGCTTGCTTCTATATTTCTTTAATCTGTATGCATTTATTGTATTTATATATTCAACATTTATACCTCACTTAGCCTGTAACCCAGGCTCGGAAGGTAGCCTAATAGCCTCGAATCTTGGATTTGGAGAATTTGAAGAAATCACAAGTGATGTGTGGTAATATAATATATCCCACAAATGGTATCTTCTCCACTGGTTACCATATTAGAGAATTGTATTTGGGTTTTTAAACAGTTATAGTTGCTTAAAGGTTTCACTAATTCTGCCCTTGAAAGCAGCTTCATTCATGAGTCAATGTCATAGTCTTCCAAAGCATTTAGCAATATACCATTTAAGCACTCTACAAGGATTATACAACAACAGCAAAGCTGCCTGGGGAAAGTCAGTGAAATCTGCTTATGTTTCGGATTTTGTAATATAATGTGATTTTATTGGGGTGACAGAAAAGCACAAAGAGCCATCAAGCCCTTCACACACAAAAATTAAAACAGCCTGTTCTAAGTCTTTTAACCTGAAAAATAGCTTAAATGATTCATAAAAATTGAAACAAATGTTTCATGTTGATGAGCCTTAAGCGAAAAATCTTTCAAATGGGAGGAATATTTTTCCATTGACTGCCAAAGGGGTGGGAAGGGGATTCAGAACAAGCCTTTCTGGTTGTATCTTTAAATTTGTAACATTGGGGATAGTCTTCCAAAAGCAATTATTTTGTTCATCAGTAGTAGACTGGGAATGCTGAAAAACAGATTCTATCTCTAAGCCTGTTGTAAAGTTTTATCCCATCTAGGGCCCAGTCCTCCTATGGCCTACTGACAATGTGGCCAAAAGCAGATAGAATCAGATCCATGGACATACACCAGCTCATATCAGAAGATAATATTACACCTGTATAGCAATTCAAAACAGGGCAATTGCAACACAGTAGCTGTGCCTGGGAGAACAGATGTCCCATATCATGTTTGGTAAATCATGTTTGGTATAAAGTAATTTTTTGTTGGTTTGTTTTTTACCTGTGCATTTTAGCCTTCAGTTTATGGCCACTGATAAGGTGACAAGAATCTCTTTGTTTTGCACAATTTATTATTGTCAGTTCATCAGTGAAGTACACTGATTAAGCATCTGTGTTGGGACAACTTTAATATCCCCCCCCCCCCATACATCAGTCTTGATCCAATAGTTCAGTGACCAGTCTTTGGTATGGCTTTGAATTAATCCTGGTTGAGAAATAAATAATAAAAGAAAGTTGAATGCAATCTCAGATAAAGTTTAGTTCAGGGGTCCCCAACCTTTTTTGGACCTGTGGGCATATTTGGGAATTTGAGAAACTGCTGTGGGCACCACCACAAAATGGCTCCCATGGAGGATCTGGCTAGTCACATAATGACTTCCGAGGGTGCCTGGCTAGTCAAAAGTGGGCAGAAGACTGAGTGGGGCCAGGAAGCAACTCTTTCCTCCTCTGGCTGCCTGTCAGCAGCTGATCCTCAGCAGGTGCAGGAACAGGAAGGAGAACCAGGTGCTCTAATGTTTCTCAAGCTTTTTTATTTTATATATAACTGAAAGGGGCAGGGAGTGCAGAGCTTCATGGGCACCATTGGAGGTCCCAGCGGGCACTGCGCTGGGGACCCATGCTCTAGTGCAACCCGAAAGGCTATTCTGCTGCAGGTAGATTGAAGAGTGTCGCCTCTCTGCACCACCAGATTTTTGTTGCACTAGTAAATAATCACCATGTCTTTTCCATGAATGGCTTAATAGAATGGTTAAACCAGTCTTCATGTGTGTTCATTTGTTTTGAAGAAGTATACGCTGCCTCTCAAGGCAGCTTATAAGTAACATGTTGCAATCATACAACCCCCGCCCCCAAACCCTCTCTCTCACACTCACAATCCAGCAGCCCTTTGGCTGAGGCCAGAACAGGCGTCCCTTGGGTTCTGCAGTCCTAGGGCAACTGGCAGTTGGAGCTGAGTGTTCTTTCTACCAGGGAGGGGGGCAGGCCTCATCCATCCTGCTCTGGCTGATGGATGAGGCCAGGCTGATCTGCCTCTTGCCATTATGTTCTTTATGGGGGATACAGGATGTCACCTCCCAGTTGCCCTAGGTCTCCTGGCCAATGGCAGAGGCCAGAGTGTGCTTCTCTTCATAGTTGTGTGTTCGCCCAAGAGCAATGTCACAATGTACTCCAGTTTCCACATGAATTGCTATGTAGCCTACTCTGTGTTGGTGGCTTCACCATATAGATTTTCTTTAAGGTATTAATTGCCCTGCAAGAGGCCCAGCTTATATTACTTTGAGCAGGGGTAGGGGAAGAGCCAGCGCAGTTACCAATCAAAAGGCTGGGGGACAAAGTACAAGGGGTATATAAACTGAGTAGTTATTCAGTGAGCTTCCCAACGGTGGTCTTTCTGAGGTAAACAAGGGACTGAACAACTCCCTGGAGCTGTTTGAGACCTACTGTACAACTCCCTGTAAGCAATGCTTTTTGTTCAAGACTTAGCCTGAACAATAAATGGATAGTTCTGATTTTCACATGATTTGCATACCTTTTGGTTGAATTCTCCCCTGTCGAATACACATTTCAAAATGGAAATTGAAGCATACCCCCCAAAAAAAAGTGGTTCTGCCAGATAAAAGCTGCATGTAATGTGGGAGTGGGGCCTAATTTGTCTTCTTAGTGGCTCTTTTTCACTTGTTCTCAAATCTGATATGAAAGGATAAAACATCCCTTTTAGTTTCCCCTTGTTCACACAACTTTGTATCTGCCACCCTCTGCAATTGTTTATTATTTAACTGGCTGTCTTATTTAACTCTGGAGAACACTTTAAGATGATGTCTGTACAAGTGCCGCTATATAAAATAACACATTTCACGCAGATCGCTAGGGTCGAGTTATATCTCAGTAAAGTTATTAGTGACATTTGTGTACTAAACACAGCATCCAGCCGCAAAGGAGAATGGCTGAGGTTTTTCTGCAACTTCAGATGAACAGGGGAAACTCACTAACAGTCTTGTCCTCCCTCTATGTACTTATGATTTGGTACAAACTAGAGATTGCATATAGTCAAAGCTGTCAGCCTTAGGAAAGTGGCTGTTTTGTCAATTGTTATTTTGGACCTTGTATAGCAGATGCTGATTGAATCTGTGCAGAAAGTATGCCAGTTTCATTACTTCAATCCAACATTTACACCCCATGTGGTATTCGGCATACTGCATGTACTTTATTTCAATCTGTGCTTAATACATCACATTGAATAAATCACATTGAAATAATATCAAAGTTTAGTGGGGTTAAAAACAACAACCCTCATTTCTTTAAGAAGGTGAAGTTGAGGTGAACAGTATGCATCATTATTGCAAGCGTGAAAGTCCTTGGCAGAGCACTTGATTAGCAAATACGTAAATACAATTCAATGCACTAGGAAATGTGAAGCAAGGTTAAGCAATCAAACTTCTCAAAGAATGGCACTTTATAGCCAAAACAACAAATACCCTTAACTCTTTCCTGAAGGCAGGCAGGTTCAATATGGCTTCTCCATGTACCTATTGAATGTTGCTGGTGCAGATGGGGAGGAATTTCATTTCAGTGAATTACCAAAATAAACAAATTTCTTCATATGCAAGATGGAAAGAAGCTGAGATTTCAAAAATCTGAATGGTTGTGAAAGCAAAACTGACAGTTTCATCCATCCCTATCTCAGGAGTCCTTGTTGGCCTCCTCCTTATCACTGTTCTGACACATTGTGAAAACATTTTATTTTTGCTGCTTTTTTGGATTTGGCATAAATAATTTCTTCTCCCTTTTTGATTTCAGTATCTACCTGCTGACTCATTTTAGTCATTTGGAGCACAATCCTATCTCCCCTGTCCTTGATGCATGTAAGCCTCTGATTTCATGCATCCAATGCATGATGCTAGGTGCAGTGATGGTGACCTTTGCCACCACACCTTGTGCCCTGAATTTCATCTAGATGGCCATTTTCTGCTGTCTAGATGAAGCTCTTTGGAGGGGGAGGGAAGGAGACTGGGGCACCATTTGGATATGGCATAAGCTGTGGGCCTCAGTCTCCTCCCCTCCTCCCCCAGCACACCCCTTTTCCACCTCCCCGAGGCTGACTGCAAGGGGGGCAGGGTGGGGGCTCGGCATTCGCAGTCCCAGCTCTGAGCTAACAGGACCTTGTAGCTGGGACTCCGAATAATTCCATGGCCCCCAGGAAAGGTCAGACAGCCACAGGATTGTGCCCTTGGTTATTTTGTTTAACTCTGTTTTATTTTTATATGTTGTTTTAATTGGTGTTCGCAAGCCACCTTGGGGCAGAATACAGAATTTTTAATTCATAAATATACATCAGGAAATAAATTCCATGTAAAGTTACTTGGTAGATTCAATGTCCAAGATGAAGAAAGGTTTTACAGAGAAGGCTTTCTAGGTTGTATTTACTCAGCTTTTTGTTTATAAAAACTTGAAAAGCATAAGAAGCTTGAGAAAGCTATCTCCTCTGAGAGTCTGATAGCTGGACTGATGCTGCTGCATTAATGATGAAGCTCAAATATGTATAATTTAAGGTATTCTCCATCTCTACTTCTCCTATCATAAAAGAAAAAAGTGATGGGAAATACCTTAAATTATGCATTCTTGTGCAGAATTGTGCTTTGGATTGAATGTGGAACATCTTAAGGAAGATTATGCATGTTTCCCCCGCGTTTTTACCAGTCTTCAGGTATATATTTCAAAAGACCATCTAGCAGTGTCAGATGATCAGGGTTGGGCAATGTGTGGCCCCCCAGATGTGTTGTTGTAAAATCCCCATTAGGTCTAGCCAGTGTAGCCAATGGTGATGGATGATGGTAGTTGTAGGACAAAGAATCTGAAGGGCCACAAGTTGCCTACTACCCCTGATGGAGATGATAGTAGCATGGCTAGTTCCTCTTCATTCAGTAAAACCCTTCTGAGCCACTTGGGTGGCTTTCAAGATGGCAATTTCCCCTCGCGTCTTTGTTTTTTACCTGTAGTACCACACTCAAGAAGTTCTGTCAGACAGTACTGCTTGGTCACACAGTAGTGTGCCCCTCCCAACACAATAAATGAGGGGAAAACCTTTCCATGGGAGATAGCTGCATTCTGTTCTCAAGGGAACACATTCAGGAGTAGAGGATCACACGCCCTTCATAGCACTGGAAAGAAGGGACTGGAGGACATGAATCATCCATAAAATGGCGGGGCATACTTGGGCAGGAGGGGCTTAACCTTTCTCATGTCCCCCAAATTATTTTAGGAGCTTGACTCCCCTCAGATCACTCTGCTTTGTGTCCCTTCCTTTCATGAAGTAAGATATGTTAGGATGCAGATCAGTCTTTTCTGTGGTGGTGCCTATGGATTGTAATCAACTGGTGTCTCTCTGCCAATGGAAGGCTCTTTGATTCAGAAGATGGTCTTCCATAAGCGTAATAGGGAGGGAAGTGATTTTCAGTTATTCCCTCTGCCCTGCAACCCTGCACAACATCCCCCACACTATTCTGCAGGGCCTCAACTTTCCAGAACAGATTTGGGCAGGTACAACAGGTAGAATAAAAATATTTTAATTCATAAATATACACCAGCAAATAAATTCCATTTAAAGTTGCTTGGCAGATTTGATGTCCAAGATGAAGAAAGGTTTTACAGAGAAGGCTTTCTAGGTTGCATCTCGGTGGGGAGGGTTAATCACTGAAAAGTACATTTCTCCCTGTTCTACTGATAGAAGCCTTGACTAGATCAAAGTACCTATTGTTAGTGGAGGAATACCAATTGGATACAACAGTATGTTATTTTTATATATTATTTAAACCGTATCTACTTGCCTTTCCATTATTAAAATAATGCTGCCGCTGAAACTTGTAATCATTAGGCCCATAGTAGAAATTGAGGCTGTTCACAATTCTCATGTGTATGATGAGTCCTGACTCTGATCCACTAAAATTATATCAAGATAAATTACAAGTCAATTTCTCTTTTCTGTGCCTGTGCAGCCTGCATGGTATGACCAAGCAGTGAAATTTACTCAAGGAAATGCTCAAGGGAATGCTGTTGGCACATGTTCAGAATGATTTTACTTTGACCCTTAAGGGCACAGTCCTATGGGTTGTGCCCTTGATTAACATAAGCACCTGAACTTGGAGGCTTATGAGCATCTTATGCAGGGTGGAAGAAGCAGCAGAGGCGATCTTCACCTCCCCATCCTCCTGCCCTGCATTTTTCTGCTAGACAGGCTTTTTTGCACAATTAGGTAGGGCACGTTAGAGGGGGAAGGAGTGAGGCAGGAGAGGCCTCTGGATAACTTGTACCCTGACCTCTCCAGTCTCCTCCCCTCCCCACCCACTGAAATGCCCCCTTCCCCAAGGTCAAGTTCCTGACCTCAGAGTGCAGCTGACATGGTTCTTTCTATGCCAGCTCTGAGGGGGAGGGGGATGGAGCCCTGATTTCCCCCTCTGAGGTTGGAGTGCTGTCTCCAACCTTGGATTAGGGAATCCAAAATACCCTATGACCCTTCAGACACTTTCTAGGGGTCATAGGATTGCTTCCTCCATTACTCTTTGCCAAATAAACCAATCACCTTAAAAGTTTGGATCCCAAACTATACAGCAACCAGTCATGTTGGAAGAATCCAACATGGTGATATCTATCCACCATGTTACTTTGCATAATGGCCAATTAGAAAAGGATGTGGCATGATGCTTGTGATGCATGGGGGAGTAAAAAGACCATTTAATTAAACATGCCATGTTACCAATGTGCACTTCATACAGGGAAAGAGAGCCACTGTGGTGTAGTGTTTAGAGTGTTGGACTGGGACTCAGGAGATCCAGAGTCTAGTCCCCACTCAGCCATGAAGCTCACTGAGTTACTTTGGGCCAGTCACTGACTCTCTGCCTAACCTATCTCACAGGTTGTTGTGAGGATAAAAAGGAGGGAAGGAGGAGGAGGATTCTTGGTAGGAAAAAAAGGTGGGATATAAATTAATTAATTAATAAATAAGTGGCACTCATTCAGACTGTTCCACGCTATGGAATCATCTTTCCAATTCCGTTCCCAGGAAACCAACCAAATCACTTCTCTTCTTGCCCTTTTCACCATTCAGTTAAGGCTTTTTCTTGTTCTTGGTGGTGGTGGTTGTTCACCAAGGTTTTTAATTAATTTCCTGGTTGGCCACTGTTTCTATGGTGTTATCTTTTGACAGTTGGTGTATTAATCTTGCTTTTATTGTATGAATTATTCATTTTATTAATCTTGATTATATTGCTACTAAGTTGGAGCCTGATTTAGTCATACTTAGAATAAATTCATTGAATTAATGGAACTTAAGTTAAACATGACTACCTTAGGTCCCATTTATTTCAGTGGGTCTATTCTAAGTATGACTAAGTCTGTAAACCCCCGGATTTTTAATTGCAAATTGTATGTTGCATATCATAGACCACTTCAGGTAATTCATTAGAAAGACAGTTTTGTTTTGTTTTTAAATGGAACATTTTTACACATTGAAGTGGCTATGGGATGGATGCTTATCACAAGAGATACCACAGATCTGGTCCATTATGTGTCCATATTTTCAACAAATATCTTTGCTTTTCACTAGTCCTTCATTTCTCAGGCAGATGGAGTCTCACACGTTTCTACAAAGCAAATACTGCAAGAAGAACCCTCTTTCTTCTATTAGATAAAACCAACACATTTAATGTAATTGGTAATCACTTGCTATGTTTGCACTAGGACATGAGAATAGTTAGCACTTAGCAGAATTTTCTTATAGTGACAGTTCCCCCTTGCCAGTTGAGTAAGTCTTAAAATGTACCTACAGAATATCCAATTGCATTCCTTTCAGTGGGAAAATTTTGTTTGAATGATCAGTAAATAATTTAGAATTTACACCTCAAAATAGTTACAGAGGGTTTTGTTGTTGTTGTTTGCTTGTTTGTTTAAAGGAAGCTTAGGTTTCTGCAAGCTTGTTGATGCTCTAGTTTTAGTTAGATGACTTTAAGAAGCAAAAACCTTTCAAAATTGGGAATGGTAGCTAGAGTTTAAACAACAGAACTGTTTTCCTCTTGAGTAGCTTTTCAGAGGAAGTATATTAATCCAGGGCAGAGGCTGCCAACATCTTCAGACCTTAGAGCCACATTAGGAACTTATCATGAGCAAGAGGGATGCAGCCAATTTGCTTGTTCAATTTGCCTATGATTACTAAAAAAAAAATCCTAGCAGTAGTGAATGCTAAACTAACTGTACTAGAAAAACTTTGTTTCATCAGCTGAATGTTTCAGCTCTTGGTCCTGCTAGCCTATGCTCCAGATTATACCATCTGCTTTTCTTAATGACCCCACCCCACCGTATCCCTGCTACACCAAACTCTTTAAGCGATATTGGCTTACATGTGGCCAAAGGGAGGATAAAAGGTGTTCTACATTATCTATCATACTGCCCGTTATATGATGACTCAAGTACCAGATTTCAATTAATGTTTCTACAGAGTTTTCAGATTTTTTTATGAGATCAAGTTAAATATGTCACCCATAGAATATCTATACACTTGGGGGTTCCATATCATGACTAGTAGTCATTTGAAAACATATCCTCCACTAATTTATTTGTCTAATCCCAGTTAAGGCTAATGACTATCACTAAGTTAATGACTATCACTACATCTTGTGGCAGGAAATTCCACAGTGTGATGATGACCTATTACGGTTACAAATTATAAATTTGAACCACCACCAGCAGTATATTACAGGCACACGCACACACAGATGCACACATACACACACGCACGCACACACACACACACACACACACACAGGCTACATAGATTTCATAGATTTCATAGATCATAGAGTTTGAAGGAGCCTACAAGGCTATCAAGTCCAACCCCTTGCTCAATGCAGGAAACTAGAGGAGGGGTCTCCCATCCAAGTAATAACCAGGCCTGACCCTGCTTAGCTTTCCATGCTCAGACAAGCTGAGCCAGCGTAAGCCACAGGCCTGTATCATGGTTGGTATGTGGGAGTTAGGTCCACTAACTTCTCTGCTTTTATCAGCTTCTCCAGGGAAGCATCTTTGGCTTCAAAGGAAAAACTTGTTCCCTGAGGGCCAGGAGCGACTTACACCAAGCACACACTCAGAACTTCTGTCCATCTGGGAGATAGCTATACATGTTCCACTCAGTGCAATACACTGGATAGCTCCAAGCCCTGCTGGCTTTCTACCTTCATAGCTGCTTAAAAAAAAACAAAAAACATGTTATTATTTGGTTTGTTTACCTGAAAAACTAAGTTATTTAGTAGCAGGAGGCAGGGAAGGCCCAACTGTTCTGGCCTCCTCACAATGTTACAAAAGTCTCATGAGTGTTTAACTCATGTGCGTGCTTCACTTCTTTATACCCGTCCTTCAGGCATTGTCCCTGGGGCTGAGATGCTTACTCACTGGGGGCTCTCCTCATGCTCAGTGAGTTTGTTTAAGAGAGTTTTTTAAAATTATCCAGCTTCCTGACTGGTGCATCCTCTAAGCCTTCTGTGAGAGAGTCCAACATGGAATGATCTGTTGGGGAAGAAACTTGTCTCCAAACGTTACCTGGGTCTATGGATGTAGTGAAAATTTTACTTTAAACAAGCAGGTCTGTTAATGCTATGAACAGCAGGTTGACTATCCATATATTTTCAATCCTTTCTTCCATATTTCTTTGCTGTTTTATTTCACTTATTAACAGTAAAATAAACAGTGGTATATATGTAATCATTATTCACACAGAGGACTGCAAAGTCATCACAAAATGACACAAATACATAGCATTCATGGAGAACTGACAGCTAGTGCTAGCAACATATACAGTCATGCCTTGGATTGAGAGCATAATTCGTTCCGGAAAGGTGCTTGTAATCCAAAACACTCTTATATCAAAACGAAATCCCCCCAAAAAAAATTGTACAGAGATTTTTAATTTAAGCCGTACTACAGTACTTGTATTGCAAGACGACGCTTGTATATCAAGTAAAAAAAAATTAAATAAATATTAAAATTTTTGCTTGTCTTGCAAAACGCTCTCAAACCAAGTTACTTGTAATCCAAGGTATTACTGTAGTAAAAAGACAAAGAGAACGGTAACTGGTTTGCTGTGGTTGTGTGAATTTTCCTTGGCAAGAACCTACTTCAGCAGATGCATGAAGTGTGCTGAGAAGGTGGTTGGATGCATGCATACATGGGCTGAAGAATACAGTGAGTTGATAGGATGAGATATAAAGATAGCAAGGGCCTTATCTTAAGGTCTGTGTGCCTAGAGATAAGCAAAGTCCAGCCAGGTCTGTGACATAGCTTGTGACAGGCTCCCATGAAGTCTGAGACTGACAGAAGTAAGGTGATGGTCACATGAGCCAGTGGCAGGAGGAGGTGTGGTTGTGAATGGGCAGATGGTCGAAACAGGAAGCAAGAGCTAGGGGCAGGAGGTGTAGCCATGGACAATGGGAAGGTAAGATATTGGATGAGGCAAATAGAAAGAGGCAAAAGGGCAGTTCTTGGGGGAAGTTCATATACAGAACACAGTGAAGTCCCTGGTTCAAGACTGGCCAGCCCAGAAAACTTCAGCTACTTCAAACACAGTAGTTTGAACCCCCAAAAAAAATCCAAACAGAGACTCCAACTATGGAAATCCCTTTCTTGGAGAGTGTTTGAAGAAATAAAGAAAAAAAAAACCCTAACAATTTTTAATAGAAATGTTGGAACAGCTTTCTGTCTGGGATGCTGTTGGTGGCCATGACTAAGAGTTAAGCTGCTGATTTTCTGAGATTCATTTATGTATTATTTTTCCTTTCTTTTTGATGAGGAATGTAGAAATGTTAATGGGTATTATTTGTTACATCGCCTAGAAATAACTGTATTCCTAACTAAATTAGCAATTAACCTGGAAAGTGGGCTGTGTGACTGATGGGGGATAAAATATTGAAAGACTTTGCTTTCAGAACTGCATCTGGAAAATTGGATCTCAAGAGCCTGGAATTTGCTAAAGGTTCAGTTTGTTTGTTTGTTTTTAAAATGATGTCTCCATGCTCAAGAACATGAAGGTATCTGAGCACAAAGGTCAAG
Source organism: Shinisaurus crocodilurus (assembly GCA_021292165.1). Classification (NCBI taxonomy): domain Eukaryota; kingdom Metazoa; phylum Chordata; class Lepidosauria; order Squamata; family Shinisauridae; genus Shinisaurus; species Shinisaurus crocodilurus. The sequence goes on along the minus strand of CM037878.1, from coordinate 255,229,349 downwards.
TATAATCACTTGATCACTTTTATTATGGATTCCGCATAGAATGGGAAGGAAGAGCAAAGTGACTACCCCTGGAAGGCCAAACTAGTTGCTCCTCTTCATAGCTTATGGCAGAACATACTTAGGTCTTCCTGGACCCTGATCTGTCAAAATACAAAGCAGAGATTGTTCTGTTCTTTGAAGAAAAGACTAGGTTTCCCTCACAGAGACTCTGTAGCCTTATCCCACATTTTCCCACATTTAAAGACATCGCATTGGGGCGTTTCCTTTCTGCCTCTGAGCTGATTTTTTCCAACCATGTTGTGGTCCCCTATTTTGGGGGAAGTGGAGAGGAAGATAAGGTGTGTGTGTGTGTGTGTGTGTGTGTGTGTGTGTGTGTTTCCCAACCCGACAGTCTGTTTCTTCAGCCATTACGGACTCATTAAAAATATCCAGTGCTTGCCAGTGAAACACAGGCAGCATCTGAGCAGCATCACAGCTCTTAGGGGAACTACCATAAAATCACATGTTTGAGCAGAAAGCAACCTGCAGAAGGAAAGTAATCTCCCTCTGCCTTTAATGTTGCCTTAAAACATGCCATTTGAGGTAACCTTATTAGGAGGGTGCATCTGTTTCAATAGAAGCCAAGGGGGCTTCCTCTTCTTTTGTGTTATTGTCCTGAAAAGAGCTATTTGTCCAAATCAAATACATTGTGGAGAAAGACCCAGTTTTAAAGACCTCCCCCAAATAAAGGCTGCTTTAATCAGTTACTGGTGTGTGATGCCAATTACTTCTCTACAGGGGTGACCTTTTCATCTCCTAATGACATTTTGGAATTCAGTCACCCTAAGAACTCAGGAAGCATAAGCATATCATATGTTCAGTTCTATCTTTCTTTTTTATTTCTTTTTTGGCACCCAAAAGACCTAATATATTCATGTCCTAATTAGGAGTATTTTTTGCATAATAATGAGCTCCCGGAGGAGAGGGTTTTTGGGTACGTGCGCATGAACTATTCCAACACATTAACTAGAACAAGTGTTTCTTAATTTTCAAGTATTGAGCTAGTTATTAGCAGTATTTTATATCATTTAAAATGGAAATTATGTAACAAGTTACCCCAGAGGAGACTGAAAATGCTTGTTTTTTCCTTTCCTTTCCCCCCCTTTTTCCAATGAGTTTGGAAATGAATATGCAACGTGAACTTTGAATTTTTCATATTTCAGATCTGCAGTTCCACATTAAAAGCAAAACCCTTTCTTCATTCACAATCTGTGCTTTTGAAGTTTACAAAGTGGGATTTCAGTCTGGGGCTTTGTTAGTTAGTTAGTTTGTTTATATATTAAAACACCTTTAAAAAAATAAAAGAAATCATGCCTTTCTTAAAGGCAGCTGCAACTCAAAAGTGGTTTACAGTAATAATCAAGACAGAAAATGAAATAGCATTATCTCTATAACATTTTAAACAATTGAGTAAAATTACATTAAAACCCATAGAACAATTTCAAAATTAAAATGCAGAACATGTACAACAAGTGTACATAAAAGAGAGTTTTGCCTACATAAAACATAGCTACTGGTGGGCACACATGCCGCCCCTTAGGGAAGGTATTCTAGAGGACTGCAAGTACAGTAGGAAAGCCCTGTGCAGATGATACCTGCCATGTATGGAGAGTTGGAGGCACAGAAGCCCATTTCCCATCCTGGCAAAATGGTTTTGGTGAGAGCAGTTTTTGTGGACAGGAAAGATGAGGATCACATCCCTGCATGCCTTGCACGTGGGGTGGGGTGATCGGGGCAGAGCCAGGGCCTTTAAAGGCAGGCTCCACCCCAAGCTCGGCTTCTTTGCTTCATGGCTCCACCTACCCTCTGTATACTAGTGCAGGATTAGCCAGTTGCTCTTTTCTGGGGGGCTGAGTAGGTTCACTGTTTGGTGCTGTGTACAGGTTTTGGTTTTTTTTCACCTACTCCGCACTGGGATTAATCTGTTTTAGGCGTGGCACTGTTGTTAATTAGGTGGTTTGGATGCTGGCAGGATTGTGTGGGAACTTTAGGTTAACAGGTTTCTGTGTGCACTCACAGGCACCTCATGCTTGGGCTGTGCTGCTCTTGAGCTGCGATACGGTTTGCCTTTGGGACCAACCTGCCTCACCTACTCAGAAATGTCAGGGACCGGGTGGAGGCCTCCACCCGGTCCCTCCTTCACATCTCCGAGTAGGTGCAGCAGGTTGGTGAGGCAGGTAAGGGAGGTCCCCCTCACACTGAGGAATAGCCTAGGAAAGAGGGTGGGCATCAGCCTGCCTCCTGACCTGAGCAGAGTGGCTCGCCCACAAGGCAGGCTAGTTGCCTGCAGGGGGTTATTTAGTTATTCCCACACTTGGCATGTGCAGATCCTGGGAAGGGTGATTTAGCCTGTGTTAAATAAAGAAGCCCTAGTTCACCCAAGCTCTGGTGTCTGACCCTTTATTTCCACTGTTCCTTCTCCACCCGCAAGAAGGCATCCCTGCCTGCCTGAAGAGGGTGCATAGCACAGTCAGTGGCAGGCAGAGCGCATGTGTCTAGGCAGAAGGACCCAGATGTAAACTCCCAGCTCCAGTTTAAAGGATCAGGTAGTAAGTGATATGCAAGACCTCTTTTTTAGGCTCTCCAGAGCTGTTGCCGGACCATACTGGGCTAGACAGACATTGTTTGCGCTGGTTTAAGGCAGCTTCCTATGTTCCTCCGAAGCTCTTGTATGAGGATCTATGCTTGTACGAGGAGAGGTGCTCTCAAAGGTAGGCTGGCCCAAGACCATCTAGTGCTTCAAAGATCATACGCAGCATCTCAAATTAGGGCCAGGAACTAGTTGGTAATAACTTTAGAGGTTCCTGGTAGGCATGAACAGATATCTGCATTAATTAAAATACCAACCACAAAGCAAAGCAATAAATCCAACATATGCTCTCTGCCACCAACATTACACTTGTAACAGTAGGATATCCTGGTGGTTGTCATGGCGGCGCAGAAATCCTCAGCTACTCCCAACAAGCTGAGCTCAGAATACATCATTTTAGGAGAGGGAGTCTGCCATGTAGCAAGAGTACCTTGCATTTTATTTTATTTTATTTTTGTCTGTAAGAGGTTTACCAACATGGTACGACTCCATGCCACATCATATACTGTACTACATGCCAAAAGTAATGAAAAACAAAGTGAGCAAATGAAATAGTGCTGCAGTAGTTAAATGCAGAATGCCTGAAGCATAGAAAGTACACAGACTATATTTTTAAAAAATATATGATAAGTTAAACACTGAGACAAATAATAATTGGGGGTGCTATTTATTGATTACTCGAATGGAGATCTGTGCAATGCTGGGGAGTATAGAGTCATTCCAGAGAAAGCAAGCCACACCAGGTGCCATTACAAGCAACAGAATTTGAGCAAATTACCATGGATATAACATTAGTCCCATTGGTTACAACAATTGGACTGGGCCCCTGTAATTTCTTCTGGATTATTGCTATCAAAGTGGTAGTTGTTGGACATCTATTTTGACTCTGCTGTTTTAAAGAATAACCACCTGCCATACCTTGAGTTTGGAAAGTTGCTTAAAATGAAATGTGTGTGTTCATTCCCTTGCACAAAGTATGTTATTTAATTATTCTATTTGTAATACATAGATCACATATTTCTATTCAAATATGATAGCAAGGTATCAGAACTCATTTCAACTTTGAATTTGAAATGGTCAATGTATTTCAACTGTTTTCTTTCTTACTTCCTGTAAAATAATAAAAATAATAGTAAGAAAGAGTTCCTAAACTTTTTCCAACGGGCAATGAAATTACCTGCTTGAACAAGGACTCTATTGATGAAAATATATGCATTTACATTTGGCATAATAGGCAAATTTAGTGCCCTATAATTTGCAAGTCCAGATCTTGCTCCCCTTCTTACTCCTCTGCTGCCTTCTTTGAATTTTCAATATTGTTTGCATTCAAATGTCCTTCATTGACTGCCTCTTGAGCTACTCCCCTTTCCTCCTTTCAAACACATCTTCCATTACCCTATTCTGCATCCCCCTTCCTTGCCATTCTGGCTCCCTCCTTCTGTAAGCAGGATTAATTCTTTTTCAGAAGCTTCTAAGTGCTCTTGAAAGAAAATCGAGGACCTTGCTAACTTTTGCCACTCAAAATGTGACCCCCCCCTTAATTCAAATCCCTAGTAGTGGCAGTCTTCCATCCCTCCTGTAAAATGGCATGATTATCATCTGCAATCACCGCTCCTTATCTTTGACTTTTGACTGTTTCGTCTAGCTTTCTTCAAAATCTTTTTTCGTTTCCTCCTCCTGGTAATCCTTCAGCATTCTTGCAGAATAATTCCACCCATACTTATATTTTTTTCCTCCCCCACCATAGGGCCAGTATAGACTACTCCTAAATACATAGCATCTGCCTGAAATATCTCTCTCTCTCTCTCTCTCTCTCTCTCTCTCTCTCATATCCCTGACCATGCAAGCCACTAATGCTGCATGTCACATCTCCTGTATACAGGATTGGGCTGTTTACATGCTGCTGCAACCAATCTGGTTGGCGGTAGTGTTCAAAGCAGATTAATTCTGCATGTGGTCATATGCAAAGAGATTGGTATATGCACTGATTTCAAGAAGTGATGGGTGAACGTTTCATAGATTTCATAGAGGGGTCTCCCATCCAAGTAATAACCAGGCTTGACCCTGCTTAGCTTTCCACGCTCAGACAAGCTGAGCCAGCATAAGTTGTTGACTTGGTATTTTACAAGCTTTCTCAGTGGTCTGGTATTTTACCAGCTTTTTAGCAAGCATTCCAGAAATCTCATCTATTTTCTTAGGGGCGGGGGGATGCTTTGGCACAGATCTGTCTGAATGATGATTTGTGTCCATAACTTAGATGAAAAATAGATGAAATGTTGAGGGATAGTTGAAAACTGAATACATCACTGATGTGCAGAATCCCATTTTACATTTCTAAGTGGTGAAGAACTTCTTGGGGAAATGACACTCTATTCATAATGCATCCAAGCATTAAGAGCTGGACAAATTTGTATTATGAACTAAGTCATCATGAACTTCAGCATTATCCTTAATTTTTTCAAGTGACATGTAACCAGGGGTGCTGTGACTCTGCACTCCTGCACTACCACCCCTGTACTCATCCCATTCCAAACACATGCCTTCCTCTTTCTCCCTTGGTTTAAAGGGAGGGTGGCCACGTATGAATCACCGCCCCCCAAAAAAGAGGACAAAAAGAAGATACCAATCTGCATAAAATGTGTATATGCTAATTTATATGTATAGATACAAATTTATAAATAAAAATGATAATTTAAATAGAAATACAGTACATCCCATCATTGCATGGAAGACTGTAAGCAGTTGACCAGTTTGCCCAGTCTGCTGTCCAGCTGCTAACTGTTGATGGGCAACTTCAAGGCCCAGCTCTTTCTTCTATTGATTTTTTATCTTTATAACAGACATGGACTAGCCATCCCTTCAAATAAAGCACACCTACAAACTAGGGGACAGTCCTCTGGCAGCCCTTCAAGTAGAAGACTGCCTTCTATAAAAGGACACATGGCCACCCTATCTGAAGGACAATCACTTTTTTTTTCAAAGCATAGATGACAGCTGGCAGTATTCTTCATGACCCAACTTTACATTTTTTTAAATCAATAGCTGTAACTCAAATATATCTCAGCGTGACTATAAAAAGATGTAACTTACTAACGGTGACTGAATAAACAGTAATATAGTGCCCAGCATAAGGACACTATTTATTTGATCATTACAAATTGGAATTTCTGAACTTTATTCCCTCTGATTTCCACTATCTTTTCTATGTTTCAGATTCTAGACTTTCCCCCTCCTTGGTAAATAACAAAAGGCCAGGGAGAGGGCAATTGAATCTGCTTGTGTGCTCTGCGCAAAATTTTTCAGCGTAGCTGACTAGCCCTTTCTTTGTCAAATATCTCTGCTTTCCAGCTGTAGAGCTCATCCCAGTCTTGACCTGTAGACCTGCTCTCAGTCCTGCTTCACGTGCCTTGGCACCTTTCCCAAGGCACGCATCTCCCAGTCTAGTGCAGCACACACCTGCTGATATGCCCACTGACAACTCCCGTGTAATGACTCAACCAAAGACCGGACATTTCCTTGTGAAACCTAACCTTAATTGCAGGTCTTCAGAGGTAAAACAGTGCGGCAACCTTGTACCATGTGAAACTCTTGGGAAATGTTTGTCTAGTTATTTGCTCAGGCCTCATTATCTTGTTCTGTCTGCCAGCTTCGCTGTATTTACACACACATCAAACCTATAAGGTAGGGAAGTATTAATATAGCCAATCCTCAGACAAGAAAAATTGAAGCAGAATTCCAGATATCATACTGAACTGGAAGCTCCCTGGGGCAGATCAGAGCAGAAAACTGGTGCGATGGTTGCTTCCGCCACCCCCTTTCCTCCTCTCAGTTTGTACATAGGGATGTTGGGGAAATCTGCAATGGATTCAGATGAGTTCAGATTTATTTCTATGAATTCAACCTGTGGATTCTGCAGCAGACTGACTTTTCCCAAGTTGCATGGATTCCACAATTCACTGCGGACCTTTTTTTAAACTTTTTTTTTTGGGGTGGGGATTTGTGCAAATTCACATTTGCACTAATTTGCATTTACGCAAGTAAGATGAAATTCTCGTACATCCCTAAAAAAAATCCTATTCTGTCAATGAGCAGACAATGGAACGAATGATGCCTGACAATCAATGAAACACAGATGGAATGGATTTAACCAAATCTATACCTCCCTAGTTTGTAGCTATATCTTCTTTCTTATTTCACCTCATTTCCCTTTTGCTCTCTCACTGCTCCAGCCAACCTAATCTTCTATCCGGCCCTTTTGACGTCCCATTACTCCCATGTCCCACTCTCTTTGTCAAGCCAGTTCCCTTCCCTCCTTCAAATCCATTTATGCTCTCACTATTTTTCTTTCTGGTACATTTTTTTTTCTGGGAGGGAGAAAAGGGGGGAAGCAAAAGCACTGCAAAGAAAAGTCCTTTATCTGCTACCACAGCTTGTCCAAAGGGGTTCTCTGACAGAGCTGCTGGCTTCTGAGGAACCTTGACTCATAAAGGATTCTTTAACAGCAAATCATTCTCATCATGATGCTGGACCTGGAATCATAGAGTTGGAAAGGACTTTGATACTCATCTAGCTCAATCGGCTGATTTCATAGATAGATCATAGAGTTGGAAGGAGCCTACAAGGCCATTGAGTCCAACCCCCTGCTCAATGCAGGAAACTAGAGGAGGGGTCTCCCATCCAAGTAATAACCAGGCCTGACCCTGCTTAGCTTTCCACGCTCAGACAAGCTGAGCCAGCATAAGCCACAGGCCTGTATCTGTACTTATATTGATACAGATCAATGCAGGATCTGTAATGTAGGCTGCAGCTATAGCATCCCTGACAGATGGCTGTCCAGCCTTTGCTTAAACACCTCCAGCGAAGGAGAGCCTGGCACTAGGCCATCTCTTCCACTGTTGAATAGCTCGTACCATTAAGAAGTGTCTTCTAATGTTTAGCTGAAAACTGCTTCTCTGCAATTCCCACCCACTCAAAATGGTACCCTGTACTCATGACTCCTTTGTCAGTTGCTTGTCTTGGGGCTGCTTCTCACATACTCACCTGGATATTCTGCAGGTTTCGGAGTTCCAATTTCCCTAATCTTGTTTCTGAAATGGAACCAAAATATCAGGATGGAATTCCATTGCACCATGATTAAGTTTCTACACTTGTTACATCGCATTTTGCATGTGCAGTTTTCCATTCTTTCAGGGCTTCTCTACATTGGGCTTTTAACCCGCTACTGGGGCTTCTTCTTCCAGATTCTTTGCAGGATTCAGATTGGCTCCTTTACATACTTTTTTCCGGGGTGGTGGTGGTGGTGGTGTCACTCTATATGTTCCATTTACACAGCCACAAGGTGGTGCTGCAGTATAGTGGAATTGCGAAATACAGGGCCAACTTATAGCATTTTATAGCGTACTATCCCTCTAATATCTCACTATCCTCATTCTAAAAAAGCTGTGGAAATGCTCAGAAAGCACGGAAGAGGCCCTGGAGGATGACGATGTTGTGTACAGCTGTGAAGGATTGAGGCCTACACAGGCTTGAGTTAGGTTGAAGCCTGTAGGCCCAAACACCTCCTGATGGGAGGGGGGCATTCGTGAGTTTCCTTTCCCCCCAAATGGAGTTAAAGTCACCTTTTCCCCTTAATAGAGTTAAGTTTAGTTTCCCCAGTTTGAGGTCACAAGTTTGTAGCCTTCTAGTCCTGGTGGGAGAATATTTAAAGAGGTGTGGTTGTGCTGCAAGAGTGTGGAAGAGAGAAGCTGTGTGGAGGAGAGGAGCTGTAGGCACCTACGCAGAGACAGACAAAGAAGCAGAGACTGAATATCACTGAAAAAATGCAGAACAGCCAGGGCTAGGCTGGGAAGGAATCTCTATTAAGGTTACAGGTGAAAGAGTAGCTAGAGAGAACTGCGTTATTATTTCTTTTATTTCTATTATGCCTGCTTTTTGAAAGTATACAGCTCTATTTGTGTAATTACCTTATGTTATTGTGAATCTACTATACCAAAATTTACTAAAGTAAACAGTTATAGTTAACATCAAGTTGTTTGGAGTGTCTTTTGCACCACACCTAAGGCCTAATCCCACGTTACTGGGAAGAGAAGGTAAAAGGCAGTGAATTGGCATCCTGATACAGGAGGGGCTCTTAAAGAGGCAAAATATATTTAAGGAGCTGATCAAGGTGTCCTGGTACAGGTGGAACCTTGACAACAGCACCTGCAAACTGCTGTAGGTGAGGAACCACAAGAGCACAATAAATGCCTCATGCAGAGAAGCCCAAAGTCTATCTAGCTGTCTTCAGGCATTCTAGATGTGGATAAAGCAAACACACAGGGGGAGGAGTGCTCCAGCCCTACCTCTCTTCCTTGTAGCATTTCGTTGCCCTCTACTCATGGACTTCGACAGTCTGAAAAGGAGAGTCTCCTATATCTGTGGAGGCTCTCTGCGGGAGTCAGAATGCTGAAAAAAATGTTATTCTGGCTCATGTGGAGAGCCACCATGGATACAGGGGTATCTCCTTTTCAAACTGTTACCCTCCAAGAGTAGAGGGGTAGAAGGTGCCAGGCATGCTGCTCTGGGAAGTCTCTTTCATAGCTGGGGTGTCATCACCAAGAAGGTCCTCTTCTTGGTTGCCACCCCACTCACTTCACTTGGCTGGGGCACATGGAATAGGGCCTCCAAAGAGGAACGTAAAGGTCAAGGAGGTATACACAGCAGAAGGTGATCTTTCAAGTAACCTGGTCTCAAACTGCTTAGGACTTGATAGGGAAAAAACAGTGCTTTAAATTGGCATATGTGCCAGTGTTCCTGCTGAGTGGGCTACTGAGAGAACCAAAAGGATGGCAAATTCCTTTATGTTATGCTTATGAATTTCAAACTTTTAGCTAGTTCCAGGGCTAAAGATATATTATACAGCTGGCCACATTTTCTGTTGAAATAATACCTAAATAAATGAGTAATATGAACAGCAAGAAAATGTGATCAATTTGACATTGGGAAAAAGGTTTGAAGGGCTTCTTTATGTGATCAAGTCTAGTCTGACAATTTCTCATTAAAAAAAAAAAAAAAATCCCAAGCTCGCCCACCTGACACTGTGAGATAACAGAGAATAAAGGTACTTATCCTCCTCCCTCTGCAGTAAAGCACTTGAGGCCTAGGAAATAGGAATATAAAAAGAGCTGCTCAAATGCAAAGCATTGTTAGAAGTGATTCCAGATGTGCAGAGGGAGGGACTGCTTTCACTACACATCATTTTTTAAACTTTGCATCTGCTGGTGTAATGATTCTCATTATTCTAATATTTTCTAAATTACTCTTCCGTAAGAATAAAGGTATCTAGATGTCAAGATGCCAAAGTTTAGGCAGATTCCTGTGCATTTTTACACTTCAAGACCAGCGGACTGCTGTCTTAAATCTAGGGCATACAACCTTAACTTGCAGCCAGGTCTATTGGAAATTCAGGAGAAAGAGTGAATGTGAATAGCCTCCTCATCCCAGCTATTCATTTCCATATTTGCCCTCCCCTCCTTCAGTCTGATGTGGAATGATAGACCTGAAAGGAAAATGTCCTTCTCATCTTGGGACAAGAGCTGGAGCAGACTTAAAAGGAGGTGAAAAATGTGAGAGCCTATAGTGGAATCGAAAGGGAACAAAATAACAATGTAGTAGCAGGGATGCTGAGTTTTGGTTAAGCCTTTCTCTCATTTTCCCTAACAGCTCTGTGAGGTAGGTCAAATTCTGCCCATGTGGGATGGAGAGAAAATCATCCCTGAATGTCGAGTGGGAGGAAGTGTGATGATAGAAAACTTCTAACGCACAAATTATTCCCATGGCATTCCATATATGCAAAATTCATCTTGACATGAAATTATCTCTCCCCTCCGCTGCACATGTGTGTTCTTCTTTGATTGCTTAACCTAAACTTTCACTCTTTTTCTTTCTGGCTGTTCTTTTTTTCTTTTCCATTGGGGCGGGGAAGGGGGGAAGCAAAACCAACAGAGAGAGAGAGAGAGAGAAGAGAAAAGAAAAGAAAAGGAAAGGGGGGGAGGAGAAGAAAGAAAAACCACGCTTTCTTCCTTTGTATACTGTCACAGTCTGTCCTTGGTAATCCAAAGGGAGTTTCACATGGAGACATGAAGCTGGGACTTCTGGGTAAACTTGGCTCAGAGGGGATTCTTTAACAGCAAGGTCAATAAGTACCTATCCCAGCTGCCTGTTTCCTTGATTGATCTGCATGGCTTTTCTCCCTCTTTCATCTCTCCTACTTTTCTTGCCACTTCATTTTAATTCATCAGAGGATGATCCCCCTTCTCTCCAGACACCTGTCAATATTTAGTCGCTGTCTTATGCTCAGTGACCTCAGCCCTGGGTGCTGTGTACAAATGGCTTATTACACGGCCCTTTCAGACTAGGCAGCAAACTGTTACATCTGATCCCCATTGTGTATCTAGGAAGCATCTGTACAGATATCTATATCGATCTATATATTGATATCAATATAGATTGATAGCTGAAGACATTGGGATGGAAAGACCCGCAGGATATCTCTGCTTTCTTGCTAAAGCCTTTTATTCTCATCCCTGCCTGTAAAAACTTTCCATTTAATGTATCTGTCCCATTTGGAGTCCTACAGGTAACAGGTGCATGGATCTCTTAGTGACCCAGTTGACTAAGGGGTTCCACACTACTCCCCTGTGAATTGATGTGTTTAGCTCCCAAGATATTCCCTGAAACAGGCTTCAAAGTTCTTGAATAATAAACACCATGCCATTCTTCCTCTTGTGAGTAGAAAGCACACTGAATCCAGAAAGGAAAGGGCTTGGCAAACTTTACTAAGTCATAAAGGGATAGTCCAATGGTGAAGCAGCCAGAAGAATAAAACAGCAAAGTATATCAAATCACCACCACCACCACTGCTATTGCTACTATAAAACATATTGAACATGCTAGTCTTTTTATACACAAGAAACCAAGGTTAAAAAGAAAGGCTCTTGGATGTTTCCAGAACTGTGAATTAACTCTGAACCCTGAGTGACCCTTGCTGTAGTACCTGCTAACTATGTTAAATGCTCCAAGGACAAACTAGTCTTTAGCTTGCACCCTTTTGGGGTGATATCCCCTACCATCACTATTCCAACACTTCTCACTTCCTTATGCTGTTGTGTCTCAACCCATTTATTTATTATTATTATTTATTTAGGGAGCAATCCTATGGCCCCTAGACATCATGGGGGGGGGGAGGGCATAGGACACTTCAGATTCCCAGATCCGAGGCTGGAAGCACAGCTCCGACCTCAGAGCTGGGAGTCCATGCTCTGACCCCCGCTTCCCCTCATCCTACATGGAAAGAGCCATGCCGACTGCCTCTCTGAGGTTGGGAACTCAACCTCAGAGATGGGGGAAAGGGGGCATTCCGGTGGGTGGGGAGGCGAGGAGACTGCAGAGGCCAGGGTATGACATATCCTGTGTCCTCTGTAGCCTCCTTCCCTCCCCCTCTAGCAAAAATGCAGGAGCAGGGAGGCAGAGATTGCCTCCACCACCCCTGCTCTGCATACAGTGCCCGTAATACTCCAAGTTCAGAGGCTTATGGGCATCCTGATTGGATTGCACCCGTAGGGTATTTTTATCCCACTCCTCCTCAGCCAAAAAGGCACCCAGGCAATCAGTAAAAGAAGACAGTCCCTGCCCATAGGCTTACAATCTAAAAAGACATGACACACAAGGAAAAATGAATAGGGAGGGAAGAGGGGGGGGAATTAAATCTTTCAGTGTGGCTGTTAGTATGGCCCTGCTTTCCCCTCTCATCTCCCTGCTGGATTGGCTGCTGGAGATTACCACTGAGAGAGGAGGAACCTTCATGGAGGTGGTCTTCAGGACGGGTGAAATGACTCAAATGCCCCTCTCATTTCCCTCAGCACCACCTGGTGGAATGGCGGGTGGTGGTGACAGTTGAAGGAGGAGGAGCTTTCATGGGGGTAGTCTTCAACAGGGCTGGTGGAATGGACCTGCTGCTTTCCCCCTCTCATCTCCCTCAGCACAGCCTGCTGGAAATACAACCCACCAGTCCACCATCTGTATCTGACTAATAACCTTCCTCCTGCAGAAACTCATCATATATCCATTTTTCTGGCTGCTTTGAGATACTTTCTTCACTCACCGTGCTTGTTAAGTCATGTCAGTAGTGTAAGATGTAAGCCGGTAACTTAGAGATCTCAGCTATGGTAACTTCCATGATCTTAGATACATTTTTGAATTTCCGTGATCATGGAGATAGCATTGCCTAAAATCCATTAGCTCTCAGCTCACTTCAGTGAGCCACTCACACAGCGAAGAAAGGAGCTATTCCCCAAAATATGCCATGCATCAAGGGGTCGGGGGGCAAAGTTGCGCGATGAAGGTGGGATTTTAGATTGAATAAAATTGTTCAGAGTTGATCAGTACTCTATGAATGATTCCCAAGTAGCTGTAAATAAAGTGTGAACTTGTCTAAGGCCTAGTTCTCACAGAATTGATATGCTGTACGTACCACTTCAGAATGCATGTAAGGGTTCACATCGGTGTGCAAACATTTCTGTTTTTGTGGGGGGGGGGAGGGGACGAGTGCGTGAAGTTCCTGCCAAAAAATGAGTGTTCCCATTGAACCATGGTTGCTTGCTTCATCGTGTTATGTCATATTTTTGACAAGTCATCTTGTACTCCTCAATACTGCTTCAGGGTATCCCTGTTTGGGGCCATAATGCTCCAGCCTCCAGTTTTTCCCATAATACTCCAGTTTTCCCCCATAATGCTCCAGTGTTGTTAGTATCCCCCTGTGTTATCACAGCGTACATATAGTTCATTTTAAAAAAAATTAAAGGTATACGAAGAATGGGATTTACTGGGAGGTCCATTTGAGTTTTGATTCTGCGGTGAGTATCTTATAGATAGGCACAAACTTGGCTGTGGAACCATTTCTGCTGCAATGTACTAAGTTTCCTAAACCTTTGTAACCTTTGCCCCTGAAAATGAGACACATTCCTTTTCCAACGCCTCCGCCGTGCCCCATCACCTCCAGTCACTTTTGGTTCTGCTGCAGCAGCTGCCACTGCAACTGTCGCTGCCTCATTTTTGTCCCTGCAGCGCCCAGAGTTACAGTTTTGCACAGGTCATTGCATCAGGATGAATATATACTAGGGAGACTGGGACAGGGGAGAATTTCAGTTCAGTTTGGTTTTGATAAGAATTTACCAAAATTCAGAAAGTTCTCCATGTTTGGTATAAAAAGAACTTGATATTTTTTAAAAAATGAATGTGGGAAAACCCAAAATTGACAAATTCATCCATCCAGGCCCAGGACTTTCGGTTCTTTGATGTTAATAGTCTGGGTTTGCATCTCTGTACATTCAGCCATGTTAGTGCTGAATTAGGGTCGCCACCTCTCTCTTTTTCTCACAGGCTCCTCATCTTTAATATGGCATATTCAGGAGAGAAAGAAATTGAGATTTTCACATTTCGAAAGTGGGAGAAAGTGAAGCTGCCGCCTCCTCCTCCGACGCGATGGGACCCCGCGCTTTACGAGGGAAGGTAGGTAGGTAGGTGGTTGGCGGGCGGGCGCGCGCGGCGGGGGGGGTTGCGGCGGCGGCAGCGGCCGGCAAGCAGGGGGCGGGGAGGCGGCGGAGGCGGCAGACAGGGCAGGAGCGCGGCAGAGGCGAGGAAGGGGCGCAGAGTTTGCGCCCTCTTCCGCCACGCGCCCTAGGCAGCCGCCTGGGTCTGCCTAGCGGTAGCGCCGGCCCTGCTGACAGATTTGCATGCCCCTAATACAAACCAAAGAGGACTGGTGTGCATGGTGACCATTTTTGCTCAACACACACACACACACACACACACACACGTGTTCATACAGATTCACAAGCATCCCTGGACAGTTCCTGAAAAAGACAGTTCCTCTTTGCAATGTGCCAGGAGTGTGTGTGTGTGTGCGCGCGCACAGGAGCATTAAATCTTGGGAGCTCTCACCTGTTGTCTTGAGGGAACATCAGATCCTTGCTCCATTTGGAGTCACCCCCCCCCAACAGGGCTAACTGACATCAACTACGGTAACTGATGTTCCCCGTGAGGAAAAAGAAGGAGCGAAGGAGACAGGAGCAGGCTGAGGGAACATCAAGGCCTACTCCAATTTGACTGCCCCAACACCTGCCAGGAGACAAGAGGGGAAGCAGGGCCATTCCACCAGCCCTACTGAAAACTTTTTTTCCTTTTCCCACCCCTTTTTCCTTGTGTGTCATGTCTTTTTAGATTGTAAGCCTGCAGGCAGGGACTGTCTTATTTTACTGGTTGATTGCAAGCTGCTATGGGAGTCTTTTGGGGGGGGGGCTGAGGAGTGGCATAAAAATACATTAAGTAAATAAATAAGTGGGACAGCTGAGATATAGCTTACCACCCAGGGAGAACAGAATCTGAGAGATGGTCAGGTTAATGTTGGCACTCAACCTAGTTTTGCATCTATGGCATAACACACCAGCATAACCCACTAGCGCTTTGTGGCAAGCACCCATTAACAGAAGCACAAGCTAAAATTTGGATGACTCAGATATCTGTACTTCAAAACAGCAGTAGGGTTCCAGATACTGTTCACTATTTATCCAACTGTAATTGCCACTGCCTTGACTTTTTCATGATCTCTTCCCCAGCCTGCACTGTTCAGAAAAGAAAGCTAGTATGATCACCAGCTGACAAGATGGTCTTAAGAATAAGATGAATTCATTGATTCTATCATACATATTTAGTCTATGTCATTCTTCATCTTCAGAAATGCCTTCATTGTGCGGAGTTCTAACGTTTAAGAGAGTGCCTCTTTTCTCAAGGTCATCTGAGAAGCCTGATCTCTTACCGTGACTGTGTGTAAGACATGCTTGCAACACTGGCTATGGTGTGATTTATATTTCCTCAGATATTCTGCATAGCTGTGAAAGCAGACATGCATGCAGGGCCGGTGCTACCATTAGGCCAACTAGGCAGCCGCCTAGGGCGCAGGGCTAAAGGGGGTGCCAGAAACGCCTTGAAAACAAAATACAGCGCTCTCAAGTGGGAAGGGGGGCGCTAAATATCTGATCTTGCCTAGGGCACCAAACTGCCTTGCATGCATGCACATCCGCCTACCCATGCTGGAGGGGGTGGGGTGGGGAACCTAACCCACCCACCCCCCAAAAAACAAAAGAAGATACTAAGTGGAAATTGCATTTGGATTTTCAGACTCATGAGCCTTCCAGAGACACCTTTTGAGATAAACTTAATTAAGCAAGTCATTCTATTAATCTGTTCTAATTACTCATGCAAATCACAAGCGCTCCAGCCTCTGGTTAAGTGAAACCTGATTTGATCCCAAGTGCAGCCAAGCTCTGCAATTCCAATGAGTCTTTGGAAGAACGTGCCTGTGCTGATCTCACTGCTTCTCTCCAGATACAGTAATCCTTTTGAAGACCGTAATGTGAATTGATTAGTTGTCATGGGCATAGTGCTCTTATTCTAACCATTGGAAAGGACTGGGCGTTGGCAGTGGTTTGAAATGTGTGAGATCTACATATTATATCACATAAGACACTGGAGATGTCTCAGGCTGCCATCCCATGCATATTTACTAAGACATAAATCTGATTGAACACAGGAGAACTTGCTTATTAGTAAGCAGGCTTTCGTTTTTGCTGCATGGCTGCAATATTAAGCACATAGATGCTGGTCATGCAACTTTGTTGTTAATGGTCCAGAATGATTGGTGGATGTTTCCTTGATGTGGGCTGATGACAGGAGATATGGAGATCATCTCTGGAATATGAAAACCATAGAGCAGGGTTCTCCAACCTTGGGTCCCCAGATGTTGCTGGCCTACAGCTCCCAGAATACACAGCCAGCATGGCTAGTGGCAAGGGATTCTGGGAGCTGTAGCTTTGGGAAAGTGACAACTTCTCATATGGATAAGGCCCAAGGTCTCTACATGTGAAGTAACAAAAGGAGCAGCAGGACAGATACACAGAACGCTGAGCTGAGACGTTGATGGAAGGGTGAAGAAGACACCTAGTGGGGTTCTGGGTGCCTCTCTTGGGAAATCTGATGTGTGGCAGTGGAGTGGCTACCTGGTAGGAGAGCATGTTGCTTGCCTCTGCCCATGTTCTACTTGTATATTTATAAAGTGTTACAAAAATGCCATAAGTCTCGTAGTGCCCTCTTCTCCAAACACAACCAAAACTTGAATGATGCTGCTGCTCCTGGAACTTCTCAGCACTCAGAGAAGAGGGGGGCTTGTAACAATATTTACTGGCAAGATAATCTACATTGAATTTAATGGGGCGTACTTACCAGTAAACATATTTGGGATCCATCTGTGGGACTGCCTATTGGGATCCATCTGTGGGACTGACAATATTTCTGTGGAAGGAGGTTCAGACCTTACGAGGAGACACATGTGTTCCCTATCTCAAGCCTAGGATTGAAGCGCGTGCACACACACACACACACACATGAAGGGGGGAAACATTAAAAATCATGTGTTCTCAGCTGTTTGAAAGTATCCTCAGCAGAACAGCCCATTTCAGCATAATTATTGCAAAACACTGGGGAGGGGGAGTGTGAATGTGTGTGTGTGCGAGGAGGGGGCACGGTGACTTTATTGTGCAAGATTTTGTGCAGTCAGTCAAGTCCATTTAAAAGTTGCCTACTGTTTGCAAAAGTAGGTTGGTCTACCAAAGTACATTAAATGGGGAATGAGAGGGCACTAGTAGGGCACAATAACAAGCCAACTGGCAGCCTCCACAGTTAAGTGGTAGCAGCATGTTAATCAGCAATATGGTTCCCAGATATTCTCTTTTTTTTTCCTGGACAGTCCTCTGTTTTTAGGTTCTGTCTGGGTTGTTAAATATCTGGGATTCTGGAATTAGGCTTGCCTTGCGAATGGCATTTTCTTTTCTCATTCTTGCTGTTTTTTTAGAGAGAGCAGACCTTGTCCAGTCTCAAGCTGCTAGGGCAGTGGCTGGCCTGCTGGCTGGTGTTTTTTTTTCAAATTGGTGGAGTGGCAGGCAGGTGTGCACCATCAGGGCTGGCAGGGGGAGGACAGAGGAGGAACAGAAGTGAGGAGGAGCAAGCATCCTTCCCCAGGGACAAGTTCAATTTGCATCATGTGCCAGGCCAGCAACAGTATTCTAAGCTGCTGGCTTGGCTCTGAATTAACATTAAGTAAAAGAGAGACAGTCAGACAAACAGATCCCACTACACTGGCAGCCAACTCATTTCATAGTAAGAACTGCCCTAATCTCTGCTGGGGGATTGAGGGATGAACTTCGGGCCAGTAAGATGTTGACGTAGGGATGGGGAAGATTTTTTTAAAAAAACTGCATTTTAAACTTACCCAGTTTTGTACTTTCGAAACACTATGCAAACCAAAACTCAGTTCTCCAAAATTTGCACTTTTCCAAATTTTGCAATGCAGTTCATTATTTTAAAAAAAATGCGTCCAAAAATGCATCTATTAGGGGAAATAGCATTAAAAATACATTATATTAGGGAAATTGCTTGCTAAAATGTGTATATTAGGCAACAGTGCAAACAAAAATGAATGTATTGGAAAAGAAATTGTATAAAAAATGCTTATGAATTGGGATTCATAAGCATTTTTGAATGCTTATGTTTTTTTTTAAAAAAAAGCACTTTAAATGAGTCAGCACTAGTGATAGTGCCAAAGTTCATAATCATTTGTATGCAAATTTGTTCAGCTTGTAATGCTGGGTTGTGTGTCTAATTGAGTGTCATTTCTCCCAGAAGTTCTTCTCTGGCTTGGAATGTTAAATGTGATTCTGTACATGTGCAGTCAGCGCTCAGCAGAGCAAGTGACCAAAGCCAGCTGCTTTGTAGCACACACACAGATGTTCTTAATGTTAACCTCAATGAAACTCTGACTGATTGCTTGGAAACCATGATAACTTTTTAAATGGGCATATAGTTTACAAGCCAGCATCATGCTGCATGGACAAACAAATCACATATGCATGTGGATGTCATTTCAAGCTTGCAAATCTCATGTATCAGATTTACAATAACCAGTTTCTCTTTGCTCTGCTCCAACTTCATGCTCAGGCTGAACAAGAAATGACAAAACACATCCACCTTATTCTTGTTCTAGGCAGCTGCTAGCAATCAGTCATGAAAGGACAGCATCCACATTCACCTCAACTTCAGTAATGCATTTTCAGCCATGCACGTGGCATAAAACCAAACAATTATTCCCAGGGGATAATGTGATAATCATGCATATGCATCCAGCACCATCAGTGTGAGTGTGCAAGCACTAACGTTACAAGCCAGGAGGGAAGTCTCTGAAAACAGAACACTTTCTGAGAAAGCTTATAAATGCTGAGCTGATTCCAAGTCGAACTGAGAGAAAGTTGCATACCACTACTTATCTCTAGCGAGCACAATCTCTCTGGATTCCATGGTCTTTAGTATTGTTTGTTTAACCAAGGGAAAGATGTGTGTATATGTGCACACATGTGCAGCCCAGCCACCCCAGCGAATGGAAAGCCACAGAGACATTTTTCACATTTTACATTTTCTCTATGGCTTTAAATTAAGTGTGCAATCTTTTCAGCCCCAAAGGCCACATTGGGCACCTGCTGGGGTGGCGGGGACTGCACATGTGTGCAAGCACACATACATACATACATGCACACACATTCATCTAGAACTGATATACAACATACAACTCTCTCTCTCACACACACACACACGCACTCACTCACTCTCTCTCTCACACACACCTCAAATCCCAACTCCTGCCCAAGAGCATTACAGAGGCCCAGCACCAGCTTTGATCAGATAAAATTAACACTCCTCCCAGAAACCACAGTTCTCAAACCACCCAGCCATCCAGGAATCCTGGTTCCTAGCCCTTTTCCCTCTTCTAATCCACTCTCTTTCTGAAGGATCCTGACATCCATCCCACACTCTGTCACCTGGATTGTTGTCATTTTTTTGGTGGGGGTGAGATGACAGCTAGAGGAACACACTGTATGGTTCCTACCATAGAGCCCTGTTCCGAGATCATCCAGGGAAACAGGTAAGAGGCTTCGCACATTGCATCATAGAACACTTTGGGAACTCTCTAGGAATAAGGCTTCTATGGCAGGAACCATAGGGCAGTATCTAACGGTGTCATTCCACAAACTCAAATAGTGCTAGTGGAGCTCTGCCAAATCCTTCCATTGTGCAAGCAGTTGCACATTATGCTTGCAGAATCCATTGTGTAACCGGTTGTGCAACCACTTGCACAACAGCTTGCCCAAGTGCAATGTGCAACTGGTTGCACAATGGAGTGCAGAGCAGAAGCATAATGCACTACTAGTTGTGAAATGGTTTGTGTAAGTATAATGCACAACTGCTTGCAAAATGGGTTGTACAACCGCTTGTGCAACCACACTTGTACAAAAATGTAACTTTAGTTGGATGCTCCTCTTACACATAGTTTGGAAACATAGTTTTTGCTAGCACAACATCATGACATGGTTGGATACTGCCCATAGAGCCCATGCCTAGAACATTTTTCCTTTTTTTTCTGGTTTCTTTTAGGGGGGCTGCCAAACAGGGTTCAACGGGCTGCCTACTACCTGCACTTTTTTCACCCCTGTTTTAGATGAATGAGGAACCATGTACACTAATGCGGTTATATAAAGTATCATTTGCATAAAAATGCAATCTAACAAATGTCAAGTATGTTGAAAAAGCATTTCCAAGGATGCAGAAATGCCTGAACAAACAAAAACGTTTTGCATGTAACTACTCAAGCCCATTGTTAGAAGAGTTCAACTTTATGCTTCCACCAGTCCTGTTGACTAATTGTACTAATGCTCAGTAGGATGACCTTCCTTTTCTTTTGCCATTTTTTTTGCCAGTGGTGTGTGTCTCTGTGTGTGTCTCACCCTCTGTGGACCTGGTTCTACTGGATCTTCATATGTGCTTTATGTTACTTTATTTGCCCACAGACTATGGAAAGCACTTATAACTAGGAGCTTTGTCTGTATATTGTGATAATTACAAGTTTACTACAAGCAAGTACGAGAACTTCTGCACTAGGCTGTAAAATTATCCATATATTATACAGAGGTTAATTGTGGACTAAAATATATCTCTGTTTCTCTTCCTACTGCCTCCATTTTTAAACTTTACAGCAGCTACTCACAGGCCTATGTAAAAAAGTGAACCCACACCCTTATTCTTAAAACTAAAATATCTCTCTGTTTCACTTCCACTGCCTCCATTTTTAAACTTTACATCAGCTACTCACATGTCTGTGTAAAAAAGAAGGAACCCACACTCTTATTCTTAAAACATGGGAGTTGCACTCCTAAAGTTCCCAATATGTCACCTTCCACCTTGATGCCAGGAGCTGGGACAGCCTAAAATAACTGGATATTAAGCTGGTAGGATTCCAAGAAGAGAAGCAAATGGGTCAATGATTGCAAAAGTCACCTTGGCTTATTTGCATAATATAGCCCGATTGGTTAAAAGCCTATGAACATTGTTCTGGTGTTGCTGTTGTTTTTTCCTCCCTAACATTTAAATTCATCAAATAAATATTCACTGGAGGCAAAGTTGTTGGTTGAAAGCAGAGTTCCAGCTGTGAGACCTGGCCCTCTGATTACACCACAGTGTTGATACATCATTACCCATCTCTTTCATTTGGGCTGTGGATTCCCTGCTTCTAATGGCATTCCCACTGTGTTGTCCAGGAGACCCACATTCACTACTAACATCTGCAGCCATATTCTGTGGGAGGGGATTGCCCAGAGTGCGTGTCTGTATGTGGGGTGGTGGTGGTATGAAATTGCCCTGTTGATATCCCCTATTCACTGTAAATACTGGGGATGGGCAACCTGGTACCCTCCAGATGTTTTGACTAAAACCATCATCAGCCCCAGCCAGCGCGATGAATAGTCAAGGATTATAGGAGTTGTAGTTCAAAATATCTGGAGTGCTCCCAGATACCTATAATTTTTGCCCTGTGCAGTTCCACACATGAGAAAGCATGTGTGGCTGTGTGAGATGTAATCGCCCTGTTTCTTAGAAGTGTGGCTATATAGGGGATTCCCTGAATGCTGGGGTCTTCCATCAAAGGCTGTGTCGTGAAGCTGGAAACTGTATTTCTGGAATATTATAGCTACAATCTATCACTGGCAGGCTTAATTGGTGTGCTCAGGATGGCGAACCTGAACTAATAGAACAGGGGTGGGCAACTTGTGGTCCTCCAGATATTTTGGCCTACCACTCCCATCATCCCTCACCATGCTGGCTAGGCCTGATGGGAGTTGTAGGGCAAAACATCTGATCTGGAGGGCCTCAAGTTGCCCACCCCTGTACTAGAATGCTCCTCACTGCTGCCCGTCCATTATATAACGGCAGGGTGGCATGCCATCAGCAGGGCCAACCTGAAGAAAAAGGGATAGAAGGATGGTAATGAGTTGGCTAGCAAAAGAAAGGCAGGGGAGAGAAAAAGAGTTTGCCTCCTATGAAATAGGTTCCTGTTGGCACTGAAAAGTGTGGGTTCAGAGGAGTTGTTTAGTTTGTTGGGGCTCAGAGCCCACTTCTTCCTTCTACTCAATCTTTTGGGCAGGTTACTTTTGCTTTGGGACTAGCCACACTTCCCATGACTTCCCATTTTGTGGCAGTGCCCATGTCAGTTTCTCAAATTGCCAGATGTGACAATGGGCCCCCAAAGCTTGCCAAGTTGCCAACTCCTGCTCTACCAGGATTTGCTGGATGCTTATGGTGCTTGAGTGCCATAGAGTGAGATTAGCTGGATGGGTTCCCTTTGTTGTATCAGATAGTGCAGCCACACAGACACTCCCCATGCTGAGTGACAAATTGGAAAAGAGGGCAGAGATGAGATGGAAAGGAAAGTATGGGTTTTTTTCACACCAACATTGCCCTTTTACATGTGAGGAAAGTGGCATTTGTACAGGTGTTGTGTGGTTTGCAGCTTTTGCGGATCTTGAATTCACTGAGCATACACACAACTTTCTTGCAGATTCTAACATGCAGTCTTGCCCATATTCCTTTCCCACAACCCTAAAATCAGTACATTTCAACTAATCTGCCACAAATGTTGCTGTCTGAACAGCTATAGTGATACTCTCTGGGAAATCTACCTTCCAGATGATAGATGGGGTGTTAGAGAAAGAACAACATAGCTCTTCTGCACCCCTTGAATTGGTCCAAGCAATTTTGCTTTCTTCTCTCTAACTTCCAGCATAGCTACAACCCAGAATGCTTCCTCCCCATCATATGTAGTGTTGGGTGAACATACACTGAGATAATTCATTATTTACTCAGAAAGTAATGAATTTATCCATGTGAGCTTGGATATGAGAGTTCTCCTTTAATACAAACTCACATTCCGTGTATACTAGTCTTTGTACATGCGCAATATTAAGGTGCATCTTGGGAGCTGTAGTTTGGTTTCATATAGTGCAGCATGACATAATGCATCACCATGTTATACCCTGTTTCTGAGTGGTTGTTTTCATGTGGCCTGCCTGCATGATGACTTCATGTGATGTTTACTCGCCATCACTGATTACTGGTATGAAGATGGACTCTGAAGAGTCCCCCTCCTCACAGACTGAAAGATGAGGAGAGGAATCTGTGTACTACATTACTGCACATGATCTGAAGCCCGCAATCAATTCTGAATTTAATAGCAAATTCGAGAACACATCGATCCAGGCTTGCTATGAAAGTGAGCATTACCAATGGACCAGTTTTGACCAACAAGTTAGTCAACTAATTACAAAATTCAGCAGGATCACTAACCACATGTACAAATGCACTGACATAATGATAAACTCTTCAATTTATGGTAGAAGAAACACTTACCAAGAACACATCACCATCCTTTATGCTTTGAAAGTTCACTTTTACAAGATGTAGAACAAAACATGTAAATATATATATGTGGACAAAATAGATGCACAAAGCCACAGATTCACATAGATGTGCTTCTACATGTACATTGATATATAGTTGTTGTGTATTTCTTCACCTTCAGCTCAGTCTCTTCTGACAAAATGAGTTATAAGCAGATAAAAATAGAAACAGAAGAGAACAAATTAATGCATGTTCAATTATCTGTCTGGAAATTGTTTTTCATTGCCATCGTTCTACTAGCTGCTTAAAATATTTTCTTAGAAACTCATGCAAGGCTTTGATTGGTCTGTTTTTGTCATTTTCTTGTCTCCTGGCCTCCCCCTGTACGATCATACTGGGTTTTTCATAGTGCTTTAGGTAATTATTTAAACTTTTTAAATTTTATGCATGTTCTAAGGGAGCACAAATACATCAACTATATAATACTACAGCCTTTAAGAGACATTCTCTTGAGGGGAGGAGGAAAAAATACACTTCCCTTTAGTCGTTATTTTTTCAAAGCCAGTTGGCAATTAATCTGCCTCACCCACTTTCGATTCTAATGCTTCTTTTCATTTATTTATATTAAAATGTAATATATTTAGATTAAAAAGGCCCTTCAAAACTGAAGCATCCCACTTGGGCTGTGAAAGGTGGCAGAAGATGCTGCATTAACGTGATTTGTCACTGGAATATGCACTCATAAGAAGGGGGGTTCACATAACCCCTCTCTGTGCTTTGAAAAAATGTTATCTCACCCCACTCTCTACTGCAGCCACACACTGCCTCCACATTCCCTGGATGTCTGCATGTTCACATGTCAGAAGGAGTGCTACTCATGTACCAGTGTGCACACACACACACCAGTGTGGACATGTAGAATTCCTTCAGATATCCAACATGTCTCTGGGGCCTTTCCAATGTGTTCTTTCAGTGGAGAGAAGAGGTCATGTGCACCCACCTACAGCCACGACCTGACAGGGAGTATTGCCCTCTGGGAATGGTAGAAGCATAATATAACCTGCAAGAAGATCATTTAGGCAAGATGTTGTGACTTGGGGACAAAGTCCCTTTTTAAAAGGACCACTTCACATAACTGACTCCTGCACAGTGATTTGCTATGTGGAGGCTTTCTATGGAATTTCTCTGACTTCATGACTGTAGTAAAGTGTTGTTTATTACTTTATAATTTTAAGACAGCAGGCAGTCAGCCCAGAAGATAACCCTCATCTCAGCTACCATGCTAACAAGTTTAACCTTGATATCTTGCCAAAGGCATTATCTACCATCCTCAAGCACAGCATCAATAGCATTTACCCTGGGAACTAATAGTGAAAAGCATAGCTAGCCAAGATCAATAAACAGGCCCAAACAGCACTCTAGACATGGGCAGGAGAATTCTGTGCACCACTAACTCCTCAATTTAAAATGGTCCTCTGCATTTCCACTGTTTTCTGAAGGCTCAGGGTTGACTAAGGCTCAGGGGTGACTTTTGACCAAGACCAATAACCAGGAGGTCCTTGGAAGTTCCACACAGATTAGGAATGAGCAGAGGCAAGGCAGATCAGTGTGAAGCCAGCAAGAGGACCAAGGCACCAGAGCAAGCAGGGTTCAGGCAGGAAGAGTGGTCAACAGGCAGTCCCAACAGGTACTCACAAAAGATCTAGTTCAAGGGGGAGTTTGATAAGATACCACAGCCAACAAGGTTCAGGCAAGAAGTACAGTCAAAAGGCAGTCCAGATCCAGAGATCTTCATGAGGAATTCAGTCAAATGGAGAACTAGGGATCCTAGGGCACACAGCATTGGAGCCATAACAAAAGGATAGACATTGTTTCCAGCAACTCTTCCAGCTCCTAAGTGCTGTTCTTAAGCTGTAGCTGTCAGAACCCTGCCCAGGATCCAGCTGCATCTCGATAAGTGGCATCTGAAAAGAGTCTCCTTGCGAGGAGAGTCCCCTACTCCTGAGGAGTCCTCTGCTGCAGCCAGGTACTACTCTGGGGCTTGAGGAGTCTGGCCTGCCTCTTCAGTCTCCATTGTGCCTTGGGGTTTGGGGGTCTCTCCTCTTCTTCCTCCAAAGCAGATCCACCCTCCTCCTGTGGGGGTAGGTCCTGGGCAGGCATCATTGACGGCCCAAGCTCCTCCAGGCCCTGGCAAATCCTGAGAATTGGCAGCTGCTGGGGGTTCTGGATCTTCCTCCGAGGATGAATCATCCAGTGAAGGCATGACAGAAGCTGGTTGCCAATGCAAAATTCTGGCCCTACAGCTATTCCTATCAGCCATGTGGATGTTTGGAATACCAGTACAGTATGAAGGTTGTCATTTCTGTCTCTGTGTGCATTTGGACTGTGATGATTCAGTGCACTGTCGGAGTAAAGACTATCTCCCATTGTTAAAGGTGGACTTACTTTTATACCAAGAACTCTGTTCTTGGAAGCAATTTTCTTATTCTTTATTTCCAAATCCAGTGACACCAGATTGACATGTGCATGAGACTGAATTCTTCTACCCAACCACAGAACAGATCTAAGTGCCCCCACATTGGCCTGGAGCCAGGAATTTGATGGGAGGCCATGTTTCCCAGCCTCTCAGCTGATAACACAAATCAGATTGGGAACATGGTGTATCATGTGGAAGTGGGGATTAGTGTGAAATGAAGTTCGGCTATGCCAGTATACGATGGATTAATGCATTTTGAAAACAAACAAAATAATTTTCTCTTCGGAAGGGGTGGGGGGAAGGCTTTCCATATAATTAAGTTTGAATTTAACCTGTGCCAGTTTTGTTTTTTTTTAAGCTGTTGCTGAGTTTGTTGCAGCTCATCTGTGACTTGCACAAAGAATAAGCTTTTGCGAACCCAAGAAAAAGGAAGGGAAACATCTTCCTTGCAGCGATGCAAGTTTAGACAGAAAAAGCTCTATAATTCCCAGCCAGCTTTGGTGGCTGGGGCATGCTGGGAGCTGTTGTAGGCCTTTTCCCCCATCTAAACTTGCATAGGATTGTGCCCTAAACCAATGTTTGATTTCCTGGTATGCACGTCCATAATTTCAGCTGTATTGATGGGAAAAATCCAGGCTCACACCAGAGCTTGAGAATTCATTCTCAACTCCTATGCTTTTCCTCACCCAAAGGCTAACTTGGAAAATAATTATTCAATGATGATGATGATTCAGTAAAGCCCTGTTCTTCCAGAAGGCTACATGCAGGATGCGGGAGATCTGCTGAGATGCCGTTTCTTCCTTTCCCCTCCCATTGACACCCCCCCAACATGCCTAATAGGGTTGCACCTTCAGCTATCAATTTTCCCCACCCCACCCCAATTTAGGCTTCTGCATTCTTTGTTTTTAATTTTCAACTTTATTTTGAATGTTCAGATCATTATTCATTCATCTCTCACATTAAGTAGTTGTTTAAAAAGGAAACTTTTTTCTAAGTGCAATACTGCTCCAGAGTTGAGGAGAAGTTTATTGGTAACATCACCAGAGCCAACCAGTCAGTACCTTCTGCTGAAAAACTTGCAGAGCCTTAACAAATCTGGCTGCCCTTTTAGTTTTAGTACAAAGCTGGCTCTGACCCTGGAGAGGGCATTTGAACTGAGTGCAGTGCCTAAACTGATTAAAATTGTACATTTGTCTGACTTTACCCTGTAAGGGTGTTTATGGTCCTTGCGGTATGTTTTCATACAGCACCTGGACCTAATACACACAGCAAAGCAAATGTCAGGCCAAAGAACATCATGATTATTATGGTTCCCACCCCATTTCCAGTCCACCATCCTCCCTCACCCATATTTTACCCCATGTCCAGTTTACTCCCTGCCCACACTAGTCTCCACTCCTCCATCCATTACTTGATGACACCAGCACTTTCCTACTTCCTCTCTGCCCTGAAAAAATTTCACTGAATTTCTCCAGCAAGAGGAGAAATTCTCCAGCATTTTCTCTTGGGTGCAGCTGACTGTGGCGGTAACACTTTCTCTCTCTCTCTCTCTCTCTCTCTCTCTGTTCGTTCATTCTTTCATTCATTTCTTCTTTCGTTTGTTCTTTTTTTTTTCATTCATTCTTTCATTCGTTCTTTCATTCTTTCATTCTTACTTACTTAATTCTTTCTTTCTTTCGTTCTTTCTTCCTTCAGGTTTTTTTTAATCATAGAAACAAACATACATTTTACTACTGCTGCAAGTGATAGCCACAGCAACTGTGTTGGCAGCCTGGCCACCGTTTTTCTCTCCAGGACTTCAGACCTAGAATCATTCTGGGGGGCATTGTAGGGCAGCTATGATTACCAGACTGGCCACCACAAGAGATTGGTGGAGAATATTCAGAGAAAATTGTGCAAAATAATATCCTTCTTTTCCTAGAGTGGTGGAAGGCACCAGGTTGAGGGAGACAGCAAAGTATAGGAATGAGCTTTTAAAGGAGTGTGATTAGTAATAACTCCTGAGTGCAGTGCAGTGTGTGAGATCTGGAGCAACATCCTCAGCTCTTCCCCAGTAATTAACTGATTAATCTTCAAATCAGCAGCAGACAGAGAAGTACTGCTTTTTTATCCCTCCTTTCTACTTGGGAGAAAAGGAGGGGCAGCACCATGGGATTAATCAGGGATGTCACAACAACTAGAGCAATTATTACCTATATACTGAAAGTGTACTGTTGTAATGTGGCTTTGTTATTCAAGCTAACTGAGATGCCAAGTGGAAGACAAAGATAATGAGAAACAAATGAGTGGCCTAAAACCATTTCCCCCTGTTCTAAACTCTAATAGAGAATAGTAACCTTGGATTTTATACTGAGAGGAGCAAAGAAATTGAGAGGAACAAGCATTTTATAAGTCCATGTAGCTAGAAAAGGTCTGTTCTCTCGGAGCACAATCCACCAGGGATGGGGACTCGGACTCGACTCGTGAATCGGACTGAGTCCCCCCTCTGACTCGACTCGGACTCGAATCCCAATATTTTTAATGGGACTCGAGACTCGACTCGGGACTCGAGACCAAGGACTCTTCAACATCCCTGGGCTGTGCCAGAAGGAATGGAGAGGAGCGTGATTGCTGGCGAAGAGCACATGGAAGCGAGGTGTGCCGCTGCTCGGCCACTATGGACAGCTACCAGGAGTGCAGCCCCAACAGTGTGTCAAGATTTATTTTGATTGATGTGTTGCGTACTTGGGAAAGGCAAAAGAAGGACCTGAGATTACTCTGTGTGGCTGCTCTGAGTGTGTTTCTGGTTCCAGCAAGTTCATCACCAGTGGAGCAGGTGTTCAGTGAGGGTGGAATTGTGATGAGATCTCACCGTTCCAGAATGGGGGCCAAACATTTAGAAAAAATCATGTTCCTCAAATGCAACATGGATAAGTTTTAGGAAGTACAGCAGGTTTATTTTTATAAATCATTTTTCTAAAATGCAATCTTACAGACATTTTGGGTTTGGCTGCCTCTGCCTGCCTGTCTGGGGTTCTCAGCCTCCTCTGCCTGCCTGGTCTCTTCTTGACCAGTTCAACAGTTGAATTGTCCAACACAAAGGCCTCTGCCTGCCTACTTTGGGGTTCCCTGCCTCCTCTGCCTGTCTGGTTATTTTGGGTTTGTCTGCCTGGTCTGTTCTTGCCAAAATCAGTTGCAGAGTTTTGAAATAAAAAGGCACACTTGTGCCTAGAATTTATTTAAGCCACACATCTGAAGTAGCCTTATTTTGTTGGGGAAAACCCCCATTGATTTTAATAGGGACTTGTGGAGTCAGCTTTAGGAGTGACTCGTGACTCGTGAGTCACCATTTTGAACCAAGGACTCGGACTCGAGACTCGGGTCCAAAGACTCGTGACTCGACTCGTGACTCGAGACCAAGGACTCTTCAACATCCCTGCAATCCACCAGGCAGTGTAGCTCTTTTTCATGTCGATGGAGCTTGGGCAGGTAACTTCCTGTGGGTCAGGCTCTGAGGGCCTTTACCGGCTGATCCTAGTTTTATTGTGTCTTAAATGCATTTGCTACTCAATTACTGTGGGACATCCAAATGGCCTATCTGTTGTGGGGGAAGTGCAATTTGAGTAGTGGGAGGATGCAATTTCACTGGGGAAATGTCACCTCCCTGCCCATCCCATGCACACTCTCACACACCTGTCACCATCTGAAGTAATGCTGTGTAGAGTGTGGTTGTTGTAGGCATTTATTACCTTGTGGCCGTAACATCGAATTTGCACAAATTG
This sequence comes from Shinisaurus crocodilurus, assembly GCA_021292165.1. Taxonomy (NCBI): domain Eukaryota; kingdom Metazoa; phylum Chordata; class Lepidosauria; order Squamata; family Shinisauridae; genus Shinisaurus; species Shinisaurus crocodilurus. The sequence continues at coordinate 255,199,615 of CM037878.1, read as the reverse complement.
TGTGGAGCGGAGGCCCACACTTCGTGCAAATTTCCCTGACCTTTTTTTTTCTTTTCAAATTATGCAAATCATGGCCCATTTTAAAAATGGAAGTCCGTGTGCTGGCTCAACTCACGTCTGTGCCAGCGCAGGGTTGATGGAATGGAATCTGTGGGGCCGAGTTGAAAAAATCCATCAGATTTTCACTGCCACGGTCGGATTCCTCACACATCCTCACATAGCGCATTGCCCTTTTCCAGAGATAGGGTGCATATCTTCCCATGAACCCCCAACTCACAGCATAGCTACTCCCCTCCCTACTACAGTAAGGGAAAGGCTGCTGGACTATTTATTTTTTATTCATGTATTTATTTATTATATTTATACTCCACCTTTTTTCCTGCCAGGAACCCAAGGTGGCTTACATAATCCTCCTCCTCTCCATTTTATCCTCACAACAATCCTGTGAGGTAGGTTAGGCTGAGAGTCAGTGACTGGCCCAAAGTCACCCAGTGAGTTTCATGGCCGAGCGGGGAATAGACTTCTGCTGACTTGAGGCTAAACCTATTGTAGTACCATTTGTTCCTATATCCTGGGAAGGCCTGAGTTTGCTCCTCTTTCTATGAAAGAAAGATAGTGTGTGCGTGTGTGTGTCTGAGAGAGAGCATGCATAAAAAGCTGCTTAGCTGGAATGCACATTCGCCTTGTCTTTCCCATGTCTGCCTTTCGTAAACAGCCATTTATTGAAAACAGAGGGAGGAGAATAGTTGCAGAGTTAAATTCACACAAATTGTTTTATATTTACAAATGAATTAGATTATTCTTTGCATTTGTTGTGTGTTTGTTTTTCTTCCTCCAAACTGCAAATTAATGAGAAAAAAATATTTCCAACCCTTCTTTTACTTAAAGGCAAGTTTACTAGAGGCAATTTGCATGTAAATCAACATTTACCTGACGCGTGCAATTTCCACGGTTAGATAAACCATAACATGAAACAGATGAAAGACATGGGAACTGTATAAAAAATCTTTGAAAGATAATAGGCAGCAGCCTGCAATAAATATTCATTAAGGGGGAGGATGCCTTGTACTCTCTTTGAGCTGCTATCTTTATGGCTTTCACCTGCCTGCTTCTGCTTCCTTGATACGCTTTCAGTATCTCTGCTGCCTATTCCTTAGTGTGCCTGTTCCCAGTCCTCTAATGTATATGGCTGCTTAAAAAAACTCTCTGCATCCAAGTTTCTCCCTGGATTTTTGGGGTATGGTAAGAGATGCTTGAGGAATTTGTTCTTTGAGAATTCCTTCTGCATATAAAATGACCTGATCTATACATTTCAGATGTGTGGACGGGAACTGGATTGTGCACTTCTAATGTTGCAGTGGAACATTATTGGAATGGGCACTCCCCTGAGAAATTTCACTAATCTTATAGAAACTCTTCCCTTGAAATACTTGGGTTTTGCCCAAACAGGAACTTCTAAATTCCTTTTAGGCAAAAATACAGTGGTCTTATCCAAACTCTTTGGACTTTACTCAAAACCTCTCAAATGTTTTGCTTCATACATGGTGACTGAGGGATGCTGGGAGTTGTAGGACATTGCTTCTGTCTAAACATGCATAGGATTGCACCCTAAATGGTCAAGAGCTTTGTGGAATGCTGATCTCAGGACAGCTGATGGAGATCAGACAATTGGGATGGATCCAGACATAATCATATTTAGAGTAGACAGACTGAGATAAATAGGACTTAGGTCATGAAAAACTTAAATGCCATTGATTTCAGTGGGTCTACTCTAAGTACAACTAAGTCTGGATCCAACGCATTGTCTTGCATGCAGGGGATATTTCACAGCTAACAAGTTGCTAATCTCTCTCTCTCTCTCTCTCTCTCCTTCTTCCAAAAGTAAAAAATAACAATAATACATGTACATATTTGAGGCAGGCACACCTGGAACGTTGGTACCCCAGGTGTAATTTGCTTCTCTGCTGTGGCCAGGCCTTAAGGACCCTGTATAATTTTGAGTTGCAATAAACCAATGATCCAAACTTCTTATTTTACTATGGAATTGTTATGCTGAGGAATTTTGTAATTAGTCAACTCATTGGTCAAAATTCATCCATTTGTAATGCTCATCTTTGTATAGAGCTCAGATTGATGTATTATGAATTCGCTATTAAGTTTGGAATTGATTGCAAGCTTCAGAGCATGCACAGTCTCCATCTAAACAATTCCTTTCTGTGCATGCACTGAGTTGCTTGGTTTACCCTTGAATGATCTGGTGTATCCACCACTGTTTCCCTCATTATTGTCGCTGCTGTAGCTCTGGCTCCACAAAGAGGAGAAAAACTCTGCAGCTCTATCTTCTTCTCTCCTCCATATACCAGCAGTTGGAGATTAAACATCACATCTTGCAGGCAAGCCACGCAAAAAGAACCAGTCAGGAAGGGGGTACATAATGAGGTCATGCTGCACTACACAAAGCCAAACTATAGTTCCCAAAATACGCTTTGATACTGTGCATGAGTAAAAACTTGTATACATTGAATAAGGTCTCATCTGAGCTCATATGGATGAATTGGTTACTATCTGAGGAAACAATGAATTCACTCAGGGTAATTTTGCCCATCATTACTCTGGAATGCTTTGGATAGATGCCACTTCATCCTATAAATGGCCATTAGGATTAGACACTCACTTGCATATCACATAAAATCATGCTCTCAGCTTATCAGGCCAGCTTCACTCTGCAGGCAACTTAAGCATTCTCTTGGGTAGCATAAATCAAAGGGCAACCACCATATCAGTAGTCATGTGCTGTTTTAAATAGGGAAGCATGAGAAATTAATTTCAGTTTATTTGAGACCAGACATTATCTACTTCATATCTCCCAGACTTGAACTCAGACTTGGATGCAATCTGTGATATAAGTCTGCACACCTCCAAGGCTAGTATAGAAATAAAAAAATATTATTATTATTATTATTAGTAGTAGTAGTATCATCCAATGTTAGTCCTACATAGAGTAGACCCATTGAAAGGAATAAGACTAAAGTTAGTCATGACTAACTTAAGTCCCATGCATTTCAGTGGGTCTACTCTATGTAGGACTAACATTGGATACTACCCCAAGCTTGTGATGTGATTCATGGAACAAATAAAAATGTTTTTGAAAACACACACATTTGGAAAATGTGCACAAACGTGCTTTAATCAATGAGAGAAAAATGCATACTTTTCGAAAATGCACACAATCTATTTGTACATTTGAAAAATGTGCGCCACCAATATACACAGAAACTTGTGTGCGAACAACAAAAAGCTCACAATCTGATACAGACAGGGGTCTTAATGAGTTTTGAGATGGAATTTGGAGAACCTCCAGGAGATTGGATTTTGCTGATTTCCACATGCCTAATTATAAAGCCACCAGCAGAGCAGTCTCACTTTTATGCCAGCTTCACCAACCCCCTGTGTGAATTGAGTGTATTCTCTATTCCAATACAATAGAATATGTATTCTATTCTATACATATAGAATAGAATATGTATTCTATTTCTGAATACATATTCTGAATTTCTGATTTCTGAAACACAGCATACTTTTAGGGAGATGCATTCACCCTGCCTTAGCTAGCCCTAGCCCCGCTGGATATGATTATGACACCTTGATCAACTGGGTTTTCAAAAAGCTCATAAAATAGATGATGATTTCAATCTTAATGAAACTGGAAGGTGTTGTTTTTAACTACTGTCCGTGCACATTCATTTCTTCTACTTGGTTTATTTTGGAGCTGATATTTTCAACTCAACCGGTGTTTCCCATTCCCAGCCATTTTCCTTCATGACAAGCTTCATCTTTCAGATGCTGACCCTGGATTGATTCGTTATATCCAGTTAACTGATTTGCAATATTCTCTGGTCCCTTTCCATTTCCCACCACCCTACATGCTCGTATCTCTAGAAGAGCATAGCTATCAATGACAGCAAGAATGTTGTTCACTCTGTTTATATTTAATATCCCTTATAATAAAGTGAACAGTCTTTATTCATTCATAAGGACTGGTAAGGATTTGCAACAGACAGATACTTGTCTTTCCCATCCATAAGCAGATTTTAATAAGTAGCTACTTTTTAAATATGACACAGATGTAGGAATAAGAAATATGTTCCTTGCCCTTGGAACATATTAATCTGCCTCATCCAGCATTAGACCACTGCTCTATCCAGCCAGATGCTATGTATTCTGAGTCTAGCAGCAGCTCCCCAGGGCGTTATGCAGAGATCTTTCCAAACTCACTTACCTGAGATCCTTTAAAGGTGCAATCCTATGCATCTTTAGACAGAAAAAAGGCCTACAACTTCCAGCATGTCCCAACCAGCACAGCTTGCTGGGGCATGCTGGGAGCTGTAGGCCTTTTTTCTGACTAATCATGCATAGGATTGCACCCTTAATTGGAGATGCCAGGGTTTGAACCTAGGACATTCTGCAGGCATTTCTAAATACTGCACATCTCTAGTATAGGAACTCAGCCAGGCTGGAAAAGACCTCTGCTGGAGATGAAGGAGAAGCATGCCTACACTCTGTACCCATTTCCATGCCTTCTTCCATGTGGGGTGGTGCCAGTTGCTATAAACAGGGTGAACAAATTGATGAAGGTGAAGAAATTGAAGCTAAATCCACAGAATACAGAGGTGTTCCAGGTTAGTGGAGAGGCAGATCAGGGAATAGTGACTCAACCTATGGATGGTTTTACATGTCCTGTGAAGACTCAGGCTCACAGTTTGGGTATACTCCTGGATTCAGCCCTGAGCCTGGATGCCCAGGTTTCAGTGGTGGCCAGTGTTGTGTTTAGGTAGCTGAGGCTAGTGTGGCAACTGCATTTGTTCCTAGAGATGTCTTACCTGGCCACAGTCATACATGCCTTAGCTGCATCCTATTTGGACTACTGTAGGACTGCTACTACTACACACACACACACACACACACACACTCCTATATGTGTGTTAAGTTGAGCATGCGAAAGGGGCTTAGGTTTCACATGGAGCAAAGTTCAAAGCAAATTCAGAGTGTGGCTTCTCGGGAAGCTTTAAAGAACCCTTAAAAGAAATTAATCCTAACCTTCTTCCAGTACAACTGCACCATGATATTATGTTCTTCAGCACATACTATCTCTGTCTGTGCAAAGTAGCTAGCAAACTTACCATCATAACCCATTTATAAGTCTGATCATTTCCTTACTTCAGTGGACAATTATAGCTTCTTTGAAATGTAAGAAGGGGGGAAGAAATCCTTGGTTCTGATGTCTTCTGTAGCATCTGATGATTCAAACATCCTTAGACAAGGTTGTCATGCCCTCACTGGACAAGTCCTCCTCAGAGGAAGACCCAGAGCCTCCAGCAGCAGCTGAGGCTCAGGACCTGCAAGGCCAGAAGGCCTGGAAGAGCCTACCTGAGCACTCAGTAATGTCCACTCAGGACCTACCCACACAGAAGGAGTCAGAGCCAGAAGAGGAGAGACCCCCAAGCCCCTGGGAGTGACATAGACAGAAGAGTCAGGCCAGACTCCTCAAGCCCAGGAGAAGTGCCCAGATGCAGCAAAGGACTCCTTGAGAGTAAGGGGGCTCCTCAAGAGGAGCCTCTTTCCAGAAGCTACTAATAAGCCTCAGCTGGATCCTGGGTGGGGTTCTGACAGCCTCCGTGTAAGAACAGTAGTTGGCAGCTGGCAGAATTGGTGGAAATATAGCATCTGTCCTGCTGTTCTGGCTGCAGCCTTAGAATCCCTAGTTCTCCATTGGACTGAACTCCTTGTCAATACCACTGGACTGCCTTTTGACTATGCTTCCTGCCTGAACCTTGTTGGCTGTGGTGCCTTACCTAACTCCCCCTTGGACTGAATCTGTCATGATGAGTACCTTGTGGACTGCCTATTGACCATTCTTCCTGCCTGAGAGCCCTATTTGCTGCAGTGTCTTGGTCCCCTTCCTGGCTGCCTTGTGTCAGCGAGGAATTCCCAAAGATCTCCTGGTTGTTGACCTTGGTCTGTTAGTCAAGCCTGAGCCTTGGGAAAGAAGGACAAAGGGTGTCAGAGCCAAGGGGCAAACATCAATGTCCTGATTCCTTCTGAGCCTGTTGAGAAGCAATCCATCATTAACATTCAGCAACAGTTCTATATTATATTATATTATATTATATATATATATATATATATATATATATATATATGGCATGTTCCTTTAAAGACAGTTTTATTTGAACACCCTTTCCCACACCCTCTGAAGTTGTATGAATTTAGCTGCTGCTTTTCTCTGAGACACAAAAGACAAGATTCTTGATGATGGTATCTTTTGTCATTTTGGGCTGAGATGAGATGGTAGGAAGGGGGTTATTCAAGAAATAAATCACTCCCTATGAAATGCACCTTCTGTTTCTACAATAATTTTTTGGTGTGGGGGCTGAAAAACTGGGAGAAAACATCTTCTCTTTCAGAGTGATGTCAGGGAGTATTGCCCTGAGCATGACCTGTTTTTGTGATGTTGTCACATAACCATTTCCGATAGGCCATGTGGCACTATGACATCAACACACTTCCCACATATTCCCTAATTGGCAAGATCATGTATCCCCCACAAGGAAGAGCACTCTTTCTGACACACGCAAAATGTGCTAAAACAACTACCCAGAAGTTCAGTGAATAGGAGTGAAAATGCAAGCAAACACACACCAAAGGCAAGATAGGGGGTGTTTAGAAAATATGGGGTTCTAAAGTTTGCCAAAACTTCCCAGCACCATTTGTTTTCAGACCACTAGGAAGTACAGTGCAAGGGGCAGAATATCATAGAATCAGAAAGGGTCATTTAGGCTGTCAAGTCCAACTCCCTGCTCAGCACAGGAATCCAGTTTAAATCATCCCTAATAGATGGATGTCCAGTCTCTGCTTGAAATACCTTCAGAGACAGAGAGCACACCACCTCCCTAGTCAGTTGGTTCCATTGTCCGACTACTTTGACCTTTAGCAAGTTTTTTCTGATGCTCAACCAAAATCTGCCTTCCTGTAACTTAAGCTCATTATTTCATATCCTACAGTCTTGGAAGATAGAGAACAAGTTGTGTGGCCCTCTTCTTCGTGACAAGCCTTTTGGCACTTGAATAGGGCTATCACATCCTCCCTCAGTCTTCTCTTCTTAAGGCTAAACATACACAGTTCCTTCAATATTTCCTTGTTTGACATTAGTCCCCTGATCATCTTAGTTGCCCTTCTCTGAATTCACTCCACTTTATCTGAATCCTTCATGACACCATCCATAATCACCTCTAGGTACAGAATTTAGAAGCAGTAGGCAGGGGAAAGCTAAAGGTGAAGATGGGCTGCATCAAACAGAGTGACAGCAACATGCAGAGTTGGGATGAAGAGGATAATCCAGAGGGCCCTGAGACAATGGAATAGAAATCGTAGAAGGCTACTCAGCCTCCATTCTCTCTTTCCTCCTCTTATCTTAGGCAATTCAGTTAAGGGTGGCTTCTAGGACCCATCTAAATATTTCATGGTAGCAACCATAAATCTCCCACGGAGTATACACTTGACAGGGAGCCCCTGCCATAATTCTGCCTCCCTGATGAGTGTTCCCATATGATGCTCGTGTTTTTGGACACAAAACTGACACATTCACACTTGAACCTTAAAAAAAATGTATATGTGCCCTATATTCTCCTCTCCTCTTATCTCCTCTTGTTGTGGAAATTGCTTGATTCTCTTCTATATTCCAGATGAAAGATAGCAATGGCATATCAATAAAGTCCCTGTTTCCTAGGCCAGTGCTTAAAAACAATAAATACCTTGCAACTGTTTTATGTATAAGCAAGGAGCCCAGAAGCACGGTGACAGAGGGGGCTACAGCCTCCCCAAAAAAGGCTGGGCAGGTGGGCTCCCCTAAGAGGATGAGGCAAAAAAAAGTCTGCTGTTATAGTCAAGGCTGATGGATGATGTATAATCTGGTTTTAAAGGTTTTAATTTATTGTTGTTGTAGTTGTCGTCATCATCATCATCATCCCCTTTCTATTGTTCATTGCTCAGATATTGTATTAGATGTAGACCAGTATATAAATCTTGTAAGTACTTAAGTACTTAAGTCAGTAATATAAGTGTTCTATAAAGTTTACTTTGATAAATTACAAGTTCTTAGATAGCCTTCTTTTATTCAAGTGTATGCATGATTGTGATAAACTCATTCCCGCAATATTGAATGTGATCATTTATAGGTTTTATTATTTTCCCATTAAATAAACTGATGTAAGAAATGTGCCTGAAAAGAAGGAAAACTTCCTCATGTCTTGACTCTTGACCATTTTGAGCCTCCTTCCCCTGCTCCCCATCTGAAAACAACACTTTGGGGCTCCCTGGCTATGAAGGGATATGATGAACCCTATACAGGCTTGCAAATCTTTGAGATAAAAGAGGCAAGAGGAACTTTCTCAAAGTTCCATTGATGCCAGAAGTGAGGCTGATTGCTGGGACTAAGGCTGGGCCTTTCCCATATCGGTCCTTGACTTATGAAACTGAAACCGGAAATAGATGTACACACTGACCTGGTTTGCATGATTGCAGAGTGGTTAATAAGCCACAGTGGCTTTTTAATCACTACATGCCAGCTGGATTTGCATAATTACCCTCCTCTGCAGGACCTATTGTGACATCTGAATCCAGTGAGGATGGGTGATTAACAAACCACCCAGCAACCCTAAAGCAGGCCTTGGCTTCAGGGTGGTTCATTAACAACCCTAAGTTGCCCACCCTCACCAGCTTCGGACATCGCAACAAGCTGTGCTGGTGAGGGTAATTATGTAAATCCGGCCCTCACAAGACCAGCTCACGCAGCCACTGTGGCTTATTAACCACCCTGTGATCCTGCAAACTGGCCCACTGAGATCCACCTTAGGCTTAGGTTTTGTGAATGTGCTCGGGGGGGGGCAGATTTTATGGAGTATTCTAAACATTATTGTGTTGTAATATGTGAGCATGCTGGTTTCTTTTCAACATTAGTTTTCCAGCACATATTGGAAATTTGACAAGATAGGCATTTCAAGTGCAAATGAATGAATGAATGAATGAGGTCATCCTCAGGGCAAATTTATGCACATTTAAGTCCCACTGATTTCAGTGAAGAGATTTAAGCACATGCTTTACTGTCCCACTGAAATAAATGGGTATGGCCCAACCATAGTTAAGCACTTTTAAGACACGTTGTATTCATTATGAGTGTTCAGCCTGTGCTTAGGGCTGCAATTCTTTGTATAGAATTGTATACTTATCGGGGAGTAAGCTCCACTGAGTGCTATGGGACTTACCTCTGAACAAATATGCATAGGACTAGACTGTAAATATCTCTTATTGAACTCGGTGGGACTTGATGTGCAATGATGCCTTTGCTGCTTGGCTGAACTTATCATGTATTCTTTTGGCAGAAGGGGGAAAACTCCAGGCCATTTAGGAGGCAGACAGGTTTTCAACTTTCCAAGACACTTCCATTTCATGATGATTTTGTTGTTGTAGACCAGCCCTTCAAAATGTATCAACTAAAAACCACAAAAACAGTCTCAGCACTGTTGAGATTGATTTCATTTTTCCCCCTTTATATTTTGTATTGGAAAGGCTCCAGCTGATTAAAATCCATAATATTTTCCATTACAAAAGTTTTGACAGCATTAATTTTATTTTTGCATTCTCTTAAATCATTAAACTGTTTTATGCTGTGCTAATGCTTAGTAAAGAGGGTTATTAGCAGTGAGGGTGAACCTTAAAAGGTTTGCAGGCTTGATTCATCTATGAAGCACTGACAAATTTGGTTTAATTATTCAAATCTAATCCAAATCTCTTGAGTCTGCAAAACCGGGCTGGAAATCTCAGGAGAACAGGTTCAGCAACATGGTTTCTGGATTTCTTGCTTAGCTTTGCACATTTAGCCAAAGAGAGTAAACTGTGTACTTTTAGAAATCCGAGTGCTATATTTTATGGGCATATTTCAGATTCAGATATATTTCAGTGGAGACCATAGATTGATCTGGACCTCAAGGTGCTACCCTTAGAGGAATATTATACAGTAACTTGATGCCTACAAATACTAGAGAAATAGCAAGGAGCTTTTCTACAACCCACCTAAACGAGAGAGAGAGTTGTGTTAGTTTTCTCCTTTGTTAAGAATGATGACCTTCCATGCTTTGTTCTGCTCACTCAGGGTGTATAATCAAAAACATGACAAAATCCATTCTTAACAATCACCCTTTCACAGTTCAGCTGTCCCTTTTTACTCACAGTCAGGAGTTTAAAATGTAAAAAGAAAAAAGAAAAATCCAGGATGGATCTCCCCTATCCCTTGTCTTTCAATAGTTGTGCATGAATGAAGCAAATGGTGAAATGTAGTGTGGAGGAAGGGAAATAGTGGAAAGCAAAGTAGTATGATTTTAGCCCTATTTGGGCATTCTGTACCTGAACAGGACAAACACACTAGGGGAGGGAGTGCACTAGCATCACCCCTCTCCTTCATTGCATTCCTCGCCCTCTACTCATGGAGGGTGGCTGTCTGAAGAGGAGAGCCCCTCCTCTACCCATGGATGCTTTCCACAGCAGCCAGAACAGAAGGCTGATTTTCCAGCATTCTGGCTCACGTGGAGAGCCTCCATGTGAGCAGGAATGTATGCATTTTTGGACACAACTTTCTCCAATGTACACATTTTTGTACACCATTTTTGAGCCAGGTACTGCATTAGAAATGTTGGGTTAGTGCCCAGTCTGAAGGATAACTGTGTCTGATCTGCATATTAGTCTGGGAAGTGTGAATTAAGTTAGTTCACTTACAAAGGCAGAGCAAATGAAATTCTCCCTCATCCTTAGCTTCATGGTCCTTCAGTAGTCCCCAGATGACTGCACCAAAACTAGGAGCCAGCAATCTGATCAGGAGACAGGACCTTCACACTTCAGCAGATTCGGCGTTCTCTCGTCTGCTAAATGTTCAGTGTGTCATAGCCTGAACGGGTGCCAAGAAAGGGGCAATAAAAATTTGAATTTAAATACCTATTATTATTTATAACCTGGCAAATGCTGAAGTCATTATGGAGCCTTTTAGCCATCAATTTCCATAGGAGCTACTGAAAATCAGATTGCACATGTGGTGCTTTCCTATGGAATTAAGGGAGTAAATTTAAGAAGGCAGTTAAAACAGAACAGAATGGAACATATTCCTGATCTCATGGAATGCAATTATATAGATCTCCTTAATTTTAATAAAGCAAGATTCTACCCCTAATGTTCTAAACCCAGTGTTATATTATCAGTTTCTCTTACCGTAATCTAATACCACACCAAATCTGGTTTAAGAGAAACATAGGAAGCTGCCGTATACTGAGTCAGGCCGTTGGTCCAGCTAGCTCAGTATTGTCAGCACTGACTGGCAGCAGCTCTCCAGGTTTTCAGGCATGAATTTTTTCAACCCTACCTGGAGATGCCGGGGATTGAATCAGGGACCTTTTGCATGCAAAGCAGGTGCCCTACCACTGAGTCACAGCCTGTCCCCTAGAAGAAAAAAATACAGATTATGTTCTGAAGAGGTGGGAGCTCTTCATAAAGGCCAGGAATAAATGTAAGTGGTCAGGACTGTATTACTGATAGAATTTATATTTGTGAATGGTACATTTCAGGGCCAGTGGTATGTAAGTGAAATATACAAACATAAACATACAAACACACACACACACACACACACACACCAATATCTGTATCTATATCTATATATCTATATCCATATCCATATGTCTATCTATCTATCTACATATGAGAAATTAGTGAGACTCCAAATACTTCAAACTAATACTAGCCAATGTAGGGGTCTGTAATCTAATAAGAAAAACATGGCATTTATTTGATACACTCTACAACTGAAATAGACCTTCTTTTCATGCAAGGTGCTTTGATCCTGCAAAAGCTTCCACAGACAGTGTGGAAGGGAGACAATTCTTGCCAATTCCCTTCTCTCCCCCCCCCCCATAGCTCATCATAACATGCCCATGCTGTTCTCAATTGTCCCGCAGCCTACAAGAGCAGATTTTCAGGGGAGCCACGGGCTGTAGGGGGAAGGGGGAATAGGTGAGAATTGCATCCTCTGCTTTCATTCACCCCATTCTATGAGGGATTCTGCCCCAGGATCCATCCCTGAAACAGAAGTACCTTACAGATGATGATGCACAAGTTGAAATCAGAGCCTGAACTAACATTCCAGCACTATAGGTACAACTTCATATCTTTTCCAGGGGTCACGAAGCTGTGCCATGTTCAGTGTCACAGGTAGTAAGGATTTGTGGCAGGAGAAGGCTGTGACGTGGCATAGAGTGAAGCCTGTGATGCGACCTGGGTTGCCCTGGTGCATTCCTGCCTGTTAGTTACCCTGCTCAGTGGGACTTGCTCCAGCACAATCCAGCATCAGCTGGCATGATGGCTCTTCCAGGGAATCCCACCACGCCAGCTAATGCTATTGGCACTGCACTAGAGCAGGGCTAGGCAGTCTCTTTTTGGGCCTGTGAGACCATTTGGAAATTTGAGAAACTATCCTGGGTGCTACCACATAATGGCTGCCATGGGAGGTGTGGCTAGTCACAAAGGGGAAGTAACCTGCCCTAAAGACTGAGTACAGGGCAGCGGTGGGTCTGAGCTTCAACACACTAAACCTATTCTTTGAAACACTGACAGAGAAAATTATTTCACAGAAAGCAAACTCTCCCCTCCATCAGCCAACTCATTTCCTCCTCCCCCTCTCCCCATACACCCATTCTCTCTCTCTCTCTCACGCGCATGTACATGCACACACACACACACACACACACTCACACACCATGTATCAATCATGCATGCATGCACACACACATATCCCCCCCTCTTCATTGCAAGCTAAAACTGTGGGGGGGAGGCATTTTGATGGGCACCAAGAAAGGGCACACTGGCACCTGCAGGGACCACATTGCCCGCCCTGGCACTGGAGGTCCCTTAGGCTAGCTCACCATAATTTATGTTAGTGCTCATGCCACATTGGATACTGTGCTTAGTCTATTTCAGCAAAACCAACAAAAAGTGCTACAGTACCTTAAAGACCAACACATCTCTTCATAGGTAAGAATCTTTCATCCTATCCATCTGTACGATCTTGCCTATGAAAGCTCATGCCACAAGAATAATGTTAGCCTTTTAAGTGTCACAGGATTCTTTGATGTTGCTTTTTTTATATTGCTGGTCTAGAAGCTGAGATTAAGATACTATGCCTTATTCATCACAAACTACAAAAGGATTTAGGCATGTTACTGTTTCTCAACCTCTGATCTCCATCTATGAAGAGTTGCTTATCAAATAAACGTGTAAAGGGCATCAGAAGTTTTATACGAATCAATAGTAATTAATAATCTGTGACCTTGGACAAGACCTTTTCAGTCTCTCAACTTTCGTTATCCTCTGCCTCACATGTTCATTCATTTGATGAATCCTTTGGGGAGATTGTTATCTCTTGTTGTATACCTGCATAACCTAGTCAAGAAGGCCTCCGAGCCTACTCATTTAAGGCCTGCAACCACTGTTTTAATATTTAATAGGTAATGCCATTAATGGCCATTGAATTATGCAGCGCTTTAAAAAAAAATCCTGCCTCCATCTATTACAATTTGTTCATTAGCAGCCAAATAGTCAGTCTGCATGGGCTGCAACAGCAGACTTGTTTTTTGTTCTGTTTTTTCCAGTAGAACTTTATGCAGCTTTCTTGATCACACAATTCCTACTGTCTCTGTTCAGACTTTATGCAAGTACACCATTGTTTCCATTCCTGGATCTCTCTCTCTCTCTCTCTCTCTCTCTCTCTCTCTCTCTCCTCTCTCTCTCTCTCTCTATATATATATATCACTCCTTGGATGGAAGTGGTTGTGTTTTTGTTTTTCCTTTTGTTTTACTTTTCCAGCTGACATGTTCCTGAGGTGTCGTGATGGCCTTGCTAACAGCTGTCAGCCCCCTCAATGGGGCAGACAGTCAGAGGAATGAGCAAGCAAACAATATATGAAAGGAATTTCAAAGTGTATTCACAGAAACATGATACTTCAAAGGCAGGAATGAAGGTCCCCCTGGAGCTCATTACTGTAGTCAGTGTGGGGGATTGTACAGTGACTCCCAAGAGATGGAGGAAATGAAACAGCCTTTTTCCTCCCTTCCTTCTCTGGCTTGGAGAATCCATCACAGCTGAAAAATAACTCCTGTATCCCCAGATCCCACAATTTAATGCCCCGTTCTAGAGAAACAGTTCAGTTTGCTTAAATGAGCCTGGCGGAGGTGTGTGTTTCTTGAAAAGTGCCAGCTGTCAGCCCTGGAGGAAAAGCCTTCATTGTGAACCAGATGTAGCATTACCTAAGCTGTCCTCATGCTTACCCCAGCTGCTATCCTGTATGTTCAGCCAAAGAGATGTCCCACGTTCTGGAGGTTGGCTCCCTAGTCCCCAGTCAGTAATCTTGTGGTTCTCTTTTGGACCAGCTGCAGTTTACAAACCAATTGGAAGGCAGCCCCACATAAAACACATTGCAGTAGTCTAAACAGGAGGTTATCAGACCCAGCTTATCTCTATACCAGCTTATGCGAAGCTGGTGTAGCAGTCAGATAAATGCCCACCCCCCACTGATATGATTTGGGATTGCTGGGGATGGTGGGGGATCACAAAGATTACTGTTAGCAGTGAGAAAACAATGATCAGGGCCTCAGTGGGGGACAGGTTTTAAACTCCCCCACCAGTGATCCCATCCACTGACCTCAGAGGGTAGGGAGAGGAGGGTATGTGCATGTGTGTAGCTCCCTGGCCCATCACCAAGCACCACATGTGGCCCTTGGAGCCAATAGGTTGCCCGTGGCTGCTTTGGGAGGAGTGCAACCCTTTCTAGAACTTGTTGAATGCCACTCACCCGAGTGAACAAACCACCCGCCTTTATTGACTCCATCTATATGGGAGAGAGCTTGTGGCCCATAGACAGTGTCTGAGAGGGGCAATGGGGTTTTTTGGATTCCCAGATCTGAGGTCAGAGACAGCACTCCAAACTTGGAGCTGTGAATCGGAGCTCCGCCCCCTCCCCTGCCTCCTTGAAGCTGGTGTGGAAAGAACCTCACCAGCTGCTTTCCGAGGTCAGGAAAGCAACCTCAGAAAGGGGCAAAAGGAGGCATTTCAGGGGGTGGGTAGGGGAGGAGACTGGGGAGTCCACCAGGATATGGGGTATCCTGAAGCTGTTCCAGCCTCTCTCTCTCTCCCCCTCTGAGACGCTCCAGCTAGACGGGCGAAAAAGCCCCCACTGCTGCTCCTGTTCTTCATTGGATGTCCATAAGCCTCTGAGTGCGGGGGCTTACGGGCATATGAATAGGACTGTGCCCTCTCTCGCCCATGTCAGTTTCACATGCATTCAGTCATGTTCCATCCATTTCTGCATCGTTCTGCTTCATTAAAAAAAAATTTGCACAAAATTCACATATATTTGTGTACACAGCCTTCCGTAACGTACACATTCTGTATGCATCTTTCTGTAATACAAACACTTTTGCACGTATCTTTCCCCAGGATACATATAGTTGTATGCAACTTTCTCTAATGTACACATTTTTGTATGCAATTTTTAAACTTGAGAACTGCCTCACAATATTCTTTCAGGGAGAGCATTCTGAAAGATAATTGTGTTCTCTGATGCACTTATTAGTCTGGGAAGTGCAAATTAGCTCAGTTTGCATAAAAATACGGGCTGCTGAACGAATTTCTCCAGCACCCTCCGCTCTGTCTGGATTGAGTCTCCATTTGTTAGCCCTCCTCCCATCCATTATGGTTAAACAATCCATAATTTTTAAAAAGTAATGTTACTAAATGGAGCACAGCAAAAGCCAGCATAACAACAGAAGAAAACAACAAATCATTCAGTTAACATTTATGTGAAGTGGCAGAGACTTAGATTGAGGTGCTGCTGCTACTATGTGTGGATGACATCCAGCTTTGCCTCTCATTTCCATCAGATGCAGGAGAGGCTGCGGCTATTCCGAATCAGCACCTCTGAGTGGTAACTTGGACTTCCCAGACGTATATTGAAGAAGTAGGATACAAATATTTAAAATATATGATTTTATTTTTATTTATTATTAACATTTACATACCACCTTATCTGCTGAAAAGCCATCAAGGTGGTGTACAACGATTTAAAAGACAATAAGGGCACAATCCTATGTCCCTCCCAAAGCAGCTATTTTATTCCCAACTCAAGGATGGAAAGCGGAATATCGGTGGTCAATATAAGAGGTTTAAAGATGTTCATAAGGCTAATCTAAAAAAATGCAATATAAACATCGAAAACTGGGAAGCTCTGGCCCATGAACGATCTAAATGGAGGTTGGCCTTTCACAAAGGTTCTATGGACTTTGAAGAAGCCCGAGTGCAAGGTGAAAGGGAGAAACGTGCTAAGCGAAAAGCATGTCAAACGAATCCTTTACAGGACCATCTTCCATCTGGTAACCTGTGTCCTCACTGTGGGAAGCTGCGTGGATCTAGAATTGGCCTCCACAGTCACTTACGGACCCATCGCTAGAGTCTACACAATCCTCTTTAGAATTTCCTCCTTTTATCCTGGAAGACAATCTTACTCGGTCACGAGTGATCGCCTGATGATGATATGTCCCTCTGACCATAAATGGCACTGCAAGTCTGCGACCTCAGAAATCCTTTCTGAGGTCACAGTGCCGTGGAGCACCCACCCGCCCCCTCATAGCCAGTGCAGTTCTTTCTGCACTGTAGGGAAACCGTAGGGACCCAAGCATGGAAGACCGTGTTCAGTTCCCCGGTGGGTAGGGTGTTCCTGGGGGTGGGGAGGCTCCATGAGGAGGTGAGGCTCCACCAGATTCTGAGGAATACAGGTGGTGCTTCAGCCTCTCCTCCTCATGTGGAAAGGAAAAACATCTAGCTGGCCGAAATCAGCAGTCTAGATGTTACTGAGGGCAGAAGAGCACGGAGGATATCTTATCCTATCCTCCATGCTCCTCCTTCCCTCCATAGGACGCCCATAATCCTCCAAGTCCGGAGGGTTACGGGCAGCCTCATAGGATCGTGCTGTAAAAAGATATAAAAAGACAAAAAGAATAAAACACTATATTAAAAGAGAATATCCATAGAAAATAGAAATAGTGGCGGGTCAGCAAGGAAAGCCTCCTAAAATAAAGATGTTTTGAGGAGGTGCCAGCAACAACACAATGTTGGTGCTTGCCTGACCTCCAGGGGCAGGGACTTCCACAGAAATGGATGCAACTTACTGACAGCTGGATAAGAAATAACACAACTGGCATCTCACCCACTGACATTGGCACCACCAGCTTCCACTGAGGAAAAGCTGTGTGGCAGTGGAACAAATAACTTAAAGTGGAGCACCTTAAAAGAGGTAATCTCTTTTGCTCTTTGTGCCGATAAGTTTGTGTTAAGTTAATAAGGCCGCAGTCCAGCCAGGATGCCCATAACCCTCTAAACTCAGAGGATTGCAGGCATCCTGTGGAGGATGGGAGGGGGGGAAGTGCAGAGGCGATCTTCACCTCTCTTCTCCTCCCACCTTGCAGCTCAGCTGGATGGCCACTTTTGGCCATCTAGCTGAGGTGCTTCAGAGTGGGAGGGAAGGAGGTTGAGGCACTGCCAATATACCTCATATCTTTGTGGCGCCTGTCTCCTCTCCTCCCCACATCCTGGAACGCCCCCTAAACCCCATCTCTGAGGTTGCTCTTGCAACCTCGGAGATGCAGTCAGCACTGATCTTTCCATGCTGGCTGCAAGGGGGAAAGGCACTCCAATGGCAAGAACCTGGCTATGAGGTCAGAGAAATGTTTTGACCTCGTAGCTAAGTCTCCAAAAAAATCCTATGGTAATCTAGATGCTGTCTAGCTGCCATAGGATTGTGCTGTAAACAGCTTTTCTCCATGAGGCATTTATTGTGCGTTCATCATTCCCTCCTCACGGTTGTTTACAGGTTCTTTAGATGACATCTTAACTCTCAAGTTTTGCTTCTGTGTCTAAAGCGCACTTTTGGTGAGATGTTTGGTTTTTGTTTGTTTGGTTGGTTGTTGTTTTTTGAGCATGGAAAATGCAATGTTATTTGTGAAAGTGAAAGAAAACACTTTTTCACTTGTGCATTGGTGCTATTCTGCTATACCACAGTGCCACCTAGAGGTTATGTAGTGGAAAAGCAAGTTAGGAAACACTCTTCGTGTAGTGCTCGGATCTCAATTCTGCAACAAAAGTGAATGTAGATACAGTGCATTAACAGCCTTGTGTAGAAAAGCCCATTGTTTCTGTTAATAATGAACTCTGAAAGCAACATTCAGTCCTTCAATCTTCTTTTTAGCCTTAGATATACTTGAAGAGTCATTTGAAGAGCCATTGTTGAAAAGAGAATATTGACAGCACTGAATGAGTTGGGATAGTTTAGCTTGGAGAAGAGACAATTAAGAGGCAAAAGGATAGCCTTCTACAAATATCTGCAGGGCTGCCACGTAGATGATAGAACAACTTTATTTTCTGTTGCTCCAGAGGGTAAGACCCAACCAAAAGATTCAAATTACAAGACAGGGGATTTCTACTAAACATTCGGAAGACCTTCTTGATACCATATGTCAGGAAGGTCTTCCTAATGTTTAGTAGAAATCCCCTGTCTTGTTCCTATAGGTTTGAATGTGGAACAGACTGCTGTGGAAAGTGGTGAGTTCTCCTTTGATAGAGGTTTTTAAGCAGATGTTAGGATGGCCATCCTGCATTGGGGGGTTGGGCTAAATGACTTTTGAGGTCCCACCCAACTTTATGGTTCTATATGATTCTTTGACTAGACAGACATTGGTCTCATGATCCATCGATACAATTCTTACTGCCTAGATAGAATTATGAACAGTGGGATGAGGATAAATTGAATGCCCCCCCCATCTCCATTCATCTGTCTCACACACACACATGGAGAAACAATGCTAGAGCTCAAGGTCATCCTGTGATATTGATTGGCAGTAAGCTCAAGAAAGACAAAAAGAAATACTTCTTCACACAAGCATAATTACATATGGAATTCATTATCGCAAGATGTTGCTTGTTCCCTTCCTCTTTTCATTTCTCCAGCTGTATTTCTGTTGTATAAAGTGTTCTCTTTTTTCCCAGAGTAAAAATATGAAAGACAGCATGCAGGTGTACTAGTGACAAGGAGGAATGCGCTCAGACACTGTAGCAGGAAAATGTGTTTGAAATGAGTATGCAGGAAAGTCAAGAAGTGGATAGATTTCTCATTCTGTCTTTCCATCAAATTGGACCAGGGGTGGTGGGGTGGAGGGATTCTTACACATTACACACAAGCTTTTGGTTTGAGGACAGGGGTTTGAGTATCATGACAATTCAAGAGAAGAGAATGAAAGTTGATTAACGACGCTGCATAGGAAGACAGTGGGCTGTGATCTCCCTCATTTTCTCTGGAGGCTTGAAGCCCTTCCGGCTATGTGATGCCTTTCATTGATGTACAATACATGTATTCACAACATAGCAACATTGTTTGTAATCTCCTTCCATCCATAGGCATGCACTGGATGTTTTGGAAAGACCATCCTGCCTATGGATCTGACCAGGGCCAGTGCAAGGCAGTTTGGTGCAGTTTGGTGCCCTAGGCAAGATCAGATATTTAGTGCGCCCCCTTCCCACTTGAGCCCTCCCTCCCTTTTTCTGGCGCCCCCTTTAGCCCTGCGCCCTAGGCAGCTGCCTAGTTGGCCTAATGGTAGCACCAGCCCTGGATCTGACAAGATAAAGTGTTTTAACTTTGGGTGACTTGTCCATATTTAGTAATGTACATATTCTCACTCTGCTCAGTGCTGCATCTCCTGTTTGCTGGCTATATTCATGGTGAAATGACCCTTCCCACCTTGTGGATCAGCACCATGGACAGCCAATTGTCCTTTAAAGCAGCCTTTGCCACTGTAGTGCTCTGCAGATGTTTTGGACTACACACCTCATCATCTGTGACCACTGGCCATGCTGGCTGGGGTTTATGGGAGTTGTAGTCTGGAGGGCACCACACTGGGGAAGGCTGCTTTAATGCTTGGGTTGGACTCAAAGCAGGGCTGCAGTTATGGTGGGGGTGGGCTTCAGCCCCTTACCGCAGAATATGCAGGTTTCATTTTTCTTTTAAGGAACTTGTGCATGTTTTTCTTGTGGTGATATAAGGAAAATCATGCAGGCAGAATATTAAGAGCAAACTCATTCTGCAAGTGTTTATCCTTATGAAGTCAAAGGACATAATCCACACAGAAGACAGAGGCATCAAGAAGCTTGGCGGAATCCCAAGGTTTTCAGAAGTACAAAAAAAAAGATCTTTAGAATTAAACCAAAACAGCCCGATCCTGATGAAGACTGAGTATGTTTTGTGGTCACGGAAAGCTGACTGTTGTTGAAGGGAAAGAAAAAGACAATGGGGAATGGAGTATCCTGAGAAAGGGCATGGCTGAAATCCTAAACAGGAGTGCTGCACACTTCAGCATTTTGTTGCCAGTCCTACTAGTTCATTAGGACGTAGGCTATATGATTAAGGTTGCAATCCTAAACACTGCTACCAGGTGATAAATAAGTTCCATTTGTTACAAGTGTGACTTACCTCTGAGTAAACATACATAGAATTGTGTTCTGGAGGGCTGGGGTAACCTCCAGAGCTGATTTGGGGGTGTCCACTGAGAGTACAGGTGGAGGAGAGGAAGGGGAAGCACAAGTGGGACTCGGCTTGGGTGATGTTGAATGTATCTCCATAGTAGTGTTTTAAGTATGATAATTATGTTTTAATATGGCATGAGTTAGAATAAATCCTAACCATTCATTGAAATTGCCTATGTTCTAGGGAGATTGCTAAATACATTATTGCAACCAGATCCCAGTAGTGTGAATTAGGGCCACCACTTTATTGCATTAGCAAGAGATTGGCAATGGTGGAGGCTACATGGGTCTTCCTAGGTTAGCTAATAAGAGCAAGTCTGACACAGTTCCACGCCCAGAGACAGCGCAAATGTCTGTCCCCACCTGCCACCCACACCTTTAGGTGCTGAAGGTGTTCTCTTGCATCCCAACATCTCAAGCTCCAGAACTTTAAGTGTGTAACCCATTCAGGCTCCAAATGAGGTTCCTTCCCCACCCCAAGTCCCACAACCCTAGGTGACAAGTCCCAGGAATCTCCATTTTGCATTAAACCAGGGATGGGCAGCATGTGGCCCACAGGTGGCCCCTTCACCCCCAGGTGTGGCCCCCACAGCCCCTGCCACTGCTGCACCACTGAAATTCACCAAATTGCTTGCCAAAACCCACCAATTTTCCACCAAAAATCATTGACAACTTGCTACAGAATCCTACAATAGCCAAATTTAGCTAGTTTTCAAGCTATATTTGGCTATTGCAGTAGTTTGGTGTTCTTTTTTTCCCCCCACTGGTGCGCAAGTGTGAACTATTGAGGGGGTGGGGAATCCAGGGGGGACAAAAATGCCCTCCCAACCTCCCAAAGTTGCCCAACTCTGCCTTAAAGGCAACTCTGGGTGCCCGCTGGTAACTCACTCCTGATATGCTCTACCTGCACTGCCTGCCAGTGCTGTGACAATTCTTGCCTATTTAGAAATCATACACACAAACCTCCCTACTCCTATTGCCCTGCATGGAGAAATACAGAGTTGCCAAAATAGCAACAACCCGCCCTCAGCTAACCTGAGTATTTGCCCCCCCCCCAAAACCCAACCTCCTACTTAGCCCAGCCATGGCCTGCAATGTCTTCACTGAATCCAACTTAGGTGGTGGTAAAATAGCAAGTACATAGTGGGGTGGGTGGGCCAACTTAAATAGTCCTGGAAGGCACCCCACCCCCTAACCTCCCAATTCCAGCATTTTCACAATGGCCGCTGTGTCCACCCTTACCTGGGGGCTGGTCACAAACATTGCCTTCCCTGCCTATAGCTTCATGCCAGTGGGGCTAAGAATAGGACATCCTGCCTAGTCTTATGTAGTAGATGAAGATCTTTATTTCTGGGACTCTCGTGCTGGCATTAGTTCATTTCAGTGAAATCCCTTAACATCAACATTGTGTAGGATTTCTTTGTTGTTTTTCTCCTTCCTTCCTTTCAAAGTATTTTAGTGGAGTAGAAGTAGCCATTAAGGTATAGTAAAGCAAGGAAGAAATCTCTGTGTTTAATATTGCTTCTACAGAATGTCATACATTATTAAGGGAGGGAATATATTATAATTTGTTATACATTACTTCAATCCTGAAGGGGAGAAACGAGTGGGCTTCTCACAGCTTGTGAGTCTAAATATCTTGTAAAAAAAAAAAAAACACCCAATGATCATAAGACGCATTTTTCTTTACTACATCCTGCTTCTGTTGGAATTGTTTTGAAATTCTGGAAGGAAAGGCTGAGAGATTGGCAAGGGGGGTAGGGAAACCATGGAATGATAGGCATCCTGTATTTGAAGAGATCAGCTGTACAATTTTCAGACTTTACTTTGATTTGCCGCACAACCCACAAAGAATCTTGTGGCACCTTAAAGACTAATACATTTATTCTAGCATAGACTTCCGTGGACTATAGCCCACAAAATGGTTATGCTGGAGTAAATGTGTTCGTCTTTAAGGTGCCACACATCTCACTGTTGTTTAAACTTTAAAATGTAACTTAGGAGGCCCATTAAGAAACTTCCTCTACCTAAGCAACAACAATATATTTAGGGATTTTGGACCAGTTTAACTTTCTGAACATTCTTATGAACATGCGCGTTATACCAGAACCAATTGTTTGCCAAACCCAGTACTTCTCCTGGGTTAGTCAGGTAGGGACTAGCATATCACCTGCTCACTGGTTTATGAAGCCATTGTATTACCAACTTTATTGTATGCCTGCGAAACATGGACTATCTATAAACGTCACCTCCACCTCCTTGAAAGATTTCATCAACGTTGCCTCTGGAAAATCCTGTGAATTACTTGGGAAGATAGGCGAACAAATGTCAGTGTACTGGAAGAAGCAAAGACTACTAGCATTGAAAAAATGATCCTTCAACGCCAACTTCAGTGGACCGGTCATGTTGTTCGAATGCCTGACTGCCGTCTCCCAAAGCAGTTACTTTATTCCCAACTCAAGGATGGAAAGCGGAATACTGGTGGTCAATATAAGAGGTTTAAAGATGTTCTTAAGGCTAATCTAAAAAAATGCAATATAAACATCAAAAACTGGGAAGCTCTGGCCCATGAACGATCTAACTGGAGGTTGGCCTTTCACAAAGGTTCTATGGACTTTGAAGAAGCTCGAGTGCAAGGTGAAAGGGAGAAACGTGCTAAGCGAAAAGCACTGTCAAATGAATCCTTTACAAGACCATCTTCCATCTGGTCACCTGTGTCCTCACTGTGGGAAGCTGTGTGGATCTAGAATTGGCCTCCACAGTCACTTACGGACCCATCGCTAGAGTCTACACAATTTTCTTTAGAATTTTCCTCCTTTTAAAATCTCCTTTTTGTAAATTTTCTTTTTTTTCTTTTTATCCTGGAAGACAATCTTACTCGGTCACGAGTGATCGCCTGACTGACTGACTGATCCTTTTGATTGGAGATCAAACTGAGACCTCCTGCATTCAAAATCATACCACATCCTCTGACACTGAGCAATGACCACAGGCTCATCTCTCCACAGGCTGCCCCCACAGACCATGTTACACTAATCCAATCTGAAATCACCATTCCCTTCAGGTATCCCCCCTGAAATGATTAAGAATGGGACTATACTGGCTGGCTCCGCACCTGCCATTGTGCCCTGTGCTGGCAGGCTCTGCCCCTGCAAACCAGGGGCACACACACTTCCCCTCACACTTGGGGAAGCAAACTGCATGCATGCAGACTTTCTCCATAATCTGGAACTCTAATTGGCCAGGATTCGAGATCTTGGTGAGTGCCTATGCAGGTCCAGTAGATTTCCCCATTGCAGGCATCTCCCCGTCCATGCATGGATAGGGAGGGGTGAGAATTTTGTTTCATTGGTAAGAATTTACCAAAATTAGTGAAGTTCTTCACATTTGGGATGAAAAGAACTTGAGATTTATTTATTTTTAAAAAAATCAAGTGTGGAGGAAACCAAAACAGACAGTTTCGTCCATCTCAAAAGTCTAGGTTTGAATCCCTGTGTATTCGGCCATGTTTGTGGTGATGAATTAGAGTGGCCATCTCAGTTTTTCTGACAGGCTTCTTGTCTTTAACAGCTATATGGCAGGCAAATACAAGGTGGTCCTCCCCATGCTGGGAATACTTGTACCTATTGAATTTGTTCAGTGCAGATGGGTGAGAATTTCGTTTCAGTTCAGTTTTGATCAGGATTTACCAAAATTTGCCAATTTCTTCATATCTGACATGGAATAAACTCGAAATTTAAGAAAAATTGAATATGGAGGCAAGAAAAATTGACAGATTCACCCATCCCTCTGCATGGAGAGCTAAGCCACCAGGGGACATGACAGTGGGACTGATGCCAGCCAGTGCAATCCCAATCTCACCCTCATGCCATTGTTTATCATGTGAGGGAGAACTCATAAGGCATGTGTAACTGTCAGTAGATAGGACCTCTCTAGGACAGCGTACAGTTTGCATATCAATCTAAGATGGAATAAGACACTGCTGGCCACTGGTACTACCCGAACCTTCAGTATGTTTCTTCCCCACTTGCAATGGTTATACCAGATGTAGCAAGGCTATAAATTACAAAACAATCAAGGCCAAATGTCTCATGAGACTGTACATGTGTATTGCGCACAACAGTATCCATGGTGTGATCCATTGTTCCCTAATACATTCTTGTCTTCTTTTGTTCCTTTCTTTTCTTCTAGGTAAGTGGCGGCCATACTTATAAATGATGTGTGATGCTCAATGGGAATCTCCTGTATTTCTCCATGGAGAAAGAACATCCAAGCCTTTGACATGGTAACAATGGATTGTGTTGATGTGATGGTGGGGGTGGGCCACACATTTGTATGTAGGTTTATTTTGTTTACAGCTAACAGGCTGTAACCGTTCTCTATTAAAATCAAGAGTGTGGTGATGTACAGAGGCTAAGAATCATGGTCAGAAAGTAGAGCTGAGACAAAATGCCTCTCCCCCCAAATTTCCCACCCTAATCTTAAGTGGTGAAAATTGAGTGCATTTTGATAATGCGGGGGTGAGGAATGAATTTCTTTGGAAGTGGGGGAGCTTGGTGGTAGCAGTGTTGTTAAAAAATATATAGTTGCACAGTTGCCTGAAGTGGCAGCACTGGTGGATCTAATTTCACTGGCTGATGGTTGTTCAGCACCCCTCCCCGACTTCCCCTAGAATAATGCTGCATCATGATATAGTTCTGCTCCAAAGGGGGCTTCTGGGTGGGTGGGGAACAGCAGCAGCCAGTGGCTTTTGGCTCAGTTCTACTCAGAGTAGGGATGCCAGAGAAATCCACAATGGATTCAAATGAGATCAGATTTCTGTGAATATGACCTATGGAATCCAGAGTGGACCAGCTTTCTCTGAGTCGTGCAAATTCCATGGACATCTGGAGCAGATCTGTGTGGGGGGGATTTGCACAAATGAGTACTTGTGTAAGTACACATTACTGCTAATGCACATTCGCACAAATATGCATTTGTAAACAAACAAAATTCTCATACAAAAAAAATCCGATTCCGTCAGTGAGAGGGTGATGGAACAAAAGATACCCGACAGTCCATAAAATACAGACGGAATTGATTTAACAAAATCCATACATCTCTATCAGAAGTGTATTGAACCAAGGACGGAATGAAGTAAAGAGGAATAATGCAGCAACACCAAGGGCCAAACTACATGCAACATTTCATACATCGTTAGGAACTGCATCTGTTTTTTGCCTTTATTGACTTACAGATGTGGAAAGCAATTTTCATCAGGAACACAGCTCTTGGGGTATGGGAAATTTAGCCCTTCCCTCCCCAGTCATGATTTCAATTAAAATCCTTAGAAAGGCTCAAAGCCATTGTGGGGCGGTGGGCGGGAGGGGTTTCCGTTGGGATCCTGGCTGGGTTCATTAAATTTTTAAAAGATGTCGTTCCTAATGATGCATTCAGTGTCATGTGTTGTTTGACCCTAACCTTATAGTCCAACTGTGTAATCGGCAGCCCCTGTCAATGTTTTGGTTTTCTACACTTCCTCGGTCAGTGGCAAGATTGCATTGTACTTAGTGCAGTGTCCACTGCTAGAGAGAAGCTGGCCTGTCACATGTGTTAGTTGGATTCCTAAGCTTTTAACCATGTCTTGCCATGGTGGAGAGGAAGTTCCATTTGCCATGTCACGTTTGAACTCCCTTTACCCAAATTCATGTGCACTGCAACATTTTGAGCATTACACGTTTGGACTGATCAGGAGATGAAAGCAGCCTTCCTATGCCTTGATTCCAAGTCCTAACTGCACAGATCATGAGACAATGTGAGAATTGTGGGTAGTTTTGATTTATTCCTTTAAAGATGTTATTAAGTGTATGTTTGTATTTTTCTTCTGGTTGTTGAGACTGCCTACTCAACATATGTGGGAAACCCTTTGGAAGTCATAAGGCAACGAAGTTCTTGCCACTTTAGAAAGCTTCCTTCCTGAGGATAATTGCAGAATAATATCCAAGTATTCAATGGCCATTTTTCTCTCTCTGTCCCCAGACCGCCTCCAATCTGTTGCCAGGCAACAGGAACAAAGTGTTCATTTAACATTTAACTAATACTAAATAATGTTCTGTCGACAGAACTCCCTCTCTCTGCTTTTCTGTCTTTCAAGCAATGCCAACTTAGAAAACAACTCAATGTTGCTTGGACGTAAGCTACTGCTTTTCAACAGGAAGGAAGCAGAGTACCATCAATGTCTGTGCATTTTGTTAGAAATGCTTCCCAATGGAAGATGCTCAACTAGCTGAAAGTTGGGCAGAGAATGAAGGGCACAAGATTCAAAGAAGAGGTATAAGGGGAACACTGGGAGACGCAGTGGGAAGAAAGGTGTACCATGTGGTAGAATACTACATGGAAGTATTACAATCATACTGTTATCCTTCTTGCATCACGAAAGAGGGTGGATAGGGAAATATCACAGCTGGGGATGCAATGAAACATAATCAAGTACTCACAATTGTGACAAGTTTCCAAACATCCAGGTTTTGGTGGATCTGCAAGAAAAGAAAAGAAATGTGATGACTTGTTTCACAAGTTATTGCCCTTCAGCTTGTTTTATAGAAAGGGGAAAGAAGCACAGTAGCCAGGCACCAGTGCCCTAGTAAGCCGGTTAGTCAACATTTTGAGCACGGAACTATGATAAGCAATGATAAGCAATAGCCTGGCACCCTATAAAACATCCTTCTTCACCCTGGTATCCTCCAGATGTTTTGGATATCAACTCCCATCAGCCCCGGCCAGCATAGCCAATGGTCAGGAATGCTGGGAGTTGTAGTCCAAAAGATCTAGAGGGCACCAGAGTGAGGGAGGCTGCTGTAAAATAACAAGCCTTGAAAAATGAAATATGACGATTGATAGACTCACAGTATTCATAACAGCAAGCTAGTTTTTGAATAAGGAACAAGGATGAAAAGTAGCCAAGCAGCCAATCCACTAGAAAGCTGGGTGACATGGGGATCTGAACTCTTTCCATTTTGAGAGGCTTCCATATGTGTTTGGCCTAGAGTGGCTTTTTCACACATGAAAATGGAATTTCTAGAAGGTTGCTGTGGACCATCACCATATGGTGAGAGACCGTGTGTGCCTGTAGTGAAGATGCAGTGGAGACTTTGGGTCACCATTTACAAAACTGCTCACTTTATCAGGATGCTAGGAACAATCAGCTTTCCACGCCTCTTAGGAAAGTTCAATACTGGCCTATACTAAGAAAGATGGAGTTTCTTGTCAGGGGTGGCAACTGCACTACCCGCAATGGTGCAGAACTTGCAGGTTTGGCTCTAAAGATGATTTTTTTTCCTGAAAACTGATGCTTATCTGATGCGAAACTACTATTCCATAATGGTCGTAAATGAGGAATGCTATTGTTTATTTTCCTGTTACTTTGTACCGCGTTAAGCTGTTATATTGATATGGCTGACTGCCAAAACAATAATAAACTGAACTTTGAATAGATTTCAATAGCAAGCTGGTCAGATTTTTCCCCTTGGGAAGGATGCACACATATGTGCCTCTGCTTAAAATAAAAATGCCTCCAAAGTTTAGCCATGTCTCTGTGCATTTAAATGGCTAATAATGTACAGTAATGAGTAGTATCCAAATTAGCTTGCAAGATGATAATTTGGAAACTCATGCCCACATAGAAATTGCCTATCTGTTCCTGTAGTAAGTGTCCTGACTGAGCATGGGATGCCACGAATAAGAAAAGGATTTTGATGCAAAACTAATAAGCAAGAGTTTGTACTCCCCTGAACAGCCAGCAGTCCCAGCTGTTTGCAAACATCTGGAGGTGTGCAGAGGTTCTGCCTCCAGCTCTTAGAACACGTAATAAAAATATTGACTAAATAAATCATGCCAATCAAAGTGATGTATATAAACCTTGCAGTGCTATCATTTATTCTCTTTTATGGGGATATAAACAGTAACTTTAATGAAGACTACTTGACCGTGTGTGTGTGTGTGTGTGTGTGTGTGTACAGCTTTAATATGTTGGGAATGTTCAAGGGATTATTTGAATTAGCACTGTGCTAGATGTGCAGTGGCCGGGTGACCGGCCAGATGGGCGATTAATAAATATAATATAAGAAATAAAAGGGATTATTTGAATTAGCATCTGCGCTAGATGTGTACTCCTAAAGAACTAGGGGCTGAAAGTAGTGCTTTTGAAAGAGTGATACAATACATACACCCTGAAAATAAACTACTTAGCTACCTCTAGAGTTGTATATGCTCCCTTTATTCCAGGTAAATCTCACTGCTAATTTCAGTGCCTTGTGGCTGGGCGATTGGCTACTGTGTAACGTCTTGGACGTGGGGACTAAAATAGAGGGTGTCAGCTTGAAGCCTTATTTTGGGTTGTTACCAAGCATATCCAAAAGGCCCAGAAATCCCCTGACTTCGCCAGGGATGGTGGCAATCTGCTGACTCTTTGTGATCCCAGCCTACCTTGCAGGGAGTTTGGGTAATTCTCATTCTCTCGTCTCATGACTGTTTGATGTTGTTCCCAGGCAGTTTTTTCCTTTCTTTGGCATTATTTTCTCACTATTTTTTTTTTAAACGTATATCCCTCTTGAATGATTCCTTCCAATCAAAGATCACATAGGGAAGGTGATCATGTCACTTTGCCATGTAGCCAATTATATTTAGCTATGGTGAAGTCACCTGGTGTAAAGAAAGCTGCATTACCTTCAGTCTAAATAAGTTTCAGATGTCCTTTTTGACAGAAAAACACTTTTGTGAGCATTTGGGGTAAATTTTTGGACGTGCTGGTGAGGGGGAAGGGGAATGAACCTTGTCAAGGATTTGTTATATTTTTGGAACGGAGAATAATATCGCCATCTTTTGAGAAATATAAGCATGGTCCATAGAGGGTGGGGGGTGCACAATATTAATGGTGCATTGTTATTATTATTTTATTATTATTATTGTCATTATTTGTAATTATTTTGTTTGGATGGGGAAAAAAACTGTAATAAAAATTTATTTTAAAAAACGTTTCGGATGTGGGAGTTCCCATTGCTGAGTCAACTGAGACCATATTTCTTGGCTTGACAGCACACCATGGCAAGACAGGGACCACTAGCCCAGTTGGCTTGGCAATGGGGGTGAGTTCTCTCTCTCCTCACACCCAACCCTACATAACGGGCAAATCACTTTTGCATTGTCAGGGCCAGGGCATTCTTTTCACTGTGGCCAAAAATGTTCACATAAAATTAAGGATGTACAATAATGTTGTTTCCATTGGCCAATCACCAAAACTTTCATAGACTTTCATAGGCCATAGAGTCCAAATTTGAATGGGAGGGAAACATATATATATATATATATATATATATATAAAATGTTTGCATCCTGATCACGTTCAAAAAATGCATAGTGTTGTTTTTTTTAATGTGTGCGTTGAAATGCACATTTAAAAAAAAAACATATTGCCATGCTTTAGTCTAGTGTTCTCCAACCTTGGGTCCCCAGATGTTTTTAGGCCTACAACTCCCAGTATGCCCCAGCCAGCATAGCTGGCTGGGGCATACTGGGAGTTGTAGGCCAAAAACATCTGGGGACCCAAGGTTGGGGAACACTGCTTTAGTCAATGGGGGAATGTGCGCACTTTTGAAAAAGGCACACAGAAATGCGCACTTTCCCCATCCAAATGAACCAAACAAAAATGGGAGTGAGCTGAATGGAGCTTCGAAGTGAAATTTAGAAAAATGTATATGGTATCTCCCATCCCTACTGAAAAGCACCACTGGTCAGGTCAGGCCTGGTTCAAGTTATGTTCTTAAACATGCGTGCCAATCATGCAGCATGGAACCCCATATTCTGCAAAGAATTGTGCAAATCTGGTATGTTTGCTTGCATTTGATTTGCACAATTTGTTCTGGTTGAACCATTTTCAGTCCAGGAAGAAGAAGGTTTGTAACTTCCTAGCATTTGGTCATCTTTTTTTCAATAATTTCATCCAGAGGTTGGGGATGGGGAGAAAATTGAGACTCAAACACTGTGGAACTGACAGATACAAGAATGGTCATTTTGAAACACTGAATCATTTGAAGAATTACTCTCCCCAGTGGAAAAATTAGATGGGTTTATCTTCTTCTGTTCATTTTTTCCTTCCCATAATCATAAACATTAGAAACATGTTCATTCTTTATCAAACAAAACAAAACAAATTCTCAAAATTGGGAAGCAGCTATTATATTTTGTATTCATTAACATATATTGAGAATATGGAGAAATTCAGAGGGTTGGATATCTAGGCCCCCTGACCCAGGGATGGGGACTCGGACTCCAGGACTCGACTCGTGAGTCGGACTGAGTCCCCCCTCTGACTTGAGTCCCACTCGAGTCCCAATATTTTTAATGGGACTAGAGACTCAACTCGGGACTCGAGACCAAGGACTCTTCAACATCCCTGGGCTGTGCCAGAAGGAGTGGAGAGAAGTGCGATTTCCGGTGAAGATTTTATTTTTTAAAATCATTTCCCTAAAATGCAAGCCTTTCAGACATTTTGGGTTTGGCTGCCTCTGCCTGCCTGTTTGGGGTTCCCTGCCTCCTCTGCCTGCCTGGTTATTTTGGGTTTGGCTGCCTGATCTGTTCTTGTCAAAATCAGTGGCAGAGTTTTGAAATAAAAAGGCATACTTGTGCCTATAATTTATTTAAGTCCACACATCTGAAGTAGCCTTATTTTGCTGGGAAACCCCCCCACTGATTTTAATAGGGACTCGTGGAGTCAGCTTTGGGAGTGACTCGTGACTCGTGACTCGTGAGTCACCATTTTGGACCAAGGACTCGGACTCGAGACCAAGGACTCTTCAACATCCCTGCCCTGACCGTGTATTCCTACCTCCATCAGTTTCTCTGTTATGCTAGGAAGAGAATAGATATAGGAACAGATATGAGAATGGATATTACAATATGTAATAAATTTAATAATATGAGAATGTGGTACCTAACCATACCACCTGAAAGTTCTTATGGCACACTGCAGTAGCATGAAGCTTTGTACCCTAAAATGTATGTAAATAATTCACAAGTGCTAAGTCATTGTTTTTAGACTGAGAGGGTTCTGTATTTTCTCGGCTGGCCTTATCACCATTGGGGAATACTGACAAGTAACTCAGACTGACACCTGGAGAAAAACTGTCCTGATCTTGTCGGTGGAAAAGTTCTGGATGGAGACGCTTCTCAAGGGACAGAGTGGAAACACTGTTGCATGAGGCATTTAAAACTCTCCAGGAGACAGGAGAGGTATTATTTACAGCTAAAATGGTTAATAATACAGAAAATTAACTCTAATGTTTTGGAGGAGATATGGCTGGATTTGTCCAAAATTGGACAGGTTGCAATGCAATGCTAATTAAGAAAATCCATAATGTGCATATTTACTTAGGGAAAGAGGAAGAGACTGGAGTTGAGTGGTGCAGCTCTTGCTTTCTCAGTTTAGGGGGGTAGCTTCAATCCCTGGCATCTCCAGTTAAAAGAAACAGGCAAGGGGTGATGTGAAAAACCTCTGCCTGAAACCCTGGAGAGCCGCAGCCAGTCGGAGTAGTCAGCATTGGGTTAGATCAGCCTTCCCCATCCTAGTGCTCTCCAGATGTGATTGGAGTACAAATGCCATTGTCCCCACTCATTAGGGCAGCACTGGCAGTGGATGATGGGAATTGTAGTCCAAACACATCTGAAGGCTTGCTATATGGACAAGTAGCCTTGCCCAGTATAAGGCAGCTTCCTATGATTCATGTCTAGCACTTGGATGGGAAACCCCTCCTCTAGTTTCCTGCATTGAGCAGGGGGTTGGACTTGATGGCCTTGTAAGCCCCTTCCAACTCTGTGATCCTATGAATCTATGAATCTAGTTAGTTCTCCTTGAGTGCATGTGTCATTGAATTAGTGCTGTGCCGAAAAATTCTCCCACATTTTTTTTAACCATTCTCAATCAACCTGATAGAAAAGAAATTGTTTTTGAAAAGAAATTCAATGACGAAAGAACATTTTGGAGAAATTCTCATGGGATGGGCTTGGTTTTCTTGTGCATACCTTACTGAGGAGGTGGCCAAGGAGTGTGGACAAGTGTCCTGCCTTTCATTGTGCAATCATCTCTCTGGTAACCGATAGCCTCCCTCAGCTTCCCTCCCACACTTCACTTAGATCCCAGGAGAAGAAGACATCACATTCACCAGTTAATTCCTCCCAGGTTTTTTTTTTTTTCAGATCAGGAAGCACAGGCAGCCTGGGAGGCTGCAGAGCAATGGAGAAATGTGTAATAGGAAGAAAACATACATACACAGCCCCCTCAGCCACCTCACAGCAATAAGCTCAAAATATCTCAAAAATACATGATAAAAAAAACAACCTGAGAATGTGGCTGAACATAGATTTCATAGATCATAGAGTTGGAAGGAGCCTACAACAGGGATGGGGACTCGGACTCGGGGACTCGACTCGTGAGTCGGACTGAATCCCCACTCTGACTCGACTCGGACTCGAGTTCCAATATTTTTAATGGGACATGAGACTCGACTCGGGACTCGAGACCAAAGACTCTTCAACATCCCTGGGCTGTGCCAGAAGGAGTGGAGAGGAGCGTGATTGCCAGAGAAGAGCGCATGAAAGCGAGGTGTGCCACTGCTTGCCCACTATGGACGGCTACCAGGAGTGCAGCCCCAACACTGTGTCAAGATTTATTTTGATTGATGTGTTGCGTACTTGGGCGAGGCAGAAGAAGGACCTGAGATTGCTCTGTGTGGCTGCTCTGAGTGTGTTTCTGGTTCCAGCAAGTTCATCACCAGTGGAGCGGGTGTTCAGTGAGGGTGGAATTGTGATGAGACCTCACTGTTCCAGAATGGGGGCCAAACATTTAGAAAAAACCGTGTTCCTCAAATGCAACATGGATAAGTTTTAGGAAGTACAGCAAGTTTATTTTTTAAAATCATTTTTCTACAATGCAACCTTTCAGACATTTTGGGTTTGGCTGCCTCTGCCTGCCTGTCTGGGGTTCCCAGCCTCCTCTGCCTGCCTGGTCTCTTCTTGACCAGTTCAACAGTTGAATTGTCCAAGACAAAGGCCTCTGCCTGCCTGCTTTGGGGTTCCCTGCCTCCTCTGCCTGCCTGGTTATTTTGGGCTTTTCTGCCTGGTCTGTTCTTGCCAAAATCAGTTGCAGAGTTTTGAAATAAAAAGGCACACTTGTGCCTAGAATTTATTTAAACCACACATCTGAAGTAGCCTTATTTTGTTGGGAAAACCCCCCATTGATTTTAATAGGGACTCGTGGAGTCAGCTTTGGGAGTGACTTGTGACTTGTGACTCGTGAGTCACCATTTTGCACCAAGGACTCAGACTCGGACTCGAGACTCGGGTCCAAAGACTCGTGACTCGACTCGTCCACTCGAGACCAAGAACTCTTCAACATCCCTGGCCTACAAGGCTATCGAGTCCAACTCCCTGCTCAATGCAGGAAACTAGAGGAGGGGTCTCCCATCCAAGTAATAGCCAGGCCTGACCCTGCTTAGCTTTCCATGCTCAGACAAGCTGAGCCAGCGTGAGCCACAGGGCCTGGAAGCCTCTTTCACAGGAGAAGAAAACTTTCAGGAAATTGGGCACTGAAGGCTGGTGACTCCTATTTCAGAGGGGCTCCTAATCCATTGCAGCGTTTATTTGGCACTTTATAGGAACTATCCCTGGTGCTCCATGGTGGTGAACCTATTTTGGGGGTGGACTTCAGCGTCATGATAGCTCCTATAAACCTCCACATAAAACCTGCAATGCATTAGGAGCCCCACTGAAACAGGAGTCTTTCCAGCCTCCCCTGAAACTGGAGAATAGATTTAGGCGTAGCACACAAGCTCCACTTCTTTCCTGGAAATATATATAGATCACTGCGCCCCTCATGCCTGCATTGTGGTGGATAGAAAATGGGGCCCAGCCTACCAACACAGCTGATGCTGTTGCCGCTTGTAATGGTAGCAAAGATAAGCCCTAAAAACTCTTACTAGAAAAGAAAGAAGTTTGCTAGAACCCCTGCCAATGATAAACCCCACCTGTGAGAAACAGTTGAGAATTTCTCCTCCCCCAGGAGAAATTAGGTGAAATTGCCCTCCCCCCCCCCGCACTAATTTCTCTGCCTACAAATAGGATGGAGAATTTCAAGAGATCATTTGCACACAGCTCTAATTTGAATCAGTTAGGCACAATTTAACAACTTTTGCTGTACCTGTATCAGATTATAATGATGTAACAAGCCAGATCATACCTTTAGTGTAAAATAGTTTGCAGTCATTTCTAAAAATGCTCCCACAATTTGGTTACAATCAGCTTTGAGTGGGTGCGAGCTTCAGAGCTTGCTCTTTTCTATTGTTCCTTTGCATTATCTATCATCTCCAGTACAGTTCATTTTCCCTGTTTTTCATTCTTCCTTTTCTCATTTTCCCCTTTCCAGCACCTCTCCAGCCTAAAGTGTTAAGTGGTTCTTGCATGTTCAATACTTTTCTCTGTGTTTGTCATTTTTCTTAATTTATTGTAAAGCTGGTGCCTGATTGTCTTTGAAAATGGAGTCTAGCCCTGTTATTTATCAGCTATGTAGATTGCATTCCTTTAATCTAGTTAGTTCTTTGGTATATAAAGATATATTACAGGTAGTCAGTGGGTAATGCAGTTATAAACTATGCCATGTAGAATCTCCATTTCTTGTCTGTGGCGTCAGGAACCAATGGGTAGAATTTCATCTTGATTGCCTTTAGTCTCTTTTGACTCTGTGTGGGTATTTTGTTTTGCTTTTTAAAGTTCTGCAATCCATTCCTTCACCCGCATGGCTGTCTGATGCCTAGCACTTTTCTCCCCACTCAAGAAGGGCTGATCTACTACTTACAAAGCCAAGACCACTAAGGGTATTCAGTGATAGAAGCAAGTTACTAATGTAGCTCAAGCCTTCCTCTCATCACAAAGGTCTGCTAAATTCATGCAGACGGGTCATCCATTTTGTCATCCTTTCAGATTTTTGAGATCTGCACAAGAATCTAGCCAGGATCTCTTGAAATAATTATGATGTTCAGCACAGTTATATAAGCCAATTCAAAAAATCATAGCCAGGATGGCACGTAGTGATTTTGGTGACTATGGAATGGGAGGAGTTCTGAAACCTAACTCCCCAGTTCAGAAAAAGGGTGGCCAGTTGTGCTTCTTGACAGAGGATAGCCTTCTATTTTGGAGAGTTGGCAGAAGGCAGTCCTCTATTTGAAAATGTTCTCTCTATTTGAAGAGCTGTCCAGTCCATGTCAGATTTAAAGTCAAAGAACCTGTCAGGAGGGAGAGCAGCGGGGGCCTTGAAGTTGCCCACCAACACTTAGGAGCTAGACAACAGACAGCAGGCACACAGGTCACCTGGTGAGATGTCTTGTATTTCTATTTAAATTATACTTATTATTTATAATTTGCACACCTATAACTTTGCATAAGTAAATGCTATGCAACTTAATGACCTCTTTTGTCCTCTTTTTTGGTATGCAATTCCTCTTTTTTGGGGGGGGAAATGGATAAGTGGCCACCCTCTTCAGAAATCACATGCACCGATATGAGCTGTGCCTTCTGAACTTTGAGCACAGTGCATATTGAGTTTGTCACCTTCCAGCTGTCCATTTACCAGGTAAATTGTGAGAGGGCAGGGAGACCAGCGGCAGGGAGGGCTAGAGGAGAGAGACCTTGTATGCATCATTAAGGCTTGGATGCTGCCAGAAATGGTCAAGAGCATCCAGGCATTAAGACTGTAATCTACAAGGCTTTACCTACCACCAGAAAGCCTTCCCGTTTTTAGTTTGTTTTTGCAAAGATTAGGTTTGCTTATGAAGGGGGGGCGGCGAAAGACTACAGATTTTTTTCTGAAAATTTTAAGAGAAATAAAAAAACAACAATGGGGGGCAAATATGCACATTTTCAAGTGTGAATGCAAGTACAGGAAATTGCAAACAATTCCTGAGAATTGTGTTCCTGCTTGTGATATGCCTCTGCATAGATGCATATTGATAAATTCACAGAACAGTCCCATCCATATGAATCCTTTTCACATCAACATTCTTTTATTTTGCATTATTTATTATTTATTTGTGACATTTATATCCCAACTTTTTTCCTCTTGCAAAGAACCTGGGGTGGCTTACATAGTCCGCCTCCTCTTCTGCAACCCTGTGAAGTAGGTGAGGCGGAGAGCCAGTGACTAGCCCAAAGTCACCCAGTGAGTTTCGTAGCCGAGTGGGGACTAGAACCCAGATATCCCAAGTCCCAGTCCAATACTCTAACCACTACGCCACACTGGCATTGATTTCATTTAATCATGTGCAAGTGATGGACTCAACATTCCTTTGCACATATGTACTGAAGCCCATCAATAACCCGTAAGGCCAAAAAGGAGGGTGGAGGAAGAGGAGGAAGGAAGGAAGGAAGGAAGGAAAGGAAGAAAAAAAAGCAAACTGAAAACAGCAAGAAACTATAGATGCATGGAAACTATAGATGCATTTGTTCCAAAGAGAATTTTAGAAATTCATAAACATAAACCAGAATGCAAGCAGAATAGAGCAATTAGGGAATGGGTGACATACATCCATCCCTAATTCTCCATCACAAAGAGGGAAGAGGGTGGCACTTTATTATTCATTCATTCATTCATTCATTTAATTTTTAATCTGCCTGATAACTGATGTTTTCTTTAAAGCTCAAACACCATTTCAATCACTTTCTTGAGTGCTGTGACATTCCCCGAATTGCAGTCACATGAGAATGTTGAAGATACTGGTCAGGAAAAAATAATCAGTACAGATACCTAAAGCAGAAGCTACATCTAGTTCCAGAGGTGTCATGGATATGCAGTGTTAGTAATCCCTGTCAGGTAATAAATAACACATTGGGTTTAAAATGTCTATTAGATATGTCACTGTGAGCTGTTTTTGAAAGTAATGCCTGCAGATATACACTGGGGTACAACCACAAGTGGCTTTTGTAGGATGAGAGCCAGGGAGATAAGCCTGGGAAGGATCAGATCTAGGAATCAGTTCCAGGGAATGGCAAAACAGGATCAAGTTCAGGTATACCAGGCAGAGAGGGGAGGTGGTGAATCGGGATGAAAGGGAAACAGGGCTGGCCCAAGAGAGTTTGCTCCCTGAGGCAATAGGCAACATGACTGCCAATTCCACATATAAGAAACAACTGGACTGGCAGCTAAGTCTTACTTTGACACTGGTGATAGGACAGAGTTCTTCAGCACCCCTGAAAGAAGCAAGCTAGCTTAAGGCCAAGGCAGAGAACAGGCTATGTGACCTCTAGCACCTCATTTGGCCTAATGGGAGGGCTGGCCCTGATGGTAGCAAGATTTGAAGGAGGCTCACAGAGTAAACAGTGGCAGTGGTACAAGGTCAAGAAAGGTCCCAAAACTTACAGGTGAGATTGGGAAGGACATCCTGACAAATAAGTTCAAATTGCAGCTCTCTTTTGGTCCCTTCTTCTTTGTCAGACCAATAAAATTACTGTTGAAATTCCTGAGGTCCTTCCCCATTCCCTTTTCTGCTTCTGAATGATAGGGACAAACAAATTAGAGGACAAGGGGATATTTCACAAGGAGAGGCTCAGTTGAATAGAATCACCCATACACATATACTGGGCACAGGTCCAGATAGACATGCTTATGTGGAGAATATAAATGAGTCTGGGTAGGCAGCTCAGTCATCTGGATCTAAGAAGATTTGGAGGAGGAGTGCAGTGGTGATTTAAGTAGAGGACATCTATTTGCTGAAAACCTTTTGACTTTGGCCTTGGAACAAGACTTGGGCATGAATTTAACTTTCGTTAGTTGAACACTTGAATATCTGCTTGCTTTTTAGGGAAGGGGCCTCCAACAGGGTTTTTAAAACAATTGCATTCCATAACAAGGTTGGCATAAGAAGTCCCCTGAAATAAATACAGTCATGCCTTGGATTGAGAGTATAATTCGTTCCGGAAACGTGCTTGTAATCCAAAACACTCTTATATCAAAACGAAATCCCCCAAAAAAATTTGTACAGAGATTTTTAATTTAAGCCATACTACAGTACTTGTATTGCAAGACGTCGCTTGTATATCAAGTAAATAAATAAATAAATAAATATTTTAAAATTTGCTTGTCTTGTAAAATGCTCTCAAACCAAGTTACTTGCAATCCATGGTATTAATGTACATCAGTTATACCGCTTTGGATGAGAAGAACTAGGGATGCACAAGAATTTTGTTTCAGCTTGTTAATTATCAGAACTTGCCATGTTCGCACCCCTGAATGCCCATGTATTTTTGGGGCAAAACATATACATTTTCATGCTTTAGTCAATGGGGGGAAAGTACATATTTGGGTGCATGCTTTAAAAAATGTGCACCCAAATGCACATTTCTCCCATTCAAACAACAACAACAAAACTTGCATGAGAGTATGGGGATGAAGTGAACAGAGCTTCAAGGTGGAAATTGGAGAACCTCAGTGAGCTTGAACATTGCTGAAATTACTGCACAAACTGTTTCATAGTACATCGGAGTGATACTTTATCCCTGTATGCATAATGAATACTGAACATTAATGAAACATAAATTATGAAAGGTGCAGACTAAACTGGGATTATTGCTTTGTGTACCACACCAATTTAATTTTGCATTTGCCAACCCATTGACCCATGAAAAATTATCTCCCTGATTTATCCTATGTCCAAGTACTTCTGTTCCCACAACCTAGAAAGTCAAATTCTACATACTAAATGGGATCCATAACTATTATACCACTTAGATTCATTATTCCTGTGATAGTTTTCATTTTAATGGATTTAAATTAGTGTTATGCCGAGTCCTGCCCCCTATTTTGGGGGCTTTTTCCTCTACCTGGGAGGGGAAGAATTTCAAACAATTTTCTCCTTGGAGGTGGGGACAGGGTTTCTTAAGTTTAGGAGGTGGCTGAAGGATCTTCTTAATGTTTTCTTTCTTTCTTTTTACTTTAAAAATGCCCTGTTCACTTGCAGCAGCACGAGACTCTTTACAGAGAGGCTTCTCCAACCCAACAGCAGCTTCTTGAACTCCCATGAGATCATGGGATGTTGCACTCTCTCATAGGCATTCAGGAAGAGCTCCCAGGCTGCAGAAACCTCTCTGCAAAGTGTCCCAGGCTGCTGCAAGCAAGAACAAATTGGTTTTTAGAGCTTCAGAAAAACTCTGATCTTGCTTGCAGCCACCCTCAACCACCACCTACACTTAAAAAGGTAAGCAGAAATCCTGTCCTCCTACCCAAGGAGAAAATTATTCAAAATTCTCACCTCCCCAGCCTCCTTTGCCAGAGTTTTCATTCCTCCCCAGTCCCCATCCCCATGAACTGCCAAACACAGAAAAATGGAAATATTTGGCACATCACTAGTTTTAATAAATCTAACATTATGGGCCAGTTTGCACGACCCAGACTGCGAGCAGGGGAGGCACCACAGGGCCATCTGCGGGGTCCGGCAGGGTGCCGCAGACTACCTGCGCCCCGCATGCGTGGGCGGACCCCAGTGGAACCGGCAGTCCCCGCACCGCAGTGCAGGCCTCCCGGCGCTAGGGGGCAGCAGCCCAGGATGCCCAGAGGGGCCGTTTGCCCCTACAGGCTGCAGCGGCCGCAGCTCTGGCCGCTCTGGGCTGCCGCCTCTGTGCAGCCCCCGCGGGACAGCCGCCCGCTGTTTGCACGGCAGGGTGGCCACGCGCGGTAGGAGCTTACCCCTCTACCGCCCATGGTCACTTTGCGTGCGTCCCGCACGCAGCCCGTCCTGCGGGGGCACCCCCCGGTCGGCATTCGCATGACACAGGAACCGTGGGGGACTTCTGCTCCCCCGCGGTTCCCGTGTGGTGCGAACACGCCCTTTATGTAACATACAAATTAGGCACAAATATTGTTCAGTGCAAGCAGATTCAAAAATAGCTGACTTGTCAGAAATTTATGCAAACACAGATTAAGCCTGTTCTAGGCCAAAGATGGAAAAAAGGTAGATCTGGACAAAGTAGTAAAACTGTGCTTAGACTGTGCCATGCTGAAAGTGGGCTAGACCATGGTTGAATCATTCCTCTTGCGGGGGGGGGGGCATTTTGTGTTTATACAAAACTAGGAAATAAGGGAAAATACAGTATTCAAAATCTTGTCCCTGACATATAATTTTGTAGGTGCTGGGTTTTTTTAATTTAATTAATGTATTAATATGGAAGAGCTTAGACCTGGAATTTATTTATTTATTTATTATATTTTTATACTGTCCAATAACCAACATTCTCTGGGTGGACTACAACCTAGACTAAATAGTTTGACTATTTAGACTAAAATACCATACAAACAGTTAAAAATATAAAATACAGTACAAATATTTAAAATAATACAATACAATATCATACAGACAGCATAGGAATGGATAAAACATCCATACAAATCTAGAAGTAGGGTCTCTAAAATACCTAATAGAAAAGAAAGGGCTTTGCCTGGTGCCAAGAAGGTAACTGTGTAGGTGCCAGGTGAGCCTCTTTGGGGATGGCATTCCATAAGTAGGGTGCCACAACTGAGAAGGCCCTCTCTCTTGTAGCCACCTACCAAGCTTCCTTCAGCAAGGGCCTCCAAAGATGACCTAAGGGTCAGAGCAGAAATTAATTCTCAGAATTCTCCTGTGTGCAAACTTTGAAGTCAAATAGTCTCTGGATGTTCACTCTGGAAATTTGCTGAATATTGAACTTCTTCATCTGAACTAATGGTATTTGGTTCCAATAGCTGATACCTGCCAGTTAGCATTTTGTAGTATTTGACAGTTGATAAGCAATGGAGTTTGATACTGGACATTATTGATAGTCAGTATGCAATGGAATATTACAATTGTTTTCAGTGGGCCTCAGAATTCCCTGATATGAATTGAGAGGGCATCCAAAAAAC
This sequence comes from Shinisaurus crocodilurus, assembly GCA_021292165.1. NCBI lineage: Eukaryota > Metazoa > Chordata > Lepidosauria > Squamata > Shinisauridae > Shinisaurus > Shinisaurus crocodilurus. The sequence continues at coordinate 255,157,946 of CM037878.1, read as the reverse complement.
ACCCAATATTTCCCTGTAGAAATATTGTTTTGCAGAGGAAATTCAATAGTAGTGGGCAAGAGCTACTTTTCAGAGGTTCTTCTCCTTGATATATCCATGATAAAGTTCCAAAAGTAGCCAGAAATAATTTGAAAATCACTGGTATAATCTCTTCAACAGTATTTGATGGTTGGTTAGCATACAACAATGTTGAACATTAGATAGAACAAGTAAGTACCCATAAAACTGTTTTTGCATTTTGTGTGTGGCCCAAAGTATGGAGGGGAGGGGCTTAATAAAATCCATATTCCCCTCCCAATTGTAGCCAAATCATCCTTCTAAAACAACTATGAAGAGGCCCATTGCCAAAGGTAAGGGTGCCAGCCAGGGGAATACTGAGGCCATGGGACCACTGATTTGTGATTTCTTCTGCTTCCTTGTTTTTACTTTGCAGTGGAAGGGAAGGCTCTGCTTACGTTCACCTCTAAGCAACAACTAGATGGACAGATGTGGGCTCAAAGACAGAGCACCAAAGCATTGGAAATATTTGTTCCAGCCTTATGGAGCATTCCATCGTGCACATCTTCACATGCAGTGAACTTTTTATTGTTCTGCTTGCTGTTTGTATGAACTAGGCATCTAGCTGCAGAATATTGATTATTAGAGAATGAAGAGGAAGAGAAGGGGAAGACCTCTTATATGATATTGAAAAGGTCATATGGAGGGATAAGGGAATGAGGATCAGAGAGGGAGGAGAAGTCTGATATTCTGGCAATGGAAACTCTTCCGATACCTTTCTAGCCAAAGTGCTCACCAGATGCCAGATGCTGCCTTCACTATCTTCACACACACACACACACACACACACACAGCAAATGTGAGGCTAGAAAGATGTACTTTTAAAAAGCAGAACTTTTAAGTATCTAATGAATGCAATGGATACCATGCTGGAAGCCAAACTGCATAATTCAAAGTGTGAGATCTCACCCATGCAGTAAACTAAGATGCCTGCCTATGTTTAATCTAGGAAATTCAGACGCTGCACTGTGTCCTTTAGGTGACTTTAGCAATATTCCCTAACCTTAAATATTGCAGTGGTAAAATAGAATCCCCAACCCATCTCCTTAAAGAAAATGATGTATTTTCATAATCTTTTAGCTTCTGAAATAGAAAATCCTTTCTACATATATGTTGAAACTAAGCACTGGTATTTGGGGAAATTCTGCTCTCTCAAAGATGATGATAGGAATTTTCAGTGTTATGTTCCAGACACTAGAAAATATGGAATGCAAGCAACAACGGAGAGTAATAAGTGGTTTGATGGAAATCTTTGTACAGTTGTTCATGATTACCTTTAAGATTCTCCTTTTGCAGTCTCCCATTGCCAATTATGAAGCGACGTTCATCCCCAAACATCATTACAGAAAATTCAGTTCAAACAATCATTTGTGTGTTAGTATTCTTCTAATATCCATAGCCAATTGGAAAACTAGGCAGTCTAGTAGGAAGATTAACTCTGATATTTTTGGACTTAAGTCTTTGTGTACTGGATCCTTCCTGACTTGAACTCCTTGAAAGGGGAAAAAAACATCAGAGGTCACAACATACCTCCAGCAAATGCTTGCTCATGAAGGTCATTCCATGCTTGTGCTGGCCTCATGGGAGATCCATGCGCCAGCACAGTTAATTACACTAACAGCCATGGAAATTATATTGGCCTGCCACTGGCCTAGAGAGATGAATATCTCCATTTCTTAGTCCCAAGGGGGATGTTAATGGCATTTTTATTAACTGGTGACCTGTTGACTGCTATTAGAATATAGATTGTATGCATAAACTAGGCTGGAGTACTGAAGATATGATTATGGAGCAATTACCATGTCAGCCAATGTGGCTTCTAATCAGGCCTGGCAAAGAGATTTTGGAAGCTTGGAAACTCTATTTTGAAGTCCAACAAGAAGGAACAGCTTTGTATCAAAGTGTGCATTGCGCCTTTACATCTTCTGGAATTGTAGTGTCTGATTCTTCTGATTACAAGGAGGGAGAGCTAAACCAACAAGAGAAGGAATATTAAAATAGGATGCTTTTAGAAGAGTCAGGAATGTGAAGCGGGGTTCAGACTTTGAAAACCTCTCATTTAAGAAATTGTTAAAACTTCTCATCATTGGCCAATGATGCTAAAGCTCCAGTGATTCTTAATAGCAAACAGCAAGGTCATTATATTGAAGCTCCTGGAGTGTCGTCATGATGATGACTATAAACATGGTCAGAAGATCCCTTTTCATATGATATCCATGTGTTGAGCTTTCATTAGGAGAAGGCTCTTGTCCCTCAATGTCTATGATGTAAAATAAAACATAAAAATTAAGAAATAGTACTGGTGGCTGACTACCTATAACATGCAAATGCCATAAAGTAGCTACCTATTTGCCAGAATCTCCTCTGTTGCTCTTTATATTCTGTTTGTGAATATACCCATAAATACCATGGGTATGTAAATACCATGGGAATTGGTAAAGTGACTGTCTAATGGATATTTTCCTTCCAGAGACTGCATTAATTGCCACAGTTCTCCGTAGTGTATGTTAGTTTTAACACAAAGCAAAGCACAGATCCATTAATATAAGCCACCCTAATTAGTGAATATTGTAAAAGCCTTTATCATTCTGAACTCTGCACATTCTGAAGCAATATAAAGGGTAACACACTGGAATGCTTGGTTCAAGAAGAAAGAAAGAAAGAAAGAAAGGGTGGAGAAAAGCTCTTGAGACTGGATGAAGGTAGGACGGGATAGCAGTTAGCCTAAGATACTATAACACTGGAGAGGAGCTATAGCTCAGTGGTAGAGCATTTTGCATGCAGAAAGACAGCAGGTCCCAGATCGAATCTCTGTCATCCCAGATAGCATGATGAGAACAGCTTCTTCCTGAAACCCTGGAGAAGCACTGCCACTCAGAACAGACACTTGAGGCTAGTTAGACCAGTGTTCACCCAGTGAGTTCATGGCAGAACTAACCATTGGGCATGCTGGCTGGGGATGATAGGATTTGCAAAGGGAGTAAGGTGAATAAGGGGAGACATGAAGGATGTGTACAAAATTATACATGGTGTAGAGAAAGTGGATAGGGAGACATTTTTCTCTTTCTCTCATAATACTAGAACCCAGGGTTATTTATTTATTTATTTATTATATTTATACCCTGCCTTTTTTCCTGCAAGGAACCCAAGGCGGCTTACATAATCCTCCTCCTCCTCTTCCTCCTCCTCTCCATTTTATCCTCACAACAACCCTGTGAGGTAGGTTAGGCTGAAAGTCACCCACTGGCCCAAAGTCACCCAGTGTGTCTAATGACCAAATCTCCCACCACCACAAGCCCCCTGGAGGCACATCTTCGGTGAGTTTGACAGGTAGCTGCCAAAACCTGGGGTCCCCCCAAAACACAGGGTTTGAGTAGGAACTGGGTGGACTTGGACTGAGACATGCCTCTGAGCACATCCCAGTCAAACTCCCCCCATCCCACTCAAACCCCCTTTCGAAAGGGACCCCGAGCTTCTACAGCTACCCGTCAAACTCAGTTTCCATTTAAAAAAGAGGGGGAAGCACTTTTAGCCCTACCCGAGCCCCTAGAGGCTCAGACAAAGTCCAAAATCTGCTCCCCCATGGAGACTAAATGGGGGGGGGGACGACACAAAAAAATAAGGATCTTGACAAGAAGGGGGTCTAAATCCTGACACCCACTTCTTGGGAAAAGATCCCTCGCAGCTTGGTTTCCTCTTGACAGCTCACCTTCTTCAATCTGTCAAGAGAACCTGGACCGGGGGAATGGATTTTGAGCCTCTTCTGGGCAATGTCCAGGGTGGGTACTTGCTGCTGTGGACAGCAGGAAACACCCCCCCCCGACATTCTCCCAGCGGAGGCTTGAAATCCCCACAGTTGTGCTTAAGCGAACAAGCACATTCTCACAGCTGCAATTTAAAATTTAAAAACAATATTTTTTTGTGTGCGCGTCTCTGTGCACAACATTTTTTTTAAAAAAAACAACATGCTGGGTAGTCACAGGCAGCCCCTCCAAGGTGCAGCTGAGGCACCTTGAAGGGGCTGCTCATGGCTGCCCGCATGGGGATCGCGGAAGCCAGCTTAACAGCCAGCTTTCATAGAAAAATAAGTGGGGGAAGCCATGCAAGTCTGAAAGGGCTCGCAGAAATGCCAGCAGGGAGAGGGGGGGGGGGAATCTCAGTTCCTCCCAGGACGATCCATGGCATACCCTTTGGATGACTGGGGGGATGGTGGCACTACCCATGAAGTGCCTGAACATCTGTTGGGCACATCGGGGGTAGGCCGGCTTATAAGCCATATGCATATCTTGCTGCATAGTGTGGCTTATTGTGTTGTGCGAACCTGGCTGTTGACGTCCATGCCTTGGGCTCTGCCCCTTCTTTAATGTCTTTTTCCCATGCTACCTTGAGGCCTTGGGTACTACCCATTGTTATCATGGATTAGAAGTCTGCATATTAGAAATGTCAGACCCTTGCTTTGCATTTCTGAGTTACAGATAATATGTTCAAAACTTGTTAGGGCCCGGCAACCTGGGTCTTTACCGCAGGATTAGATACGAAATGAATAACGTTGATGGCTCTGATGCCGTTCACACGGTGCAGTTCCCAGTTCTGCCAATTGTATACCTGTTTTTGAGGTGATCTACATACAGATCTTTAAGTCTAAAGGTATTATGTGATATTATCTGAGGTCCAGATTTCAAATTGTTGGAATTTGAATCAAAGAAAGGAGTGCATGACAGCGTGTGTGTATCAGGGGAGAGACTGGTCGAGCCAGCATTCTCATCCATTTTTCCCATACCCACAGGGTTAATTGAAGGAATGGATTCTGATTGGTGGGAGATTCAGGACTGATAAAAGGAAGTACTTCTTCATACAGCCCATAGTTAAACTATGGAAGATATACTTCCACATGATATACTGATGGCCACCAATTTGGATGGCTTTAAAGGGGGACTGGACAAATTCATGGAGGACAAGGCTATCAATGGCTACTAGTCCTGATGGCTATATGCTACCTCCAGTATCAGAGGCAGTATGCCTATGTAGAGCAGTTGCTGGGGAGTATGGGCAGGAGGGTGCAGTTGCACTCATATCCCGTTTGTGGGTTTCTCATAGGCAACTGGTTGTCCACTGTGTGAACAGAATGCTGGACAAGATGAACCCTTGGTCTGATACGGCATTGCTCTTCCTATGTTTTTATGTTGCAGCCCCACACGTCTGGAGGGCACCAGATTGGGGAAAACTGGGCTACATTAACTCTGTTGCTTTCCTGTTTTGTAATTATAGCCCTTTTCCCAGTTCTGCAGCATCTGAAAGGGACCCTGTCAAGGTTCCGCTACTACAGGGACCCCTTGATCTGCCTTTGGAAGATCTCTGCCTCTTCTCAAAGCCTCTCCCATTCCAGGAGATCAAATCCTTTGCCTGCTTCCAGTAGCATGGGTGTAGGCTTTAGACGTGGTGAATAAGTCACTCCAAACTCTCAGGATACACAACAAACTACTTATTATATTAGGGTATTTACTTAATAGAGTGGTTATAATTCAAAAGCAAGTATGATAAAATAAAACAAACAACTAATACAAGGTTCTCTAGCTCAACTTCAGACTACCTCTCTCCTCTGCAGTCAGTCTCTCTCTCCGCAGTCTGCTGACCACACCCCACACATATATAGCCCTCCCAGGAGTGGAAGGTTATAATCAGGTGACCTTGATCAGGAGACTAATTCTTAACTTCTATTGGGTACTAAAACTCTCAAACTCCCCTCCCATCCTGAAGTGTTTGGGCCTTCAGGCTCCAACTAATCTAGGGAAGTGTTTGGGCCTTCAGGCTTCAACAAACTTAAGCCTGTGTAGGCCTCAATCCTTCACAGACCCAAAACAGGAAATCATCATCATCATCATCATCATCATCATCATCATCATGACTTACATAGTGTGTTTCAATTATTCGAAGTGCCTCACAGGTCCAGTAAACCTCTCAACAGCCCTGCTAGTCAAGTCATGCTTCAGTTTGTTCGCCACAGACATATTAAAGCATATGAGTTGATCTGGTTATAATCTGGTTTATAGTGAAATCTAGAAAATAATGCTTCGTTGATGAAATAGTCAATCCCTTGCCTCATTTATGAACCTGAAAACAACTGTGCCTATATCATGCTGTGGATAACTTGTTTGCTTGAATCATGTATTAAATATTAACCAATGCCTTTGCCCTGTTCACAAAACCTGAGAAAAGTCATCACACAATTCATGATCCTTACCTGCTATGTTTCTGACAAAGAGCTCTGCCTAATTCACAAAAGGGCTTTGCAGACCATGACTTCGGGGGGGGGGGGATTTGTTTAATTCATGTATTACACAAAGGCATTGCATAGTTTAGAAATGAAGCTGTTTCATTAATTCAGAGTAATGTGTGTGTTAATCTATTATAATTCTTCATTCAGATTCAGATCCACATCCTGCGATCTGGGGCCATTTGTCTTGGGGAGTTGCTTCCCTGTGTTCTGTCTGAGCCCATTTGCACAATCACTTATCTCAGGACAACAACCCCTGAACTCATTTTGACATCTGATTTGGTTACACACTGAAGGGGTGAAACAGAACTTTATGCCAATAGCCAATGACCCCGAGCATAGATTACTGATGTGTTTTTAATGGTTTTGGTTTTATGTTTTAATTACAGTTTTGTATTTTATCTTGTATGTAATTGTTTCCTGCAGTGGAAAGGCAGGACATTAATACAAAAGATAAAATAAGGTAAGTTTAGGGGCTTGTGATTCAATTCTCTGGAATCATCTCTATTTTGGAACATAGGTCCCCGTTAGATGTTACAGTCACACCATAGGAGCCTCTTTTCGATGGGTCTACCGCATAGAGTTGCTATAACTAGGGATAGATTAATCTGTCAATTTCAGTTTCTCTCACTTTCCTCATTTTCCAGTCTTAAGTTTGGTTTGTCCTGAACTTTTAGATCTTTTTTTTTTTAAGTTCACATGAAAATTCATAAGCATTTGAATACACATTTTCCTCATGCATGCATTTTTGTATGCATTTCTCCCTAATATACACATTTTTTGCAAGCTGTGGAATGCCTTTTATAGGTAGGCAGGATTAACAGTCTTGGAACAGTCTTGTACTAGACGCTTGGCAGCAAATGAGAAAGATGTCATTTGAGGAACAGGAGATGGCCATCTCACACACATTGACTACTGCAAGTTACTCCTCTCTGGTCTTTCGCTGTTGTGTGTCGGCTTCCTCACCTTTGTCCAGAAACTGTCCTTCCAAAATACAGTAATACCTTGGATTGAGAGCATAGTTCGTTCTGGAACCATGCTTGTAATCCAAAACACTCTTATATCAAAGCGAGTCTCTGGCGGGCAGTGAGCGAGGCCGAATTCGGCCCACTACGCCCACTCGAGGCGAGCGGTTACATCCATACAACTTGTCTTGCAAGACCTTGCTTGTTTATCAAGTCAAAAATTTTAAATTATTTTTTTGCTTGTCTTGCAAAATGCTCTCAGACCAAGTTACTTGCAATCCAAGGTATTACTGTATTTTTCCTCTTTTGTTAATCTGGCTTCATACCACCTCTCCATAAATTGTGCATTAGTTTCCTGTCAATTCCCAGATCCATCACAAACACCTTGTTTTTACCTTCAAACCTATATGGCTTTGCACTGTTATCTTTCTGCTTTCATATCCTGAGACATCTCTGCCTGTGACCTTTGTTTCTCGAGCTCCACCACCTTCAGCCAAAGAAAAGTCTCCTGTTCCTCAAATGACATCTTTCTCATTTGCTGCCTCTTATGAGTAGAATTTCCCCCTAGAACATCTGTGTGATGCCATCTCTCTAACTTCCTTCAAATCTCTTCTCCAAACCCACCTTTTCCCACAAAGCCTTTGGCACGACACCTTCACTCCTCATCCCCTAGTGAAAGGAAGCCTTAGTGTCCAGAACTGAAATGGATCCATATTCATAGGAAAATTGCGTGAAACAAAATGCTAGATTGGATTGTTATTACTGCTGGTGCCAAAATGTGGAATTGGGGAGGTTCAAAAATTAACTCACCCAGTTCAAACACCGCCGTGCTATTAGGAGCGAAGCCCAAACCTCTCCGAAGTTTGGACCCAGGCCATAATGAACTTACCCCCACTACCAGCCAGCCTTCCCTTCCCAGTGATCAGAAGAGCTGGAAGCAGCAGCAGATCCTTCGGATATAAGACTGTCTCTTGTGTGGAGCATCCATTAATACATAGGTGGAGAGCCTCTTTCGGCCTGAGGGCCAAATCCAATTTTGGAGAAGCTCTCTGGGGCTGCTTCCCTTTGGTAGGTGGGGCTGAAGGCAAAGGGGGCAGAGCCAAAGGTGAAAGTGGCAGGGCCAAAAAATACGATATAAAAAATACCAGCATATTTTAGCTTGAATGAAGCTCTTACTATCAGTAACTAATCCTTAGGAGAGGCATTTCAACCTTTTAGAATGGGGCGGGAGGGGGACTGCACAAACGTCAGGAAACCACCAAATGATTGGTGGTTGGGGGGAAAGGGAATGGGAATCCTGGAGGGCTGGATTTGGCCTCCTGGCCTGAGGTTCCCCACCCTACAGGGGCATTGATACCTAGGAGAATGGGTAATGCCTCTTGGGCAATGCAATGAATTGGGAAGCATTGTATACATTGTATACTATACAAGATACACTCCCCATGCTCTGGAGCATTCATTTCTAAAGAGGGGAGCACAGTGAATGCAGTTTACAATGTCCTCCCAGATGAATTCTTTGACCCAAAATGCCCTGGGAAAACACAAGACTACCCATGCTCCCTGGTGGCAATAGGCATTCCCAAAGATGCCCAGGAATGTCCAGTGCCTAAAATATGACACAACTGTGGAGTATCAAGGCCATAAAGACAAGGTCTCTACCTCTGCTGCTTGCCAGCCCTTCCTGCAGGCCTCCACTGCTGGGCACACACACACACACACACACACACACACACACTTCACATAGTCACATTCTGTCCAAGCTTGTATTATGAGCCAGAAGAGAACTTTTGGGGGAAATCTAAGCTTTCCAGATGTTCTACAAGAAATCTTGGAAAGATTGAGCCAATTATTAAGTCAGCTGGCCATCCACCCCTAATTCTTACATACAGCCTCTAAGTTGTGCCTTACTATTTTGCTTCCCACCATGATAGGTTTACATGCCACAACAACATTACCCACAGTGCCAACCACGCCATCCATGATATCAGACCTGCTGTGTTTCATCTTTAAACATTCTCACCTTCTTGCCCAAACCCTGGCTCCACCAAAACCACATCAGTCTATTATACCATCTGTCAGAAATTCCTATTATTGCAGTGGTTCCATATCCATCAAAGGTGCAGTCGTACTCTGTAATTCCACTTATGAACTACCTACTGGGATAATTGGGTCTGCCCAGCTCATTAAAAATAAAATATTGATGTTTTCTTAGGATGGATCTAATTACCTAGGCCCAGGGGGGTGGGAAAGCAATGTAGAAAGAGAGGGGGTGTGGTGCAGCACACATACTGGCATGCACCTGTTCACTGGTCCACAGCAGGGAAAACTTTAAGGCTATGTAAGTAGGAACTCCTACAACACTTAAAATAAATTGATATCTGTCCATAGAGAGGAGAGAGGAGGGAGAAGTTCATTTCAAGGTGGGTAACAACATGTACCTTGCTTTGACTTTCAAGGAGAAAGCTTTACATTTTGCATAGAGGGGAGAAAAACAACAACAACAACAACAACAACAACCAACAACTTGTTATGGAAATGAATGTCAAAAACTGTCTTCACCAAAATCTCTCTGAGGAGGTTTTGTGTATGTGAAGGTGGGACAGGAAGGGATTATTTTATATTATCAGGAGCTGTTTTTTGAATCATTATCCTCTCTATGCCTTCATTTAATAAGCATCTCTTGACATTTTTACACAGTGACCAGAGGATTTTGTTTTATTTATTTTTTGCCTCAGTTAAACATTGAGCCAAACCTGAGTATGTAGCATTTCAAGGATCCTGCCTCACTATCCTTTATATAGAGCCCTGAAAATCAGATGGCTGGCAGTAGCTGGCAGTAGCAATCTTTCTAAAAAAGCTGGTATCAGTTTGTAATACTGCTTTCAGGGGAGTGTTCGTTCATCGAGAATGTAAAACATTTCACTGCTAAATTGTTCTGAGACTGGTTTTAAGATCCAGGAATAAACTTGACTTACTCTCTAGTCTGTTAAAAGGATTGCTAATGGGAATTTAGTAGGATTACAATGAAACTCCTAAGTTGTCACTGTCACAAGTGATGTATTGTATATTTCTCTGCAAAATATCTTCAAGAAATGTTTTAATTTAAAAAGAACTTTGTTGCTTTGGAAAACTGCATTCAATCATAATCAGCAGTCTTTTGTCCTGGTGTTAATGGGGAATTTCTTTCCTGAAAAAGAAATAAATACACAAAATGAAGATCTTAGACTAACAGGGCAATCGTGTGCATATCTACTCAGAAGTAAGTCTCATTGAGGTCAATGAGGCTTAATAGCTGGTAAGTGTGTATAGAATTGGAGCCTAAGCACCTTATTTTCCATTGTGTAAAGTAGAGATAGGCTGGCAACTGAAAATCCCTAGGCAAAAAGGCTTCTCAACTGGTTCCCACTCCCAGTCTAGCCATGAGACCATGGATTGCCACTCCAGAAACATAAAGAACTGAGCCCAAAGATCTCAGACTAGAAATTTTCAGTCGAAATTGGAAGCTTAGGGGGTGAAAATGAGAATGGAATTGTCCCCCTTCCTTTGGTATTTGCACAACCACAGCTAATTTTCCAGTGGTGGCAATGAAATGTTCTTCCTGACTACCATCAGATGGCAATTGCCACACAGACACACACACACACAGAAACCACTGGGAATTATGCTGCATGATGCTATTTGCAGGAAACTTCGTAGGGGGGAGGGGGGAGAGAGGGGGGAGCTGGCCAGCAGATATTGGGAAGAGCTCTCACTGTCCTCTCCATTTTGTCCCCTGGAAAAAAAATGACTGAAATCCCCAGCCCCAAACTTTGCCACCCATGGATGAGGCAGTGAAATGGGGGAGGGAGTTTTGGGTTGACACTGCAATATTATGCACCTCAGACACTTACTCCCAAGCTGAGAAACAGGCAAAGTAATATTTTACCACTTCTCCTCTTGGTGTGAACAGTGACAGAGACTCAGTACAATTCCTCCCCTTATGCATCTTGGTTGCTGTCATCCCCTGTGCACAAGCCAAGACACTGGCAAATGATGCCTTATGGAAGGATCCTGTCAAAGGCTATGTTGCTGTTCACACTGGTAATGTCACCAAAGTTTGACATTACTTGGCTTGGGGTATGAATTTGCCCTGCTCAGCTCATAATGACTGGCTGCATTCTAGAATAAGTGATATATGTCCCCAAAAAAGTTCATCTCCAGCTCAGAATGTTAAATCAGATTCTCAGCATCAGCTATCAGCATTCAGAAGAACAGGCTTTCCTCAAAGCTCTAGAGCTGCATGTCCAAAAGTTATTTAATGTTAAACTCCTTGCTCATGCTTGTTGATTGCTATGGGACCACATGAACTACGAAGCCAGCTGCTTTCCAGGTGTGCGCAGAAGTTCATTAATGTGAACCCTATACTCTTGATGAAACACTCATTGATTGCTCTGAACTACGTGACCCGCCCAGGCAAGCAGCAGCCTTTTGTTTGGTGGCTTATTTATCTATTGGAGTCAATTTTCTCAATTGTTTCTTGCAGGTTTATTATATGGTTGCTAATAGTTCCCATTCAGATATGAAACCCATGCTTGTTCCCAAATGTTTTTGTTTTAGGAGGCAAGGTGGCACCACAATTTGGGATTTTAGCTCATTTTTCTTTCTTTGTAAGCAGCAGCGTCTTTTTAAAATCATTATTAATTTTATTGTAAAATATCAACAGAACAAAACAAAACCATAAAGAGGAAAATAAAAAAAAATGCAGTGACATAGATAGATAAATGAAAATACAGTGTTCTAAGTATTATACATACACAGGGCTTTTTTTCTGGTGGAACTCACCGGAACTGAGTTCCAGCACCTTTTCTTCTATTAATTGCATTACAATTTAATCGCCATCTACTCCTGAGGAAATGTAATGCAAGAGTTCCGGTACCTTTTTCTCCAGAAAAAAAGCACTGTACATACACTTCTACAAAGTCAGACCAACTATCCATTCACAAGTGGCATCTAAATACCACCCGTTCAAATGTTGAAAGCGTCATTAGGCCCTCAATCCATTGCATTATAGGAGTGGAGCGCTTATCCTTCCAGTGTTGAAATATCAGTCTTTGAGCTGTCAAGGGCTCAGGGAATCCATTTGCGCCAATGGTGCATTAGCTTCCAGGATGCATATAGATAATTTAAGAGGACATGTACATCAGTAAATATTAAAGAGTGTTCCAATGCAAAGTTTATCCACATAATGACCTCTTCCCAAAAAGAGGCAACTATTGGGCATTGCCAAAACATACGGTTAAGCAGCAGTGTCAAACCTCTTTCAGCCCAAGGGCCATATTCAATTTCAGAGAAGCTCTGGGGGCCACTTTCCTGTGGTGGATGAGGACTAATGCAAAATGGGATGGAGCCAAAGGCAGTGGTGGGGAGGCAAGGATACCAGCATATTTTAGCTTAAAGCTCTTAGTGCCAGTAACTAAGCCTTGGGACAGGTATTTCATCCCGATAGAATTGGGGGGAGAGGGGAAACAACCCAAAAGCTGGGAAACCACCAAACTATCAGAAGTCAGGAGAAAGGGGGTGAGGCAAAGTGAAGGGGGCATGGCCACCTGGGGACCACGGGGGTGGGATTGGGATTGGGACCCTAGGTGGGCCAGGTTTGGCCCACAAGACTGAGGTTCAACATCCTTGTTGTATAGTAATTAATTTTGTATAATAAGCATCAATGAAAACAAAGAATGTAGAAGTGGCTCTATCATCATCATCATCATCATCATCATCATCATCATCATTATCAATTATTTAATATTAATATTATTACTCCACTATTATTCACTGCTTGGATATTTTGTTGTAGAATGGTATCTACATCTTGTAAATATATAAATAAGTGGCTCTATGTTATGGGTGGTGCTGGGAATAACCATTCTCCCACCGCCCCACTACAAATCCCAACTGGCCCTGCAAGAAAACACATGAGCAAAAATGTATGAACCAATATATAAATCTAAAATGTTAGCAAGAGGGTAAGGTTTACTGACATTTTCTGAATATCCCTAGCACTTGACTCAAAAACTCAATTTTCTCTGGGAAGGGATACTAAGCAGAGGCTAAATCATCCTCAACAAGAAAACAGCAAGCAAGCATATACTGTCCCCAACCAGTAAACTCCCAGAACATAAGAGTGGTCTCCCCACCCCCCATCTATCAGACCTGGGAACTCCAAAATGTGCAAATGCCTTACTCCCTACCTACCAGTACTTGTTTTCTCATGCAATCAAGTTCTCTGGATACAGCCTTTAATTGGCAATCTAGGGCCCTGGAGAGGAGAAGGACCTTGCATAAACACTGGAAAACCGACTGGGAAACATGTGATCGGTACTTACTAGGCATGTGCATTGGATTTGGATGAAGTCTGAAGCACAAGCAGAATCAGGCCACTTTGGTCTAGCTCTGTTGGGTCCCAAAGCAAAGCAGATTTCCCTCTGAAGACAACAGAACTGAAGCTCAGGCTGACACTAATTTATCACTGAAATGTGGAGTGGGAAGCAACGGGAAGCAAAGAACACCAATGGCTCGTTAGAACCAGCGGAGGCTGGTAACTTCTATGTCAGTGGAGCTCTTCATTCACTGCAGCTTTTATTCTGAGCTTTATAGGAGTGATCCATGGTACTGTACTCCATCCCCAAAATAGGTTCACCACCATGGAGCACCATGGAGAGCTCCTATAAAGCTCAGAATAAAAGCTGCAATGGATAAGGAGATCCACTGACATAAGAGTCACCAATCTCCCCTGCTTAGGACGATGACAACAACAACAACAACAATCAGGAGCAGCTCTAGGTTTGAGGGGACCTTGGCAAGGTGGTCCCCCCTCCTACAGCAGTAGGGAGCCTGCTGCCATTTTACATTTCCCACAATGTCCTAGGCTGATGAGAAAGTTGGGTCCTCTGGGCCTCTGTGGAAAATTTAAGATGGTCGATGGAACTATCCGCCAGTCACAGGGGTCTTAAGACACTAACAAAGTAATTAGCTGTGCACTGTGGGAACGGAGATTTGCATGATTTATCCATCATCCCTCGGTGCAACTGCAGGTTGCTGTCTAACTTCTGTGTTATCCAGTCTATGCTTCCCTTCCCCAAAACAAGTGAAAGCTGCTTCTCTTTTTAAGCTGCCATTTCTCAGACTTGTTAACAGAAAATAAATAAAAAATAGAAGTTTGAAACCATCATTTGTGTTCAAGCCACCAGCTGAAATTCAGACAGATGGTGTTTTAGTGGCCTTGTGGACATGCTCTCTCATTTTTGTATTTGTAAACAGGGCTCTTTCCCCATACCATTTAAAATACAAAACGATGATTAAGAGTGTTTGAGGATGTTCCATATGGATTCAGAAAGCATCCCAGGAGGTCACCTGACATTTTACTCTCTTAAAAGTCCCTGCTTGCCAGGCAAGTCTCAACTCCACAGGTTGTTTGAATAAACAAAAAAATGGAAATCTGTAAATACGAAAAGTCACTTCGCCTGAGCCAGATTTCATGGACAGAAGAGGCATGGGTAGGCAACGACTGTAACAGGTGGCATAATTGAATGTAAAACTATGCTACAAACATAATTGAATGTTTGTAGCATAGATTCTGAGCACTGAAGAACAATCACATGCATAGAACATCAATGAATAAGACTTTGTTAGAAACTTCACCCAAATTTGGAACTTTATATAGAAACAGATAGTAACTTTGACTGCCATTGTTTACTGTTTTGGCAGCCAAGAGTACTACAGAGCTGAATATACATCAGTTTTCATGTTTCCGTTTTACATTTATCTGGTTTTGGCTTTGAAACAGCCCTGGTTTCCATGTATGATTGCCTACATTGGAAGAGAGACAGGGGGAGTGTGACCTTGTTGATATTTCTTGATCTCTCAGTGGCTTTCAGTATCATTGACCATAGTATCCTTCTAAGATGATTGTCTGAATTGGGAGTGGGAGGTACTGCACTGAAGTGGTTTTACTATTATTATTATTATTATTATTATTATTATTATTATTATTATTATTATTATTTTATTTATCGCCCAACTGGCCAGCAACCGGCCACCCTGGGCAATGTACTACTTCGATGGTTGGCTCCAGAAGGTTGTGCTGGGGGGGGGGGAATATTGCTCAGCCCCATGGATTCTCCAGTATCCACAGGTTCCACAGAGGTCAGTTTTGTCCCCAGTGCTATTCAACATCTACATGAAACCATTGAGTGGGGTCATCCAGAGTTTTGGAATGCATTGTCATCAGTATTCTCTATTTCTCCTTTTCATCTTCATCAGGTGAGGCTGTGGATGTGCTAGACCAGTGCCTGGCTGCAACAATGGACTGGATGAGGGCTAATAAACTGAAACTCAATCTAGACAAGACTGAGATGCTGTTAGTGGGTGGTTCCTCTGACCAGATGGAGGGTGCTCGACCTGTTCTAGATGGGATTGCACTCCCCCTGAAGGAGCAGATTTGTAGCTTGGGGATTCTCCGGGGGCCATCTTTGTCACTTGAGGCTCAGGTGGCCTCAGTGGCATGGAACGCCTTCTATCAACTTCAGTTGGTGGCCCAGCTATGCCCCCATCTGGACCAGGATAACCTGGCTTCAATCATCTATGCTCTGGTAACCTCCAAGTTAGATTACTGCAATGCGCTCCATGTGGGACTGCCTTTGAAGATGGTTCAGAAGCTGCAGCTCATGCAAAATGTAGTGGCCAGATTGATAACTGGGACAAGAAGGTCCAAAAGTATAACACCGATTCTGGCCCAGTTGCACTTGCTGCCTGTATGTTCCTGAGCCTGATTCAAGGCTCACATAAAGCCTTACAGGGCTTGGGACCACAATCTCTGATGGAACTTCTAGGCAATCTTGGTTTGAATTACAAAAGTGTTGAAGTTTGTTGGATCAAAGTCAGTTCAGTAGCTTTGGCTATAAACTGAACTACCACTACTACTACTACTACTACTACTACTACTATCCTCCTCCTCCTCCTCCTCCTCCCCCTTTTCATTAATCATCATCATATATTTGAGAATTACGAACATACTAGATTTGATTTATGGACTGACAAATGGTGAGATTTAGTGGCTTCACTAGAATGAACTTTTCATCAAAAAGTAGACAAACTATGTGACAAACAGAAGTTTTGAATAATAGAGTTGTGCATTGTCTTGCATGGACCCTAAAAGAACAAGACTGGAAAAACTCTCCAGCCTAAGCTAAAAGTGATGAAGAATGCAAGAATCCCTCTAGAGTGAGCTCATAGCTCAGTAATAGGCCATGTGATTTGCATATGAATGGTCCCTGGCATCTCAAGTTAAAAGAAGATCAGGTAGCAAGTGATGGAAAAGACCTCTGGCTGAAACCTGGGAGAGTGCCACTCACGGCAGACAATACTGGGCTAAATGGACAAAGAGTCTGACCTGGTATGAGAGCTTCTTATGTTTCGCAGTGAGCCCTAAAGGGACATGATAGAAAAGCTTTCCAGCCCTTGTACTGGAAGTTGTGCAGGCCCTGACCTCATCCTGCAAAAGCCAACTCCAGGATTCTTTCCAGATTCCAGTAGGGATGTGCCCAGAGCTTGATTGGGGGGTGGAAGTCCAGCAAACCCGTCAGGCTCAACCCCCGAGCTCCACTCGCCCTACCTGTTTCCCTGGCTCGACTCACATTCTCGGGTTCCAACGCTACATTGTTTACATAGAAAATGGTGTAAGATACATTAGAAATGGCTATGATTTGCGTAACTTGCGCAAATTGTGGCCATTTTTAACGTATCTTATGCCATTTGCTATGTAAACAACATAGCGCCGGGGACCCGGAAATCCAGCGAGTGCCTCAGCTGGCACTTGCGCTCGGCTCAGCTTGGCTCGCATGGCGGCAGTGCTTGGCTTGTGTGCCATAAGTCGAGTGCTGGGCGGATCGCCCACCCTTACTTTCCAGTTCAGGTCTAACGATAAGGATGTACAAGAATTTCATTTCAGTTTGCAAATCATTCGAAAATGCCCCATTCACCACCCTAAATGCAAGCACAAATAGGAGCACATGTTCTCTGAAAATGTTCACAAATTTGCAGCCATGTTCACAAAATGTGCACTTTAAAAATGCAGAATTTAAAGTGTGCATTTAAAAAAGTGAGCATTTAAAAATTGCAACTTTAAATTGTACATTTTTTAAGTCATGCATTTTTAAGTTTTGCAATTTTAAAGTTGTGCATTTTCACACTTTAGTCAATGTGGAGAAAGTGCATACTTTTGAAAAACGTGCACTTTTGCAATTTGAAAAAACAGGTTGCAAATGAGAATAGGAAAGAGCCAAACTGAGCTTTGAAGTAAAGTTCAGAGAATTTCAGCGACTTTGAGCATCCTTGGTTCTCCCATCCCTACATGTACGCCCTCTCACTAGCTCATAACTGCAAACAGAGCCCGGGGCTGCTATCCTAAGAGCCACATGGCCTATGACAGTGATGGGGAACCTATGGCACGGGTGCCACAGCTGGCACACAGGGACTTCTCTGTGGGCACTCGAGCCATTGGTCACCAGATCGCGAAAAGACTGTCCCCTTCTGCAAAACACTAATGATTTTGTTCTTTCTCACAGTGTGAAACAGAATGATTTTATTCTAGAATTCCTGTTACAGAATTCTTTTCTACATTGTTATCACATTTAAAAGATTTTGAAGAATGATGCACAGAGCATGGCTTGGATGTAAAGCCCTAACAGTTGACCTGAGTGCTGCATGTGTTGCTCTCAAACTAACGGAGTATGAGCCAAGGTTTGACAAATTATCAGCATGCATGCAATAGCAAAAATCACATTAATTGTGCAAAAGCATGCCCAATGCAAACTTTTACCTAATGCAGTGTTTGCAGTCCAAGAGATAAAGTGTTTAAAATGTGTTAAGCACGTTTAGTTTTCTTGTTTATCTTGCTCATCCTAGTACAGGTTGACTTTTACTTTTACTAATCGGACACCTGTAGAAGCAGGGAAAGGACCCGGGGTAAAGCTTGCCCCATACAATTTCAGTCTGGCATATAATCATATTACAAGTTGAGAATCCCTTATCCAAAAATACATGTGCCTAATTATTTAAAAAGTTTGTATAAATTCCCTTCTGGCTATGTGTACAATGTAGTACTACAATAATTTTTTGAGTTGATTTTTTTTTCAACAAAAAACTGTTTGTATCATTGAAAGCTCTGTTATTGTGTTTTTCTTTTAAGACAAAAGATGTTAATTAGTTCGGACAACTGTATGAGTTGTTTTTCTAAAACTAAAACCTCAGTATTCAGGTTTAATTGCAGTGTTGGCACTTTGAAATAAATAAGCTGGTTTTGTGTTGCAGTTTGGGCACTCGGGCTCAAAAAGGTTCACCATCACTGGCCTATGAGAATGCCTTGCCCATTTAGCATGGGGGATTTTTCTGAGCTGGCCACATTTTTCCTCCTGTGTCTTAGGCCTTAAAAATGGGTCTGCCTTAATTAATCTATGTCAGAGTGATAGGACAGGATCTGCTCAGGACTGGCTTTGGCTTTCGTGGAGCATGATGAAATAAAATAATTTAAAATGTGGCGTACTGCAAGTGGATAACTACAAAGCCCAAATGGGTCTTATGCTGTGAATGGCAAACATAGTATCTTGCCAATGAGTTCTGTATCAGCACCCAAGCATGAGGAGCAGCATTGCTACATTCCAAGATCACATCACATGTATTAATACTAACATGTTTCTTGCTTAATTGATAGTAATGACCATATTGTTCCAGTCTACTGAGCAATTGGGTTACATTCCCCTAGGTGATGAAAAACACCCTTATCCAAAGAGGCAACCAATCTCTTTGGTTTTGATTCCCCCTCCCCATTTCTTTCTTGATTTTCAGGGGTGGAAAAGAACAAGAGTTGGCAAGGGGGGTGTTCAATCAACAGGCTGAGCAAATACAGCTGCTATGCATTCTCTCTCTCCTGTTCTCTCTCTCTCTCTCTCTCTCTCTCTCTCTCTCTCTCTCTCTGTGTGTGTGTGTGTGTGCATTTGGAATTGTGTGTGTGTGTGTGTGTGTGTGTGTCTTTCCTTCTAGTTGTCTAGTTTTAATTTTTGCATCTGAATTATGAAACGCCACCTTCAACAGCCGCTGCCAGGAGTTAGGAGCATTAATATTGATGTCAGAAGGACCTGCAGCATGGCAGCAGTGTGATTTAAGGGTGAGAATTATCAGGGATAGCATTGGAGTAAATAAATTCAAAGGGCAATTCATTCCCTCTTTCATCTATTTTTTTTCTAAAGCAGAATTAATAATAAAATAAAATAAGCAAATCAACAATCTCTAAGCTGCTGACTCAGTTATTTTGTAACATTTCTCTTCTCTCTGGCTGCTTTATGGTTTTCCTGTCATGCCTCAGTATAAAGGAAGATGGAGGAATGCAACAGCATGAGAACGGACGGAATCTTTCTGTGCACTGTGTCATATCTTCATAGGACACAGAAGCAGGGCTGCCCCAAGATATTTTGTTGCCCATGGAGACAGACAAGATGGTGCCACGCTCCATTCCACATATAGAAGCTGACCAGACTGGCAGCTGAGTCTTAGTTCAACACTGGTAGTGGGGCAGCATCTTCCAGCTCACTTCAAGACTAGCTTAGGGGTCACAAGTCAGCCCCCATAGAGCCCATTGCTCTGTTCACTAGCAAAGGGGATCGACCAGGTGGGCTAGTGCTACCGCCCCCCCCACCTGCCATCATCCGTTGCCTAAGGCAACTGCCTCTCTGTGTCTTAAGGTAGGGCTGGCCCTACAAGGGGGCTGAACGTTTCAGAGACCAAGTAATAGGCTCTGCTGCTGCTGCTGTACTTTAGGTTTAAGCCCAAATTGGTAGGAATGGAAAAATAATATAATGGAACTGGACTAGACATCCACATTTTCTGTTCTACTAAAGCTCAGTACGATCTGGCCTCCCATGTGTAAATGTTTATGAGAAAGCGCTTGCCTATTTTACAGTCCCTTCTGCCTACTCCTTCTGAGGTTCTTCAGGATGTTTGGTGTTCCCCATGTTTCTCAAAGTGGACAGTCTGGCCACTTCATTCTCTGATACTAGTTTTCATGGATTCCCCCCGCTTTACCCATTTGGTTTCTTTTGACACCAATTCTGTTTCCATAATGAGGCCATGCTAATTCGTGCTGAGAGCTTATGAGTTTTCTTTAAGCACGGGAAGAGGTCAGTGAGAAATGGCTAAGGTTTCTCCATTCTTCCTCCTGCTGCAGCTCATAAGGTCTGATCAATTTGCTTTCCTATTGCCATTGTGCAATTTTCCAGCTAAATTAACGGTGGTGTCTTGGTTGGGCTTTGGAAGGAAGAAGCTGTTGGAGTGACGGGGAAGGTCGGAGGGAGAAAAGCAGGGTGAATGCAAGGAGGAGGGAGACAGAGCTCCAGTAAAGGTCTGTCGATGTAAATGCCAGCATCTTTGTCACAGCATGGCAGAGGCCAACAATTTCTGCAATGTGATTGGTAAGGGGAAAGCAAATTAAAGCAGTTATTAAAGAGAGGCAATCAACTGGTACCTTACCATGTGTCCTGAGAAGATCTGTCATTTTCCTTTATTAATTGAAGGAATCACTTTCAGGAGAGCCCTTTAAAGCATGTTTACTTACTGACATAAAAGGCCCTGTCCCTTAGCAAGAGCCCTATCATCATTATTAGTAGTAATACAAAAATAATAATGCTAACCAATATTCTTTCCTCCTAGATGATAGCTCTTGGAGGTATGTTTTTTACGAGGATGATAATGCTGCTGCTGCTGCTGATGATTATTATTATTATTGTGAAGAATGCATCCCTCTCATGCTGGGCTCTAATTACCATCTTTATGAGGGCTACATATTCTGGTATTCATGTGCAGGGACGGATTCATTTGTCAACAGTCTCCCTTCCTCCACTGCTTTTGTGGTTGTTTCATCTCTGTGGATGTCGTCAGCAGGAGCACTGCTGCACATTGAACATTGGTTCCATTATCAACATTCTTTTCCCCCCTTTTTTCCTGGTGTTGTAGGAATTGCAGTAATGCTGCCAACTTTCAAAGGCAAGGTAATTAAATAATGTGGTATTTGCAAAAGATTGGAGTCTTCCTGTAGAACATACAGATGTTCTTGGACTCCAACTCCCAGAATGCTTAACCATTGGTCAGGCTGGCTGGGACTGATAGGAGTTGGAGTTCAATAACGGCTGGAGAGCCACAAGTTGCCCAACCCTGCTGTAGAACATTCAGAGAAGCATTCTGTAAAACACGGCATATGGATAGTCTTCTAAAACGGCATATGGGTAGTCTTCTAAAGAGCAGTGACTAAAATATTTGGCATGGGAAAGTGGGTATGTACATCTGTGCTTCTGTCTGTCCATCTTCCTACCTACCTTATTTGCCAGTTCCCAGCCTTTTGTCCTACATCCTTTCCCCCAAAATTCGAACACAGTCTAGTGTGAGCCAGAAACTGAACCTAGGATGGGGCGGGCTATGCAGTTAGGAGTGGCTTTTATTCTTAATGGCTGATGTTACCAATGACAGGAGATATGTTTAGCCCAACCCCAGTGGTACACTCCTTTACTTTCTCTCATATAAATAAATGGCTGCCATTCACTCCTATGGAGGAAACTACAGCACCACGCTAGGGACAATGTTGAGGTGAGGGCAGCTGTCAGTGCCTGTCCATCACACACAAAATTCCAAATGCACTTGTAGACATTCAAGCACATAGACACAAAGTTTTCTTGCAAACCAGTGTGTTGTAGTGGTTAGAGCACTGGAGTGGGACCAGGGAGACCCAGGTCCAAATCCTCACTCAGGCCATAAACTCACTATGTGAACTTGGGCGAGTCCCACTCTCTCAGCCTAACCTACCTCATAGGATTCTTGTGGGGTGTTCTGATCCCGCTGGAGTATAATACTGTAATATAGAAGTGCATTTCAGCATACCATTATGAATAATGGTAGGCATTTTACTAGTGTTGCATAAAAGAGAAAAGAGGACTAGATTCTCACTTAATGTATGTTGCCAGAGTCCTTTTGAAATTGTTTGTGTTCTGTCATTTAAATTATCTGAAGAAGTGGCTCAGGCAGAAACCATCAGCCTGGCTCTTTCTTCAACAGCACCCAAGCTGAGCTTTGGAGTGTTATGGGAAATCATTCCCAGTTAAGAAAGGTATTTACCCTTTAATCCACAGTTTTTGTGCTCGTGGAACTATGATGGTCACAAAAGATACTGAACAGTGTGGCATGTGTTAGTACCCTGTGGAGGTGCTGTGATATGGAGTTATTTCCAGGTTTAAGAAATGTCAGCAAAAACACAGAAAGCTGACTACATAGGAGGAGGAAAAGGTGCAACATATACAGTTGTTTGATATCCTATAATACAGCACTGAATTTGGAAGGTGGAGTCCAGGAATTTTATTAAATGTCAACACCAGAGTGCCATCTCAAATTGGTTGAGGATAATGGTATAGTGCAGCATTCTTCAACCTGGTACCTTCCAGATGTTGTGGACTTCAACTCCCAACAGTCCCAGACAGCATGGCCAATGGTTAGGAATCCTGGGAGTTGTCATCCAAAACATCTGGAGGGACACCAGGTTGGCGCAGGCCAGCTGTGTGTGTGTGCATGTGCATGGATTCACGTGTGTTAGAAATTCATTGGAGCAAAAGCGAAATATAAGGAACATATCGTAATTACTAAATCAACTGCCATTATTTTGACAGAGTCTGTCAGAAGACTCTGTGTTTAATAGTATTATTTTCCAGGCTGAAATGGAATCTTCACGTTGTTGTTGTTGTTGTTGTTGTTGTTGTTTTCAAAAAGAAATCAGCATCTTGTCTGAGGCATTGTCCATCCAATAGAATTATGGATCATTGATTCAAAGGGAAAACAGGAAGGGAAAATTGTGCTTTATGGCAAGGACCTACACATGTAAAGTTTATAAGTTTCAATTGAAAAGTGTGATCATGGGCTTCTCTACACAAGGCACTTATTGTGCACTCGTGGTTTCTCACTCACAGAAGTCTGTGGGTCCTTTTCATGACATTGTCATCCCCCGGGGCCTCTGCCATGTTTTCCAGTCATTTTCACAGCTTATTTTAGAGTTAAGAAAGTCAGCTATTAAATTTTAAAGCAGAATAGAAGCCTCATGTACATCTGAAAATCCGGTATACTGCAGCTATACCACAACACCACTTCATGGTGTTTCATAGAATATTGTGACAATAATGTATTGGCCATAAACTGTGTAAAATTCAAAATCTTGTTGTTGTTGTTGTTTCCAAAATGAGGAAAACGTTGAGACCTTAAGGGGAATACATTGGAACAGGTCAAACAATTTAAGGTCCTAGGACTTCATTTTCAGTAGGTTAGGTTGTTAATATATGCTTGAAAACAACCAAAGCAGCACATTTTGCAGTTGTCCACATCTATAATGCCAAAGGTGATTTTCTGGTATTCCCCCTCCAGTTATTAGCGTACTTAAACTTAAACCATTGGCTCTAATTACTATAAGATATTCCCATATGGACTGAAGTGAGCAATTCTGATCTAGAAGTAGTTTGGGCATTCTTTTTGGGGGGTTTACACCCCATTCTTCAGCTCTTCTGCACTACGCCTATGCATATACACTGGGCATATGGAGGAGTTCTCCATACCATCAAGGGCCTGAAAAAAGTCCTATGGGCCGTGGAGGAGTATGGCTCTTAAACATGGGGAGAAATATCTTCTTACAGTAAGCAATATTTTGGTTATGAGATGGAAACAGCCTTGGTCACCATGCTTCATGACTTACACCAGGAAATGGAAGTGGGGAGTGCAACCTTGTTGGTTTTTCTGGACCTCTTAGTGGCTTTCGATACTATTAACCATGTATCCTTCTGGATCATTTATCTAGGTTGGGCTTTGGAGGCACAGTTTTAAAGAGGTCCCAGTTCTTCCTGGAGGAGTGGTCTCAGAAGGTGGCACTGAGGGACATTTTTTCCACCCCATGGCCATTAGCCTGTGGGGTGCCACAAGGTTCCATCTTGTCTCCCATGCTTTTTAACATCTACATGAAACTGCTGGGAGAAGTCAGCAGGAGGTCTGGGCTAAAGTGCCATCAGTATGAGGATGATTCTCAGCTCTACCTCTCATCTCCATCTACACATCCCAGGGAGGCTGTCGAACTCATGAACCATGTCTGGAGGCTGTTTTGGGGTGGATGAAGGTAAACAAGCTGAAACTTAATCCAGACAAGATGGAAGTATTGTGCATTGGGAAATCAACTACTCTGGATGGAGGTTTACAACTGGTCTTAGATGGGGTGGCACTCCCCATAAAAGACCAAGTGCGTAGTCTGGGAGTTCTCCAGGACTCTGCACTAACTAGGGAAGCCCAGGTGGCTGCAGTGTCCAGGAGTGCATTTTACCAACTTAAGCTGGTACGCCAGCTGCAGCCCTATCTGGAGAGGCCAGACCTTGAATCAGCTATCCAAGCAATATTGACGTCCAGGCTGGACTATTGTAATGCACTGTACATGGGGCTGCCTTTGAAGATGGTCCAGAAACTTCAGCTGGCGCAGAATGTGGCTGCCCAAGTATTGGAGGGGGTGAGGCAATTCAATTATATCATACCTATACTGAATAAGCATGTGTGAATCAGCAAAACCTGAGCTCTCCAAAGATCTCCAGATTCCATCTTGAAGCTCGTTCTGACTTGAGTCCGTATCAGATTGTGAGCTTCCCCCCCACTTTTTGCATGAAAATCTTTCTGTATTTTCATGCTTATTTTTCCAAATGTACGCATCAATTGTGTACATCTTTGAAATGTACACATTCTTCTCCCTCCCATTGAGTAAAGCATATTTGTGCCCATTTTTCAAAAGTACACATTTTCATACACATTTTTCAAATGTATGCATGTTGTCAAATGCAATTTTTTTTCTGGTCTGCAAATCGCATAGCAAGCTCAAAAATGTATGGACTTTGACCACAGATTGTATCCAAGCCTGTGTTCATTCTGGAAGGTATACAGGCCTGTGGCTTATGCTGGCTCAGCTTGTCTGAGCGTGGAAAGCTAAGCAGGGTCAAGCCTGGTTATTACTTGGATGGGAGACCTCTCCTCTAGTTTCCTGCATTGAGCAGGGGATCGGACTCGATAGCCTTGTAGGCTCCTTCCAACTCTATGATCTATGAAATCTATGAAACTGGGTAAATCCTGAGCAAAAATGAACTGAAATGAATTTCCCATATTATACTTTACCAGCTACACTGGTTACCAGTGTATTCCAGAGCCCCATTTAAAGTGCTGGTTTTGATCTTTAAAACCTTAAACAGTTTGAGATGAAATTACTTGTAGGACCACCTTCACCCATATCACCTGCCTGCCTGCACTTTGAGATCAGCAAGAGAGGCCTTTCTCATTTGCCCACCTGTAAGAGCAGTTAGGCAGGCATCCAAATGAGAGGGCCTTTTCCGCAGTGGCCCCACACCTCTGGAACAACTTGCAATCAGTAGTCTGCCAGACCCCATTATTGCAGGCTTTTAAAAAGGAACTGAAAACTTACTACTTTACTCTGGCCTTTCCCTGATTATGTGTTATTGGATTGGGTTGTACGTGTAGCTGCAGGTGTCAGTTTATGCTGGTATTTGATTTTTATTTTATTTTTTAGAATGTTTGCTGCTGTTGCTGATTTTATTACTGTTTTTACTGTGTTTTTCCAGCTGTTATTGCCACATCAGCTTTTATTATGTGTTTTATTATTGTACACTACCTTAGGAGGGCTCCTGCCATGAAAGATGGCCAAGAAATATTTTAAATAAATAAATAAGCATTGCCCTACAGAATATGGAGGGGAAGATCCTACGGCCCCTAGACACCATCTGAGGGGCCTTACGATCTTTTGGATTCCCAGCTCCAAGGTTGGAGACAGTGTTCCAAACTCGGAGCTTGGACCTGGAGCGCTGACCCCCCCCCCTCCCTTGCACCCTCACAGCCAGCTGCTATCTGAAGTTGGGAAAGTGACCTTGGAGACGGGGTAAAGGGGGCATTTCAGGGTGTGGGGAGGAGGAGAGGAGATTGGGACAGCCAGGATACAAGGTATTGTGAAGCTGCTTCAGCCTCCTTCCCTCCGCCTTTGAAATGCCATCGCTAGATGGCCAAAAACGGCCATCTAGCAAAAATACAGAGCAGGAGGAGCAGGGAGGTAAAGATCACCTCCACTGGTCCTCCCACTCTGCATTGGACGAGCATGAGCCTCTGAGTTCAGGGGCTCATGCTCATTTCCAGAGGATTGTGCCCTAAGTATTCTTGGTAATTTGCCTTCTGTACTCATTCTCTTGCCCCCAAAGAACTTCACTTGCATGCTAAGGAGTCTTTTTCACAATAAGGATGTGGCTGCACAATGTGGGATGATCACTTTGTGCTTTGAGATGAACATGGCCTTTTCTAGGAAAAACTAATTCTCAAATCTCCATTGCCTGCTACTGGTCTTTCACAAAGGTTTCATTTCTTTTCGTGCCTCCTCCAACAGGAATCGTATTGGCAGGCAAGGACATGCTTCATAGAGTGTTCATCGAGTCATGGTAGTTGATTGGGAAGGAAATGAATGGGAAGAGAAGCATGGCTTTTGGAAGCAAGACAACAGCATTCCCAACAGCATGGCTTTTTAAAAACATGCAGCTTCCTAAGAGAAAATAATCATTTTTTCCCCTTCCTCTTTTCTAAGGAAAGAAAGGAGCCACTCAGTGCTTTAAAGCAAGCCATTTGGCTTCTGAGCCTGTCTGCATGAACAGATCATATAGTAAAATTATTCCTGGAGAGTACCACCTTAGACTGCACTTTATGTGTGTAGGTTCTTTGCATGTTTGAATGTCACATGTATGCACATATACTCAAACCCGGGGGGGGGGAGAACTTTGCACATGAACAACTAGCATATCAGGAAGAAAGCTAGTCTAAAACCCTTCCCACTGAAACCTAGTTTTGTGTATACATGGCGACTTCTATAAAGAGCAGTAGTCAGTCATGTCATGTGATCCTCCCACCTGTAGTCTGAAGTAAGGATGGAAAGATCTATTTCCAGTCTGGGTCAATTTCGCATGTGCTTATAGGTCTGTGCTGTCCTGTTTCCACATGAATCTGTGATGATGATGATTGAAAGCATACAAATTCGTATTATTTTTGAACGTTTGAAACTCTATCCCTTCAGAAGGAACAACTATCCCTGCAGATTTAATGTGATTTCTGCTAAGAAATAAAAACACTGGCAATCCCCCCTTTTAAAAAAGCAAAATATAAAGGTGTGCAGCACAAAAACCACTGCACCTATATTTCTGAAATGTGTAGGTATAATCCCCTCCTAAGCAAATACTATGCCTGAAGATTTATTTTATTTCTGAGAAACAGGAAAAAAGGTTATAGCCATTTTTAAAAAAGGAAAACACACCCCACATTAATCAATTAGAGGCATGAAGCCCCAGATTTCTGAATCTTAACATGGTTTGATTCCTGAATCAAAGTAGATGGCCTCTATATTGGTCCAAGGAGAATCAGGCTGTTTTCTGAAGTGCTGAATCGGGGTCCAAGTCAAATCCTGTGGTCAGAGCACACCTCTACTAGGAACAGTTTTAACATGTGATCTGCTCTTGGTATCACTTTTAGTCCTGCATCCAAAGTTGAGGAAGTTTGTGTCTACATCTGAACTTTGTGGCTTACGATCATGAGCTTGTTGCACCAAGATGAGAGACAGGAACATTTACCCCTACTGTTCCAATAATGGGTGGCTGGTCATGTCTCATTTTGAATAATACATCTTCCACAGATTATGACTATTGTCGTGGAGAATAATCAGGCATGTGCTTTGGTGTAAGCAGGAGTGATTCATCCAGACTGCAATAACAGTGGCACTGTCTGTATATTTCCCTGCAAGGCAATTCCCAGATTACTATTCAGTAAAGATTATAGAAGATGGAGCCCTCTCGCATCTTAGCTTATTTGTATTCATTGGACTCCTTGATTCCTACCTCAGTTCCAGCAACCTAAAAAAATAATGGTTACGTTAACACTTTCCAGCATATAACTGCAACACAGATCATTATCATGTGAGTGACATATGGGAAGGAGGGAGATAGGGGGAAAAATTGGAGGGTATGGCCCTTTGCATCATGCATTTTCCAGACAGTTTTGGAAAATGTAATACTCTGATGGATGATGTGGTGATAGTCAGCATGCATATATCTGTGTGCACACAGAGGAAGGCAGAAAAACAGGAGCAGCCCTACCACTAACAGCTCCTAAGCAGCTCTGCAGGGAAGCATTTGTGGGGGAGGCAGCACATTTCCTGCAGTTGCAGATAGATGTTACTTTTCCTTTCCAACACTGACTCAAAGCATGCACTTGTATGGGGGGAAAGAAATCTGTAGCCCCTTCAAGTTATGGTTATTCGTTAATCGAGGATCCCAGTAACAGAAGGAGGAGATACGCAAAGAGCCCAGATTTGGGGTTGCTACATATGTAAGTGCACAGCAGAAACCCAACAGGGCAATCCGAGCTAGGCGATCTAGCAGGGGTAACTGGGATGTACAACTGTGGAGATTTTGCAGGGCAGGAGAAGGAGGACCAAGGTACAGGACCAAGCAAGATGCTGGGAATGGTGGCTAGGTTTAGGTGCTCCAATATCAGGGATGTTGGAGAGTCCTTGGTCTCGAGTCACGAGTCACGAGTCGAGTCACGAGTCTTTGAACCCGAGTCTCAAGTCCGAGTCCTTGGTCCAAAATGGTGACTCACGAGTCCCGAGTCCCGAGTCACTCCCAAAGCTGACTCCACAAGTCCCTATTAAAATCAATGGGGGGTTTTCCCGAACAAAATAAGGCTACTTCAGATGTGTGGCTTAAATAAATTCTAGGCACAAGTGTGCCTTCTTATTTCAAAACTCTGCAACTGATTTTGGCAAGAACAGACCAGGCAGAAAAACCCAAAATAACCAGGCAGGCAGAGGAGGCAGGGAACCCCAAAGCAGGCAAGCAGAGGCATTTGTCTTGGACAATTCAAACTGTGGAACTGGTCAAGAAGAGACCAGGCAGGCAGAGGAGGCAGGGAACCCCAAACAGGCAGGCAGAGGCAGCCAAACCCAAAATGTCTGAAAGGTTGCATTTTAGGAAAATGATTTAAAAAAATAAACTTGCTGTACTTCGTAAAACGTATCCATGTTGCATTTGAGGAACACGTTTTTTCTAAATGTTTGGCCCCCATTCTGGAATGGTGAGGTCTCATCACAATTCCACCCTCACTGAACACCCACTCTACTGACCAAAGAGAGTCAGTAGTGAAAATGCCCAAAGAGAGAGGAGAGAAACCACACGCACTGGCTTTAGAAAAGCCCCTTCCCCTTTAGATATGGTCTTTCCCTGGAGAAAGAAGCTAGATTACAAAATGCTTCATTCTTAGTTCGAGAGCTACTGGGGGTCAAGCTTGCTTTGAAGCTATTGCCTCTGCCCTAAAGCCCTTACTCTTGGCTGAATGTTACACAGTGCGGAGGAAAGGATCTCTCTCTGCACGTGTAGATAACCACACTCTACTTTGTAGTTATTACTACAGTTATATCCGGAAATTCACCCCCTCTCCGCCCCTACGCTTTAAGAACCCACTGTGTGAACAGAATGCTGGACTAGATGGATCCTTGGTCTGATTCAGCATGGCTCTTCTTAGGTTCTTAAAGAGTAGGGGCAGAGAGGGGGTGAATTTCCAGCAAGCTTTATCCCTTACAATTGTAATTTTTTCAAAACTAAACTTTGCTGGCAGTGCTTTTTTTTCACTCCAACACCCTGGTGTTGAACTTGAGATGCAGCCATGAGCAACAACAACTAAAGAATTATGAGTGATGAAGAGTTCTGTGTAACTGAACAGCTTGCATCTTCCCACATCAATAGTAAATGATCCAACAGAGCGGGGGGGGGGGGGGCGGCATGGGAAAGCACTTATTTTTGTATCGCTTAGGGCAGATCTGCACAACAAACCTGTATTTGTGCTTATACCAGTTAAACTATGGTGGGGAAGGTATGATTTTGCAGCATGCAACCCTACACATCTGCTCAGAAACAAGCCCCACTGTTTCCAGTGGGGCTTTACTGCCAGGTAAATGTATCAAGGATTGCAGCCTAAACCAGTTCAAAAATCTGTCATGCAGAGATGCCTTCGCTTCAAGGTAAGAAAAACCAAAAGATTCCTTAAGGTGGCAGATCGTTAGACGTGTTCCCCCTTCTTCCCTCCCACCCCACCTTCTTAAGATGTGTTTTACCTTTCTATGAAAATAATAATTACCCCACCCCACCCAACAATTAAAAACAACAACTCAACTACACAAACCTTTTGTAAAAATGGATGGGGCTGGGGGGAATCAAACAAACTTTGTAGTCATGAGTAATATTTAAGCTCCTTGGAATTGCCTGGAAGAAACCTGCCTTTGCAGAACACACACAGAAACACACAGCAGTTTAAAAAAGAAAGCAGCTAACTTAACTCTTTTTGTAAAAGTTTTTCCCCCCTCTCCAGTGCTGCCTACCTCAGCGTCTCCTGTCCTCCAGCTGCTCTGCCTGGCTGGAGTAACATTTAAATGGTCCCCCCCCCCCCCGCACCGAGGTGGTGCATCATGAAAAAGGAACCTACTGGAAACAGGGACTTGGAACTTTTGTTCCGAGTCCCGAGTCGAGTCTAGAGTCCCATTAAAAATATACACTCGAGTGGGACTCGAGTCAGAGGAAGGACTTAGTCGGACTCAGTGAGTCAAGTCCTCGAGTCCGAGTCCCCATCCCTGTCCAATATTCAAGAACTGTGTAATCCAAAAACTGAATGTTCGGGAGCAGCTTCTGCTTCATGACCCCATGTCACAAAGTTCATATTGTGCCCATATTATGCTGCCCAGAAGTTGAAAAAGAAGGAGGCCATCTGTAGATCTCTAGGAATTGAATTCCAAACTCTGGATGTCACCACTGAGAAGATCCTCTCCCTAGTCACCATCTGCCTTCATTTCTGATGTCAGGGTTGAATAGGGGTGGAGGGGAGACACAGATGATAACCGTAGCACAAGCGCAGGTTCAGAAGAAGGAAGGAGGGTCTACAAGTATTATGCCATTTTAGGTGTGCTGGAGAAGAACAAGGAGCTGGTAGATCTGGGTTAGTTTTAGTTCTCATTCATTCCCCCTCAACTTCATCAGTTCTTGTATCTGCAATGTAGAAACATTAACTGTGTTTGTTTGTTTGTTTGTTTAAAAAGAGCCAGTGTGGCGTAGTGGTGAGAGTGTTGGACTGGGACCCGGGAGATCCGGGTTCTAGTCCCCGCTCGGCCATGAAACTCACTGGGTGACTTTGGGCCAGTCACTGACTCTCAGCCTAACCTACCTCACAGGGTTGTTGTGAGGGTAAAATGGAGAGGAGGAGGAGGCGGAGGAGGATTATGTAAGCCGCCTTGGGTTCCTTGCAGGAAGAAAGGCGGGATATAAATAAAATAAATAAATTAAAAAGACCTTCTATCCCACTTGTGTGGACCAGTGTTGGTTTGGGGCCAAGGAAACTTGAGTTCAAATCCCCATCCAGGAAGTGTTGGCTTCCTTTTTTGAGGGGCTCTTGGGCATGATGCCTTCAGGAAAGCCGCTCCCTAAGTAGACCCACATCTCTTTTTCATTGCTGCTGCTGTTGCCCATTTGCTTGCCCAGTCCCTCTGGGCCCAATCAACACTACTGCCCAGAGTGAGAGGCTGAAGCAAGGGATGGTGGCTGCCCCTTCTCCTTGGCCTTCACTCAAAGAAGGCAGGTGAACAGGCAGCAGCAATAACAAGGAAGAGGAGCAGCAGGAGGAAGGGACTCTGGGGGTGGGCATAGGGCTCATTGCTGGGGGTGAAATCCCTGATGCTGACCCTGCATCCAGGCATTGGATGATTTGGGGCAAGTGACCATCTCTCAGCTTAATCTGTTCTTCTGGGGTGGTGGATAAAGGGATACGAAAGGATAACCTGAATTCAGGGGAAGAAGGGTGAGATACAAATGTGATAGATAGATAGATAGATGATCGATCGATAGATAGATAGATAGATAGATAGATAATCACTAGGACATCCTCAGTAGGGGAGGGGGCTGCCACTGTACTTCTCAGCAGAACAGATGCACATCTGGTTGCATTATGCATGGATATAGGAGTCCATGGGCCTGCATTCTCTAACACAAAGATCACAGTCACTTACACAAACACATGAAAGTATTACTCACGTAAACATGTCACATATCAAGTTGCACAAAGTTGCACATAGTCCAATTAACGAAGGACTATTGGTTTCCTTCCTTTTTTCTTCTAATGCCCCCTTTTCCCTATTGATCTCTGGCACTCTTGTGCACCAGGTTTTAGAGTAATAACATGCTCTCCTCCTGGTTAATGCATGACTAATTGTGGCCTCTCAGCAGTAGACCAAAGGCTCCCTGTGTCTGTCTGCAGGCCCATAAAGATTGTGGCTACTGAGTAATGGTAATAGGTAATGAGTTGAGGTAACAGAGAGGTGGAGTGGCAGGTTTGCACTGGGCCCTGAGATTGATAAATGCTTAATTGCCCAGTAAAAAGAGACCACACAGGGTTAATAGCCATGCATCTGTGTTTGTGCATACAGACCGGCAAACCTGCTTCAGCCCAGCAGACAGGAAACACATTCAAAGACTAACTACCTAAATGCAGTTTTTATTCCTCCTCTTTTATTGTTCTCACTGCACTTTATAACAGCAGAGAGAAGATCAGAGACAGCTACGTGATTACTCTGCTCCTCTCCCTCCATCTTAAAGAATTTGGCTTCATGATGCCATGCTAGTTCTCTCTTTGTCTCTGTCTCTGTCTCTCTCTTGTTCACACTCTCACCTTCTCTCTCTCTCTCTCAATATTTTTGAAGGGTGAGAAAAAGTGGGACATAAAAGGGAATTGACTGAGCTATGAAGCCCCCCCCCCCCGCAACTAAGATTCCAAATTGCCCTTGCGGAAGGAGTTCCTGAAGCCTTTTACTGTCCAAGGGCTGCTTTGGGATCTGTGTACAATGATTTGTCTGCTTATGGCTCAGTTTTCAGGGACCCACAATGGAATCAAAGTACACATTTCACAGTTTCTACAAGGAGAAGCCAGGGATTAAATGGCCTCTGCACAGTGAGGTCCCTTCTGTATTTGAGAGTCAATCTTCGCAGGGCAAAAGACTGTGTTCCTTCTTTTAGTGTTACTCTGAACTGTCTGATCATTTGGCCTCCTGGGGAAGTCCTTATGCATAAACTGATTGACTGATGTCTAGAATGTATAATCTGTGTTTCCTGCTGTGGAAAACCAAAGGCAAGCATCAAAGATATGAATTCATATAATTAAAAACATTTTTACATTAAAAATAACTTTAATGTCAGGCTCTGAAAGTCTTTTATTACAAGTTCTACATTTCGGGATGCTATCACTGAAAAGGCCCTGTATTTCACCTGCATGGATTTCATCTCTTAGTAGAGGTAACCTAGAATGGGACCTCTGCCATATACCTTGACATGAAGGGCAGATAACATGGGAGAAGGAACACACTAAGGTAATGTTGAGCCAGACTCTAAGAACATAAGAAGAGCCATGTTGGATCAGACCATAGGCCCTATCTAGTCCAATGTTCTGTTCCTACACTGACCAGCAAGATGCCAACAGGAAGCCCACAATCAGGACATGAGGGCGACAGCACCCTCCTGTTTGTCTTCACCAGCAATTGGCATTAAAAGGCTATACTGCCTCTGATACTGGGAGGTAGCATATACTCATCATAACTAGTAGCCATTGACAGCCTTATCCTCCATGTTTTTGCCTAATCCCCTTTTAAAGCCATCCAAGTTGGCGGCCATCACTACATTGTGGCAGCAAATTCCAGTATAACTATGTACTGTGTGAACATAACATAAGAAGAGCCATACTGGATCAGACTAAGAGTCCATCTTGTCCAGTGTTCTGTTCACACAGTGGCAACTTGCTGCCCAAGGGAGACCCACAAGAAGGTCTTGAATGCAACAGAACCCTCTTGACCATGTTCTCTAGCAACTGGTATACATAGGGATAGTAAGCGATCACTCGTGACCGAGTAAGATTGTCTTCCAGGATAAAATTACAAAAGAAAATTATAAAAAGAGGAAATTGTAAAAAAAAAAAGTGTAGACTGTAACTGTTTTGGGAGACAGCAGTCAGACATTCAAACAACATGACCAGTCCATTGAAGTTGGCATTGAAGGATCATTTTTTTCAATGCTAGTAGTCTTTGCTTCTTCCAGTACACTGACATTTGTTTGCCTATCTTCCCAAGTAATTCGCAGGATTTTCCGGAGGCAACGTTGATGAAATCTTTCAAGGAAGTGGAAATGACATTTATAGACAGTCCATGTTTTGCAGGCATACAATAAAGTTGGTAATACACAGGCTTTATAAACCAGCGTTTTGGTCTCCCTACAGATATCCCGATCCTCGAACACTCTACATTTCATTCGAGAAAATGCGGCACTTGCGGAGCTCAAACGATGCTGGATTTCAGTGTCAATGTTAGCTGTAACAGAAAGATAGCTGCCAAGATAGAGAAAATGATCGACATTTTCCAGTATTGGCCCACCAAGCTGGATCCCTATGTCTTACACATAGGGATACTGTCTCTTATATTGGACATAGCATATAGCCATCAGGACTAGTAGTCATAGCCTTTTCCTCCATGAATTTGTCCAATCCCCTTTTAAAGCCCTCCAAATTGGCGGCCATCGCTACTTCTTGTGGAAATGAATTCCATAGTTTAATTATGCACTGTGTGAATAAGTATTTCCTTTAATCTGCCCTGAATCTCCCACCATTCAGCTTCATGGGATGATCCCAGGTTCTAGTATTATGAAAGAGGGAGAAAAATGTCTCCCCATGCACTTTCTCCACGCCATATATAATTTTGTACACCTCTATAAACATGTCTCCTCTTATTTGCCTTATTTTCTAAGTTAAACAATCCCAGATGTTGTAACCATTCCTCTTCGCGGAGTTGCTTCAGCCCCTTGATCATTTTAGTTGCCCTTTTCTGCACTTTTCCAACTGCACAATATCCTTTTTTAGGTGCAGTGACCAGAACTGTACACAATATTCTAATTGTAGTTGCACCATAGATTTGTATAACAGGAGTATGATCTTGGCAGTTTTATTTTCAATTCCTTTCCTAATTATGCCTATCATGGAATTTGCCTTTTTTCACAGCAGCTGCACAGTGGATAGACATTTTCATTGAGCTGTCCACCACAACTCCAAGATTTCTTTCTTAGGTCTGTCACCACTAGCTCAGATCCCATCAGCTTATACTTGAAGTTGGGATTTTTTTGCCCTAATGTGCATCACTTTACACTTGCTTACATTGAACCATATTTGCCATTCTCCCAGTTCGGAGAGATCCTTTTACAGCTCTTTGCAATCCCTTTTTGTTTTAACCACCCTGAATAATGTGGTGTCATCAGCAAACTTGGGCACTTCACTGCTCACTCCTAATCCCAGATCATTTATGAATAAATTGAAAAGCATTGGTCCCAGTACAGATCCTTGTGGGACCCCACTGTTTACATCCCCCCATTGGGAGAATTAACCATTTATTCCTACTCTCTGCTTTCTGTTGAACCAGTTAATGATCCATAAAAGGACCTTTCCTCTTATTCCATGACTGCTCAGTTTACTCAGGAGTCTTTGGTGAGAGACTTTGTCAAAAGCCTTTTGGAAGTCCAAGTAAACAGTGTCTACTGTATCACCGCTGTCCACATGTTTATTGACACTCTCAAAGAACTCTAAAAGGCTAGTGAGACAGAAATCATCTTGATTGTTTTTCAGCAGGGCTTGTCCTTCTATATGCTTACCGTACTTATTTTATCTTTAATAATGTTTTCAACAAATTTACTCAGAACAGATGTTAAGTGAACCAGCCTGTAATTTCCTAGATCCCCCTGGATCCCTTTTTAAAAATTGTCTACACATTGGCCATTCTCCAGTCCTCTGGTACAAAGGTTGATCTTAGGGGCATGTTACATATTTTTGTTAGAAGATAAACAATTTCATATTTGAATTCTTTAACTCAAATTCTTTGAGTTCTTTGAGTGAAGAAGTATTTCCCTTTGCCTAGCCCTGAAACTCCCTCCATTGTGCTTCATTGGAACTGTGTATCTGTTGGATATTTTCAAGAGTTTTAGGAACAATTTAGTGACAATTGGTATTAGGAAGATAGCAGAATAGTGCGGATGAAGTCTACCATATGTGTCACCCCAATCACAGTAGTTCTGAGGCTGTAGAATCGCCTCACTGATGAGCCCAAACTGTGGCAGAGTCAAATTGTAATTTGGGCTCTCATCTTTATCAGATCCATTGTGTTCCAGAAATAAAGCCAACATAAAATTTCACAGACGTTCAGTGCTAGGCTTTAGAACTACACTTTTAGGCCTTTCACTCATCAGGAAGGGGACAGAGTCTGGGAGATGGAATCTGTTCCAAGAGTGATAACAGGCCACAGTTGAGATCCAGACTTCATTTGAGCAAGTTGGCTGCTATCCTGGGTGGTGCAACTTCAGCCTGACTCCCACCTGTCAGACTAAACCACCCTCAGGTGTCTGTCATCTGCTGTGGGTCCCCCACTCATGGTCAGGACAGTACAAAATGAAGGAAGGGGGAATCTGGTTTCAGAGAAGACTGAGAAGAGGAGAGGACTGGCAAGAAAGCATTTAGAACCAGGTCTTCCAAGATTCCAGGGAACTTTCAGAAAAAAGCCTGAGACCAAGATTTTTCAGAGAATTCTATATATAAAAAAAGGCCTGGAGAGTCTGATCCCATTCTGAGATGGAGGAGTTTGCTCATTTCTAGCCAATGTCTAGATATTGTAACCCATATCTGGTGGCCTGGGTTTCTAAGGCAAATTAAGTAGATCAGCCTTCCCCCAAAGGGGAGCCCTCCTGATGTGTTGAACCGCAAGTCCCTTCATTCCCAGCCAGCATTGCAAATGGCTGAGAATAATAAGAATTGCAATCCAACCTGTCTGGAGGGCACCTCTTTGGGAAGGCTGCTCGAGACTCTTTGGTAACTGCTGCCAGAGGGTATGGGCATCTTTCCAAAGACATTTGAAGGCCAAAGTACTCCTGCTGGAGTTGTCAAATGACCAGGAAAAGACTAGCCTGTCTTACTTTCAGGCCACGTAACAGAAAAGCCTGGGACAGCATCAGGAGGCACAGTCCTGCAATCATGCATTGGGGGGGGGGGGGCGGTCAGAATGCTAGAATGCATGATTGCAGGACTGGGACCCTGACAGACAGATTTTTTCCATCACTAGAATTACCCCCAAACACCTGGAGTGCCTCCTCTAGACCTGGCAAATCATGCTGGGATCCCCTCCCCCGATTCACCAAAAATACTGGATCTTACCCTTGGATCCACCTCCAAACTACTGTGCTCCACCACTAGACATGGGGGGGGGGAACTCCAGGGCTCTAATCCCTGGCTCTACTGGACAACTGGATCTTCTCAGCCCTCTGCTCCCTGACCCAGAGGGCTCCACTTTTATTTCAGGGGTTGCCATCTGTAACTGCTCTATTAACAAGACAAAAGCAGAAGGTCAGGCTCCTAGTATTTATACCAGGCTTACCTAATCCAGAGACTTCAAAGCTGTCTGCCAATGACGGTGATGTTACACATCCTTATTCCTTTCTGTGCCCAAGGAAGGCTCTGAGGCTTGAGCACTTGGGGCCCATGTTAGCTTGCTATGCTGTGTTTAAGCCTCAGTCACTGAAGCCTAGTGCTGGATGCCAAGGGTATATGGCTGGCATCAAGGGTAGGCATAATTGGGCAGCTGCCAAGGGCCCACACACCAGCAGGAGCCCACTGATAAGAGCTCCCTGGATTTCTTCCTCCTCTCAGGGATGGCATCAAGGGTAGGCTTTGCTGGTCACCTGTCAAGGGCCACCAACACTCCAGCAGGGGTTCTCCTCTTCATCAGTGCAATCTGCTTGTTCACCTGCTCTTGCTCTGGACCAGACAACGGTGTTGGTGAGAAGGAGGAGCAGCAGATGCCACTGCCTACTTGCCTACTTACTCTCTGGCTCTCTGCCTGTCATGCAAAGAAACATGTAGCATTGAAGAGAAAGAGGACGAGGAGCAACACCATCTTGTGACAATGGTAGTGAGAAGGTAGGACTCACCGAGGGGAGGGAAGGAGGCCATAGAAGGTGTTCTGCCCAAGGGCCTTCAAAAACCTGGAGCTGGCACTGAGTGAGCATCATTTTGTATTGGACTGAATACTTGTTGGAAGAAATACTCCTTTTCTGATGCTTATCAAGGCACTTGTAGGGAGTGAACGTATTTGCATCAATTCATGTCTGCAGCTATGCAGGGAGCAGCCCCTCTATTCATCACCATGATAATTCAGGTAGACTGTATGTGTGTGGGGGGTGGATTTATGTGTGCCACTGAGTTTCTGACTTGAATATGATTTCAGAGCAGTAGGAGGTCGCAAGAGGAGAAATTAACAGAAGATGGTGATTTCCAGTGGAACACAGCAGGGGCTCTCAGCTCCGAAGCTGTGAAGAAGGGGGGGGGGAGAGGGAGGGAGGGAAAGAATGAGAGAGAGAGAGAGAGAGAGAGAGAGAGAGAGAGAGAGAGAGAGAGATGGGAGGTGGGGGTGTGGAGTTATAATGGAACAAAGGAAGCACCCGGGCTTCATCTGCTGAAGAAGACTGATGATGCTTTTTACTCAGCCTCTCTTTTCCTCTCCTTTCGCCCCTCTATCTCCCTCTCTCCTTCACAATAGACACAAATTAATGACACTGGAAGGTTGTGCTCACCCCAGTTCCTGTGATAATTGGGTAGCTGAGTTCGGTTTTCAGATAACCATAAAGCTGATGGGGCTGCAGTTTTTAACTTCAGAAAGCAGGAAAGTGCTTGTGTACTTGTGAGAGCGAGTGAAAGAGTGTGCCGTGCTGCTGAGTGGGGTGGGCAGGGAGGGGAAACGAAGGGAGAGAAGGAGAAGATGAGTGACCTTTTCAGATGGCAAAGGTTAAAGTCTCTCTTCCACTACTTACTTCGGCATTGCCCTTTTTTAATGTCAGGAATGGCATTTGCGGCGAAAGGAAACGGGAACTCGTGAGAGAAGTGCCCCCTTGTTGGCATACATCTGTCTTCATTGGCATAGCTCCTCTGCCACTTTTGAAGGCTCGCTGAAATGTGGAGTGGAAGTGGAGGCCCTCACTTCGATGGGTGGGCAGGGGTGAAATTGCTGTATACAGGTATTCCTCTCATTTCCCATGGAATTCATAAGTCACCCACTTGCTAGGAAAGAGTTCAGAAAGAAATCATAGTGCATTCAACAATGATCACAACTCAGGGTTTGCTTGTTCCCTTACTGCCCTGATTAACTATCATGAAACGTGAGATTTAAGAAGAAGAAATGCAATCATAGAATCATAGAAAAGTAGAGTTGGAAGGGGCCTACAAGGCCATCGAGTCCAACCCCCTGCTCAGTGCAGGAATCCAAGTCAAAGCATCCCTGAGAGATGGCTGTCCAGCTGCACCTTGAATGCCTCCAGAGTGGGAGAGCCCACCACCTCCCTAGGTAGTTGGTTCCATTGTCTTATTGCTCTAACAGTCAGGAAATTTTAGGTGGAATCTGGGTTCCTGTAACTTGAGCCCATTATTCCGTGTCCTGCAAACTGGGATGATCGAGAAGCAGGACCGGTGCAGGGCAGTTTGGCGGCCCCATGCGAAAAACTATTTAGTCGCCCCACCCTCTCCAAAGCAAAAAAAAAAAAAACCCTGCACCCTACCTTCCCCCCCCCCCGCCCGGCTGCGGCAGGCGGCGCTTTTTGCTGCTGCTGCGGATCGCCTGAAGTGAACGCGACGCGACCCCCGCGCTGTTGTTTGCCCCTCGACAATGGTAGGTGACGGGGGGTTTGGGGGTGACGGGGGGGTTGGGGTGTGGAGATGGCGGTGGGAGGTGGCAGCGGCAGCGAGCGAAGCGGGAGGGCGGAGGGCGGAGTGGAAGCGCAGCGGCGGGCGATCGAGCGTGCGGAATATCGGCTGGGTGGGCGCCCCTCCGCCTCGCGCCCAACAACGCCCGCCCGCGGTAGGGACGCGCTCCCTTTGGGCTTGGAGCGCGGCGCTCCAGCCGGCCGACCACGGCCCGGCCGAGGCAACTCCTGCGGCGGCGGCGGCGGCGGCGGCCGGAAGGGAGGCAGGTGCCCCGCGTGGCGCTCGGCAGCCGCGCCGGCCCGGCAGAAGAGCCGCGAGCGAGGGCGGGAGGCCCCCACCCCACGCGAGCGATCCAGGAGTGGAGCCGGGAACGCACCCGCGGCTGGAGGAGATGCCCGTCGAGGGCGTCTGGCGAGGCTGGCTGGCTCTCCTCGCCCGCTGCCGGCCTCCACTGATCAGGATCGAGCTCTGCTCGCTCGCTCGCTCGCTGCCTCAGTGCTGTGCGGCGCTGAGCCTCCTTCCGCGGCGCCTCCAGCCCGGACGCGGCGCCTGCCCATTGGAGCGCCCGCCAGCCACGCCGGCCCCGTGCGCACCCCATTGGGCCGTGCGCACCCGCTGCCGGCCTCCACGGATCCTCTTCGGCCGCGCGCCCTCTTCGGCCGCGCGCCCTAGGCAACCGCCTAGTTGGCCTAGCGGTAGCGCCGGCCCTGTCGAGAAGAGATCCTGGCCCTCCTCTGTGTGACAACCCTTCAAGTACTGGAAGAGCGCTATCGTATCTCCCCTCAGTCTCCTCTTCAGTCTCCTCTTCTGAAGGCTACACATGCCCAGTTCTTTCAGTCTCTCCTCATAGGGCCTTGTTTCCAGTCCCTTTATCATCTTTGTTGCCCTCCTCTGAACCCTCTCCAGTTTGTCTACATCGACCAGGCTAGGTCCCAATCTGACCTGCTCTGGTTCCTCGGTCTAGCCCTATTCAATGGAATCTCCAGGAGTAGAGGCAGTTTGCCACTGAATACCAGTTGGCCATGCCAACATGGAGGGTGAATTCCTTTATGCCCTACCAGTGGTCTTTCAAGAATTATCTCACTGGCCATGGTGGGAAACAGGATGGTGGATTAGATCTAGATCAGCTTTCCCCAAAACCTGATGCCCTCCAGACATTTTGGTCTTTGACTCCCATCAGCCCCAACCAGCCTGGCTGATAGTCAGGAATGCTGGGAGTTGTAGTCAGAAACAACTGGTTTCTGACTACAGCTGGGGGAGGGGATCTGGTTGGGGAAAGCTGATCAAGATGAAACTTGGTGTGATCCAGCAGGGCTCCCATTCCAAGAATAGCCAAATGTTCTGCCAGAATACTGCAAGGCACTTGCATGAGTTAAAGCAGCTCTTGGGATCCCTTCCACAGCCTCTAAGCATATTCCTATCCCTGGCAGTTGGACAACAGCAGGTTCCACTGACCCACATCTGGGATTCGGGGGAAAGGTGGATCTCCAGGCAGCTGCAAGGTCTATTAAAAATTAAGAAGTAGTTCAGACCCGAGCACTTGCCAACATGGGTGGCCTCCTTAGGACAGTGGGCTGTAAGGAAAGTTTGTTAACCCCCTGCTATAATAAATGTCAGCACTCCACTCTTTTGACAGCTGCATCTCAGCTGCCAGTGGAGCAGGCTTCCTTTTAGCTGCAGGGGTAACCAAGCCTTTCACATGCCCCAGCTTGGTGAATGGTTTAAAATCCTTTGAGATAAAGAGAGCATTATAAATGGAAGATGATATTATGGTTTGGAAACATTGTTGTTGCTCTATACC
This sequence comes from Shinisaurus crocodilurus, assembly GCA_021292165.1. Lineage (NCBI taxonomy): Eukaryota > Metazoa > Chordata > Lepidosauria > Squamata > Shinisauridae > Shinisaurus > Shinisaurus crocodilurus. Next base: position 255,115,864 of record CM037878.1, on the reverse strand, counting down.
TAGTGGCTGGTTGAATGATTTAGTGAATAATTATCTGATAGGAAGCTGCGGTAACATACCCCAGGGCCACGCATTAACAATGTTGATAAAAAGGAACTGCTGCTAAGTACACCTTATCATGACACATGAACCATGGGACTCTATTCAAAATAAAAGTACTTGGTGAAACAAACCCTACAGAATGGCATTGCCTTTTTCCCCCCATGCTGATTCCAGCATTCTACCCAGTGGTACTACCTGAAAAGTGGCAAGATATGCTTATCAAGCAAGTAGAATACTTTAATTGGAATATACTAGGCATGTGCAAAAGCTGCAGTTTACAGTTTTGTCTTCCCAGCCTTGAACACAGGCTGTCCATTAATTAATTAATTAATTAATTAATTTCATTTTTATACTGCCCAATAGCTGAAGCTCTCTGGGTGGTTCACAGCAATTAACAAGACAGTCCCTGCCCGCAGGCTTACAATCTAAAAAGACATGACACACAAGGAAAAAAGGAATGGGGAGGGAAAGCTGTCTGCCTGTTCAAATTTTGGCCAAATCCAGTTGTGTTATTATTCCTTCCAGATCATCAAGTGCATACCCTCCAACATTTCACAGATGAAAATAGGGACACACATGTGAATTTGTAAGAGCTATGGCAAAAGCAACATGAAGGTGTGATCAAGAGGGTGTGGCCAGGCAACATGAGGCCATGGCCAAGGGTATCGCCACCCACCCCAGGATGCTCTAACCATTTAAGGGCTCTGACCACTCTGAAGCCACTTTGATCTCCAGACCCATGATGATGATGATGATGATGATGATGATGATGATGATGATGATGGTGATTGCTGTTGTTGTCCTAGTGGTGTAAACAAACCTGGGGGGGTCCCAGTTCTCCACCGCCTCGACTCTCTGCGGTGGCGGCCCCCCTGCCTCGATCTTCTGAGCAGCGTGGAGCAGTTCTCCACGCCGCTCAAGCTGCCCTCGCCGGTCCTGTCGCGTCACTTCCGGCACCGGAAATGATGCGACGGGACCCTGCACAGCACAGTACGTGGCATGGGGGTCCCGCACGCCTGCGCAGGGTCCCGTTGCGTCATTTCCGGTGCCGGAAGTGACGCGACGGGACCGGAGCAGGCGGTACAGGCAGCTCACCGTGGAGAGGCGAGCCACCGACAGAAGCAGGTAGGCTTGTACGAGCCTCGTGCAGGTGTGAGCGGGCCGATTTCAGTCCGCTACGCCACACGAGGCTCGATGGGACATCGGTATTGTCATCATTATTATTGTACCATCAATGTGCATAGTGCTTTACTGAGTATAAGAGAACAGTTCCCTGCCCCAAAGAGCTTACAATCTAAAATGTAAGATAGAGGTGACAACAAATGGTAGGAAGGGGTAAACTGGGGAGGAATATGCCATTATTTCAGTCAAACATAACTTTCAGCCTACTTTCCCCACATTGTGCAGGAAATTCCTTGTTTTAAAGATCTCCCTCCCACTTTAAAAATGGATCCCTCCATGGTGGCTTTGTTCTCATTAGTAGTTTGCCAAATAAATAATAATATTTAACATTTAGCTATCTGAGATATCTCTGAGTGTGCAAAGTGGTTCACAGGCCCACCCTGCAAGCTCCTAGTTTCTCCAATTCGAAAAAAGCATGTGTGCTCTATTGTACTTTATTTAAAAACAAAAACAAAAAAAAACCAAGAACAACAACACTGTGATTGAACAATAATGCCAAAATGGAGCTGCAGGAGCCACACTCTGATCAGGCTCCTCTAGAGGATGCTGAGCAGAATGTGGCCCATTCCCCTGCTCCCCCTCCCCCCACTGACAAGTAGCGGCAAGGAGTGGGGAGCCTCAGTGCTCCTGCAGTGTCCCCTGAGATACCTGCAGCAGGACTGAGCTGGGAAGAGGGTGGAGGAGGTGCCTCAGGACCCCCGCTGTGCCCGATCATTTGCCAGGCACATGGGAGGGGCAGGTGAAGAAGCAGCCCAGGGTGGTTTATAAGCACTCTTTAAAGCACTGTAAGACCCACCTCACAATACTTTAAAGTGTCGTGCAAATCCGCCCACTGTACCAGCTGCATTGGATACCTATCTGGGGTCACTTTAAAGTGCTGGTGTTGACCTTTAAAGCCCTAAATAGTTTTGGAGCAGGTTATTTGGAAGACTGTCTGCACTCATATGAACCTGCCTGGGCCTTAATGGTGGCCTTTGAGGCCTGCTCATGGGCCTGCCATGAAGTTCTATCAGTCTGGTGGCGACTAGAGACAGGGCCTTTTCAGTAGTTGTGCCATATATTTGGAACTCTCTCCCAAAATAAGTACATATGGCCCAATATCTTTGTTCATTTTTAAGCAGATCTTATCAATGTACATGTTTCGATCTGCATTCTATTGGAACTGTGAGTTGGGTCTTAAAGTACTTTGAAAAGCTGCAGTTTTTAATTTACATAGTCGGATCGTTTTATTTGTATTCTTAAAATTGATTTTAAATGTTTTCATTCTCTTTTGTAAGCTGCTTTGGGATAGCTTTGCCCTGAAACTTGGCATAAAAGTATATGTGTGAACACCTAATAATGCAAATCATGCTAGAAAAGTGTAAAAAAGGAAATAGGTGGGAAGATCAAGGAAGTCAGCAGAAATCACATTGGGCCTGACCCACATGTCTCTAGTGACAGCATACAGTATTTGTCCAGAACAACTGAATAGATGGATAATGATACCATGTTTTGGAGAGAGGAGACAAAATGCTCTCATTTTGATCACGTGACTCGGCTCTGTGACTCAGCATTGGGGTTTCTGTGCAAGCACCAATGACATCTGCCTTGAAGTGCCCAAGCAGCACTTTGGAACGGCTGTCAGAAGCTCCCAGTGCTGCTGTGGCCACCAGCTGAAGGGCTGGCAGCCGTGGCAGTGTGGGGAAAACCACACTCTTGTGTCTTCTTTTTTCATTATTATTATTCTCTTATTAAATTAAGTACTTGTATTTATTTTATTTTTCCAAAAATTTATATCCTGCCACTCCAAAGCATGACCAAATGGCTTACAATAAAAAAATAAAACACAAAGAGTCATTAAAAACAACAACACTGCAATAACATATCAAAATTAACAGAAAGTCTTGCAGCCGGGTGGGGATAGCAGTAGAACAGCCATTCCTGCATTGAGCAGGGGGTTGGACTCGATGGCCTTGTAGGCCCCTTCCAACTCTACTTTTCTATGATTCTATGATTCTATAACTGAACAAATAACAAAAGCAGACCAGCTGAATCAAAAGCACATGAAAATATATTGGCTTGGTGTCTAGATGTCAGGAGTGAAGGCATTAGGAGGCATAATTTTTGACTCTGAACCTAATGTTCTTATACCCTGCCCAAGATGGTAATGTGCATTAGTTCACTTACAAATGTGGTGCCAGCCCTGCTGCATTTGGAGCTCTCCTGCTTGTTCTGCTGAGCGAGGCCCTAGACTTCTGCCCCAAAGTACTCCTCTGATGGCACCACTGCCAGGAAGACCTCTTGAGGAAAGGGAGTTTGGTAAGTGTAGCATCACAGCAAGAAAAGCTTTAACTAGGGGCGGGCAATAGGCCGAGACCTGACCCACCTCTAGCTCGGTGGATGCCGCTGCTCTGCCCACCAAACCAGGCTGAAAGTGGCCGCATGCCTCACCGCTCATCAGACTTCCGGGTTATTGGCGGGCCGCTGTTTACGTAGAGAATGTCGAAAGATATGCCAAAAGTGGCCACAATTTACGTAGTTATGCAAATTGCCTGCCGTTTTTGGCATATCTTACGGCATTCCCTACATAAACAGCGGCTCGCCGGGAACCCGGAAATCATTTCCCTGGATTGACTCAGTAGAAAGCGAATCGAGCCGGGGAAGAAGGTAAGCAGGACAGAGTTCAGGGGGTCGAGCCCAGCCAGTTCGCCAGATTTCTACCCCCCAAATGAAAGTCTTGCACATCCCTCGTAACCCTGGTGATTTCTGAAGGCAGAGAGGAGCAGAGAAGGACTTCTGCTGAAGATTTGACTGAATAAAGAGTTTCATATGGCAGGAGCCAGTCTTCCCCAATCGCTCACCTTGGTCATTTAGGGCTTTATAGGATAAAACCAGCACTTGGAATTAGGGATGTCGGGGAAATTCGCAATGGATTCAGATGAGTTTAGATTTCTATGAATCTGAACCATGGATTCCTCTGCTAACCGGCTTCTTCCAAGTCACATGCATTCTGAAGAGTTGCAGACCGGTTTGCTCTTTTCCAGAATTTTACGCAAATTTGGTCCTAGAAAAATATGAAAAATTAAAAAACAACACCGACCGAAAATGCCTCCCCCCCCGCAACCAAGCTAAAGCATTAAAATAGACATTTTGGTGGGATTTGTGCATTTTCAGAAGTGCAATTTTGCACAAGTGCACAACAAACACAAGTTCGGGAAATGGAAAAAAAGCTGATTCCATTAATGAGCGGACGATGGAATGAAAGGCTCCTGATGATCCGCGAAACACAGACAGAATGGATTTAACAAAATCTGTACATCCCTATAAAACAGTTAGAAATACACGAACAGCCCCATCGGGTCCTGCAACATGAGTTCATTGCAGGATGCTCATGTAGTATAATAATACCAATACGAGGAAGAGGAGGAGGAGGAGGAGGAGGAGGAGGAGGAGGAGGAGGAGGAGGAGGAGGAGGAGGAGTGTGTTTTCCTTTTGGGCCATAACCTTGGACATACCCCTTTGCCTCCCTTTTTGAAACAGATAGGGATGTGTGAGGATTTCGTTCAGGGTGTGTGGAAATTCTGCTTACCTCCTTCTCCAACTCGACTCCAGTATTTGAAGGGATGTCACACAGAGGAGGGCCAGGATCTCTTCTCGATCATCCCAGTTTGCAGGACACGGAATAATGGGCTCAAGTTACAGGAACCTAGATTCCACCTAAACATCAGGAAAAATTTCCTGACTGTCAGAGCAATAAGACAATGGAATCAACTACCTAGGGAGGTGGTGGGCTCTCCCACTCTGGAGGCATTCAAGGTGCAGCTGGACAGACATCTGTCAGAGATGCTTTGACCTGGATTCCTGCATTGAGCAGGGGGTTGGACTTGATGGCCTTGTAGGCCCCTTCCAAATCTACTTTTCTATGATTCTATGATTCTATGACTCGTGTTCTCCTGAGTCAAGCCAGGAAAGTGACTTCCGCATTCCAGGTGGGCCGATTTTTACACAGAAAATGCTGTAAGATATGCCAAAAGCGGCCGCAATTTGTGTAACTTGTGCAAATTGCATCCGCTTTTAACATATCTTACGACATTTTCTACGTAAAAAGAGGCCCACCAGGAACCCGGAAGTCTGCTGAGTGGCTCAGTGTGCATTCGCTTTTGGACAGGTGCAGCGGGTGCAGCGGCAGCATCCGCGAAGCCGGAGGTGGGGTGGGTCACTGGCAGATCGCCCACCAGTACTTCTGATTTCTCTCTCTCTCTTTCTCTCTCTCTCTTTCTCTCTCTCAGTTCCTGTCTTGTTTCAGAACATAGAAATGTGGCTAAGGAAGTCTTTCTTCTCTCTGAAATGCACTTATTTGCATAGCAGGATATTAAAGTCCTGTGATGGCCAAGCATCTTTTAACAGATTGACAGTGTGGAGAAAAAGCGTCAGAGTTTCCTGCACCACACACACACCCCCACACACACACACCTGCTCACGTGTAAACAAGTATAATCCCAGCTGGGGGCTGGGAAATGCAAAATGTACATAGTTACTCTGATGACTCCTGACACCGCAGAGTCTCCCATGGCCTGTGCCACAGCTGTTTGCATGCAAATGTGGCAAAGGGCCACCCCTCCCCTGCCTGGCCCAGATGAAGTTCATCCTGACTGGCTAAAGACACCTGGGCTACTGAAAGGAGGGGTGGGGGGAAGAATCTATACTGCTGCTGTGGCTTCTGGTTTGTGTTGTTGTCTGCATGCTTCGTGCGGAGGAGGGCTTTTGCTAAGGCAAACCCTGAGAAGACCAACCCCCAGGCAAAGGGAGTAAGTGCCTGGGTAGTTATATAGTAAAAGAACTAGTTTTGTTGTTTGATAGCTCTACTTGTATGTACCAAAGTGTCGCCCCACCTTTCTCCCTCTTCCCTCATTCCCCACCTTTCGTTCTAATCTGTTTACCTGAAATAAACTTTCCTGGTTTTACCCCACACGGTGTGTGAGGTTCCTCTGTGGTTCAGTGCTAAATTCAGCGTATAGACCAAGGGCAAGGCCCTGAGAGAATCAGGTTGAGACGGCAGCAGAGCTAAGGCTGGCAGTTCTGCACCTTTGACCTCTGGTCTTGAGGAAAGGACCGGTTGGCAAGTCCTTCACAGCCAGCCAGATAGATTAACTCTAAGTATATACAAACAGCGCTAGCAAGCAACCTGAAGAGAAACCGTCCCCATACGTATTGATTGGGGAGCCACAGCATATACATCTTGATCAGTCTCTTTCTGGCTATTTCCTTGGTTGATTGCTATAAGTGAAATGGAGCAGTCGGCAAATCCCCACATCACCTTTGCTAGCAAAAAGTATCAGGTGCTCCAGCATAATTCATTACCGCTTACAACCTGAGAACAATTTATAGCCTGGTGTGCCACTATGATAGGCTAATCAGGTCAAAACAATTCCCCTCTTTGGACCCTTTCCATTATCAAATTGTTCTTGTTCAGAAGAAGAAATTACATACCGTAGGATTGCATTGGCATGGTCCACTACAAACCATCTGCTCACTGCAGTCCATCTGTTCTCCATATGACAGTAATACTTCTCATACGAACCTCTCAATTTGCAGAGGAGAGAAGGGGGTATTACTAATCCCATTGTACATATGGGGAAGAAGGCTGAAGAAGTTACTCAAGAATGACACATACGATCATGTGGGTGCATCATTGGCAGTGCCAAAAAACAGAGCCAATGCCAGAGTGTCAGATGTATTTTCCATACATCAGGAACTACCTAGACTTTCTGGAGCTTTTCACCATGATGTCCTTTGTGGCCGTATTCATATATACACTAAGCAATTAAGGAGCAGCTAGCATGGGGTCCATAACGGGGCCAAGAAGCTTGGAGTCTCAGCCAGTCCTGGATCTCTGACAGGCATACCTGTGTGGCACACACATGAAGGCGCATGTGGTTATTGTTCATTGGTTTCCCTTTGAAAACCCTGAGAAACAGGAGCCAAATCATCTCTTGGTCATTGCTTGTATGTATTAAAGCACATATTTTATTTATTTATTTATTTATTTGTTATATTTATACCCCACCTTTTTTCCTGCAAGGAACCCAAGGCGGCTTACATAATCCTCTCCATTTTATCCTCACAACAACCCTGTGAGGTAGGTTAGGCTGAGAGGCAGTGACTGGTCCAAAGTCACCCAGTGAGTTTCATGGCCAAGTGGGGACTAGAACCCGGATCTCCAGAGTTCTCTTTAAAATCTCTATTTTAAAGAGAAAATAGTGCACACACTAGGTTGAATCCAGATTTAGTCATACTTAGAGTAGGCCCATTGAAAACAATGGGACTTAAATTAGTCATAACTGCCTTTAGTACAATTCTTTTCAATGGGTCTACTCTAAGTATGACTACATCTGGATCCAACCCATAACTATCATGGTTTAGTGATGGGTGAACGCCACTTAGTTTAGGAACTCCGCTACACATTATTATTATTATTATTATTATTATTATTATTATTATTATTATTAAATATGCCTCTTTCCTACACATACACACAGGATTTGAAAGGACCATGAGGGGACAAATCTGGCAAATCCCACAGAGGAACAGCTGGGCTTCCACCAGTTGCTGCTGCTGTAGGCCTCAATAGTCATCTGCAGTGCACTGAAAGAGGAACAAACATGTCTCTGGGAATGTTGCCAAGCTTCCTGGTTGCTTGTAGAGAGATAAGAAAAAACATGGGAATGCTGAAGCATAGTGGGTAGCAGCTGCAACAGACAGTGCTTACCTGGCTGCTCACCTTATGAGAGCTTAGGAAAGGGTAACTCTCCATGTCACATAGATCATTCAGGCTCAGCTACCCTCTTTGCTATTGGATAACCCCTTTTGTGCCTACATTTGGTGGGTTACCTCCCCAATGTTGTTAAATTGCCATAGGCCAGCCTCCCCCAACCTGGTGCCCTCCAGATGTTTTGGACTACAACGCCAAGACAAGCATTCTTGGCCATTGGATGTGTTGGTTGAGGCTAATGAAGGATGAAGTCCAGAACATCTGGATGGCACTGGAGGCTGCCATAAGCCCAGACTCTGATTATGCATGGACAAATGAGTCAGATGTGTTTGGCTAGCAGGCCTGTGGCTTATGTTGGCTCAGCTTGTCTGAGCGTGGAAAGCTAAGCAGGGTCAGGCCTGGTTATTACTTGGATGGGAGACCCCTCCTCTAGTTTCCTGCATTGAGCAGGGGGTTGGACTCGATAGTCTTGTAGGCTCCTTCCAACTCTATGATCTATGAAATCTATGAAACTAATGGGCAGAGTGGTGCGTTTCATGTTCAAAAAATATGTGTGTGCTTCCCATAGCCTTCCTTAGTTCATCGTGGTGGCTTTCCTTCATTTGGTGGCCACAAGGTCCCCTTCCTAACTGCACACATATTTATTTTCCAGTGTGCACATGCCACCTTTTCATCTAAAAAGACACACAAGGTGGCTTGTATAAAAGAAAGAATGTAAAGCAATGCACCAGTTTAAAATATTTTTTTAAGTTTTTCATAAATAATAAACATATTAACTTGTCCCATTCTTTATTGAATCAATTCTTCATAAAGGATGATGACAATGCTTGAAAGGACCCCATGTCAAGACACATTTCCTGGCAAGTGCAGAGGATCACACACACACACACACACACACGCGCGCGCGCGCGCTAAGGGTTAATTTGTCCTTAGAGCTGTAAAGGAGTCAGTAGGCACAATAACAAGAACCACTCAGGCTGCAGAGCTAATTAATAGCTCTGGATGCATTGGAGGGACGTGGGTGGAAACGGGTGTCAACTGCAGGGGTCCAACAGCCAGGTAGACTCAAATAAGTTTATTTTTAGCGTGTGTGTGTGTGTGTGTAAAAGGACTAACATTTCAGTATATTTTGTATTTTCATTCCATTAGAAGTCTGGCCTGATTTACTCTGCTGTTTTATATGCATGCCCTTCACTTTCTAGATTCAGTCTGCTTTATTCCGGCATATTGGCTAACAGCTAGGTAATTTTAGATTTTGGACTAAATAGTTTCATCAGGGCCCTCCTCTTAAATAGCAATGTGTGTTACTTAACAGCCCTGCTTTGTTTGGGGCCCCTCTTGTTCATTTGCATTAGTGGGTCTTGGAGTTCTGCCCCAAAGTCCTGCCCTGATATGACACCAATGGACAAATGTCCAGCCATTCCTGGAAAATCTCAAAGGATAGATTTTCCTTCGGCAGCTCCTTCCATTGCTGAACCCCCTGGCAGAAGGTGCCACACACACACACACACACACACACACACACACATGCACACACACACACACACACACACACACACTTTGTTTTGCCTCCTTGCTTTTGAAAAGCATAACCAAGCTTTACTTTGACCTAAAGGGAGACACCTCACTTTAAGAAGGACATAGACAAACTGGAGAGGGTTCAGAGGAGGGCAACAAGGATGATAAAGGGACTGGAAACAAGGCCCTATGAGGAGAGACTGAAAGAACTGGGCATATTTAGCCTTCAGAAGAGGAGACTGAGGGGAGATATGATCGCACTCTTCCAGTATTTGAAGGGATGTCACACAGAGGAGGGCAAAGATCTCTTCTCGATCATCCCAGTTTGCAGGACACGGAATAATGAGCTCAAGTTACAGGAACCTAGATTCCACCTAAACATCAGGAAAAATTTCCTGACTGTCAGAGCAATAAGACAATGGAATCAACTACCTAGGGAGGTTGTGGGCTCTCCCACTCTGGAGGCATTCAAGGTGCAGCTGGACAGACATCTGTCAGAGATGCTTTGACCTAGATTCCTGCATTGAGCAGGGGGTTGGACTCGATGGCCTTGTAGGCCCCTTCCAACTACTTTTCTATGATTCTATGGTGAAACTTGAGTGCCCTGCCCTGGCCTTCTAACCATTGTGTTACCAATCTCTCCTCCGCTTCCTTCAATGAAGCTTGATTTGCAGGTGTTAGCATGTGATAAGGGGGCCTCTAATGAATCACCAAAAAATAAGGAGTGCATCACCCCACCCCCAAAAAGAGGACAAAAGAGGACAGCAGTTTGCATATGCTAATTGATATGTATAGATGCAAAGTTAGAAATGATTGTTATGATTTAAGTAGAAATACAGTGCATCTCACCACAGTGTGGAAGACTGTGATGAGGTGACTTGTGTGCCTGCCTGCTCAGGTCATTGCTCAGGTGCTAACTGTTCTTATGGTTCTTCATCTTTACACCAGAATTGGACAGCAGGACAACCCTTCGAAGAGAGGGTGGCTTCAAACAAAGGACTCTCCTGTAAGGACCTAGCTGATGGTATTCATCTCCATGCCATGAAAAGCTTTAGCTGATGATTTCTGCAGATCAAGCTGCTGCTAAAGGAGGACGAAGAGCAGGCTAGGTCGTGTTTTCCCCTTTTCATTTGGCAACCCTATCTGCAAAGAGACAGTGGCAACCTGCAGTCCTTCTACTTATTATGCACCGGCTTTAGAAGTAATCTATTCTATTTCCCATTTAAAGGAGTTGGTGCAACCAAACCAGGGATGAGCAGACCTCAGATCAAAATAATCACACGCCTTTCACTGGCTCCTCGCTGCACCCCAGCTGTACCTACCCAGGGTCCATAGTTTTATGTCCTCTAAAAGAGCGTAAGAAAAGACAGGACAATAAGAAATGTTGTTATCCTTAAGTACACTTTAAAAATAATAAGGGTGAGGAGTTTCTTTAGTTTGGCATGTTCTATCAGAGACAGGATAATAGAATTTCTAAACCCATTGATTTTATGGCATTAAGAATCTGCTTGATAAGTCAGTCTCTGCACACTGCTGATTGCTATCTCTAGCTGTATAAGCACTACTGTCCCCATTTCATTTTCAGTAAGAAATTGAGGGAGGCTTTGCTTCACAAAGAGAAAGGGCTGGGAGAGGGAATGTGCCCCAAAGCCCCATTGTCATTGGAGTGCCTTATATAGCTGTACTACAAAGCCCAGTGTGGAAAAGCACATATTGTCATGCTGCAATGGATGAAACATGTGCAATTAACTGTACTCAGCATTAGGGCTAGAATCTGTGGAAATGTTGACACAGGGACCTAGGCTAGTTGCCAATGTCAGCAGGAAGGAACCCTATAGTGAATGTGGTAATCAACACCAGCAAGCAGTAGCTTTACCTTTTCCCTTTCCTCTGGTAGGATCCTGGACCTTGAACAGCATGTCAGGCAGAGAATCAAGAGGTGAAACTTTTATTGCAATGGCAATGTAGTTATGGGAATGTTTCGCCTCTTGTAGGTTGTGAAGAGAAAGCCAGGTCAGGTACATGCACACCCCACTTGCAGCAGCAGCTCAGGTATTATCCACCTTTTTAACCACCTTGTTTACCGCACTTGTTTTCCTGCAATGAGGCTCACAATGGGACACAATGGGACACATCTGCATACCCCCTGGCAACTTCCCCTCCCGTGGCAGCCAAATGAGCTGTGAAGCATTCCCAAACAACAAGAGGGGCGCCAAGGTGCCTGGTGGTCTCAAAGAGTGGCAAGTATCCTTAAGCACCCCTAAGTACCCAGAGGAACAGGTTATTCCTGACTCATTTCAATTGATCACGAGGGGAGGGGGTGCAGGAGGGAAGAGGGAGCCAAGAAGAGGGTATAAAGAAGGGGGCCTGTGGCGGGAAAAGTTGTTGGTCATGGGCAGCAAGCTGCGCGGAGGTCCAGGGCTTTGGTCCGGACCCAGGATCCAACCCCGGGAAGCTCCCGGTGAAACTAGCTGAATTCGCCCGGTCGCTGGCATACACAGCTTTCGAGGAACTAGGGTCATTCCAGGTAACCCTTGTGTGTACTACTGCTACTGCTCACTCTAAGCTGCTGTAAATTGGAGGCGCGTACGTGCGTACTGCTTCTGTGTATGTTTTGATACGCTCCATTAAACTCTGTTTACCTATAAGCAGTGTAGTAGCCTCCATTCATAAAATTGCTTCTTTCACTGTTCTAGCATTAAAATTGGTCGTGGCCCCCTCCTAAGCGCCCGAGAGCCGTGTATAAAAGGCTAACTTCGCCCCAGTTAACCCTTTGGTTCCCGAACCCACGCAAAGGACCGGCTTTGGTCCTTTTCACATAGGTCTTCTTACCTTATGCCTACTAAAGGACACAAGACCCTTGCCACAAAGCTCCCCTAACGGGATGTCAGAAGGTCAGGTTGATTCTGCTCCTTTTCTGTCCTGTCCAAACAAGTTGAGTAGAAGTGACACTTCTTGGAAAGGAGTGCTTCCCAGCAGTGGAGGAACACAATATTGTTCCTGTTCCATCTGTTTTCCACATACCTACAATCAGTTTGTCTTTAAGGAGCCCCACAGACTCTTTGCCTTTGCTTTTTATTTTTACCTTATTTTACTAGTTCTTCTTTCAATAGTTCCTAAGAGTTATATAGCACATTCTCTAAGTGTTCAAAGCGATTCATGGACATTGACATGATTCAGATGCAAAGCTAAACCATAGTTTAGTGTTACATGTATGAGCCTTGGCCTTACGTGTTCTCCCCTTCCCAGCCCTCTGCTCCCTTCCCTTCCCCTCCCCCCCTCCACTGTGGCTCAGAGGAGGAGATCAGAAGTATCTGCTTGCATTTTAAATTAAACACATTTTGTCACTTCATTTAAGATCAAAGATCAAATCTTTATTACGGTCCAAGACCAGCATAAACAGTAGGTCAACATACAATAGACACACAAAATTTGTACAATACCAAGTTTTAGGCTGTCCTTCAGTAAACCATATCAGGATGGCATACAATAAAAAGAAGACATCAGTATAAAATCACAATTAAACATGAGGAAGACAGATCAGGTTTTGGCCCTTTCTCTCTGTTTCAAACAAGGCCTAAGAAGTTATAAGTGTATGGCGTGTTCTTGTAGCCAGAAAACAAATTTGGCAACTTTATAGGTTATAGAAGGGTCTCTGTCCGCTAGTAAATACATGGTGTAAAATTCATCAGTGTTACCTGGAAAACCACATAATAAGGGATGGATCAGGTTTGACCGGGCATCTGAATAGAACGAGCAGTATAAAAGGACATGTGTAATTGTCTCTGTCTCCCCTGAATCACATGGACACAGCCTCTGAGAGGCTGGTATATTTTGATATCTGCCTTCTAGAAACTTTGAGGGGAGAGCATTATAGTGAGCCCTAGTGAATGCCCATCTATATTTATAATAGGTAAGAGAACTTAAATAAGTCGCAGGTCCTCTATTCTGTATATCTCGAGGGGAGCGGTAAATATATAAGCTTTGACTTAAATCATTTTGAAGTTCTATATCCCAGATCCATTGTTTAATAATATCTTTTGCTTTTTCCAATCCTAAATTTAGCAAATATTCAGGAGAGAGACCACATGAGTGCAATTTGTTATCTATGGTGTTCCACCATTTTGTTTGGTAATTATCTTGTAAAATTAGGGGGAGCAACCCAGTTGGAGCCTTTTACTCGCTTCATTCAAACTGGGACCTTTGGTTAGTTTTAACTATGGTTTCTCCAGACAAGCTAGAATCAGAAACGATGGTTTGATCTTGGCTTGCTCAGGCAAACCATAGTTTAAACTAACCACAGTTTGCCCTGGTTCAGATGAAATGACAAACTGCAGTTAATTTAAAATTGAAGCATATGATTCCAATCTCCTCCTTGTAACTGCATTGGGGTGCTGGGAGGGAAAAGCACAAAAGTCCCAGGCTTGTGCACATCACTAATTTAGTATTGCATTCAAACCTTCCTATTATCTTAGTAATTCTCAAAACTAATTTTATTATTCCCATATTACAGATGGGACAAAAGAGCCAGGGCTGAGAGATAGTTGCTTGCTTTAGGCCACCAGAGAAGCTCCTGGCTGAGTCAAGCTTTCAAGTGAGAACTTCCTAGTTTACACATCTCATGTACTTTAACCGCCATTTTATGCTATGTCTCACTACGGTCATCCACAGAATTTAACAACACCTGTGTGCAAAGTCAAGGCATGTGTAGGATCTATTAGGATTTTTTCTTGCACAAACGTTAATTGCTGTGAATGGGATGTGCCAGTTCCCATACATTCCATGTGGAAGACATGTTCTTGGCAAATTATGTCCAGTGTTATGAACTTGCCTTTGTTACTTCTGTAGGGCTTTTCATAGATCTAAGGCAGGGGTGGGCAACTTTTGGCCCTCCAGATGTTTTAGCTTACAACTTCCATCATCCCTAGCCAGTATAGCTAATGATGAGGGATCGTGGAAATTGTAGGCCAAAGCATCTGGAGGGCCAAATGTTGCCCATCCCTGCTCTAAATAGCATTGCCCCAGTGTATCTAAGAGCATCTTCTCTCCTGTGTTCCATCTCAACTTCTAATATGGACCATATTCCATGTTTCTCAGAAGGTCATCTGGGTGAGCATCCTCAGGAGGGATGCTTGAGGAATCTGCACAATGCAAAATTCTTTTTGAGCTTGATGAATCTGCACTACATGGCATGATCAATGGGTTGGAGTTTATTCCCCCACAACTTTACACATTGCTTCAAATTCTAAGACACAGTTTTCTGATCTCCGCAGTCAAACATATATTTCAGTGTTTAGAGCCAGTGTGGCGTAGTGGTGAGAGTGTTGGACTGGGACTCGGGAGATCCGGGTTCTACTAGTCCCCGCTCAGCCATGAAACTCACTGGGTGACTTTGGGCCAGTCACTGACTCTCAGCCTAACCTACCTCACAGGGTTGTTGTGAGGATAATGTGGAGAGGAGAAGGAGGATTATGTAAGCCGCCTTGGGTTCCTTTCAGGAAAAAAGGCGGGGTATAAATATAATAAATAAATAAAAATTAGATTAGACCAGCAACAATCAGGTTAAAACTGTAGAGAAATTGAGTACCAGATGGGAAGAAGAGCAACTGGGAGATGCAGGAAATTATCCAAGGTAGTTAGCTGATGCCAAAAAAGGAAGTAGGAGGGGGGGGGAGTAAGTTAGATAGGCAAGGGAGAAGGCAAATTGGGTTGAGGGAAGATGAAAATATGTACATATAAAGGTGTGTTAATTACAGTACAAGGTTCATATAAATATTGTATGTATAACTATGGCATTATGCATAATTTAGCAAACCTATACATGGAGAGTTTGTAACTCTCCGCATTATAGCAATAGAATAGAATTTCATTTAAAAGCTGTGAAATTTCAGATGGAACAGAAAAGTGGAAATCCATCCATCCTTTATCTTCTGTGTTCTCTCCACAGCTACATAATTTCTTTCCTATTCCAAGCACGAGCATTTTATGAAAACACTATATGATATTTGTGCTGAGACTAGCGTTTGGAAGGGGTAGGAGACTGGTAGGAGACTGGGACTTCAGGACAGTTTTCAGCAGGCTTTTAATGTATCAATTCCTTCCCTCAGCCTTCAAGATGAGGAGGGCTATGAATCAAAAGGAATGAAGGGAGAGAATGTGTGTGTGCATGTTCACCTAAATGTGGAGAAGAGGATTAGGGGCATTAGTGGTAAGCAGGAAGCACTACCCATTTCCTTCCATCCCATTTACCAAGCATGTTCTCAGCCCCTTCATAGGTTCTTTGGTTGAGATTTCCTACCTGGCAGCTAGTTAATTTGCCTGAGTTCCACTCCAAAGACATCACGTCTGATCTAACTCTATCCTCTAGATGTTTTCCTGTGTCCTCCACAGAATATATAATGTAAACAGCAAACATGCTGGATAATAACCTTCCTTGTCTCCACAACACAACGGATGATGAAGATGGCAAGGATAGAATGTGAAAAGAAACTGTGAATACTGATGGTGGGCAGGCAAAATGAAGCAGATATGGATCGCAAAATCAAGAATTGTTAGAATCACTTGTCCTTGCTCTTTTTGAATACAGATCCACCTCATCTCCTCTAAGATGTTGTTCCTTCAGGACTGGCTCCAGAGGGTGGCAAGGCTGGGCATTTGCTAGGGCCCCAAGAAAACCAGAGTGGCCACCATCCTAACAGTGCTACTTTGCATAAAGTATCCAAGGTCAGATGCAGCCTAAGAGAAATCTGCACTTGCATCTCCTGCCTCTCAGAGGTTAGGGGTCCTCACTGAGGGTGACATGCCCAAAGCACCACCCACCCAGCTTCTCAGATCCTGGAGCTAACACTCTTACTTTACCGCAGTTCTGTCCCTTGGGCAGAGGAGAACTTTCAGTATAAATTTGGATGTCCTTGTAGAAAAGAACAGGATATTGTTTCAGCTACCAGAGCAGCTATGCTGTGGTGAATTATCCCTTCCAGGGCTAGAACTAAGGATTGCAAGGTGGCAACTTGGCTTCTAATCTCTGCTCTGCTACTGAAAATTCTGCCTGGCCTTCAGCAAGCCAGTTATTATCCCATGTCTGTTTACCTTCTCCTGTAATATCAAAATGATAAGCTTTCCTTGCCTCACCAGGGTGAAGCAAGGATTAACTAATTGATTGTGTATATAGTTGACCACAGCAAGCATATGGAATTATTCCTTTTTGAGTTCATCTTTTTATAGATAGATAGATAGATAGATAGATAGATCTGTTACATATCTGGGCCAGTCCAATCATTACGGTGGCCACCTCAGACAGCTGATTTTGAGTGTCATGAAAGGGCAGCAAATTCTTGATTAAATAATTTTTTTATTGTATTTTTACTAGCGCTGTGCCAAACCCTGCCCGTTGTTTGCATTCAGTTATTCCCTCTCTGTGAAAGAGGCATTGTTTTTTCTGCCTCTTTCGCAGGGAAGGGGAGAATATTGAAGGATTTTCTCACTGGGGCAGGGAGCAGGGGTTCCATTTAACTTTTAAGTGTAGGAGGTGGTCCTCTTTTAATTAGAGTTTAAAAAACACCCTGCATCCTATTGCAGCATCGGAGGGCCCTTAGGACAACAGAGGCTTTCACCACCTCCTTGGAATGGACAGGAGGCCATGTGACATCACACAGTCTCCTGAGCATTCAGGAATGGCTGCTAGGCTGAATGCCTCTGTGCTCAGAGCCCTGTGGTGCTGCAGCAAGAACAGGGCTTTTAGAGCATTGCTAAGGGTGTGTGTCTAATGCTCCAAAAGCCCCCCTCCTGCTCACAAGTACTTTGAAGTAGAGATTAATTTCAGATTGATTTTGATTTTAAAAATTAGCAAAATTTGTGAAGTTCTCCATATTCAGGACAAAAAGAATTTAAGAGTTAAAAAAAAGTTCAAATGCAGGAGAAAACAAAACCAACAGAGTCATCTATCCAAGCCCAGGGCTTTGAGCGAGTTGCTCTTAAAAGTCTGGCTTTGAATCCCTGTGTGTTCAACCATGTTACTGCTTAAATAGGGTTGCCACCTCTCTCTTTTTCTGACAGGCTCCTCATCTTTAACAGCTACATGGCAGGCCATGCTGGGAATACCTGTAACTATTGAATTTGGCTGGTGCAGATGGGTGGCAATTTTGTTTCAGCTCGTTTTTATAGGAATTTATCAAAATTCACAAAGTTCTCCATATTGGGGAGAAAAAGAACTTGAGATATATTTTTTTAAAAAAATACTTTAATCAGCTGTAGGAGGAAGTGAAACTGACAGATTCACCCGTCCCTACTTTGGCCAGGTTTGCACAATCACTGCAGCCCACTGTGGCTTATTAGCTATGGTGGGTTGCATCACCCATGGGTGCCACATTGACAATCCAAGGTTTATTTCTTTATTTATTTACAGCACTTTTACCCCACTCTTCAACCAAAAAAAGGATTCCAGAGTGGCTTACAAAGATTAATATTAGACAGTCCCTGCCCTCAGGCTTACAATCTAAAAGACATGACACAAAAGGAAAAGGTATTGGGAGGGAGGAGGAAGAAAGGAAAACCCAGGCACCAGTTCTTAGTTATAAGGTGGTGTTTGTGTGTGTGTGTGTGTGTGTGTGTGTTTGTTTGTTTCTGGCAGAGAACGGCAAAACAAGCTCCCTGCAGCTATTCCCCCTGCAGCTATTCCCCCTGCAGCCTCCAGCGGCCCTTGGTTCTCTGGCCGGTGGATGAGGCCAGAGTCTGCCGCCACAGGGAACTGTCAGTTGGAGCTGCGTGTTCCTTCCGGCAGGGAGGGGTGAAGTGAGCTCCCTGCAGCTGCTCTCTCTCCGGCTGATGTATGGGGCCAGGCTGGTCTCCCCCTTGCCATGATGTTAATGTCAAGGTTCTGCTGTGGCAGCTTCTCATTATGTGCAAACCTGGAGAGGGTGGGGTTTTAGAGTGGTTAACAAGCCACACAAATCCCATGGGCTGTTTTAGGGTTACAGGTGGCTTGTCAAACACCCCAACAACCCGTTCTTGCTGGGTTCTCACATAACGAGACGCTACAGGGCACCCCTGCCATGCCCCGAATATTCAAAATGGTGGCTGCTGCCATGACAAAAATCCCCATGGGGAAATTCACCCACGGCGGCTTTTCTTTATGTGGGAACTGGGCCTTTGAGTAGTCTATGAAGAATACTAACTATTAGCCTATGGTGATAGCTATGTTTTGATGCATGCTACGAGTGTGTGGCAATCCTCCTTCTTGCCTTTTTTACTAGTGGGTCACCAATAAGCTGATGCCTTCCAGCTGAGGCTTGAGAACTCTGGGAACATGGAGGATGTTGCCTCAAGGTAAGTGTAGAAGAGTGGCCAAATTCCTGTCCTCACCATCCTATCATTTGGGAATGAAAAGGGCAGCCGGGAGTCACCGCTGCCCTGTGCGCCTTTCTGATGTTGGTGCAGGGTCTTAGCAGAAGACAGTGAGTTGCAGGCTCACATCATTTTCATTGTCTACAGCGCTTAATGTCAAGTTCCCAAGAATAGAAGACTGTTAGTGGAGCATTGTGTCTGTGTGTCTGCGTGTGCGTGTGCGTGGGGGTGGGATAATGGCAGCCGTCACAAATGGTGGATAATATTTGGGAGAAAGTCTGCAAACTGGCCTTCTTTTTCTAGTGGGGGGGGGGTTGAGAAAAAGAAAAATCTCAACAATTTTCTTATAAAAATGTCTTCAGATAAATTTTTGGCTTAGCTCTATTTTTCATGCTGGCTTCTTTAAAAATCACAGCGCCTTCTCTTTTTCCCCCCCCCTCCACTGTGCATGTGGGTTTTTGTAAAATGGCTCTTACTGTAGGTTTGCCATCCATAAATCTGTATATTCATGAGCAAGAGGTTTCAAACTCGACCATAGAAAATATTTTTAAACAGGCTGCTGCAAGATCGCTTAAATCTCTAGTATTTAGGACCACACATACATACACAGCTCTCACCCTCGTTGTAACAGAGCAAAAGAAAGTGAAGATGCAAGTGGCCAACTTAACGTTAATAGCGAGAGAGTTCATGGAAGAAGTCCAAAACATGCTATACGTGGACATTAGCTGTTAATAAGGCAAGAAAGCAATAAAAGCAGCAAATAACCCAGGTGTAGTTCATGAGGTGGGACTGGGAGTACAGTGAGTCTGAATCTTCTGCAGCCACAGGCAGGAAAAAAAATAAATGAATGTGTTGGTTGATTCTACTGCGAGCCAATGGGGTTATTTTTTAAAAAATAAAAAGGACAAGAAAAAGGAAAAAAAATGCTGCACAGCTCAGGAATATGATTTGAAAGTTACTTGCAGTGCCACAATAATGATGATGATGGTATCATTGTTGACTGTGTTTCATTGCTTGCGGTAGCTAAGAGCAGAATTCCCTTGCCCTCCAAACAAATTCCGTGAAAGGCAAGTGTGGTTGTGCAGGAAGCAAAGCTTCACGGGTGCATCCATCAAGTTCTGCAACGGGACCAGCGAAGCACGCAGGCTGCAAGGCATCCGTAATGAGAACTGGAGAATGGAAAAGCCTCAGCGGTAGGGGCTCAATAATTAATCAAAGCTGAAATTCTCTCTAACGAAGACAGCAGTCCCAGCAAACAGAAGTAGAGCATTTGAGGAGTTTGTGCTGTGAGGGAGATGAATGAAGAACTGAAGAAGCAACTCAACAACCGAGGAAGATACTGGGGGTGCATCTGGGCCTACCAGAACCCAGTGATTTGCATATATTTTCTTCTGTCTCCATTCTTTCATGGAGGATTAGTTAAAAGACCACAGAAAATAGAGAGTGTTTTACTGGAGGTGAACTACCCCCTCCCAAATTATTATTGTGCCCCTTCTTACACGCCTGGTGTGTCAGACTCCCCATAGTGTATATGTCACTTCAAAAATCATAGCTGTCAAAGACATGAAGTTGTAAAAAAAAAAAAAAAAGGTTGGCATGGACACGGGGTAAGTTGAGATAGATGTTAAGGAGGGGGAGATGGAATTTGCCATGGAACTTCCACTGAAATGTGTAACATGTAGTTCTGTTGTAATCTGTAGTTCATGCAATTTGTCATGCTCTCTGTAATGTGTAGTTCTACCTTCCACCAGAACCAAGTACTGCAACATTCTGCATGGGAAGCTTTATTTTAGTACTCTTATATTCATGTAGGTGTCAGAGGGAGAGGCACCAACGATAAGAGTGGGGGGGGGAATCCAAAATTCTCATTGTTGTTGGTTTATTTCCACTGTGTTGTTTGTGCCACTAGTGGACTCTCCGTAACTCAGACAGATAGGCAGGCAGGAGTGAGCCAAATTAACCTGCAAGTGGATTTCAAAGAGAAAATCATTTCCACCCAATAACTGAAAGATTAATTGAGACAGCAGGAAAATCACCAAGATTGCCTAATTACCAAGCAACTTCTCTTTGTATCTCTCCCCCTTCCCTAGCTAATCTGTTCTTAGGCGTGTCTATTAAAGTGAAGAAAGACCTAATGGTTTTGATCAGCTGTACCATCTGAACTTGTAGTGGGGAAGGGAAACGTTCAAGGGAAAAGCCATCTGTAAGGAAATGTCCTGTATACATGCTGTCTCTGTTGTGTAGTCCTGCTGTCTCCTGAGATTGCTGAAAACAAAAAGACAGCATGGTAGGCAATGCCACCAGTAGCCTTTCCCTCTGAGTTGGCTCCATTATCTAGCATGCCCCACAGAAGGTCTGAATTGCAAACTGTGTCAAGGAATTAAGTAAATACCGCGACTCTTATCTCTGCGTGAGCGCCTGGTCACTCTCTCACGAGGGAGTCCAAGGGCTGTCAATAGCTGAAGGGCAGTTTTATAATTAGTGAGTGCCCCCCGGCTGCAGAAAGAAATAATATTCACCCGCAATGTTACTGGACAAACCAGTGTTCATTTGGAAAACTTTTTCATGGAAAACTTTCTCACATAATTCAATGTTTGGGATTTTGTTTAAAGGCCATTAACTATCAATTGGCGAAACTGCCTCTATCTAACACATGTTTTCACTTCCATTTTAAAAAAAGTGTTATTTACAGCATTCAAGATTTATTACACAATGCAAACTGTTAGACCTTTTATTCTAGGGTAGTACTGTAGTTTTCTCATTTAAATATCTCCACTGTTATGAAAGTCTTTTCTTATTTAAGTCTCCATTAGATTGTTTTCTTTTTCTTTTTTTAAACATACTAAATGTTTTATTTTTCATATAGTGCAACAAAAAAAATAACATTAGGATTGAAAATACAGAAAGTTATATTTCAAAGGAATTGAGGACAGAGGAGGATGCTTCTTTCAAGCACTAAGAAGCCATTTTCATACAATTATAGAGTTGGAAAAGACCTTGGGAGTCATGTAGTCCACCCACTGCTCAATTCATGATCTGTGATGCAGGATGCATCTATAGCATCCCTGACAGATGGCTGCCCATCCTCTCCTTAAAAACCTCCAGAGTAGAACCCACCGCCACCGCCTCCTGAGGCAGTCTGTTCCACAGTAAAACAGTTCTTACCATTATGACGTTTTCCCTATTAGTTAGCCAAAATCTGCTTCCCTGCATTTTCCACCCCTTGGTTCTACTCCTGCCATCTGGAGCAGTAGAGAAAAGGTCTGCTCCATTTTCTGCAGAACAGCCCTTCAGATATTTGAAGACTGTTATAGTCTTCCCCCATCTCAGTCTTCTCTTCTCCAGGGCTAAACATACCCAGTTTTTTTCATCCATTCCTTTGGACTACAACTGTTTTGGACTACAACCACCATCACCCCTGACCATTAGCCATGCTGGCTGGGTCTGATGGGAGAGGTAGTCTAATGCATCTGGAGTTGGGGAAGGTTGGATTAGATTGTTACTGGCCTATCAGCACACATAGTGGCAATATCAGGTCCAGGAGGAACTGATTCTTCTCGCTGGGAAGGCCCACCTCATGCTTTCACTGCCCTAGTTATGCTTTTTAAGATTCTTTCTACATCTATTTTTTTCCTTACTTGAATAGCTGTTTCCCCTGTCACTTTTAAACAAGAGGGCCATACTTTTGGGAGTCCTCTTCATGCCTTAAGATGCATATAACTGTAAATGTACGGTATATCAGCAGTTCTGGAGCACATAATTATTGTCTCCAAAAGAGATGATGACACTTAGTGACACCCCCAAACACAAAGTGGAGTCCCATAACATTGTACTGTGTGGAAGATAATAACCTAGGAAGAGAATGCCCATCCTTGTCCAAGGCTTTAGTAAAGATTGTTTTATTAAATCTTTCCTCCTGAGACTCTTTAAACTTCATAAGGATCATCAGACACAACCCATATTAGGCAGGCTCATGACTGAACACAGATTTTGCAGTCTTGCACTGATGCTTGATTTCTTAGGTTACCGTTCCATAGCTTTTCAAATGATTCTGAAAGGATATGGTATAATTCAGATGTTCTTGCTTAAATGTGGACAGTATTATAATGAAAGCATTTTAATCTATATTTCCACCGTACAACTCAACAGGCACCTTGGCCCAAGCTGTCCATCCCCACAGCTAGTGTAGAATCAGGAGTG
The DNA here is from genome assembly GCA_021292165.1 of Shinisaurus crocodilurus. NCBI lineage: Eukaryota > Metazoa > Chordata > Lepidosauria > Squamata > Shinisauridae > Shinisaurus > Shinisaurus crocodilurus. The sequence continues at coordinate 255,092,829 of CM037878.1, read as the reverse complement.
TGTGTGTGTGTGTGTGTGTGTGTAGGCAAGCACATATGTGTGACAAAACATTTGTTAAAATATGACACACCTCTTTAGCTGCATTAGTATGTCATTTATTTTTTTATGGCAGACCCAATTCAGTAAAACAAAGAAGAGTAGGATGGAAACATAATTATTTAATAAATGCCAGAGAAGTCTGAATCATTTCAAGATCTGTATCTGTCACACAGATGTTGCTGGTTTGATTCACACACAAAAGAACAGCTTCTTCCTTCAGCAAGGGTGGCATTACAGGTGGCCTTGGTTTTTCAGAGGTTATGGAGGCAGCCTTGGGTACATTTCTGAATCACGGTCTTAGCTATATATAGTTGCTGTGGAGTCCATCATGCTCTGAAGAATCTATGCTGCCAATCTCATTAAGAAAGCTCATCAAGATTGAGTTAGTCAGGCAGGTCAAGTCTTGGTTTCATCTAAGCTGAACCCATGATGGGAAAACACATGGGATGTATCTTGTGGAGGGGCTGTGACTCGAGGGAGGGGCCATGGGTCAATGGTAAGGAACATGTTTTGCATGCAGAAGGTCCCAAGTTCAATCCTGAGCTTCTCCAAGTAGGGCGGGAAAAATTATGTCATGTACTGTACCCTGGATAGCCACCAGCAATCAGTGTCAACAAAGCTGGGTTCGATGGACCAATAATCTGATTCAGTATAAGGCAGCTTCCTGTGTTCCAATGCCCACCTGGTCCTTTCCACAGAATCATGTCTCCACTCCAGTTCCCTAGCCCAGAACCTAGAGATGGGCTAATCTGTCCATTTTGTTTTCTCAGTCTGGGTTTGAATCCCTGTGCATTCAACCATGTTAGTGTTTAAGGTGGCTGCTACCTCTTTTTTCTGACAGGCTCCTTATCTTTGACAGCTATATGGCAGGCAGGTATATCACAGTCCTCTCTATGCTGGGAATAGCTGTACCTATTGAATTTGGCTGATGCACATGGGCGAGAATTTCTTATCAGTTTATTTCTGATCAGAATTTACCAAAATTCGCAAAGATCATATTTGGGAGAGAAGGAACTTGAGGTTTGTTTTTTTTAATGAATGTGGGAGAAAGTGATACTGACAGATTTGTCCACCCCTAGTGTAATCCAGTTTATTATTTATTATTATTCATTTATTTACCACATTTTTATCCTGCTCTTCAGCCCCAAAAAGGCTCCCAGAGGCTTACAAACATTAATGATAATAATCTCAAGCTTACAAAGATTAATAAAAATCTCAAATTTACAATCTAAAAGACACAACACAAAAGGAAAAGGGATTTGGTAGGGAGGAGGAAAAAAATTAAAACTGAGGGGCCAGTTCTTCATTTCAACATTCTTATAGGTGTTCTTTCTGGCAGGGAAGGGTAAAGTGAGCTCCCTGCAGCTGCTCCCTCTTTGGCTGATGTATGGGGTCAACAGTCCCACTTTCCATGATAGTCTTCCTGGGAGGCAGGGAATGCAGCCTCCCAGTGGCCCTTGGTTTTCTGGACGATGGGTGAGGCCATAGTCTGCAGTCCCTGGGAGTATGCTAGAAAATGATTTGGGGAAACTGTACAAAAAAGTACATGCCAAGTTACATTTTCAAAATTTTACCAACAGCCATAACAATTTCAACAAATGGTTGAAAGATTACTGCAATTCCTAATAAAAAATGTCATTCACCTTAGGTGATCAGACAAATGAGTGTTTGCATCTGTCAGTCCCTCTTTACCAGGGTCTATTCCATAAAGGCAATGGAGATACTCATACCCAACACTGCACCATCCACAACTACAATCAACCAAAAGTTCTTTGATGCTGTGTTTCTGTAAATATAAATATTACCCATGAGGACACAAACGCACTCTCACTTTTCCTCAGTATCCCAGAACAACAATAAAGAGGAATCTGTGTTTATGTGCAAAAATGCTAGGTTTATGCATCTGTCCCTTTGCTACGACTGCCTTTGAGAGAAACAAGTAGTCTAGGAGGGCCCACCCACTCATAAGGTAAGCCCTAGAACTGGAAGTCTATTTTACTGGTTGCCCCTTAGGGGGATTTCTGTGAAGAAAAGGCTTTCATGGCCAGGTAACAAGCAAATATTTCCCCCTTTAGTTTGGTCTCCCACTTGCCAAGAAAAAAAAAAAAGGAAGGCAGATGGGGTGGGGGAATCATCTATTAAATCACTTTGGTTATGGATCTCTTTGGTATTATAAATGAAGACCTGGTATAAATATCACATTGAAAGTGGAGATAACCTCATTATAAACAGGGAGTATGTTGCTGGTTTATACAGATGAAATGGGTAGAGCGAACACTTTAAATAGATTCATGATATCAGAAGAAAAGCCTGCTAAATAAACAAACAAATAAATGAACAGACAGACAGACAAAAACAACAACCCAGAATGCTAGGAAGAAACTTGCATGACCCCCGTGGGAAATATAATGTTATCGTAGGAAAGCTGGCAAAGGAATGAAGCTAATAAATGAGAAATATATACTAGAGAAGCTCTACAGCCCAGCAGTGAATTGCACAGTTTTATATCCAAATAAAGTAGACAATTTTATTTATTTATTTATTTATTTACTTGCTGATTCTACTTAAAGGGCTCCAAATAAATACTGAACACTTAGGAAGAAAGCAGCAATACTCATCTGTTCTTTAGAAACACACACAGCAGAAGCAAAGATTTTAGGTGGCCAAGTCACAAAGGCAAACAGACCTGAAAATTGTAGATTCTACACCACAAGACATTATATACACATATGAATATTATTGCAATGGCAAAGACTGGAGAGTTGGGGGCGGGACACACACACCTTTCAAAAGCAAGAAATATACAATAGATGAAAAGGGTATGGGGTTATGGTATAAATACTATATATAACTGTTCCTATTCAGATTTAAAGGAAGAATGTAGGACTAGTTTAAAAGTTTGTTACCAGGAGAGCAAGATTCTGCTCCCATTCTATGTATTCTCCATCACCTTGTCCCAAACTATTTCTCTTTTTTGTTTTGCCTGGGAACATTAGCAAAGCAGAGGCATGGCAGAACAGGGCAAAATCTATATCAAGTATAAGTTTCCCACTGGAAACTCTCTATTGGCATGCATGGACAAAGGAGTGTCCCCAACTGTTATTCAGCTAGTGTGTGGGACCTCCTGAGATTGTAAACACCCAACCTTTCTGTGGTACCAATCAAATCAATGACTCACTGTACTACTTATGAATTGGCTGTTTAGAACCCTGAGCAGTAAAACTATACAAGACGTACTGTCAAACCCCACTTCAAAATCCAATGAAAAGCCAACCATCCCCTATGTTAAACAAGCACAGGGCAATCGTCTTTGTTTTGAGTGCCTGGATGTTGCCATTCAAGGACCTCCCCTTCCTTTTTGAAAGATTTTCAACACTGATAACTGCTCTGGCATGCTAGAGTTTCCCTGACGCCACCTTCTGGGTTCCTGAGCCTCCCACAAGTGTCTTCTCTCCTGTTCTGGAGTTTCTAGCTTCCCCAGAGTCTTACACGAGTTCCAGAGTTTCTGCCTGCCCTTTTCTTGTTCCCTTGACAGACTGTAAACAGAAGGAAAGGTAAATATCTTTCCCACCGACCATTCATTAATGTTTCTTCTCTCTAACCCAGGGGTTGGTAACCTGTGTCCCCTCCTGGTATTGTGGGACTACATCTTCCATCATCCGTGACCAGTGACCATGCTAGCTGGAGCTGATGAAAGTCGGAGTCTAACAACACTGGGAGGGCTCCAGGTTCCCCACGCCTGCTTTAACAGCTCTTTCAGACTACAAACTCATTTTTCTCTCTGCCTCAATTGGAAGCTGAAAGCCATCCTGTGTAAATGTGCCATCCATCCCCCCCACCACCACATGCCTCTATATTCCTCCCTGCCTTTCATAATTAGAGATTTAATTGCTGTCCTCTTATATTTCCTCAATAAAATTTTATTTCTGGAAATGTTCTGATTTTGCCTTCACAGCTCCTTGGAAGTAGCTCTTACATGGGCTCTTTCCTACCCCAAAGATGAGGTGGGGCAGACTTAGCACCAGCACCAATGTGGCATGTGTCCACACACTGATGTCTATCATCATGGTACTCCTCCCTCTGGGCTGGGCACAACTCCATCCCCGCCCAAAGCTCGTCAAATTCAGCAGGGAATTGCTCTGCATGTACAGAGTACTCCATACAAAATGTGGAACAAAAAGAACAATGGAGAATTCTGGACACATCAAGTCCATTATGGAAACAACACCCATTAATTGAGAACTCCAGAGAGGAATTTGCATGGGGAGAATTCTAGAAGCATCCTGAAATGTTAAGCATTAATTTTAAAGAGACATTTGAACAAAAACATTGCAATTTTGCACTTCAATATGATCCCCAAATACCTGTGCTTTGGGTTACATTTGAGCTGTGTATGCAGGTAATTTTAGATACCTGTCTCTTTACAATACCTGCAACTGGTAAATGGTATCTTCTTTTGTGAATTTCAAGGAGACAAGCATCTAAAATTACAAGTGTGCACAGTTCCAAATGACCATACCTGAGTACAAAAAAAGTATTGGGCGGGGGGTGAAGGATGAGACACAAACCTCTCATTTTGACTCAAGCAGGCATATACAGAATACATTGAAGGCCTACAATATTGAAATGGATGAAAATCATATTTAGAAATGCCAGTTTGTGAAAATAGCCATCGATGGAACAAAACAATTGACTACAATCCCAAATGAATTGCATTTGTCTGCTTGCATGTAAAAAGGCTGAGAAACAAATTACAATTCAAATTGAACCCTGTTCCCACTTAACTTCCATGAACATTTTGCAATTAGCCTTCAAGGAAGCAGGCAGCAGGCACTATCTTTTCCCATTTTGTTTTGGTTTTCATCTCTGCTATCAAAGTTTAAAGCTACTGAGAGAACGGAGAACTCAAAAGCACATATATTTTATTATACAGTTGCAACAAGGGCTTTAGAACTTGAATGGAATGGCAGTATTCATCAACTGACTCATGCAAGCTGCTAGACCAGGCTATAACTCATTTGCTCCAGTCCAGAGTTCTGTGGGAATTGTGTTACGCACCAGAGCTTCCTGTAAGGAAACCTATACAGGAGGTAAACATAAGATGAACTCTGAATATGGGAGGGTTCATACACTAGATTTTGGAGTTCATTTCCCACCCAGTGGTATCCATTTTGGATCAGGTGTAGACCTCCCCAAAGTTTGGGACAGATCTGAAATGGATCCATTTCAGTGTACAGCAATTCATGAGAGCATTGCCATGCAACACCATAGCATCCAGAGATGCAGGGAATCACATTTCCCATGGACTCTGGTTTCTCTAGACCAGGGCTGCAAAAGGTGAAGCCCGTGTGCCACAGAATTTGCTTCAGAATTTGGTTTAAGTGACACAGTAACCCTATTCGTGTGTTGCTCGTGCGAGGGTAAGTGTAGTGGAAGGGGCCTTGGAGCTGTGTGTAAATCACAAACCCTGTAAACCACATGAACATCCGCTATTATGAATGATTTTTCAAGAACAGAATTCATACATGCAGTGACTTCCAACCCAGACACTTTCTTGGGGCCCACCAAGGCCTCCCAATTTTATTTTATTTTTTTGAATTAACACATTTTCTTATCAGCACCTGGGATTACCATGAAATACATTTCTGGTGGTGCTAAAAGTTGTTTAGCATGTTGGGGTTCAGACCCCACCTCTGCCTTGTAATCAAACTTTGGGGCAGGTTACTTGTCCTTTGCCATGTCTCCCATGGAGGCATTTTGTGGTGGAGCCCAGGACACTTTCTCAAATTGCCAAATGTAACCGTGGACCAGAAAGGTTGACTACCCCTGCTCCATGACATCCTTTTCCCAAACTGGTGCGCTCAAGGTGTTTTGGATTTCAACTCCCATCAGCCCCAACCAGCATGACCAATGGTCAGGAGGAATGCTGAGGGTTGTAGTCCAAAATACCTGGAAGGCACTAGTAGGGGAAGGCTGCATGGGGGTGTGGGGTGTAGAGCAGTTCAACTTCAGGGGTGGTGCTTAATGTCTGTCCACAAAGTCCCTTTCACCATGATTACCCACGCTTACTCATTCGAGTAATGTACGAATCGGGCTGTTGTGGCAACTATAATTATAGAATCCATAATGCATTTGTTTGTACTGGGCTTAAGAGAGGGAATGAGTGATGTTTTAAAATAAGCAGGTGGAAATGCTCAGCACAATATCTTAAGCTAAAGAAGCCTTTCAACAATATTTTCTTCTTTTAAAAATGCAGTGAATATGATGAATGATGAAATATCTGAGGTTTAGAAGTCATTTAGGTAGAAACGGCATCAGAGATACAAATTAGCTGTGCTCCTATACCACCAAACAAGATGCCGTAAAAATATTCATCTAATACAGATACATGTGGGTATTGCTCTGACAAACAGCTTCTGAAGTCCCAAAGTAATAAATTGCTACACAGAGATATATCTGTCCCTTGAGGAAAAAGCTAAATATTTTGTCTGTAATGTACTGTACATGGTGAAGGAGACAAAATTATTAAAACCTACACCTTGAGGAGAAGGTCACTTAATAAACAATCTGTCAATAACACTGGGCAGGACTGTAATAGGAATGAAATCAGTTGCACTAAAAAAGAAATTAAAAAGACACTGAAGAAGATATATTGCAAAGCAGACGGGGAAATATGTAAAAACACACTGTCTTTTTTCCCAGTCCCTCTTAAAATGGCCCCATATACTGATCAATTTAAAAATGTGACAACTGCCACATTGATGCCATACACCTGTTACCAATTTTGAGTAGAAATGTCTATGCAGGCAGGTGGTGAAGACACACAGACAAACACACATCCTGAGACACCTTTCTAACCTTCTAGATACTCGTCTTCCTGCTTCTCAGTTCCTAGGGTATTTTGTCAGAGAGGTCTTCCAAATTCACCTTGAATTTTCCTTTGTTGCTTCAGCCACAGTGTAGGCTATGTGCAGAACACACACACATACACGACAGGACATTTTGCCAGGTTCATGGGAATTCATTTGGCTTCCTTGATTTTTTTTAAAAAAGACATTTCAGCAGATTAGGAATCTCATCCCCCTACCTCAAAATTTCACTGCAGGTGAAATTCAGCAACACCCCTTGTTCCAGTCTATTCTTATGCTTCCCCCTCAAGCAACTGCATACCGGTATCCCTTCTTGACTTACGTAAGTCCACATCCTCACAGAGTTTGTGCACATGTTACCTTTTTTCTTTTTCTTTTTTTGCACCATCTACTGAAGGGATGGTCATTTGTCTTCCTACACTGCTAGGGATTAGAGGAAATTTCTACCTGGTACATCTTTTTCCACCTACGTGTACATGTTTGAAGAATTCAGATGGTGTAAATTCTGATATGAACTGATCTCATCCACACCTCCAGGGCTAATGTACAGACTGGAACTTAGTTATCCACTGGTATTCACACTTTTTGATTGTTCTGACACAGTTCTTGGCTCAAAAATGGCATCAAAATTAGGGTTGTGATGAATTTTTCTACAGTCATGCCTTGGATTGACAGCATAATTCGTTCCGGAAATGTGCTTGTAATCCAAAACACTCTTATATCAAAACGAAATCCCCCCAAAAAAAATTTGTACAGAGATTTTTAATTTAAGCCGTACTACAGTACTTGTATTGCAAGACGTCGCTTGTATATCAAGTAAAAAAAAATTAAATAAATATTTAAAAAATTTGCTTGTCTTGCAAAATGCTCTCAAACCAAGTTACTTGCAATCCAAGGTATTACTGTATTTATTTTTGACCATTTGTTGTGTGGAGGGGTGAAAACAAATCACATCTGCGGGAAGGGGTGAGAATTTCAGAGGAATGTGTCATTGTACACGGCTTCAGGGCACACCTTACTGTAAAGAGGTGGCCGAGGTGTGTGTGTGTGTGTGCGCGCGCGCACGTGTGTATGCTCTTTATTTTTCAGCTTAAACTTTGTTCTATGCTTTTCAGCCTCCCTGGCTGCTTGTACTTTCTGAAAAGCTCAGAATAGGGGTGGGCAGAAGGTAGATCCCCAGATGATTTGGACTTCAACTCCCAGAAGCCTCTGCCAGCATGGCCAATGGTCAGGAATGCTGGGAGTTGAAGTCCAAAACATCTGGAGAGCGACCTTCTTCCCACCTCTGCCCGAGGGGACTTAACCAGGACTTCTTCCCTTGGCACTTTCCTGTACTTCTGTTTACTCAATGCCTGAAGCCTTTCAGAAAGCACAAGCAGCTAGGGAGGCTAGAAAAGCACAGGAGAATGGGAGTAAGTTGAAAAATAAAGAGCACACAAACATATGTTTCGGCCACCTCATTACATTAAGGTGTGCCCTGAAGCCTTGCACACTGAGCAGTTTCTCTGAAATCCTCACAATCTCTTCAAAGGAAGCAGGAAAACAACTGCCTCTCTTGCGGGGAAGTGAAGAGGTTGCAAAAGACCAGGAGGGGGATTCAGCACAGCACTGATCAAGATGCTTAAAAATTCATATTTTGAGAGAGAATATATTTAGGGTTGGATCCAGGTTTAGTCATACTTAGAGCAGACCCATTGAAATCAATGGGATCTAAGTTAGTCATGGCCAGTGTGGCGTAGTGGTTAGAGGGTTGGACTGGGACTCGGGAGATCTGGGTTCAAATCCCCGCTCGGCCATGAAACTCACTGGGTGACTTTGGGCCAGTCATTGACTCTCAGCCTAACCTACCTCACAGGGTTGTTGTGAGGGTAAAATGGAGAGGAGGAGGAGAAGGAGGATTATGTAAGCCACCTTGGGTTCCTTGCAGGAAAAAAGGCGGGGTATAAATGTAATAAATAAATAAAATTAAGTCCCATTGCTTTCAATGGGTCTACTCTGAATCATAGACTCATAGAATCATAGAAAAGTAGAGTTGGAAGGGGCCTACAAGGCCATCGAGTCCAACCCCCTGCTCAATGCAGGAATCCAGGTCAAAGCATCCCTGACAGATGGCTGTCCAGCTGCACCTTGAATTTCCTCCAGACTGGGAGAGCCCACCACCTCCCTAGGTAGTTGATTCCATTGTCTTATTGCTCTAACAGTCAGGAAATTTTTCCCGATGTTCAGGTGGAATCTGAGTTCCTGTAACTTGAACCCATTCTTCCGTGTCCTGCAAACTGGGATGATCGAGAAGAGATCCTGGCCCTCCTCTGTGTGACAACCCTTCAAGTACTGGAAGAGTGCTATCATATCTCCCCTCAGTCTCCTCTTCTGAAGGCTAAACATGCCCAGTTCTTTCAGTCTCTCCTCATAGGGCCTTGTTAGGGCCTGAGTATGACTAAACCTGGATCCAACCCTTAGAATGTGTATTTTGAAAGAAAAATATGGTTTTAAAAGACACACATATTTAAATGTGGATTTTCATGAGGATTTTTTTTAAATTGCAGGTTAAGGTAGGATTTGAACAGAATGGATTTAAGAGTAAACACATGCAAAAAAGTGACAAAGAACAGAAATACATTGATTCATGCATCCCTAACTGCTGTACCCACTGCTTAGGGAGAAGATTTGCTGCTACTTATAGATAAATGTGACATTTATCTCTTGGAACAGCAATTAAAGGATAAAAATTGTCCCTATCATGCCATATTTGAAGTGCCAGATTGAAAATAATAAAACATCCTTCATAAACTTCCAGTTTCTGTTTTGAAACTAATTAGATTTTTACACCTTTAATAGATGAAAGGTTTCTTCTGATCTCCATTCTGAATCCCAGTGAACAGTTTAAAGACACATCCAAAGCCTTTGACGCAGAGCTCCATATGCCCTTTATTGTTCACATGGAGCTCTTGCATCAGTGGGCTACAAGTCCTTAAGGCAAGGAAGACTCTATGTGCTCCCTGCGCAGGTCCTGGTCATATATTGTAGGTCAAACGTAAATCCAGAGAGAGAGAGAGAGAGAGAGAGAGAGAAAAGAATTAAGTTTGATTTGTTAGCTGATGCAAATCACCATAATTCCTTGTACTTCATTAATATACCTCTCCAAAAACAGACATCCATTTGCATCAGCACAAAGAAGCTACTCATCTTTTTGTCATGATACTTCCAAAGAAACCTAACGGGGTATCAGGTTATAAAAAAGAGCACAGTGTTTGGAGAAGTGTGTTTTACAAGGCATTTAACTCCATTGGATATACAGTAATACCTTGGATTGCAAGCATAATTCGTTCGAGAACCATGCTTGTAATCCCAAACACTCTTATATCAAAGCGAGTCTCTGGTGGGCGTGCGTGAGCAGGGCCGATTTCGGCCCGCTACGCCCGCTCGAGGCGAGCGGTTACATCCCTACGTAGGGATGAGCGTGGAGCTCGACTGGGGGATGGAAGTCTGGTGAACTCGCTGGGCTCGACCCCCCGCCCACAGCTCCTCTCGCCCTAACTTTTCCCCAGCTCGACTTGCATTCTCACGAGCCGAGCCAGGGAAACGACTTCCGGTTTCCTGCGCTACATTATGTAGAAAATGACATAAGATACGTTAAAAACGGCTGCGATTTGTGTAACTTGCACAAATCACGGTCGTTTTTAACGTATCTTATGCCATTTTCTACGTAAACAATGTAGTGCCAGGGACCCAGAAGTCCTGGGAGCGCCTCAGCTGGCGCTCGTGCTTGGCTCCCGTGGCGGCAGCACTTGGCTCATGCGCTGTGAGTCGAGTACTGGGCAGATTGCCCACCCCTACTTAAGAGTGAATCTGGTGCCCTGTTATTGGCGGCTGGAAATCAAAACCAACACTTACGACAGCAAAATATTACACAGCCTTCTGAGTACTTTCTAACAGGACACTAAAAGCCTGAGTCTAGGGATATACGAGAATTTCATTTTTGCTCACCAAATGTGAGAGCATGCATGCCCTGTTAGAAGCTCTGAAAGCGAGTGCTGAAAATATTCACAAATTGTCAAACATGTGCTTCTGTTAATCTTGTTCCCATATTCCCAGTTTGATTTGCACAAATTGCCTTTGTAGACTGAATCAGCCCCACTTTAATCTATGGAAGAAAGTTGCACAAATTAGGAAATTTGCACAAATTTGGGGAAACTTGCATAACTTTGGGGAGACTTGCACAAATCTTCCATTCAACCACAACTTGATTTGTCCAAGTTTTCCATTCACACAGAGCAAGCAACGATTGCAAATGCGAATGGGAATTGGGCATGAGACAAGTGGTGAGATGTTACAGGGAATCCTGGTGACCTTGAACATTGCTCGTTCACCCATCGGCCGCCTGATCTCTTCCTGAGCTACTGTTTTGCAACTGGTGTCTGGTGCCAGCTGGTAGACCTCAGGCTTCTAGTGGAAAACAAAGGAGATCCCGCCCGCAAACCTGAAGTCTGCACAGCCCTCTCTTATGGCCCACAGTTCAATGCAAAATGTGTGTTACACGAATACAAGGGCTATTGATCCAGTGCATCATATGGGATGTACCACTTATAGAACAAAACATGCAGGATGCCACACTCAGCACCAGCTCAGGTTTTGGAGGGTCCTAGGTCAAGACACCCTGCATGGGCCCTGTCCCTCAGTGAATCTACCTTCTCACTGCCATTGTCACCACCTACTATTGCTCTTCATCCTCTTGCTACCACTTGATTGCTTGATAGGCAGTGAACAAGTAGGCAGTGGCATCTTCTGCTCCTCTGTCTCATCACTACTGTTGTCTGGGCCAGAGCAAGAGTCAGGTGAACAAGCAGGTTGCAATGAGGAAAAGGAGCAAATCCAGAAGGCCCTTGTGAATGGGCCCCTTCTGGGGTGTGGGTCCTCAGCAGGTGCCCAACCATGCTTACCCTCATTGCACTGGTGCATTAAAATTCACAGTTGCCCAACTGCGCCAGAAGAATTGTTCCACAGCAGCTGTACTATAGAAGTGTGTGCACAAGTCAGCTGTGGACAGAGAAAGATGTGGCATCTAAGTGTTAGCCCATCTATGTTAATAAGATCAGGGACTCTGGATATGCTGGGACACCATTACACATATAAAACAGGAGTATTAAAAACAAAACATATCAAGCTCCAAGGTCTACCATCCAAATAGGCCCTACAGGGCATGGGCAGAGACACACATGCAGCAATGTCACAGAGATGGTAGTTGATTGTCATATGCTGAATATGTAACATAATGACACTAGAAGGCACTGGCCCAGATTCTACCCCACCAATATCCACACATGTATTATCTACAAAAGGGGAAAGAGAGTGGGGGGAAAATTAAGTAAAATACATGACAACTGCTCAGATCCTTTGAGCCAAACTAAACAATGCATTGAACACATATTGACTGGGTTCAGACACACAATAACCCACACTCAAGGGTTGAGTATGAGTTGAATGTGGGTTGTTGTTGAACCATGGGTTGTTGTTGAAATGTGGATTATCATGTTGTTTGAACCCAGCTGTGCTAACAAGCCATGGCTTGTTAACAGCAAACAACCCATGAAGAGAACCCATGGTTTGTTGTTGGGTTGTGAACTGTGGGTTGTTCACCATGGTTTATTTTCTCAGCTGGGTTCAGACAACAGAACAACCCACGTTTCAACAACAACCCATGGTTCAATGACAATGCACACTCAACCCATACTCAACCCTTGAGTGTGGGTTATTGTGTTGTCTGAACCCAGTTATTTTTTCCTTGCATGTTTTACTTCTCTCTGTTTTAAATAGCTGTGTGTGTAGCCCTATCAGGAATGGTACTGGAGCTCAGATGGAGATTTAGTTAACTTTCCTTACATACCTGGTCCTGACAAAATCACTTCCCCAGAAGGGAAGGAAGATACCATTAGTACCACTGGCAAGTTCCACTCCAGTCCCAATGCAAACAGCTGTTTTGGGGAGGGGAAAACAGAATCTCCATCTTTGCCAGGATCCTAATCCTGATCACCTCCCCACAAGATTGTTATATACAAATAAAAATAATAATCACACAGAGCCAAACCACATTTAACATAATTTGTAGTTTGGCCTTTGTCTAAGTTAAATATCATTTATTCTGCTTTATCTTGAATATCTCATATGTTCAATGAACAGTTCATTTAAAACAACATTATTTTGAAGCAGCATTGGGCTAAGAAAGTGTGCATAAAATGTACAAGTTTGATATAAATATCCAGGACTTCATATATCCAGGACTTTGGTAAATAAATGCTCTTTAATCTGCTGTCTCTATAACTGTAATAATGGATTTAATGGACAGGATTAGCATTAGCCAAATCAAGATGATCTTAGAACAAAAGGGCAAATACCAAGGGATTCTTTACAAGGTGTGGATGGAGAGGGTGCAGTTCTGGAGGTTCACAGAATTGCAATTTCTGTAGCTGCAGTGGCCAGGATTTGTATATAGTCAGAAATGTTTTGCCATGTGGGAAATTAAAAACCTGAAAGTACAAAATTGCTTATTTAAAAACAAAATCCAGCAACAAAAGCCCATGTTCATTCAATTAAAGGGTCAGCCGTGGGAAGCCCAAATAGATTTTGTTTCCTTTGCTAAGAACCAAGGGACTGGGGAAAAAAAAGATGCATCTATGTAGTAGGTAATTCTAATTAACCAATGGGTGGAAAGGGCCATGTTCCACTTAAGCACGAAGCAACTCAATGGAAAATATAGCTCTCCTTGTCTCAGGAATACACTCTGGAATGTAAACCTGGGGAAGAACATTGTTTGTAGCATCCAGAGAGCATGTTCATTCCCTTTTGTCATCTGCATACTGTACTTTACATAGGACCCACTAGGGGGCTTTGTAGATGGCTTGAGGGAGGAGGGTTGGAGCTCATTTTAGATTTTCTTCTGAGGTTTGTAGAAAGCAGGTGGAAGCCATGAGGCTACATTCTCTTTAATATTTCTTCTCCCCCCCCCCCATGAAACACATTACGCTAATGATTTACTTCATTAATATAACTCTTGCCTACCACTGTGCTTCTGTACATATTTTTGAAACAAAATATCCATATAAGCTTAGAGGTGGGTAGCTTGGAGTGGGGGTAATGCAGGGCTGCTGTAACGCACCAGATCAAGGGTCGGCATAGTTGGGCATCTGCCAAGGGCCCACACCCCAGCAGGGGCCCCACTGATAAGAGCCGCTACAGCCTGCTGGTTCACCTGCCTCTTGCTTTGTCCCAGACAATGGTTGTGGTGAGAAGACGGAGCAGTAGAAGCCACTGCCTGCTTGCTCATTGCCTTTCTACATAGCAAGCAAGCAGGTGGTAGCAACAATAAAGAAGAGGAGCAGCATCAGCTGAACATAATGCTGGTGAGCAGGTAGATTCACTGACGGATAGAGCCCATTCAGGATATCTTGCCAAAGGGCCCTCCAAAATCTGGAGCTGGGTCTGGGGTAATGACATTAGGGTTGATGCTTAGGGATATGAGAATCAGCAAAACCTGAGCTCACCAAACTTCTCCAAATTCCATCTTGAAATTCATTCCAACTTGAGTCCATATCAGATTGCGAGCTTTGTTGTTGTTTTCTTTAAATATGAAAATCCTTCATTTGTATTTTCATGTGTATTTTCCCAAATGTACACATCAATTGTGTGCATCTTTGAAAGGTACAGATTCTTCTCCCATTGATTAAAGCATATTGTGCACATTTTTCATGCACATTTTTCAAAGGTGTGCATGCTGTCAAACACAATTGTTTTGGTCTGCAAATCACACTGCCAGCTCAGACATGTACAGACCTCAGACACTCAGTGTGTCCAAGTCTGTGTTGCGTCTGGAAGGGGTGAACTGGGTAAATCCTGATCAAAAGCAAACTAAAATGAATTTCCCATACAATCCTAGTGATGCTGAATTCAGACTACCCGAAACTTTGACATGTGTGATTCTCAACATGAAGTTGCTTGCTGCAGATTATTTCTTCCTCAAATTTGCATTCCAGAATATATTCTCGAGGGATGGGCCACACAGCTCAGTCGTGGAGCACATGTATTGCATGTAAACAGTCCCAGGTTCAATCCCTGGCATCTCCAATTCAGTGGTCAGGTAGTGTGTCATGGGAAAGATCACTGCCAGTCAGAGTAGACAAAATACTGGACTAGTTGGGTCAGTGGACAGACTCAGTATGCTGGATAGGACATTAGGCCCCACATCAGCCCCAGCTCCTACTCCCAGTTTGTTCCAAGCACAGTAATACCTTGGATTGCAAGTAACTTGGTCTGAGAGCGTTTTGCAAGACAAGCAAAAAATTTAAAAAAATTTGACTTGATAAACGAGCAAGGTCTTGCAAGACAAGTAGTCGTAGGGATGTAACCGCTTGCCTCGAGCAGGCATAGCGGGCCTGAAATCGGCCCCGCTCACGCCCGCCAGAGACTCGCTTTGATATAAGAGTGTTTTTGATTACAAGCACGGTTCCGGAACGAATTATGCTTGCAATCCAAGGTATTACTGTAGTACCAAAATGAAATGCCCCACCTCATTTCACCATTCTGTTTTCAGGCATTTCAGTGTGTGTGTGTGTGAATTTACACAAACGGGTGAATTTACTGGTGGAGGTAATTACGTTCCTCACTTCCAGTAGGCACCGTTTCTCTTCAGTGCAAATTCAGCTTCTTATGCAGATGATGCCAGAGTGAGGGCAAGAAGCATTGTTTCCTACTCCTGCTCGTACCCTGATGGCTTGATGACAATGCTACGTGGTGTCAGTGTAAAGCCAAATCAGAGTGAGGGCGCAAACAGAAAGTACTGCTTCTTGTCCTCACTCTGAGAGCTCCTGCTAGCAAGGGAGGCTGGGGACTCCTATTTCGGTGGGGGTGGGGCTCCTTCGGCTGCTTTTTCAGCTTTTATTTTGAGCTTCATAGGAGCTATCCACACGGGGATGGAGTACTGCACCATGGATAGCTTCTATAAAGCTCCAAATAAAAGCTTCATATTCATAGGATGGAGTTGTAAAAATGTACTGGTTTTTTGGCGAGAGGTTTTTACAGAAATATCAGAAATTATTGGTATTAATTTAGAGGTCTGTCCAAAACTAGCATTGTTATCAATAACGGAGAAACTTATTTGCGACCAAAATACGAAGGAGTTAATTGTAAACTTGTTAACTGCGGCTAGGCTAATGATAGCGAGGAAATGGAAAGTACAGCATGTTTTCCTAATAACTGACTGGTATAAGGAAGTTTGGGATATAGCCCTAAATGATAAATTAACTTGTAGTATCAAATGCAAAAAAGGAGAGTTAAAGAAGAATAATTTTATGGAAATATGGAATCAATTATTAGACTATGTATTAATAAAGGGGAAGGGGAGCATGCCTTGTCAGGATATGTTATATTTTTGGAATTTGGAATTCATTTGGTCAAGGGGATGGAAGTATATAAATTGGTCCCTTGGAGGGTGGGGGGTGCACTTTATGATTTATTCATATGTTGTTTATGTTATACTTTTGTGTCATTTGTGTATTTTGTTATATTTTGTTTTGAAAAGTAAATAAAATCTTTTTTTAAAGCTTCATAGGAGCTATCCACGGGGATGGAGTACAGCACCATGGATAACTGCTATAAAGCTCAAAATAAAAGCTGTAAAACCTGCAATGGACAAGGAGTCCCACCAAAATAGGAGTCACCAGCCTCCCCTGCCTGCTAGGAACCATTGAAAAAAAATGGCTTCCAGCAGGAGTGGGGAACATAGAATCATAGAATCATAGAAAAGTAGAGTTGGAAGGGGCCTACAAGGCCATCGAGTCCAACCCCCTGCTCAATGCAGGAATCCAGGTCAAAGCATCTCTGACAGATGTCTGTCCAGCCGCACCTTGAATGCCTCCAGACTGGGAGAGCCCACCACCTCCCTAGGTAGTTGATTCCATTGTCTTATTGCTCTGACAGTCAGGAAATTTTTCCTGATGTTTAGGTGGAATCTAGGTTCCTGTAACTTGAGCCCATTATTCCGTGTCCTGCAAACTGGGATGAACGAGAAGAGATCTTTGCCCTCCTCTGTGTGACATCCCTTCAAATACTGGAAGAGTGCGATCATATCTCCCCTCAGTCTCCTCTTCTGAAGGCTAAACATGCCCAGTTCTTTCAGTCTCTCCTCATAGGGCCTTGTTTCCAGTCCCTTTATCATCCTTGTTGCCCTCCTCTGAACCCTCTCCAGTTTCTCTATGTCCTTGTTAAAATGAGGTGCCCAGAACTGGACACAGTACTCAAGATGAGGCCTAACCAATGCCGAGTAAAGGGGAATTATCACTTCCCGCGATTTGGAAGCTATACTTCTATTAATACAGCCCAAAATTGCATTTGCCTTCTTTGCAGCCATGTCGCATTGCTGGCTCATATTCAGTTTGTGATCTACCACAATTCCAAGATCCTTCTCACTTGTAGTATTGTTGAGCCAAGTGTCCCCCATTCTGTAACTCTGCATTTGGTTTCCTCTCCCTAGGTGCAGCACTTGGCATTTATCCCTGTTAAATTTCATTCTGTTGTTTTCGGCCCAGCGCTCCAGCCTATCGAGGTCACTTTGAATTTTGTTTCTGTCTTCCAGAGTATTAGCTGTTCCACCCAACTTTGTGTCATCTGCAAATTTGATAAGCATTCCCTGTACCTCCTCATCCAAGTCATTAATAAAAATGTTGAAGAGCACCGGGCCCAGGACCGAGCCCTGTGGTACCCCGCTCGTTACCTCTCCCCAGTTTGAGAAGGAACCATTGCTAAGCACTCTTTGAGTCCGATTCTGTAGCCAATTGTGGATCCACCTGATAGTTGTTCCATCTAGCCCACTCTTAGCTAGCTTACATGAATCCCACTTTGCCGGGGAGCCAGTAGCAGGGAGCATAATCACTGCTGCCAGGACTCTTTCAATAGGAAAAGGAGTCAGTAATGACTAAGGCAGCAATCCTAACCACATTTACTTGGGGGGAGGGGTATCTTATTGAACTTCTTAATAAATGCACCTAGATCTGGGAGCACATCTCATTCCATTACTTTTTCATTGGACTTAGAACTGGGTAACTTCTGTAGAGTGGATTGTGCGCCCGATATGCAAAGAACACCTAAACCTTGGACAATCACAGATAAGTAAAATCTATCAAACAGGAGAAAAACGTTGGGGAAGGCAGGCATACTGAGCGAACAGAGAAGCAGAATGTGGTGGAAAACAGCAGAGGATCTGAACTCAAGTGTGCAGAATGTGAAAAATAACTAGAAGTGAGAATCCAAAGGGGAACACTGAAGCTTTAAGCTGAACATGCCTCCTTTTTACCATTCCCAGGAGGGTGGAGCTCCAAGGATGTGCTGAGGGACCAATCATGTTCACATTCTCCACCTGGACCTCTCACCTGCATGTTATTCACTTTTTATAAATATCACAGAATCTAATTCTCTTCTTTCTTTCTTTCTTTTTTGCCAGTGATGGCAACAGACGCCAATTTGTGCCTCTAAGAATAACCCTTTAGACCTAGGGTTTGGGTGTGTGTGTTTTTTCCCTTTTCGTTTTTCTTAGGATTCTTTTAGAATAGAACATGAGCATCTGAGAAGGACTCTGCTGCACTATATCTGAAGGAAACTATGCCAGCTGCAGCAAAACACTTACGCTTATTGCCATTGCAGTAGGTGTTGGCAGTTTTGTTCTGTGCTTAGGTCCACATCAGCAGTATATCACAAGCTGGAGCCAAGGGAGCCTGCTCGGCGTGATTAACATCATTTTCACCAGGATGACAAATGGAAAGCTACAGCTGGTACGGTAGACATCTATAACAAGTGAGCTGTGAACCAGAAGGTCCCTGGTTCAAATCTTGCCTGCGTCGTGAATGCACTAGGTGGCCATAGCAAATCCACTCTGTCTCGGCCCCCTACACCTCCCATTGGCAATGTGAGGATAATAATCACTCTCACCTTACTTTACAGAGCTGTTGGAAGGATGATTGCATTAATGTACTTGTAGACTCTAAAGCTGCAGTCCTATGTATACTTACATGGGTGTAAGCCCCATCAGGGCCAGCCTTGCCCTGCTGTAGTGTCGGAAGCAACCTACTTCAGGCAGCATCATGTGGCGGCTGGGCCTGGGGGGTGCAGAGAGATAAAGGCTGGAATTGGACTCTGAATGCAGCAAGGCTTTTTACAGTGTTGGCCCTAGCAGGGGAGGAGGAGGCAACACGTTATGGGCTGGCACTGACCCCCATTGAAATAGTGGGGCTCACTGCTGAGTAAATATGCCTAGGAGTTGGCTGTACAATATAATGTAAATGTCATCACTGCATTTCTGCTGCAAGGTAACCGTTCTGAGCTTGCTGTCTCCCACTTTGAAAGAAAAAGTTTCTATCCTTGAGAACTGCTGAAAATATACATACATACATACATACATACAGAGAGAGAGAGAGAGATCTACATTATAGGTTGCTATGCTAGCAAAAAAGAAACTTAACTTCTGTACTTCCACTAAAACATCCGCACAAACCACGCCAGTTTGTTGTGCTGCTGTGAAAGGGTGTGCCAGTGCTAGTGCACTAGCGACATCTGCCATCACCAGAGAGGTTGCACTGCACAATGCTTCTTCTGTGCTACAAAAGTGGGCCAAAGGAAGGTGTGGTGGGTGCAGGACTGAGGCCACATCAACCCCAGTTTGCTCAAACCAAGGCAGGTGGAGCAGCCTCCACAAAGAGTCTTTCAAGTGACTATCCATTTCATAGATCATAGAGTTGGAAGGAGCCTACAAGGCTATCGAGTCCAACCCCCTGCTCAATGCAGGAAACTAGAGGAGGGGTCTCCCATCCAAGTAATAACCAGGCCTGACCCTGCTTAGCTTTCCACACTCAGACAAGCTGAGCCAGCGTAAGCCACAGGCCAAATCCTGCTGCCATTTGTATGCATTGGTATTATCATGTTCTTTTAAGGACACTGTAGAGGCATCCCACAGGTGTGCTAAGCTTACAGGTTTGCAAGTTAATTTTATTTATTTATTTACAGCATTTTTACCTCGCTCTTCAGCCAAAAAAGGCTCTTAGAGCGGCTTACAAAGACTAATATTAGACAGCCCCTGCCCTCAGGCTTACAATCTAAAAGGCATGACACAAAAGGAAAAGGGATTGGGAGGAAGGAGGAAGAAAGCAAAACTCAGGCACCAGTTCTTAGTTACAAGGTTGTTCTTAGTTGTGAGATGTGATAATGGTTAGGAATTAATAGAAAGCATAGGAAGATGAACGAAGCAGACACACCCATTACCACTTGTTGCTGTATCTACATTGGCACAAGCCACTCAGTAAGGGACACTCCGTAGGGATGGGAGAACCAGCAATTTCTGAGTTCATCTAATTTTAAAAAAATTACTTTGAAGTTCATTTTAGCTTGCTCCCAGTTTCATTTTTTACCTGCTTTTTGGCTCGTTCAAACAGGAAAAGTGTGCATTTCTGTGCATATTTTTCCAAAAGTGCACACTTTCCCCCATTGACTAAAGCATAAAACTGTGCATTTTTAAAAAAGAAAGTGTGCATTTCAAAGTGCACTTTAAAAACAACAACACATTTTTTCAAACTGGATTGCAAATATATTAATTTGCAAACAATTCTCAAAAAAAGCACTCCTGCTCATGTTCATGTTCGGGATTGCAAATGGGACATGTTCACATGATTCGCAAACAGAAACAAAATCCTTGTACATCTCTACGTATGGCAACAAACCTGAGTTTGCCATACAGCATACATTCAACAAGGCTCTCTGATAGGGTCTGCTGCATGATACACATTTCCTGGCCAAAGTACTCACTATACATATCTGTATGTAACATCACAGTGATGTCTCTTTTGAATTGGGAAAAATCATCAATATTGGAGATGCAGTGAGGGAAGGACATGCTTTACCCATTCCCCATCTACCATTTACTAATTTTGCTTCATGCATAAGCACACCCAGGCTTTTTCTGTCCTGATCTTGACAAAAAAGCCAATTGGGCAAGGCAGGCTGGTAGCTGCAGCACTGAGAAAAGCTCCAAGTGAGTACAGTAATACCTTGGATTGCAAGTAACTTGGTTTGAGAGTGTTTTGCAAGACAAGCAAATTTTTCAATATTTAATTTTTTTTTACTTGATATACAAGTGACGTCTTGCAATACAAGTACTGTAGTACAGCTTAAATTAAAAATCTCTGTACAAATTTTTTTGGGGGGATTTCGTTTTGATGTAAGAGTGTTTTGGATTACAAGCATGTTTCCGGAATGAATTATGCTCTCAATCCAAGGCATGACTGTAACTTGTTCCAAGTCTTTTATATTTCCACATCCAGATCACCCCTTCCAAGCTCCATCCCTTCCTTGTGGAATGGAAGGCTTTAAAGGGCTAGGCCTCTGGCTTGGGACCTAGTACTTTTCCTCTGCTCTGACCATTCCTTTCCTGTGTTGATGTGTCCACAATTCAGTAAGGGGTACAGTACTCTGGTGTGTAGGGCATCAGTTCTCGGGGGTGCAGGCTCTGAGGGTATCAACTCTGGAGGTCTCAATTCAGGGTTCCCTAGTTCAACAGTTCCGCTGGGGCCTGGAGTTTCCATAACCTGTTCCTCTGGTGCTGCTGGTCAGCCAGAACTGTCTTGCTCCACTGAATGAGAGTTGGTGTCAGAGCCCAGGCATCTGCT
The DNA here is from genome assembly GCA_021292165.1 of Shinisaurus crocodilurus. NCBI lineage: Eukaryota > Metazoa > Chordata > Lepidosauria > Squamata > Shinisauridae > Shinisaurus > Shinisaurus crocodilurus. The sequence continues at coordinate 255,071,222 of CM037878.1, read as the reverse complement.
CAAGGTATGATCTTGGCAATTTCAGCTATGCGGGTTTAAATGTGAAAAGACACGTTTGGGGGTTATTTGGAGTAGTGGAAGGGTTGAGCTACCTACACACATGCTCACACCACTTTTCCAACACCAATCACCCCTCAAAAAGTGGCTTTTTTCAGGTTTCCAAATAGAGGTGTTGTTACTACAAGCATCTCCATTTAACACCCAGTTTGACCCCATTCGTATGTAACATTTTTAAGGTCTTTTCATGAAAAAGCATAATGTGTGAAGCAGCCATACGCTATCACAGCTAGGTAGATCTGTAGGCCTGGGGAGCTCGGAACTGTAAGAGTTTAAATGAAATGAAGTGCTCTTCTTACAACTGATGCTTTAGTGTGTTTCTTTTTCTGTCTCATATTTTTTTTCCCCTCCAGGTAATGATTACCTGAATACATTACTGTGAAGGATTTGTCCACCTTTTCCTGGGGATAAAATAGGGGTCAACAGAGGAATCACTGCAGGCACTTTGATCAAGGGGACCTTGAGGACTGTAATCAAGACTGGCATTCATTGTTGATGCAAGTAGCACAGTAGGCCATGGGTGATATTAAAAGTAAGCCAGGAATATGTTGAGATAGCCGTAGTTCTTTCTGTCAAGCAATAGCTACATTCATATGACAGGACTTCTACAAGGTTAAAAGTTGAACTGGGATGACAGCAGCAAGGTGTGTGTGGGGGGAAGATATGGAACCGCAAGTAGCCCATAAATGCTATGAGAGGATAGTGAGTCGGGAAGGGATCAGGTAGCACAGCAGAGAGATTTTTTTTGAGGAAAGACATTTATTTATTTATTTATTTATTTCTATACCGCCCCCACAGCTGAAGCTCTCTGGGCGGTTCACAACAATCTATACAACAAAATCAAGGTAAAAATCAATAATAAAAACAACATTGTAATTAAAAAAATTAAAACCAAAATTAAAAACACAGTTTAAAATTTACAGTACTAAAGGTTAATAAAACTAAGTCTACAGAGGTCACCCTGCTCCCACTCCCATGTGCTATTTTGAACAGATCATTAAATATCAAATGCCTTCACATAGAGGGGTTGCACAGCTCAGGACACACCAGATGGTCCCAGGTTCAATCCCTGGAATCTCCAGCTAAAAGGCTCGTGTGACAGGCGACATCAGGGACCCTGCAGAGCTCCTGCCAATTTATTTATTTATTTATTTATTATATTTATACCCCGCCTTTTTTCCTGCAAGGAACCCAAGGTGGCTTACATAATCCTCCTCCTCCTCTCCATTTTACCCTCACAACAACCCTGTGAGGTAAGTTAGGCTGAGAGTCAGTGACTGGCCCAAAGTCACCCAGTGAGTTTCATGGCCGAGCGGGGAATAGAACCCGGATCTCCCAAGTCCCAGTCTAACACTCTCACCACTACGCCACACTGGCTCTCAAAATCTAGAATATTTTGAAAACCCCTTCTGGTTTATAAGCATTTTAAAATCAAGCAAAGTACACAGCTGATATATCTAGCCAGCAGTTTCTTGTCTTTTAAAATGCAGTATGAAATTTTACTTGATATGCCATTATATGCAGACCTTTAGAACTTGCATCTTCATTTATCTAGCTGGTTTTAGAGATGTGAAGGCCCGGAAAAAGGGGGAAATTTGTGGGGAAACCGGTTAATAAGAAGAGTTTTATAGAAAGACCAGAGATGTAAAATGTCTAGAAATAATGAAGCCATGGGGAAAATATTTTTAATCCTCTCTGTAAGATTCCCAGCATAGTTATTTCTTCCATTCCTTATTGATCTGATGAATCTTTTCGAGTAGCTAAGATGCAACAGGGGGTGTTCAACTTGTGGACCTCCAGATAGTGTTGGACTGCAACTCCCATCAGCCCATGGTGAGGCATGATGTGAGTTGCAGTCCAACAACCTCTGGAGAACCACAGGTTGCTCACTCCTACCGTAGAGTCAGTTGCATCAATAAGTTGTATGTAGCCAGCTACGAAAACTAATAGCCTTCACTTGCAGTTCCTACTTGTGACAGAGCAACCCTGTGCTATAGCAAATAAAGCTCCTGTGCAGCAATCCTGTTGCACCTCAAGGTAATTTCCATGTGGTCCACTGACCTTTCATGTATTCAATTTCAATTAGTGTCTCCAAACTACAAGAGGCACCATTTTCTAGTAAGATTAAGAATCCACCATTTGCATAGTAGAGCATAGTGTTGGAGGCATATATTTTTTTATAGCAAGGACATAAAATATTTGGTAGCGTGCAGGACTCCATAACGTTTGGGCTGAAAATGATTTGGGCTTCAGCCCACAAACCATTAAATATGGAGGACCTCTGGAATACTCTAATAGATTTCATTAGAAATTCAGTTAAGCCTACCCCAGAGTAAGTGGTTTCTGCATTTTAAGCCTTGATGCTGGAATTTTTTGCCAGCTATCTTAAAATAAACCTTTTTGAGAAGGAAGGGAAGGAGGAGGAAAGAGGCAGTGTAGAAGGAGCTTAAGAAAATTGCAGGTATATTTGGAGTGTAATGATTGATACTCTGGGATGGGTTCAGATCTCCTTAGAAACTGAAGCTGAGCTTATCGTTCTAAGTAATGCACATTTCTGGAACATGTCAAAATATCAAAGTAGTTTGTCTCCTATTGTCAATGCATGACAATTGATGATGATGGATAATTTTGGAAGCCACTGTAAGATTCGTCTCTGCTTTGGAAAACTGCCTGGGTTACACTGCCAACTTGATGCATTTTGCAATAACTTCTCTCACCTTGTGTAAACTAAAACCTTGATTCCAGAAAGTGGTCATTAGCACACAAATGCCTCTCCCTCCCTCCTGCCTATTGAGGAAATTTGTTCAGAGAGAGCATTTCCTCCCCCTTCCCCCCCTCCAGATGTGAATTAGCACCTCAGGGAGGCATGGATTATTTTTAACCCTTGCCTGGGGGTAAAAAAGCAGCCTGCTTCTGAAACTTCTTGTTATTTTGCAGGGGTATGTGCCAGCAGAAAACATTCTCTAGACATTTAAAAATGTGTATTTTGAGAGAAAATACATTTAAAATATATATTAAAATATGCATTTAACAGAATTTTCATGCACATTTTTTTTTTTTTAAAGTCACAGATTAATGGGCCAGAACAGATTTATGAGTGAACACATGCAAGCGTGACATGGACTGGAAATAGACGGATTCACCCATCTCACATTTGGGGAGTGTGTGTGAATTCTCTCTTAGAGATTCCTAGGCCCTGTTACAGCAGGGATGCACATCTTTTTTGGCCCCAAGTGCCACATGTGATCCATTTACTGCATTTCTATACAATCCAATAGCCAAAGCTCTCTGGCTCTGTTTACAACATGATATAAAACTAACATCTACAGCCCTGTGGGGAAGAAGGAACGACAGAGGCTGGAGCAGGCCGAGGGAACATCAGGGCCTGCTCCAGTTGGACTGCCCCCCCCCCCAGGGCTAACTGACATCTACAGCCCTGTGGGGAAGAAGAAGGAGGCTGGAGCTTCTTGAGACACAGAGAATTACAGAAGTAATAATTTAATATTCCCCCTTCTTCCCTCCCCATTCCTTTTTCCTTGTGTGTCGTGTCTTTTTAGATTGTAAGCCTGCGGGCAGGGACTGTATTGTTAATTGTTGTAAACCGCCCAGAGAGCTTCGGCTATTGGGCGGTATAAAAATGAAATAAATAAATAAATAAATAACATACAAAGATTTAAAACAGTTTGAAACAGTTAAAAATAATTAACCATTAAATGCCCAGGGCCTAACAAAAAAAAAACTAACATTAAAGAGTCCCATCATATGGTATAAAATGCCTGGGAATAGAGGAAAGTCTTAACCTGGTGCCAAAAAGATGACAATGTTGGTGCCAGGAGGACCTCATTGGGAAGAGCATTCCACAGTTGGGGAGTCACCACCAAGAAGGCCCTCTCCCTTGTTGCCATACTCTGAATCTCGCTCAGAGGAGGCACTTCAGATGTTGAACCCACTTCATGTAGGTTCATACCAGAAGAGGTGCTCCATCAGGTATTGCAGTCCCAAGCTATATAAGGCTTTATAGGTTAAAACCAGCACCTTGCATTGGGTTTGAAATTGTACAGTTAGCCAGTGCCAATGTGCTGGAATCGGTGTTATTTGCTCAGACATTCTGGTCCCTGCTGTCAGTCTGGCTGCTACATTTTGCACAAGCTGCAGCTTCCAAACCACCTTCAAAGGCAGCACTACATAGAGCTCATTGCAGTAATCTAACTTGGAGGTTACCACAGCATAGACTACTGAAGCCAGGTTATCCCTGTCCGGATAGGAGTGTAGCTGGGTCATCAACTGGATACTCACCACCACTGATGATAGTTCAGGCTTTAGGGGCTATGCACATGGTTAACCCAGGACTTGAGGTTATCTCCCATTGTCCACAGCTGGGTGATCCCACCTTGGCTCAAAGCACTGGATAGAGCAGAAGCTGATCCAGGCTTTTCATTGCCTGCCCACCATGAAGGTGGGCCAAGGGATCCCTTGACTGTTCCAACCCATTCCCGTTCCCGTAGCCAATATTTGATGGGCTAGAGGCCAGCTGGGCCCAAGGCCTTCTCTCCTCCTCTATCTTCTCAAGCCAGCCAGCAATGAGAGATAGGATGGGCTAGTAGCAACTCTTCACCCTGCAGGTGCTGAAGAGTGCTCATTAGGGTAGCCTATTTACCTATCTGGGAACCCACACAGCCTACCAAACTATGACCTGGATTTAAGCCAATTAGCCAAATCAGAACCACTCCCCGAAGTATAGATGTATAGATGCAAATTTAAAAATAGTTATTATAATTATATATTATAATTTTAATAGAAATACAATACATCTCACCATAATGTGGAAGACTGTGACCAGGTGACCTTTGTGCCTTGCTCAGTCTGCTGCCCGGGTGCTACTGACGGGCAACATCAAGGCCCAGTTCTTCTTTCTGATGGTTCTTTATCTTTAAACCGGACTTGGACTGGACAGCCTTTCAATTAGAGGAGACCTTCAAAAGAGAAGACAGCTCTCTGGCAGCCCTTCAAATAGAGGACTCTCCTCTGTAAAAGATGACACATGGCCACCCTAGGAAGCTGCACCAAAGATGAAGAAGCCAAAGGGTGGCTCCTCATCTCCCTGTGGATGTGCATTCCTATGCTGGAATGTAGGGCATACACAAGGCATGTAGCCTCACAAGTCTTCACACCTTCCCAAGGGAGAGGGGGACAACTCTGCCCCCAGAAGAGCTCTGGAAGAGTGGCTTTGCAACCTAAAACTATGCCATAAACCTAAAATTAAAGCTTTGAGTTTACTCCCGCCAGGAAGCCTTTTTTTAAAATCTCACCTTGACTGTCTGTGGCACATTTTACAATATACCCCTTGCTCTTGACAGCTCCTTTCCTTTCCATGCAACAGCACCTTTCTAGCAGCATCTCAATGATTGCAGCATTTTCAGCCAGCTGCAGGAATGGATGTTCTTTAAAAATCATACTGTTTTTCCCAACCCCCATCCTGAATAGGGAAGTCATTTTACATCAAAACTTTCCCTTGCTGTGCCATCACCAGCTTTTCTGGAGTGGAATAAAGAGACAGACTGCCTGAAACTGCAACACAATTCTTGATTATTCTCATCAAGGATTCACTGTTGTTGCTAAGCTACTGGCTTCTTTGGGGAAACCTTGAAGTATGGGGCACATTAGGAGCTCATTAGGGTCTTGGCAACTCTGGTTAATGTACAATATGTTTCCATGCCAAACACACTTCAGGAATAATAAAAACCACCACAACAAGAACACCCAAATCTCCTCTGTACATGGTTCTGGGCTAGTAAACCTTCTCTGTTTACTTCTAATGCCCCTTTCTCACTTCCAAAGTATATTGCATCTTTTGCCCAACAGAATACTTATATGGAAAAGAAAGACAGACCTATCTGAGTTGGATTCAGACTTATTAAAATGTAAAGCTTTACTGGAGGATACTGAAGAGGAAGTGGATTTGATTTGCATGGGAGGCTGGTGACTCCTATGTCAGTGGGGCTCCTTATCCATTGCAGGTTTTATTCGGAGCTTTATAGGAGCTATCCACAGTGCTGAACTCCATCTCCAAAATAGGTTCACCACCATGGAGCACCATGGCAAAACCCAACTTTTAAATCTTTATTTCTACTGAACTTCCACAACTATTTCTGGAATCCTCCTTGGAGCCCAGAATGGCTTAGGTCTAACCCTGGATCTATGGAGGCCTCCTATACCATATGTGGTCCTCAGGGGTCTCCCCCACAGCCCACCAGTGCCCTAGTCCTCCTACCAAAATTCCAGCTGCCACTGCTGCTGCCACATCTCTCTATTTGTACCTCTGTTCCCGTGGGACTCTTTTGCCTCTCTAGACCACCATACTCTGTGGTTTCTCTTCCAAGAATAACAGTCTTGGGAGATCAACCATGGAATACAGTGGGCTAGAGCAGCAAAGGATGTTCTATTCCTCTGTGTTTTTTCACCCCTCACAACAAAAAGATTCTTGCAAGAGAAGCCATGGAGTACTATGGGGTGCAGCAGGTACCTCTGTTCTCCAAGCAGACAAAAGTTTCCCTGCTCAAGGAGGGGAGGTGTAGTCTCCTCACAAGATCTTGATGAAGATCTGCCAGTGTGTGGGGGGATGTAAAACAAATAAAAACCATAAAAAAATAAAATAAAGTATTACAGTTTTCTTACATGAGATTTGAATAGGTCAATTATGAGAGATACATATGCAATGTACACCCCTATGTTTATATACTAAGGCGAGTTATACTACTACCCATAGGTATAGTTATACATAGCCTTCAACAAAGGTAGACCAAACATCCATATATTTATCCATTTGTAGATTACGCCTAAAGACCACCCATTCAAAAATTGAAAGCATTATTAAGTCCTCAACCCATTGCATTATTGAAGGTGGCCATTTTTCCTTCCAATGTTGTAATATTAGTCTTTTGGTCTGTGTATGAGGGAGTGAGAGGAAGAGGGGATCCTGAGCCCCACTCACCATTGGCTTAGGCCACACCCACTTCTGGCATGCTGCCCTCCGACTTAATGCCATATGTGCCACTCAGGGGCAAAAAGGTTGCCCACCCTTGTCCTATCCCTTGATGTTACTGACCGAAAGGAGCTCTCTATGCATGTACAGTGAGGCCTGCAATGGCAGAAGACTTCTGTGATCTCAGTACACTCATTGCCAGATTTTGGAAAATCCTGCTTTGCTTGGGATTTGGGAATGTCTTACTAAATTCTGATTCATTCAATATTTGGCTGTATCTCTACTGTTATGTAAACCCTATAAAACAGATTAAAGCTGCAATCCTATAGACACGTACCTGGGAGTAAGTCCCCTTGAACTGAATGAGACTTACTTCTGTGTAAACCTGGATAGGATTGTGCTGTAAGATGTGGGTTCTGTGTCCCCTTGCAAGATACCATTCTGTTTCTCAAGTTGCAAAACATGTCTACTCTAGAAAAAGTCCCATATGTGTTCAATGGTCCTCACTCCCAGGTAATTGGGTATAGGATCGCAGTTTTTACAAGTAATCTTCTGGTTACATTTTTTCTGCCTGTAAAATGGGAGAATGACACTTCTCCCCTTTCCTTTCATAGAAATTTCTTTTGGGTACCCCACAGCAGCCTGTTAACATTATTTTAATACCAGCAAAATTCTTGCATCTCTCTCTCTCTTCCTTGCTCACTTGCTTTGTCAATATAACTCAGTATAGTTGTTTTTGTTGTTTTGTTTTGTTTTTTTAAAGAATAGCAGTAGAGCCTTTGAGGAAAATGCAGCCTGGGAAGTTAAACCCTCTGGGAAATGTCTAGGCTCTGGGGAAGCATCAACTCTTTTTACTCAGAGCTCTTGTGCTTCTCCTCTCACCAGCCTCTTATATTCCAAGCGTGTTGACATTTTCAAGGGGTTTCCCTTGAAAATGGAGAAAATCCTACCTCCATGATTGCCTGCAAAGAAAAGTTGAAATATATGAACAGCTTGGTTGATGTTATGTTTTGACAGGCTGGAACAAAGGCTCTGAGAGAAACTGGAATGATCTTCCTTCATCTAAGCCGGAAGTTTATATAGGAGCTTAGAAGTAAAATAAAACCATATTTACTGTATACCTTTGGAGTTCATACAAACTGCTGTCAGGGCTACCCTACCATTAGGCAAAGTGAGGCAGTTGCCTCAGGTGGCAGCAAGATATTGGAGAGGAAAGCTGTGTGCCATGTGACCTGCCTTCCACTCCCTAAACTAGCCTGATGCCTTCAGGTGCATTGGAGAACACTGTCTCATCACCAGTTGAAGAAAGATTCTACTGCCAGTCTGTTTGGCTTTTGTACATAGAATGGGAGGGTGTCATCTTGTTCTTTGCCTCAGGCAGCAAAATGTGTTGGTCTAGACTTGACTGCTCTTGGGAGTATGAATGTTGCCAGTTTTCAGAATTGTAGGAGGCAGGATTATAAACAACACAGGCTAGTGTGTATGTATGTGAACTCATCACAACATCAGCCCAAATCCTCATGAATTTCAGCTCAGTTCATACAGTAAATAAGTTCAGCACCATTCTGAACTAGCCCTTTGCCCAAACTTACTTTCTAGAGGGAAGCTCCTCTGGTCTTCATTAACCCATATGTAAGGCGGCCATTTATCATTCACCAAAAAAGAGGAAATGCGCCACCAAAAAAGAGGATACTGATTTGCATAAAATCTGCATAATTGATATGTATAGCTGCAAATTTAGAAATTATTATTATAATTTAAATAGAAATACAGTACATATCACAATAGTGTGGAAAGATGTGACCAGCTGCAACGTAACCTGCAATGTAGACCTGCAAGCCCAGCCAGCATTGGGGACACTCTCCAGGGAGAGAGGTAAGCTGGTAACTTACCATCTATGAACCAGTTCCCCTCCCCTTCCTTGTTGTTCCTTGCTGGACTGGGGCCCTGCTTCCCCTTGAAGTCTGCAGCAACCAGGAGGAGCTGTCCTCCTGGACTGGTTGTGACCTGCGCCGTCTGCTCTAGGCAGGGCAAGCCTTCGTCTTCTGGCCCAAGCAGGGCAGCGATGTTGCCGAAGGGGAAAACACCAAAGGGGGTCACCCCTTTGGGAGGGAGCCACAAGGGCAAGGGCCACCCCCCTAACGTTAGCCTATCTAGTTTCCTGTGGGGGAGGGATTGCTTTCCCTCCTTTCCCTGAGGATGTGCCATAGAGGGCAGATGTGGGGCCTAGTGGGGGAATCTGTGGGGGCACCCATCAGTGTAGTGACGGGTAGAGGGAGATGTGGTGTTGGGAGGAGGGCTGGCCAGGTAAGGGGAACGCAGCCCAGACAGTTAATGGCTGTGTTGTGTTCCAGCCCTCTTCACACCCGCAGGCGTGGTGGTTGCCCTATCAACCTGCCCTCAGGTCTCCAGATGCTCCTTCTAAATGCCAGATCGGTCCAAAATAAGACCTCCCGCATCTATGATCTAATAGTGGGTGAGGCGGTCAATCTGGCATGTATTACTGAGATCTGTGTGGGTGAACAGGTCTCTCCCAGCTCAGCCAACCAGAGTACTTTGGTGCAGCATCAGGGTAGACCTGAGGGCCAGGGAGGGGGCGTTGCTGTGGTCTACAGGAATTCCATCTCTCTCTCCAGGCTCCCAGTCCGTCTGACTACTGGTCTGGAGTGTTTGCACCTTGTGTTGGGCCAGCGGGACAGATTGGGGATTCTGTTGGTGTACCACCTGCCCTGCTGCTCAACAGACTTCCTATCTGAGCTGACAGAGGTGGTCTCTGTGGCGATGTTGAGGTCCCCACTGGGAGACGTTAGTCCTGAGAGACGTTAACATCCATGCCGAGGGCACATTATCTGGGGCAGATCTGGAGTTCATGGATTCCATGACAACCATGGAACTGTCCCAACATGTCATCAACCCAACGCATGTAGGAGGGCACACTCTAGATCTGTTTTTTTAAGCCAGGCATGGAGGTAGTGATCTGAATGTGGGGTACTTTGAATCAGTCCCTTTGTCATGGTCAGATCACTGCCTGCTGAGATTTAGACTGACAGTGACTTTTCCCCTCTGCAAGGGTGGGGGACCTATTAAGATGACCTGCCCCTGGAGGCTAATGGATCCAGATGGTTTCCAGGATGCCCTTGGGCAGGTTTCTGGCTGATATGGCTCACGTTCCTGTTGAATCCCAGGTCGATCTCTGGAATACAGACTATTGCAATGCACTTTAAGTGGGGCTGCCCTTGAAGACTGTCCAGAAGCTGCAGCTTGTGCAAAATGTGGCAGCCAGACTCATTACCGGGACCAGAAGGTCCGAACACATAACACCAGTTCTGGCCTGCTTGCACTGGCTGCCTGTATGCTTCCGAGCCCGATTCAAGGTGCTGGTCTTAACCTTTAAAGCCCTACATGGCTTGCGACAGCAATACTTGATGGAACGCCTCTCCCAACCACAATCTACCCGGACACTACGCAAAACATCTGGAGCCTTCCTCTGACTGCCACCTCTGAGGGAGGCTTGGAGGGCAGCAACAAGGGGGAGGGCCTTTTCTGTGGTAGCCCCCCAACTCTGGAACAAACTACCCCCTGAGGCCCGCCCGGCGCCAACTCTGCTATCTTTTCGGTGCCAGGTTAAGTCTAGGGGTGGGCGGAATCACCTGGACCCGGCTTTCCAGGAGCTTGCCGAGCATCCCCACCGCGAGATCCATTCTGTGAAAGGAAGGGCTATGTTTATGGAAGGTCCCTCCAAGTCCACCTGATTTTGGGGTATCCCCCCCTCCCCCCCATACCTAAGCTTACCCCTTCAGCAGGGTCTCCTGACTGTCTGAATAGCATTTTCAGGGGGCTGCCATTGGAAGAAGGGGTTGGGGAAGTCCTCTTCTACCTGCACAGTTGATCCAGTATAAATCTGGATCCAACCCTGTGAATGGGCTAGGTTGTTCTAAGATTGCACCGGACTCTGAAAAAGCTCAGAAAGAATGAGTCCATTCCAAACAGAGATGGGGGTCATTGGGATTAAAAAGAAATGGTTTAGTTTAGTTTTTTTTATTATAATGCACAGGTTTCGGAGGCTGTTTAATGACAAAGGCTAAGCTGAAATTCAAATCTAGTGATCAGACAAAATTACAGAGGATCAATCATTCCATGACTGTTAGCCATGATAGCTTTGAGCTTTTAGACAAATGTCACATGAGGGCCATCATTCACCATCATGTCTTGTTTGTATGTTTCCAGAAGCCACTCACATGAAGGGGCAAAGCATGGAGCAGTTGTGAGGCTGTGCCTCTGGCCCTTCCTTTGACAACATGCTGCGCCTCCTGGGCCTGACCCTGCCACCCACACGTTAGCATGGACACCTGAGGCAGAGAAGCCTACACACATAGACCTCTGCATGCTTAGTCCTCCCCCAGTTCTGGAAACCTGCAAACCAAACAGGGCTTCTGGGTCCAAGGAAGCCAGTGTACATAGAGGTCTATATGCACATAGGCTTGCCTGCCTCAGAGGGAGCTGCTTTCATCATGGGCAGAGGTACAGCCCCACAGCACCGTTCTACACTCTCCCCCTTCACATGAGTAACACATGAAGAGGTAGAACCATCTTGCTTGGGGCAGGCAACCTGTGGCCTGCAGGCTGCATGTGGCCCTCCGCTACTCTCGGTACGACCCACGGAGCCCTGGGGAACTCCGCCCACTTTCCCCTGAAGCAAGGAGTTGTTGCCTTGTTGCTGTTGTTAAAAGGACTTTTAACAATAGCAAAACCAAACCAAAAATGCCTTGCTCAGCTTTCAGGCACTCAGCAGGCACAGGCAGCAGCACAAGAAAGCCCCAAGGGAAGAAGTCCTGGTTAAGTCCTCTGAAGGTTTTTTTCCAGAAAACTCAAGCAACCAGAGATGCTGCAAGGACAGAATGGGATAAAAATGGTAAAATAAAGAACACACATGAACCCCGCAGCCACCTTCTTACAGTAAGGTAAGCACTGATGACCCACACACTGAGAAATTTCTCCAAAACTCTCAAAATCCCCACAAAAGAGGCAGAAAAACAACTGCCTCTTTGTCAGGGAAATAAAGAGGCTGCAAAAGGGCAGGTGGGATTTCAGCACAGCTCTAGTTCAAACCTCCTGTCTGCCAAACTGTGAGTGGGGGAAGTGTGTAGGCGCGCACATGTGCATGTATACATAAGTGTGCTAGTGCTCACCAACCTGCCACCCAGCACAGCATGTGACCTTCTGGGCTTAAAAGTTTGTGCAACCCCGATCTAGCTGATCACTGTGAGAGACCCAATGCTGGATTAGATAGACCTTAATTCTTAGTTTGATCCAGCAAGGCTCCCCTTACATGTTAATTACTAATTGCCATGTTCCATTCAGCCCAGTGTCCTGTCCCTAAGAGTGAGAGAATGGCACATATTGAGAGTGAGACAATGGCATATATACATACATTTATCCAGGGCACCCTGGAATTCAAAAAGTTGTGTTAAAAAAAAAAGTTCTCTTGTGTTAAAAAAAATTCTCTTGTCTGTCCTGAATCTAGTGCCAATCATTTTAATTGGGTGACCTTGAGTTCTAGTATTATGAGAGAAAGAGAACAAAAAGTCAAGTGTGTGACATATAGGTTTGGGGGCATCGCAATACGGTTCGGCACAGTACCCTCTTGTGTACTCCAGTTCTGCCCTGGTGCTGCTGATATCACAATCCAACTTACCTTGAAATTACAAGAAAAGCATAAAATGAGTGGACCATAATGTCAAAATAAATAACACCGGGAATTCTCTGCCACCTGTACGATTCATTATACCATAAAACCATCATTTTGAAAATGCACCTAGATCGGCTGTTGAGATTTCATATTGTTGCACCAGGGGGTCACACATGGCCTTGCAATGAATTTAGATCTGGCTTGCTGCAGAGAACAGAGCAGAGTTGCCTACCTACAACAAACCAGCAGAGTCAAGAGAGGGAAAGAAAGTGTGTTGCTAATTAATACCAGCAAAGACTTTTTTTGAAGATAAGGCCAGGCACTTCTTTATTGCATAAAATATCTTAATTTTTCAGCACCCAGTCATGCAGGATCACTGCTTTTTGATGAATTTAAAGCAATGTGTTTTAATGATTCAGTCCCTTTAAGAGATTTGTGAGATTGTAAGCAAGGCCCCCTTGGTCAGGGTTGCAGCCACAATTGGCTTTGGTCTTTTATTCCTATCTCCTGGATGCTCCCTTACGGACAGTGACAGCAACTAGCCTGAGCATTTGGGCTTCAGCTGAAGCTATAGCGGTACCTCACTTCAACGAGCATCAAATTTACACAATATTACAAACAAACAAAAAATACTAACAAATACCTTTGCAAGTCTGTCTCATATATGGAATTATTTGCATGACTGAGTGCTACCACCTAGTGGCAGAGACTAAGGCTTGCTGCTGGCCTTTAAATGAATCCCTCCTCCTCTCCTTCCTCTCTTCAGTGCCATGTTCCCTACCTTGAAGCGAGCTTGTTTGCTATTAATTAGTTTTGCAGGTGAAGGACTCTCCCCCCCCCCCCCACGCGTGCCACCTCCCTTTACATTATCATCACAGTGTGTTGTGCTAAACATTCTGAGCATCTTTACCGAGCCCAGAAGGGAGAGGTCTGGGAAGCCGCATCTGTGCTCCTGTGTGGTTGCACCTGGCCCTCTTCTGAGAGGGAGAGAAGTCAGCTGACTCAATCTGTAGTGTTATAAAAATAGGAACCGTCAGGCTGAAGCAGAAGGCAGGTGTCAGGCTGCAGAGACCAGGGTGTGAAGGAGAGACATGCTCAGTATTCTGAGGCTCCAGAAATAATCTAGGACTCATATAACAAGGAACCTACTGTGGCACTGTCCTCTGAAGTACGGATCATGAAGGTCTGAATGGTTGGATATGTGTTGTTGATGATGATAGTAATCTCAGTATTTCTCATTTCCGTGTTGTTTTTTTAAAATGTAAACATTCAAAATCGTCTTCAGCCTATGAGAAGCTATTATTTACATGTCTATATGTTTCTGGCTTATACATGTTTTATATTTTTATATATATAATTCTTTTAAATATATTTATGTATATCTTGATATTACAAATTAAGTTTATTTTACATATATTTCTCTTGACTTTTAAGTTTCAGTAATAAAAGTGCTACATAATAAAACCGACATGTAATTATCATCCGTACAACATAAAAACTGTGAGGCAACAAAGTTGGAGACAGAATCAAATAAAACCAAGTTAAAATGCCTGAGCAAATAAGGAAGCCTTTGACCTGATACTGAAGAGATTGTAATGTCAAGTCCACATGAACATTCGTAGGGAGAGTGTTCCAAGAGTCAGGGCATCACAACAGAAAACGCCTTCTTGTTCATACAGAAATAACGCAGCTCACCAACTGATGGTACTCAGATGGTACTTGAGATGGTACTCAAGGTTTTACTAGTCCTCATTGCAGTTTTAACATGCAGCTGTTCAGTGCTGGCATCAGGTTTTTGAGGGCTCTTGGTCAAGGACACCCTCAATGCCCCCTCCATCAGTGAGTCTACCTTCTCATCACCATTGACACCAGCTGTCATTGCTGCTCATCCTTTCTCTCATCACTGCTACCACTGGCTTGCTTGACAGGCAGAGAACAAGTGAGCAAGTAGGCAGTGGCATCCAGTGTTCCTGTTCCCTCTCACCACCATTGCTGCATCCGCCAGAGCAAGAGGAAGGTGAACAAGCAGGTTGCAATGAGAAAGAGGAGAGGCAGCTCCAAGGGGATCTTGTCAGTGGGCCCCTGGTGAGGTGTGGGCCCTTGTCAGATGCCCAACCATGCCTACCCTTAACACCAGCCCTGTCAGTGTGATTCTTTCTTCTCAACTGCCAGAGGTCAAATTTCACTTTTGTTTCATTTCACAGCCTTGATCATGTTCTTTCCACCAAGCCTTGCAAACATAGCTATTCCCCCACCCCTTTCATATTCACACCCCTTCAGCAATCCTCCAGGAAAAGTACCTTCTCCCTATATGCTCCACACTTGGTTTCACAGCCCCATTGGGTACATAATTCCTGCTCCTTTTCTATCTTTCCTTCTTCTTCTGCTTCCTCAGTTGGATCCTCTGTCTCTTTTCCATGTCTTTACCCCTCAGTCCTATCCTAGGCAGCACGGAGAAAAGGCAGGTATTGGGCAAGATGGAAAGGGTCCACAGGCCACATTTGGCTTAGGGCTCGCCATTCTGGATCATGGAATTCTGTGTGTGCTTTCCCCACTCCAATCCAAAGCCTCTGCAAAGACAAGAGGAGAAGTGGTACTGAAGACAGGAACTGCAAATAAGGGTGGGGGGAAATAATGCGCCTAATTTCGACTCATTGCAGTGGGACTCGGGACCGGGAGCAGAGTGTTTACTACAGCCGCCGAGCAGGAGCCAGCCTGAGCTACTGGCTGTGTTGGCAGTCTCCCCCTAATGACGCATTTTGAGTGCAATGGCTCTCACCGCAAATCAAGGAGACTCTGTTCCAATACAGAGCCAAAACAGTCTGCCATGGTGTGGCACATGACACTTGCCTTATATGCCTTTAAAAAGTGGCTGCTTAATACAAACAGTCTGTTGGATATAAGCTTTCTCATGCCTCTAAGGCAGCCTTCCCCAACTTGGTGCCCTCCAGGTCTTTTGGACTTCAACTCCCAGCAGCCCCAGCTAGCATGGCCAATGGCCAGGATTGCTGGGCGTTGTCATCCAAAACATCTGGAGGGCACCAGGTTGGCGAAGGCTGCCTTAGTCTCTGGAGAACCAAGGGCATTTTTTTATTTGTTTGCTGGTCACCATATCTCCCACAGAAGAAGGAACACAACATCTGGGCGTCTCCCAGCCCCATGGTCTCTCCTGCATTGAAAATGATGGGTGTGACTTTCCTCAGAGGGCAAAATGTACTTAGCATAACATGTATAACTAAGGTGCACTGGTCTGACTGACATCATCGTGACTCTGGGTTTGAGGAGGCCCCATGCTAGGGAGGCCAGGTGTCCTACTTGACAGAGAACAGTTCTCCATTTGAAGGTCTGTCAGAGGTCAGTCGTCTATTTGAAGGGCTGTCCAGTCTGAATCAGGCTGAAAGAAAAAGAACCATAAGAAACTATAAGAAGGGAGAGGAGGAACCTAGATGTCCATCAACAGTTAGCACCCAGTCCGCAGACTGAGCAGGGATACAGGTTACCTATTCACAGTCTTCCCCACTGGGGCGAGATGCATTGTGTTTCTATTTAAATTATAATAATTATCTCTAAATTTGCATCTACACATATAAATTAGCAAATGCACTTGTTGTGCAACCTTGTGTCCTCTTTTTTGGGCAGTATATCCTCTTTTTTCACAGTATGTAACTGGCTACCCTCCCCTTGGCAAAGGACCTTCAGTGGGTCCCCTCCTTTGTGGGGGCCCTCCCCTAAGATTTGTGGGAATATTACCTTGTTGTGTGATAGAGTTGTGGCCTCCCCCTTTTTTATTTTCTAATGTTAAGGAGCAGCAGAACTTCTCTGGGTGGCAGCCTCCCAGAATCTGCCATTTTGTTTTCCTGCAATGTCCCCAGAACATTGCATTGTAACATCCAGAGCATTACGAGAAAAACAAGCTGATGACTGCCACAAAAACATGGCAACCCCTACTGGCAGCTGCCCTTCCTCCCCCCACCACCTGACATGCCCTGGACTGACATAATGTCTGGGGCAGACAGGGAGAAAACAAAAATGGTGGCTGCCAGCCAAATTGTGAATGCTAGAGCTCAGTCCTCCCTGACAGGGTGGGGTACGGTACCTGAGAGCAGGCAGGTATTAGCACAATGAGCTCTACCAGGTCCTGGCAGCTATGTGAGGATGTTGCATGCTGATTCTGGGTCTCTAAACACAGGAAGTGCCCCCGCCTCAATTTAAACCCTCATGAACATGCTTCTTGTAAAAGTTGTTTTAGGCACGCTTACTTTGGCTTGCACACAGGAGGTACCAAATCAAAAAGGGCCAAAATGAGAAAGCATTTTATAGTCTTTTAAAAATAATAATTAAAAAAAAACCTGTTAGGATGGTAATTGTAAACACACTTGTATCAATCAACTTACATGAAAGTAAATCTCATTTCAAACAGTGGGACTTATTTTCAAGTAAATATGCCAGGCTAAAATAGACAGACACGTTGCATCCTGGTGTTCTTGTTCCAACTTTTTTGTTTCTTGCCAAAATCAGTATGGATAAAAAATGGGTGCGGGGGGGGGGGGCGGATGGAAGAAACTTGCAAATCAGAACTGTGTGGGTCATGGTCCCTGATGTAACTCCAGAAACAGCATGAAGTTCTGTATGAGAATAATAGTTTTTTCTACGTGTTTACCTTTAGGCTATAATCTAAAAAACACTCTAAATCACTATTACTACCGCTGCTCCTAATCTCTGTGCTTCCCTGTGCCCACAAATTTCTTGGACACAATAGCACGTTTTACACTTGAACGTCAATGACCGTTTGCATCTGAAAGGAAATCACTGAGGAAATCATTTTGGCATCAAATGGGAACTGCAGTCCCTTTTCAAAGTTCAGACTCCATCCTCTTCACCATTCTATCCACGGCATTGCTATTATCATTTAATGTATTTCTTACTTTATTAAAATATTTATATCCTGCCTTTCTGCCACTTAGGCTGCAATCCTGTGTACAATTACATGGGAGTAAATCCCAGTGAACACAATAGGACTTACTTCTAAGTAAACACGTAAAGACTTACATTGTGCAACATGCAAGGTGGCTATCAAAGGGTTTCATAGATTTCATAGATCATAGAGTTAGGAGGAGCCTACAAGGCTATCGAGTCCAACCCCTGCTCAACGTAGGAAACTAGAGGAGGGGTCTCCCGTCCAAGTAATAACCAGGCTTGACCCTGCTTAGCTTTCGACGCTCAGACAAGCGGAGCCAGCATAGGTGTGTGTGTGTGTGTGTGTGTGCATGAGGGAGGGAGGGGGAGAGAGAGAGAGAGAGATGTGTATACAGTAATACCTTGGATTGCAAGCATAATTCGTTCCGGAACCGTGCTTGTAATCCAAAACACTCTTATATCAAAGCGAGTCTCTGGTGGGCATGAGCGGGGCCGATTTCGGCCCGCTACACCCGCTCGAGGCGAGTGGTTACATCCTACACACTACTTGTCTTGCAAGACCTTGCTAGTTTATCAAGTCAATTTTTTTAAAAAAAATTTGCTTGTCTTGCAAAACGCTCTCAGACCAAGTTACTTGCAATCCAAGGTATTACTGTACTATAAAAGCAGTAAAATATCACAGTAACAAAATACAAAGTATTTTTAAAAAACAGGAGAAATATGCATCAGTAGAGAGGTGCATCAACCCTTTAAGTGTGTCCACAACACATTAATAGAAGTTTTCTAATACAGAACCCTGCAAAAGGTAACCAGTACATAATTTATTTTTCTATTTAGTTGGCAAGCATTGTGTCCTTGAAATACAGGAGACTAATAAGCCTTATGGTTTTATCCCATCTATACTAGCTTCAGCTGCAATTCATGTAAAATCTAATCTTTTTCCTGAATCTTACTTAGCTATTTTCCACTACAATCTCTTCTAGCAGCAAGTACCATGGGTTAATTATATGTTGATTGCCAGGTCTCTTATATCCATAGAGAAAATATTGTGGTTAAGTATCAGCAGCCTTGCCACATGATTTTTCCAATTCATACGGACTAAATTCAGTTACTTTTACAAGAAAATGAAGAGAATGTTGAGGACTCTGAAGTATAAACAGCCTTGTATTAAGGGGCTCTCATTTCACAAACTGTGAATACACTAAGAATCTTTAGTAGCAATGACAGTGAATGAATCAGATCTCTCTGCCAAGGGAGAAACAGTGGTATGTGAGCAATTGCTCTGACAGAAGCAGTTATTGAAGACCTATTTATCAGAAGATCAGGATGAATGAAGCTACTGGAGAATGATAGTCCAGTTCTTAAGTCTGCTAGAGTTCTGTGATGTTCACATGGCTGTCTGAGAGCTTTTCTTTAATATGGTTTTTATACTCAGAAAGAAAGTACTGAAAACTATGGCTCCTCCTCCTCTAGTTTCCTGCATTGAGCAGGGGGTTGGACTAGATAGCCTTGTTGTAGGCTCCTTCCAACTCTATGTATGAAATCTATGCAATATCCTTGCTGAACTGATTACTAGAGGCCAAAGCAGGCATTACTTTTCATTTTTAGTTTAGAGTAGGCACGGGGGCCCTGATCCAGTCTGGGACCCTAGCACATGGTTAGATGGGCTTTGACCTTCTCCCTGCTATGGGTCCAATCCAGATTTGGGGCATCATGCCTGCAATTGCTATCCGTAAAGCAAAGCACATGAGTCTTCAGAGGAGGCAATGGAGTGCAGACATCTTTGTAGAAAGTAAGCCAGAAGGGAGGGGAAAGCCATGCTTTGAACATTCAAGAATCACAGTTGTCTTAGGATGGAACTACAGTCATGGCTAACCTAAGTTCACTGATTTTATTGGGTCTACTCTAAGTATAACTAAATCTGGATCCAACCCAGTGTCCCAACCTGACCTTCATTTGCTTAACACACATACCCATCATCAGGGGAGGCCGGTGACGCCTATGTCAGTGGGGAAAGCCCCACTGACATATCCATTGCAGCTTTTATTTTGAGCTTTATAGGCACTATCCATGGCACTCCATCGTGGAGAACCTATTTTGGGGATAGAGTTCAGCACCATAGATAGCTCCTATATAGCTCAAAACAAAAGCTGCAATGGATAAGGAGCCCCGCTGACACAGGAGTCACCAGCCTCCCCTTCCCATCATGATCATTTGGTGACATCTGTAAACTGGCACAGAAGATATTATTATATCAACCAAGGTGTTTTAACAGATTTAACCCAAATTTAACAAGGTAACTTGAATGTGGGGGACACTTTCAGGGTAGAATCAGCAAGAGAAAGAGGTGCTTAAGGTCTCCCATGCCTGCTAATCCTCCCACTGCAAATTCCCTCATCCGCCCGCCCTCCATTAGGCTTTGGGCCAAAACAGACATGAAATCCATATCTAGCATCTGCAGCTTGTTTTCATTTTTTTTTTTACTCTAGAATAGACACATGGCACACAATCCAGATTATGGGGTGTAGTGGGGCTTTTAAGATCCAGGTAGGGGCCCCTTTATCTACTGTAGAGTGAAAATGGGGGGTGGTATTGCGGAGATGTAGCTGTTTAATATCGATTCAAAGTCTGTTTTGGCCCTTACACCTATTTCAACTGGGGACAAAAATGTTTACCTTCAGCAGGGGGGGCATCATTTGCTGATGAGACTCGA
Organism: Shinisaurus crocodilurus; assembly: GCA_021292165.1. Classification (NCBI taxonomy): domain Eukaryota; kingdom Metazoa; phylum Chordata; class Lepidosauria; order Squamata; family Shinisauridae; genus Shinisaurus; species Shinisaurus crocodilurus. The sequence goes on along the minus strand of CM037878.1, from coordinate 255,050,864 downwards.
CAGGCACACAGGAGTTAATTCTCTCCTGCAAATGTCACCTGCCCCCATGATTCCTTCATAACATGAAGTTCCACCTTTCTTCTAGAAGTATTTGTTTTCTTCATCTTACACTTCCCCTACCCCTTGACTTCCAATGTGAAAGCCATTAGAGCCAGTTAATTTTAAAAATAATGCAAAAGCTGAAATTGTGCTATCTTTCTCAGGTCCAGGTCTTTTTTCTTTTCTTTCTTTTCTTTTTTAGCTTTTCTATGAAAGGTAATTTAAAAATATACATGGATGGTACCATGCAGTGACAGCTCAAATGTTAAAATGTTTAGAAACATTTCAAATGATATACATATATTTCAATAATAATAGTATAAACTTAAGACATAAATTAATTTAAATCAAATAAACCAAAAACCCCTATGTCATTTAGAGAAATAATTAATGGTTCCCTTTAATGTACAAAATGTTTTCCAACTTTGAAGTTGTACTTCTGTAGATTAGTTGGAATGGCGAACCAATAGCATACTGATGGGAGAGGGAAAACAGAAGATTTCCATTTGTGTGGCTCCATCAATCACTCACCTGTTTGGTCTTTCACATGAAAGCTTCAGGAACACGTGGCATTGATTTTTGTTCATAATGTGAGTTTGATCTTCAGCTGTTTCCTGCTGTGGCTTGCTCCCCTTGCGTTTGTGTTTCAGTTTTTATTTTAAAGTATTGCTGCGTGAACCCCCTAAACATTTATCTCAGCAGCACTTTAAAATATCATAATGTCTACCACATAACTATTTGTGTGGCCTTTATTTGTACTATACCAATGGGAGTAGGCAGATGTGCAATTCATATTGGTGTTCTATATTGTTTGAGAGGACCCAGTGAGTTCATTATCTGGATTTCTCAGTCACTGCACAAGCCTTTTACTATTTAATCCCCACATATTGTGCCATCAGAGAAAGTCCAGAAGTGTGTTGATTGGTGGTGGAGACATGGCAAATGTGGGTTGATTTGTGAACTGTACATGTGCTGAAGCAGGAATGTGACCTCTTCATAATGGGTTGTAGCTAGACAATCAATGGGACTTAAGTTACTAAGGGCACAATCCTGTGCATGCATAGACTGAAAAAAAATCCTACAACTCCCAGCATGCCCCAGCCAGCCACCCAAATCATATACCGACATGGCCTGTATACTGTCACCTTTGAGATACTCTTGTACAAGTGTAGGCAAACGTTTTCGGCAATGGGCACATTGGGCTATTTGAAAAACTGTCCCATGCACCATCACAAAATGGCTGCCATGGGAGGCATGGCAAAGGACCAGTATCCCTCCCATAAGATTAAGTACAAGGCAGGGGGGGGGGGCTGAGCTCCAACACACTAAACCTTTGAACCCACAGTTTTCAGCACCAACTAGAAACTGATTTCAGAGCAATTCCAGCTGCTGGTAAGAAAATGTGTTTTCTTTAATAAAATAAAATAGTGGGATGGGTAGAGTACCTGGGAGGGTGCAAAGAAGGTGGGGTATTGGTGCCCATGGGAGCCATAGTGCCTCCTTTGCCCTAGCATCATGTCCAGGCTCTGTGGTTTGTATTTGCACAAGTCACTATCGTGCATTCTGTCCCATAGGAATCCAATACACATAATTAGCACACTGCTGCCATTTTGAAAGATAAATTTGAGGATGTCCCCATACTTCAGTTTTGTCTGAATTTGTACAGGCCAATCATCTATCATTTTTGCATAGAAAACATGTACACCTCTGTTGCAATTTTGCACAGGTAAAATAATATTTGCCCTAGACTATATTGCAAACAACCTAGGTCTGTGCTGGATATTTTTCTATTTCATGTTTTTTTAGATTGAAAGGAGTGCTGGGTGGAGGATGAAATATTTCTTACCCACCCCACTCTATGTGTTCACTGCATACGTACTGACATTTTATCCCCTCAGTGTAATCTTCAGTGGGTATTCTATGTGATTATTCTCAGGAATAAAGTGATCTCAGCCAATCAAAGATGATGAAGTACAGACTTCGCCAACCTGGTTCCCTCTAGATCAGTGTTCTCCAACCTTGGGTCCCCAGATGTTTTTGGCCTACGCTGGTTGGGGCATGCTGGGAGTTGTAGGCCAAAAACATCTGGAGACCCAAGGTTGGAGAACACTGCTCTAGATGTTTTGGACTTCAGCTCCCAACAAGCCTAGCTAGCATGCCCAATGCTGGGCAGCTGTTGGGCGGTATAGAACTGCAATAAATAAAATGTCAGGAACACTGGGAGCTGTGGTCCAAAACATCTGGAGGGCACCAGGTTGGAGAAGGCTGATGTAGTTAATTGGCTGATATCATGGTAATCCACAGACCAGAGTTAGAGTTGGCTATGGGCTAACATCACTGAGTGCAAATGAAGCAGCAGCATTGCCCTCACTTTCAATAGGCTCTCCTTTAGTTTTGCCAATAGAAGGTGACTTTGGAGGCAATTATCTAATGACGATATCCATATGGAATATGTTTGGTTTTTTTCCTAATGAGTTCATCATGAGCCTTTCCACCTTGACATCATAGAGGCTTTATTGGCCTGTGGTGACTAAGGATCAGGACACCTTGCAAACCAGTTTGCAAGTTCAGGTTGCACATTTGTGACGCAACGTACTGTCCAGAAAGTTAGCTCCTGGTATCACAAGGCAGCTCACATCCATTAACTCTTAGACATCCAGAAGTTGAGCTTCCTTAGAGCAAAAGGCACTAAGATGTGGATCTTCAGTTACCAACATGAACTTATGAGTTTCTAAGCAGGGTTATTTAAACAACCTTAGGCTGCAATCTTAAACAAACGTACTTGGACATTCACATTAATTCCACAGAAATCAATGGCCCTCACTTCCAAAGAAGTGTGTTTATAGCTGAAATGTAAGACCTGCAAATAAAATAGAAGGGCATGAATCTTTCTTTGCTACCTAACATTGATTGACATTCACTAGGCATATGGGACCCAAGTACAATTTTAGAGGGCCATTCAGTAGCATTAAAAATCAATGGGAGACTGGGCTGAAATTTTAGTAGGATGTGGATGGCACCTTGAATTTTGAAAATCTGCCCCCCCCGAAGACTGTTTGGCTCTTTAGGCTTAAGTCCAAATGTATGATTCTGAACAGATAGTTAACTACCGTAGTTTGAGTGACCAGTGGGCTGCTTGATTCTTCACAGGACAGGGATCCTTTACCTTCAATCATTTTGCAGGAAACAGAACTTCAGCAGATGATTCCTGGGCCATGATTTGAGCTCAGTGATGAGAGAAGTTAGATCTGCTGAAACTCTTCCTAATTTGTATCCAATATTATTCTAAGTCCCATTCATTTCAGTGGGTCTACTCAAAGTAGGACTAACATTGGATACAGTTCTTGGTGTCCTACTGTGTATTTAATTTGAGGATCCTATTGTCTACACCAGGGGTAGGCAACCTGACACCCGCCCAGTGTTTTGGACTATAACTTCCATAAGCCCCAACCAACATGACCAATGGTCAGGGATTGTGAGAGCCATGTATAGATTCATACATCTGGCACAAACTATCACTTTTATTATAGTCCCATATTGCTTATTTGCACTGGTTTAGGGACACCAAACACAGTTCTTTCAATTGTTCCTTGATTATTCTGTTGGATTCATTCCTATTAGGAAGAATAATTTTGGATGGCTTCAAAAAGAATAGCAGTATCATCCTAGGGATGTGCGCGGAGCTCGATTGGGGGGGTGGAAGTCTGGCGAACTCACAGGGCTCGACCACCTGAGCTCCGCTCGCCCTACCTTTTCCCGGGCTCAACTCGCAATCTCGTGAGCCAAGCCGGGGAAAGCGACTTCCAGTTTCCGGTGCTACATTGTTTACATAGAAAACAGCTAAATTTGTGCAAATTTGGCTGTTTTCTACGTAAACAGCATAGAGCCAGGGACCAGGAAGTCAGGCGGGCACCTCAGCTGGCGCTCGCGTTCGGTTCAGCTCGCACGGCGCACGTTGAGTGCTGGGCGGGTCACCCATCCCTACCTGACTTGGGAGACAAGATTATTGGATTTCATGCCTTGTTTTGCAAACAACTCCTGCAGGGAAGTCTCGGAGCCATCTTTCTTATTGTTAAAATGCAGGTGATTTTGCCAGTCTACCTTACAAAATAGGTTCCATTATATGAACATTTATATGAATACCATTTATGACTACTGGATGAAAGGAACTAAAGAAGTGTAATGACATTAAGATAGAAAGAGTTCATTGTGTTCGTCCTCACCATTGTCATCAATTCCAATGTCACAGAGAATGTGCTAATGGATTCATTGAAACCATCTGTGCTGAGGGGCTAATAGAGCCCTCCTAGTGCCTGGCAATGAGAGGGTTTAACAACTCATTCTCATGGAACATTCCGCCCATTCAAACAATTGTGGTGCGATGCTGGGGTTCTCTGGGTCCATGCTGTCAGGCAGCATGGCCTAATGGGCTGCTTAGATGTGAGCCCCACAGAGGAATGCTGAGAAACCTAATAGGCTCTTTGCTCCCCAGGGCTGGAAAAATATTAACAGCAGTGGGGAAGGTGCTCAGGAGAGACAGAGGGAATTGGATGAGCATATGTCCCAATGTCATTCCCGGTTTAGACTTTCCACACATAAAAACGTGTGGCAGATTGTCGCCAGGGTGCTAAATTGCTTTGCTTGCAGCCCATCCACCGCATTTATTCTACTGATTCTGGTCCTTGCAGTTCTTACATTACTTACCAATTTTATTGGTCTCACACAGTAAGAACTGGAAACTAGTAAGATAGCATCCGTGAGATAGAATGCATCAAATGACCGCAAGTCCAAGACCCTGTTGAACATAAGAAGAGCCATGCTGGATCAGACCAAGGGTCCATCTAGTTCAGCATTCTGTTCACACAGTGGCCAACCAGCTGCCCACGGGAATCCACAAGCAGGGCATGAGTGCAACAGCATCTTCCCACCTATGTTCCCCAGCAAGTGGAGTACATAAGCATACTGCCTCTGATACTGGAGGAAGCATATAGCCAATCAGGACTAGTAGCCATTGATAGCCTTCTCCTCCATGAATTGGTCCAATCCCCTTTTAAAGCTGTCCAAATTGGTGGCCATCACTACATCTTGTGGAAGTAGAAGTGAATTCCATAGTGTAACTAGGCACTATGTGAAGAAGTACTTCCTTTGATGTGTCCTGAATCTCCCACCAATTAGCATCATGGGATTAGCCTGGGTTCAAGGATTATGAGGGAGAAAAATATTTCCCTGTCCACTTTCTCCACACCATGCATAGTTTTGGACACCTCTGTCATGTCTCCCCTTATTCACCTTTTTTCTAAGCTAAACAATCCCAGCTGCTGTAACCTTTCATCATAGGGGAGTTGCTCCAGCGCCTTGATCATTCTAGTTGCCCTTTTCTGCACTTTTTCCAATTCTACAATGTCCTTTTTTAGGTGTGGTGACCAGAACTGTACACAGTATTCTAAGTGCAGTCACACTAGATTTGTATAAGGGCAGTATGATATTGGCAGTTTTATTTTCAATTCCTGTCCTAATTATGCCTAACATGGAGTTTGCCTTTTTCACAGCAGCCGCACACTGGGTCAGCATTTTCATCGAGCTGTCCACCCCAGCCCCAAGATCTCTTTCTTGGTCAGTCACCGCTAGCTCAGATCCCATCAGATTACACTTGGTTGGGTTTTTTTGCCCCAATGTGCATTACTTTACCCTTGCTTACATTGAACCAACCACATTTGTCATTTTGATGCCCATTCTCCCAGTTTGGTTAGATCCTTTTGGAGCCCCTCACAATCCCTTTTTGTTTTCACCACCTGAAATAATTTGGTGTCATCAGCAAACTTGGCCACTTCACTGCTCACTCCTGATTCCAGATCATTGATGAATAAGTTGAAATTCAGATGTTGCTGATGTTTGTGGGTGTAAAGGGGAAATAAAGAGTTGAGACACAAGAATACAGTGTAAAATTAGGGCCACATTTTGAATAACAAAGATCTGCGAAGGAAAGAAGTGTGAGTACTAACTAAACCAGCCTTTGGCCAGTTGAGGTGTTAATGGATGAAACATCCAAACCCAATGGATGCCACTGCAACTTGCCACCCCCCCAGTTTTACACCATCATGGTGCTGGTTGGTAGGTCTTCCCACTGTCACCATGTCCTGGGGCCACATAACTCTGGTGGCTGATGAAGTGAGTTGTCCCCAATAGCAAATTGCAGCTGTTTTAAGCTAGGTTGCCCTTGTTTTTACACCAAAAACGCAGTGCGGAGTCCCGTCGCGTCCCTTCCTGGCAGCTGGAGATGACGGGACGGGCCCCCACGCTGCCGGCGAGGTGGATCGAGCGGTGCAGAGATTCGGGCCATTCTGGGGGGTGCTCGCTGAGAAAAGGCGAGCAAAGGTGAGCCCCCAAGGTAGGATTAACACCCCTACCCCATGGTGGTCTTGCTCCTTTTCCCCCCACCCGCAAAATTCTCCCCTCCCACAGCTGCATGTGGTTGGGGGAAGGGAATCATTTAAACAAGATAAATTGATGATATTTAGGCAGGGCACTCCTACCTCTCAAGAGAACAACCTTTATATTTTACGTCTCATTTTGTGGACTGCCCAGAGAGCTTCAGCTATTGGGTGCTGTGGTAATGTAATAAATGAATAAAATAAACAAACCTACAAGATAATCTAGACTAGAGCCTCATAGTATGCCACAGGTACAGAGAAAACAAACGGTAAAACCTTTGCTGAGGGACCTGCACTGCCTGCCTGTTTAAGTTTTTGTTAATGTTGTATAAAACCCTAAACAACTTGAGACCAGGATTTTTATTTAAACAAGCTTTTTCCTGAATGACCAGCCATGGTCATACCTTTGGTTCCCCCCCCCCCTTTAGTGTTCACTACTCAGGAATCTTTTAGATATAGAGCAGTTTATACATTTTGTAAATAACATAAATGAAATAAAAAGATAGCTGCAAAGAAAATGGTTTCAGATAAGTCAAGCCAGCCAGCCAGGCCACAAACTAGTCACTTAAAGATTTTTACAAATCCCTCAGGACTTCATATGGCATAATTGTTCACATAAATGGATCCTTTGCTTGCCCAGACTAATGGCTGGCTGCCTGGATATGTTGAGCTTTGAGAGCAAAGGAAACCTGAGCAAACGGTATAAAATGAATCAGACTTGCCCAAAGAAACAGCTTTGGGCTCAGGGTTCTTCAAGCCTTTCTCCAGGAAACAAGTAAAGAAACAAGCCTCAAGGCTTAGGTTTCTTCAAGCACTTCAGAAACAGAAAAGGCAGGGGGAAATGTATAGAAGTAATGTAGTTGCTGCAATAATCGTGTGCCAGTTTGTACTAGCAAAATGTCCATCAGGATGATAATGGGAGTAGACTATAGGAGGATCCACCCTGCATCCTGTCATCATATGCAGCTGAATGAAGATCAGGTCAGGCCTGGAGAAACAGGCCCACTCCTCCTCCTTGTTCCTCTTACAATTCTCTAGACTTTCTGCCTTCTACGCAGCCTGCACAAAATACGATGGAAAGATGTTAGTCTTTTAGGGCACAATCGTATGTCCCTCTGTCCATGTCTGGGGGGACATGGGATTGGGGCTGGAAATCTCTTCCAAGGTTGCAGTGCTGTGGAGTGCCCATCCTCTTCCACACCTTGTAGCCAGCACAGTTCTTTCTGTGCCTGCAGGGAACCAAAGATGGCCTTCAGTCTTTGGTTCCCCCGTGGGGGGGGGGCGTTCCTGGGGGTGGGGAGGGGAGGAGTGAGGCTCCGCCAGATTCCAAGGAATCCAGGTGGCACCTCAGCCTCTCCTCCTCACGAGGAGAGGAAAAAACAACTAGAGAGCCAAAATCAGCCATCTAGAAGTCTCTGAGGGCGAGGGGAGAGTGGCAGATATCCTATCTGCTGCACTCCTCCCACCCTGCGTAGGATGCCCACAATCCTCCAGGGTCAGATGATTGAGGGCACCCTCATAGGATTGTGCTGCCCATCCATTTCCCCCCTTTCTCTGTAGTCCATCTTCTGTTATTGGTATGAGTGACGTCACATGATTGTCTCCCCCCTGCCGCTGTGGCTGACAAAATTGTCTTCATTAAAAATATTTTGGGGGGCAACTTTATAAGAAAAACGTATCTCAATGCAGCTTCCAAGTTTAAAAAAAAAATACAAAAAACAATAAACTTCAGATAATAAAAGCACAGCAAATAATAATAATAATTATTATTATTATTATTATTATTATTTAAGAAAAAAACAATCATCAGTCTGGCAAAATGTATCTCATGAGAAAGGCACCAAAAACAAATGGCTCTTTTAAGGCTTCTCTAAAGGCCTGTAATGATGGGGCCTGAGTGGTAATACATTCTACAAATGTGGGGCCAGTGCAGAAAAGGCCCTCTCCCTATGCCCACCAACCTGGGCATAAGAGAGCTTTGGCTACTGGGCAGTATAGAAATGTAATAAACAAACAAACAGCCTTCATTGTTCTCAGAGAGAAGCATGTGAGAAGGGCCTCTGTTGCAGCTCTTAAAGTACAGGGAAGCTGATAGCGGTAAAGATTGCCCTTCAAGTAACATGGTCCCAAACCATTTAAGGCTTTAAAGCCATTTGTGCCCTTCCATGTGTTTTTGCATAGATCCTTCACCATTGACCCTCCATATGTTTTCGCATAGATCCCATGATCCTTCACCATTGGCTATGCTGTCTAGGGCTGATGGGAGTTGTAGCCCAAAACATCTGAAGAACCTCAGGTTCCCCACCCCTGCTTTAAAGCTTAAAATTGGGCTCAGAAATGCACTGGCAACCAGTGCAGCTGGTGCAGTGCTCCTTCAGTACTCCAGTGGATACATTCTGTACCAGCTGACGTTTCTGAACTCCCTTTAAAGGCAGTCCCATCATGTAGCATACATTACGGTGGTCCAGACTGGATGTCAGAAGAGAAACAAGAAACTGTTCTTCTCCCCCGCCCCCCATAGAGACCCCGTTGAAATACATAACAACCTTGTTCAGAATATGAATTTTTCCAGCTCGTAATGCTCAGCTGTATTATGAATCGAGTGTTATTGCTCTCAGAAGTTATTATTCCCTGTCTTGAGATGTAAAAGAAGATTCTACTCATGTACAGACAGTGATCGGGTAGACCAGGCTGCTTTGTAGGAGCATGCACAACACCCTTTAATGCATTTTCCTTATTTTTAAAGATTTATTACACTTCCTATTGGAAATAGCACTCAGGGTGAAGTACTATAAAACACAAATAAAATCCATGTACAGCAAACCAGTAACAGCAAACGAAAACAATAAATTAAAAGCCAATAAAATTAAAAGCCCTGTTCTCCTCAATTAAACTTTCCGTGAACTACACAATCAAGCAGGCTTTTCTTTTTTTTTTTAATGTGTAGGTGTTTTGGACTACAAGTCATAGTTTGGGTGGGAGGGGTCCAGTATTCTCACTAGAGGCACAGATGGACTCAGTGGTATGGAGCACCTTTTATTAGCTTAGGCTGATATACCAACCTCATCCTTACCTGGACAGAGATAGCCTAGCTACTCTGTTCATGCTCTGGTAACCCCATGTCTGGATTACTGCAATGTGTTATATATCGGGCTGCCTTTGAAAACGGTCCAGAAAGTTCAGCTGGCCCAAAATGAGGCAGCAAGACATTGTTAACATTGATTAGCCAAGGTGATATTATGCCAGTACTTTTCCATCTGCCCTGGCTGCCAGTATATCCAGGCCTGATTCAAAGTGCTGGCATTAACATTTAAAGCCCTAAATAGCCTGGGGCCAAGTTACCAGAAGGATCATCTCCTCCCAGGTGTACCTGCCTGGACCCTAGGATCATCTTCAGTAATCCTTCTCCAGAAGCCTCCGCCAAAGAAGTGAGGTGGGTGGCTACTAAGAAGAGGGCCTTGTCTGTTGTGGCACCCTGGTTGTGGAATGAGCTTCCTACGGATGCTCGTCTGGTGCCTACGTTGTGCTCTTTTCAGCACCAGATGAAGACATTCTTATTTTCCCAGGCATCTTGGTGCAGAGTAAATCAGGTGTGTAATGGCTTCTCTCCCACTGGCGATTGGGACAATAAGTCCCAGAATCCCTGGGAAAATAGGTGGCCCACTGGGGTCTGGACTTTGGATGTGTGAGGAGTTTGTTCGGGGGCTGGAAATCTGGCAAATTGGCTGGGCTCAAACCCCACCCCACCCCCCGAACTCCATCTTGCCTACCTCCTTTCCCAGCTCGACTCATGTTCTCCTGAGTCGAGCTGGGGAAGCAACTTCTTGGTTCCCTGCGGGCCACTTTTTACGTAGAAAATGCCATAAGATATGCCAAAAGTGGACACAATCTGCTGAACTTGTGCAAATTGCACCTGCTTTTAATGTATCTTACAGCATTTTCTACGTAAAAGGCAGCCCTCTGGGAAGCTAGAAGTCTGCCAAGAGGCTTGGCGCACTGTTCGCTTTCAGTCTGGCTTGGGTGCAGCAGCAGTGTCTGCTGAGCCAGAGGTGGGTCGGATCGCTGCAGGATCACCCACCACTAGTCTGGACACACTTCACACCATCACCTCTGCTGTCTCCACCTTCCCCTCTTCTTAGATAATATCTGGGCCTTTGGGCATGTGGTTGCAGCACAGGGATCCATAGCTCAGTGGTAGAGCACCTGCTTTGTATGCAGAAGGTCCCAGGTTCAATCCCTGGCTTCTTTAGGTAGGGCTAGGAAAGAATCCTGCCTGAAACCCTAGAGAGCCATTGCCAGTCAGTGGCAACAATACTGGACTAGATGGACCAACGGTCTGACTCAGTACAAGGCAGCTTCCTACATTTCTATGTTCCTATGCATGATTGAGGTGAGCACAGATTGTGTGCAGGGCTGTGCTCACCTTCATCCCATTTGAATGCTTGTGGAGGCAGTGGAGATGGTTTACAGCAGGGCTCTCCAACCTTGGGTCCTCAGATGTTTTTGGCCTACAACTCCCACATGCTGGGAGTTGTAGGCCAAAAACATCTGGGGACCCAAGGTTGGAGAACACTGGCTTACAGGATCAAGGCTTTGAGCACAGCAATGTTTGCCTCAGCCAATCACAGAAACCCTACTCTCAGGCATTTGTCATAGGAGGGTATGGGATTTCCAAACAACTCTCAGCTTGGCTGGTGCTGGGAACTAGAATTCCCATGGGGCACTTGCACTCTGGGAGAGCTCTCAGAGAATGAGATAAGCTATTTTGGAATGATCATCAAGAAAGCTCATAAACACAGATCCAATTCTGAATCAAACGGGAGAGTTCTTCCATCCCTACGATATACAGTTTTATAACAAATACAATCACTACAGTATATGCCCTCAGGTCTCCTCCTTAAAAAAAAGAGTGTTAACAGAAGACAGGCCCTTTACACTCAGTCAGTTCAGTGATGGGAAGATTTGTGCTAGGAAAAGGAAGGCAAAGTTAAATAACGTGATCCAGGTGAGCTCCCTGGTTTCAAGGATAAATCTTATAATCTATGTGATCTGGCACTAGTAGCCATTCTTGAAAAGCCTCAAGGATTTTAGAAATTAGGCCATAACATTATTGGGTTTTCCTCTCCTTCAAGTGCTTTATTTGCCATGTGGAATTCACGAGACCTGATTTATTTGGAGATGGGGTAAGAGGCAATGACAGCAGACATGCAATTCCTGCAGTCAAATGCCAGGATGTGCAGATATTGATAAGAGCCATCAATTTCTTTTGGATACTTCTTTTGCATCAAGAAAAGTTGCATCAAGAAAAATCCCACAAACCTTGTTTGAGGCTTCAGAGACCTCTTCTGTTCCATCAGCATCCTTCGAGTCTAAGGCTAGTTCATGAATTATGGGTCAGTCCTAACTTGCACACCGAATAGCTTGCATGAGTGTTCTACTTGCACAAGCAGAGTAACATCAGAGGAAGAGTAAGGACAACTGTGGAAAGCAGGGAGGTATTAGAATTTGTTTCTTTCAGGATTCTGTTTGCTTTTGCTGTGAAATGGCTCATTTGTTTCATGTTTCATTTGTCAAAATTCTATTCATTCCAGGCTTTATAGACATTTCATTCATTTTGGTATCCATTTTTGACTCCAGAATTTTCTTTCCTTTCTTTCCTCTTTTTTTTAACACTGTTTCTTTGCTGTTCCATGTGGTGTGGCAACAGTGGTTCAAACATCAATGGCCCCTCCTGATGGCCACCATTTTGTTTTTATCCAAAATGCCCTAGATATTCCGGGACATTGTGGGGAAAACAAAATGGTGGCTGCCGCAAGCAAAACATAATTAACAGATACTATAGTACAAAATGCACTTACTTGGGTTTCTGAATTTATAGTCCCAGTCCCTGGTGGGAAAATATGCTTCACCAGACTGTTAAGCACCCACTGCCACCACTACTGCTAGTGCTTCTGCCTTCACCTACCCAGGTAAGTTTATTCAATTTGGGGCAGAGGAAAGGTGAGTCAGTAGCAGGGGTAGCAGACATTTCTTGAGTATCCATGAGTACACTTCTTGAATGTGGGCTTTGCGCACATTCACTTGGAATACACAAAGCACCTCAAGCCCTTTAGGGGTGAGTAGTTGGATTCTCATACCTCCCTAGCCCTGAGCTAATGCCCCAACTCTGTGTCCTGAATCTTATCCAGGCAGAAAGCTGAATAAGTAAACTAGTTGCTGCCCCCTGTACCAATGACCTGTGTTGCTTCTTGTGCCTCTAGTTGGGTTTTTTGAAAAGAATGCTGTACTAAGTTGACCATGACCAGGTCCTGCAAGCCACATATTTTCTTAAGCAACAGTGTAGGCTCAGTTTAATTTTGCCTTAACTGTTAAAGAATGTGCCTGAGAATGCCTTAAGTTAACATTCTCAACTTCCCGTGAATGATTTGCAAGTTTAAAACATTTTGTGCATCAAAGGTGTTCTAGTTGTTGTGTGTGTGTGTTTTTTAATGTACCCCACCTTTCCACCAAACAAAATGGGACTCAAGGTGGTTAACAGTAATAAAAACCAAGACTAAATGAAATGTAGTCAGAATGATTGTTAAAAACAAATAGATTAAAAACACACAATAAAAGAAATAAAAGCAGCACAATCCACTTCTGCAACAGTTTACATCCCAAAGGCCTGCTTGCACTATTAAAAAAAAAAAAAAAAAAAAGCCTCTTGGCAGAAGGACAGCAGAAAGGGATCCAACCTGGCTTCCCTCAGTAGGGAGTTCCACAGGCCACTGAGAAGGCCCTCTTCCATGTCCCCACCAAATGTGCCTTCAATGGTGGTGGGACTGAGAGAAGGGCTTCTTCTGAAGATTTTAAGATACCCAGGCAGGCTTGTATGGGTGAAGGTGGTCTTTCAGGTAGCCTGATCCATTGTATAGCGCTTTATAAGTCATAACCACACTTTGAATTGTTCCCAGAAACAAACTGATAGCCAGTGAAGTTGTTGTAATAAGGGAGTCACATGCTCCCTGTAACTGGCCCCATCTGGCTGCAGCATTCTGGACCAGCTGAAGTTTTTAAACAGTTTTCAAAGGCAGCCTGACGTAGAGCCTGTTACAATAGTCCAAACATGATGTTGTTGTTGTTATTTATTTATTATATTTATACCCTGCCTTTTTTCCTGCAAGGAACCCAAGGCGGCTTACATAATCCTCCTCCTGCTCTCCATTTTATCCTCACAACAACCCTGTGAGGTAGGTTAGGCTGAGAGTCAGTGACTGGCCCAAAGTCACCCAGTGAGTTTCATGGCCGAGCGGGGACTAGAACCCAGATCTCCTGAGTCCCAGTCCAACACTCTCACCACTACGCCACATGTAACTAAAGCATGTGTCGCCATGGCCAGATCAGAGCTCTCTAGGAATGGGCGCAGTTGGCACACATACCTTAGAACACGCTCTGCCCATTTGCCTCCATCCAAGGATTGCTAAGCAGTTTTTGTCAATGCCTGAATTGCAGCTGTCACTGAGCATCTCCTATCCTCACCCTACTAGCAACTAACAACAAACATCTTACAAAAGCTGCTAAAGATACGCTCTCGTGTGCATCATGAATATTCCCTGTTTCCATTTCTTGCCACTTCAGATGTCCTCTGCTTGCCATCACTTGCTTTTTAAGTCTTCAGACCCTTTTTGTACACAATTTCTCCATTTACTAAGCTTCAAGGCCTCTTGCTTATATGTTTCCTTTCTGCCTCTCATTAGTTCCAAGGTTAAATTGAGCATAACATGAATGGAATTTCTTCTCTCGTATTGACACTATCTGAAACATAATTTCTCTTCAAGGAGCCATTTCCTTGGCTACCACGACCCTTTTAGAGCTAAAGACATTTCTGATCATTTAGGCAGAGACAACATAAAGTAGCCTAAGAACTTTGGTGGAACTAAGTACGGTAAATACCAAAGCACTAGATGAACTATGCTTTGAATGAAAAGCCATGTGTTCTCCCCATGACCTTCCTGTAAAAGAGTGCATCCTTTTACAATGAATTTGGTTTATCAATCTGTTCAGTTCTGACTAACATACTAAATTATTACTCTGATCATCACTGTATACTCATCTCCAGACCTTCCCCTGAAGTACATCACTTGGTGGTGTTAGAAATAGGGTTGGATGAATCTGTCAGTATCACTTTCTTCCATATTTGATTTTTTTAAATCTCAAGTTCTTTCCATCCCATTTGTGAAGAAATTAGTGAGTTTTCATATGTTCTTGACAAAAATGAACCAAACTAAATTCTCACCCATCTGCACCAGTCAAATCCAATAGGTGCAGCTATTCCCAGCATGCAGAGGACTATGTTGTACCTGCCTGCCAAGTAGCTATTAAAGATGAGGAGCCTGTCAGAAAAAAAAGAGGTAGCAACCCCAATTCAGCACTGCAAACATGACTGAATACACAGTGCCTAATACTGAGACTTCAGCACTCAAAGCCCTCTGCCTGGATGGACAAATCTGTCAGTTTCACTTTCTCCAACATCTGAATTTTTAAAATCTCAACTTTCCCACCAGTTTTTGAAGAACTTCCAAAAAAATGAACTGAACAGCATTATCACCTATCCCTAGTTAAAACTACTATCAGGAACACCACCACCAGACGTTTGGAAGTAGAGCATTTTTCTACACATCTCACTGCCATGCTTGGCCTAATAGATCTCCTATTTTTTTTCCCTTGGCGATGCTCCTGAAATATCTCTGTAGATTCAAACACCCCAGTGCTCTAAGGAAGATTGAATCTGACTCTGGTTTACGTGCTCACTCATGCGCTCATCTGCTTGTCCTCTCCTCTTCTGTTTTCTTCTTTTTTAATCACTCTCATTCTTTCACATCTTTAGAACAGAGCTGAAAAACGTACAGAAAGGAGCAAGCACCTTTAAAGGAAGGATAAAGCATGGATGGGCAACTTCTGGCCCACTTCCAGGTGTTGTTGGTCTGCAACTACCATCAGTCCAAGCTGGCCTCGCTGATGGTGAGGGATGATGGGAGTTGCAGTCTAACAAAAGCTGGAAGGCCTCAAGCTGCCCACCCTGGGATAAAGGTTTTTAAGAATATTTTAATAATATTTACTATGTTTTTAACTAATTATGTATTTTATATTTATGGTTGTTCCCCACCTCGATTTGAGTGGCGAGGCGGGTAAGAAATAAATAATAATAATAATAATAATATTATATATTATTATTATTATTATTATAGTATCTGGGATGTTTCACTTTATTTTAAAAAACGACAACTTAGCAGGATGCAACGGAGGTTTATAAAATTTATGGATGGTTCAAGGTGGCCAGGTCTGACAGTTTTGCATTCTCCCACATCATATATATATATATATATATATATAAAATCTCAAGTTCTTCTGCCACAAATATGAAGAACTTTGCAAAGTTTGATAAAATTTACCAAAAATAAAGTGAAAGAAAAAATCTCACCCATCTGCACCAGCCAAGTTCAATGGGCATACCTATTCCTAGCATGGAGAGGACCATGACGTACTTGCCTGCCATATAGCTGTTGCAGATGAGGAGTCTGTCGAATAAAAAGAGATGGCAACCCTAATTCAGCACAGATATGATTAAATGCACAGGTATTCAAACCCAGACATTTAAGGGCTATGCACTCAAAGCACTAGATCTGGATTCAGTTTCTTTTTTTTCTTCAGTTTCACCCATATTCAGTTTTTTTAAAAACAAAAAACAAAAACACCAACCCAAAATATGGAGAAGTTTGCAAATGTTGGTAAATTCTTATCAAAACTGAACTTAAATGGAACTCTTACCCATCCCCTATATATGGTATGGAGAAAGTGGATAGAGGGTCATTTTTTCTCCCTCTCTCATGAGACTTGACTTTGAGGTCATCCAATGCACTTGGCTGGCAGTAGAAGCAAGAGAGACATAGCAAAGTACATCTTCACCCCAAGCATAATGGATTTGTGGAATTTGCTGCCACAAGATGTGATGAGGGCCACTAGCTTAGATGGCACTAAATAGGAATAAGACACATACATTGAGGCTAGGTCTATCAGTGGCTAATTGTCCCAACTCACAATGGATATATGGACCCTTCAGATTCAGAGAGGCAGCATTGCTGGGGAGCAACAACAGGAGAAAGCTAATGCCATCATCAAGCCCTGCTCATGGGCTTCCTGAAGGCATCTGGTTGCATGGCAAATTACATGAGCCTAGCCTCATCCATCATTGTTCTTCTTGGAACAGATTCCCGCCCCTCCCTTGATGTATTAAGCCACCTCCCTCTCCTCTTGCAAATACTGCATAGAGTTGCCAGTTGACCTGGAAGAAACTGACCTGACCTACTGTTGTGCCTTTAAATGGGAGTTTGATATGATAAAATTAGCAGACAGCACATTTTCCCCCGCATGCCATGATGAAATGCTTCACATACTATTTTTTGCAGATCAAACCACTGTTAGAGGCTGGTTCAAAAGTTGGAAAACCTACATATAGAGCACATCACAGTAGGACTGATAAACAACAATATTGATTTTGGAGAGATGGTCAAGGTTAATTTAAATCACCATAAGGAGTGAAGGAAATTTTTGGAAACAAATTCATACGGGCCTAATGAAGACCAGCTAAGCAAGATGTGAAGAAGACTTGAAAAGTGGCAGACTCTTGTCGCTTTAGATCAATCGGCTGGATGCTTGAATTAGTGGCTTAAACTCCAGATGTGCTATTTAGATGCATTTGGCAAAGATCCCTGTGAATAAACACTGCTGTTAGCATCTATACTGGATGCTGTTAACAACTAGTACACTGTGATCGTCTAGCAGTGAAAGCCCAAATAATAATGTTACAAACCGGAAAGACCGTCTGGCATTTTCACAGCATTAAATACTCGAGAGATGCTGGAAAGCTATTCCTAAAATGGGTGAAGCTTTTGTGGAGCAGCAGTTCCTCCAAACTCAGAATTATACAGACAGTTTAGTCACTCGTGCAATTACAAGCAGCTCTTCGTGCCACATCTGGAATTCAGGCTGTGCATTCTTTTTTTCCCCATTTACAAGGGGTCACTTCCAGCCTGGTAACTTTTTTCTCCAAGCTGCAACCTGTGTCTGAGGAAACGTACTGTGCTGCCTGGAGTAAGAGAGAGCACTTTCTTCAAAGTTTCATCAAAGGCTTGGAAGCATGGGCAGACTCTAAAAAAGGTGGGGGGAAAGAAACGAAAAAAACATATTGCCTATTAAAATAGCAGCAATGTTTTTAACTTCTCTATTACCTCAGGCAAAGGAGAAGGGGTCTAGACACCACCTTAGTTATAACAGCACTTCTGAATTGTGCAATGCAAACTTGATTCTGTGGAACCAAAGTGCCCCCCCTCTCCTTTAAATGCTCTTTCTAAAAGGGCATTGGTTTTACTTAGGGTGAAAAAATTCTGAACTGCTGGACAGGGACAGAGGACAAGAACCAGGGTAGGCACAAGAATTTTGTTGTGTCAAACAAAACTTGCCCCATTTGCAATCCCAAATGCAAGGGGATTTGGGGGCAAAACTTGCATATTCTTGAGCTTGTGATTGCATTTGCAAAATGAGTTTGATAGGAAAAAATATACTTTAAAATGCACATAGCAGGCAAAATACTTATTTTCACACTTTAGTCAGTGGGGAGGGGGGGGAAATGTGCATTTGGGCACATGCCAGTGTGGTGTAGTGATGAGAGTGTAGGGCTGGGACTCCGGGAGATCCTGGTTCTAGTCCCCGCTCCGCCATGAAACTCACTGGGTGACTTTGGGCCAGTCACTGACTCTCAGCCTAACCTACCTCACAGGGTTGTTGTGAGGATAAAATGGAGAGGAGGAGGAGGAGGAGGAGGACTATGTAAGCTGCCTTGGGTTCCTTGCAGGAAAAACGGCCGGGTATAAATATAATTAATAAATAAATGCTTTTTAAAAATGTGCACTGAAATGCCACGTTCCTCATTCGAACAAAGAATCCCAATATGCTAGCATTTGGGAACTGGAATGAGGCAAACTGAGCTTCAAAGTGGAAATTGGAGAATCTCAACATACTCAAGTCTCACTGATTCTCCCATTCCTGGGCACAGCCAAAGAAGATCCGAGTCTGGCACAAGGATGAATAAACCTGTCAGTTTCACTTTCTCCCACATTCAGATTTTTTTGCATCCAAAGTTCTTTTCATTCTGTTTATGAAGAGATTTATAAATTTTAGTAAATTCCTGTAAAAAAAATGAACTGGAAAAAAATTCTCACCCATCTATACCAGCCAAATTCAATAGGTATAGGTATTCCCAGCATGGAGAGAACTGTTTGGTACCTGCCTGTCAATTATTAGTATTATTTATTAATAATGTATTTATTCATTTTATTTCATATCTGTACTGTCCAGTAGCTGAAGCTCTCTGGGCAGTTCACAAAAACTATAAACCACAAATACAGGATAATAAAACATAGTATAAATGTTTTAACATTAAAAAAAAAAGAAATCTTTTAAATGGCTAAAAACAATTTCAATAAGATACTAGACTTGATAAAGAGAGCTGACATAAATGCCCCATCATACACCATTAAATGCCTGGGAGTAGCAGACACTCATCACCTGGCACCGAAAAGATGACAGTATTGGCACCACGTGGGCCTCAGTTAAAGTTGAGGAGTTTGTCAGAAAAAAGGAGGAGGCAGCCCTAATTCAGCATCACCAACATGGCTGACTACACCAGAATTCAAATCCTGACTTTTTAGAACTGAACACTCAAAGCTGTCTGCCTGGATGGATGAATCTGCCAGTTGTTTTCTCCCATATAATTTTTTCTGTCCCGTTTATGAAGAAATGTGCAGATTTTGGTCAGTTCTTATTTTTAAAAATGAATATAACTAAATTCTCTCCCATCGCTCAGGAGTGGAGTTATGGCAAAGTCTGGGTGGAGACAGGATGGGTTTGGGAGGCCAGATGTGGTACCAGGGCAACATCTGCACAGTCATGTGGAGAGCCTGGCAGAATCCTAATTTTATTGACTTTTCAGATCCAAATCCTCATTACCCATCATAAAGCACACAGTTAGCAATGTGCAAACTCCCCTTGGCATATATCAAAATTGAGTCACAAGTTGTGAGCATCACCACTGAATTCTCCAAGATAGCTTTTTTCACAGTTCTAAATTGGCTCACAGTGTTCTGCACATGTGCCTTTTCACAATACCACTTAGGAATGATAGTGCAGGGACGGGGGAAAGGCAGCATGTTTCCAAGACTGAAACCTCAAGCTCTCAGGGATCCAGAAGCCTCTTGCCTACCCATGCATAATCAAATCATACAGCTAAGAAACATACAAGAATCTTCCTGGGTAACTTCTAGGGAAACTCCCTGATAGTAGAGCCCAAGCTGGAATGAGAAAGACACCCCCATCCCAGCCAAACACAGAAATTCCCAGCCCAACTGATTACCCAGAAGTCATTGTATTACTCTGTAAATCAGGGATGTCGAACCTCTTTCAGGTCAGGGGCCAAATTCAGTTTTGGAGAAGCTATCAGAGGCTGTATTCTAGTGCTGGGTGGGGCTCAAGGCAAGAGCAGTGGGGCCAAAATACCAAAAATACCAGCGTATTTTAGTTTCAATTTCCTACTCCCAAAAGAATCGGTGGGGTACATGTGCACGCACACACAGGAAAGCACTGGGACACCACCCAGCAATTGGCAGTCAGGAGATAGGGGCATGGCCGTCTGTAGAACACCCGGTTGGGAGCCTAGTTGGGCTGGATTTGGGCCGCAGGTCTGAGGCTGCTGTAAATGTATCCCTGTTTTAAAACATGTTTTAAATGTTTTGAATGTTGGAAATTTCAAAATGGCTGCTTCCATAAAAGATGGCTGCCCCCTTTGCTACTCACTGGGGGCTGCCATTATTGTGGACAGCAGTCAGCACTCATTTTAGTTGAGAGGTGTGACACAGTTAAACATCCTTCCAAAGAAAGGGTAGTGATTGAAGCAGGCTTATTAAAAATATAAAGTCACGGTGGGCTGTTCCATGTTCCAACACTATTATTAAACCTGAACTACTAGGGGGAAAAATATGTTTGAATGTATTTTCTTTTTAATAAGACCATCTTGCAAAAACAAAAAAAACAAAAACAGAGGTGCTTTGTTTGAAAGAAAGCTCAAAGGTTTAAAAGGTGTCTCATACTTTGGAGGTGGGGGCACAGAATCAGAGATTAACAGTGCAATAATTCAGCGTGTGTCTAATCAGAAGTCCCATTGAGTTCAGTGGTACTTACTCCCAAGTAAACATGCTGAACAATCAGTGGCAAGATTTGAAGAAACAAGGTTAGGGGAGGATGCAAATCTGTTCATGAAATGGTTTCTTTTTGAATTACTGGGTCAATTTCATTATTATTATTTTGTCAAATCACTGTTTCTCCCCAGCCCTGGGGCTCTGTCATATTTACAATTGTGTGCAGCCAAGTAACAATAGCACAAAATCTCTCAAAAATTAGAATCCCTGCACATACAGAGTGCATTTTCATTATGAGGACATAGCTGCAGTCTATCCTTCCATACCTGGAATATAAATAGAGAGATTACAGGCCAAATAGAAACTGTAATTTTATTTGAGAAGTGCAGTACAGTTAAATACAAATCCAGAGAAGGTCCAGTGATTGAAGCAGGCTTGTTAAAAAAAAAAACAAACATCAATCGTTACTCAGCAATTGTTGCTCCTGCCTCATTTACCTGGCTGCCCAGCAGAAAGTAAATAGGATACATGGCCTCCCATTTTCTCTTTTACTGTTGCACTAACACAAATCTTTGACACCCAAATGTAAACCTGGTGTATTAACATTCTAGCACTGAAGACTTTTTTTTTTTTTTTTTGCATGCTGACAATGAGGGTTTGTGGAATGTTGCCTCCTTTTCATTCCTGACACAATAATTGGGTCTTCCGCTTTTATATTATATTGACTCTAACTCTTTTTTCCATGTGTAAACAGATTGTTTCCTCTGCCCACCCTCCTTCCTCTCCCCCTCTCTTTCCTCCCCTTACCCTAACAGTCCTTATTTCAAAAGCTCCTTTGAAATCTGCATAGATGTCAACTTTCCCCTGGTAAATACCTTGGTCAGAACAGAGATCATTTGCATGTTAATGGCTGCATCTCCATAGGGGGTTGTTAGCTGTTGCCAGCCTTGCAAGTAACAGAGAAGGGAAATCCATTTCTAGTTCTAATCTTAATTGCAAAGTGATTATGACTTTCCATAAGTCTGCATCTCTCAATAATTCCAGTCTGTATCAAATATGATTTCTTAACACACTCTATCCACTTTAATGCCTGGCTTTCAGATCCTTTTAAGGATTTCATTGCTACCCTAATTATTAAAGATAATTGGCATTTGAACTAAAATAGTCTGAAATCCAAATAGCTATACCATCCTGGTCTCCCACATTTGGTGAAAGCATGGATCTAAACATTTTGACCTCGGGCCCTTGTCTCATTTAAATTTATTTCTTAGCTAGTTCATCATCCAAATCCAACAGAGAGTTGATTGTCAGATTGTATCACTGATAGCGATGTAATTATTTCCATGGAAATAGGCATAAGAGTGAGGGAATGAAAGTTACAGTTCAGATTAGCATTATTGTGACTGAACAAAATGGAAACCTTTGTATTCTCTGAACATACCAGCATGTGGCCTTTATACCACTGTCCAATGTTAAGTGAAGCACTGCAGTCCAGAAAGCGCTCAGTTCCAATTTGGTGTCATTCTTCTCTAGCATTCTGTGCATGCTTACAGAGGCACCAGAGGTATTTCTATGCAAGCTTTCCCCAAAGACCCTAAAGAGCCAGTTATATATATACCTGAGGAACATTGGAGTTGCCCAACAATAGCAAGCTGTTCATGAATTGGGTGGGGGAGGAGTGCAGTTCTCCTTGCAGTTCTCAGTTTGCATGTTCTTGATATGCAGGAGTAAAGGTGCAATCCTATAGCATGTTAAAGAAGAAAGTCCTACAACTCCCAGCAAACCGCAGCATGGCTGTCTGTGGAAAGCTGGGAGTTTTAGGACTTGTTTTGCTCTAAACATGCCTAGGATTGCACCCTAATTTGAGTAATTTTGACATAATTTAGAAACTAGGATCTGACAAATAGAAATGTGTGAACATCCCTTTAAGGGTGAGCAGTTGGGTCAAGCCTTTGTGAGCATTCCAACTGAATGCTCACAAAGTCTCAATACTGCTTGCAATGTGCCTGCCTCCGCCACATGACTGCTGCAGCCTCCACCTGCCCCTGCCCCAAGGCTGAAACACTTACCTTGGGGCAGGGGAATGTAGAAGGTAGAGGTGATGGCAGACACAACAGCCTGCAGTAGGGGCTCCCAAGGCCCCAGCAGAGCATCTTTTCCCATCAGGGACTGGGAAGTCCCAGAATACCCTTGTAGTCATCCCAGGTCCCAGCAGGAAAATATATTCCACTGGAGCCCTGGGAACATCTGCCAGCATTGCTTTCCTCTGTCCCAAGCTATCTCTCTGGGCCTTGGGACAGGGCATGTGGGAAGAAGTGGGCGTGGCCCACAAGATCTAAATTGGCAGAGCAAGTAAGAATTCAGTCGAATTCAGCAATGCAGAAATGGTGTTATGATGGACAATGAATTCTGTTACATAAGAATAATTGTGAAGGCATGTTAAAATCTGCATTACAAAAAAGAGTTGCAGGAAATCAATCTGCCAATCAGAAAACATGCACAATCACATACAATAGGCATGATAACTGAGAAGTCGTAAGATACAGCATGGAAGAATATGTCATTGGAAAAGATCCCGAAACCACAGTTCAGGAGTAGAAGAGCTGTACATTCCACAGTTCACTTTCATGCCTGTTTGTGAGCATTAGTTCTCCCCCATCTTTTCATTGTTTTTCATTGCAAATCCTCATGGCAGAGAGATGGATGGCTTTGCTTATCTCCTCACATTGGTGGAGGGGAGGGTATTCCTTGGAAAGCTCCAACTTTGATAATACCAGTCATTCATTAACAGGGGGAAACCAAAAGAATTATTATTTTTAATAAAAACAAAAGATAATCATCACTATGGGTCCTTCATCCCATGAGGATGTTGTGGGCAGACAGAATGATATGAAGAAGGCTTGCCAGAGGCTATATTATTTTCTTCCCCTAGTGTAAAATAATAGGCACAAAGTGAATTTACACCATTTAAGAAGTTTGAAATTGCCAACTCAAAGAGAGGAACAAAAAGCTTTAGAGTAGGCCATGATCATAGATGATTCCAGCTGTGCCTGGGGCACTCGACACTGAGAAATAAGGTTTGGAAGTGACCAGCTAAGATTCATGTATAGAAGCAGTGGAATATTCTTTGGTTCATTGTTTCCATGAACCTAGGCAAGGGAAAGGAAAAAACATGCAAAGCCGCTGCTATGCTTCCCCTTTTCTCAAACAGCTATGTCCCATGTTCCGAAGTCCATCCAGATAGTCCACCACTGTTTATTTCTCTAACTCATGGGAGTTGGCAAAAAGTTATTTCCCTTATCCACGTCTACTGAGTAAATGGGTTAATAAGTGCCTCACTATGACCTCCCCAACATCCATGTATGGAGGGGACATAGCTCAGTGGAAGAGCACATGCTTTGCATCACGGTAGGGATGGGCAATCCGCCCAACACTTGACTCGTGGCACGTGATGTGAGCAAGTGCCAGCTGAGGTGCTCGCCGGACTTCCAGGTCCCTGGCACTACATTGTTTACATAGAAAACTGTGTAAGATTGTCACGGTTCCGCTACTACAGGGATCCCTTGATCTGCCTTTGGAAGATCTCTGCCTCTTCTCAAAGCCTCTCCCGTTCCAGGAGATCAAATCCTTTGCCTGCTTCCAGTAGCATGGGTGTAGGCTTTAGACGTGGTGAATAAGTCACTCCAAACTCTTATGGTACACAACAACACTTTACTTATTATATTAGGGTATTTACATAATAGAGTGGTTAAAATTCAAAAGCAAGTATGATCAAATTAAACAAACAAACAATCCAAGGTTCTCTAGCTTAACTTCAGACTACCTCTCTCCTCTGCAGTCAGTCTCTCTCTGCAGTCAGTCTCTCTCTCTCTAATCAGTCTCACTCTGCTGCTAGCTGACCACACCCCACATATATATAGCCTTCCCAGGATTGGAAGGTTATAATCAGGTGACTTTGAACAGGAGATATAATTCTTAACTTCTATTGGGTGAACTAAACTCTCAAACTCCCCCTCCCATCCTGAAGTGTTTGGGCCTTCAGGCTCCAACTAATCTATGGAAGTGTTTGGGCCTTCAGGCTTCAACAAACTTAAGCCTGTGTAGGCCTCAATCCTTCACAAAGATACCTTAAAAATAGCTGCAATTTGTGCAAGTTACACAAATCGCGACCATTTTTAATGTATCTTATGCCATTTTCTACGTAAACAATGTAGCACCGAAAACCAGAAGTCGCTTCCTCGGCTCAGCTCACGAGAACACGTGTTGAGCCAGGGAAAAGGTAGGGTGAGCGGAGCATCACTTGCCTGAGCCTGGCGAGTTCACCTCCACCTCCCAATCAAGCTCCGTGCACATCCCTATTTGCATGCAGAAAGTCTCAGGTTCAATCCCCGGTATCTCCAGGTAAAGCGAGGAAAGAATCATGTCCAAAACCCCAGAGAGCTGCTGCTGGTCAGTGTCAACAACAGTGGGCTAGTTGGACCAAGGGTCTAACTCAGTACAAGGCAGCTTCTGAAGCTCCACATGCTTTAAAGAAGTATCGTATTTACCTGCTACTTTTAACAGGAGATTCTGTGGCTTCAACTAGGGAGCTTCTGCATGCAAAACCTTTTGAGCTATGGCTATGATGTTTGTACCAAATCCAGTGATGGGATGGAGGCCACCTTTGGCCTCCACTGACCTGCTAGCAAACTTCCCATAACACAGTTTTAGAACATATTTACATTCATTGGCCATGTAATAATGCACAAGCATTGGGACATTTACAGGACATCTCTAGATTATTATTTTTATGCCTTGGAGTCTGTTCCAGATTAGTTACAACCACTGCTTTGATCACTGATCAATGTACTAATTGATTAATTGTACCAGCTAACGAGTTGATGCATTTATAGCCTTGAAATGAAGCCAAGACTAGTTTCTTCTATTAAAACTCTTTGGAGATTATAGTGTTTTATACAGCACAAAGCTGAGTAGATACATTAACTCTATAGTCTGGTTTTATAAAGTGGTTTAAAGGAGCTGACATAATTCATGGCTACATTGTCTTCTAAATAATAACCACATGTGCATTTTTGCCATATACTTTTTTGGGCAGAACAACCCTACCCATGTGGGCAAGGAGATCTAATGGAGGAGACTTGCACTGGCAGGGCAGAAGGGAAGGTGAAGTGACTTAAACTGTTTCCTCCTATTGGTGTCAATAGGAGGGAGATGAACTACACCAGCTCCATAGATGGGATAGTTCTCCCCTTATTTAGAGGGCATGTCTACAGCATCTCCAAAAACATTACCATCATGTTTCCAGAGTCTGAGCCTGGCAGTTGCAGGTTTAAGCATCCAAGAGTTCCAAGGTAGTCAGCACAAACAGTCTAGGTCACAGGCAAACAGCTGGTCCCAAGGCAACACAAAATGCAAGGAGTAGACAAAAGGAGGGCCAGAGTCCATTCCAGGTAGCAGGCAACAAGGTCCCAAGGCAACACAGCAGACAAGAAACAAGCAGAGGGATAGTCAGAGTTCAGTCCAAAAATACTCACACCAGGAATCAGTCAGGAGAAGCTGGATTCAGGAAGGTCTGATCAGCATAGTTTCCAGCAACTCTCTCAGCCTTACACTGCTGTTTTTATCCAGAGGCTGTGAGAGCCGCACCCAAACCTCAGCTGTGACGTAGGGATGAGCAAATCTGTCAGTTTCTCCTGCTTTGGAATTTTTAAAATGTCAAGTTCTATCTCTCAGTCTCCCAAATATGAAGAACTTTTGTGAATTTCAGTAGATTCTTATCAAAAAGGAACTGATACAAAATTCTCAGCATCTGCACCAGTCAAATTCAATAGGTACGGCTATTCCCCCAATGGAGAGGACCATGCTGTACCAGCCTGCGATCTGGCTGTTAAAGATGAGAAGCCTGTCAGAAAAAAAGAGGAGGCAACCCTAATTCAGCACACAAGGATCTAAACCAGAATTTTAAGAACTAAGTACTCAAAGCTCTGGGCCTAGATGGACAGATCTGTCAGTTTTGGTTTCTCCCACATTTGATGTTTCTTAATCCCAAGGGTTTTTTGTCCCAAATATGGAGAACTTTGCGAATTTTGGTAAATTCTTATCAAAACTGAACTGTAACAAAATTCTCACCCATCCTTAGCTGTGAGCTGTTAGTGACTGCAGCTGAAAAAAGTCCTCCTTGTGAGCAAGCCTCCTACATGTGAGCAGACCTTTTCTCACAAGGGGGCGACTGGCTCTGTCTAGCGCTCCTTCTGAGTTCCTGCCTTTTCAGGCAGTGTCTCTCCTGGAGCCCGGGCTCCTCCTGGTCTACTGGCAGATCCTGGGCATTGCTGGTAGCAGGTGGTTCCTGGTCCACCAGCTCTTCCTCCAAGGAGGAGTCTTCCAGTGGGGGCATGCCAATTACAGGAATGCCTCCTTTTTGTGCTGTTTGACCTTGGAGTTCTGACAGCAGGGCAGCACCAGCTGCAGACCTTTCCTTAGCCTCACAATTGTATCTCCTACTCCAAGGGTGAAGTGTGTGAGCCAGTGTGAGAGCCAGTGTGAGAGCCAGTGTGAGAGCCAGTATGGCGTAGTGGTGAGAGTGTTGGACTGGAACTCAGGAGATCTGGGTTCTAGTCCCCGCTCGGCCATGAAACTCACTGGGTGACTTTGGGCTAGTCACTGACTCTCAGCCTAACCTACCTCACAGGGTTTTGTGAGGATAAAATGGAGAGGAGGAGGAGGAGGAGGAGGAGGAGGAGGAGGATTATGTAAGCCACCTTGGGTTCCTTGCAGGAAAAAAGGCGGGGTATAAATATAATAAATAAATAAAATAAATAAATTTCTCTCTTTCTAATGCCCTTAGAGGGGAGATCTGAAAAATTTATGACTCCTGGTCCTGGGACACTGCTCTCAAGGATCATAGGATTACAGGTTAAGCGACTTAACTGTTAACCACTGATAGGCAATATTGAATAGTGTAGCAGGCTGAGTAAAGAGAACCCCTTTTGCACTATGAAGTATGTATCCAGTTAATAATGTGAAATATATTTATATGGAATACATTTATTGTGTGGCATAACATGTACTGAAAATGTGGAGGGAAGCCACCAGTTATGTAATTCTTCCCAAAGCTTTGAGGAAGCCTGTAGCTCAGTGGTAGTAGAGTACAGGTTTTGCATTCCAAAGGTCCCAGGTTCAATCTCCACATTTCCAGGTAGGCCAAGGAAAGGCTCCTGTCTGAAACCTGGGAAGGGGGGAGCACTGCTACTCAGTGTAGACAACACTGAACTAGATGGGCCAATGGTCTGTCTTGGTATAAGGCACCTTAAGTTAATGAAAAATTGTAAATATCTTTAAAAGGGGCATCACGGAGATTATTGCACTGCAGTAGTATACGTTGCAGAAACCTATCTTTGGATGGTATATCATCATTATACCTAAACACAGATGCAATTATTAGAGTGTGCATAGTTTACTGATCCTTCTCCTATTAATCTTAACTACCATTTGTGATCCATTTTACAGCTGGAGAACTGAGGCTGAAAAGTAATGGCTTATGCAAGTTAATGGCTGACCTGGGATTTGAGTACAGATCATTCAGGTCCAATGGCAATTTTTTTATCCA
The DNA here is from genome assembly GCA_021292165.1 of Shinisaurus crocodilurus. Lineage (NCBI taxonomy): Eukaryota > Metazoa > Chordata > Lepidosauria > Squamata > Shinisauridae > Shinisaurus > Shinisaurus crocodilurus. The sequence continues at coordinate 255,022,560 of CM037878.1, read as the reverse complement.
TTGAACAACTCTGAGAAATCAATCCTTAGGGAGTCCTATTGTGCAGAGGTGATGAGGCAGGAGTGGAGAAGGGCAATAATCTCAAAGAAATTCCATTTGAAAGAGATCAATAGCCAGAAAATTACTTTTGGCACTCAACACTGAAAGAGAACTGTTTAATTCTCTCCAGAAGAGCCATTTTTAAATTGACCTAATCTGTCTCGTGCATTCTTTCAAGTTAAAACAACAAAGAAATTATTGAAAAAGCAATGCTGCTTTTCTTTTCTTTTTTTCTAAAGTAGAAAAATAAAAAATGAAGCTCAAATAAGAAGCCAAGCACCCAAAAATAATCCCTTCTACTATTTGAGATGCTGAATTTAGAAAACTTCCTCTTAAACCCACAGATAAACATGTGACAGCTCTCAACTGTTACTTTTCGATTAAGATATAGAAATGTTGAGGCTCACACACAACAGCAATCCTATGGCTGTCTAGACAGAGCCTAGACGGCCATAGGATAACTTGAAGTCCCAGCTCTGACCTCAGAAACATGCTCCGAGGTCAGAGCTGGGACTCCAAACACGGTAGGGATGTCGCGAAAATCAAAGGTGGGTGGAAACGGGGGCGAACTCACCCCATTCGACCCCCCGAGCCCCGCTGAACTCACCTCTCCCCGGCTCGCCACATCTCCCCAGAGAGGAGCTGGGGAGAGGTGCTTCTGGGTCCCCGGCGCTGTGCTTTTAACGTAAATTCCATAGAAACCCAGCTTAAAACAGCTGCGGTTTGCTATTTGCAGCTGTTTTACGCTTGTTTTCTATGGTACTTATGTGAAAAACGCAGCACCAGGGACCCGGAAGTGACACAAACTGTGGAACTCTCTCCCCAGTGACCTCTGCCATGTCCCCTCCTTGATGAGCTTCCGCCGTGCATTAAAAGCATGGTTTTTCAGGTGGGAATATGAGGTGGGCTAGGATTTTAAAGTTCTAATGGTATTTTATATTTTGTTTTATTGTATTTTTTAATATATTGTACATCGCCCAGAGTGGCCAAGTCACCGGCCAGATGGGCGATTCAGAAATATGATAAATAAATAGAAATCCAAACTCATTTGAATCCACTGTGGATTTCTCCGACATCCCGATGCCCAGGCGAGTGTGTGATCATACGTGTTCATGCCATCACAAAATCTGGAGAAGTTAGTGCACAGTCAGACGGGTAACTGTGTTCCTATCCGCATATTCTCCAGGAAGTGAGAACTAGATCGGTTCACTTAAAAATGCAGACCAAATTAAATCCCCACGCCCACGCATCCCTACAAGTAGTAAAACTGTATCAGCAGCTTGTTCTCCCTCAAAGTCTGTCAGGAACATGCCAAATTCCATGACATGACGACTCGAATCTTACAACCAGAAAATCTATGCAAATTAAGTAATTTATGATGGTGATGGGTTAGGGGAATGAAATCAAATGAAAACCTATCAATACAGCATACCTTACCATAAGAAGCACTGAAGTGAAATTAGAGAGAGCCCTTTCAAGCGGGCTGGAGATATATCTTTTTTTTCTTTGAGGAAGATGCTGGGGGGGGCACAGAGAGGGAATTCCTCCTCCCACAGGGGTAGGTAACCTGGTGTCCTCCAGTTTCTTTGGACTACAACTCCCATCAGCCCCAGCCATCATGCCAGTGGTCAAGGATTATGAGAGTCCACAAAATCTGGAGGGCAATAAGTTGTCTGCACCTGATATGGAGTATAAAGCAAAGGCAACTGTGAAGAAGGCCAGCAGTCTATTAGAATGTACTACCTTCCAGTACATATGTACGGCACAGAGAAGATAGAAACTGCTACTCCTCTTCTGGGTGAGATAGGGCTGTGGTGAAGGGATACAGAAACACCCTCAGTAACCTCAGAACACACAAGCACTTTATTCTACTTATGTAAGTGCAATAAAAAGGTGAAGTCGATGTATAATTCTCAATTTTTAAATTCAGAATATAAATTGTTACAATGTGTCTGCCACCTTGTTACCCAGGATTTCACAAGCTTGCCTACTCATCTGGAACATGTACAGCAGAGTAGGTTTAGAAATAATAAATAATAATGAGGGCAGGCAAGAACAGAAACAAATCTATATTGGAAGATACACTGCACATCCCTAAATCAAGAAGCACAGATAGAGAGAATGTAATGCTGAGAATTTAAAGTTGCGAGAACTGCACTAGCCAGACAGTGGTCTTGTCTGGGCTGTTCCCATAGAGCATTAAGGTTTCATAGAATGAGATCAACAAGCATATGGACCCACACAGCACGATCCTATGCATGCTTACTTAGAAGTAAGCCCCATTGTGTTCAGTCAGGCTTCCTCCCCCTAGTAAGTGTGTTTAGGGTTGCAGCAGGACTTGAAAAAATCAGTAGCTCCTTCTGGAGCTAGCCCTTCTGTATGTCTACTCAAAAGTAAGCCCCATTGAGGCATAATGTTCATGGGATTGCAGCCTAAAGGCACAATCCTATCAGCATGTTTAGAGAGAGAGAAAAGTCCTACAACTGTCAGCATTCCCCAGCCAGCAGGGCTGGGAGTTGTAGGGCTTTTCTCTCTCTAAACATGCATAGGATTGCAGCCTTAATTACTCAAGTAACCCTACCTCATAGGATTGCACCCTAAAGAAATTGTTATAGATGTCAGGTTTTTTCTGTTCCCTGATTAAGAATGTACAGCTTGAAACATTTCAGGATCAAGATTTATATGACTAGTGTTGCTGCCCTTTGTGGGTTGTTGGGTTGTTGTTGTTTTTTGCAATATAAATGCTATGGATCTTAAACTAGATAGTAATTATCATCAACCTTGAATGGTTACATTTATTATCCCAACGCTTACTGGGGCTTTCTTCAGAAGAGAATACAATTCCTTCTTCAGCTTTTGATATGAATGTAATATGTAATTCATATTGCTTATCATTACTGTGTACATGTTTGTAAGTTTTGGGTAGTATGCCAATATTATTGTTTGAAATATAAGGTTCTTCAACATTTTTGTGTTAAAAAAGAAATGTTAGGCATAAAACAGAACCACTTAAATGCCAACCCAATCAAGAATTCTGCATGGACAGCCTTAAAACTGATGATGGACTCCATACAGTGAGATTATGTAATAATCCAGTGATCCAGATGAATGATGCACTAGCATCTATTGCAGATCATTTAGGTTCAGCCACTTCTGTTGGCAGAAGCAAAGGTGATACAGGTTTCCTTGGGGATGTGGCTGGTGGGGAGAGAAAGAGCAGAAGTGGATGGAGCAGGAAGGAGGCAGTATACTTAACCCCCTGTCATAGTGCTGAGTTTTCACTAGTGTAATTGGCTCGAAAGGTTTGCCATTGAGATGTAGCACCCTCTAGCTCAGGGTAAAGCAACTCAGTGCTAGCTGTCCTTGGTACTGACTGAATAAAAACTGGTGTTCTGATGGGGCAACAGAGAAGCTGTCTCCCTGGGGCTTCCAGGCAGGTGTCTGCTGTGCATGGAGGCCACTTTCTGTTATCCCTTCTACATAACATGCCATTCACACATGCATCAGATAACCACTTGGACTGGGTAATTTTTCAGCCCTTGCCACAGCAGACCCTTTCCTTTGAGGACCTTCTGTGGCATGAAGAGAAATCTTTTATGGTGCACCAGTGCACCAAGACAGCTTTCTACATGAAGGTAACTGGTTCAGGCCAAAACAACCATCTCCACAACTCACTGGTACACTTAGAAGGGAATTCAAGCAAGCAAAGTAAAGAAAACTAACTCCTACCCAATTCCTAGTTATTACAGATGGAATGTAGAAGAATACAATAGCCCATTACAGAAAAGACAACCTTACATTTGGGGATAGAATGGAGAAAATCAAAACATGAGAAGGGCTACTATATTTAGCTCAACACATCAAGTATTTCTTGAAAAATACAGAAACTGGACTGTTTGTAAATGTATGGAAGATAATAAGTGTTTATTGTGCACAAATGGACTTGAAGACTTAAAACCAAGTATTTGAAGCTTGATGGTATATAATGCAGCCTTCCCCAGCCTGGTGCCCTCCAGATGTTTTTGACCAACTCCCATTAGCCCCATCCAGCATGGCTAATAGTCAGGAATGCTGTGAGTTGTAGTCCAAAACATCTGGAGGGCACCAGGCTGGGGATGGCAGGTATAGAGTCACCACAAAAGCACATGACCAATTACCATTCCTAGTTCCCAGAGTTTCCCCTGCTGAAATCTGAGGTGACATAGCCTACAACTATTCAAGGTGCTGTGGAATCTTGGCCATGATAATGGAATTGATCCAACACAGAGTACAGGCATCTCCAGAAGTGGACCAACTTAAAGCGCCATCCTATGTGGCTGCCCATAAGCCTCAGAACCTGGAGGATTACAGGCATCCAGTTGAGTGCAGGAGAAGTGTGGTGGATAGGATTGCCACTGTGCTCCCCTCTCCCTCAAAAACATGTAGACAGCCGATTTTGGCCATCTAAATGGGTTACATTTCTGCCCAAGGAGGAGAGGCTGAGGCACCGCCTGGATTCTGCATAAGGCAGTGGTGCCTTCCTTGCTCCTCCCCTATCTGCCCCCGGGAACATGCCCCCCCATGGGGAACCAAAGATGTTCTTCCATCTTCGGTTCCCAGCTGGCATGGAAAGAACCATGCCAACTGCGAGGTAAGGGGGTGGGCACTAAGCGCTCAGACTCCCCACTGCTACCTCGGATGGGATTTCCGAGTTTGTAGTGGGGAGTCCAACCAATCCCATGCCCCCCATGAAAGGTTGGAGGGCCATAGGATTGCACCCTCTCACTTTCCTATTCTGAATTTGCATACAAGACTCCCATTGTCTCAAGTGGGAGGAAACATATTAGACTTGCAGATTCTCACCTAATATATGTTTATTTCCATAAGTATTCAAAGACAACAAACCTTGTGCTCCCAATTTCTATTATTAGCTTGAACTCAAGCTTTACATCCAAGCAAATATCTTTACTTTATTTTTCAAATGACCATTCTTTTGCTCTTGTTTTTAAGGGGAATAAATCAAGACATGCCTTATTTCTGAGCATAGATTCAGTCAGGATCTTGCACAAATGGCCAGTATGCAGAGACAATAGCCCTGTAGTCAAAAGAGTTTTGTTAAGGAAATGTCAACTTGAGGAAGTAATAAAAATCATAAAAGGAAACCATTAAAATGTGGCTTCAGTGGAATCGATTTTAAAATTACTGGAGCTCTAAAGTTCTGGAAGATTCCCAAATACAATGCATTCCCTCAATTTGAACTGGATACATTTACTAGGAGCATTGTGAGATTAATCAAAAAAGAAGAGCTTTGGTAATGCCCCCTTGGGACCAGGATAGATTTCCCCTCTCCCAAGATGAACACATAGCTTGCTTCCCCCTGACAACATCAGAGGAAGAATTCAGTGGTAGAGCACCTGCTTTGCATGCAGAAGGTCCCAGGTTCAATTCCCAGCATCTCCAAGTGGGGCAGGGAAAAGTCCTGCCTGAAACCCCGGAGAGCCACTCCTGCCAGTCAGTGTGGACCGTACTGGGCTAGATGGCCCAATGGTCTAACTCGGTATAAGGCAGCATCCTCTGTTCCTAATCTTGTACCAGAGGACTAATATTCTGATCCTAAAAATGGGGTGCAGCTGTGCTGGTTAAAAAAATCACAGTGACCCTGAATGAATATATTTGAGTATAGCAAGCAACAGGGCCACCCAGAGGTTTCATGGAGCCTGGAGCAGATGTGATTTTTTGAGTCCTCCCACTGCTCCCTATAAGGGCCAATGAATATGCAGGGGCTCCGGTGAGCAAAGTGGCAGGGCAGGGGCCAACGGTATGCACAGAAGCTGAGGCAAGGTGCCCATTGCTAGGGAGGGGGGGGGCTTGGTGCCAATTGTTGTAGTTGTCCCCTCTCTGGGCAGCCTGGGGGCTGGTCAATTTCTCCATGCTAATGAATGCCAGTAATCCCACCTGGGCTTTAAGGAGCTGGACTTGTCACCTTCTAGTCCTCACCAGTCTGAGTGTCTGAGGCAGTGTTAGGGGATGGCCCACTTGGGCTGGAACCCCAAATCTTTCATTTGGAGCCCCGAATCTCTGGGAGGCCATCTGCCCCACCACCTTGCTGTCCATGGGCACTTGCTGAAATGAAGGTCCAGGGGGCCCTGATTATCTTTGTTGCAACTGATCCCGCTGGATTAGCTGGCTTTTTGCCCACATGTGCTTCACTTCCTGCTGCCCCTTCCCTTGAATCTTTCTGCCTGAGGTTTTTTTCTGAAATCAAATGCCCCCCTCTGCCTTGTCCATACATCCCTTTTTACAAGTAGGGGTGTCCTGAGGAGAAAGGGTCCTTTACAGACCTTTTGTGAGAGTGCCCGCTGACCCCAAATGGTTGGGAACCTCTGAAAGAACTTTTTTTTTCTTTTTTTAAAAATGGATATTGCCATCTTTGGGGGTCAGGAGTTTTCCTCCATTTCTGTAACATGTAGGGCAATTCTCTAGCTTGATCAGTCTGAGTTGATGTTGCCAGTGTCAAGACTTGGAGAGTTCTTCAAAGCCGTTCCTAGCTCCATGGTGGGGAGATGTTCAGTGGGCCATCTGGGTTTATAATTTAGAGGAAATTGACAAATTTTCTGTTTGTTGTACCCAGCCTCATTCAAGGGGATTTAACTAAACAGCATTCAGAGTCCATCAAAATGAATGAGTCTGTCATTGGACAACTATTTTTTCACCAACGGTTTAAGCAGACTATTTAAGTGTACTGGCTATTATTAATGCTTTCATGTAAAGTTGCATAGAGTTGAACTGGAGACCCACATGGGCTTTCTGTGGATCAAATACTGTTCAATATTTTCATTAACAGCTTGGACAATGGAGTAGAGAGCACGCTAATCAAATTCATGAGCAACATATCGCTGGGAACGAGCATACATTGGAGAATAGGTTCAGCCTAGAATCCCCACTTGATGAATTGGAGAAGTGGGCTGAAAAGTCGGAAATCAATGCACTGAAATCCAATATACCAAAACAATTCATGTAAGAGAGAATAATTAAATACACAAATGGAGAGCGTAGCTGGCTGGCAGCAGCTGATACAGATGACAAGCAATGGAAGGGTGTTTTTTTTAATAATATCCTCTGCTCAATAAAATACAGTATCATAGTATTTTTATTTGCAGTAGAAGGGACATTGCAAGAGTTACCAAACCACAGAATTTGGTCTTTCAGCATTCCTGTTCATACGTTCTGTTTTCCTGTTCAAATTCTCCCTGAAACTTCATGGCTCCCTTTTCCCTCTTTCTCCATCACAGTTCAGTGATGACAGTAGGTAGCGTGACACCAAGGCCAATATATTTTGCTGTAGGAAATGTGTCTTGTTTTGCTTGCCTTGCCCTACCATCTGTCAATTGTGCCAGTTTTTTTGTCTCCTGAAGTCAAAAAGCATCATGTAATTTGTCATATTTAGTTGTCTCTAGATGCAGACTTTCTAAACAGACATTACTTTCTTTCATTTTTACTCTAGGGGCCCTGATCTGGATTGGAACCTTCATGTGGGGGTAAGGAGGCTTTAGGCTGATCCAGAACAGCCCACCTCCCATGTCTACAATTTCTGTTGCAGACACTTTTGCAAAATAGTGATCCATCAAGCAAATCTATTTTGCTATTAAAATTGCAGGCGTGGGCACCCAGATCTGGATAGTGGGGTGGGGGGAGGGTTAAAGCCTTCCTACAACCATAGGGTCCTGATCTAGATCACCTTCCTGCACCTACTCTAATGTAAAAATGACATTAAAGTAATGTCTGTTTTGTCCCTGAGTGAGAGACAGCTGGACAGTTTTGGAGCAGAAGAGTAATTTTGTTGAATGATGTTCTGTTCTGTGGCTGGGGTACAGCAACATGGGTGCATGCAAATAACATAGAAATAGAATATCAACAATACAGATTGAATTAGGTTGTTGATTTGTGTAATTAATTCTCGGGGTCCCAAATTTTCCTCCAACACCCACTGCAAAGTAGAGAATCACGGATTTTTAAAGATATTACATCACATTTCTGCTCCATAAGAATGCATATAGTTTCTACGAAGACCATGAGGCAGCTTTAAAAAGTAACCAGTGTGGAATTGTGTGCTGTGTGTTGTGTCTGAATGTCAGAAAACCAGATTCTGTTTTCATACCCTGCCTATCTATGCTACACAAAGAATCTTGGGACTAGAATGGAGAGTCTGGTCCAGACCAGTCCTTGCTGGCATAGGATTGCATCATATCAACACTTGTATGTGTGCATTGGGAAGTACAAATTTTATGCTTCAGATTTGGCGCTGTGCTGGGTTCACAGGAACCTCCAGTGAATATATATGTGCACTCTTAATACAGAAGTTTTTTTCTTTCTAATGTCTCTGGACAAAACCAAACCTGAGGCATGATCTAGATTCTAGTCAAAGTTAAACACTTCTAAATCTCTCATGGGAGGGATTTAGGCTGCAGCCTGGTACCTGCTTACCTGGGAGTAAGTCCCACTGAACTGAGTGGGAGTCTGAATAGACATGAATAAGAGTACATTCACTGTTAAGAACATGCCTAACTCTACCATTGAAACTGATGGGAATCCAACATGCTTCGCTTTAAATCCAGCAATTAAATCGTACGCACATTCATGAAAAGTTCCTACAGTTACTGACCTGTGTGTTTAACTGATAAGCACAGCATCTTACTGCTTCCAAAATTTGTCCCAGAAATGGTTTTGTTTAAATAGCTGCTCTAGTGCACTGGCCTATAATTTGTAAAATCCTTTGGGGTCTCTCTGGCTATAAAGTGCCATATAATGACATCTCATTATTAAATAAAATGTGCCATCTTGTAAATTAATTTCTAATGGCACATTTACTTCATGTAGCATTGTTAAAACAAATGTGGTATTTTCAACAAATTCTGGTTTTAAGTAAATAATTATTGGAGATAAAGTAATTTATTAAATTAAGTAAGTTTTTATTAGGCCTCATTTAGATGTCAAGCCATTTTTATTCTAGGGACTCTCTAGTAAAGTAATTACATGATTAGCAATTCATTTGTCACCCCTGTAAGTAATGATTTTATTCACAGCAAATTTAAAAGGATTAGGGTCTTTTTAATTGAGATACTAGGTCTTCTTGAGTAATAGTAATACTATATAATCCATATATGCTGTGTAATAACTTTTCTCTCTCTTTTTGGCTCACAGAGATCAGAAACCAATTTGAACAGCTCCGTTTGATTTAGGGATTGTCCACCTTTTGAAGTATTGAAGGCAGCCACTAGTAGGGAATGGAAGAACAGTTCCTAATTGAACTAGGCTATACCTCAGGGCAGGAGGTGAAGAGAAACCCTGCATCTAGTTAATTTACAACAGAGATGGTCAACCAATGGCATTAGATTAGGCCACTGATGATTTTAAGGGTGTGTGTAGATACGCCTGGAAACAGGAGTGGCTGCAGGCTTTGCTGCTGTTATTCCCTTGTTCTTCACAAACACACACACTCACACACAGTGCTGGCTCCAGGTTTCTGAGGGCCCTTGGACAAGGGGTGTGGCTTATGCTGGCTCAGCTTGTCTGAGCGTGGAAAGCTAAGCAGGGTCAGGCCTGGTTATTACTTGGATGGGAGACGCCTCCTCTAGTTTCCTGCATTGAGCAGGGGGTTTGGACTTGATGGCCTTGTAGGCTCCTTCCAACTCTATGATCTATGAAATAAGACACCCTCAATGGCCTCCCTCCCCCAGTGAGTCTGCCTTATTTATTTATTTATTATATTTATATCCTGCCTTTTTTCCTGCAAGGAACCCAAGGCGGCTTACATAATCCTCCTCCTCTCCATTTTATCCTCACAACAACCCTGTGAGGTAGGTTAGGCTGAGAGTCAGTGACTGACCCAAAGTCACCCAGTGAGCTTCATGGCAGAGTGGGGACTAGACCCCAGATCTGCCAAGTCCCAGACCAACACTCTCACCACTACACCTTCTCATTACCGTTGTCACCAGCTGCTATTGCTCCTCATCCTTTTGCTCATCCTTGCTACCACTTCCTTGCTTCACAGGCAGAGAGCCAGGGAGCAAGTAGGCACTAGGCAGTGGCATCTGCTCCTCCTTCTTTCCCACCACCACTGTTGTCTGTTCCAGAGTGAGAGGCAGGTGAACAAGTAGGTTGCAGTGGTGAAGTGGAGGAGCAACTCCAAGGAGCTCTCCTCAGTGGACCCCTGCTGAGGTGTGGGCCCTTGGCAGTTGCCCAACCATTCCTACCCTTGATGCCAGCCCTGCACATACATGCACACACGCACGCACGCACATGCATGCACACACACACACCATAGTTCAGACAGCGGAGTGACAGAGTTGTGGAGGTGACAGGCAGTGACAGGCAGAAGCCCAGGGACGGGCCAACTTGAATATTCCAGAGGCTCTGATTGGTTGAAGGAGAGCATAGAACCCCAGGGAGTTGGCAGTTAGGGGGAGTTGGTTGTCAGTTGGGGAAGAGAGTGGGTTGGAGTGAGAGAGGGAGTGGAAGGTTAATCGCGTAGGTAGGGAAAGGTGGTACTGAAGAAAAGAGTTCAGACAGGAAATCTAGTACTAAGTTGTGAGAAAGCAAATGTGAAGGTGTTAGTGTAGAACAATTCACAGGAGTCTCCACTTAGGGAGTGAAGGACCTTCTGTCTGAGGAAGAAGGAGAAACTCTGGACTAGTGTGAGGGACAGTTAAGTTCCCTAGTCTGATACCGTAACTTTCAAGTAACCAAGCCAAATTGATACAAAGAGCGCTGCTGTATAACATCTGCCTGCCTTTAACCTGAATCTAAGCAAAGAACAAGTTTGAATTAACTGTTGAAAATCCAAGTTATCTGTGCCCGAGTTGAATATCAGTTTTGAGACTTTGTTAGAACAATAAATCAATCTTTTTATTCAAAGTTCTAATTCTCCAGAGTCTGACTGGTGACAGGAAAGTAAGAAGTGAATTAACGGAGGGGCATCCTGCTTCAAGTAATCAAATAAAACAAACTGCTCTTAATAAAGACAAACGTGGGTGAACAGCTACATATAAGACCTAAGACACATAATCGGCTAACGCAGTTTAAGAAGATAGCTTCAAGTCTGAAGTGACCCATACAAGGGGGCACTTGGTGAGAGCGAAGTACACATTGAGGGTGTGGGCTTTGGAGTAAAGGGGTCCCGTCCACTACATGGGCCCTTGGCAGTTGCCCAACCATTCCTACCCTTGATGCCAGCCCTGCACATGCACGCATGCACGCATGCACGCACGCACATGCACGCACACACACACACACCATAGCTCAGACAGGCTGTCTGCCTTTTATATCTTTACCCAGTTGCATAGCAAGTTTGTTTGGTCAGAGTGAAATCAAATGGTTGTTCAGTGCTTCATTTGACTTTTTTTGATCTCATTTTTTGATTGGGTAACCTCCCTTGTGGACTGTGGGAATGCTGTGGACATCATATATCTGGACTTCAGAAAAGCTTTCGACAAAGTGCCTCATGATATCCTGATTAGCAAGCTAGCTAAAAGTGGGCTAGATGGAACAACTATCAGGTGGATCCACAATTGGCTACAGAATCGGACTCAAAGAGTGCTTATCAATGGTTCCTTCTCAAACTGGGGAGAGGTAACGAGCGGGGTACCGCAGGGCTCGGTCCTGGGCCCAGTGCTCTTCAACATTTTTATTAATGACTTGGATGAGGAGGTACAGGGAATGCTTATCAAATTTGCAGATGACACAAAGTTGGGTGGAACAGCTAATACTCTGGAAGACAGAAACAAAATTCAAAGTGACCTCGATTCGATAGGCTGGAGCTCTGGGCCGAAAACAACAGAATGAAATTTAATAGGGATAAATGTCAAGTGCTGCACCTAGGGAGAGGAAACCAAATGCAGAGTTACAGAATGGGGGACACTTGGCTCAACAATACTACAAGTGAGAAGGATCTTCGAATATTCAAACTGAATATGAGCCAGCAATGTGATGTGGCTGCAAAGAAGGCAAATGCTATTTTGGGCTGCATTAATAGAAGTATAGCTTCCAAATCGCGGGAAGTGATAATTCCCCTTTACTCGGCACTGGTTAGGCCTCATCTTGAGTACTGCGTCCAGTTCTGGGCACCACACTTTAAGAAGGACGTAGACAAACTGGAGAGGGTTCAGAGGAGGGCAACAAGGATGATAAAGGGACTGGAAACAAGGCCCTGTGAGGAGAGACTGAAAGAACTGGGCATGTTTAGCCTTCAGAAGAGGAGACTGAGGGGAGATATGATCGCACTTTTCCAGTGTGACATCCAAGGGATGTCACACAGAGGAGGGCCAGGATCTCTTCTCGATCATCCCAGTTTGCAGGACACGGAATAATGGGCTCAAGTTACAGGAACCAAGATTCCACCTAAACATCAGAAAAAATTTCCTGGCTGTTAGAGCAATAAGACAATGGAATCAACTACCTAGGGAGGTGGTGGGCTCTCCCAGTCTGGAGGAATTCAAGGTGCAGCTGGACAATCATCTGTCAGGGATGCTTTGACCTGGATTCCTGCACTGAGCAGGGGGTTGGACTCGATGGCCTTGTAGGCCCCTTCCAACTCTACTTTTCTATGATTCTATGATTCTATGATTTGGGTTTGGAATGCTGTTTGAAAGTGCTGCTGAGTGATTCAGTCCTGCTAGCTTCTGAGTAGACATGCAGAGGCCTTTCCTGCTTATTTGTGAGTTAAAATGGTGCTCATGCTCATTCCAGGAGAGTTGGATTTTTCAGCCCTTTCTACTTTTGCCAGTGGCCCCACCCACTTTTTCTTTGGCTACATTCACCACTGGAATGCCACTCACCCCTCACCACTCACCCCCAGGGGCTTCTCCAAAATGGAATTTGGCCCTTCCGTTGAAAAAGGTTTGTCACCCCTGAGTTTAAAGCAGTATTCTCCAACCTTGGGTCCCCAGATGTTTTTGGCCTACAACTCCCAGCATGCCCCAGTCAGCTACGCTGGCTGGGGCATGCTGGGAGTTGTAGGCCAAAAACATCTGGGGACCCAAGGTTGGGGAACACTGCTTTTTTAGGGATGTGAAACACCTCTGCTGAGACGTCGGGATGGGCAGACGAATGATGTTTGAGGTCACTAGGATTCCCCAAACATTGACTCGCCACTCATCTCATGCCCAATTCCCGTTCGCATTTGCAATCGCTGCTCACTTTGTGTGAATGGGAAACTTGCACAACTCAAGCAGTGATCGAATGGGGGATTTGTGCCAGCAATGTTCACGTACCTGTGGGGGGGCTCGCCTCTCCGCCGTCTCGATTCTCCGCGGTGGCGGCCCCCCGCCTCGTTCTTCCGAGCGGCACAGAGCGTTCTCCGTGCTGCTTGAACTGCTGCCGCCAGGCACGCTGGTCCTGTTGCGTCACTTCCGGCGTGCCAGAAGTGACAGTACGGGACCTGCACCGGCGCGCTGGAGCAGGGTCCCATCACGGGCAGCGCGGGCAGCGCGGGCAGCTTGCCTCTCCGTGGTGAGCCGCCAGAAGAAAAATTTGAGTCTGTGTAAGGCTCGCGCAAGCGGGCCCGATTCCAGCCCGCTACGCTCGCGCGAGGCGATCAATAACATCACTAATTTGCGCAAATCTCCCAACATTTGCGCAAATCTCCTGAAATTTACACACATTCCCTAATTTGTGCAAATTTCCGCCATAGACTAAAGTAGAGCTGATTAAGTCTACTGAGGAAATTTGTGTAATTTAGAACTGGGAATCAGGAATGAAACAAATGCAACCACGTGTTTGACAATTTGTGGATATTTTCAGTGGACATGCTCTCGCGTTCAGCACTTTGAGTGGGACATGCTCACACCTTTTGCAGGCAAAAATGAAATTTTCATATATCCCTTTCCTGGAGAGTTAGACAATACTGGACTGGATAGACAAATGGTGTAAAACAGCTTCCACAGTTCCGGGACCTCAAATCTGCCGCCAAATTCTGTGTGTTTCCCAGAATTCTGGGAAATATCCAGGATTTGGCAGCCACCCTATGTAATGGACTCAAAAAGGCCCATGCAAGCACCTACAATGTCCTTCCACCCAGTGATGTACAGTGCCCCAGAGCAATCCACCTGCTAGGTGGATTAGTGTCTGTCTGGAAAAAGAGGGGTGCCCATTTCCTCTTGAAATTCCTAACTGCACAGTACAAAAACACCTTGCATCAGCTTCCTGTGCTTTCCTCGTAAATAAATTGCATTCATCATTACTTGCTCTCATTCTCTTCAGGCTTCCAAGGTCTGAAAGCTCCTGTTAAATGTCTCGCCCAAAAGAAAACACATTTTTGTATTTGCATAATATTTTCATAGACACTGAGCTCAACCTGTGCCTGGAGGGAGTCCGGGATGTTTCCTGCATATTTTATATTATCTTCTGCAATTTCTACTAAGGCTCTAAATTGCAGAACAGATAAGGGAGATATATAGGCTACATATGGCCATTTTCACCAAATGTGTGGCTTGGTTGGATCCAGGCTGTATCTGGGGTATTTCTATTCACTCTCTCTAACACCCCATGGAAAACTCAGAAATAGTTCCATTTAGAAATCATTCTGCTGCCATCTCATAAGCTTTTTGCTTTGCTCTTTTCCTCATTTTTCATTAGGAGGGACATCTGCATGAAAACACAATGCTTTCATCTTGGGAGTTCATCTGTCTCTGCTGATTATGATCCTCCCTCCCTTCTAAAGTCATTATCTTGATTGCATTACAATTGCAGCCACACCATCCAAGCCCAAGCTGTGCTTTTTTTGTCAAATGGCACTTCTTCAGCTAATCAGAGGTGGGTGCGGTCAGTATCCAGATAGGAAGTCTCCAGGAGGGGGGGGGAACCTCAGGGGCTACAGCTAATACTGCTGGGGAAGGTTCCTGATATCAGACCTCACGGAGTTTACTCTGAGGCGAGGCAGCTAAATCATTCTGTAATATCTTGATGACGCCACCTGCTTATTCTTGGCAGTTGTTCTGATACATTTTATTTTGGTAGGAACATTGCAATGAGTAGCTGCTGAGGACTTTCCACTTGTAGGTCTGGAAGGAACACAGCAGAAAGTCCTGCAAAACATGTGGGCAAAGCCTGTGCAGAGCAGATGTCCACGGAAACATTATCTATCTGGGTAGAGAAGCTACTATGGATTCTTTTTGAAGCAATGGTTTCTTGGTTTCCAGAATGAGATGTTTGCACCTCATTCCCGCCATGCTAAAAAAATGGGTCCGGATAATATTCCTCTTGGCCCTCCCCTAGGGCAGGGGTGCAGAACCTCAGGCCAGGTGGGGGAGGGGCAAATCGAGACTGCCTGGAGTCTTGATTCAGCCCTCTGATATTGCTCAGATGGCCACACACCCTTCACCCCTCTCCGATGTTTGGTGGTTTCTCACCTTTTGTGCAGTTCCCCCCCCCATTCTAAAAGGATAAAATGCCTCTCCTAAGGCTTAGTTGTCACAAAGTATGGAAGTAATGTGTATTTTTGATAGGAATTCATTGCATTTCATAAGTGTTACTCATCATATTTCTTTACTTATTTATTTATTTAATATATTTATTTACCGCCCATCAGCCAAAAGGCTCCCTGGGCGGTTTACAAAACAAAGCAACACAAAAATAACAATAAAATTAAATAGTATAAAAAAACACAAACATATTAAAATATCACACGATAAAAACAAGCAGCCAAGAGGTACAGTGTGATAACTGTAAGTGCAAATTAATTAGTTCTACAAATGCTATGAGCTAGCTTTTAAGTGCAAAAATGTGTCTTTGGAACTTGGGCAAGGGAGCTTGCCATAGGTGGGCTGATTAGTTCTTGGAGGTCATTACCTCATGAGGGGATGGAGCTTGGTAAGAGTGCGCTTCTGAAGTTAGCTGTAAGTCTGGCTGTGTTAGGGAGAGGCCTTCCTGAGGTCATGGGTAGGAGCTATGACTGAGTTCAAAGCTCCTGGTTTAGTCAGGCTGCCTAGATGTATGTTAAAGATAAGAAATTGTAGCTAATGCCGGGTAGAATATCATAAATAGTAAGATTTTGGCTTACAAGAAGCCTACCAAACATGATTACCTAAACTTTGCCAACTATGACTGCCAAATAGGTAAATACAAGATCTCAATAATGACTGTTTTGTTGGTTGAGAGGAATAGAACTTCAATTTTAATAAGAAATATGTGAGCCAATATTTCTATTATGCTTTGAATCATCCCAATCTTATTGCATATGGTGATATGTCTTGCAATTTTTATCTCTGTAAAGTTTTATTATTCTCTAATACAGTTTGAGCAATAAATATATATTTTATGGTACCACTTTGTATTACCTGGCTTGAGGGATGTTTCAGGGACCCAACAACCCATATTGTTGTAATTATTGAAGCCCAGCAAACTCAGCTGGGATTTATAAATCTGTTGTTGAGTCCGTTCTATCCATATGGCCACAGTTTTCTCTTTTGGTAAGGTGAGTCACAGACACACCTGTTCAGGTAAGAGCAACAAGCTAGTTGGATGGAGCGGGAATGGTTCACCAGTTTCATAGTTACAGGCAGTTAAATTCTTAAGCCATATGGTGATATTTGTTTGTACTTTGGCCCCACCCCTTTTGCCATTGGCCATGCTCCCCACTGGAATGCAGCCCCCAAGACCTTCTCTGAAATAGAATTTGGCCCTCAGGCTGTGTTTCGTGCATCATTTCCCAAATGTATGGATTAATTTTGCACATTATTTTTGAAATGTGTAGTTTTCTCCCACGTATTAAATATTGTTTATGCACATCAATTGTACACATTTTTCAAGTGCATTTTTCCGGGGGGTTGGGGGTGTGCCACAAATTGCATTGCAAGTTCAGAAATATATGGACTTTGACTGCAGATTGTGTTTGTGTCTGTGTTATTTTCTGGGAGGTATAAACTGATGTATGGACTTGGTTAAATCCATTCCATCTGCATTTTGTGGATTGTCAGGTGCCTTTCATTCCATTGTCCGCTCATTGACAGAATCGGGCTATGTGCAAATGCATTCGTACACATTTGCGCAAATTTGCACTTCTGAAAATATGCAAATCCTCCCAAAATATGCATTTTCATACTTTAGTCAATGGGGGGAAATGCACATTTTCACTTAGTGTTTTTTATTTGTTTGTTTTTTCCTATGATTAAATTTGTGTAAAATTATGGAAAGTTAAAAAAAAAAATGGTCCACAAGTCCATGGAATCTGTGCAACTTGGGAAAAGCCAGTCCACTGCAGAATCCATGGGTCAGATTCATCCAAATTTATTTGAATCCATTGTGAATTTCTCCAAATCCGTAGTATGAACTGGGTAGATTCTGGTCAAAAACTGATATGAATTTCTCATAGATTCCTATTAGAATTAATGATGGAATAGATCTGAGCCTCAGATCTTCTCTTGCATCTCCCCCTACTTCATGACAGGCCCATGTTGTAGTCATTCTCATCAAATATTTTGAACTGGGAACAAATCCACTGCTCTCAAAGGCGTACTCAAAATTTCTGCATTCATTGATTTCACAAATGTTGAAAATAACAAAACTGTATATAAAAAAAACTGGAGGCAGCCTGTAAAAGGAAATAGCTGGCATTAATTCTCAAATTAAATTTTGTTAAGCCTTGATTTCTCTTTGCAAATAAAGGCACGGTAAAGATAATTCAGTATTAACAGCTCCAGTACATGTGTGCACTTTCTAACTCTGCTAGTCTAGGCTCGCAAATATTTAATGTGCCACCAGAGGTGTGATACAGCAACACACTATTCTTGCATTTAGTCCTGTACCTTTAGTCTTCAACACTGTAAGTGCAATAGATACCACTTACACAAAGATGTAAGTGACAGAAATCTGATACACCAGTAGTACCTTTTATAATTCAAGGTTTTACTGTGGTATTACCCAGGAGATGCGCATGTCTAATTTCAAGATGCACTTCTTTCCCAGAGTCACCTTCTTAAAATGCTACAACCATGGTTTACTTTGGCCATAGACTAGACTTTCCATTACCTGAGTGATGGAACTCTGGAGATTCCAAATCACAGTATATTGATTATGTAATACCAATCTTAGTTTGCTCTCATTTTCATTGTTTCTTTTGCTATGCTTCTTATTGTGAAATAGTAGAGTGTAGTGGTTAGGACACTCTTCCCCACCCTGAGTCCCTTTAGGGATGGAAGAATGTCCCTTACCCCGTCTCGTCAGGCACTTGGCAAGCGCCTCCGCCCCACGATCTGTCTCGCGGCAGCAGCAAGGCACTCAGCAGACTTCCAGGTTCCCGGAAGTGACATGCCGGATCCCGGGCGCTGGGTTTTTTACGTAAATACCATGGGAAACCACCTTAAAACGGCCATGATTTGCTATTTGCAGCAGTTTTAAGGTGGTTTCCCCTGGTATTTACATAAAAAACGCAGTGCCAGGGACCCATTGTGTCACTTCTGGGTCCCCGGTGCTGTGTTTTTTACATAAATACCAGGGTAAACTACCTTAAAACTGCTGCAAATAGCAAATCACGACCGTTTTAAGGTGGTTTTCCATGGTATTTATGTAAAAAACGCAGCGCCGGGCACCTGGAAGTACCTTTCCCCGGCTCCTCTCATGGGAGTTGTGTCGAGCCGGGGAAAGGTAAGTCATACAGAGCTCGGGGGGGCGAGCAGGCAGGGTGGGTTCACCCCGCTTCCACCCCCCGATTGAGATCCGCAACATCCCTACATGTTGTTGCCTATATTTAGGGATGGACAAATTGCCAATTTCAGTCTCTCTCACTCATTTTTCCAGTCTTAAATTCAGTTCATCCCAAAGTTTGAGGATTTCTCCAGTCTTAAGTTCAATTCATTCTGGCCATGTAGATTATTGTTTATTTGTTTGTTTTTCAGTATGCATGAAAATTTGTAAACATTTTTGTGTGCATTTCTCATAATATATGCATTTTTGTACACACATGCATGCCTAATATACACATTCTTGCAAGTTATTTTCTTAATATATTGCATTTTGTAACATTATTTTCACTAATATACACAATTATGTGTACTTTTCCTGACTATATGCATTTTGTATACATTTCATTCATTGAAGAGTTCTGTGACAAAATTCAGGGGAGTGCAAATATTGAAGGATTGCTGAGTTTCAGTGTGCATATTGGTTCAAAAGTGCAAAACTAGATTTTTCTAATTTCTACATGGATTTCTCCCCATCACTGCCTACAACTCCCATCACCCCCCAAGCAGAATGGCTAATGGTAAGGGAATATGGGAGTTGTACTCAACAACTTCTGAAGTGCCCCTGCTTGGGGAAGGCTTGGCTAGGAGAATGAGCTGTGATCTAAGAAGTCCCTCTCTTGTTGAAATTCTGAACTCACAGTGTGGCCTTATGCAATCCCCTGCTTTCTCATTCTTCAACACCCATATGCAATAATGAAAGTGCGCTTTACACGATTGTCGTAAGGCTTACTGAGAGAATGTGTCTGAACTACCCACAATGGGAGCTACTGTATATAAATGCCAATTAT
The DNA here is from genome assembly GCA_021292165.1 of Shinisaurus crocodilurus. Lineage (NCBI taxonomy): Eukaryota > Metazoa > Chordata > Lepidosauria > Squamata > Shinisauridae > Shinisaurus > Shinisaurus crocodilurus. The sequence goes on along the minus strand of CM037878.1, from coordinate 255,003,020 downwards.
TATTATTAAGTCTACAGTAAATACGACAGCTTAACTCTTAGCATCAGTGGTATGCCAGATGCCTTGTAGATTAAATAAGAATGCTTTCCCACATGCCTTGTCTTGCTTGTCCTTGAAAAAATTCTCCCCACACATCCTTCAGCTTTGTCTTGTTCTTTATATTTAGTCTACAGAGTGGATGAGGACCATGTGGCACTCCAGATGTTGTTGGGCTATAGCTCCCGCTATTCTGTCTGTACCTGATAGGAGTTGCAGGCCAGCAGCATCTGAGGAGCCACACATTCCCCATTCCTGGTCTACAAGAACAACAGCAAAATGAAAGGATCAGTGGGGAGAATTTGACAAAGACAAGCAGGACAATAGTGATGAACGGGGGGGGGGGGGAGAACAACACCTGGTAGCAGAAGATAATAATATGAAGCCATGGTGGTCCTTGAAAGGCTTCATAGAGGACATGGGTTTTGAGGTAGGTGGCTAGGTGGCGGGGGGGGGGGGGACTTCAAGCAGGTAATGGAGGTTGCTTGGTGGCCAGGCAGGAAAGGCTCTTCTACATATAGAGTGTGGCAGACAGGATGAAAGCAGCAGTGGGAAAATGAACAAAGGGGAAAGATACAAGCCTTGCCAAAATAGTAGATCAAAGCAATGAAGAGGAAAGTGAAAGAAGAGAAGAGTGATGTGTGAGCTGCATCTGGCTCTCCCTGAACACCATTTGGATTTTATTTATTTATTAGCATTCCTGCAAAATGCTTGAACAATCTTAAGTGGGTTTAGCATTCCCTAACTTCAACAGGAATACTATTTTAAAAAACCAGGCTGTAGCTAGTCCCCTCTTTCCAAGCGAGTCTCTCTGTCCACATTCCCCCTGCCTTTCACCAAAAGGCCTTACTTTCGGTGAAGAAGAGAGGGAAGAAGAGGTGGAGGAGGACTTATTTCCACTGACCTGGAGAGTGTCTTCCTTCTTGGCCAAGAGATCATGGGGAAGCAGTTAGCCATGATGTGTAGTTTGTAAGAAAAAATGCATGTTTCTGAAATAAAACACAATTTCACCCCTTATCCTGTTTCACACACCAACCCATGGCAATATCATAGGAAGCTGCCTTCTACCAAGTCAGAACATCCGTCCATCTGGTTCAGTATTTATCTACATAGTATTTCTCCAGTAGGTTGGCCTCTCACAAAGGTTCTATGGACTTTGAAGAAGCCAGAGTGCAAGGTGAAAGGGAGAAATGTGCTAAGTGAAAAGCACGTCGAACGAATCCTTTACAGGACCATCTTCCATCTGGCAACCTGTGTCCTCACTGTGGGAAGCTGTGTGGATCTAGAATTGGCCTCCACAGCCACTTGCGGACCCATCGCTAGAGTCTACACAATTTTATACAATTTCCTCTTTATATAATTTTCTTTTTGTAATTTTTTTATCCTGGAAGACAATCTTACTCGGTCACGAGTGATCGCCTACTATCACTCCAGTATTTCAGGCAGGAGTCTTTTTCCATCCCTACCTGGAGATGCCCTGGATTGAACCTGGGACTTTTTGCATGCAATGCCTGTGCTAGACCACTGAGCCATAGTCTTAGCTATTGGATGATTACGAATAGCACCATTTCTGTATCGGAGACCTCCATTAAAAACAAAAAGAAGATAAAGGTTGTAAAATGGTTGGTTAGGTTAATTTCAGTGGTGTGCTCCCTCTGAATCAAAATAAGTGCAAGATCATCAGTATTATTGTAGTATCTGGGGAGCACAGCACAGAACACACCTATTCTACCGTAAATAATGTGGCTGGTTCATTGTTTGTTTGTTTCCCTTAAAATAATTTTTAAAAGGCAACAAAAGAATTCACATTGTTAAAGTTAATCGCTGGATTAAATTGCCATTTGTCAATAGTGGTGTAATTTGTATTATAAATTACAGTGGTGTAGCTCTCAAGCACATTTTATCAATACATTTCAAATGATTTAATAACAATATTTCTACAAAATAAGCAACAACACTTCTTCTTTTTTCTTTTCTTTGGGGCTCATTTTAAAATGAACCCATTCTGAAGGCTTTCATCAGCACGCTAGCCAGCTCTGCAAAATTCCTAGTAAATAAATTATCACCAGGAGTCTCAAAATCCATTACCATAAAAAAAGCCATTTTTCCCTCCCTAATCGATTGCCTGCTGTGCTGCTGCTAATGGGACTGTACACACATGTTGCACAGAGAGAATTCATTTGCAGGTTCCTTTTAGTTTTGTTTCTTCTTGGGGGGGGGTTGGTGTGTGTGTGTGTGTGTTTTGCAGAGAGTTCCTCACTAAAACTCACAAATTAGTTGGTGCATAAAATAAGTCCTTTGCTGTGAACAAATTGGGGTGGGGAGGTGTTAGAAGAGAATTTTCCATCCTGATTCAGAGGGAATAGAAGAAACAGATGGAACACAGACAAGTGCAGCATTCAGACATTTCCCAAGCATCTGTCTGTAGCCAGCAGATCTCATGATTAACTGGAACACTTCCATACTTTTGAGGGCAGGGTTCCCCACACCCCAGAAAGCATTGTCAATGCTTTTTCCTGCCCACATGAAAATTGCACCCCATATGACACCTTGTCCTATCATACTAGATGTGCACACATGAGGGGCGATTTTCTTTTTGTGGGGGGCTGGCATTAAAACATGAAGTCCCCCCCTGCTCAACTTCATGGTGAATTGGTTAATTTCAGCTACCAATCATTGGATAGGCTTCTGAATTAGCAATGGATAAATCTGTCCATTTCAGTTCCTTTCAGCTTCTCATTTTTTCCTTTCTTAAATTTGGTTCATTCTGAATGTTGAGGGGTTTTTTTTGGGGGGGGGGATGTCTGCATGAAAACTTGTACACATTTTTGTGTGTATATCTCCAAATACATGTGTATTGGGGGTACAAGCCTGCCTCATATACCCATTACTGCAAGCAATTTCCTAACATAATGCATTTTTTAACATTATTGTCACTAATATACATATTTTTGTGTGCACTTTCCCCTAATATATGCAATTTTTGTAAACATTTTTTTTATTGGAGAACTCCATTGCAAAATTTGGAGAAGTGCAAATTTTGAACGATAAATTAATTTCTTCTTAGTATTTCAGGACTCCCTGTGTTGAAGTAGAAAGGATCAATATTAGATTTGATCTACAAAGATTTGATCTACTAAGTCCTGTCTCACTAACCTTTTAGAGTTCTTTGAGTGTGTCAATAAACATGTGGACAAGGGTGATCCAGTAGACATTGTTTACTTGGATTTTCAAATGGCTTTTGACAAAGCCCCCTGAGAAGGCTTAGCAGTCATGGATTAAGAGGGCAGGTCTTCATGTGGCTCAGTAACTGGTTAAAAAACAGGAAGCAGAGGGTAAGAATAAATGGTAAATTCTCCCAGTGGAGGAATGTAAACAGTGGGATCCCACTGGGATCTGTATTGGGGACCAATGCTTCTCAACTTATTCATAAATGATCTGGAATCAGGAGTGAGCAGTGATGTGACCAGGTTTGCTGATGACACCAAATTATTTTGTGTGGTGAAAACAAAAAGGGATTGTGAGGCGCTCCAAAAAGATATCTCCAACTGGGAGAATGGGCATAAAAATGGCAAATGTGGTTCAATGTAAGCAAGTGTAAAGTAATGCATGTTGGGGTGAAAAATCCCAACTTCAAGTACAATCTGATGGAAACTGAGCTAGTGGTGACTGACCAAGAAAGAGATCTTGGGGTTGTGGTGGACAGCTCGATGAAAATGTCGACCCACTGTGCAGCTGCTGTGAAAAAGGCAAACTCCATGTTAGGCATAATTAGGAAAGGAATTGAAAATAAAACTGTCAATGTCATATTGCCCTTATACAAATCTATAGTGCAACTGCACTTAGAATACTGTGTACAGTTCTGGTCACCACACCTAAAAAAAGACATTGTAGAGTCAGGAAAAAGTGCAGAAAATGGCAACTAAAATTATCAAGGGGCTGGAGCAACTCCCCTATGAGGAAAGGTTCCAGCAGCTGCAATTGTTTAACTTAGAAAAAAGGTGAGTAAGGGGAGACACATAGAGATGTACAAAATTATGCATAGTTTGGAGAAAGTGGACAGGGAGACAGTGGACAGGTATTCTCATAATACTAGAACCCGGGGTCATCCCATGAAGCTGATCGGTGGGAGATTCAGGACACATCAAAGGAAGTACTTCTTCACATAGTGCCTAGTTACACTATGGAATTCACTTCCACTTCCACAAGATGTAGTGATGGCCACCAATTTGGACAGCTTTAAAAGGGTGATTGGACAAATTTATGGAGGAGAAGGCTATCAATGACTACTAGTCCTGATTGGCTATATGCTTCCTCCAGTACCAGAGGCAGTATGCTTATGTACTGCAGTTGCTGGGGAACATAGGTGAGAAGATGCTGTTGCACTCATGCCCTGCTTGTGGATTCCCGTGGGCAGCTGGTTGGCCACTGTGTGAACAGAATTCTTGACCAGATGAACCCTTGGTCTGATCCAGCATGGCTCTTCTTATGTTCTTATGACCTTGAATCATAAGCAGCTGGGTGGCATTAGGTAAGCCAAGATTTCTCTTTCTCAACCTGCTTGTCCTCACAGATTTATGTGACAAGAACAATAGGCTGCAAAGCCTTTATCAATATGTTCTATAGAAATTATAAATGGTAACTATATATATATATATATATATATATATATATATTTCTATAACCCCTGCATCTCTTTCTCTCTCTCTTTTTAGGTAAGTGTCTATTTTGTTCATGAATGAAGGTCTTCAGCTGCACAATGTAAGCCTCTAGGGCACACACATCTTTTCATGTTAAATGTTTCTCTGATGGACACATGAGACAAATGAACCTGTGGTGAGTTTGCATGCTATATTATCCCTTTGATAATCTCAGAGGACTCGACAATCGGAATATGTTTGCTTATTTATGTCTTCGTCCCTCCCTCCTACCAAGCTCAATAGGGCTTAGAAGACTGACACAAGATTTCCACATGGCAGTGCTTTAAAAAAAATGAATCTTCACTTGAAAAGGAGATGCTACAGTCCCATGGGGCATGACTTTACTACTTCAATAACTGAATATTTGAATTGGTCTTAAGGACTAACAGTTTATCACCTTTCACAAACATTGTCAGGGAATAATGGTATCAATTTGACATATTCTTTTATTTTGTAACAGGGTCCCGTTAATGTTTTAAGCAATTGCTGACAATGGCAATCATACCGTATTTGGCAAGAGTAATTTTTACATGCATGTAACTATATGCACATCTCTCTTCTCTTCCCCTAAGATATAATGGGTTGGATCCAGTGTTAATCATATTTAGAGCAGACCCATTCAAATCAGTAGGACTTAAGTTACTCATGGGCATGGCTTACTTAAGTCCCAATGATTTCAATGTTCACAAAGATGAATCAAAAGTCTTCTTTTCAGCATGACAGTGTCTTATGGGGGCCTTTGTTCATAGAGGACAGGAGAATTGTATTCTAGATCACCAAGAAAGGGTTTGATTCTGCTGCCTGGCAATTTGGTGCCTTGCTTTATAACAGCCTTCCCCAGCCTGGCATAGTCCAGATGTGTTGGACTACAATTGATCATGCTGGCTGGGGGATGATGGGAGTTGCAGTGCAACACATCTGGGAGATGCAAAAGTTGGGGAAGGCTGCTTTATAAAATGGTTCTGATTTAAAGCTTAATACTCTTTGGCAGTCAACAGAGGGTGTTGTCCCCCAGCCCTTGAGTGAGCCATTCTCAAATAAATAAATAAATATCATCTGGATGCAGTTCAGCATTGCCAAGAAAATAAAGCCTTTGCAGTTGCATTGTGGTGTCAATTAATGAGTCCTGTTGGACACGGCAAAGAAATGGGCCCACAGACTTTCTCTAAATAACTTACAGTGGGCTATATGGCACAGGAGAGTTGAACTAAAGCTGTGTGGAATATTTTTCTTCTTTTTGGGGCAATTCGTTGGAGGGGGAATGAAGATCCCTTCGAAAGAGGTTGGGGAAGGGGAGAACTTTGCTAAAATATCTCATTTGGGGGCAGTGGGAGGGCAGGGGAGTATGATTACCTTATTAAGTGTACAAGGTGGCCAAGTGGTCTCTTAGACTCCTCTCATGTGTGCACTCTCTCTCTCCTCACGTATAAAGTGCCCTGCATGCCTGCAGCAGCACAGAGCTCTTCTATGGGAACTTTGCACCCCAACAGTCCTTCCTGGGATGCCCATGTGCTCATGCACAAATTTCATGGGGGAAAGGGGGTGGGGTTTGGCACAGCATTAATTTGAACTTATTATCAATTATAATTTCCTTCATTATACTGACATCAATACTATTTAAGGAACTCTGCTAAGATAACTAATAGGCAGCTTTTTTTTTTTAGTGACTTTTGTGTTGCAGTCATTAATTAGAGTTTGAAACTAATCACTTTACAAATCTCAGTGTTGTGCACCTGTAACAAAAAAAAACATGTTTATGTTATATACAGCTTGGACATTATGTTGAGTTGGGTCACTTTGATTTTCAGCTTCAAGATAGGGGTGGGTGTTGATCCTACCCCCAGATGCATTTACCCTTCCACTGCTTCCATCTTCGTGAATGATTTGTGTGCCGTCAGATTTTTTATTATTATTATTATCATGAGGACAATCTGAACAGAAGTCTACAGTGCAAGCTCTTTCAGTAGTAATAGGGAAGCTATTAGTCCTCATTTAAAAACAAACAAAACAGAACTACTTTATCTCCAGAGGAAATCCAACTAGAAACTGCATTGTCTCGACAGATCATGGAACTCCAGCCTCTACTAAATGAGTAATTCAGAGTCTGGGGAGAGATATAGAAAGCCACCTGTTCTTTCTCTTTCATCTCACCACCACAGGACATAGCACGGTTCATCTGCTCCCTGTTGCTTTCGCTGGGGAACTTTCTCTATTGTCATACATCTGCATTTAAGGGGACTCAGTCCTTGGTTAATAACATAGCTGCTGAAGAAATCCCAGACTCATAAATTCCATATTGGACAAAGTGCCATACTGTCAGTTGCCATCAACCCAACTCATCAACACAAATTGGTTCTCCTTTCACACTGGGCTTTGGAGCAAAGAGCCATTTCCCTTTGACACCCTTTTCTTGTTCTCTTATTAGTTTCCCGTTTCTGTTTATTTCGAAATGTGATCCTCGCTGCTTGTTGTGCAAAGTCTAGAGTACTTTGCTTGGCAAATGTGTCTGATATCTGTGCTTGAGCTTGCCTCTGTTGGTCGTGTCTAATTTCTACGACTTGGTAATGGCCATTTTGAAGACTAGCAAGTGATGCTGAGATTTAAAAGGGGGGGGGATATTGAAAGGGTTGGAGATAGTGCCAGAAACAGGTGAGGAATAACAAACCTATTAGTGAACACAGTGGCTTGTTGGGTCAGCATCTCTCCAGAAGAGGAAAGAACGTGTATCACTTTTTAAATGGAGATGTGTGCTTTATTCATGCACATTGTGGCAGCACAGCAATAAAGGTCATTATGCAAGATGAATGTGTGAGAATCTGGCTAATTCACATGAATGACTGTGACACCCATTGAGAATTTTGTGAACTAGCGAGCATAAAAAGGAGCCATGAGTATGACTCACAAAAGGCAGTATTTTGTGACAATTCTAATTTAGCTAATTTGTGTGTGTGTGTGTATAAAATCTCCCTATATCGACATTGTGCACTAAGGCAACTCAGCACTCTTCTTGGCAAAGCTGCCTGGGCAGCAGTGTTCAGAGAGCCAAGAGGGGGCTTTGGGCGTGCCAGATTAACAGTTGGGCAGATTTTTTCTGGTTCTCTCAATGCACTGCTCCCATCATGGCTTCCAAAACTAGCAGCTGAACTGTGGAAATCACCATGGATAAAATTCCTTGTTTGTGTGTGTGCATGTCTTTCTTAGTGCCTCATGAAGAAGGAAGGGGGAGATAGAAAGACAATTATTTATTTTATTTATTTATTATATTTATGAATCGCCCATCTGGCCAGACATCCGGCCACTCTGAGCGATGTACAATCCAATAAAATACAAGAGGGGGGGAACACACGCACACACAGTATAAAACACAATTAAAAACAGAACAAAACTTAAAAATCCTAACCCACCCCATATTCCCACCTGAAAAGCCACATTTTTAATGCACGGCAGAAGCTAATCAAGGAAGGGGCATGGTGGAGGTCACTGGGGAGAGAGTCCCATAAATTGGGGGCTGCCACAGAAAAGGCCCTCCTCCTAGTCCCCACCAGCCTGGTTTCTCTGGCTGATGGGACAGGGAGAAGGCCGTCTGTGGCAGATCTTGTTGAGCAGCCTACTTGATGTTGCTGGAGGCGCTCCTTGAGATATATTGGACCGGAGCTGTACAGGGTTTTAAAGGTCAACGCCAACACCTTGAATTTATTTTATTTCATTTCATTTCTATACCACCCAATAGCCAAAGCTCTCTGGGCAGTCCACAAAAAATACACATCACAATACAATATAATAAAAACATAATATAAAATCTCTAACAGGCAAAATTTAAAACAATTTAAACAGCTAAAACATTTGCAATTAGATACTGGACCTGATAGAAACAACTGACATAAATGCCCCATCATATGCCATCCAATGCGATAGGTGCTATATTTAACTAGCAGCTGGTTATGTTTGAGAAGTGATTATGTTTGAGCAGATAGCCCTCCCTGGAGATGCCGGGAACTGAATTAGAGATGTCCTACATACCTGGGGGGGACGCCACACCACGCCTTGCTCACCACGCCGCCCCCCCCCCCGCTCGATTCTCAGCAGCACGGAGCAATTTTCCGCACCACTCGAGCAAGCCACACTGGCCGTGCCAGTCCCGTCGTGTCACTTCCGGCTGCCCGGAAGTGACGCAATGGGACCAACGCAGCCGGCACAGCCAGCTCGACATGGAGAGGTGAGGGATTTCAGCCCACTATGCCCACTCAAGGTGAGCGGTTACATCCCTAGACTGAACGTGGAACCTTCTGCATGCAAAGCATGTGCCCTACCACTGAGCCACTTGCCCCAGAAAGTGGAGGAATGTGAATGACGACTCTAAGAGACAGGTAGATCCCGCATAGACAAGTGCTTTTCATGTGCACAGAATCCCATCTAAGTCAGAACAAGGAATAAAGAACATGTGGATAGCTGTCATCACAGAACTATGCTGTGTGCTTCTGAAAAGAGGAATGAGGAAGGGAAGGGAGCAAATAACCAGGGATAGACAAGGAATAGACAAAACACATCTAGCTACCTTACCAGGGTAAGACATGCACAATGGGATTTACATCAACTGTGGATTCATAGGCAACAAGAAATATCAGTATCTCATGAAAGTCTGTATGTCATTAGGAGGTGGGAGAAAAAGAGAGAGTGTGTGTGTAATGGAATGGGTTGCATTTGAATTGGGAGGATGTTCATTTTTTAATGTTAAATCTTATCCTCCCCAAGTGATCATGCTGGTAAATGTCACGGCAAACAGCTGGCCGGTAGGTGAAGTGCTCAATGATATTGGCAGCATGGGGAAGTCAGCGCTGATGACCAATAAATCTGTTCTGGCTTAATGATGAGTCAGAAGAAAAATGTTATTAATACTGAAAGTGCAAGCTGAATGTCTGCCTGCTGTGATTAGTTACACATCATGTGGGGCAGTGAATTTCAGTTGCTAGTCAATGCAGGCTGTTACAACTTCCTATGCTCTCATTCTTCACATTTAATTTTTACTGCATTTTTTCCATTAATGGAGACAAATAATATGTGTCTGGATGAGTCTGTCCAACATTTCCCCAGTAAATCAACACTTCTTTAAGTGCAGCCTCTGGACAGATACCCAAGCAAATAGGGGTGAGCAAAGCACCCCTCCACCTGGTGAAATCTGAGTGAGCCTTAGCCCTTTTCAGGGGTACAATGAACATTCATGGAGGGGTGACATCTCAGTAGCAGCCAATGCCCCTCTAACCTATGTGAATTCATAAGAGCATCTATAGAGAGCCTTCACACATATAACGAGCTCCCTATGGGCATCCTGATTAATGTGCATAGGTTAGGGAAGAAGCTTCTCATCCCCCTACTCACACACACCCACATGTGCGCACACACACACACTCCTGGTATCCTTATGAATGTCTGAAAAGGGCTTTAGCAATCCTTTGCCCTTTTTGTCATTCCTTAGCTGTTTCACCTAGGGAGAATGCTCTAAGTGTACTTTTAATTTAGCTTTAGGTGAAATTAAGCTATAAGTAGGGATGTGTGGAACCTCTATGGGAAATGTCATTAGCCTATCAAAACTCCCTTGGTTCCCCTAAATCAGGAGTAGAGAAGCTGTGGCCTTCCAGATATTGTTGGTCTACAATTCCCATCATTGGTAGCTATTGGCCATGCCAGCTGGGCCTGGTGGGAGTTAGAGTCCAACAACATCGGGAGTTAGTCTTAACTATAGTTCAAAACAGCCTTCCACAATTTGTTGCCCTCCAGATATTTTGGACTACAACACTCAGCATCCAGGAAGCATGTTCAATGGTCAGGGGTGATGAAAGTTGTAGTCCAAAACATCTGGAGGGCACCATGTTGGAAAAGGCTGGTTTTGAAAAATCAAACTTCAAACCATGATTTCTGATCCTGGCTTCTTTTCCTAAGCCATAGTCTCAACTAACCATAGTTTCAGGTTCACGCATGAAAACAAATCACAGTTAGTTGAAAATGGAAGCAAATGCTTCTGATCTCATCTTTGTGGCTTGTGGCAGAGGAGAGGGGAAGAGAAAACACATGAGCCTAAGGCTCATGCATGTAATGCATATAACAATAAACCTGAGTTTACAATTATGTCCAAACCCAGTCATTGGGTCTGAACATTTATACAGATCTTCCTGACCAAGTCATTCAGATCTCACTTGAAAACCCTCCATATGTATATTTGCCTCAAGCTTGCTTTATGATGTTTTAAGTTTGGGATGTATGAAAATTCCATTTTGGGGGGCTCTCTTGATGGATTTTTTGGATTTGGTCCATGGTAGATTTTGTTCCACCACCACCCCCCGCTCGCATTGACTCATTCTGCAGCAAGTTGATCCAATATGCAGATTCTTGTTTGCTTGTTTGTTTTAATGGTGGCAATTTGTGCAAATTGGATATGGGGGGGGGGATCCTGAAATTTGCACAAATGGGGTCATAATTTTCATATTTAAAAAAATTATTGGCTATCTTGTGCAGGTGCACACAATCGCAAGTCCGCCTGTCCACTATAGTCCCACAGAGGCATATCCCCCTCTTGTCAATATCCTTATCATTTTCATACAGCCCTGTGGCTTACGCTGGCTCAGCTTGTCTGTGGAAAGCTAAGCAGGGTCAGGCCTGGTTATTACTCGGATGGGAGACCCCTCCTCTAGTTTCCTGCATTGAGCAGGGGGTTGGACTCGATAGCCTTGTAGGCTCCTTCCAACTCTATGATCTATGAAATCTATGAAATCCTCTCCACACACTACTTCACTTAGCTCACCAAAGCCATATTCCGTACTTGTCAAAGAACTTGCTAATTTCATCATCCACTTTGGGGCTTCCTGAGCAAAGAGGGGAGAATTGACAAGTTCTTTGAGAAGCACAGTACCTGGGCTAAATGAAGTAGTATGTAGTGGGGAGGATGAAACTGACAAGGTTATTTACAAGAGTGGAATATGTGTCTGCGGGGCTACATAGCAGACAGGAGGCCTTGCAACTGTGCGCAGTTGCACAAGATTGCCAATAAAATATATATATATTACTTTTTTCATTGTGTATTTCAATGATTATTTCAACAATTTCAAGCCATAAAAAAGAAACAAAAACAATTTTCTTACATACATTTGACTAAATCACTTGTTTTACATAAATTTGAATGAATCACTTACAATAAGTGCATATGAAATGTATACCTATGTGTATATATGTGTATATCAAAATACAGCTATCAGCTGGAACAGTTATGCATAAGCTTCAAGAAAGGCAGACTAAATATCCATGTATTTATCCCTTCACAGGTGGTGTTTAAATACCACCCATTCAAATGTTGAAAGCGCTGTTAGGTCCTCAATCCATTGTATTATAGGAGGTGGGCATTTATCCTTCCAATATTATAATATCAGTCTTTCAGCTGTCAAAAGGGTGTGGAAAATCCATTTACAACCCACGTTTCTGCACATTTCAAGATCCAAGAAAAAAGAAAGAAAGAAAACAGATCCAACTTGCACAAATTACCATTTGCGCAAGCTGCAACAGCTGAAAAAATGCACAAAACATTTCTGGAATCAGGGGGGGAAATTCCTCTACAGTCCACCACCACTTACCAGAATGGAAACACTATAAAATCTCATTGGCTTAAACAGAATGGAATTCCCAGCATTGCACATCCCTATTTTAAGTTGATCCTCAGTGGAAGAGGGGAGTTGCATTTCTGAATAAATGTCTCTAGCTTAGGACCATTTTCAGATAAATGGTTGTTTTCTTTTTGTGTCCACAATTTAAGCTGTAAGCTTAGACACCTCAGTGCCTAAAGCAGACTCATGCCTTACAAATACGCTATTGACTCATCCGCTTAGCTTTATAGCTTTATAGTTCTGGATGCTGAGCATTTGGAAGTCAAGGAGAGAGAGAGAGAGAGAGAGAGAGAGAGAGAGAGAGATGCATGTTGAAAGACTCAGAGGGCTGAATTTTTAATCTCTCCCTAGGTTTACACTGGTATCTCGTAGACCTCAATGGCATTCTAAACTCGACCTCTGGTAGTATTGTTACTGTCTCCATTTCTATTACACTTCTTTTTTAATCGGAAACTCTTTTCATTTATTTTGATATTCATCCTCACTATGACCTAAGGTAGCATTGCCAAAACAGAGGACAGAAGAGAATGCAGATTTGCATAATATTTGCATATCCTCATTTATATTTATAGATAGAAATGTAGAAATAATTTCTACATTTTAAATAGAAATACAATGCATCCCACTGTAGTGGGGAACACTGTGCCCAAGTGACCTCTGTGCCTGCCCTCCAGGTGCTAACTGTTGATGGGCAACTTCACTTCAGTGCCTCCCCCCTCCCTTCTTATGGTGCTTTATCTTTAAACTGGACATTGACTGGACAGCCCTTCCAGAAGAGGACACCTTCAAATAGAGGACTTTTCTCTGACAGACCTTCAAATAGAGGTCTTGAAAAGCAGGTCATGATAATATCATTTTTTTTACAGAAGGTAGTCGAAAGATAATCCTGGAGGGTTCATACAAGTATGCACAATTTACTTGATTTCTCATCCCTTGATGGCTCAGGTGAATATTCTACCAGCTCGATTGAAAACATAGGGTTGGATCCGGACTTGGGGCTGGTTCATACGACCCGGCAAGCGGGGGAGGCACCACGGGGCCGTCTGTGGGGTCCAGCAGGGCGCCTCAGACGACTTGCGCCCCGCACGCGTGGACAGACCGCGATGGAGCCGGCAGTCCCCGTGCCGCAGCGCGGGCCTCCTGGTGCTAGCCTAGGGGGCGGCAGCTCGGGATGCCCAGCGGAGCCATTTGCCCCTACAGAACGGCTGCAGCTCCAGCCGTTCTGGGCTGCCGCCTCCGTGCAGCCACAGGAGGCCCCCGCGGGACAGCCACCCGCTGTCCACACAGCAGGGCAGCCACACATGGTAGGGGCTTACCCCTCTATCGCCCATGGTGACTTTCCATGCTTCCTGTGCACAGCTGTCCCGCGGGGGCGCCCCCAGCTAGCGTTCGCATGACACAGGAACCGTGGGGGACTTCCGCTCCCCAGCAGTTTCCATGTTGTGTGAACCGGCCCTTGGAGTTGGATCCAGTTTAAGGTGTGTGCCTCTGGGCTGGTGGTAGTGAAATTCCCCATCCCTCCTTCCCACTGTAGCCCCACCACCACCAGCCCCCTGACAATGCTACATTGAGGGTTGGGAGACCCTGCTGAATGCGGTGAGCTGTGGTGCATGGGGGAGATACCTGGAAATCAGGCAGAAGCACCATCTGTGAGTGGAACCCTTCTGTGCAAGGAAAGCAAATCCTGGATCCAACCCGTAGCCATATTTAGGGTAGACCCATTGAAATGAATTGGACTTAAGATAGTTGTGACTAACTTAAATCCCATTGATTAAAATGGGCTGCTCTAGGTATGACTAATTCTGGATCCAACCCATTGCTTCTGAGGTGATATGAAAAGTCTGTCTGGTGTTGTTATTGTTGTTTATTCTAAAAAGCGTGTCTCTTTAGAAAATAAGGTGGAATATAAAATGTTAATATATTAAATGTCAATTTAATATAAATTAAATTAAATAATAAATATATTCCAAGTACCGGTATGTGCAATGAGGTTTTCCTGAAGCCTACAAAAGGAGCAGCAGTTTTGGCCCCCTCTCTTCATATTAGTATCCCACAGCCAAGGTTTCCAGTGCAGGAAACAGAAGAGTAACACACTGCCCATGTCCCATGCCAAATGATGCTAGTTATTTCCAGAATGGAACCAGGTTGATGTGATATGGCAAGCTCTGGTACCATTCCAGGAGGGCTTCAACCTACAATGTCTTTCAGGGCACCTGCCCAAATGTTGACTGGGGTGGAATTCAGCAGAATCCCCAGTATTGATAGAGATCTTATCAGTATTGATAGAGATCCCACCAATCACTTCTGGGTTTTGACCAATCACATTGACTGCCTAAGTTGATGGGTTGATAATTGGATAAAGAAAACCTTCAGTACTTGAAATACATCTGTGTTACAAACAATTTCCATGCTCAAGCATTCATAACTTTCTGATGAAAGTGAAACCAAAATCAGATCCTTCAGGACTCTCTTACTCATTTTCTTTCCATTAAATATTAACTTACGCATGCAGGTTAATACAATTTTTTGAAGTTTGAGCAATAAGAAGAGATTAAGCAATAATTTTATTTATAAAGATTGCCTTCTCATATGGTTCTCGAGATATAGTATTATCCAAAGAGTTCTCTCCTGATGCTGGTTGACGTGATTTTACTGGAGCTACTTTGGGCTGCTTTTTCAGTCACGATTCTTTCTCACCAGGTACAAGGGGGAGGGAGGTTGGAGCTCCAATTCCCAGCTCCAAGGTTGGGGCACTGTCTCTGAACTCAGAACTGGGAATCTGAAATATCCTATGGCCCTTCAGACACTGCCTAGGGGCCATAGGATTACTCCCTCCAGTTCTTACCCTGCACAAATTTAATCCATGAGAAATAATTTGCCCTCCACATAGGGATAGACTGATCAGGCTATTCCTGGTCCCTGTCAGTTTCACATGTGTTAATTCATTAGTCCCTTCTATCCTGTTTCTGGATTGATGTGTGATTCTTTCTTTTTTTAAAATCAGCATAGAAATTCATATGTAAACATGAATGTAAATACATAATTATGGGACATAGTTTCTCAGAAAATATCAATTTCTACATGTATTTTATCTAAATGTACACATTTCTAAACATATTTTTTATCATAAAAACACACTTTTTCAAATTAATTTTTGTTACACTTTTTGAGCCAAGAATAGCATCACAAAGGATAATTGCATTCCAATTAGCACATTCTAATTCAGGAGGGCAGAGCAGGTCAGTTCACATTGGAATTCACAAAGATGAAATTCCTCAAGCATTCCACCTTCATATCCAACTTCACTCATGCTATCTTGCAATGCAAACACAGTCACCTCCCATCCACCAGGTGAGAGGAGAAGAGAAAAAATGCTTTTAAAACACAGCTGTTTAATAGTAAGGTTGCAATTTTGGTGTAATGTAGTAGAAACAAGTAAACAAAATATTCTAACTGACCCCCTACTTTCAGCCAGTAGGGAATGGATGAGTTGAAGTGAGGATGTTTTCAGTATTTTTCTTCTTCTCTATTTCCAACAAATTATAGCATCATTTCCAAGGAGTAGTACAGGCCTATTGGCTGTGATCTAGTGCTGCTGACATTGAAAGTTGCTGAAACAGGCATTTAAAAACATCTTAAGAGCTTTCTCTAAACGTTGATTGAAATTATCATAGCCGCTATAACAGGAAGCACTGGGTAACTAAAAATAATCAAATGTTGTTTTAGATGAGAGTTCTTGTTAATTTCAGATTCAAAACACATCCATCGGTGACATTGATGATTGATTCAGTGGTGGCCTTATTCATACATCCTCTGGCTAACAACCCGATCTACTGTTTTCTTCAGACAGGAGTCTTGGAACCAGCCCTGCTGCCTCCAGCTGCCTGTAGCAGTTACCAGATCTGACAGTTGCTACAACCAACCAGTGAGCCCAGTTCCTCCAGCCCTCCTGGCAGTGCCACTACCACTGCTCGCTCACCTACTTTCTGAATTGGTAGTGCCTGGCTTCTTTGGGTTACAGATGAAAGGAACGAAGAAGTCACTGCATCATATTCTCTCTGCTGCCCCCAAAGCCAGGAACTGATGAGGAGGATGAGTTGTCTATGGTAGTAGTGATGGCAGTACTGCTAAGAGTGCTGGAACTAGAACAATGGTCAGAGCTGGTTGCTGCTACAGCCAACTAGAGGTTTATCTGTATGCAAAGACTAGTTTACCAGCTCCTGTGTGAATCAGCTGTAGATCAGGCTTTTATCCAGAGCATGTATGAACAATGCTGAAGGCCTCAGTATATGTGTGGACTGATACACAAGTTTCCCAGCATGTACAGAAGCCTTCAATTCACTGTAGTGCTTACCAGCTCTGACAGTTGCTACACTTCCACTGAGACAATGTTCTCTAGCTAGAATAATTTCAGATGCAAAACCTGTTCATTTTGTGATATTGTTCATTGATTGAGGAATGACTTTGTTTATACCTTCGCTGGCTATCAGCCTGATGGAGGACTGGTTTACACAGGAACCAGCCCCAGAATGTACGGAAACCTCCAGCTGGCCTCAAATTCCACATGAAGCAAAAGTTGGTGGCAACTCACCAATACACACAACCCAAAACATAATGTGAGATCATCACACATTATGATCTACATGTGGGATGCATGTTATTTCCCACATGGACGTACCTTCTGCGTAGAAATACTGTAACATTTGAAGTGACCCTAATTATGATCTTTGTAAGAACAAAGTCTAGTATCAGGGTGTACCAAAAGCTTTGCCTGTGAACTGTGAATGCCTGCATTATATGCCACTCTGGCGATCTTCCTGCATCCTGTATATCCTTAACTAAGTCAATCATTTACATGGACTTTAAATTTAATTTAAATGTAATGAATTTCAATTGGGGTTTGCTCTCTTTCAAGGTTGTTGAGTCACTTCCCTCCAAGTTAACATTCATCACAGAGGATTGCTACATTCAGCAGTCAGCTTTTCTCCGTTCTCTCTCAGCTCCCCACCAGCCCCCGCCAATCCCAAACTTCTATCCTGAATATTTCCCCTTATTAAGCTGCAATAATGAAAATGGGAGGAGGGGAGTTGCAGATTGAGGTGTACAGTGTCTGGAGCAGATGGATTACAGAATGATGTTGAAGAAAGAAGATTACAAGAAAATCAAACAGATAAATTTTCAGGAGGAGCTACACAATTTTCCTGGCATATAAGTATCATCTATCTTGGTAATCATTTTCTTCGGAGATCAGGAGCCCCTCTCTAATCCTTCACCTAGTCAGTCCTTTTCCCTCAAATCTCCAATACTTCTGAAACAAATCAAATCATGAATTAACCTTTCAACTGTGAAACATTCCTTTGCCATGGTATGTGTGTTCCCTCTTAATCTTTTCCCTGAAGAGCATGAAAAAGTCACCAAGGCCACGTAGTAACCAGTACAAATGTTTTTGCTGAGCTATCATCAAGGATTTGATGGCAACTTCTTACTGTGCATGCTGATCTTTTGCTAGTGTTCCCTGATCACAACCCTGTTCCCTGGCCTTTATTATATCACTCTTGCATAAAGACCTTCTTTATTTGGAGAATGAATTTGAATTCTTGGCCACTTTTTTAATGATCTTTCCCCCATAAAGAGCAATGTTTAAATTATTATAATTCTTTATTTGGCCAAAGATAAGGCAGGGTTAAGCAGGCATAGGCTGTCTCTTTAATCTGTATTTCTGGTGAGCACACAATAATTGCCTTGGGTAGAAAAGCCCTAAGTTCCAATGACACTCAAATTGGGTCCTCAGGCTTGAACTCTTAGATCAGGGGTGGGAAATGTGTGGCTCTCCAGATGTTATTGGACTGCAACTCCTGTCAGCTCTTAGCCATGGTAGCTAATAGTGAGGGATGATGGGAATTGCAATCCAACAACATCTGAGGGGATCACACATTCCCCACCCATGCCTTAGAGGAAGAACATGCCGATTCCAATACATGTGTACAGATCAACAAAACCTAACAGCCTTATTCAGGGGTTCTAATTCCCTGTGCAATCTGAGGGATGAGTACACAAATTGCGTTCCCTCCGCCCCCATTCCCATCGCCCTCCATGAGTAGAAGGGTGAATGTCTGCAGCGGCTCACTTTGCGGGTTGTAAATCATGTAGGGAGCCATTGTGGGTGGCGCGGAGTGACGCGGACTCCCTGCTGCAGACATTTGCCTTCCTGGAGGGCACTGGGGCTGGTAATGGAGAGGGCAGAGCTTGTTCACGCCCACTCTCCCGTCTCCCTCACATGATTGTAATCACAGGGTAGGGTGTGTGATTGGAATGGCCAAACAGGGCTAAAGTGGATGCTGCAGGCAAATTTGAAACACTACAGTATTTGAATTCAAGCAGAGAAGGACATGTACCATATTGATGAGCCAGCTGTGACCCTCTGGATTATGTCTTAGCACAGGGCTCCCCGTGTCTCTAGAAGTTGAGGTAATGAAACAGTCTGCAGGCTGAGCACAGGATCTTGTCTGGAGACTAAACATCACCTCTTCCAATGTGTTATTTTTCCACCACCTGCCAAGAATCTTATTCTGCAGTTTATAGAGCACGAAACAGGTCAGCATCTCTGCTAAAGAAAAAAAGGGCACAAATCTGACATAAAAATGGCAGCAGCATTCAGAAACCAGTGGAAGAACGCTTCATTCTCACTGGACACTCTGCTGCTGATCTCAGTGTCATCATTATACAACAAAAGAGCTTTGGAAGGAGACTCCAGGATGAAATTGGTAATCTAGAATTCGTCAACAAGTTTTATATTCAGTTTGCTTCAAATCTATTTGCTCTTTCTACATTGAAATCTTAAGAGGCCCTTCTCCAAGGTCGCCCATCAAATCGGATATTTTGGGTGGTGATGGGAGAGAGGACATTTTCTGTGATGGCAACCTCGGTTATGCTAATGCAATGACCTCTCCAAAGTGGTTCACCTAGTGCCCACTTTGGTGTCATTTTGGCACCATGCAAAGACCTTTTTGTTTTCATCAGCCTTTTAGTCTGTCTTAGGTTTAAGTTGTTCTTGTTCTCTGCCACAATTTTAATGCTGTTTTTACTTTTACTATTATTTTTATTGTTATTGAATTTTGAATAGTTTTATTTCTTATTTTGAGCTGCCTAGAGAATTATGTTACAAGGTGGCCTATAAATACAGTTAATATATAAATAAATTGCTTAGGATTCAATCAAGATCAGAGTGTTCTCTTCCACCACATATGTTAAATTAGCATATCAATGCTAGCCACTGTGCTTATCATGCATACATTTGAGATGGAACCATCATAGACCAGTGTTTATTTATTTATTATATTTATACCCCGCCTTTTTTCCTGCAAGGAACCCAAGGCAGCTTACATATACCAAGGCGGCATAGCTGGCTGGGGCATGCTGGGAGTTGTAGGCCAAAAGCATCTGGGGACCCAAGGTTGGAGAACACTGTCATAGACTACATCTGTTGTTTTCCATGGACTTTTGGACACCAGCATTTACATTAGTGGGCCCCTCCCTCCCTGCATACCCATGTTAGTCTTTAAGGTATCACAGTACTTCCTCCCAAAGAAATTGAGTGAGCACAGTTTGCTTTAGATCACATTTATGTGTTACTGATTCAAGGAAGGGAAGCACCTGTGCAGTGATGTGAGCGGATGCTTCCATTTTGTGTGTTATTGCTCTATGGATTGGCCTCCTTCACATTCTCTCCACCTGCCTCCTGTTTAACTTGGATAATTTTTAAGTAGTTTTGGAACTGTCACATACACAGCTTGATAAAATTTTCAGTTCACAAGTAAATGATGTGCATAAGCACATATGCACCTCAATTAAAACACCTTGTCAAAAGGAAACTTGCTGCTACATTACATCAGGATTCCATCCGTTGTGTGCTGTGCTTTAATCAATACATATGTGTGTATCGATTAAATCACAGTGCAAAAAGGGCAATCCTGATGAGATGGTGCCATTGCATCAAAATTGTGTGTGTGTGTGTGTGTGTGTGTGTGTGTGTGTTCTAATTAATGAGCATATGTGCTCAGGCAGCTCAGTAACCTGTAAGAAACATGGAAAACTGCTGCAAACTGAGCATGCACAAATGTCTGGGGGGAGATATGGAAATTTTAAAAAAGGAAGAATGGTGGTTTGCTAATGCAGCAGTGCCAGGTAACTGGGAACCCCAACATTCAAGGAGAAATTCAGATTGGGAGAATTTTGTAATTCCTTTCCTACCCCTTTTATGCTAGGGAAATACAAGTATCCTAAAGATTGAATAAATCCATGGAAGACTGATGTTCATAAAAGCAATAAAGCTATAGAAATAAAGCAACAATGAGACAGAAGAAGGGTCACTCCTCTACAATAGGAATACAAACATCTTACTACAGAGTTGTTACAGGGTTTGGGTTTTTTTGTGTTTTTAAGCTATTATACCACAGCAATAGTAGCATCATTTTTAATTCAAAGATTTCAAAGGTAAGTTTAACAGTCATTCAAGACTATAAACATTCAGGACTATAAACCATTTTACACCACTACATCTGATTTACTACTGAAGTACAGCTAGATTAACACAGCGATGAAATGGTGCCTCTATAAGTTTACTACATTTCCTCTATTTTAGGACATAATTTATAGGTATCTCCAAATACAGTGTGAATTCCAAAGAAATCAAGTACTCTAGAGGCTCTTGAAATAGCTCTACCATTACTTGAAGAGATAGTTTAAGTTGTGATCATGTTGAATGACAACTGTTCTTAGTCTCACTGAGCAAAAGCTTCTTCATCATTATTCACTTTCCCATATCACTTTGACTCAGCCTTACTGTTTTAACCATGTTTTCAAAGTATTTCTACAGGGCCTCATATAATATTTCCCTTGCACTATCTATCTGTCTGTCTATCTATCTATCTATCTATCTATCTATCTGCCATTTCCCAAAAGTTACATTCAATTCTTGGTCACGCTCAAATATGGCCAAGAAACGATGTGGGCTACACAGATAAGAGCTCACATTGAATTATATGGGATAAAATTAAAAGGCTGCAGTCTGGGTGTCAATTGTTAGAAGGTTAAACTTGCCCTTGATTCCAGTCCCTGGTGTTGTCATGACAGAACAGAGACCAGTGCCATTTGCCACCCTTACAGTATCTACTTATACGCCCATCATTCACTATTGTGTGGGGAAAAGTAAATAACTACATTATCTGGGGTTCAGTCCTATGGCCACTAGACAGAATCTAGGCGAATTCGGAGTCCAAGCTCTGACCTCAGAAACACGCTCCGAGATTGGGGATGGGACTCCAAGCAAGCACACAGAGCGCCTTCCCTCCACCCTTGCAGCCTGCATGGAAAGGACTGTGCTAGCTGCGGCTCTGAGGCCAGACGAGCGATCCTCGGAGTCAGAGTTTTGTGGGGGGGAGGGGCAGGGAGGGGAGGGGCAGGGAGGGGAGGGGGCAGGCTCTGCCAGGCATATGTAGTTCCCTGACAGCGCCTCAGCCTCCCCTCCTCGCGCTTCGTGGCACAACACTTAGAAGGCCCATTTTGGGTGGGAGTGTTTTGCAGGGTGGGAGAAACACGGAGGCGACCTTCACTACCGTGCTCCTCCTGCCCTCGTAGAATGCCCCTAATCCTCTGAGTTTGGAGGGCTATGGGCAGCCTCATTGGATTGCGCTGCCTGGGGGCATTATTCCTGTGGGAGTAACAACTGTCTTTCATCCCTGACACTGGGTGCCTTCCTCAGCTCCCACTGACAGGAATCCAACAGGGGGTTGCAATGTGTCTGTGTACAGCAGGAGTGGGCAACTGTGGGAGGTCCAGAGCCTATTTTCACCCCCTAGAACCACCCCCCCATGGGCCATACTGAGAGGGGGAATACACACACACACACACACACACACTGCTGGTTTGCCACCAAAATTCATTGGCAAGCTCCTCCATTGTGCTCAGTAGTGCTAAAATTGACCAAGATAGCATGATTGAAAACTATTTTTTTCCATAGCAGCCACAGAGCCCCATTTTGCTTTTACAGAATACACAGAGATGCTTGCAGTATACAGTCCCTACCTCCATATACCAGCCGATCCAAAAATGTTGGATTGCTTTGGTAGTATCAAATACACTTCATTTATTGATTTTAACTGTTCATATCCTACCTTTCTGTAACAAATGTGAGCATCAAAGGTGGCCAAAAAGCATAAGATATGTGCTAAAGAGCAAGCATACTGTAAATGCTGCAAGATGGAGACTGGGGGTGGGAAGAGGGCGGCATGAAAAACAAGTCCTGGCCACTAGAGGAGTGGGAGGCTAAGCTGGATAGAATTTGTGATAGCCTTGGTTGGAGCTTCAGTATTATCTACTAAGGGCACAACCCGATGTATGTTTAGACAGAAAAGAGTCCTACAATTCTCAGGATGCCCCAGCCAGCATGGCTGGCTGGAGGGATGCTGGGAGTTGCAGGACTTTTTTCTGTCTAAACATGCATAGGATTGCACCCCAAGTCATGCTTTATAGACTGTGCCATATTTCCATCAGTACTTGTGCGTGTGTGCTTGTGTTTTATTGTGTATGTTAGACACATCTGGCAGATGGATCAGACAGGAGAAAGGAGTCTGGGGAAGATATTTCTGTAGCACTGAGTCCCAAGTGAGCAAGAAGTTGCTGCCGATGAGTCCCATCTTACCAACAAAGTTGAAGGAAAACATGGTGCCTGGGACAGCTTTCATTTGTTATACTTGAAAGAAGAATGAAAATAGGTTTAACAGAGCAGAAGATCTGTAGGCATTGGAGCATCATAAACTTCTTCAATCAGCAGAGACACAAGAAACAGCTAAATGAATGTACCAGAGAATGACTGTGCAGCATTATTCTAGTCCAAACCTGTAGACTGAAATAGAAACAGAGAAAATGGAAGGAAGAATCTACTGGGAAACGCTGTGGAGAGAGGGGGGTCATGCCACTGGAGGAAGCTAGGCTAGCGAAAACACCATTGAAATTAGTAGAATTTTAGCTATTATCTTTGCACTGATGTTCCAATGGTTCTTGAAGACTGGGCCAACATACATTACTTTAGATATGTGTATAGCATCTTTGTCTTCTTTTCATTTTTACTTTAGAGTAGTCACAGGGCCCCTAATCTGGATCTTAAAAGCCCCCTACCCGCACACACACTAGGGTCCAATCTGGA
Source organism: Shinisaurus crocodilurus (assembly GCA_021292165.1). NCBI lineage: Eukaryota > Metazoa > Chordata > Lepidosauria > Squamata > Shinisauridae > Shinisaurus > Shinisaurus crocodilurus. The sequence goes on along the minus strand of CM037878.1, from coordinate 254,979,432 downwards.
TTAGGGGCCCTGCACCTGCTCTAGAGTAAAAATGAAGGGGGGGGGAGACATAGCTGCTAGACACACATTTAAAGTAATGTCTGTTTTGGCCCTTAGACATAGTTAAGTTGCTAGCCTGCATCCACTACCTCAAATTTCATCCAGTACTTGATCTCCAAATCATATAGAAATGGATGTAAGGGTCATTCTGTTCCCACTATAGGATAACAAGTAGACTTGGCAGGCACTGGCAGTTCCACCCACACCCTGCTCAACCGCTGGCACAGCAGCAAGAGGCAATACTGTACCAGCACTGCTCTTCTCCCTCAGTAACTAGCACTGCTCTTCTTCCTCAGAACTAGATGCCACAGCAAGATACTTCTGGGCAGAGGCAGGGATGGAAGTAATTTGTCTTAGGTTTCAGAGAAGTAGCCAACTTCTGCAGCTGTGCAGCGGTTCCCTTGCTATCACGGCAAATGAGATGGAGCTTCAGGTTGCTGCTGAATCCCCTACACAACCAAGGTAGAATTTGGGACCGAGCTGAGGCTTCCAGGCTTATGAAATAGGGAGTAGATTTGGGGTTCCTTACTGCACAGTGGGGTTTCAGCAGGCTAATGGTTGGCAGGTTTCTTTTCCTTGCTGGCCCTCACTAGGCCTGCTGCACCAAGGCTTTTAACACCAGCATGGGCCAATTCAGTCATCAATCTGAAACCTAGTGAGCCTAGACCTCCTCAGGTGCCAAAGTTTAGTAACTCATGGCCAATGGTGGCATGACCGTTCCCCCTTCTTTCTGAAGGTCAGAATCTAACGCACTGGTGCAAGTTGATGATGTTACCAGTCCACACAAACTGTACTATCCATGAGGGGTGTGGCTCAGTGGTAGAGCACATACTTTGCATACCGAAGGTCCCAGGTTCAATCCCTGATATCTCCAGGTAGGGCTGGAAAAATCCGTGCCTGAAATCCTGGAGAGCTGCTTCCAGTCAGTGTTGACAATACTGGACTAGATGGACCAATGGTCTGACTCAGTGTAAGGAAGCTTCCTATATGTTCCTATGAGGCAGCATGACTCTAAGTGAACCACTCAGAGCATCTTAGGCCTGTTTTTGTTTTCTTTTAATTCTATATGCCAGACTTCTCCAACCTGGTGTCCTCCAGATGTTTTGGACTTCAGTTTCCATCTAGGGGTGTATGATAATTTCATTTCAGTTTGCAAATCATCCAGATTTGCCCCATTCACAACCCCAAATGTGAATGCAAATGCAAGCACATTTTTCCCCTAAAAATATTCACACATTCCCGAACATGCAATCGCATTTGAAAAAAGCAGGTATGTTATTTTAAATGCGCCATTTCTCAAAAATTATGCATGTCCATGCTTTAGTCAATGTGGGGAATTGCACACTTTAGAAAAATATGCACAGAAATACACACTTTTCCCACTCGAAATGTGCACTTTGTCCCTGTTGGAATGAACTGAAAAACAGGTCACAAATGAAAATGGGAGTGAGTGAGACTGAGCTTCAGAGTGAAATTCAAAGAATTTTGGCAAGCTCAAACATCCCTGGTTCTCCAATCCCTGTTCCCATCAGCCACAGCATACCCTCCAACATTTCACAGATAAAAATAGGGACACAGAGGTGAATTTGTAAGAGATATGGTTAAGCAACACGAAGGTTTGATCAAGAAGGTGTGGCCAGACAACATGAGGGCATGGCCAAGGGTATGGCCAGGCAACCAAAAGGCATAGTCAAGTACAAAAGTTATTAGAGGAAACACACAAAATATTACATATTATAATTATTACATTATATATTATTTTATAATATTATATAAGTGGCTTTTGTAATTTTTTTTTACCTTACTTAAACCCTTAATTGTTGATATATGGTGTTTTTCAGGGAGGGGGGGTGTCAGTGCTTGCAGGGCAATCTCTTTCTTTTTGTTTTAAAATGGTCAGGATTGGCACAAATTCAACAGGTGAAGCTTACCCACCCACCCCACAACCCCAAACATGGAGCTTCAGAGAGAGGAGAAGTTTCTTGCATTTCCTTCTGACACTGTATACTCACCTGTTAGAGGCAAAGAGTCAGCTCTGTTAGGAAATAAAATCTTTGGCAGTATAAAGATAGGAATCATAGGAATCATGTGATAAATATTCTCATTCACCTCTCCATTGGTCCAGGCTTTCACCCACCTAATCCCTTTCCCACAGCAACATGCAGCAGAGACAGCAGGCACATGCACACATCCTCGCCTGGCCCTCCCAGCTTAGCAGCGTCTGTTCCCTCCCTGCTTACTGCTGCTGTTCAAGCCTAAACTGAGCTATCTTAAAGGGGCCATGGGCAAAATTGCAGCTAAGCTAAAACTGCAAGCTTTGCTGCAGTTTTGCCCATGGCCCCTTTAAGTAGTTTGCAGATGCGGGAGGCAGGGGAATTTGGGACTCTGCATGACAAAGTGGGAAGCCGTGATGGCTTAAGGGTTTTTCCGTGATGGTCCCAGCATTTTCGGGGTAATTGGAGCCAGCATGGCCAATGGTCACAAATGCTTGGAGTTGCAATCCAAAACATCTGGAAGAGACTGGGTTGGGAATGTTTGCCAGATGTGTTTGTTTGTTTGTTTGTTTTATCATCCATGAAAGCAGAATTAAGAGATGAGGAGGGAGGATGGTGGAGAAATCCTGCAGATATCTGGTGCCTAAACTAGGGTGAAAATGTATCCATGGAATTCCTCTATGTCGATTCACCTATCCTTATTCCTGGTTGCCAAATCTAAGATACTAATTTTTGCCATATATAAGATAGGATTTATAAATTCAAATAACCTAACATTTTCAAATTGAGGTTTTGTAGGCCAACAGAAAAGGCCAGTGTTAGTCCATTTTGGAAATACATGTCAGAATGGAAATAGGTTATGGATGGTATATACAGAAGCAGTAGCAGCTATTGCTGCAAGAGTGAGAAACAAAGGCAGCTGGAATTGTGCAATATTTAGGTGGACTTTTTTTTAAAAGACATAAAGCTTACTTAGGGGCACTGCTACAATGGAGATGGAATTTCCTTCCTTGTTTCTCTTGGGGTGGTGGTGACAGGACTGCATGAGCACTCAGTGGAAGGGGGAGTTGTCCTCCAAATAAAAGGAACTCCCCTTTTTTTAAGGGGGGAAACGCTATGTTAAAAGGACAGAAGATGGCACTGTGAGCATTATGTTCTTGGTCAAAAGTGAAGTCTAGGCACTATCCAATAAGCACCTATCATGTTACTGTAACTTCTGTCTACACAGCACTCAACAAGAGGATTATTGGGAGTGAGTGGGTGGAAACTGCATTTTCCCAGGAATTCAAGACTTCAGGTTGAATGCTGGGGAAATGCTATTGATTCACAACAGGTGTGCTACACAGGGGGAATGCCATGCTGCAACCAGACCAGTGAATTTCAGCTGCACATTCTCCTTGCAAAAAACAAGAACAGTAAAACCACCATTGTCTGCAAAAAAAACCTGTTATAGGAGGACAGAAAAGAAAAATCAGGACCAGGGACATGGGGTGGGGGCAGAGAGAGGGAGAGAAAGCTGGCAAACTGCTGTAACAGTTTTATTGATGCAACCATTGCCAAATGTTAATTGTTTTCTGTGTAGCTGTCAATTGATCGGTAGTTTGACTCGAGATTCCATACTTTTATAATAAATTGTGTACAAATCTTGCTACTTAAGAAGATAATAAAGACTCAAAGGTCAAAGATAAATTAAGCACCCAGGTGGCATTAGTTCACTCCCACCCCCGCTACCATACTCTGTGGTAATCAAAACAAAGGAGGAAAATTGGGGGATGATATTTTTTGTTCATGTTGTGATTTTGTTTTGAAAGTAGCACCATAGTTAATGTATCACCAGATGCATCGAAAAATCCTCTTTCCTTCAATGGAACCTTTGGCCTTGGGCTATTTTCCTGTTGCTTCTGAATGGCATGCAGAATGAGGGAAACTAAGATCAGTGTCACATCCTGAAGAGGTGTGTCCAGACTCTAATGAGTAAATCAATCTTATATGAAACTATTGATTACCACAGACCCGCAGGCAAAAGATTTGGCTAGTTATTTTGAATCAATGCGTGAAATGAAGCTCTTCTTACCTCACTGCATTCTGTCCCATCAAAAGCACTCAGTCCCTCCTGCCACCCCTTCAAGCTCCCTCTGCCCCTCAGCTACCCTAGTTCTTAATCTGCCTTGTAGCAGATGCCTCCAATAGCTCGTCTTTTTGTGGAAATATTGCTCCTAGCCAGATTAACCTTTTTCTTCCCTCGCAATAGCCATGCATCAACATGCAGTGCCAGCTCCAGGTTTTGGAGGGCCCTTGGGCAAGACACCCTCAGTGGGCCCCCTCCCTCACTGAGTTCCAGCATGTCACCACCTGCTATTGCTTTGCTCCTCCTCTGCTTTCTCATCATTGCTACCACTTGACAGGCAAAGGAGTCAGGGAGCAAATAGGCAGTGGCATCTTACGCTGGCTCAGCTTGTCTGAGCGTGGAAAGCTAAGCAGGGTCAGGCCTGGTTATTACTTGGATGGGAGACCCCTCTTCTAGTTTCCTGCATTGAGCAGGGGGGTTGGACTCCATGGCCTTGTAGGCTCCTTCCAGCTCTATGATCTATGAAATCTTTCTCACCATCACAATTATCTGGGCCAGAGAATGAGAGACAGGTGAGCAGGTTGCAATGATGAAGAGGAGGAGTAACACCAGAGGCTTTTCTCAGTAGGCCCTTGCTGAGGTGTGGGCCCTCAGCAAGTGCCCAACTGTGCCTACTCTTGACACTGGCCCTGTCAATATGCATCAACAGTGCAAGGCTGACCCCCCCCCCCTCATAAAAAGCATGTTTACAAATATTCCATTTTATATCTTACAATACATGTTCTACAGGAAATATGGAGAATGAGATCAAGGATCATTAGCTTTTTGAATGATATATCCAAAAAAAGGACAAGGGGAAGATGATATATATGTGTATTGACACACACACTCAGTTTACAGCATTTATTTTTGCTTTTGATTTCTTTTCCTCCTTCCCCCCCCTTTGGGGGGGCTTTTGTCTTTGATATGTCATTGAAAAGCTCATGAATAAGACATTTTGCTGAAATGGGTCACAGGCTGGCATCCTGTTGAGTATATAGTTGGATTCTGAGGGCACACATTGAGAACTACAATTTCAGTACCCTGTTGGATTTGATTCCTTGGGAGTATATTACTGGACTCTGATTTTGGACCATTTGAGTATACAATTGGATATGAGGGTTCATATTGAACTACAACTTTTGCACCCCATTGGATCAGACCTATTTAACTTTCTCTGGAGTATACCTGAAGTTCAGTTTTGAAGAATTTTATTTATAATTCATTACTCAAATTTAAATACTGGTTCCATAAAAGTAGGTATCAAAGCAGTAAACATAAAATGCAATGGAATCAAAACAACAATGACTATAACAATAAAACACAAATACAAAATCAATTGACAGTGAAACCGCACACTCTGCTGTGGGCTACAAATAGTAGCTGGCCGGGTCACACTTCAGGGAAAGCCCCTGTAAAGAGATGAGTTTTGAGAAGATGTCTGAAGTATATAACTGAAGCTCATAGAACCATTATAGTTTTGGATCCTTACTGTCACCAACATTTAATAATAATTCAGTTTCTTCATTGCCATGAAAATAGTGACATCATGATCCTATGCACACCATTATGGGTTCATGATGATGATGATGAATTTGGTTTTGCCTTGGTTTTGTCTAGCTCCTATGAGGTTTCATATAGTGCAAACAGGTTGGGTGGTTTCAAGAGTCTTTCAATGGAAATAATCAGCCATTGCAGCACTGTCAGCCTGTCTTTCTTTGCAAGCATGAATGAAGGCCCACAAAGCCTTTTCTTGTACCATCCCCACAGAGCTTTCTACAATGTAGGGTATGTCAACTGGACCCAGGGCTTACCCAAATATAGCTTTGTTATTCTTACCTACGTATATACTCAAGTATAAGTCGACCCTAATATAAGTCGAGGCCCCTAATTTCACCCCAAAAAACTGGGAAAACTTATTGCCTCCAGTATAAGTCTAGGGTGGAAAATGTACGAGGGGAGACTCCCGCCGCCACCCCCAGACACCCCCCGCCACCGTACCTGCACCCGCCACCGCCGAAGCCCCGCCACTGCCAAAGCTTCGGCGGCGGCGGGTGCAGGTACGGGGGTGGGGGTGGGGTGTCTGGGGGTGGCAGCAGGGGTCCTGGGGATGGAGGGGGTGCCTGGCGGTGCCTTGCAGTGGCGGTGGGGGTCCTGGGGGGGCGCTGACCCAAGTATAAGTCGAGGGGGCATTTTTCAGCACAAAAAATGTGCTGAAAAACTCGACTTATACTTGAGTATATACGGTATTTCCTTACCAGTCTCAGCCCCAAACAAATGCCTTTGGGTATGTGAAAGGCTTCTTTATCTCATACCAAGCAAGTGCAGCCACCTTAGGATTTGGGAGAAGGGTATCCACATTGAAGCACGTGGCTTCCGGATCCTCTCATTTAGAAATTAAGACCTACGCCTATGACAAACTATTGGACACTGTCCTGCCAAACCTCAGCATGGTGTGGGGGCAAGTAACAGCTCAAAATTTGGTAAAGACCTTGAGGATGGTCTTTACCAAATTCCAGATGGGGAGGTGGAAGGCATGTATGTGAGTAAGACTGGCAAATGCAAGTAGGAACATAAGAAGAGCCCTCCTAGATCAGACCAATGGTCCAGCATCCTGTTTTCCACATTGGCCAACTAGTTGCCTATAGGCAGGAACGGTGCAGGGCTGTTTGGCGCCCTAGGCCAAATTATATTTAGCGCCCCCCCTCTCATGCCGTGGGGGGGGCTCCGGAGCAAAGCAGCCCTGCTCTGAACCCCCCCCCCGCGCCGCCGCCGGCACCGCCGCCACCGCCACCACCACCACCACCTACCTTCCCCCCCCCCCCGATGCTGGCTGCTGGCTGCTGCTGCTGCTGCTGCTGCTGCCGACCGCCGCCTCCTCCTCCTCCTCCGATGCCACGGGACCCCCGCGCACTTTTTTTTTGCCGGGGAAACCAGGGCAACAGGGCTGTTTAAGCCCTGTTGCCCTGGTTCCTCCCGTCAAAACAACGCCGGCGGAGCTCCGGAAACGAGGCGAAGGTAGGTAGGTGGCTGGCTGGCGGGCGGGCGGGCGGGCGGGCGGGCGGGCGGGCGCGCGAGCAGGGGGGAGAGGTGCGGCGGCAGCGGGCGGGCGTGCGGGGAGGCTGCAGCGGAGGCGGCAGGTGGGGCAGGAGCGCGCCGGCGGCGAGGAAGGAGCGCAGCGTTCGCGCCCTCTTCCGCCATGCGCCCTAGGCAGCCGCCTGGGTCTGCCTAGCGGTAGCGCCGGCCCTGCCTATAGGAAGCCCACAAGCAGGACATGATGCTGGTGCTGTCATAGGGATGTATGAGAATTTAGTTCCCACTGACAAATCATGAGAACATGTTCTGTTCGTAGTCCCAAATGCGAATGTGAGCAGGGATGCAATCCTTGGAAAAAATTTGCAATTTACAGAACTTGTGCTCATGTTTGAAAATGTACATTTTTGTATACATGCATTTCTGAAATTATGCATGTGTGCATATATATGCACACTTGCACAAATCCTCCCCCAAAATTAGCATTTTTACGGTTTTGCATAAGGGGGGAAATGCACAGTTTTGGTAAGGAAAAATACACATTTTTTAAAAATACATATTTTCCCATTTATTTATTTATTTACATGTATACTGCTCCATATCTAAGCAGATTCCAGAGTGGTGAACAATAAAAAGATAAAAAACAGATAAAAGAAATAAAAACAATACATTGAAAACAAGGTATCATTAAAATGGTGGTTGGAGAGAGCAGAGAAGTCTTCCCAATACAAGGAGTTCTTCAGCAGGCGACGAAAGCAACACAGTGTTGGTGCCTGCCTGACCTCCAGAGGCAGGGAGTTCCAGAGAAATGGAGCCACCACACTGAAGGCTATTCTCCTGGTGGACTCCAATAGGGTCATAGGTCCATGAGGAACCACCACAAGAATGCCCTCTGATGACCTAAGTGACTGGACAGGTTGGTAAGGGAGAAGGCACTCTCTCAGGTATCCTGGTCCCAAGTTGTTTCAGGCTTTGTACACAAGTACCAGAATCTTAAACCTGCCCTGGTAGTGAATAGTTAGCCAGTGCAGTTCCTTCAACAAAGGAGCTGCATGCTGAAAAGGGGCAGCTCGCAGCTCCTGACAACAGCCAAGCTGCTACATTCTGCACTAGCTCCAGCTTCTGGGGCAGCCTTAAGAGCAGTTCCACATGGAGCGCATTGCAGTAATCCAGTCTTGAGGTTGCTAGTACCTGTATCACTGTGGCCAAGCTATCACTGCCCAGGAGAGGCCGTAGCTGGAGAGCCAATCAATGGTCGTAAAAGTCACTCCGAGCTGCTGCAGTCACTTTGGACTCCAGCGACAATGATGGATCTAGGAGAAACCCCAGAATACGGACCTGATCTTTCAATGGGAATGCAGCCCTATCCAGAACAGACAATGAGCCTATCTCCCAGACTCGGGAACCACTCACTCTGAGGGGTTCTATCTTGCCAGGATTCAGCCTCAGTTTATTGGCCCTCATCCAGATCATCACTGAGTTCAGGCACTGATCCAGGACCTGCACAGCCTCTCCTGATTCAGCTGTCATAGGGAGATAGAGCTGTGTGTCATCAGAGTACTGATGGCACTTGGCTTCAAATCCCCTAATGACTGCTCCCAGCATGCATAGTGCAATTGCCACGGGTCCGAGGAATAGTCACACAATATTACTTTCTGAAATCGACCCTGCAGGTACAACCAGAACCACCGTAACATGGTGCCTCCAATGCCCAACCCATGGAGTTGATCCAGGAGGATACCATGGTCAATGGTGTTGAAGGCCGCTGAAAGATTGAGTAGAATTAACAGGGTCACACTCCCCCTCTCCCTCTCCCAATAAAGGTCATCCATCAGGATAACCAAGGTTGATTCAGTCTCATAGCCAGGTCGAAACCCAGACAGAAATGGGTCTAGATAATCAGTATCCTACAAGAATGCCTGCAGTTGCTTTGCCACAACCCTCTCAAGAACCTTCCCTAAGAAAGGGGTATAACTGGGCGGTAGTTGTCAAATAGCGTTAGGTCCAGAGTGGGTTTTTTCAGGAGTGGTTGCACTACTGCCTCCTTTAGGACAGCAGGAACCACTCCTTCATGCAGAGATGCGTTTACCACTCCCTGGACCCACCAGGGGGAAAAACTGGGGAAAGTTGCGCACTTTTAAAAATGTGCATTTTTCCTGAGGGGGGGGAGACGTTCGTGTTTGGGAATGCAAACAAGGCAAAACAAGCTTTGACTTTGAGGAAGAATTCAGAGAACCTCGATGAACTTGAACATTGCATAATAGTCACTCATTCCTACTTATAGCCATGAAGGAAGCAAAGCTGAAAGGCACTAGGTTCTCAATTCCTGAATACGTACGTGTAGTCAGTCAGCACCTGATGAAGATCAACAAAACTGGATGCCTGTAGCTTTGTTTTCTTTGTCAATGTGTTATTTCCGTAAAGATAGATGCACACCTATTCAGGAATTGAGACTTTAGTGGTTTTCAGCTTTGCTTCCTTTGTCAATATGTTATTTCTTTAGAAATTAGAACATAGTGCCTTTCATTCCAATATCACATGTGTGCATTGCAATTGTTGGATTTTTTTTGGCAGGGTTTATTGTTCATTAACCTCCAGGCATTGTATATTTGGATTTTATCCCATGTGCAATACATATGTATGCACTCTGTAATAAAATGTACATAAGACTTTTCTATTCATATTGGAGTTCAGTGGTTTAATTATAGTAGCTGTGTGCCCACCACAAGGTAAACATGCCATTGGAAGGAACCTGAAATCCAACTTGAAGTTGTCCTACATTTTCACAAGTCACAAAAAAAACCTACGTACAATCAAACTAAGCCTGCAAATACTCTCAAACTTGCCATTCTCAGCTCAGCAGGGTGCCTCGACTTGGAACAGTAAGCAACAAGCACAGCAGGCATATAGTGGGATGACTCCAACAAATGGTGGCCCCAAGGACTGAATTGGCAGGTTAGGACTGAAGGGCACCTGTGTAAGGAGGTTAGAAATGGAATAGCAGAAAAGCTCCAGGCCAAGGCAGAGAGATATTAGCACAGCTCTCTTTGGTGTGCTGGAGAAAATGCACAGCATGCGACTTCAACAATAGATTTGCCTCAGGTCCTTCAACTGTGACACTTCTCTTTTACTGCTGAGCAATAATTCTAACCCAATTTCAACATGTATGTATTGATACTTATTGAAATGTATTTATTGTCTTTTAGGGCACAGCCCTCATAAAGTGGCATTTATATGAATCTAAAAGCCAAATTCAAAAACAATCATCTGACAGAAAAACAACAACAAGAAAAAGTTATTTAAAAGCATAGGCCAGTTAAAATATATATAAAACAGCAGCAAAATAAAAAAAATAAACATTTCAAACTCCACTGATTTTAGACTGGTAGCAAGTAAATACTCAAGAAAATTGCCCCCCTCCAAATAAATAAATGATTTTTTAAAAAAAGTATCTTTAACATTTACAAGGTTGAGGACATATATATTGACATAGCTTGGGGGCCACCACTGAGAAAGTCCTGTCTAACACAGATAGATGTGTGTGTGCAAAGGCAGTCCATCAATTGCATCTATGGAGTATTTTCTTTTGATACAAGCCCAGAATGGCCTCGAAACATATGCCAGCAAACCTAAGAAATAACATGGGCAACTACTATACTCAAGGCAGCTACACTTGCAGGGGAGACCAGCGGAGGGGGGAGGGGAGGAAACAAAATGGGGCTCAAGTGTGGAGCTGTCAGTGCTGAAATAGAGAAAAAGGGGGGAGTCATGGGATTGATAAAGAGGCAGCAGTGGAAGGAAAGCGTTAGTGAGATGTAGTGGTTAGTTGAGCTGGGACTCAGGCAATCCAGGTTCTAGTCCCCATTTGACAATGAAGCTCACTGGGTGACTTTGGGCCAATCACTGACTCTCAGCCTAACCTACCTCACAGGGTTGTTGTGAGGATAAAAAGGAGAATCAGGTGTTTCCCCTTTTCACTGCTTTTGTTCATCTCTGTGATAGTGAAGTTCTGACTATGTAAGTTTCCTTGGGTTCCTTGCAAAAGGAAAAAAGGTGGGATATTAATGTATTCATAAATATACATTTAAAAGGCAATAGGAATATTGCTATTCAGAGGTGTAGGGAAAGATGGACAAGATGAAGGAAATGGCTCCAAGCACAGGTGCAGTGGAAGAAGCTATAGGGCAGTGGATATGGGAGATATCTGAGGTAAGATGTAGATGAGTCTGTGAGAAGATCTGATGTGATGTTGATGCTCAAAAACATCCCGGGATTGGGTAGGAGTAGGGCAGAGAACGAAATCCTGTCAGAGAAACCTATTGGCAAGGAGTGACCTTAGATTTCTGGCTTCATGTGCACCTTGGTGGAATTTTCTTTCAAACTCAAAATATTCCGTGTTCATATCAACTGGGCTAGAATTTCTCCATCCAGGAACATACTTTGGAGAAATTTGTGTGTGTGTGTGTGTGTGTGTTGATATAGCAGAACCTTGGTGGGAAGAGGATGTACGGATAAGCAAAATCCTGCCTCTGTGTTTCAGCAGCTATTTCTACCTTCCTGCCCAGCGACACTGCATGTTTGAGACACTTATCCACAAAGTGGATATCCAATTTTCATAAGGCAGATCTAAACAATTGTTGAGCACTGCATGCAAATTATTATCTGTAATCGGGATAATTGCATATTATGTCCCCTGCTCAAAGACACAGATATCTCTCCAAGCATTATAATGCAAATCTGTATAACTGTTGTGCATGGGTTGTCGAATTGGCTTAACTGAGTATCATTTTTAGTTCATCATGGCTACCTTGGGGTTTACAGAATCCAGTGGTTCTTTGGACCTAGCCATTATGTTCCGAGCACCGAGCTGATGTTATTTGTTTCATAGACACTGTTCAGGACTCTGGACACAATGGAAAATATGCACTTAATGTATCAAGAAGAGAAAATCCTGTATGTTTGTGGTACCCGTAAGGGTGTGTGTCCCCCCCGCCCCAGTTTGAACTGAAGACATGGAGAGTGTAGCTGGCCTGTAGCTATGTGCTCTCTCATCTTTGCATTTCATTCTTAAAATCCATTTTTCTTCGGCATAGGCAAAGTGCTGAACTGTGATAGGGAATCTCAATGTGAAATCATTTTATCACTCACTCTTTCTCTCTCTCACACACACACACAGACGTTCATTTTCTGAGATACTGAAAAGCCAAAACAAAAAACAACACACAGTCAAAAACCAGCATGATATATTCTTCCTCTCTCTTCCTCTTGCTTTTATTTCTCTCTTTCTCTATCCATCTCTAGCTCTCTCTTTCCCTGGATTGCTCTGAAGGAACCTGATGTTCCAGCCCTGCTGTAGAAAGTCAGAACGGTGTGACTTTCAACAGCACCATAAGACAAGCATGTTTTTGGAGAAAAGCTATTCACAAGATACAGAAGAGAGTTTGGTGCCAGCAGACTTGTGTTGGGATGATACATTTTGGAAGTTTCCCCTTTTCACTGCTTTTGTTCATCTCTGTGATAGTGAAGTTCTGACTCAAGAGGGCATTTCCCTCTCCCCCTTCCCCTCTAAAATCAGGCAGCTGCAGTCAGAGAAGTTTGAAACAGGTTCAGTGCTACTTGGCCCCATGATGTTACTTTTATCCCCACTAATGAGAGAGGCCACTATGTCAAGCGCCTCTCTATGGAGTCACAGAAAGAACAAAACCTTGACTAGCTAGGAGCCTCTATTTTCATGTAGCTCTGTACCTGCTGGACACAGGAAAATAAGAATGGCTTTGCTGGATCAGGTTAAAAATCTACATGGTCCAGCCGTGTGACTTCAGCAGTGACTAGACAAAGAAGTCCAGGAAACTTATGGGCTGGGCGTGATGATGAAGAATGTTATCCCTTGTTGTTTGTTCATCTCCAGCATTTGAAGTACACTGCATCTGAATATGGAAGTCCCATTTTAGATGTCACAGATAATAGTGGAAAGACCATGCCCTATCCAATTTCATGTACAAAAGCTGACCACTGTCAGTTGAATCTTACTTCGACACCGGCGGTGGGCCAGTGTCTCCCACTGCACCTGAGGGCAGCAGGCTAGCTTAGGGGATGCGAGGTAGGCCGTATGGCTCACATAACTCTGTCTTTCAACATCTTGCCACCACTCCCCACACCCAGCATCTGCCGCCTGTGGCGGCCGCCTCATTCTGCCTAATGGTAGGGCTGGCCCTGACAAAGACATACCTGAATCTCTGTGCATTCCCCTGTCAAATGGTTAGTTAGATCTGGATCCTCCAGAATGAGGGGAGGCAGTGTTCCTGGTAGGTAGCAAACAGGATCAGAAGACAGAAGGTTCTGAGGAGCAGTGTTTCCCATGAATAAGCTAGTTGCACTTTTAGTGAGAACCATTGTGGTGCTTTCTGCTGATCAAGGTTGCTCTTCAAGGTCATCCCTTTTATAGAAAGCCAAGGCCTGGCTCAGTGGGTGATCTAAGAAGGACTGAAGTCCTACATCCTCCTTAGCCAGTCCCCATGACCCAGCCAAACTCTTCATAATGAGAGAAGCTCTCATCTCCTAATATGATTGATGTGAACAAGGAACAACTGCCTGTTAGAGATTTAATAGTACAGAAGAGCAAGTGTTTATGAATCCAACCCACACACAAATCAAAGAGAAAATGAGAATATTACCATGTTTACTTGGCAAATTCAAAGCCCTGCATCACACACACAAGCTTCGTGCAAGGTCATCATTTTATACACAGGAGAAGTCATTTTCTCCCACACATTTATAGCTAATGTCTTTTCAGCTGCCTGCCTGGGGTAGATTCAGAGGGCTGGGAGTGATGTTGTAGCCACTTAGCTAAGCAAGCTCACTGCACACAGCGCCAGCATGTTTGTGGGGAGGCAAGTGCATGTAACCCCCAAACAAATGAAAGTCGTGTTTGCTCCTTAGATTTTTGAGCAGTGCATGTGTAGGCGTGTGTGTGTGTGTGTGTTGAAATGCTGCGGTTAATGATATGGTCATAGGATCCATATAACCACTTCCCCACATGATTAGGCACATCACAATGTAAGCCTTTAAGCAGCTACCTACTGGTTGTCGACTCTGCACCCCAGATGCTTGTCATACACTGGATATGGTGCCCAAGACCTTTCTAATCATGATCCATTTCCCCTCCCGAATATTTTTCTTGCCAGGTCATAGGGATGGGGGGGGAGGGAGAATTTCACACTTTTGAACCACTATGCAAACTGAAACTCAATCGTTCTTCAAAATTCACACTTCTCTGAATTTTGCCATGGAGCTCTCCAATAAAAATAATAATAATAATGCATGCATTTGGAGAAATGTGCACAAAAATGCTTATGAGTTTTCATGAACACTTTTTTTTATAAAATCCTCAAAGTTCAGGATGATCCAAACTTAAGACTGGAGAAATCTGCAGATGAGCCAAATTTAAGATAGGAAAAATGAGAAACTGGGCACAACCAAAACTGACATTTTCCTCCATTCCTAGTAAGGAGGTATGGGATGTGCAGTGCCGAAATCCCTTATATGTGTAGCCCTGTGCAGGAATTCAGCTGGCACAAGTGCAGGCAAGAAGGGTACATTCATAAGCCCCATCCAAAAAATCCTCAGGCATGTGAGCATCTCTAAAGACCTTCACACGTTTAGTGCTACGGTCTAGGGAGGTTTGTAAGTGTGTTCAACTCTGAAGTATCAAGGTTCCCCATCAGAGGGAAGTTTAAGCACATTCAGCTAAATGCACTTACAGCCCCCCTGCAGACCTTTGAGTTAACCATGTGAACACCCACAGAGGAGCCAGCTGTGCGGGCATGATTTGGGATGGGCTGATTGCAAGGAAAAAACTACAGGGTATTTTCATCCTCCAGCAACAGTTAGATGGAAAGCGATGGATATGGAGAGAGTTGATATTCTAGTGGTGTGGGATGAGCAACAGAGCAGGCTTGGCTAAATTGTGGTAGGAAGGGGAGACAGAACTGGGGAAAGATTGGATAGATCGAGGACAGAAGGTAGATCTTGGTCTACTGGTAGACCTCCAGGTGATTCATGGTAGATCAGCAAGGATTTGTGATTCCCAATTATTTAACAATAACAGGAACAAAATGATTTCCCTGTCACCCTAAATTATACGGCTGAAGTGAAGAAAATGTGGAGTATCCTGGCGTTGATTTTCATGTGGAGGGACAGTGAGTTCAATTCAGTTCTGATATGCAAACACATTCCTGGACTCACAATTCTTTAATTGTATGTCTTCTGCACCAAGCTCAGGTTGGTTAGATCTTGGGGTTCTAGAGAAAACAAAAAGCACAGCATAGATGCCACAAACCCGAAGCCGGCCCACCACAGAGATGGATGGAAAGGGGCACAATAGACAGATGATATCCAGATCAGAGTGACAGGAAGTAAATATAGGGCTAAGCTGGGAATTGTGAGGGAAGCAGCTGGAGGAGATGAACCAGAGGAAGAAGTCTGGCTCTGGCTTAGGATGAAAGAAGTAGGTTTGGCATCTGTATTTGGGGAATGATGGGCACAGCCAGGGATGGGGCATGGAAGCTCTTCTTTCCAGACTTGCTCGCAGACACATCACATATCAGATACTGAGCCCACAGTATTGGAAGAATGTCCTGCCCAACCCCTTTGAAGCCGTCACTTTTGAAGCCTTCAGTTCTGTATGACTGCGGATGATACCATCATCCTATTTTTTTAATTTATTTTAAAAAGCAGATTAAAAGTGAGACTCCCCTGCCATCTGCTGGCCAAATAAATTATTACTGTGCATCCTGTAGGATAATCGGAGTAAGGAAAATGCTGTTGGTATGATGAACATAAGCCTCTGCCACTGAATTTGAAAGAGCTCAATGGCAGAAGCACGCAGGGGGATGACACCGCAAATGCAACCTTGAAATGCATCTGCCTTTTTTAAGGTTAGAAATGCCCTCCTACTGGTGCTTGTCTTGCATTCTTCGGATACAGATACATTTGAAGTTATTCGAGCAAACCCATATTATAGAATTTACTTGGGACAATTTCCCCTAAACTTCGGTTCAGCTCCAGTAGCGAAGATGCGTGCAGAACGGGTGTGGTGGTGACAGAGACCGTCTCTTGAGCTTTTCATGGAAGCAAAGGCTTATGGGGAATTCTGGAATTTAGGGAGGGGATCGGTTTACACACACATGTGCATGTGTGCACATGTGCATGTGAAGCTGGTCATACAAAACATTCAGTGTGGGCTACACAGCCCTCCCCTAAGCATCCATCCAAATATGTCTTATATGAGCAATATGCATCACACCTGTGATTGAGGCGCAGGCAAGCACTATATACACTAATAAGGTTCTGCAGTGACCATTGGGCAATAATAATAATAATAATAATAATAATAATAATAATAATAAAAAATTTATTTATTTATTACCCACCTCTCCATCTAGATCTAGGCGGGGAACAGCAGAAAATATAAAATATATAAACTAAACAACACAACACATACTATTAAAACATCTTAAAACATCTTAAAAACATCTTAAAACATCCTACAAACATCTTAAAACTTCTTTAAAATATCTTTAAAACATCCTAAAGGCATCCTAAAATTCCACCAGATAGGCCTGCCGGAAGAGATCAGTCTTTATGGCTTTTTTAAATTCCAAAAGACTGGTAAGTTGACGAATCTCCTCCGGCAGGCCATTCCATAATCTGGGAGCAGCAGAAGAGAAGGTCCCCTGGGTAATACTTGTCAGCCTAGTTTTGGCTGACTGAAGTAGATTCTTCCCAGAGGACCTAAAGGTGTGGGGCGGATTGTATGGGAGAAGGCGATCCCGTAGATAGCCTGGACCCAAACCATGTAGGGCTTTAAAGGTAATAACCAACACTTTATACTTCGCCCGGAAACTGATTGGCAGCCAGTGGTGTGCTTTTAAAACTGGTGTGATGTGGGCACCCCTAGGTGTACCAGTAACCACCTTTGAGATTCACTGTTTGCCTTCTCATCCTAATTTTGGCAGGAAGACTTTGTTTCAGGTGCATTTTCTGGTCTCAGGTAGATGATCTACTGTATTACTTATTTATTTATTGCATTTCTATACCACCCTACAGCCAAAGCTCTCTGGGCGGTTCAAACAATTGAAACCATAAAATACAACATGAGATACAATATAAAAGTTTAAAAGTACAGTATAAAATAAAAGCAAAAAGCAAAATAAAACCTAGCAGCAGTGCAAAGATTTAAAAGACAGATTTAAAACAACAGAAACAAGAAGACTAAAATGCCTGGGAAAATAAAAAGGTCTTCACCTGATGCTAGAATTAGTACAATTTAGGTGCCAGGCGAGCTTCTCTAGGATGCTCATCCAACAACCAGGGTGCCACAACAGAGAAGGCCCTCTTCTTAGTAGCCACCCACCTCACTTCCTTTTGTGGGGGCTCCCAGAGAAGGACCGCTGAGGATGATCTTAGTGTCTGGGCAGATATATATGAGAGGAGACGATCCTTCAGGTAACCTGGCCCCAAGTCATTTAGGACTTTGAATGTTAATTCCAGCACTTTGAATTGGGCCCAGAGATGGACTGGGAGCCAGTGCAGATGGAAAAGTACTGGCATAATATGATCATGTTGGCCAGTCGCCATTAACAATCCTGCTGCCCTATTTTGGACCAGCTGAAATTTCCGGACTGTTGTCAAAGGCAGCCCCACATATATAATGTATTGCAGTAATCCAGATGAGAGGTTACCAGAGCATGGATAACTGTAGCTAGGCTAACTCTGTCCAGTTAAGGATGTAGTTGGTATTTCATCCTAAGCTGGTAAAAGGTACCACTGAGTCCACCTGTGCCTCTAGTGACAATGTTGGATCCAAGAGCACCCAAACTATGAATCTGATCCCTTAGGGGCAGTGCAACCCCCTCCAGAACAGGTTGAACTTCACTTAGCTGGGCAGACGAACTACCCACTAACAGTACCTCCATCTTGTCTGGAGTGAGCCTCAGTCTATTGGCCCTCATCCCGTATTGTTCTGGCAAATGTCTCCCTCCTGTGCAGCTGCTAGACAGAAATGCCTTTCAAGGACAGGAACTAGTTTAATTCAGGGGGGAAAAAACAGCCATTCACCAAGCAGTAAAGTACAACAGGCTGTAAATAACCATTTGATGAACAGGCCATCTGTGTTACCCTTATAATTGATGAGGAAAATATATATTACCACACTTCTTCCACCTGATCAGAAACCCAGGGGAGCAGGGCACTGGTAAAACTCTCCTCACCATTTGACAAAACAATACAGACAACTAAGACAGTCTTCTGCAACCTGGTGCCCACCAGATATTTTGGACTTCAACTCCCATCAGCCCTTGCAAGCTTAACCAGTGGGGACAGCTGATGGGAGTTGTAAGCCACAAGTTGCCTACCCCTGATATACACCTTCAGAGTCAGAAGGAAGGAAGGAAGGCCTACCTGCAACTTCTCCATCCAGCTGCTAATCTGAGTGATCTTATTTACTTAAGCAGTTGGCACTCCCCACTTTAGGATTAGCCACCAGTGTTGCTTGCTTCATGACGCTCAATACCATCAACCCCCACAGGTACCACAGGTAGAGCTTAGATCACTATTCCTTCAATACACACAATACTTAAGCCCTGCTATAGGGGAAGGGCAATCTGAACTTTGATCTCCAAGAGCTCAGAACCTCCGAGACACCCACAGCCCTGCCTGATTAAATTAATCTGTGCCAGCTTTGGGATGGTGCAGATCATCAGTTGATCTGAGAGCATGCATGTCTAGGGGCCAGGAGAGCTGTGGATCCTGCACACCCACTGGACATCTCCTGGCATGACTCCTTTTACTCCTTCTTGACATTGGGATTCCTGGGCATGTTGGGAGTTGTAGGACTTTTTTTCTGTCTAAACATGGATAGGATTGTACCCTAAATTTTTGCAGCTTCCTCTATGGAATGACCAGATCAGCAGATCTCACACTAATATGCAGATCAGAATGCAGCTATCAACTGGATTTTGCAGTTCTCCAACTGTTGCAACACAATTCTCTGCAGTTTACTTTAAACATATCAACATATGGACTTAAGGGGGGGGATTGAAAGAATATACACATTTAAATACATGTTGAAAAGCAATTACACATTCAAACATATTTGTTCTAAAAGAAACCCATACATGTATACTACTCAGAGGTCAGTCCCATGACATTCAATGAGCTTACTCTCAAGTAAGTGTGCATAAGATTGCAGCATCAAGTATGTATCAGTGTGTGTGTGTGTGTGTGTGTGTATTCTGAAATGATTTTTTTTTAAAAAAAAAATTGCAGTAATTTGCAGGTTACTGCAGAAATGGAATGGTGTATTGGGTAAAACTGCATAAGTGACATGGACCAGAAATATACAGATTCACCCATCTCTGATATTAGCCACATTCCATGTGTATGTCTCTGAAGTTAGTGGTTAAAAGAAAGGGCAATGGAAATAGTAAGAAAGGATGTAGAGTAGAACGGGATTGGAGAACCTGTTTCAGCCTGAGGGCCTAATTCAATTTTGGAGACCCTCTAGGGGACTGCATTCTGGTTGTGGGCAGAGCTGAAGGCACAGGGGTGTGACCAAAGGCAAAAGGGGTGGGGCCAAAATTCAACAACAACAAAAGAAGGATATTATAGCTTAAAGCTCTTACTGCCAGAAACTAAGCCTTATGAGAGGCAATGCAACCTCTTAGAAGTGGGGGGGGGGGAACCTGTGCAAAAGCCAAGAAACCACCTAACGATCAGTGGTTGGGGGGAAGGGGGTGAGGCCAGGGGAAGGGGGCATGGCTATCTGGGGAAACTCAGAGGGCTGGATCAGGGCCCCAGAAGGGCCAGATTTGGCCCCTGGGTCTGAGGTTCCCTATCCCTAACATAGAACAGCACTAAAAACAAAACAAAACCTTGGGTTGAGTTTGTCAAATTTGCTCTTTGCCCCATAGCGGTATCCAGTTCTCTTTTCTTTCTCAAGGTGGACATGTTTTCAGCAGTGGAACTTTGGCTATACTCCTAGTGAAGTCCACCAATTTGGACAGCTTTAAAAGGGGACTGGACAAATTCATGGAGGAGAAGGGCATCAGAGCCTACTAGTCCTGATGGCTATACGCTATCTCCAGTATCAGAGGCAGTATGCCTGTGTACACCAGTTGCTGGGGAACACGGGGGGAGGGTGCTGCTGCACGCATGTCCTGCTTGTGGGCTTCCCATTGGGGCAGCTGGTTGGCCACTGTGTGAACAGAATGCTGGACTAGATGGACCCTTGGTCTGATCCAGCCAGGCTCTTCTTATGTACTTAGGAATAAGCCGCATTGAACTTGGTGCTATCTATCTCCCAGTAAACATACAGAGGCTTGGGCTGCAAAGCTCTTCACAAAACTGTTTCTCACTCCAAGAGCCTTCAGCCACTTTCTCAAGTGATTCTTAAATTAGTTTTTGCATTTCCTGTGCTTGTAAACTGAATGGAGAAAAAAGAAGCTACATTGACTAGAATGCACATGTTGTGAATGTTGATAACTTGAGACTGAATGTGGAGGAAAGCCATTGAAAACACAAATGCACACTGGCTAGAAAAAGCATATTCAGTTTAGGAATGGCTTTTCTTTCTACTTCACATTCACAACAATCACAAGTGACACACTCAACACTAATGTCTGGTGAGTAATGTTGTACTTAGCTTATGGCTCTGCTTTGGCACCAATAAAGTTCTCACCTTGTCACACTTGTGGTGTCTGTGGAATAACTGCACAGTACTTATTGCAGTATTTATCAGCTTTTTCTATAATAACTCCATATACTAGAGAAAATAGCCTGGATTGTGATGGCACAATTATGTTGAGCTTAAAGATACAGCAGCATATGAATCTCTATGTTGAATGAATGAAAGAATTAGCCAGACAGTTTCAGTACAATCAAAAGGATGAAGCTTCCTCTTACAGTGAGCTAGATTAATACATTCTACACCCTATATTTCAACTGATTAACTCTATATTTCTGTAAACTGAATTCCTTCTTTTAATTTGAGGAGGGGATGTTTTACAACTGGGAGGATGCTATTGGACTCATGTCCTACTTGTGGGCTCCCCAGAGGCAGCTGGCTGACCACTGTGTGACCAGAATGCTGGACTAGATGCACCCTTGGTCTACACCAGTGTTCTCTAACCCAGATGTTTTTTGGCCTACAACTCCCAGCATGCCCAGCCAGCCAGCAGGGTTCTAGAAGGGTCACCCAGATGTGTGGCCACAGCCTTTCTGGTTTGTCCACAACCCAGCATTGTCTTCTTTTATCTGGCAGCAGCTCACCAGCATCTCATGCTGAGGTCTTTTGCATCACTTCCTATTGGATCCTTTTCAACTATAGATGCTGGGGATTGAACCTTGTACCTTCTGCATGCCAGCCAGGTACTCTATCACTGAACTATGGTAAAACACAGTTTGCTAGGTAAGTCACTGCCTATATTCAGTAGTGGATCCTCAGACTCACAAACAATTCTGAAATGAAGGTATCTCATAGTTCGAACCTGTTCATTTTTGTAAGGCCTCATACCTTGCTGAGCAATCACAGCACTCCGTCCTACCATCTATGAGATTTTAAATCTACTCCATCAAAATCCTGTTAACTCCAAACACAAACTCAGCAGCTTCCTTTGCAACTGTGACACTTGGTTCATTTTAGACCAGAATTTACCCAGTTTGCACTTCCCAAACTCGAATGCGGACTCGAACACAACCTGCAGCTGGAGTCCACGCATTTCCAAGCCTGCAGTGCAATCTGCGGACAAAAGCAAAGCTTGTTCGATAATGTGTACCTTTGGAAAGTACACATGAAAAAAGTTCATACTTTTGAAAACCTGCGCTAGCATGATTTCATCAATGGGATAAAGCACATACTTCTTTAAATGCACATAAAAAATGTGTACCTCTGGAAAAATGAGCACCAAAATAGCCACACATTTTTGTATGGATGGGAAAAAAAGACTCACAGTCTGATATGGACACAAGTTGGGACAAGCTCCAAGGTGGATACTGGAGAAACTTGACAAACTCGAGTTTTACTGATTTTCACATCCCCAACAAGACCAGCTGTTTGAAGCATGCCTCCTCACAGCTTCCTTCCATCATTCAAAGTCACGAGGCAACAATGGTCCCTGAATGACCAAGTCCTTCCTCCCCGCCTTGGCCTTTGCTCCGTGTCCTTCCCCCCTGCACTTCACGCCTCTTCTCCCCTGCTGCCACCGCCATTGCATCGTGCCCCCTTCCCCCTTCCCACTGCTGCCACGCTGGGTCTCTGGAGAGCCACATTGCCCAAAAAGGCAGCATCCTGTGGCAACACCCGGCTGAGGTCCCGCAAGCTCTCACGAAAGCCGCCCAGCCTTGGGGCTCTTGAAAGGTAAACAGAGAGCTGTTTGGTCTGAGGGCTGCATTGCCTTGTAGGTAACTTTCCAGGAGCCACATGCCAGAGGTGCCCCCTGCAGAACATTGGCAGGGTAGATAAAGATAAAGTGTGCATGGCCATCCCATATGCCCTTTCTCCTTCATACACACACACACACACACACACACACACACACTCATACACAATAACACACATAAATGTGCATTCATGCATGCACATATATTCACACACATTCTCTCTCTCTCTCTCCCTCTCTCTCTCACACACACACACACAGAGATGCACACACTGCAGCAATTAGACTTTTAAAAAGCCTGCCTCAATTGGGAACTTTACCCAAACCTAATAGCAGCATAGGAAAGTGATTTTCAGCAGGCAGTTTGCTGCATGCGGAGAGGGGAGGCTGAACTCTTCCCAAGCCGCAACACCCCTATTCCCCAATCCGCGGTGCAATTAAACCTTAAAAAGCCTTCCACTTGTGCCACTGGAAGGTTTTTGTTATTTTTTTCCAAACCTAATTGCTGTATGAGGGCTGGAGGTAAGAAGGAGAAGCCCCAGGCCAGTCAGGGAAGCCCCCTAGGCTGCATCTGTCTTGCAGTTTGGAGATTCCTCACCCCTGACCTAAAGTGAGGGCAGGAAACATTAATTGGCTTTATTTCATTCACATACCCTCCAACATTTAACAGATGAAAATGGGGGCACACATGTGAATTTGTAAGAGGTATGGTGAAGCAATATGAAGGTGTGATCAAGAGGGTGTGGCCAGGCAACCAAAGGGCATGGTCAAGTACAAACGTTATTAGAGGAAACACACAAAATCTTATATATTATCATTATTACATTATTACATTAAATATTATTTTATAATATTTTATAAGTGGCTTTTGTGATTATTTTTTTTACCTTACTTAAACCCTTAATTGTTGATATCTGGAGTTTTTCATGGGGGTGGGGGGTCAGTGCTTGTAGGGCAACCTCTTTCTTTTTGTTTTAAAATTGTCAGGATTGGTACAAATTCAACAGATGAAGCTTACCCACCCACCCAAACATGGAGCTTCAGAGAGAAAGGGAAGTTTCTTGCATTTCCTTCTGACACTGTACCTCACCTGTTAGAGGCACAGAGTCAGCTCTGTTAGGAAATACATTTTTTGGCAATATAAAGATAGGAATCATGGGATAAATTCCCTCATTCACCTCTCCCTCTGCACACACACACACGCATCTGTTCCTTCCCAGCTCTCTTTCTCTTCGCGAGCAGCCATTTGTGCCTAAGCAGAGCTATCTTAAAGGGTCCATGGGCAAAATTGCAGCTAAGCTAAAAGTTTTAGCATAGCTGCAATTTTGCCCATGGTCCCTTTAAATAGCTTGCAGTTGTGGGAGGCAGGGGAATTCAGGACTCTGCATAACAAAGTGAGAAGCCATGATGGCTTAAGTTTTCCATGAAGGTCCCGTCATTTTCAGGGCAGTTGGAGACTATGCATTCATTCCATTTCATTTATTACATTTCTATACAGCTCAATAGCCAAAGCTTTCTGGGTGGCTTACCTAAAGATTAAAAACCAAAAAATACAACATAATAACAGAATATAAACCTATTTACATACAAAAATATAAATCAATTTTGCATATTGTTGCATAATCAACAGTAAAAATCCTAGAACCCTTTAAAAATCTTATTGTATGCTTTCAAATGCCTGGGGATAGAGGAAAGTCTTAACCAGGGGCTGGAAAGATGACAATGTTGGTGCCAGGCAGACTTTACAGGGGAGAGAGTTTCAACTAAGAAGGCCCTCTCTCTTGTTGACATCATCAGAGGAGGCTCTTGAAAAGGAGGGCCTCAGATGAAGATGGTGATTGCTTCATGGTGACACAGTAGTCCTTTCCATGCATTCAAAGTAGGCATGTAGGCATACAATGTGGGTGGGACATGGGGTTCTGACTGTGGAGGGGATTCTAGGTTCATTTAGCCAAACATACTCAGACAGAACCCCCTTCAGAACCCCTTGGGGGATTGGAGCTGGTGGGGATGGGGACACTGGGGATGGGGATGGCATGCTTGGTCCCACACCCCCTCCACACTTGATGGCCACATGTAAATATTTCAGCACATGCATGAGCAGGGCTTATGGGATAATGTGAGGTCATCATAAAGCCAATCAGAGTGCCAGCAATGCTTCCTGCCTTCACTCTTGGGATTGCGGGAGGAAATGGTGTCCACCAGTCACCTGGACTCCTGGGAGTGCCATCACCATTCCCTTTTGTGCCCCACCAAATAGCCAAAAAGCCACTCTGAACTCTGCAGCATGCAAATGTGGTGAGTGGTGAAGTTGGGGAGGCATTTCAATCCAGCACTAACAATAAGGTGCTATTCCATTCTCCATGCCAGTTTTCAAGAATGCACAATGCAAGGGAGAGCCACCTGATGGCCCACAGTCTGTGTCTGGACAGACACAGACCACCACAACCTTCTTCAGCCACATTGTAGTCTGGGCCAAACATTCCACATTGTCATGCCTTCTCTCAGCCACCTGTGCCATTGATGAGGCCTTTGGTGCAATCTTCCATTCACCATCCTCAGGGTTGGCATCAAGGGTAGGCATGGTCAGGCCCCTGCCAAAGACCCACACCCCAGCTGAGGCCCACTGGCAAGAGCTCCCTGGATATGCTCCACCTCTTCACCATCGCAGCCAGCTTGTTCACCTGCCTCTTGCTCTGACCCAGACAATGGTGGTGGTGAGAAGGAACAGCAGTAGATGTCACTGCCTACCTGTCAGGCAAGGAAGTGGTAGCAATGATGACAAAGAGGAGGAGGAGCAATAGCAGCTGGTGATAATGGCAGTGAACAGGTAGACTCACTGAGGATCCCACAGAAGATATCTTGCCCAAGGGCCCTCAAGAACCTGGAGCCAGCACGTACCACCCTAGAGAGAAGCACCATTTCATGGTGCATCCAGAAAAAGAGAAGAGACTAAACATCAGTGAGCTCTGTCTTGGGGAAATTTAAAACACCCGGTCTCCAAAGTGCCTGGGTATATTATATCCCTGCAGCCTCCATAGGCCCTCCAGAAGCAGCAGAAACATCCAGAGCATGGGGAAGAGACTAAAGATTGCCCCCTTGTCTTTGCTGGAGCCTTAAGAACTGTACCAGAATGAGAGAGTGGGGCTTGGGAGAGATTGGTGGCTGCAGGTTGTAAGAAGCGTGGTTTCTATTTCCTGCATTGGGCATTTCTGGGGGAAGTGGTTGTTGTTGGTGTCTTTCTTAATGCCTTTGGCTTATGCATTACCGATTAATATAAATTGATATTGTGTTTTAATGGTTGATATTTCCTATTTTGTAATTAATTTAAAATGTTCTATTAGTATTAGTGAAATGAGTTGTATGGCTTGTTATGCTAATTGCTGTATGATTGCAACTGATGTATTGATATGCATTCTTGTTTTCGTATTGCTCTTCTTGTGTTGTGAGCCACTCTGAGCACATTGTGTGGAAAGGCGGCAAACAAATTAAAAATGATGATGAGGGTGATATGCTGCTTTTAAATCAGCCGCTGCTGTTCCCCTGGGTGCAGGATGCTGCTGGTTCAAAAGCAGTGGGTGAGATGCTGCTGCTTCTCTCAGAGAGTAAGCAACCCCTTTTGACTGGGACTGGGAGATCATCCCAGGGGCCTTTGTGATATCACAGGTGATGCATAACAGCTGCATACTAGTAGAGGCACAAAACTAGGATCCTCTCTCCTACTAGACTGTTGGGTAGACAAGAAGGTGGAATGGAGAGGATGGCAACAGAGGTGGTGTTAGGGGTGGCCCACTAGGGCTGGAGCCCCAAATCTTACATTTGGAGCCCCAGATCTCTGGGAGGCCATCTGCCCCACCACTCTGCTGTCCATGGGCACTTGCTGAAATGAAGGTGCAGGGGCCCTGATGATCTCTGTTGCATCCGATCCACCCTGGATTAACTAGGTTTTTGCCCACATGACTTTCCCCTCCTGCTCCCCCACCCCACCCTGTGAATCTCTCTGCCTGAGTTTTTTCCTGAAATCAAATGCCCTCCTCTCCCCTGTCCATACATCCCTTTTTACAATTAGGGGTGTCCTTAGGAGACAGGGTCCTTTAAAGACACACACTTAGAGAGATTTTAGAGCATATGTAAATTAGCATATGCTAATTTCTGCATTATTATTTTTTTGGTCCTGTGGGCCTGAGCTCCAGATATTTTTGGTACCTAGCACCACCCCTGGATGGTAATGAGGTAGATCAGCTTGTCCCTGCATCCTCTCCTACTGAGCTGTCATACACCTCAAAGATATAGGGTTTTTAAAAAATAATCATTCATATCACCTTTTTGAAAAGCCATGTTCATAGAATATTTTGAAAAGCCATGTTCATACAATCATAGAATAGTAGAGTTGGAAGGGGGCTATATAAGGCCCCTGAGTCCAATCCCCTGCTCAATGCAAGAATCCAAGTCAAAGCATCCCTGACAGATGGCTGTCCAGCTGCACCTTGAATGCCTCCCAAGTGGGAGAGCCCACCACCTCCCTAGGTAGTTGGTTCCATTGGTGTATTGCTCTAACAGTCAGGAATTTTTTCCTGACGTCCAGGCAGAATCTGGCTTCCTATAACTTGAGCCCATTATTCCATGTCCTGCAATCTGGGATGATCGAGAAGAGATCCTGGCCCTCCTCTGTGTGACAACCTTTCAAGTACTTGAAGAGTGCTATCGTATCTGCCCTCAGTCTTCTCTTCTGAAGGCTAAACATATCCAGTTCTTTCAGTCTCTCCTCATAGGGCTTTGTTTCCAGTCCCCTGATCATCTTTGTTAGATTATGTATTTGTAGAGATCAAGCAGTGGAGGATACAGTTCATTATGTCCTACACTGCAAACTATATGAGAACCCTAGGAAAAGATACTTAGACAGGTATTTGGATCCAATTATTCATTGTACAGACCTGGATAAAATTTGTTACCTCTTTACAGCTACAGCCAAATCTATCTCGCTGAATCTAGCCCTTTTTGCAGTGAAAGCGGCGAATATCAGGAAAGCCTTGGTGAATATAGAGGATAGTATATAAGGCGATCCATCAGAATGTTGTAATATATCCTTATAAGGCATTGTACTGTTGTTTTTGTTGTATTTGATATTGTATTTGATATTGTATTTGATATTGTAAATGGCTAAAACCCAAGTTGGGTTGCCATAATAATAAATATATATATAAGATCATCTTTGTTGCCCTCCTCAGACCCTTTCCAGTTTGTCTACATCCATCTTAAAGTGTGGTGCCCAGAACTGGACACAATACTCAAGATGGGGCCGAACCAGTGCTGAGAAGAGGGGAATTAGTACTTCATGCAATTTGGAAGCTATACTTCTATTAATGCAGTCCAAAATAGCATTTGCCTTTTTTGCAGCCACATCACATTGCTGGCTCATATTCAGCTTGTGATCTACAACAATACCAAGATCCTTCTCTTTTGTAGTATTGTTGAGCCAAGTGTCCCACATTCTGTAACTCTGCATTTGGTTTCCTTTCCCTAGGTGCAGCACTTGGCGTTTATCCCTATGAAATTTCATTCTGTTATTTTCAGCCCAGTGCTCCAGACTATCGAGATCACTTTGAATTTTGTTTCTGTCTTCCTGAGTATTAGCTGTTCCACTCAATTTTGTGTCATCTGCAAATTTTATAAGCATTCCCTGCGCCTCCTCATCCAAGCCATTAATAAAAATGTTGAAGAGCACTGGGCCCAGGACCGAGCCCTGCAGTACCCCACTCGTTACCTCTCCCCAGTTTGAGAAGGAACCATTGATAAGCACTCTTTGAGTCCGATTCTGTAGCCAACTGTGAATCCACCTGATAGTTGTTCCATCTAGCCCACTTTTAGCTAGCTTGCTAATCAGGATATCATGAGGCACTTTGTTGAAAGCTTTGCTGAAGTCAAGATATATTATGTCCACAGCATTCCCACAAAGGAGGTTACCCAACCAAGAAATGAGATCAGATTGGTCTGGCAGGATTTGTTCTTGACAAATCCATGCTGGCTTCTAGTAATCACTGCATTGTTTTCAAGGTGTTTGCAGACTGACTTCTTTATAATCTGCTCCAGAATTTTCCCAGGGATTGATGTCAGACTGACTGGGCTGTAGTTCCCAGCAGGTTCTTCCTTCTTGCCCTTTTTGAAGATAGGAACAACATTAACCCTCCTTCAGTCATCTGACACTTCACCTGTCTTCCATGATTTCTCAAAAATAATAGACAGCGGTTCTGAGAGTTCTTCTGCCAGTTCCTTTATTACTCAAGGATGTAGTTCCTCGGGCCCTGTAGATCTGAACTTGTTCAAAGTAGCCAGGTGTTCCTTGACCATTTGCCTTTCAATCTCAAGCTGCAATCCTGCCACCTCAGCTTGTACTTCAGGTTTGCCGGGGGAACATAGACCCTCTATATATGTTGTGCTGTATATGTTGTTCTGGGGGAAATGATTTGAGTGTTCTTTTGTTATGTACACAAAGACAAAGGCAACAGGAGGATGGCATAGCACAGAGAGCAAAGCGGGGTGCGGTGGAGTAGAGTGACCACGTATGCCCTGCCCAAAAAGAGGAAATGCATCACCCAAAAAGAGGGCACCATTTTGCATAACATTTGCATATGCAAATATATATATATATATATATATATATATATATATGTATAGGTACAAATTTAGAGATAATAATTAGAATTTAAATAGAAATACAGTACATCTCACCATAATAAAAAAAGACTGACCAGGTGACCTGTGTGCCTGCTCAGTCTGCTGTCCAGGTGCCAACTGTTGACGGGCAACTTCAAGATTCCTGCTGCTCTCCTCCTTATGGTTTCTTATCTCTAAACTGGACTTGAGCTGGGAAGCCCATCAATTAGAGGACATCACCAAATGAAGGCCTGTACTTTGCCAGCTCTCCAACTTAGAGAACTCTCCTCTGAAAAGTAAGCCACCCTAGGGAGTAGAGGGAGACCACAACCCCGTGGCCAAATCCCAGAAGTAATGCAAGATTTGTCTCCGTGCATTTGTTGTTTCCAGTCTGGAGCAATTTCAACACAGTAAGTAACTGGCTTTGCTCATTCTTGCACAGGCAATTTGCATATCAAATTTACATTCATTGAATTGAATGTCCAATAAGCTTTCCAATCCTCAGAACCCATGTCTCTTATAAAGGTCTCTTTACAGAAGTTTCAGCTGAGTTTGGCTGCAAGGAGATAGACAACCCAGCAGAGGGAGTGCGGACATTAGGGCTGGAATTAAAAGGAGCAGAGTGAGAGCCCAGTTTTGTTTGAGCCCAGGCAACAAGGAGCTTGTTTAATAGCTCAGCGTTTTGATCTGAAAAGGTGGGATCAGCACACCTGGATGCTTAACTAATCACAGGGGATCCTGCTGAACGATGTGGTACACAGAGATGAGATACAATCCATGCCAGAGAGTTTGCTATATTGGTAAAACCAGGTTCTATACTGCTATTTGAACAGACTCAGGCTGAGCACAAAAATGCATGTATTTCTCAGAAAAATGTCGGTACTAAAACCAGAGAGGGAAAGACAATTCCACTGGGAATGTCTACACCTTCAGCTCCATCTATATGAATGGGTGCTGTGTGAAAGCATTTTGATGTAGCTCACTAAAACTGATGTAGCAGAAGACAGAACGCACAATTTAAGAATAACACCAGGCAAATCACTCTTTAGAGTGCTCAAAGTCCTTCACATACATTATCTTGATGTAATCCTTACAACAGCCCTGTAAAGTCAGCCAGTATTATCTTCCTCAAAAAAAAAATTGCAAATGTGTGTCAGGCTGAGGCCCAGAGACGGTGCCTTAGCTGAGGATACCTAGTGAGTTCATGGCAGAGGCAAGATTCAATCCAGGGACTTTCTGATTTATTCTGAAGCTGCTCAGCCACAACACAACACCAAAGTAGAGTATAGAACCATTTGTCTTCTCCAAATCACACCCCTAAGCTTGCAACACACACACACACACACACCAGGAATCCAAATGTGTGTTTACCCTATGGATGTATGAGAAATTTGTGTCAGTTTGTTTTTGATCAAACTGATCAAAAACCCAGTTCATACCTTCTGGACTGAACAAAGACTCAAATACAATCTGTAGTTGAAGTCCGTATATTTCTGAGTTTGCAACATGATTCGCAGACAAAAGAAATGTGTTTGACAGCAGGGGTTCATTTTAAAAATGCACGTGAAAAAAATTGTACTTTTGGAAAATGCAGACAAACACACTTTAATCAATGGGAGAAGAATGCATACATTTCAAAGATGTGCACAATTTATGCATACATTTGGAAAAATACACACGAAAATATGGACAGATTTTTATGTGGAAAGAAAAAAAAGCTTGCAATCTAATACAAACTCGAATCAGAACAAGATTTGAGATGGAATTCAGAGAACTTCAGTGAGCTTGGGTTTTGCTGATTCACAGATCCCTAGTTTACCCTTGCAAAGCTGTATTTGGAAACTCCCAGCCAGAAAAGTGGCTTAAAGAAATCATGCTGGCTCAGCTTGTCTGAGTGTGGAAAGCTAAACAGGGTCAGGCCTGGTTATTACTTGGATGGGAGACCCCTCCTCTAGTTTCCTGCATTGAGCAGGGGGTTGGACTCGATGGCCTTGTAGGCCCCTTCCTACTCTATGATCTATGAAATAGGGAGCAATCTGGTTCAGCACACACATGAAATATCTAGTAGTGTCCTTAAGGTTGGTGAGACCTAGATTCAGTGTCTACCACCTCTCATCCATGAAACAAATCTATGGCGTAACCACACTTGGAATTCTGTGACAGTTCTGGTCACCATACCTCAAAAAGGATATGGTAGAGCTGGAAAAGGTGCACAAAGTGGTAACCAAAATGATCAAGAGTCACTGGAGCAAGGGCCCTATGAGGAAAGGTTACAATGTTTGGAGCTTTTTAGATTAGAAAAAAAAGGTGAATGGGGGGGGCATGTTAGAGGTATATCAAATTATGTATGATGTGGAGAATGTGGATAGGAATACCCCCTCTCTCATAATGCTAGAACCCAGGGTCATCCAATAAAGCTGAATGGTGTTAGATTCAGGAGATATAAAAGGAAGCATTTTTTTTCACATAGCACATACTTAAAATATGCATTTCACTCACACAAGATGTAGTGATGGATGGCCACCAACTTGGGTGGCTTTAAAGGGGGATTAGATAAATTAAAGGAGGAGAACGTTATCAGTCGCTACTAGTATGATGGCTATACATTACCTCCAGCCAGTATCAGAGGCAGTATGCTTCTGTATACCTCTTGCTGGAAAACACGAATGGGAGGGTGCTTCTGCTAGTGGGCTTCCCATAGGCATCTGGTTGTCCACTGTGTGAACAGGATGCTGGACTAGATAGGCTTTTAGTCTGATCCAGCATGGCTCTTCTTATGTTCACATATTCTAAACTTAGTAGATTGCCTAGAAGTCACTATCTCTCAGCCTAACCAACTTTCATTTTGTTCCTCCATCTCTTACTACCCACCGATGCTCCAAACCCTTCTGCTCCCTTAAAGCTCCATCCTCTCTTGACCCCACCCCCCATGCCAGGGTCACCCTCCCAGCAAACCTACCCAGTATTTATTTATTTATTTATTATATTTATCAATCGCCCATCTGGCCGGTCACCCGGCCACCCTGGGCGATGTACAATTAAAATACAGTAAGACACAATAAAATATAATAATTAAAACAATATAAAAAATTCTCATTAAAAACCTAACCCACCCCATATTCCCGCCTGAACAGCCATGTTTTTAATGCACGGCGGAAGCTCATCACGGAGGGGGCATTGCGAAGGTCACCAGGGAGGGAGTTCCATAATGTGGGGGCCGCCACAGAGAAGGCGGCCCCCACATTATGTACCTCTTCTCACCTCTTCTCTTCTGTACCTCTTCTCACTCTCCCTTCAAGCATCTCTTCAAAACCAGCCACTTTCATGATCCAATCCCCTAGTCCTCACCCCAAATGAGGGGTGGTGCTAGGTACCAAAAAGATCCATGGCTCAGGCCCACAGGCCAAAAAAGAAGAAGCAGAAATTTGCATATGCTAATTTACATACGCTCTAAAGTCTCTCTTTGTGTTTGTCTTTAAAGGACCCTGTTTCCTAAGGACACCCTTATTTGTAAAAAGAGATGTATGGACAGGGGAGGGGAAGGCATTTGAGTTCAGAAAAACAATCTCAGGCAGAAAGATTCAAGGTGGGGGGCAGCAGCAGGTGAAGCAGTTGTGGGCAAAAAGCCAGCTAATCCAGGGGGATCAGATGCAACAGAGATTATCAGGTGCCCTGTACCTTTATTTCAGCAAGTGCCCATGGACAGCAAGGTGGTGGGGCAGATGGCCTCCCAGAGATTCGGGGCTCCAAATGAAAGATTCAGGGCTCTAGCCCTTGTGGGCCACCCCCTAACACCACCTCTGCCCCAAACGAGAACAAAGCCTAAACACCTGTAACAGTATTTGCATCAGCAATCATATTCATCCCATGTTACCCTTCATCTGTCTTGTTCCTCCTGTCAAAATTTGACTATAAGCTTCTTGGGGTGGAGACCTATCTCACTGACTTTTTTTTTTTTGCTCTGTAAAGCGACCTGTACAATCATTATATAGAAATCAATAAATAATACTAAGGGCTGTTGTGAGGAAAAAGTGGGAGAAGCCATCTGTGCTATTTCTGTGCCAGACAATTCCATCAAACTCTAATGTGACCAGGAAACAACCTGGGACACCTTTCAGAGAAGGCAAAACATGTCCTACTATACCCTAGACATGGGACAGCCAGCAGATTTAGCTCCCATCCCAATGATGCCCCTGAGTATACCCCTTTCCATACAAGCTTAATTGCTGCATGGAGGCAAGCGGGAGGCTGCAGGCCCGATGCAGAGGCCCTGCCAGCCACATCCATAAAGTAAGCCAGTATTATTTTCTCCCAAATTACAGCAGTGGGGAGGGACCGAGGCTGAGAAAGTGTGGCTTGCCTAAGGCCACCTAATGAGTTCATGGTAGAGGCGAGATTTCAGCCTCATTCATAGCTCTACACCAGTGTTCTCCAACCTTGGGTCCCCAGATGTTTTTGGCCTACAACTCCCAGCATGCCCCAGCCACCTATGGAGAGCAGTAAAGCATGGGGGGGGATGGAACCCCAGCCAGATCCCATCCTAACAAAGAGGAACAGAAAGCAAAACCTATGAGCCACGCCCGTCTCCACTGCTGCGAGGCTGCTCTTCGGTGTGGGGTCCTGTTGCTGGCAAGGGTGAGCTTCAAGAGAGAGAGAGAGAGCTTCCATATTGGTAGCAAGCACTCTTATACTCTTGATTCCTGTTTCTCTTATGGAGGAAGGAGGGGCTGCTCAGATGAGTCTGTAAAACTGCCTATGTGTCCTTACCTAATTCCTCATTGTTCTGCCTTTTAATTAGACATTTCTTGTTTACTAAACATTTCTTTAATTATTTCTTGATGAATTTTATTCTGTTTATTTCCTCTCTACCAACATCCTATAAATCCCATCACCTCTTAAATCATTTACACAGTCTGGAGTCTTCTCCTTCTGTGTACCTCACTTAATCTCATCAAGACAGGAACCTCCTATTAGGCCTTACTTTGCATTCTCATCTTTATCCCCTCCAGTCACCCAAACTCACACCATTCATCACGGCTCTCTTTCTCTCAGTACCAAAGGTTACTCCAGTTCACTCTCCTTCACTTTCCCACAAAGCATAGCAACTTTTCAGGCCTGGTTAGATGTTGTCTGCCTCTCCTTATGGCTAGTTTATATTCCGCCATATCCGGAGGGATGATTTAATCATTAAAAGCATCACTCGTAACAGTGTGGCTTTCTGGGTAACCCCAGAGGGCCATATTGTGACTCCAGGGTGGTCAGGTTAGGCTCCTTGGCCTGATGTTTCCCCCGCCACTCTATGCTACACCAGCTCATCGTCATCATTTTTCTTCTTCTCTCATAATACTAGAACCCTACGGGGTCATCCCATGAAGCTGATTGGTGGGAGATTTAAGACAGGTAAAAGGAAGTACTTCTTCACACAGCATGCCAAGCTATGGAATTCTCTTCCACAAGATGTAGTGATGTCCACCAATTTGGACCGCTTTAAAAGGGGATTGGACCAATTCATGGAGGAGAAGGCTATCAATCGCTACTAGTCCTGATTGGCTATATGCTACCTCCAGTATCAGAGGCAGTGTACCTATGTACTCCAGTCGCGGGGGAACATGGGCAGGGAGGGTACTGCTGTTGCACTCATGTCCTGCTTGTCAGTTTCCCATGGGCAGGTGTGAACTGAATGCCGACTAGATGGACCCTTGGTCTGATCCAGCATGGCTCGTCTTCTTATGTTCTTATATTCACCATCTTAAAAAAATAATTGAGAATCACAAGCTCCCAAAGCTTAAGTGACTTACACTGAAAAGCAGGACCAGCACCAGTGGTTGGCATCATCGGGCAAATCTTTTATCAGAACGCCCATTGCCAACTTCAGCTCTGCAGCTTCTCCCCCTTCCTGTTTCTGCCTGTTCACCTCCCTTTCTGAACTAGTGAACAGTGACAGGAGGGAGCAGAAGAAGCAGCAGCAGCCTCTGCTTGCCTCTCCATTTCCCTCTGGGCCGCTAAGCAGATGGGGCCCAGAGAAAGAGGGCTTGAGAATGAGTAGTGCTGAGGAGGAAGTGAGCCCATTCAGGGACAGGGCAGCACTGAAGGCATCTTGCTCGATGTCAAGGTTCCGCTATTGCAGGGACCCCTCAACCTGCCTTTGGAAGATATCTGCCTCTTCTCAAAGCCTCTCCCTTTCCAGGAGATCAAATCCTTTGCCTGCTTCCAGTAGCATGGGTGTAGGATTTAGACGTGGTGAATAAGTCACTCCAAACTCTCAGGGTACACAACAAACTTTACTTATTATATTAGGGTATTTACTTAATAGAGTGGTCATAATTCAAAAGCAAGTATGATAAAATAAAACAAACACTACAAGGTTCTCTAGCTTAACTTCAGACTACCTCTCTCCTCTGCAGTCAGTCTCCCTCTGCCGTCAGTCTCTCTCTCCCTCTCTCTGCTGTCTGCTGACCACACCCCACACATATATAGCCCTCCCAGGAGTGGAAGGTTATAATCAGGTGACCTTGATCAGGAGACTAATTCTTAACTTCTATTGGGTTCTAAAACTCTCAAACTCCCCCTCCCATCCTGGAGTGTTTGGGCCTTCAGGCTTCAACTAATCTAGGGAAGTGTTTGGGCCTTCAGGCTTCAACAAACTTAAGCCTGTGTAGGCCTCAATCCTTCACATCTTCCCCCCCTTCTCCTCAAGTGGAACAATTTCCCTTTTTCAGAAGAAAATTGTGAAACGTTAACCTACACAAAAAGGCAACTGTTTTTTGGTTATTTCCTAGACAAAGCATCGGCTATCACATTCTCCTTCCCAGGCACATGTTCAATGTTCATTTGAAATTCCTGCAATTTCCAAGATCATCTCTGAAGCTTGGAGTTGGTATTTTGCATTGCTTGTATCCATTGTAAGGCATGGTGATCAGTCCACAAAGTAAATCCTTGTCCAAAAACATAAGGCTTGAGCTTGTCCAGAGCCCACACTACTGCCAGACATTCCTTTTGGATCGTAGACAGGTTTCTCTCCCTGGGTAAGAGCTTCCTACTCAGGTAGGCTACTGGGTGTTTAACAGAGTCATAGTCTTGTAACAATACTGCACCTATGCCAGTCTCAGAGGCATCTGTAGCCACAATAAAGGTTTTTTCAAAGTCAGGTGCTCTTAACACAGGCTTTGAGCTTAAAATGTCCTTTAGTCTATCAAAAGCTCTTTGACATTCCTCAGTCCACACTCCACACAATTTTGTCAGGTTTACATTTCTTGGTTAAATCAGTCAAAGGTCCAGAAATTTCACCAAAATGGGGAACAAATCTCCTGTAATACCCAGCAAATCCCAAGAATGACCTGACCTGTTTATTGGTTGTAGGTATGTCCCAGGTTCTGATAGCTTCAACCTTGTCCCATAAAGGTGTGATATGACCATTTCCAACCCTGTGCCCTAAGTATACTACCTCTGGCACCTGTAAAACTACTCCACTCCTCTCATAGTGTGGCTTCATCATATTTACATGTACTACCCTGGGTCTTTTTTCAGATTTTTCTTTAACCACCACATAGGTTAAATCATCCATTTTCTCTCTGACTGTGTAGGGGCCTTCCCAAGCAGCCTTAAGCTTGTCTTTGCGCAGGGGAAGAAATATCATTACCTGATCCCCTACCTCAAATACTCTAGAGCGTGCCTTTTGATCATACCAGAACTTTTGCACCTCTTGGGCTTTGGTTACATTGGCTTGAACTAGTTTACAGAGTGTATCTAGGGTTTGTCTAAGCTTTAACACATAATCCACCACAGAGGTTTTGTTTTCTACGAGTTTACCTTCCCAGTTTTCTCTCAGGAGATCAAGAGGGCCTCTCACTCTTCTGCCATACAACAGCTCGAAAGGTGAGAATCCCGTTGATTCCTGTGGAACTTCCCTGTAGGCAAAAAGTAGGTGTTGCAGTTTGTCATCCCAGTCATTTGGGTGTGTGTTTACATAAGCCCTAATCATTCCTTTGAGTGTGGAGTTAAATCTTTCCACCATTCCATTGCATGGGGGGTGATAAGGAGTGGTTTTCAAGTGTTTTACCCCACAACACTTCCACAGACACTCCATTATCTCGGAGAGAAAATTTGACCCACGATCTGTTAAGATTTCAGATGGAAATCCAGTTCTGCAAAATATAGTTAGCAAAGCCTCAGCTACAGATGGAGCATCTATAGAGGCTAGTGCTACAGCTTCCGGGTATCTTGTGGCAAAATCTACCACTGTGAGGATGTACTTTTTTCCCTTGCGGGTGGGTTTAGTGAAAGGCCCTACAATATCCATGCCCACCCTAAAGAAAGCTTCTCCTATAATAGGCAGAGGCTGCAAAGGGGCTTTACTGTGATGCCCTGCCTTCCCCACACGCTGACAGGTTTCACAAGACCTGCAGTACTCTGCTACTTGCTTAGCAATTCCAGGCCAAAAGAAGTTTGCCATGAGCCTTTGTTTAGTCTTGTTTTTCCCCAAGTGTCCTGCGCATGGCACATCATGGGCTAGTTCTAGCAACCTTAGCCAGAATTGGTTAGGTACTACCAGTTGCTTTAGTGGTTCCCAGGTTAACTCTTGGGTTTTTGGTAACCACAGCCTATACAGCAATCCTTTCTCCCAAATGATCTGCTCCCTTCCTTCCTCAGTGAAGGGCCTCTCTTGAGGGAGAGCAACTCTTTTCAGAGGCTCCAAACTAGGATCACTGAGGACTTCCTGCTTGAATTCCTCTTAAATCAGGAAAAGGGGTCTCTAGCGCCTTCTCCTCTACAGAACCACCTGCCTCGGTTGTTTCACTGGCTTTCAGGTCTACCGGTTGCATGGAGGCTTGTTCTGTGGTTTCGGTTTGGGGAGGGTCTGGGGTTGGTTTTGGACCTTCCAGAATCTCTATGGGTTGTACCTCTAGTACCTTTTCTTTTACCCCATTAGCTTTTGCCTGGTCCTGTCTTGAAATTTCCTCCCTTTCCTTTTGCTTGTGGGTTACCACACATATTTGAGCTTCTGGTCCCATTATATCCTTTCCCACAATGATAGGAGCAAATTGGGTTGGAGGTTCCATCACCCCAACTTCATACAGACCCCTCCATCCCCTCCATTCTATGGATAACCTTGCTACTGGGACTTCAAAGGAGGGACCATTCACTCCCTGGATCTCAATAGACATTCCTGGTACCAAATCTTCAGGTGTCACCAAATCTGCTCGGATCAGAGAAACATCAGCTCCAGAATCCAACATTGTCATAATGGTCTTATCCTTTACATAAACAGGTTCTTTAAACTGATTATTAACCTGCTATTAAAATGGGTGGATGAAGCAAAAGCTGACAACAGGGAAAAGGTGCTAGAGCTTATGGCTCTGGATCAGTTTTATTTTTGGTTGCCCAGAGAAATAAAACTGAAGGTTAAGGATAAAGATCCTGAAACGGTAAACCAAGCTGCAGAAATGGCTGACAAACTGATTGAAAACCGGGAAGGGTTAGGCCCCAGGAATGAGTCTGAGAAGAAGGGGGGGAAATGGGAAGCCCCAAGTAAAAAGGAGTTCAAAAAACCTCTTCCCTGTTGGTGATCACAAAACCACAATTATAAGGTTTTTTTTATGCTTGCTACACCTTGTGGCTTGGTTTGTTCGGGTTTAGGACTACCTAGGTTAGCTGGTGTTATTGCTTGTAACTTGGGGCAGCTATTCTTGATGTGGCCTGTCTGACCACACGAATAGCAGGCACGGTCTCTGGGGTGAGAAGGATCAAAAGGAGTTTTTTTTAACTCCTTTTTACTTGGGGCTTCCCATTTCCCCCCCTTCTTCTCAGACTCATTCCTGGGGCCTAACCCTTCCCGGTTTTCAATCAGTTTGTCAGCCATTTCTGCAGCTTGGTTTACCGTTTCAGGATCTTTATCCTTAACCTTCAGTTTTATTTCTCTGGGCAACCAAAAATAAAACTGATCCAGAGCCATAAGCTCTAGCACCTTTTCCCTGTTGTCAGCTTTTGCTTCATCCACCCATTTTAATAGCAGGTTTTTTAGTTTTGTTGCAAACTCTACCATAGATTTACCAGGTTGAGGTGTTAACCCTCTAAACTTTTTCCTAAAGTGCTCAGGGCCTAACCTGAACCTTTTAAACACCGTTTCTTTGAATTGAGCATAGGAAACAGCCTCCCCCTCTGGCATGCTATTATAAATCTCTGCCAGCTCCCCTTTGATTAAATTAGGCACAAAATTCATGTAATCACCCTCCTGCAGTCCCCACTTCTGTGCTGCCCTTTCAAAAAGTGGTCAGGAACACTTGTGGGTCTTCTCCTGGGGTGTATGCTGTGAAGTCCTTCAGGGATAACTCTGACAGGCTGCTCCTCTTTCAATTTCATCATCCTTTCCTCATGTCTGCGTTGTTCTTCCTAGGCCTGAAGTTGCTCTTTCTGGGCCTGAAGTTGCTCTTTCTGGGCCTGAAGTTTCTCCTGATGCAGCTTTTCCTCATGTCTGCATTGCTCTTCCTGGGCTTTAAGTTGCTCCTGCCGCACCTTTTCCTCGTGTCTGCGTTGTTCTTCCTGGGCCTTAAGTTGCTCCTGCTGCAGTCGAAGCCGTTCCCACTCTAACCGGGTCTCTTCTTCCTTCTGCTTTGCCACTAGCTGCAGTTCCTGTTCACGGAGCTCCCATTCTTTTGTTTGGGGTCCTGCTACACTAGGGCTAGAGGGTGCAGCTCCTCCTATTGCCGCCTGGGAGATCAGCATAACTTTCAGTTCTTCTGCTGTTTTCTCCTCCCATGGCAAATTGTCCTTTTTACACTGTTCAATCAGTGTAAATATGAAATTTGTTCATAGAGAGATATTGGCTCATTTTAATTGCCTCACTGGGTCCCTATTCCGCAGGCCTGAAGTTAAAACATACACTGCTTTTACCAGCTCTATTAGTAAAAAACCCAATTACTGTTTGGAGTGCTTAATCTCCCTGTTCAGGATCGCTCCGCTGCCACCATCTGTCAAGGTTCCACTACTGCAGGGACCCCTCGACCTGCCTTTGGAAGATATCTGCCTCTTCTCAAAGCCTTTCCCTTTCCAGGAGATCAAATCCTTTGCCTGCTTCCAGTAGCATGGGTGTAGGATTTAGATGTGGTGAATAAGTCACTCCAACAAACCAGGGTAACACAACAAACTTTACTTATTATATTAGGGTATTTACTTAATAGAGTGGTCATAATTCAAAAGCAAGTATGATAAAATAAAACAAACAAACACTACAAGGTTCTCTAGCTTAACTTCAGACTACCTCTCTCCTCTGCAATCAGTCTCTCTCTGCAGTCAGTCTCCCTCTCTCTGCTGTCTGCTGACCACACCCCACACATATATAGCCCTCCCAGGAGTGGAAGGTTATAATCAGGTGACCTTGATCAGGAGACTAATTCTTAACTTTTATTGGGTACTAAAACTCTCAAACTCCCCCTCCCATCCTGGAGTGTTTGGGCCTTCAGGCTTCAACTAATCTAGGGAAGTGTTTGGGCCTTCAGGCTTCAACAAACTTAAGCCTGTGTAGGCCTCAATCCTTCACACTCGAAGACCCCCCAAAACTGGCCCTGATGAGAAGGTAACTTGATCTGGATCAATATTGCAAAATATGTTGGAGGGGCAGTTGTCTGAAATAGGTGGGGTCGGGTGAGCATTTCGTTTTAGTGGGTTTTTGATAATAATTTACCAAAACTTGCAAAATTTCTCCATATTCAAGGATGGAAACAATTTAAGATTTATTTATTTATTTTAAATCAGATGTGGGAGAATGCAAAACTGGCAGATGTGTCCATTCATACCCAGGACTTTGAATGTTTAGCTCTTAAAAGTCTGTCTGACTGTGCATTTAGCCATGTGTATGATGCTGAATTAGGGTTGCCGCCGCCTCTTTTTTCCTGATAGGCTCCTCATCTTTAATAGCTATATGGCAGGTAGGTTCAGGAATAGCTAAACCTACTGAATTTGGCCAGTACAGATGAGTGAGAATGTTGCTTCAGTTCAGTTTTGGTAATAATTTACCGCTATTCACAATTTTTTCCCAGCATATTCAGGATGGAAAGAACTTGAGATTTAAACAAATTCAAATGTGGGAGAAAGCAAGACTGACAGATTTGTGCATCCCTAGAAATAGGTGCACTCCCCTCTCTAATTCCTGGGGAGAAAAAAAGGCCTATCAGATGGATAATTTAAAAGAGCTGTTATTCTTTTGAAATATAGAGAGTGAGAAGTAGCTGACCTCATCCTATCAAACAGATTTTGAACTTTTGTTTGATAAGACGTGCTAATTCCATCTCCGCAAGGAAATTGATTCTAAGTGTTAAACCCATTGGGTTGTGAAAATGGATTCTAGAATACTGTGGGACCATAATATTCAATCAAGCCTGGGTGGAGAAATTGTAACGATCTGGCTCCAAAACCAGATCACGAATTTATTCCTCCCCCCCCCCAACAAATATTAATCAAGAAGACAGGCAAATCCAGAAGAAGGAGGCAGGGGGAACTCCACATCTCCACAAACCCAATATGAAGCATGTGACTTTCTCACCAGCCTCCATGGGGTTTGCTGCATCCGGGCCCTAATGATTTGGAAGGGAGAATAAGTTCAAGAAATTAATCTAATGAATGATTCATTATGCACTGTTTGCCCAGCTTTTAGTTATAACCAGGAGTGAAATGATTAAATGAATGAGAAAATGGAGCTGAATCTCTGCAATATTCTTCCTGACAGCGAGATGTCTCCGGCTACCAAGCAGTTCCCATCAAGGGACCTTGAAACGTTAAAAGCAAGGTTGCCTAGAGCTACAGTGGAGGCATCCTAAGGAAGCCGGGAGGATCACCTTCATGGGGTCTCTCTCTGGACTCATTTTCCCCTTCCACTGTTGATCCTAGGGAAGCAAATATGATTGACTGCAGGCTTGTTGCTGGGATATATAGGGACATGCTATGAATATTAGTCATTCCTGCTACAGCAGCCACTCCTTGCATGTTTACTCTGACCAGACAGGCTGGAAGGCAGCTCCATAGATGCAAGATCCCTTGCTCTCCCTGGATACAAGTTATCTTATAAGTTATCTGTTCCAGAGACTCTGGGTCCCTTCACCCATAAACACAGGGGGGTGGGAGGGGACTCACCCCTTCTCCTTTCCATGCCACCACCATATTATTTGCAAGCTTGGAATGACATGGGCAGAGCCAATGGTATGGGGTCCCGTCCACCCAAATGGTGGCACCCGGGGAGAGAGGGTAATGATCAGACAAGAAAGGCCCATGCAACCAGCCCCACCCATACTGGCTCCAGCTTCCAAATGTTACCACAGCAGCATGGGAATAAGCACAGGGATCTATGCTGCATTTTTCACGGGAGTACTGTGTGGTGGGAGGGCAAGGTGTACAATCAGGATTAGAATGACCAAATGAAAGGGGGTGGGGAACCTCTTTCATCTCGACAGCTAAATTCAATTTTGGAGAAGCTTTTGGGGGTCACTTCCCAGTGGCTGGCAGGGCTGAAGGCAAAGGGGTGTGGCCAAAGGCACAAGGGGTGGGGCCAAAATACAAACAAACCCCACAAAAAACACCCCAGCATATTTTAGCTTAAGTGTGCAATCCTATGCAAGTTTAGACAGAAAAAAAGGCCTACAACTCCCAGCATGCCCCACTCCATGCTGGGAGTTGTAGGCCTTTTTTTCTGTCTAAACTTGCATAGGATTGCACCTTAAAGCTCTACTGCTAGTAACTAAGCCTTAGGTGGGGCATTTCAACCTTTTAAAATGAGGGCAAACTGTACGGAAGCTTGGAAAACACCCAACAATCGGTGGTTGAGAGAAAGGGCATGGGAACAGGGGAAGGGGGTGTGGCCCATTGGGGAACCCTGGAGGGCTGGGTTTGGCCCCCAGGTAGGCAAGATTTGGCCCCTGGCCCTGAGGTTCCCCACTCATGAAATGAAATCACTTTCAGGGCCGGCATCAGTACCCGGCATTCTCAGGAAGATATCACGGGCTGAGCACCCTGGTGAGGGCAAGGCACCACTGGTGCCTGACCTGGGTCTCATTTCCACTTTTGTTAAATAAAAAAAACATAACTTTAACTTTTTAACTTGATTTAACTTCCAGATCAATCAAAGAAAATAAAGATGGTGGCCAGAAGCTGCTTGGTGCCATGGGGAGAGTGTAGCAATGTAGAGTGGGGGCCCACTGAAGGATACTTTGTCAAGGGTCCTTCAGCCTTCATGTCAGTCCTGGCCATTTACATCCTGGGATATCTGAATATCAACTGCAGAACTCTGAGTGCAGATGGTGCCCCTTCATGGCACTGAAATGTTTTTGCACGGACATTTAGATCTGTGCTAGAAGAGTAGGGTACATATGGCACAGATACTTTGTTATAAACTTCCCATCTAGATTGGTTTGGGTCTGGCCACTACAAAGTGGACCTTTGCTAAGGATGCATCTCAGAACCTCCACTGTGACCAATTTCATTTTTCTCTTCCACTGGTGGGCAAAGCAATAGGACCCAGAAATAGGGTGGCCCCTTCTGAATGGCCAAAAAAGAGGAAATGCATCACCCAAAAAGAGGACCACAAAGGACACTGGTTTGCATAAAATGTGCATATGCTAATTTATATGTGTAGATGCAAATGTAGAAATAATTATTATAAGTTAAATAGAAATGCAGTATTTTCACCATAGCGTGGAAGAGTGTGGCTAGGTGACCTGTGTGCCTTGCTCAGTCTGCTGCTCAGGAGCTGTCGATGATGGGCAACTTCACGGCCCAGCTCTTCGTTCTGATGGTTCTTTATCTTTCAACCAGACTTGGACTGGACAGCCTTTCAAATAGCATAGCCCTTCAAAATAGAGGACAGTCCTATGGCAGCCTTCCAAATAGAGGACTGCCCCATGTAAAAGAGGACACATGGCCACACTACTTAGAAATATTATCACCATGGTGGTCTTCCTTATGATTTAACCAAAGTCTGTGAGATAAGGTGGTGGCAGGGAAAGGGTGTGAGGAATGTGCTAGGAAAAAAGATAGAAACCTTGTTGTAGCAGCCTTGGTCAAAAAGGTATTTTCTCTTCCTTTGCAAAAATCTACTATTTTCTGTGTCTTCTTTTGTTAATAATAAAGGAAGCCGCACCATCCTATTTGTGTGAAATGGATAGAATGTGAGAAGAATGCTAAATAATGGAATAATAATAAAGTTGATATAGTCATGCCAGAAAAGTTCCTAGGTTCACTTGTCTGATGCACAAGAGAAAGAAAAGCACCTTCGTTGGTTCACTGAGTTTTTCTCCAATATGTCATTTCTCTCTTACAGTTCTAATGAGTTCCATCCCTCCCTCCTGATCTCTTCATCCAGCCTGATGAAGAATTCTGGGGAACCTGAAAGCCT
This sequence comes from Shinisaurus crocodilurus, assembly GCA_021292165.1. Classification (NCBI taxonomy): domain Eukaryota; kingdom Metazoa; phylum Chordata; class Lepidosauria; order Squamata; family Shinisauridae; genus Shinisaurus; species Shinisaurus crocodilurus. The sequence goes on along the minus strand of CM037878.1, from coordinate 254,934,789 downwards.
GCTCATTATTTTGTAACATTCTGGTTGGGCCTAATAAACCCAGCTATTTTGTATTTTGGATGAAGTCATCTCTTTTTGGTCCCCCAACCCTTTCTCATAATATCATCTTATTTCCTCTTCCCAGTTTTTTGCCATTTTATAAGCTCTCAGTCTTGAGATATATGCTTTCTCCTATATAGGTTATGGGATTCTACCAGTCATCTTTATTTTCTAGAAGGCATCAGTACTAATATTCCATCTACTACATGGGTTTCTGTTCATATGGACTAGCTCATGGATCACAGTCAATTGCTGTCTTGTCCCACTTGTCACCCTGAGAGGAAGGAATTGACTCAATCTCTCTAAGAGTATCTTCAACATCAGCCTTGACCTTTGTCTAAGTGTAGCCTTCCAGAGGGGTACAGAAATTATGAAAAAGGAAACCTTAGAAATACTTTGAAAAGAGAAAAGGAAGAGCTGATAAAAAATGGCAGGATCTGCAAGAAGAACAGGAATAAAGGACAGCTTTATCAATGGCCCTCTGGAGACACCATCCATGGTAAAGAATTGGTCAAATGATAGATTAATGGATGGGGCACTCTTTGTTGTATTTGGGGGCAGGTGGGTTGAATTTCGAAACTACCAGTATTTCTCAGCTGCCAGGTGCCATGTTTCAACCCCCATCTAGAACAATACTACATCATAATGTGACATCATTCTAGAGGGGAAATGGCAGTCCCCACTGGAGGCACTGCTTTACCTCCATTGCAATACCCTATCACTTTCACAAGCAGAAGAAAAGGGGGGGAAAAACACTCTTATCCTTAGAAGAGAAGTTACATGGGGCAGGGAGGGTTTGCTAGAAATGTAGGAGCCCTTGCCAGCCTCTTCTTAACAGGAAATAATAGTGCTACAGAGTGTACAAACCTGTTGAAGATCATACAATTGCTGCTACTACTACTATACTACTACTATACTACTACTACTACTTCTACTACAATAACAACATCCATTTATATCCCACTCTTCTACTGAAAGTGCCGAGAACAGCATACAACATAATCATAAAACCATATACCATAAAAGCTTGGATTGCAAGTAACTTGGTCTGCAAGTGTTTTGCAAGACAAGCAAATTTTTAAAAATAAATTTTAACTTGATAAACAAGCGATGTCTTGCAATACAAGTACTGTAGTACGGTCAAGAAAAATGAAGACTTTACACTATCATTCTTTATTGCAGCTTAAATTAAAAATATGTGTACAAATTTCTTATGGGGAATTTCGCTTTGATATACAAGTGCTTTGGATTACAAGCACATTTCCGGAACGAATTATGCTTGCAATCCAGGGTATTAATCAGTAAAAATGCAAATACAACAAACAATTGCTAAACACAATAACCAAAAATAACTGTTAAAACAAAGCAAAACAGAAATCTAGTGGCTGAAAGAATAAAATATATCATAAATCAAGTGCCATTTTTTGGTAGAAAGATGGGGTACAAATCAAATAAAATCCATGAATATATGAAAACTCACAGTAAAACTAGATGTCTCCTCTGCTTCCCAAACTGAATGGAGAGGTGGAGGAAAATGATGACTAATCCCATCTTCCTGGCAGGAAATGATGCTACTGAGAATGATCAGCATTTTCAATAAAGGATATTCTCCCCTGTTGAACCCTCCCCACTGCTGGTTATCCCCTCCTCCTTATTAGGGTAAGATTTGGTTTGGTTTTTATTTGCAAACGATTGGCAAGAGTAAACCCCGTTATGGGCTGGACCAACATTTGGAGCATTCTGCATCTGGTTTGTAATGGGGTGAGGCTTTTTGAATAGAGGGAGTTTGTATTCTAAACTCACCCAATTCTGGGTTCCCTCTCCTGACCCTTTAAGTAGTTTAAAGTTGTTAAACAAGCTAGTATAAAGTTTTTAAACAAACAAATAAAAGTGAGCTGTAAGTGCGGGTCTTTCTTGACCATGGGTAGATTACCTGGTGCCCTCTAGATGCTTTGGACTAGAATTTCCAAAATCCCTGATGATTGGCCGTGCTGGTTGGGGCTTCTGGGAGTTGTAGTCCCAAATATCTGGAGGACACCAGGTTGGCTACACAGCCCTGTTCTAGATGGACAGCTCCTAACACTACCAGTCAAAAGACCTTGTGCAGTAATTCCATCTTTTCCAGCTTATCAGATTTTTGATTTTTATTTTTTTTAGGAAGAGAAAAGACATAAATTAATTCCATCTTTTCCAGCTTATCAGATATTTGATTTTTAATTTTTTGTAGGAAGAGAAAAGACAGAAATGGTGGGGAAACATGGGAGGGTTTACAAATGGAAGATGACATCATCTGGACCCCACCACCACCACCGATTAAATTATCTGAATGAGGCACGGCAGGCAATTGCACAATGGACCTCATCTGGAAGCACCCGAATTGGTGATTTATTTTGAGCCCCGTTCTAGTGCTCAAGAAGGGTCAAACTACACATTACGTTAATTGTGTAGCATGTACCTCAGGCTTATCTTTTTCTTTTCTTTTTACTCTAGAGTAAGTGCATATGGCCCTGATTCAGACTGGGACCACTGTGCATGAGGAGGGGGATCAAACCTCCCCCCATTTGCTTTCTGATATCCCCTCCCTGCACATGAGGGGGCTAAACGGGGGGGAAACCTCCACTGACACCTCTCTTTTTTTAACCTGGGATGGGGAGGATTTTGGGAAGCAAATATTGTGAGGGAGGTTTAATCCTCTCCTCCCAATGCATGGCGGTCCCAGTTTGAATCAGGGCTACGCACACTGACTCTACAGTATAAAAAAGATAAGCCTCAGCTGCACACTATGCAATTAACATAACATGTAGTTTGACCCTTAGACTCAGGCAAGGGAGAGAGATTGTTGCTGCCACCCGCTTCCCTCTCGAATCACACATTTTGATAATGACTCTAATGAAATGGAGCCTTGAAAAGGCAGCAGAAGATGGAAACATTTTAGGAGCTTTGTGGGATACGAGGGAGGAGGCCAGGTGCCTACACAGGGGGAGGAATCAGGGAGTGTCCAGGCATCAGCAAAAGGATGCTATTGGAATGGTGCATGTTAATGAGAGATGGCGGAGAGACACAGAGGACACAGTGCAGATTTTGAGGAGCCATCCATCACTAGCAGCTGCGCCTCCGACTCCCTGTGCCAACAGGTGATGAAGCCTCATCCATAAAACATTCCCTGGGTGTCAGTGACTGGAAGACACATTGGAGGGTTGCACTCTCCCTGCATGAGAAATATCCTCCGGGAGGAGAAAAGGCACAGCTGCCATTTTCACCCACCCGGCACAGATATTCAAAACACACCATTCTCAGAATTCGGAGCGTGTGATCGCCTAACCTTTCTTTTTTAATATATATATATATCTATCTCAGTTTTGAAGTAAATCTATACAACTGTTCGTTCTTTGAGAAGAAAAATTAAATTTAGAGTTCGTAATATCAATCCAAGCCAAAGCTTTACCCTCTGCGTCTTCATGAAGGATGCGCACGGAATCCAAAATGGAGGTTGACATTGGAGAGGGGAGGGGCTTGCTGCCCTATGTCCCGCCCTGTTGCTCCTTATGCTTGCTTCTTGTCACTCCCCCATGGATATATGGGAGCCCCACAGCCCCTTCCTGGATGGGTTCCCTGAAGCCTCCCCGCCCTGCTGCTGTGCCTGCTGTCTTCTATAATGCTGCCATGTTAATCATTCTGCACATGTGCATGTATGGTATAGGTTTTGTGGAGGTGGTGTGGAAAGGATACCTGTCCGTCTCTGACAGAAAAAGGGCTAGAGCAATGGCTGTGCTGGCTGCGGATGATGGGAGTTGCAGTCTAACACATCTGGAGGGCACCAGGTTGGGGGAAAGCCGGCCTAGAGATTACCAAGTGGGTGGGTGTGGGAAGCAGCTACGAGTGGCCTGGAGACTGAGATCCGATCCAACTCAGCCCTCATGCAGTTTGGAAGCCATCTGCAGGATCTCCATCCCAGGACAGCTCCATAGAACTTTCCTCAGTGTACAAACAACATCATCCTGAGCACACAAACCTACCTGATATACTGAGTCAGACCATTTGTCCCTCTGGCCCGGTATCTGAATGGCAGCAGCTTTCCAAAGACACATTCAGAAGCTTCTCCCAGTCCAGCGACCTGAGATCCTTTTGGGCGGAATGTGGGGAATCGAACCTGCATGTGAAGCACTGAGCTATATCACCCCACCTCCTCTTCCTGCCCTCATGTGTCCCCAAACATCCTCCCCATTTAGCTCTCCTTTTATCTTCTTGTTCCCTGATGTGTCATTCTCATTTTCATGTTCTGCCTCTAGTCATTTCCTTTTTTATTCTTGGTTCTGGGGCAAGGAGGGGGAGAAATCTTTTTTGTGATCCTTTTCCTAGCTTCAGCATTGCCTTGAACTAACTCAGAGATCAGAGTAAATTGCTGTCCCATTTCTTCTCTTGACACCCTGAGAGGAAGGCATGCAAAAACCTACATCCTTTAAAGTACAAACCCCATTTTGTTCCTTTGGGGGTCCTCACTTCTTCCTGGGCTAGTCCTCATATTTAACTCCTGCCCCCCCATCATTTTCATGAGCATGCTCTGCTTCTGGTCATTTTCCATTTTTATTCTGAGTTTGGGGGGGCAGGGAAGGGGGGGATGAACACTGTGCCCTGGCATTAGTGTATCCTGGTGCAAATAATTATGCCCCATGGGCTGTAGCTAGGCCTCTTCTTCAAGAAAAACATTTCTCCACTCTTCTCTTCCTCCCAGCAAAATTACTAGCCTCACAATAGCAGAGCATGCCTGGAGAAATAACTTAGAGGATGGAATATTCCGTAATGCAGGACCTAGGTTGCCTACACCCGCCCTTCTTTTCCAAAATCAAGGGAGGGAAAGATTGTATTAGCAATGCAAAAAAAAAAAAAAAAAGATTGTTGTATTAGATTGTATGAGGGGATTCACTCATCAAGTGTACTCCTTCCAGGCTGGGAACAGCTTGTTGGTCTTTCAAAGGGAACAAGCATTCCCCCACAGTGTTCTGGGCAATGTCTGAAACAGCATCTCACTTGACTGGGAAGGCCCAAGCTTCCCAGATGAAATGGATCCTGCCCTAGTGGGCAGATGGGCTGCAGCCATTTCAGATCTGCCGCTCCCGCAAAAGTACATTCTGGGGTGAGGAGACACAAGAAGGGATGGCTTGCACCTCCTCACCCAGAATGGTTTTGTGTGGTGTGTACATGGCTGGTGTCAAGAGTAGGCATGTTTGGGCACTTGCTGAGGGTGCACACCCCAGCAGGGGCCCAAGAACAAAACCCCTTGGAGTTACTCCTCCTCTTCTCCATTGCAACTGCTTGTTCACCTGACTCTTGCTCTGGCCCATACAATGGTGGTGGTGAGGAGGAGGAGGGAGGAGGAGGAGGAGGAGGAGGAGGAGGAGCAGGAGCTGCCACTGCAGGCATGTTCATTGGCTCTATGCCTATCAAGCAAGCAAATGATAGAAATATCAGCTAGCTAGTGACAATGGTGGTGAGAAGGTAGACTCCCTGAGGGAGTGGGGCCATTGAGGGTTCTTGCCCAAGGGCCCTCAAAAATCTGGAGCCAGCACTGTGCACATGCATGCACCCGCCCCAAAAAGAATTTGTATACCCATAACCATTCTTTGTTAAGTCAAGGACTTTTGAATATACACTTGTGATTTTAAGTCAGGCACAGGCAGACTTCAGGCCTGTGGGATTTGCTTCATTTTTCACTAGAACTCCAATATCCAGCAATCACAACCCTGGTGCAAAAGATATACACCTAACCCGTTCAGGTGCTCAAGAGAATGAATGGGGGATCAAAGTGGGTACAGAGATAGGGCCATGCACACTGGGCCCACCCCCTACAACTCTGGGTACAGCAGCCCCACTTCCCCCCACCCCAGTGCAGACCTTGCTGTGTTACGCCACCAAGGTCTGAAAGGGAGTACTCACATTTGCTTGAACATGAGAAGAACTTTCCATGTGGTCAGGAACCCTGATAAGGCATGCAGGTACAACATGGTCTTCTCCATGCTGGGAATAGCTGTGCCTATTGAATATGGCTGGTCCAGATGGGTGAGAATTCCACTCAGTTCATTTTTTGATCAGAGCGTACCAAAATTAGCAAATTTCTTAATAAACAGGAAAAGAACTTGAGATTGTTAAAAGAAAATGAATGTGAAAGAAAGCAAAACTGACATATTTGTCCATCCTTACCACACATTTCATTCATATTTTGCATGGGGATGGAGGAGAGGGCCATTTTGTTTCTGCTATTTTAAAACAACTGGGAATCAGGAATACTTGCTAATCTACTGCAAATCACCCAGAGATCTGCCAGTAGATTCTGATCAACCTTCTGCCCATCCCTGGTTCAACCTGGCCACATCCAGGGTTGATTTTGGACCAGCCCTACAATTAGGCACAGTGATGCAGATGCCTCAGGCAGCTGATTTGGGGTGTCATGAAAGGGCAGCAATTTTTTAGTCATTAAGAGAGCAATCCTGTGGTCCCTGGGAGAGCATCCCAGGGACCATAGGATGGCTCATAAAGCCCCGCCGAGGTTGGAGACGGCGCTCTGACCTTGGAAGGGGGAGTTGGAGATCTGACCCCAGACCCATCCCCCAAGCAACCAGGATGGAGAGAAGCAAGCCGGCTGCCTCTCCGAGGCTGAAAAAGCAACCAGAGAGCCTTAGGAAAGGGAGTGTTCCTGTGGGTGGGGAGGGGAGGAGGCCAGAGAGGCCAGGATATGAGTTCTCCTGAGCCTTCTCCAGTCTCCTTCCATCCCGCCTCTGAAGCATCCTGAAGAGTGAAGGAAGATTGCCTCCACCATTCCTCCGCCCACCCTGCCAGCTTCAGCCCAGCAGGGCATGGGAAACTCAGAAGCCTGCAGGTTCAGGGACTTCCAAGCAGTGAGGATGCAATTGACAGGACTGTGCCCTTAGTGCAGTGATGGCGAACCTATGTCACGCGTGCCACAGCTGGCACGCAGGGACCTCTCTGTGGGCACTCGAGCCATTGGTCGCCAGATCGCGAAAAGACCGTCCCCTTCTGCATTCAGCGTCGGGTTTCCATCCTCCACTCATTCCTCACTGGCCTCCACAGGCAGGCACACTCCAACATCTCCACCCCCAGAAGCGGACTGCTCAGGCACCCAGCCCTCCTTCTAACTGAACAGATAGCTCAGAAGCACAGTGTGCGCGCGCCCGAATCTTTGTGCGCCCGGTGAAGAGCCATGCCCTGAGACAGAGCAGGGCGCGATTAGCTAGTGCCCCCTCCTCCTTCCTGCCAAATTTAAGGCACTTTGAAATAAATAAGTTGGTTTTGTGTTGCAGTTTGGGCACTCGGGCTCAAAAAGGTTCGCCATCACTAAGCCTTAGTGTATCATTGTTGCATTTGTACTCCCAGGAAGAGACATTTGTGGGATGTTCCTGTCTCAGTTGCCAAAATAACTTGAGTAGCCATGCTGCTATGCACCTTGACATGGGACGGGGAAGAGACACCATTTTCTCAGGCAGCAAAGCCTTTTGGGTCAGCCCTGCATGGTAGCCCTTCCTGAAGCAAAGCAGGCCCGGGGTTGGGAATATCCTCAGATCAAATCCTCGCCAGTCTTTTTGGCCTGATTACCAGTGAGTTGGGATGGGAATTCATGAAAATGACAAGTCCTCAGAAACAACTTCCTCCCCCCCCCCATCCTCCGCCTCCTTTTTCCCTGAGTGTTTAACACTGAAAAGAATAATTTATCAAATCATTTTTATTCAAGTTTGGAAAAGGAAGAAAAAGAGATGGTGGGGGGGAAAGGGGGCCCCTTTGCTATTTTAATTGCTTGGCGGTGTACTTGTGAGAACGGAGCTGGGCTTATCAAAGGCAGCACAGCTGAGTCGCTGCCTCTTGCTAATGAGAGCTGTCATGTGACCAGCCGAGGCTCCTCCGATGGACCAGATAGTGCCTCAGACCATCCAGTGACTCAACGCTTAGCAAGTTAATTTAAATGATGAGCTATAAAGTGAGCGCAGCCGGGCTAGCTTTGCAAGGACATGGGAATAAGTGAACAAAATATTTGTATTTGAGTGGAGGGGGAGGGAGGGTGAACAGTGAAATATGTTATTTCTTCCCTGTGATGATTAATCTATAAATTGTCAGGGGAAAATAGCCTCCTTTGTTAATGAAATTGCTACTATTCATTTATATGGAGCCTTTAGTTAACCATTTGCTATAGATTCTTCATCTCGTTGATACTGTCATCTCAACAGCAACAAGTAGTCTTTGGCACTTTGGGTGACGGGAGATGGTTGCACTGGGTATCTTCCATTGGGTCCCTACCCTGGAATAGTCTCAAAACTTTTTGTTTTCAATGTGCTGAAGAGCTTATCAGTTGCTTTGATTCTTTTGTATAAAGCATATTTCATAGATCATAAAGTTGGAAGGAGCCTAGTACAAGGCTATTGAGTCCATCATCATCATCATCATCATCATCATCATCATCAGGCGATCACTCGTGACCGAGTAAGATTGTCTTCCAAGATAAAAGGAGGAAATTCTAAAGAAGATTGTGTAGACTCTAGGGATGGGTCCAACCCCCTGCTCAATGCAGGAAACTAGAGGAGGGGTCTCCCATCCGAGTAATAGCCAGGTGTGACCCTGCTTAGCTTTCCACAGTCAGACAAGCTGAGCCAGCGTAAGCCACAGGCCTGTAGTATTCTCACTACAGGAAAATCATGACAATAAATAAATGAATAAATAAATGAGCAATCACACATACTCACTAGCTGTACTAGTGGGGTTAGGATGAGGTGGAGCTGCCTCTCCACCAAAAGAGATAATCTCTGAGTGGGATCATCTGCTCCAAAGGCCCAAGCTACCAGCCATGGGAAGTTCCAGAGTTATAACTGTAGGCCCTGAAACAAGGTGTTCTGGGGGAGAGGCAGGGGCAGGACAGAGACCATCTTGGATCCCCTTCATCCATCTGGAGAGGCCACAGGATTAACCCCACCCCCATGCCAGCCGGGAGCTGGAGTACCTAATTTCTTCCCATTGGAACCAATGGAGAGAAAATGGGGAAACAAAACCAAAGAATCAAATGGGACAAAGAAAGTTACATCTGCCACCACCACTTTGCAGCCTCCATGCCCGCCCCCGCCCTCCAGCTCTACATAGAATTGCACTGTGAACATTTCCTCTGATCTTCTGGAGCAAGAGTTCCAGGAGGAATGGCGAAGCACATTAGGAAAGAGAGCATCCATGCCCTGACTCCTGACTCTTCAGATGTATGCTGTTTGTCTTTTCCTGGTAAGTATACATAGAACTGGGTGTGCAAGGCTGGAGCTTCATTTGTTGCTTCTCTCTCTGGCAGAGAAACTCAAACTACTGAACTGCTGAAGAGATAAGCAAGCAGCCAGACAGCTTTTTAAAAAGTAGCTTGACTCTCCAGTAGTGGAGCACCGCTCTATGGATAACAATGAACAGAGCTCCGGCTACGCGCACAGTTCCCTCCCACACTAGGCACATCAGAAAACTGGCAAAGCAAACTGACTTTGGTTGTTCAGTAAAACATACACAAGAGCTATTCAGCCTTCTCTCGAGTAATATATGAAGGACTCCCCTTCCCACCTTTATTGTAGAACCCCAAAGCCAGAAAAAGAAAAGGATCATATTTGCATGTGAGCAGTGGAGACTGGTGGCTCTAATGTAAGCTGGGCTCTGGGTTTTGGTCTCAACTTTAAAGGAGCTGTCCATGGTGCTGAACCCTGCCCCCCCCAAAAAAAATTAGGTTCAGCTCCATGGACAGCTCCTTAAATGTTCGGACTAAAGTCCGGAGTGGATACACAGCCCTGCTGACATTGGAGCCACCCACCAGCCTCCACTGCATGTGAGGCAAGACGGAGGTCTAAAGTACACACTACGCTAAGTGTGCAGCATGTAGATGAAGAGCATGCACACCACAGTCGACCAGTTATGAGGTTACAAAAGCATTGATGACAGCTGTAACTGCACCACTCTACATTTGTACCAGTTTACATCCATTGAGGCTCTGGCCCCAAAATAGAGAGCAGGAAGGAGGGAACTTCATTATCTACCATCAAAGCCTTCTTTTGCAGATATTATAGCCTTTTCTTTTTCTTTTCTTTTTTTTGCCTGTCATCCCACACTTAGGTTTCAGATTTTTAATTAAAAACCCTGCAACTGCTATTGCTGAGCGACTGTTAAATTGGTGGCTAAATTCCACCTGAGCACATTGTCAGTTGGAGAAACAGGCTCTTCTTCTCTAAAATAGCAAATCTTAATAAAATATGTTGGGGGAGAGAAGGGGAGGGGGGTAGACTGATGCCCTAATATTAAAGTACTGGTTTAATAAGCGCCTTGCTCGCTCTCTCGAAAGCAATGATTGGACAATCTATTATTAAATGAAACAAATCAATATTAATGTAATGTGATGGCTGAGATTTGCTGGAGCAGTATTTTATATTCATGTGTATGCCGTTAACTCTGCCTTATTAGATATGTGCAACCTGGGTGAGTTAAGGTTGCTGTGGGAACCATCAGTTCTTAAATTTCCTGACTTTTATGTGTGTAAAATCGACCCCAAGCTACCTAATATAAACATCATGTGAGGCATGGAATTTACTCCATTTAAAATCCAAAAGGAAGGATGCATTTGTTTGGCTCTGCATATGCAATAGATTGTTTAGACACAGAAGAGAGAAATGTGGTTCCATAGTCACCGGCCTGTCCTGAAACGGTAAAATCAGATTTGACATGTCCTCCTAAATGTGCAATTTATTGAAACACGATAATTGAATTACTGAATACCAACACAGGAACAACAGTTCCAGGAGGTGTATACTGGTCTCAAAATCAGGAGAAGTCATGCTGCTATGATGCATCATTGAGAGATGACTAGCATAGGTTTTTGCTAAAGTCTGGAGATGACTCCAGTTTTTGAGGGCCCTTAGGCAGGGCACCTTCATTGGCCCTGTAACAATATGAAATAACTGCTGGATTCAGCCTGAGCGGGTTGTGTTCCTGGAAGGAACCAGGAAGTAGTTAAGGGCAATACCCACTGTTTCTGGCCTAATGAGAGGACAGGCTTGTGAAAGGGTGGAAAAGGTGCAGGACACTGAAAACTATCAGGTCCACACATAAAAACTAGAGGATCTCACCGTGAAGGGTGTGATCCACTGGCCTCCCTCTTTTGTGAGCAAAGATCCATTTACAGCTTTGCTTTCAACTGACAGCTCACCTTTTGACAGCTGTCAGGGAAAGCAAAGCAACAGTTAAACCTATTTGTAGCCTTGTTTTTTCAATGTTCCTTGGAGGTGCCTCCTTCACTTTGACAGGAGACATTCCCCAGGATATTGACACGGCAAGGTTTTTCATTTCAGAGCTCCAGAAGCACGCAGGTGCTCACTTGTGAAAGACTGTTTTAAAAAAATACAATTTGCACAAATTACAATATGCACAAATTTCAAGACCAAAAAAAAAAAATGTGTGAATTGCTCGTGGACTCTGGGGGGAGGGAATCCAGTGTAGTGCACCGCTGCTTGCCAGATCGGAAACGCTGCAGAATTCCATTGGGATTCAACAAAACAGAATTCCCAGTGTTGCCCATCTTTATCTGGTACTGGAATGTGGATTCTCTGGAAGTTCCATGGCATTCCATCCAATCCAGTCATGTGTGACTTCTAAATTTGGTTGATTTGGTTCACTTGGAAGTTGTTGTTCTGGGCCATTTTCCAGAATACGGACTATTGCCTGGAATGGGTATTAGAACATGGTTTCTGTGGACTTTTTGTGGCTTATTGCATCCCTCCAATATAGTTATGTGAGACTGCTGTATTTTGTTTATTTAGCTCACTCAGCATTGCCATTCTAGGCCATTTGTTTTGCCCGGAACTTGTTTTTTGTGGACATTTTGTGGCTCATTGCATCCCTCCCATGCAGTTATGTGTGACTGGTGAATTTGGTTGGCTTGGCTCACTTGGAAGATGCCTTTCCAGGCCATTCCATTCTGCTCCGGATGGATTCTGGGCATTATGGGGTTAATGATATAGTATTGAAAGGGTTTTAAAGATGTTCATAAGGCTAATCTAAAAAAATGCAATATAAACATCGAAAACTGGGAAGCTCTGGCCCATGAACGATCTAAATGGAGGTTGGCCTTTCACAAAGGTTCCATGGACTTTGAAGAAGCCCGAGTGCAAGGTGAAAGGGAGAAACGTGCTAAGCGAAAAGCACGTCAAATGAATCCTTTACAGGACCATCTTCTATCTGGTAACCTGTGTCCTCACTGTGGGAAGCTGTGTGGATCTAGAATTGGCCTCCACAGTCACTTACGGACCCATCGCTAGAGTCTACACAATCTTCTTTAGAATTTCCTCCTTTTTTATCCCGGAAGACAATCTTACTCGGTCACGAGTGATCGCCTGATGATGATGATGACTCGTAAAATACTGTTCTCCAGTGTCTCAAATAATGCATGCCATTTGGGGGACTTTTTTTTTTTTAAGGGGCCATTCCATTCCGGCTTTTACACCATCCCCTGAAACAGGTTCTTTGGATCTCAGATCAGGCACACACACACATGCAACCCTCACCCCCAAAACATGTTTAGTAGTGCTACCCTTGTTCACTCCACTGCCCCCAGGCTCTGTTTATGGAATGCCTCTGTCTTAGTGAGCATCTGTTGCCCTGCCAAAATGGCTGCTTCTATTAATACATTGGTGCTTTATTGTTTAGTCCTCATGGTAGCAGCAGCAGTGGCAAGAACTGCAGAAATTCATACAAGAGGTCAGCAAGGACAGCAGTGGTGGGACTTTGTTTTTCATTTGTTTTTGGATGTCATGCACACATAAAAATGCAGTACAATTATTAGTTAGTATTGTGCACAGCCATGCAGAGTGGACAAGAATATTTGAAAACCCTAGAAGAGTGTCACCTTGATATCTGTCCTCTGAGCAGTGGTGTGGTCTTTTTTCTGGTTTGTCATTATTTTATCTTTATGCCATGTGTGCTGTAATACTTTCTATATTAGCAAAGAATTCAGCTATGAGCCTCTGAAATGTTGGCCTATTTCACTCACAGTTACACTGCACCATGGTATTGTAACTTTAAACCTGTGAAGCCAGCAGCTCACTTGCATGTAGATTTCACTCACAGTCATACTACAGCATTGATTTTCATTTTGGTAGTCTTACACTGCAGTTCTAAGCATGTTTACTCATAAGTAGTTCCCAATGAGGTAAACGGAGCTTACTCCCACACAGGGGAGGCTGGTGACTCCTATGTAAGTGGGGGTCCTTATCCCTTTCAGATTTAATTCTGAGCTTTATAAGGGCTATCCATGGTGCCCCATGGTGGTGAACCTATTCTGGAGTTGGAATTCAGCACCATGGATAGCTCCAGTAAAGCACAGAATAAAAGCCGAAAAGGATAAGGAGCCCCACTGATATAGGAGTCACCCACCAGCCTCCCCTGCTTCCACAGAAGTGGCTCTAGGACTCAAGACTCAAAGCTACTAGTTCTTCTAACATCTAATGTCATGCTTGGTTTCCTACCGTGAGTGCCGGTATTTTCTGGGTGGATATGCAGTAGATCCCTTGAAAACGATGTGGCTTCCCCTTCCCCCTATAATTTTGGGCCACAGTTCTACCTTGAGAGATCCCAAATTTTGACCACAATTCCCTTTTCGGTAAAAATGCATGGCCATGCTAATTCTTACTAGAGATGGCACATTCAGCACTAAGACTCTATCTAGCTGCAGCACTCACTACAGTCTTTTAACAATCATTTATACCTATTTGAAATACTGGGGGAGGGGGGTGTTGCTGTTTAAATGTTAGTTTACAAGTGCCAGCAAATCTACCCGATATGAAGATGTAAGGAGTTCAGCCAGATCCTTCCTGGAAGAAACATGCTAATTCTCAGTCACACAGACTTTCCTCACATACTGCCGTGTGCCTTTCTGAATGTCTGGCAGCTGCACATTTTCATCTGATGTTATTCAGAAACATTTAACTCACCAGCTGTGGCCAATATTTATATGCTTGAAAAATGCTTCCCATTTGCAATCAGCAAATGGACTTGGGCATATATGGGGTGACAGTAAAAATGTCATCTCACTTGTGAAGCGTGCAATAGTAATAGGGGAAGAATCACAACAGTACAGATTTAAAACTATATGCCGGAGAGGAAAACTGACGTCTTCAGAAACTGAAATTTCTTTTTACTCACACAGCTGTTACCAGTAATGGAAGAATGAATGGCATTGCTCTCCTTTATAACCATCTTCATGTAAAAAAGAAGTTATGTTACCATTGCTTTTTCTGACTTGGTCTTTTCTGCTCCTGTCAAGTTCACATCTTCTGAACAGCTTAGCAAAAGTTTGGTACATATGGCATGATTTCTCAGCATTATTTTACACACACACACACACACACACACACACATATATATATATATATATTATATTTCATTACCACGCAATAGTCGAAGCTCTCTGGGCAGTTAACAATTCATACAATACAAAATACAAGCCCAATAAAAACCACATAAAATTCAGTACAAAATTTAAAAGTTTAAAACTATTTCAACAACTAAAGCAAATTCAATATAACTGGAGCTGTTAAGAGAAAAAACACTGGACATAAGCCCCCCCCCCCATATGCCACTGAGAGCCATTAGATGCCTCAGCATAGTGGGCAGTCCTAACCTGGCACTGAAAGGATAACAGAGTTGGTGCCAGGTGATCCTCAGTGGGTAGATCATTCCATCATCGTGGGGGCCACCACGAGAAGGCTCTCTTCCTTGTTGCCACCATCCAAACTACCCTTGGAGGTGACACTCAGATGAAGGCCTCAGATGTTAAGTGTAGTGTCCCGGTAGTTATATATTACTTACTTTTACACACACACACACACACACACACCATTGGGTTTAGGGCAAGTTTAACAAACATTTTACAAAACAAAAGAATTTTTAAAATGTTCCTTTATAGTAGGTCCTTGGCATTTGCTCCAAACTTACTGAGCTCTTTCTTTAGTGTTAGATCTACCTTTCAGTGGCTGTAGCAAATCAGATAAGGGATTACTTTATTTCACCTTCAGGACAGGATGTGGGATAGAATACACACTGGGATAAAGAAATGAAAGACACAATTAGACTGGGAACTGACACTTTCCTAAAAATTAAGATTATGCTCCACAAAGCATAGGTAATAGCTTCCAATTTGTCACATCACTAAAAATAATTATTGGACTGAGTAAAATATTTTTGGTTGGATCCAAATTTTATGCTGAATCAACTGCACTGATGGAAGTGGACTTCCCATTACAGCCCCACCAGCTCCCTGAAAATGCTACCTAGAGAGCCAGGAGAATAGGTGAACTGTGATGTGTGTGGGGAGGGGAAATCCCAAAAATTGGACAGAGGGCCCTTCAGTGAGCAGAGCCTGTCTTCTCACAGGAGGTCCTCCTCCTCTTGTGGAAGGCAGATCCTGGTCCTTTGCAAGTACAAGTAGCATGTAGCTATGGAGGTAGAACTGGGCACATGCTGAAAGACTTATTTCCATACCATGTTTTGAATTTCAAATCTTAACTTGCACTCCCCTTTACATCTTCCCATTCTTTTCTTCGGTCAACCAATACATTCATAGCATAGCTGCGTGTCGCAGTAGATGAGACAGCACTTGAGAAGGACGTGCTGTTTCTGTTTGCACGAGAACTCTGAAAAACACAGAAGCTCCAGAGCAGGCAGGAAGTGGTGATCCTACTGTTGTTCTAATTCCTTAGTCTGGGCGTGTTGAACCTCAGGCCTGGAGGCCAAATCCAGCCCTCCTGGGATCCTGATCTGGCCTCCTGGGTTTCCCCAGAGGGCCATGCCCTCTTCTCCACATCAACAAGTGGTTCCCACTTCCCCATACCCCCAATTGCTTGGTGGATTTCCCAACACATTTTTCACTCATTCCAAAATGTCGAAATGCCTCTCCTAAGGCTTAATTACTGGCAATAAGAGCTTTCAGCTTTGATATGTTGGTATTTTGGTATTTGACCCCCTCCCCTTTTGCCTTTGGACATACAGTAATACCTTGGATTGCAAGTAACTTGGTTTGAGAGCGTTTTGCAAGACAAGCAAATTTTTAAATATTTATTTATTTATTTTTTACTTGATATACAAGCGACATCTTGCAATACAAGTACTGTAGTACGGCTTAAATTAAAAATCTCTGTACAAATTTTTTTTGGGGGGGGGGGGTTCGTTTTGATATAAGAGTGTTTTGGATTACAAGCACGTTTCCAGAACGAATTATGCTCTCAATCCAAGGCATGACTGTATTCCCTTTACCTTCAGCCCTGCCCACCAGTGTAATGCTGCCCTGAAAGTTCCTCCAAAATTGAATTTGGTCCTCCGGCTGAAAGAGGTTCTGCACCCCTGCTTTAACCTGCATCTTTCATTGCATGCTACACATTTGATGCCACTCATGTCCTTAAGCCAAAAGATGTGGGTGCACTAAGAGAAAAGTGGCTTTGTCATGGATGAATGCCATTAACCTACATCCCAGGGAAGCAGGAATTGAGGCTGCTAAAGCTCAAGGAAGAATATGTTAATCTTTGTCGAACATCACAGAAGCATTCCAGGTTTGAGGCTTTGATTTGGCTTTCGATACAGATGAGACAGCCAAGCAGAGATCAGCTCTGAATCAAACTACAAAGGTCAAGCTGGATTTGATTGTTTCGGTTCAGGCCATTCTCCAACTGGGAATAGGAAATTAGTAAATCTGTTCATACAGCTTTGTGTGACACCATCCGCCTCCTTCAGATGGAAAGAAAGATATTCACTTTTCCTTTGTCATGGTAAAATATGCTGCAGCAGAGCAATTTTTTAAAAAAAAACACACAGCCATGTCAAGCACCAGGGATCACATATGGTTGGACACAAGGAAACAGACTATAAATAAGCAGGAAAGGTCAGAACTGACCTGGAGCTGCATATGAAATAACTGCAAATGACTGCATTCGCCCTCCTTATTGGTTTGCTTCAACGAGGAGGGAAACGTCTGAACACATTCAAAAATGTGAAAATCATGAGTGCAGCACCTGGAATATGGGGCTGTGCCATGAAAACACTTAAGTGACAACAAATGGAAGTGACCCTTCTGATAAATAGCCAGACAGAACAGTTTGTTTAAAAAAAACATTTCTAGCAACTATGGGCAGCTACACTCAGGCCAGAGAGACCCTCCAGATCAGGGCTGGCATCAAGGGTAGGCATGGTCAGGCACCTGGCAAGGGCCCACACTCTAGGAGAGGCCCACTGACAACCCCCCCCCAAAAAACCCTGGAGTTGTTCCTCCTCTTCACCACTGCAACCTGCTTGTTTACCTGCTCATCACTCTGGTCCAGACAATGGTGGAGGAGAGCAGCAGGTGCCCCTGCCTACTTGCTCTCTGGCTCTTTGCCTGTCAAGCAAGCAAGTGGTAGCAATGATGAGAGGGGCGAGGGCCAGCAGCGGTAACCTCACTGAGGGAGGGAGCCTATTGGGGGTGCTTTGCCCAAGGGCCCTCAAAAACCTAGAGCCAGCACTGCTCCAGATACAACGCAGAAGCAGATTTCCAAAGAAAACTTGCCAAAGCCCCTTTCATTCACTAAACAGGGGACAAACATGCATGTTGGGGGAGAGCAACAATGCAATTCAGGCCCCGCCCCGCCATATTTGTTTGTTTCATCTAAGCCCTCATCCGATCTTTAAATGAATCCATGCTGGACAAGCATGGAAATTGCTATGAGGACACTCACCTTCCCTGGCATATCCCGCCCCCTTTTTCTCCACTGTCCCTGCCCTTTGCCTTTAGCAGCCCGAGATGCAGAAATTCATCTTTGCTTGTTACTTTATCTCCATGCCATGAAAAGCTTCCCCTGTTAAATTGATGCGCTTGTCAGCTTGCTATTCAAAAGCACAGGCAGTCAACTGAGCCAGTAAAATGTTGACAACATTAGCGAGAAGATGTTGTGGATGTTTCTTTCCTTGAAGCATGTCAGCAGAGCTGGGTTAAATTAAGTATGATACCTAAAGGCCCAGCTACTCTGGTAGCTCTATACCAGGGGTGCATGACCTTTTTGGGCCTCCGAGGGCTGCACTGAGTGGCTCCAGGGGGCCACTCTTGTGCTCACTCAGGCTTCTGCACGCACATGCGAATATGCACCTACACAAACATGGCCTAGGGATGGGAGAACCAGCAAGGCTCATTCTCATCGAAGTTCATTGAGTTCTATCTTGAAGCTCTGTCCGCCTCATTCCTATTCCCAGTTGTGAGCTTCCCCCCCAACTCCCCCCCCCCACCATTAGAATGGGAAAACTATGCATTTGGGTGCCTTTTTTAAAAAAAGTGTACACCCAAATGTGTACTTCCCCATCCTGGAGAGGGTTCAGAGGAGGGCAACAAGGATGATAAAGGGACTGGAAACAAGGCCCTATGAGGAGAGACTGAAAGAACTGGGCATGTTTAGCCTTCAGAAGAGGAGGCTGAGGGGAGATATGATCGCACTCTTCCAGTATTTGAAGGGATGTCACACAGAGGAGGGCAAAGATCTCTTCTCGTTCATCCCAGTTTGCAGGACACGGAATAATGGGCTCAAGTTACAGGAACCTAGATTCCACCTAAACATCAGGAAAAATTTCCTGACTGTCAGAGCAATAAGACAATGGAATCAACTACCTAGGGAGGTGGTGGGCTCTCCCAGTCTGGAGGCATTCAAGGTGCGGCTGGACAGACATCTGTCAGAGATGCTTTGACCTGGATTCCTGCATTGAGCAGGGGGTTGGACTCGATGGCCTTGTAGGCCCCTTCCAACTCTACTTTTCTATGATTCTATGATTCTATGATCCCCACCCCATTGACTGAAGTGTGGAAATATGCATTTTAAAAGTGCACATTTTTCTAAAGTGCACATTTTACAAGTGAGCATCACAAGCTCTGGAATGTGTGATCTTTCCCCACAAAATGTATTCATGTTTGGGTGTTGGGAACAGGGCAAGTGCAAATCTTAAATGAACAGAAACAAAATTCTCATACAACATTAATGAATATACACAAAGACACACAGGGAGCACTAGGAAGGGGACCCCTTTCTGACCTGTGTTCAGAATCCCTTACTAATCTCCCACCAGCCCCCATGCATCTGCCTTGATGGCAGCACTGCCTGGGATTTACCGTGACAGTGGTGGTGCTAGCAAGGAAACTCCAGGCAGTGCTGCAGCAGATGCAAGGGGGTCTGCAGGGCCACCAGAACTGGCTTGGGAGGCTGCATCCTCCTAAAGGGAGGTGTTGCCCAATCTTTCTCGGATTGGATGTATTTTAAACTAGCCTGGTTCATAATAAGAGAGCAATATGCTCAGCTCGTGACAGGGACATAGTGAGGCAGAAGCCCGGCCAACTGCAGTGAGGTTTGCATCCTATCCTATGTTGTATGAAGAACAGAATGGTCATAGCGTCTGACTAGGGAAAACTAGGTAGAGTAGAATGTCGAAGTCAGAGCAATTGCTCTTACCCCACTCATGCTGCCTTTTCACATCTGAGTGCATATAAACCCCTGCATCATGGCTGGATTGGTGAGAGGATTGCATTGTATGTGTCAGAGATAGGGGCAGAAGAAGAAAATATTATTCAGTTTAGTTTAAGGCATGTGTTCTTCAAGATAGTATGAAAGACTCATGATGTACCATAGGTGATAACGACAGCAGCTATGTGTACAGTGAAGATGTACCATAGGTGTTGATGACAGCAACTATGTTTACAGCAATTTTATATTTTTACCTGCCTCCTAGGAATGTGGCCTAGGAATGCCTTAGGGAATGGCCTGAACCATCTGTGTTAAGCCCTTGAACAAATCCCTTTCAGCAGTTAGTAATTATCTGATTACTATCCCTTTAACTCTAACACACAGCCAATTACATGGCAAATTTCCTGTAACGACATGGGGATCATGCATGCAGCCTTTCACATTCTGATAATTCCATTTGAAGTTATTGTAGAAAGGTTCATTTCTGCAGGTGTCACTTATTACCTATCCGTTCTCTTCTTATGTTTGCATCTTCACTTCCTATGCTATGACTCAGTCTCTCAGCAATGCCTGTACTATTCTCCACATCTTAACAAGGACATGTACCAGATCTGTTAGAAAACGGGCAAGCCAGCAATAGGATTTTCCCATTTACAGTAATTTGGTCCCAAAAGTTACTATCTCCTTTTACACACACACCTAGGGGATCCTTTCCTGACTTACAGGTCAGACAGTCTTTATTAATATGGCTCACTAGGCTTACATTGCCAGCCAGTAAAGCTCAAAATTTCATATGAGCAAGGCTCAACAGGACCTATTTCCACAGAGTTGGAAGGATCTTCAAAGGTCATCTCATTCGACCCCCTGCCAATGCAAGACCTCTACTACTACAGTATATCTGATAGGTGGCTGTTCAGGCTCTGCTTAAAAACCTTTAACGAAGGAGAATCCACCACCTTCCAAGGCAGTCTGTTCCACTGTTGAACAACTTGTAGCATCAGGACGTTCTTCCTAATGTTTAGCTCAGTGTTCTCCAACTTTGGGTCCCCAGATGTTTTTGGCCTACAACTCCCAGCATGCCCCAGCCAGCATAGTTGGGGTATGCTGGGAGTTGTAGGCCAAAAACATCTGGGGACCCAAGGTTGGAGAACACTGGTTTAGCTGAAATTCTTTTTCTTGTAATTTGAACCCATTAGTTTTGATCGTATCGTCTAGACCAGGGCTCTCCAACCTTGGGTCCCCAGATGTTGCTAGCCTACAGCTCCCAGCATACCCAGCCAGCATGGCTAACGGCAAGGGATTCTGGGAGCTGTAGTCCCACAACATCTGGGGACCCAAGGTTGGAGAGCCCTGGTCTAGAACAACAGAGAACAAATTTGCTCCATCATCTATTAAACCATTTCCTCTTAATCATCTTTTCTCCAAGCTACACACACCCAATTACTTGAACCATTCTACATTCGGGATCAAATACTAGATTAGCATTATCTAGGACTCAGTTGCCCAATGTGTGCTATGTCACATGTCCTGTTCATGTGGCACTCAGCATCTTATAGAATGTAGGGTGTTCTGTTTTACAGTTCCTTCCATCATATAGTCATATTAAAAGGTTACTTTTTTAATTTTATTAAAAGTAATAAATCAAGATATATATCTATCACATGCAAAATGAGAAGAGTGAATTGATGTCCTTTGAATTATTACAAGTTGACAGAAAATATACTTTAAAAAAAAATATTTGATCCATCTGTTTGATTCAGGTGATCGAGAGGGATGAGCTTTTCCTTGGGATGTATGAGAAATTCATTTCATTAAAGGCATGACAATGTGGAGCATTTGGCCCAGACTACCTTCATCAGCCCCACTGCAGCGGGGCGGTGGGAGCCAGACACAGACTGGGCCATCAGTGGCTCTCCCTTGCTTCAGACATCCTTGAGAACTGGCTAGGATCATGGAATTAGAGATGTATGAAGAAAAATGGACTGAAACTATGTATTATTTATCAGGATTTTACCCAGTTTGCACCTTCCAGACTGAAGACGGACTCTGATTCAATCTTTGGTTGAAATCTGTACATTGTTGAGCTTGCAATGTGATTTGTGGACCAAAAGCAAGTTCGACAGCATGTGTACATTTGAAGAAATGTGCATGAAAAATGCATACTTTTGAGAAATGTGCACAAACGCACTTGAATCCATTGGAGTAGAATGTATACATTTCAAAGATGCACACTATTGATGCATGCATTGGGGGGAAAAACACACTAAAATATGCATGAATTTTCTTGCGAATAGAAAAAATAAAGGTTGCAATCTGATATGGATACAAGATGGAACAAGCTGAGAGAAATTCAACGAGTTCAAGTTTTGCTTGTACACACATCCCTAGCAGAGCCCTCTTTGGGGTGTAGAGGTAGCGACTCCTACACTCTTTGGGGTGCAGAGGTAGCGACTCCTACTTATATTGCACTTTGGCTATTTAACAGAGGGAAAGACATTGCAATGTGGCCCGGAGCTGCAGAGATTTGCAGATCCTATTGGAATGTGCAGAAGACCACCTGAATCCCATGAACATTATCTTGTTTGTAAATTGTTATCTTGCCCTCAGATGCTGGTGAGAATCTCTTTTTCCTCTACTGGTTAAAATTCCCTACCTCGTTATCAGAAGGCATTTGCTATCAAATAGTTCATTTCCATTACACACTTAGCCGAGGAAAATCCCACAATGCCAGAAGCTAGAACAAAGCATATTAGGGGCCAATTCCACATGCTGGCTGCATATCTGCTGGGTAATTTACTGACCAGGCTGCTTCTGTAATTTCCTTGTCAATACAGCTCTGTGGATTTAGCAGGATGAGCTTTGTCAACATATGTGTTATTTAAAGGAGATTCTCATTCCACTGTTTAAAGGAGACTGTTCATTCCACTATGGGAAAGGATTTGGCGGATCTCTGCAATTCTCCTGTAAAACAAACAGCCAACCACATCAAAACGATGGCACAAATCCACTGTTATTTGCAAGTTAAGCAAAGAAGCCAAAGGCTGAAAGGACATTCAAATTCATTCTCATCCATAGATGTATGTTTCTCTGAGCTAGCAGTTGAGTTTTTAAAATGAGAGGTACCAGATGCCATGCTCCTGGGTTGGCACTTACGCATTAAGCCAGCAGTCTGGGAAGGAATTACAATGTGGTGCAGGAGAATCCCATATAAATGGCAAAGCTCAGGTAGAACTCAGTATATACTCTGTGCTGACCCTGTGATTGCTTGGCTCTGAATCCTCACTCATATCTGTATGCTGCCATTACATCTTTCCCCCCTACACAAACTTGCATATAGTTACTTTCTCATCCACATTCCCCTTGTTACATACGGACAGATGTGCTCCATTGTTCTCTTTTTCTCTCATAGACACATACTCTCATATAGTTCTGCTTTATTCTCTCTGCCTTATACTCAGATCAGAGAAACAAGAGACAGGCTGTAGTTATAGGACAGTCTGTATATATGTAAAAGAGAACAAGAACACAACTCTATAATAATTTGTGTAAGAGAAGACAATGCAATAGCAGGACAACTATGAGTAAGTAACTGTATGTACAAAAGTATGTACAGGAGATTGTTTAGCCCCAAGATCTCAAACGTGGTACCTCTGCACACCAATGTGCCTGTAGACATTTCTCTTGGTGCCAGCCTCCCTGACCCTCCTGATTTTATTTCTGATGATTTTTTAAATCATCATCATCTATTATTATTATTATTATTATTATTATTATTATTATTATTATTATTATTATTATTATCATTATTATTTTGCTAGAAGGCTGGCATGCTGTGCCATCTTTATTAGGGTTCAAAAGAGTGGGTTTTTTGTGTGTGTTTTGGAGCTCAGACCCCACCTCTGCCTTGTACTTGGACATGTTACTTTATCTCACCAGTTTGCCTGCTCAGAAATTAGTGTTTTGTGTCCAGCGACATGCCCCGTGGTAGCCATTTTATGAATGGGCAAGCCCCCATAGCAGCCATTTTGTGAGAGTGCCCACAACACTCTGCCAGCATTCCAGATGTGTGCCCACCAGCCTAAAAATGTTGGGGAGCCCTGGTTGAGCCATTATTATGTGACCTTGTGTTGGCCTGCAGCATGATCTGATGAGCTACACATACTGCCAGCAATTGATCATCCTCTGCCTCTTTTGTTCCTTTGTCCACATCTGTTCACAGCAAAGCCACAAAGAAAGTGGTAGGTGCGCACACTGCTGTGCAACCAGCCTCAATAAGTATCGCTATAGCACATTGCAAAGGAGCAGACAGGAGGCAAATAGATTTTGATTGAAAAGGGAAGCTGTTAGCAGTGGAGGCTGGGAACTCCAATGTCAGCGGGGCTACATATCCGCTCCAGATTTTACTCTGCACTTTTAAGGAGCTATCCATAGTGCCAAACTTATTTTGGGGATAGGGCTCAGCACCACGTATAGCTCCTTTTAAAGTCAGCATATAATACGGAGTGGATCTGCAGCCCCGCTGGCATTGGAGTCCCCAGCCTCCACTGGCTGTTAGCATTGGGTGAGGTGTTTGGCCAAATGGATTTTTAGATGGATTTGGTGCAGCGAGAACAATACATGAGCTTTGAAATAGTTCTTAACTTCAGCAGATTGCTGAGCTTCTGTTCCAAGTTCCAGTGTGTGCCTAGAGCAGTGATGGTGAACCTATGGCACGGGTGCCACAGCTGGCACGCAGGGACCTCTCTGTGGGCACTCGAGCCATTGGTCACCAGATCGCGAAAAGACCGTCCCCTTCTGCAAAACACTAATGATCTTGTTCTTTCTCACAATGTGGAACAGAATGGTTTTATTCTAGAATTCCTGTTACAGAATTCTTTTCTACGTTGTTATCACATTTAAAAGATTTTGAAGAATGATGCACAGAGCGTGGCTTGGATGTAAAGCCCTAACAGTCGACCTGAGTGCTGCATGTGTTGCTCTCAAACTAATGGAGTATGATAATTGACAAATTATCAGCATGCATGCAATAGCAAAAATCATATTAATTGTGCAAAAGCATGCCCAATGCAAACTTTTACCTAATGCAGTGTTTGCAGTCCAAGACATAAAGTGTTTAAAATGTGTTAAGCACGTTTAGTTTTCTTGTTTATCTTGCTCATCCTAGTACAGGTTGACTTTTACTTTTACTAATCCGACACCTGTAGAAGCAGGGAAAGGACCCGGGGTAAAGCTTGCCCCATACAATTTCAGTCTGGCATATAATCATATTACAAGTTGAGAATCCCTTATCCAAAAATACATGTGCCTAATTATTTAAAAAGTTTGTATAAATTCCCTTCAGGCTAGTGTACAATGTTGTACTATAATAATTTTTGAGTTGATTTTTCCCCCAACAAAAAACTGTTTGTATCATTGAAACTCTGTTATTGTGTTTTTCTTAAAGACAAAAGATGTTAATTAGTTCGGACACTGTAGGAGTTGTTTTTCTAAAACTAAAACCTCGGTATTCAGTTTAATTGCAGTGTTGGCACTTTGAAATAATAAGTTGGTTTTGATGTGGCAGTTTGGACACTCGGGCTCAAAAAGGTTCACCATCACTGGCCTAGAGCATTGCCTTTGGTTTTTTGTGTTGTTGTTTAAAAATTTTATTAGTTTTTTAAATGTGAATTACACCAAAACAAAACCCATTAAGAAAAAAAAATGAACAAAAAAATATACATGTTCTTACAGTATCTAAAATGGGTCACTTACAGTAAAGCCAGTGTGGCGTAGTGGTGAGAGTGTTGGACTGGGACTCGGGAGATCCGGGTTCTAGTACCCCGCTCGGCCATGAAACTCACTGGATGACTTTGGGCCAGTCACTGCCTCTCAGCCTAGCCTACCTCACAGGGTTGTTGTGAGGATAAAATGGAGAGGAGGAGGATTATGTAAGCCACCTTGGGTTCCTTGCAGGAAAAAAGGCGGGGTATAAATGTAATAAATAAATAAATAAAATAAAATATGTATGAAATACATTGCCTTTCTGAGACATGGGTTCAAGGCTACCTTTAGCCATGCAGTCAGTGGGTGGCACCTGGCCAATTACTTATATGTGAAATGCAAATGCCATGTAGCTACAGGTTGTGTAACTGGTTGAAGTTTTCGTTGTCGTGTCTCAAAAGACTATCAGAGTGAAGGACTACAAAGTACTTTCCACATGAGGAATTCTACAAATGAAGAGTCTTTAAAAAGGAATAACAGATTGTGCAAATTGTGCTGTTTTGATATTGGTGAAGCCTACAGTGGAACAACAGGCTATGAGAGGACTCAGCTAATGTTTAATTGGGTAGTCAGATGTACTCTGTAAAAAGCCAATTTCCTCCCTTGTGAGCTGTTTGGGCCTCTGCCTACACTTGCTACAGACTCCAGAGGGGCTCAGCCAGCAAAGATGAAAGAACTAAGTGAGCACACTTGTAATGCCATCCCTCCAAATCCTCAGGCGCCACAAAAAGAATGCATTTGCCATGTACAAACCTGGCCTCAGCCTTCTCTCTTATTATTTCTAATCTCAGGCCTCCAATGGAAAAGAGGGCTGTCGCAAGGTTGCTTAGAGAGATAGGATTGCAAATCATTCCTTTGTCCTGAGCCTCAAAGGCACAGTGTGCTGCCAATTAAGGAAACCATGGATTCACAGGGCACAGGCTGATTTGCACATAAGGCACTCACTGCAGTCCCATGCTCACTCACAACTCTACGGCATTTGCATGTACACATACGCACGCCCAAATTTTTTAGGGTTGTACAAAAACTTCATTCCTGTTTGCAAATCATGTGAACATGTCTCGTTCACAACCCCCAAATGTGAATGTAAGCAGGAATGCAATTCGTGGGAAATTTTTACAGTTACCCAAACTTGCATTCATGTTCAAAAGTGGCCATAGATATGCACAAGTGGGCAAATCCTCCCAAAGTCTATATTTTCACACTTTAGCTGGGGGGGGGGGGGATGTGGATTTTTGATCAGGGAAAATTTGCATTTTTAAACCTGTATAATCTTTTTCCTACTGGGAAAGACCCACATTTTTAAAAATGCATACTTTTTTAAAAATTTCCCAATCAAAAATGCACATATTTTCCAATCCATTAAAAAAAAAAAAAAAAAGACATTCACATTCAAGAATGCAAACAAAACAAAATGAAGTTAGAGGAAGAATTCAGAAAAACTCAACAAGTTCAAACATCTCATGTTTGCCCATCCCTATAAAAGTGGCTCTTATTTATTTACCTTGGCCTATAATTGAGGCACATGGAGGGTGTCACATTTTCACCAGTTGCAGGTTCAAGGATCCAAGGGTTCTAAGGTGGTCAGCACAAACAGGGATCGGGCAAAAGGCAAGAAGGTCTCAACAGACCATGTCACAGGCAACAGCATCCCAAGGCAACATAACAGGCAGAAAGAGAGCCAGAGCTCAGTCCAGAAGGACTCACACCAGGAAGCAGTCAAGACAGGGGAAGCTGGATTCAGGAAGGTATGGTCGACATTGTTTCCAGCAATTCTCTCAGCTTTACACTGCAGTTCTTATGCAGAGGCTGTGAGAGCCAGACCTCAGCCTGAGCTGGGAGCTGTTAGCGACTGCAGCTGAAAAGGTCCTCCTTGCGAGCAGGCCCCCTATGTGCAAGTAGAACTTTTCACACAAGGAGGCCTCTAGCTCAGTCTAGCACTGCTTCTGAGTCCCTGTTTTTTCTACCAAGGGCTTGAGAGTTTCTCTGTCTTGCCCTCTGAGGCAGAGTCCTTGTGCTCCACAGGTGATGCCCTCATGGTAGGCACCCCTGAGAGCCCCGGCTCTTCCTGGTCTGCTGGCAGATCCTGGGCATTGCTGGCGGTGGGTGGTTCCTGATCCTCCTCCAACAATTCCTCCAAGGAGGAGTCTTCCAGCAGGGGCATGATGGAGTGTGGCAGGGCCATGTAATAGGGACACAACAGAGGAGGCAGGGCCAATGAGTATGTCCCCACTCTCCTCCTCATTGCATGAGGACACAAATGATGAAACAGGACTATTCAGAAATGTTGTTGCTGTGCTGGAGTCTGGTGACCAGAATGTGTGTAGCTCGTAAGCTTAGGGCTGGAGCTTCTGTTGTTTCAAATCCATGTATGGATTAAGAATTGGAAAGAGCAATATAGATGAGGTGGCTCAACAAAAGATATCAGTGCTTGAGAGATAGAGATAATACAGTCAGTCTTGCTAGTGGACAAACTGGGCAGTTAGATCCAAGGAAGAGGAGAAGTGAATCAAAGAAACAGCTGGCAAGAAGTCACTGAAGGACAATAAGTGAAAATCTGTAAGCAAGGGGTTTTCCTCCTGAGGAAGCTGGCTGGGTTGGAATTTGGGGGCATCACATTGCCAGTGGTTTCTCTCCTACCTGTCAGATAGGTACCAGGACGTTGGGCTCTACTGCATGGGAAGTTTCAAAAGGGCTGTAGCTCATGTTCTTTGCATGTGGGATGTACCAGCTTCAGTCCCTGGCATCTCCAGCCCCACCCCTTTTTCAATGTGTGTGTGTGTCCTGCATGATGCATGAACAGGGCTAAAGGAGCCCTATTTTCTATTGTTTCTTTTATATTGTACGCTGCCTTGGGAGGGTTCCCCCCTTAAAGGTGGCCTAAGAATAATTCTAAATAAATAAATAAAGGGTATCACATTATATATACTGTGTGTAGCTGTGATCTCCAGTCTTCTGGCAGTTTATGATGAAGACGTTCAAATTCACAAAATCTCTCATTCTTCCTCTAAAAGCACCTTAGTGATTTGCCTCGGCATTTTCATGCCAGAGCAACTCCCACCGCTTAAATATGCAGTGCATTGTGTAGAAGTGCATTTTTCACCTTCAACTTCTCATCAAGTGTCTCCTCACTTTGCAGCATGGGATGAACTGAATAGCAGGGGCTGTTTCATCACGTTATTGCAAACCTGACAGTCCGACATGTTTTTTCTCCCCTTTAAAGATGTTCAAGGTGGTAGGATAGACGCATCACTGTCCGTGGTATGCACACTCATCCTACCATTTTCTACTAGGGTGACCACTTACGCACCACCAAAAAAACCCAGAAATGCATCACCCAAAAAGGTGGAGCGGGCATATATTTGCATTAAATGTGCATATGCTAATTAATATGTGTTGCTGCAAATCTAGAAATAATTACTCTAATGTAATTAGAAATGCAACGTGTCTCACCATAGTGCAGGAGACTGTGACCAGGCAACCTGTGAGCCTGAGCAATCTGCTGTCCAGGGGCTAACCTTTGATGGGCAACTTCAAGGACCCTGATCTCCCTTCTTATGGTACTTGATCTTGAGTTAGACAGCCCTTCAAATAGTGGACTGTACAGTAGGAAGCATGGCCACTCTATTTTTATTATTTTAAATGGCCACTCTATTTTTATTATTTTAAATGGAATGCAGGTTTTGCAGGATTTTGTAATATTTGAGAGAGAAGCCGGTATTTACGGTGTGGCACATGTTCCAATTCTCTCTGTTTTCCAGAGACAGCCTCTATTCTGGTAGTAAGTACATC
This sequence comes from Shinisaurus crocodilurus, assembly GCA_021292165.1. NCBI lineage: Eukaryota > Metazoa > Chordata > Lepidosauria > Squamata > Shinisauridae > Shinisaurus > Shinisaurus crocodilurus. The sequence continues at coordinate 254,905,663 of CM037878.1, read as the reverse complement.
TGTTTTCTTCAGATTTCTTCCCCATCCCCTTTCTGTAGCCTGTGACTTGTAGGCAAACAATGAGGAGCTGAGCAGTGGGCCCTGAGGAACTCTTGGAATGTGCTGCACCCTTATCATGGAAGATAAGATGATCAATGGCTTCTAGTCTTGATGGCTATATATATATCTCCAATATTTCTCCAGCTTCTGTATACCAATTGCGGGGGAATATGTGTGGTAAGGTGCTGTTGAGCTCATGACCAGCTGGTGGGCTTCCCATAGTCAGCTGGTTAGCCACTGTATGAACACAATGCTGGACAGCATGGCTCTTTTTATGTTCCTATGTGAGGTCAGGGCCAATTCTGCATTTTGAATTTAGCTAGAGAAACAGAAAACAGTTTGAGCTTTGGAGCTGAATGACCAAGGTTGCTGAAAGGTATCTGGTGGGAATAATACAATAATAGAATCATAGAATAGTAGAGTTCAAAGGGCCCATAAGGCCATCAAGCCCAACCCCCTGCTCAATGCAGGAATCCAAGTCAAAGCGTCCCTGACAGATGGCTGTCCAGCTGCACCTTGAATGCCTCCAGAGTGGGAGGGCTCACCACCTCCCTAGGTAATTGGTTCCATTGTCTTATTGCTCTAACAGTCAAGAAATGTTTCCTGATGTCCAGGCAGAATCTGGCTTCCTGTAACTTGAGCCCATTATTCTGTGTCCTGCAATATGATCGAGAAGAGATCCTGGCCCTCCTCTGTGTGACAACCTTTCAAATACTTGAAGAGTTCTATCATATCTGCCCTCGGTCTTCTCTTCTGAAGGCTAAACATGTCCAGTTCTTTCAGTCTCTCCTCACAGGGCTTTGTTTCCATTCCCCTGATCATCTTTGTTGCCCTCCTCTGAATCCTTTCCAGCTTGTCTACATCCTTCTTAAAGTGTGGTGCCCAGAACTGGATGCAGTACTCAAGTGAGACCTAACCAGTGCTGAGAAGAGGAGAACTAGTACTTCATGTGATATAGAAGTTATACTTCTGCTTTAAAAAAAAAATATGTTTTATTGAATTTTTCCAATCATACAACTACTAATGAATAAAACAAAAAATACAACATAAACATTGTGCACACACCCCCACCTCTTGGGACCAAGTTATATTTCTCCCCCCCAAAGAAGCTATACTTCTATTAATGCAGCCCAAAATAGCAGTTACCTTTTTTTACAGCCACATCACATTGCTGGTTCATGTTCAGCTTGTGATCTACAACAATTCCAAGATCCTTCTCCTTTGTAGTATTGTTGAGCCAAGTATCCCACATTCTGTAACTGTGCATTTGGTTTCTTTTTCCTAGGTGCAGCACTTGGCATTTATTCCTATTAAATTTCTTTCTGTTGTTTTCAGCCCAGCACTCCAGCCTACCGAGATCACTTTTAATTTTGTTTCTGTCTTCCAGAGTATTAGCTGTTCCACCCAATTTTGTGTCATCTGCAAATTTGATAAGCATTCCCTGCACCTCCTCATCCAAGTCATTAATAAAAATGTTGAAGAGCACTGGGCCAACGACCAAGCCCTGTGGTACCCCGCTCGTTACCTCTCCCCAGTTTGAGAAGTACCATTGATAAGCACTCTTTGAGTTCAATTCTGTAGTCAACTGTGAATCCACCTGATAGTTTTTCCATCTAGCCCACTTTTAGCTAGCTTGCTAATCAGGATAGCATGAGGCACTTTGTTGAAAGCTTTGCTGAAGTCAAGATATATTATGTCCACAGCATTCCCACAGTCCACAAGGGAGGTTACCCAACCAAAAAATGAGATCAGATTGGTCTGGCAGAATTTGTTCTTGACAAATCCATGTTGGCTTCTAGCAATACTGCATTATTTTCAAGGTGTTTGCAGACTGACTTCTTTATAATCTGCTCCAGAATTTTCCCAGGGATCGATGTCAGACTGTAGTTCCCAGGTTCCTCCTTCTTGCCCTTTTTGAAGATAGGAACAACGTTAGCCCTCCTCCAGTCATCTGGCACTTCACCTGTCCTCCATGATTTCTCAAAGATAACAGACAGTGGTTCTGAGAGTTCTTCTGCCAGTTCCTTTATTACTCTAGAATGCAGTTCATTGGGCCCTGGAGATTTGAACTCAAGATTTGAATTTGAGAATCACTCCATTCCTATATTAATTTCCTGTAATGCTACCTACAGAGTGAGTGGGGGGGTATCTTGTTTGTTTGTTGTAGTTAAAGGACACAACTCCCACCACTTCACTTGGCTTTCAGGCTCTCAGTAGAAGGCAGTATGGGAAAGCCCCAAGGAAGGAAGTCCTGCTTAAGTCCTCTAGGAGGCTTTTCAGAAAGCACAAGCAGCCAGGCCGGTGGACTGCAAAAACCACAGGAGAACAGGACTTAAGTTGAAAAGAAAGCGCACACGCGCACACACATACATACCTCAGCCACCTCATTACATTAAGGTAAGCCCTGAAGCCCTGCACACTGAGAAATGTCTCCAGAATTCTCACTATCTCTGCAAAGGAAGCAGAAAAACAACTGCCTCTTTCATAGGGAAGCAAAGAGATTGTGAAAGACCAGAGGAGATTCAGCACAGCACTAATTTAAACAGGCCTGGGCAACACAGCAGAGAGGAAGAACAAGGAGAGTGGGGCAGGAAGGGACAGAGAGTGGGAGAGACAGTGATGGAGGTGGAGACAGAAACAGAGATGCAAATGAATGGAAGTTGAATAGCGAAGAAGAAAGTGGAGAAGTCAAAGGGCAGCTGAGATGACAAGGATTGCTGGGAGGTGAAGAGCAGACTGAAAGTGTGGTCTACGTCTACTTGACTTCCATGACATGAATTCCATAGCATAAGGACTTATACTTACCGTAACCTTCCTGTGACACAACAGTGATCAGTCCAAGAGCCAGCCTTGCATAGGGTGGTGCATTGAATTCTTCTGTTTAGTATGGAGTAAAGGGAGTTTGACGTACCCTTCCCCATGGATGTGGGGGCCCACGCAACATCCATTATGGTGAGTTGTATTGTATTCTTATTTAAATTATAGTAATTATTTCTAAATTAGTATACATATAAATCAGGATGCGCAAATTTTATGCAAATCAGTGTCACTCTTCTTAGGAATCTTTGCCAGCCTCTGTCACTATTGTCTTTCCAGTGGTGCCTGAAAACTTTTCTGTTTATTCAGGCATTGATTAATTTCTGCTCAAATATGTGCTGCTCTTTTCTTCTGTTTGTTATGTTATTTTTAATGGCTCTGATTATTTTATGATTTTGTTGTATTCAAATAGTACTGTAGTATTGTAAGTCTCCACCTTGGGGACCAAACTTTGGTTGGACAGTGAGATAGAAACCTTTATAAATGCATGAATAGCTCTGCTCCCTCCTCCGCTGCCCCCCCCCAAATCTTACCATGTCATACTGCCCTGGCACTTCCTTATGCTCAAGGAATTCAGGAGTGTGAAACCATATTATGCTGAAGTTACCTTATTTTTCAAAGTGGAGTAAGGCAGCCAATTTGTTCACTTATTTTGTTTAGTGATAAGGACATTGGATCCCATTTCTTCAGACCTCAGGATGTTTGCTAATTATTGCATTAGGCTCTCATGGTGAGAGGCATACTTCTCTCTCTCTCTCTCTCTCTCCGAATATAATCGCTTCAGTGCATTTCTAATTCAAGGTTTCAATATCCCCGCTACAGAAAGCAAGGAGAATTGGTTTCCATGCCTGTGAAGAGGCCTTGGTGATATGCGGTGAGGAGCAAGGAAATGGGTCAGACAATGTAACTTGGGAAAATAGCACATTCTATCATATTATGGGAAACAAGGAGAAAGAGAGAGGAGGGCTAAGTAAGTTCCGTATTATATTTCTTTCAAGCAGACTGTCCATTAGGAGTTTGAAGAATTTACCCTGCTTACAGTAGCTTCCCTTGGTGGCAGTAACCTAAGCATTAGCCTAATGGTACCTTACTGTTCAAACAAGTCTGCCTTTTACTTGATTCTTGGCATTGATCCACCTTCAGAGTGGCTTGAGGTAGTGGATCCTGAAACCCACAGTTGGATAGGAAGACACCCATTATTAGAACACGGAAACAATGGTAAGGATAAGGACTTTAAAGGTGCCTTATCATGTGCATACTGTGTCAATGATAGTGATCATCTCCACCAGCAGTAGATGGTGTTGTTCAGAATCTAAACTCCCTTCACTAAAAACCCATCTGCCTTTCTTTGTTTGCTTCTTCTTGTTGTTTACCCCTGGAATTAGTTCCATTTTTCCCACTGTCCTGGGCTGTAGTGGAGCCTTGACATGATTTGTCCATAGGTATAAAATCTGGCTGCATGTTTCCCTTTGCATAAAATACAGTACATTCATTTGCCAAATGTCCAGCAGAGCCAAGGGATGGACACATTTGATAGTGTTGCTTTCTCCCACATTCAAAGGGTTTATATATATATATATATGGAGAGAGAGAGAGAGAGAGAGAGAGAGAGAGAGAGAGATCTTTCCCTTCCATTTATGAAGAAATTTGTGAATTTTGATAAGTTCTCATAAAAAATGAACCAAAGGAAATTCTCATTCATTAGTGCTGGGTGAATTGAATAGGTACAGCTATTCCTGGCATGGAGAGGATCGTGTTGTACTTGTAGCTGTCTGCCATTAAAGATGAGGAGAATGTCAGGAAAAAAAGAGAGAGGTGGAAACCCTAATTCAGGACCACAAACATGGTAGAATATATACAGGGATTGAAATTCAGACTTTTAAGGGTTAAGCACGAAGAGCCCTCTGCCTCAATGGAAGAAACTACCAATTTTACTTCATTTAAAATAATAATCTCAAGTTCTTTGCATCCCATTTATGAGGAAATGTGAAAATGTTTGTAAGTTCTTCTCAAGAAATGTGCCAAACAAAAATCTCACCCATCCCTAGGCCACTGCCAGAGCCCCATAGTATCCTCAGCAAAGGTTGCCTTGTGCCATCCTTTCCAAGGCATCACTCAACGAAGATCAGGGATGTGCAGATGTTGTTAAATCCATTCCATCTGTGGTCATGCCCCCTGCTCTCTGCCTGATGGCCTTTTCCGTTTCTTATTTGCCTTATTGCTCTATTATCTCCTTCCTCTTATTTTTGCTTTCTTAATTTAGACACTCTAGCAGCCTGATGATCCAACTGCTTTGATTTTGCAGTTCAGTGCACAGATGTCTCTTATTTCCCTCACTGAGGGACAGAAGTTACTGATACAAGGTGCAACATGCCTACTTGCTTATTTCTGGTGTAGCTGTTGCTGCTGCTGCTTTTTATATACTTTTAAAAATGGTACTTCCACATTCTCCTCCCTTTATGTCCAATAATTGCACATTTTTGTACCCTGCCAAGTTATTGGGTGAAGGGTAAAGCAAGAGAGAGAGGAGGTAATCTGGGATAAAAAAGTGGGGAGGTACAACCTAGAGGATCATGAGGTATTATGGAAAGGAAAGTTTCAAAGATGTTCCAAATATGGATGAACCCATTGCATGAGGGGAAAGAATAGGTCTGTTCCTGCTGAATCCACCTGTGCTGTTGCAGCTCTGCTGTCTCCCTTCTATCAATGTGTCAGATAGAGGGAAACTGATCTATGCTTGCATGCTAGTTGCAGGCTCCTTCCATGATGTGGAAACCTGCACAATCAGGATTCCACATCACAGGGGGATCCTACATCCACAAAGTAGTCTCCCCTCTACAGACATGCCCCTCCAGTAAATGGCGTGCAAGGGCACAATGGTGGGGGCTGGGCTAGCAGGAGCAGCCCCCTTTCCCACCCAACTCACAACTGTTAATCATATGAGAGGGAATATATCCAGATACTAGGATTTATTTCAAGTTGGCCATCATTATGGCCAAGGAGAAGGTAAAATATGGGAACCTCTGAGACCATGTCAAATGTGTGCTCCTACATGGTCACCCCTCCTACTGAAGGCCAGAAAATGATAGGGGGTTTTGCTTGCACTGCTGCCATTTCCCCAACTGCAGCACAGGGGGGCATTTGGGAGATCATGGCTTGGAAGGAAAGAATTAAACTTCCCTTCACCATAGGCTGCTGTCCTGTCCCAGGTCAGGGACTTTTTGCTTACTTTTTTAGCGTTAAAAAAATGGAAATGGATCTTCATGCTACATAGTTAACATAATGTGTCATTTGAAGGGATGCAAGCAAAAGTGGTTTCATTTCATTTTTGACCACTTTTTTGAAAAGTGGTTTCATTTCATTTTTGACCACTTTTTTGAAAAGTGGTTTCATTTCATTTACCCCGGTCGCACCTCCTGGAACTGAACACAGACTAGAATGTAATCTGCAGTTGAAGTCGGGCACTGCTGGGCTTGCGGTGTGATTGGCAGAACAGAAAAATAATGTGTTCAAAAAATGCATACATTTCAAAAATATGCATAAAGAAATGCATACCTTTGAAAAATGCACAGAAACATGCTTTAATCAATGGGGGAAATATCTACTTTTCAAAATTGTGCTCAATTGATGCATACATTTGGAAAAATGAGCATGAAAATATGTACAACTTTTCATGCAAAAAGAAAAAAAACAAAGCTCACAATCTGAAACTGACACAAGTCAGAATGAGCTTCAAAGTGGAATTTGAAGAACCTCAACAAGCTCATGTTTTGCTGATTCACACTTCCCGAGGTACTTGTTTGTTCACATACTTCATTTTATGTATTACATTTTATCCTATCCTTCCTCCAAGGAGCACAAGCCAAATTATGTTGGAGAAATCTGCAAGAGACTCAAATGAGTTCAAATTCTAAGAATCTGACCTGTGGATTCTGTAGCAGACTGGCTTTTCCTGAGTCATGTGGATTCCACAGACTTGCAGACTGTTTTTATTATTGTTATTGCTATTATTATTATTTTATGAAATTTTATCTAAATTTAGTCATAAAAAATACATAAAATAAAAAAAAACACCGTCCAAAAATGGGCATTTTCCCCATAGGTTAAAGCATCAAAATATGCATTTTTTTGAGGATTTGCATATTTTTTTAGGGTTTCTGCATTTTCAGGAGTACGAATTTGCACAACTCTGAATCAATGAGCAGACAACGGAATGAAAGGCACCTGACAATCTGCAAAACATAGTCGGAACGGATTTTACAACGTCCGTACAACCCTAGCCAGCATCCAAGTTATTTCACAACAACCTCAGCAGGCACATTGGACTGAAAGATACTGATTGGCACAAAGCTACCCAGTGAGCTTCATGGATTTGAACTCAGGTCTTCCTGGTCCTTGTCCAACATTCTCAACAGTATAGCATGCCAGCTGCAGAGATATAAAATAATGCAACCCTCCATCTGTGCATGCTCTTTACTTAGAACTAAAATGATAGGGTGGTGCCTACATTTTTTATTATACCTGGAAATGGTTAAGAGTAACAAAGAGTATGGTTCCACTGTTCCACACCTCTGACATTTTCTTCTTAAACTTTGCTTTTGCCATTAACACTATCAAGGCTCCCTCTTAATCACAAAATGTGTCTGTATGCATGTACCAGGAAATGAACTCTTGAGGGAGCCATTGCTGCCCTCATGCACTCTACTGAAATGTTGTTGGACTGCAGCTCCATCAAACCTGACCACTGGCTATGCTGGCTGGAGTTGATGCGAGTAGGAGCCCAGAAACATCGGGAGGGCCCCACCCCTGCTATACAGAATATGTCAGTGGAGCACACTGGTGCCATCTATGGAAAGCTGATCCTTTAGTGTGAGTTCACACACATTCGTTTTGGTCACTCACTCAACTGATTACGCAATTATGTGAAACAGCTGCTGGGACCAACCCCACTATTAGGCAGGATGAGGTGGATGCCTTAAGAGGCAGATGTTGGATGTAGGGGTCAAGGTAGTGAGGCATAGGAGGACAGAGCTACATATGCAGTGTGGCTTGCCCTACACTAGTCTGCTGCCCTTAGATGCAATGGATACTATCCCATTCCCAGTGTGGAAGTAAGGTTCAATGACCAGTTCATTCAGCTTCTATACATGAGGTGGGAGCATGTCATTCTTTGCCTCATGCAGCAAACTTTCTTCGGGCAGCCCTGGGAACAGCCATCATGGATCAGAACATCAACAGAGAGAACGTCTCACCTGACATAACTTCAAAAATAATGGAAGCACTTCACCTGTTCAGCTCCCATTCATTGTAATGAAATCATGAATGGGGTGAATGAATCTCCAGTGCAAATGAGCCCTGAGAAAGATATGCATAGCATACATTTATATCTGGGCAAATAAGCTGTATCCTCCAAAAATCCTGACCAGAAGCCAGAAACCCTTTTCTAAGTCAGTCAAATTAATGTTGAGACATACTTTTACTGAAAGACTCACCTTTTTAGGTTAATGTCATGGTACTTGTTGGTGCCACGTCAACTAGGATGATCCCCTGACAGCAAAAGCACATGCCCCTTCTACCTTAGTCTGTCTTTATGTCTTAGCTACATCCATGGAAGCAAACAAATGGCTCAGACATTATACTCATCATGGTAGTACACCTACTGCAGGGATGTTATCTTGGGTGGTCCCTGCCTTTATGCATTTTTCATTATATTGTCTTCACATTAGATTAGCATAAGGTTCTGCATTAATGTCATCTCCATAGTGAAGAGTTGTTTGTTTGTTTGTTTGTTTTCAGGTAGAATTCCTGAATATTTAACCCACCCAAAAAAGACCTTGGCTTGTAAAGCCCATGTGCTGAAACTTTCCATGCAAATAAATGATGCTAAATGTGTATCCCTGGGAATGTGACCATCACAACGGGTGGGATAAAGTTCTTACCTCAACCCATGATATCAGACTTTAAATCCATCACTGCCATAAGAATGTATATTGCCATTCAGATATTGCATAAGGGCAATACTTAGAGGAAAGAAGAAAACATTTTGGTGTCTGGCTGATCCAATCTTGACATATTTGTCTGAAGAACTTATTAAAACTGTTTAAAAGTGAAGGGGAAAAATCTTAGTCAAAGACTTGTGTCTTATCAACAGTATTTATTCACTGCAGTTCAGTGCTGAATTTAAGTCTCTGGCCTGCAACCTAAGAAAACATGACAGTATTGCCATGGTCAAAATTAAAATTGCTTTGATGGGGCACGTTGCCCCATTTCATTGTGGAGCTGGATATTGAAATCACTGTGGGCATAGCACTGAAAACAGCTTCCCATGGGGAGCGACCCCTGGCCTAGCTATGCTTTAATATTTAGAAATACTTATATGGATCACCACCTCACATTGTGAATTTCCATGCCCTTGATAGCAGCCACCAAGAAAATGAAGACCATCGTGGCTGCTGGAAGATAACAGGAAGGGAAAGGGAAGGCGTAGGGCAATTCAAAATGCCCCAAGCATGTTTACAACTGAAATCCAAAGGAATTTTGGCTCTGATCATAAAAAGCTTGTTATTTCCAAACTGGGTGGGGGTGAACTCGCTTCTGAACACTTCTGAACTTGCTACCCCATTCCAATGCTCAGCAACACCACTAAGAATAAAAGCTCTCAAAAGTATAAGATCACAAGCTAGTTAAATACTGCACCAAACAGAAGAAAGTTGACTTCCAGAACAACATGGCCTTTGCAATTTTTTAAAGTCCACATGAAAATTTGAATGAATTTCTGCATTTTTTTAATATACACATTTTTGCAAGCAATTATCCATGATATAATATGGTTTGGTACGTTCTTTTCAATAGTATATGCATTTTAAGCACTTTCTCCTAATATACTTATTTTGAATGCCTTTTTCTATTGGAGAACTACATCACAAAATTTGAAAAAGTGCAAAGGTGAAAGTATAACTGTGTTTCAGTTTGCCTGTTGGCCGAGAAAGTGTGGATTTATTTATTTATTTATTAGGGAAATTCACATTAAACTGTGAACCAAATAAATTTCTCCTCCATCCCTTGTTAGATTCCAGACAGAGCCAACTAGTTCCACCTCAGAAAACATTCAAAAGATCAAGATCTTTCATCCAGATTTCTGCCCAACCCTTCTCTTTCTCCCTTCCACCATCCTTCTCTGATTCTGAGTCCCATTTTTGGCTTCAAGCCTACCAGAATTCAGTGGTTCCAGAGCTTCTTTCTCCAGTGCAGCATGCCTCAGCACCACCACACATGTGTGCAGAGGCCTCCTGCACCAATATACCATGACAATATAACCACCCATGTGTTGTTACAGGAGGCCTCTCTGTAGCCTTAAGATGGTGTGATGATGAATCATCTTGTGACATCAAAGAAGCAACCCAGGCATACAATCAATTACAATCAAAGGAGTTCACTACAAATAACAGGCAGAAGAGAAGATATTTTCTTCCAGTTTCCACCTAAGCTGGAATTCACCTAAGCATGGCATTTATAGGCCCAACCAAACCAACTGATACCTACATTAGTATACTCCACCTTCCATTTTGAGCAACAGCTATTCATTCAACTACCATTTTGCCTGAACCTGGCAGCTCACTAGCCATTTACATGTGTATTACATTGTGGGTCGCATCAAATGTTAGTGTAATGTAGGTCCCATTTATTTCAAAGGGTCTCCTTGAAGTAGGACTAACATTGGATACAGCCCTATATGTTGATTTTGCAAAAGGAAAATACATTTTGGATTTTATTTTCTGTCAGGTAACTGCATATAAATTAATCTCTATTGAAGAATCAGTTTATCTTGAGTCATAGAACTTGCTACAATTAGGGCACAATCCAATGCAAGTTTAGACAGAAAAAAGACCTACGACTCCTAGCATGCCCCAGACAGCAGAGCCGGCTAAGGCATGCTGGGAGTTGTAGGCATTTTTTCTGTCTAAACTTGCATCAGATTGCACCTCTAACCATTCTTCTTTAAGATGTGTTGAATGAATGGAAGATGCCTAACATGCCTAACAACTATTGTGAAACTCCGGTTTCAGCAGAACTTTTACCGTGGAACAAGACAAAATCTGGCAACAGAGGCAGGTTTTAGTTCTTACTATTTTCTCCCCCTACAGAAAAAGAACATTCTATAATCTGTTCCAGGCTACACGGGGTTAAGATTTCCATTCCATTCCTCCAATTCTCCTTCAAAGGGAAAATTAGATCAAAGTTTTATCATTTCCTTGTGTTGCAGAGTAACACTTGCCAGGATTAATAGGCCTCAATTTTTCAGAAATATTAAAATTTGCTCTCTATTGTCAGGACAATAAATCTTTTACCCTGCAAGATTGTTCTGCTCTGGGAATGACCAAGCGATTACTGACCCCAATTACACAATTATGCCTTTGAAATAATACTGTTTGATATAAAGGAATTACTTTCCTCGTATGAAAATATCATAATGCTCTTGCAAGCCAAGAGATTATTAATAATGCATCTACACAGGTCCCATTGTCTGTTAATAATGAAAGTTTATTGAAGATTAATACTTCGTGAATTCTGATAATCCTATATGATGCTAATATGTACTGACAATTACAGTTGTTAGCTGGTTTAAGGATTTTTTGTAGATTAGTTGCCTGTTCTTAACTAACTTATTATGTCACCGATTAAAATATTATGGCATATGGCACAGTGGATGGTTGAAGATATTTAATGAAGATAACAATATTTCTTAAATGACACAGGCTAATCACTGTCTACACAGGCTTATTATTGTCTGGGTACAAATAATATTGAACACGTTCCCAGAAATGTACATAGACTCTTTGAAACAATCCCACCATAATGGACAGACCCAGATAATGCTACCAGATTCCTCTCAAGGCCTTATGAAGTCATAATTGTGAATCTAAAGGGGGGGAATAGGTGATATTTTGTCACCTTAAGAGGCTGAATGACATTCAGAAGAGCCAATAGTTTGCTAAGGAGAGGCCTAAACAGCTGCAACTCTGTCTAGTAAGGCAGATCTACTGACACAAGCAAGGTACTGCATGTGCAGATGTCCTGCCTGGAAGCCTGCAGAGTTGGAACAGATTGGATGCTACACACATCGGATACCTTCCCATTTGTTTTGTAATTCAGATGGAAAGGGCATCCCAAACAGCTATCTAGAGATGCCATCATCTACGTGATTCTAGTCACATGCAAAACATGTCATGCACAGATACGTCTGGACCAAGGTTATGGGTCTTGCTTAAAAAAACATTTTTTCTTTAAAACAAAGTGCACGCTCCCTGTGAACTTGATTTAAAGAGAAATTCCCATGTTTTCTCCACCATGCCACTGAATGTTGGCAGCAAATTTGGCAGCACAGCAGTGGGGAGCAATGAGGGGGCCACAAATATGACTTGGGGGGCATATGTGTCCCACGGGCCATGTGTTGTCTACCCCTGCTCTAAAGAATCAGCTTGTGAGCCTCAATACCAGTTGCTGGGGAACATGTGTGGGAGGGAGCTATTGCATTCATGTCCTACTTGTGGGAAACCCATAGGCTCCATCTGGTTGGCCATTGTAGGAACAGAATGCTGGACTATAGGCCTTTGGTTTGATCCGACACCACCCTTCTTTCTTATGTTATTTTGTTGTATGGAATGTCCCATCTCTGAAGCTTTGACGAGAGACAGTGTAGGGACCTCATGCAGGTCATTCTGGGAAACCTAAAGAAACAGAGGCATCCAAATATTTCATTTCATTTATTACATGTCATTTATTTCATCTATTTCATGTCATTTATTTATTTCAAATATAACGATTCAAAATACAAGGATCAAATTATAACAAAACAATGAAACAAATCTATACAGCCACACAAAAATTGCATCAGAAATGGGGTTCAATTTCATTTAGTCTGGAGAAAGCCTTAGGAAATGTGCTAAACGATAGACGCCATTTTGCCAAGAAGCAGTCCACTAGCATAAAAGCTCGTCTCTAACCTGTGATTTCTTGGGTTCCATTAATATTGCATGTGCATACAAACAGGCTCTATTAATAGTTAACATGAGTTAAGACATATACCCAAAGGATTTTAATAATTACATTTCCTTTCCATTACGTTCCAGGATGCTAGAACGTATGAGCTTCTAAATGTGCGCCTGATGCAAAAAAGAAAAAAAGTTTGTGCCTGTGGCTTCCAACCTATAGGATGTTAATCATATATCTCTACAGCTTTATAGGATATGGTTAATTAGAGGCCAAAATTGCAGGGAATAACTGATCAGTTTAACAACATTTCTTCCTTCCTTCTACTTGTTCCACTCTGCTGCATCACAGCACCAACACTTACCTTTTAATCAAATATCAGGTTTGTTTGTTTGTTTGTTTTAATAAATCTTTTCCCCTGCCTTTTCTCACTTTGAGGAGGTTTACAATAACAGAAACATTAAAATGAATGCTACCACAATGAAACAACAAATGTCAACGATCAGTTTGAAGACAGCAAATCCATAACAGCAATGACTATCATTGGCTACTAGTTATGATAGCTACATTTTTCTCCCTCTCTCATAATACTAGAACCCAGTGGGGTCATCCCATGAAGCTGATTGGTAGGAGATTCAGGACACATAAAAGGAAGTACTTCTTCACATAGTGCATAGTTAAACTATGGAATTCACTTCCACAAAAGGTAGTCATGGCTGCCAACTTGGACAGCTTTAAAAGGGGATGGACAAATTCATGGAGGAGAAGACCACTGTGTGAGCAGAATGCTGGACTAGATGGACCCTTGGTCTGATCCAGCATGGCTCTTCTTATGTTCTTATGTTTCAGTATCAGGAGCACTATGCCTCTGTATGCCAGTTGCTGGGCAACACTAGCAGGAGGGTGTTCTTACACTCATGTCCTGCTTGTGAGTTTCCCATGGGCTTCTTCTTAGCCACTGTGCAAACAAAACACTGGACTAGATAAGAATTTGGTCTGATCCAGCATGGCTTTTCTGATGTTCGTATGTGGGGGGAAAGTAGAGATGTGCAAGGATTTCGTTTGGGGGCAGAATCTGGTGGACTAGTCAGGCTTGACACCCTCCCCCAAAACGCTGTCCTGCTTACCTCTTTCCTGGCATTGACTCGCGTTATCCTGAATCGATCCAGGGCAGGGAAGTGGCTTCCGGGTTCCCAGTGGGCTGTTGTTTACGTAGAAAATGCCTTAAGATACACCTAAAGCAGGCGCAATTTGAGTAATTTACACAAATTGCAGCCACTTTTGACGTATCTTAAGGCATTTTCTATGTAAACAGTGGCCCACCGGGGAACCCGAAAGTCATGCCAGCTTTCAGCCCAGCTTGGCAGGTGCAGCAGCAGCGTTCGCCAAGGAAGAGGTGGGTCTGGTCCTGGCGGATCGCCCACCCCTAGGGAAAAGGCATTATGATGGCAAAACCACCAATTCCAGCTGCCAGATGCATCCAGAACAAGAAAAGTAAAAAAGGATCTTACATTGTTTGCAAGAGCAGCTCCACACTTCATCTGGACTAGCATTTCAAACCTTGGGATAGGTGGCGGTTAAAGTGTAAAAAGTGAAAACCTTTCACATGATGTACTTACCTCTCATAATGAAGGGATAATGAAGGCACGTGGATCTGGGCCCAAGCTGCCAACTGCAACCACCAGAAGGGCTTAAATCGGTTGAGCGCGCCTCTAACATAGGGATGGGGAGAAATTCATTAGCTAATTTTACACTTTCAGACCAACATACAAATCAATATCAAGTTATCCTTCAAATTTTGGACTTCTCCAAATTTTGTGAAGAAGTTCTTCAGCCAAAAAATGCATAAACAAATGCATAAATTAGGGGGAAATGTGCACAAAAATGCATATTTTAATGAAAATAATGGTTTTAAAAAATCATTATTTTAGAGGAAATTGCTTGCAAAAATGTGTACATTTTTTTGTGCAAACTTTTAAAACAAAATTCCTGGACTGATGTGGAAATGGGATGAACCAAATTTAAGATTGGAAAAATGAGAAACTTGGAGAAACCAAAACGGAGAGATTCATCTATTTCTACATATGTCCCAAGTACAATTATTAATAATAACTTCTTGCCTATTTATTATTTATCATTTTATGTGCAGTTCATGCACATGACTCTTTACAGAGCAAGAAAAGCAACAAACAGACAATCTTAATTTTGATTCCATGTGTGGGAGAAACAGCAGAGGGAGGAGAGGAAAGTGACAGGCCAAGAAATGTGAGCAAATGCAGTCACGTGTTTCTCAATCTTTCCAAAGACATTCGGAGCCTTGTTTTTCAAGAGGCTAGAAATTGCCCTGTCCATCATAAATTTGCCCTCCTGGTGAAACTCAGCACCAGCTGTTGCTTCTGTCCAACCAGAATAAACATAATTGCTATGGATCTGCAGCCCAAGCAAGCCTTCTTCTGAGATGTCCCGATAAGAAACTTCCAGAAAGAAACATTGTTTGGGCAGGTAAGTACTTCCCAAATAATCTGATTCCACTTGAGGAGGGCAAGGAAGAGAGGCACTTACGGCTGAGCAGAATGTCTAGCCGAATGCGTGAGAGCTGGAAGACTATTAACAGAAACCATGTTAACTTCCTTTTGTGCTCTATCCAGGAGTTATGGCCCTTCTGAATAAGATCACACATTACAATGTTCACAGGATCAGCACATTTTATGTCACTACTTGACAATCTTTGCTACAAGAAATGGTGCTGTCCTGTAAGAAGATGCCTCAAACGCAGTGTCGCCACCCCCGCCACAAAACACCACCAAAGAAATTACTAGGGATAATAAGAAGCACTTATAGCAAAAGGAGAAGCAATCTCATACCCACGGTCCACAAACTACACACAAATGCAATGAACACGCTGCAACCCAAGAATTATTTACAGAGACGGTTCTGCAAACAGTTTCAAATGCCAAATAAATTTCACAGACTCACGAGCTGCTTGTGGAGAATTTCTGACAAGAAGCAGCAGCAAAATTAATCAAATAAATTATTCAGAATGGATGAGTCTCTCAGCTCTAATTAAAACCCTATGAGATGTAAATAATAAATGCCCTCAAAAACCTTACAACCAAAAGGGTTTGCTGTGTCTGCGCTGCACTCTTTTTTCTTCCTGAGAGACAAAGGAAGCAAAGTGGGCATGGGGGAACTAATGGACCTAAAATTAAAAATAAAAATACAGCAGCAAAACCTGGCATTAAAAAAAAAACAACAACCAAAAACTCAAATATTATTTCAGCTATCATATGGCTGAAAGAACTGGAAAATTGCCAAATTACTTGATATAAAACTAGATGCCTGTGAAAAACAAGTGGCTATGATGGAATCTGGGCTTTGGATGAAAAGCCTGCATCGCTAGTAGAGAGAGAACCAAAGTCACCTACCAGGAAACACTTTTTGTTACACCCAAATTAGAATAGCTGCTGGCATGAAGCAGCAGGAAAGGAAGCACAAGTGGGTATCACTTATTGCCATACTTTCAGTGAAACACTTCAGCATTTTACTTGCATGGGGGAGAGGGGAGTACAAGCTGTTTCTTTATCCAGAACTTCCGCATTCCCTCTACCCAAGTTCCCCTTTGAATGTTAAATTCAGAGGCAGGGTAATTGGAAGTGCAATTCAGTTGTGCTTTCTCTCCAGCAGCTCCTTCAGAATGCCCTCAGTTATCTACTCTTGGATGGAATGCTAGACACACTTGAGACACATACTTGGGATGTGACGCAGATTCCATCTGGTCGCTGTGTAAGGCAGAAACAAATCACCATCTGGCCCTACCATTAGGCAGAGTGAGGCAGCTGATTTTGGATGACATGAAAGGGCATGTTAGTTATTTAATTTATTCTTGTTGTATGTTGATTGACATGGAGGGTGCAGGTGTTTGTGAGATTTTCTGCCTTAAGAGACAACGCGTTTGATTTGAGTGGGGATGAGAAATACCATTTTCTGCTCTGCCTCAGACAGCAAAAGGCTTGGGCTGACCCTGTGAGACTTCTCGAAAACATACCTCTGATTTCACTTTCCCCGCTCAGTTCTGCCATTGTGACTAACCCAAATCTATTTAATTGCCTACCCCCCACACATAGGGCTGGCATCAAGGGTAGGCATGGTCGGGCACCTGGCAATGACCCTCAGCCCGGCAGGGGCCCACTGACAAGAGCCACGCTCCCTCAAGTTGTTCCTCCTCTTCACCATTGGAGCCTGTTTCCTCACCTCCCTCTCCCTCTCTCTGGCCCAGACAACAGCGGTGGTGGGAAGGGGAGCAGTAGATGCCTCTGCTTCCTCGCTCACTGGCACTCTGACTGTCAAGCAAGCAAGTGGTACCAGTAATGAGGAAGAGGATGAGGACTTGGTGCCAATGGTGGTGAGAAGGGAGAGTCACTGAGAGAAGGGTCCCATTGAGGGTGCCTTGCCCAAAGGCCCTCCAGAACCTGGAACCAGCATCGCCCCCACACACACTAATTGCAACTTAACTGTAAGTCTGCAGTGTAGAGTAGGTGAAAACCTGCAAGCTAGACCTATCCATTTGACAGGCAAAAAAATCCAACTCAGTCCAGCGCGACCAGCCTGCAATATAAACTGAGGGCGAGAGGTTGCTGGAACAACAAAGAGTGCTGTGCAAGGGCAGAGCGGGCTTATACAACCCCCAGAGCTCCACCCTGGACAGCATTGACGGGCCATGCCTCCGCATGCCATGTGACAAAATATCCTGCCTCTTCCACAGCAGCCTGACTGCCACAAAGGCACCAGCGTCAGGTGTGCAGATTTTATTTTTGGAGTGGTCCAAACACAATGAAGCATAGTTTAGTGCTGCTACACTGGGAAAAACTATGTTCCTCCAAAATGAGTATATAGCTAGGGTCTCATGGGAACAGTACAGAGGCATGGCTGTGGATGACTCACCCATCTACCATTAACAACAATATAAACATTTCCACATCTTAGGTTTGCAAGGAAAAACATAGTCTTTTAGATGCCAAGCTTGTATATTGATTTAGCCATCCAATGAAAAGTTACCACAGTTTTTTAAAAAAAATATCCAGTAACGGCAAGAAAAAGAAAAACCATCCTCCATATTCACATCCAGATTGTTGAGCTGTGATTTTAATATAACCCTATCTCAATGTGCCTGATAACTCCCAAGAGGCATCCTGGCCATCTCCTGTCTTCCCATCGCTTCATACGACAGCACCAAGTCAGTTAGAAAATTGGTTAGTATTTTTCCTGAGTTCCCTTGGGAACGTTTGGCCCTTTGTCTTCCCATTCATGAGTTACCTCTCCATGACTCTCCCCACCTCTTGCAGCTCGTGCGTCCTTTATCTGTCTAAAACCAATCATTCATTCCTCCTCCTTTTTCCTCTTGACAAAAAGAATCTGAATTTAATAAGAATGTGTTGCAAAATATCAGTGCTAATCCCCTTCGCCTTCCTTCTCTTGCCCTCCGGGGGATGGTGCCAGGAGAGCTCTGGTTGTTTTTATTGGCGCAAAATCATTTTTGACCCTCTGGAACCCTTCTGATCACATAACAGGTGTCTCCAGCTGACAAGATAAACACATTATCAATTATGTGTTCCCACAAGTTATGCAAGAGCCCATCTCCCTTCTGTTTGTTTCATCTTTTGACATGTGGATTGGGGAGGGGGGAGAAAATTCAATGCCGCTGCTTTGCTGTTCTCCAAACACTGTAAAATGCTAAATGACAGATTTTTTTTCACCTAAGCCACGAAAATGCCATTCCTTGAAGCCACTCATTAATAGTTATACAAGTGTGTTGTTATTGACCAGTGGTAAGGCATGAAATGTGGAGAAGAGACTGGAGGAAAGTTGCTTTTGTGCAAACATCCAGATGTTGCTCTGGCACCACATTGGACCTGGCAAAATCTATGTGGCTCACGCTGGCTCAGCTTGTCTGAGCGTGGAAAGCTAAGCAGGGTCAGGCCTGGTTATTACTTGGATGGGAGACCCCTCCTCCAGTTTCCTGCATTGAGCAGGGGGTTGGACTCGATAGCCTTGTAGGCTCCTTCCAACTCTGTGATCTATGGAATCTATCCATGTTCTGCAGTAACTTTATGTCCTAGGGATGGGTTAGAATTTTCTTAGATTCCTTTTTTGTTCAGAACTTTCCAAAATTTGCAAATTTCTTCATTCACTGGACAGAAAGAACGAGATTTTAAACATCTGAATGTGGGAGAAAGTGATAGTCTGGCTTTGATGCCGAGGGTATCCAACCATGATTGTGGTGTTGAACAGTGGTTGCCACCTCTCTTTTTTCAGATAGGCTACTCATCTTTCACAAACTGCAGGGCAGGCAGGGCACAACATGGTCCTCTCCATACTGGGAATAGCTATACCTATTGAATTTGACTGATGCAGATGGATGAGAATTTTGTTCAGTTCCTTTTTTTATAAGAACTTACCAGAATTTGCACATTCCATAAATGGAACAGAGAGAACTTGAGATGTTAAAAAAAATGAATGTGGGAGAAAGTGAATTGTCTATCCCTAGAAAACATAAGTTTTCCCAGCTGTGTTTGTCATTTATTTATTTTTTAAATTACATTGGATAAGAATAAGGCAATATGATGAGCTGATACTTATGCAAAGGCTAGAGGATTATGCAAAAGAGTAGCTAGTCGTACAATCCTATACTGGGCAGCTCAAAAGTAATTCCATTGAGTTCAATGGAACTAGTTACTTCTAGATAAATATGTAAAGGATTGCAGCCTAAATAGCCTAATTCTGCCACTAATAGGCCATTTCAGACATTTGTACATTGTTCTGCATGCAAAACTGCACAGGCAGGTGGTGAAAGTAACACCTGACCTGATATGTCCATGCATGAGGATGTCATCATTTCCTGGTGGCAGCAGTTCATATCACCAACGTAAGTGCAACAGAAAAGTGTGTTGCCATGTTCCTGCAATTTGCCTCCAAGAAGTGCTGACTACCCATGGTGTTGGATGTTCTGAGCTGCTCCATGCAGGACAGTTTACAAAGACCAGAACAAGCCACATGAATGCTCAGGGGGGAAGCCCTGTGTCTCACAGTGGGAAGTGCATTATGAGAGTTCCTCATGAGTAGGGATGTTTGTGGAATCAGATCTTTGTAAATTCCAATACATAGAGTCTTGATCTGCACCTCCTGGAATAACATGTGGAATTGAACTTAGTCCTCTATCAGCATTTGCAATTCCCAAACATTCTGATGTAAAAACATTTATCAAAATGCATTTTAAATGCATATATTTAGAGAATATACATTAGGAAATGTGTACTTGAAGAGAAAATACATTTAGTGTGTATAATATGGGAATTTTCATGCAGATTGATCCAGAAACAGGATGGAATGGAATCTTGAATGAATACATGAGAAAGTAACATGGGGTGGAATAGATTGATTCATCCTACTCTTGGAGCATGTCAGCTCCTACCTGGAAGGATATGTGTGCACATAAACTTTAAGTTCCATTTCTGAACTATGGTTAAGTTCTATTTCTGAACTATGACAAAGTCAATGACAAAATGTGTAGCAGGCCTCCAGTATTTAGAACCCGATTCTCATGATACAATATGTGCAAAAGGGAGTGAGATTGTGGTTGTAAGCCCCACCCCCACTGGTGTGTGTGTGTGCACATTTTTACACATTTACATTGGGAACTCTGCAAAAAGCACAATCCCTGTCTGCACTTAAGGGCCTACCTACTTACCTACAGTTCATATGCAAAGAGGCATGTTGCAGATGCACAAGCAAAGCAAATGTGCATAGTGTGTGTGGGGGGGTTGCTGTCTTGATCCCACGCCCCCTAATTCTCATTGGATCATAAGAAAAGGGCCAGATTCTTTCATGTATGGACAAACTTTGCATTGTGGTTTAAAAATAATAATAACACTCCACTTTGCTAGTTCTTCAGTGCAACAAAAACAGATATGCTTCTGATGGCACCACAGATATCATTTCCCCCCTCCCCAATGTGAAATTTTACTGTTTCAAGACGGAGGGTTGCAGATGCCGATGATGGAGTGCTTTTGTATTAGCAGAGGGTTTTCAGTTGTTTGTAGCTTTGAGCAGCAAACCACTTTCTTGGTGTGAAGGTGCCTGGGGAACCGTTCCAAGAGAAAACACTTCTGAGCAGTTTGCTGTTTGGGAAATAACCTCAATAGGGACAGAGTGGATGAAGGTCAAGTGAATTTATGGCATCAATAAAAGCTGAATAAGTGCAAAATTGCCCATAATCTGCCCTCAGTTACACCTGAGTAGTGCGAATCTATTGTTTTTAGGTGGGCTCCAAAGGTGTCATTGAGAACAGAGTATGACCCATTATTTATCCACGATAGCAGATAGAAAAAGATGTTTAATAAGGTGGGTAACATGACCATATCAGCAGGCACGGATATGTAATATCCTACCCAACTCATTTCAAAACTAAAAAGGACAAAATGCCTGTCCTTTTTCCATCAGGGCTTTTGCTAGTGACTACTGACAAGGTGGGGTGGGTTATGATGATCCCCCAGTGTGACCCACTAATGTCTTCTCCTTGTAATGAGTTGGGACAAAAAAAAAAAACAGACCAGCACAAAAGCTATTTATGCAGACATGGAGAAGAAACAGGTATCACTGGCTAGCAAGCACTCCCTTTCTTTCGTTCGTTCTTTCTTTCTTCTTCTCTCTCTCTTTCTTTATTTAAAAAAAACACACAACTCAAGACTATGTACACAAGGAACAGAAAAGTAGTAACAACTATTATTAAAAGCAGAACCTAAAAACAACTTATTATTTTGATGATAGATAGATAGATAGATTATAGTAAATATGACAAGGATGAATGTTTTGTATGTTTTGAATGTGTGTGTGTGTTTTGCAACAACAGATTTTGGTTCATTATGACAATCCCAAAGGTACCAACCTGATTCTACCAGGTCTTCTGGTGGTCGAGGCAGGGAGTCAGTAATTGGCACTAGTGGGTGAATAGTGGCTGGCACAACAATTTGTCTTTCATGAATGGCCAAGGCAAGGCTGCCCAAATGTCCTTGTTACTACCCCCCAAATAAATTAACTTATTTATTATTTAATATGTGTATTATTATATGTTTGTTATTACCATATGTTTAATAAGTTTCTACTCTAGAGAAAGCCCTCACAAGGCATGTCACAAGAAAAGTCTTAAACAAAACAATTGGGTGGGATCATCATCATCATCATCATCATCATCATCATCATCATCATCATCATCATCATGCCCATCATGGCTCTTCTTAACTTTCTTATAAGGAGATTGGACAAATTCATGGAAGATAGGGATATCAATGGCTACTAGTCCTGATGGCTACATGCTACCTCCAGCGTCAGAGGCAGTATGCCTGTGTACACCAGTTGCTGAAGAACATAGTGCAGTTGCACTCAAGTCTTGCTTGTGGGTTTCTTGTGGGCAGCTGGTTGGCCACTGTTTAAACAGAATGCTGGACTAGTAGATGGACCTTGGTCTGATCCAGCAGGACTCTTCCTAGTTTCTTAACTTCATAGTAAAAACTTATATAGGATGGAGGGCAGGAATAAGATTGAAAAAAGGCTTGGTGGAATAATAATAATAAAAATCTTTAGGGAACACTTAAAGGCCACAAGAAAGGGGGCCAGGCAGAGTTCTTGGGGGAGGGAATTCCACAAGTATGCCGTCACTTGCAAAATATTCATTGCAGGACCTGGACTCTATGCTAAGTTGTTTTGGAGCTGGGTTGATCAACCTTGAATGCCTCCAGTCAGGTTTTTTGTATGCCTACCCAAAGGACTTTGGGTGCTGTGTGCCATTCTGCTGGACACTGTGGAACTCAGCAAGGTGAGATTTATGTGATGCAGCTTCTACTGCCGCATCACTTGGCTCTCTGAATTATCTCAGTCGCCAAATGAATTTTATAGTCCATTGGGGGCTGTCCATGCTTGTTAAGGTGATATTTCCATCTCCAATGTGCCGTAGAATTTCATTTGCCATGCAATTATCCCTTTTTGCCTGCCGGCTGCCCATCTCATTCTGAAGGAAACCCTACACCTTGGAGACATTGTTGATGAGTGCTGCAAAAACACACAGAAGTTTCTGAAGAACTCCAATGAGGAATGCCTCATGTGTAATAAGGGCTGGAGCCAATTTGTGAAGGGTCTTTGCTCACAGAAGAATCACACCTCTCCAACTGCACATCAAGCTTTTGTGAGATTAGTAGAAGAGGTACTTTGTACATCCATTATCTCCCATACAAAATGGGGGGCTTCTGTTACATTCCGCTGCAACATTGCTTAATGGCCATATTCCATAGGTAGAAATGGAAGCAAACAGGACTGCAAGGCTGATGACCTTTACATGAACATTTATCCCTTAATTATTTGGTGGGACTGATAACAAGCAGAAGGAAGTAAAAATAATGCATTAACCATATATTACTACAGTTACTTCTTATGTTGAAAACAACTCATGTAGAGTGCATAGTTTATGCAGGCAACCTGGTACCCTCCAGATATTTTGGACTACAACTCCCATAATCCCTGAAAGTTGGCCATGCTGGCTGAGGCTTCTGAGACTTGTAGTTCAAAGCATCTGGAGAGTACCAGGTTGCCTACCCCGGCTTATTGTATACTGAAATTTGGATGACAGTGGCTAATCGACTAGGGCAGTGATGGCGAACCTATGGCACGGGTGCCACAGCTGGCACGCAGGGACCTCTCTGTGGGCACTCGAGCCATTGGTCACCAGATCGCGAAAAGACTGTCCCCTTCTGCAAAAACACTAATGATTTTGTTCTTTCTCACAGTGTGGAACAGAATGATTTTATTCTACAATTCTTGTTACAGAATTCTTTTCTACATTGTTATCACATTTAAAAGATTTTGAAGAATGATGCACAGAGCATGGCTTGGATGTAAAGCCCTAACAGTTGACCTGAGTGCTGCATGTGTTGCTCTGAAACTAACGGAATATGAGCTAAGGTTTGACAAATTATCAGCATGCATGCAATAGCAAAAATCACATTAATTGTGCAAAAGCATGCCCAATGCAAACTTTTACCTAATGCAGTGTTTGCAGTCCAAGACATAAAGCGTTTAAAATGTGTTAAGCACGTTTAGTTTTCTTGTTTATCTTGCTCATCCTAGTACAGGCTGACTTTTACTTTTACTAATCCGACACCTGTAGTAGCAGGGAAAGGACCCGGGGTAAAGCTTGCCCCATACAATTTCAGTCTGGCATATATTACAAGTTGAGAATCCCTTATCCAAAAATACATGTGCCTAATTATTTAAAAAGTTTGTATAAATTCCCTTCAGGCTATGTGTACAATGTAGTACTATAATAATTTTTGAGTTGTTTTTTTCCCCCAACAAAAAACTGTTTGTATCATTGAAAGCTCTGTTATTGTGTTTTTCTTTAAAGACAAAAGATGTTAATTAGTTCAGACAACTGTATGAGTTGTTTTTCTAAAACTAAAACCTCGGTATTCAGGTTTAATTGCAGTGTTGGCACTTTGAAATAAATAAGTTGGTTTTTGTGTTGCAGTTTGGGCACTCGGGCTCAAACAGGTTCGCCATCACTGGACTAGGGAATATTTTGATATAAAGGATCCTGCTTTAGTAGAGAGCATAGGATATGTGGCATTTGGTGATCTTCGGTCTTTGAATTATAAGCTTCTTAATAACTAGGAATGCTTTGAGCGCCATTTGCTTGGTGGAAAGCCAGGGTACAAATCAAATAAGTAAATAACTAGGCAGACATAAATGGAGATAGGGTGGATATTTGAAAATGGAAGCTTGAAATGCAAATCCCACCTGCTTGAATAAGGCAGCTCCAATGTGAGTCATATACACCTACCCTTTCAGCAGATTCCCACTACAGGTTCCAGCAGGAAAAATGATGCTCTGTCTGTTGTTTGCTGCTGAGAAGAGACCCCACAAGCCTCTAATATGTCCATGGATGCCCCTCTACTCCCCATTCTCCAAGGTACTGAGTGTGGGGCGGGGTCACTTGGTGAATTGGCAGCAGGAAAGGGAGGCAGCTAAATTGGGATTTTCAAGTGATCACATCACATTTATGTATGAATTCAAGCTGTGCACTGAACACAAGATTAGACTCAGACCCTGATTCTGCACTTCAGAAAATGATCCAATTGGGCTTAGATCCATTTGGAGGTGAAGCGCTTCAGCTCAGGTACTGAACCTGAGTTGAGATTTGGAAATCCTGCCTCCCATTGACTATCATGGGAAATTTTAAAGAGCAATCTTTTCCCCCCCTGCTTGTCAGATATGAATGAAAGGTTCAGGCATAGTGACACTTAGCAAGGTAATAGACCTGCCAAATTTCAGAAAAATAGGTGCAGAGGGTTATGTTTTTTGGAGGGAAGGGAATTTCCCATAACTTTCTAAAAATATTATTGTCAGAATGGGATGAAAATTTCAAGGACAGCTTCAGGGATAGTTTCAGAAGGATAGGTGCAGGGGTAGGGAGTTATGATGATTGAAACCAGTGTTGGAAGAATGGCCTTCTCACATTTCCATCCTTGCTCTCCACCAAAGCACAGCAGCTGCAGATCCCCTGGTAAAATGTGCCCTATGATTAGGTGGGCCTGTCAGTCACTCAACCACATTCTGCCCCTCCCTTTCCCCTCCCCCACCCTCAGTGTTAAGAGAAGCAAAAGCAAAAGATGTTATTTTAGGGGACACACTGTCTGCCTTACTGAAGCTGAAATGAACGAAACCTTGTGTGGGGTCCAGTCCAGCTTTGGTTCTGGCCACTTCAGAGTGAAGCACACTTTGCCTCAGGAAGCACCAGAAATGGCCCAAAGGGGCCCTGTTCAACTCAGGCTTTGAGCTTCAGTTCAGCCAAATCCAACACACATATAAATAAACCATTTTGACTGGACCCTTGTATACTGGTGGAGGCTCTGATGTCACCAAGCTCCACCGCCTCCTGTTGAGGAGCAAGTGCTTAAAAGAAATAGACTCTGTATTTGGCACTTGGTGGTTTTTTGGCAGGACTTCTGGATTTGTTTATCTAGGATGACTGGGTGAATGATGGGTCTTGGATGGTTGGAGACACCAGCCATCTAGTTGCTGAGTCTACGTACTTTGGGGGTGCCAGGAGGTTGGCCCCTGGGTCTGTGTGTCACTTGCTTCCTTGTCTGCTTCTCCGTGAACTGAACTGCTGCTTTCACTGGAGCTACATGGATCCAGAAATACATCACTCTGGTTAGTATGTATGTCTGTAATGAGGTCCGGATATGATAGCAATCAGAATGTGACCTGGTTCGGACATGATGGGAAACTATGTGTTCCCACTATGAGAATAAGCTATGGCCAGCCTTGTACTCCCCCCTTCCCTCCTCTCTTCTTTTAAATACCAGAGAAGGACATCAGAAGCTTCTGCTTTCAATAATAAACTAAACACCATTTCCCATAATGTCCAAACTGTGGTTTGTTTAAACTGTGGTTAGTAAGAATGGACCAGAATCAAACCATGCTTTCAGATCTGGCTTCTTCTTAAACCACAGCCTTCCCCAACCTGGTGGTGCCCTCCAGAAGTTTTAGACAACAACTCCCAGCCTTCCTGAACATTGGCTATGATGGCATGGGGCTGATGGGAGTTGAAGTCCAAAACATCTGGAAAACACCACCAGGTTGGGGAAGGCAGCCCACTGTTCCCTGAGTTCCAACATCATGCGCAACAGTGGTTAGTTCATTTGCTTGCCATGAGGCAGAGCTTCTACTGCAATTGCCCTCACATGCTGTGGAATAGCTTCCTTGAAGAGGCTTGGTGCTCTTCTTCCTTCTTGGCATTCCAGAGTGGATGCAAAAGCTGTAGATTCCTAAAGTCTTTGTAATTACTAAGGTCTGCATTGCTGCTGTGGTTGCTGCCATTTTAATGTTGCATTGTTGTTCTTTGTTTAATTGAATGGCTCGTGTGTGTGTGTGTGTGTGTGTGTGTGTGTGTGTGTGTGTGTTTTAATTTGTTGCAGCTGTCTAAAACAAAATGTAGTGGAAGCTGCCCTGAGCTTTAGCAAGGTGGGATGACAATGTTGTAAGTAAATAATAAATGCACAACTTTTTTAGACAGATGGATGTATCAGTCTGCAATACTATACACACTTACCTGGGAGTAAATCCCAGTGAACTCAATAGGGCTTATATCTGAGTAGACACATATAGGACTGCACTATCAGTCCATTTCCAGTCCATGTCACTTTTGCAGATGTCTCCATTCTGTCCCAATTCCACATTCATCTCTGATATTTTTTTAAAAAATGCATGTAGTAAATGTGCTTTTATATACAAATTATTTACACATGCATCTTCTCTCTGTCAAACCATACCTTTCTAAATGTGTCTTCTGTCAGAATACACATTTTAACGTATTTTTATACCTTTTTAAACAAAGAACTGCATCAGAATATCTGGGAAATGTGAAAGCTGGTGGATAAAAGGGATGGGTGAGAATTTCATTTCAGTTCTGTTTTGCTAAGAATGTACAAAAATTTACAAAGTTCTCCATATTCAGGAGAAAATTGATTTAAAAAAAAATAGAATGTGGGGAAAGTGAAAGTGACAGATGTGTCTATGCAGGCCCAGGGCTTTGAGGGTTTCTGTTGTGAAAGTCTGGGTTTTAACCTCTGTGTATTCAGCCAGTTTAGTGCTTAATTAGGGTTGCCACCTCTTTTTTTTCCTGACAGGCTCCTCATTTTTAATAGCTATATGACAGGCAGATACTTCATGGTGCTCTCCATGCTAGGAATAGCTGTTGCAGATGGATGACAATTTTGTTTCAGTTCATTTTTGATGAGAATTTTCCAAACGCCACAACATTTTTCATATTTGGAAGAGAAAGAACTGAAGATTTATTTAAAAAAAAAAAAAAAAAGAATGTGGGAGAAAGTGAAACTGACATATTTGCCCTTCCCTAGTGGATAACTAAGTTCCAATCCACACATCAGTCTGGGGGCTGCAAGTCAGATCAATTCATAATAGAATTCACAAAGGTTGAATTTTTCAAGCATCCCTACTCCTCTGCAGAGTTTCCAAGACAGCTCCCGTCTGTCTAGAGTTTATCTCCCCCTTTCATTTATGCTGCTGTTATTGCTGCTTCTTTCTCCTACTGGGTCTGTACATTGGGCACATGCTGGCTTAATGTCCTATTATTACCTCTTCTCTTTCTTTTTCTCAACTACTGATCAATGAGGCATTGCAGGTGTTTCTGTGACAAAGCTCCTCCAGCTGTCAACACACTGCTAACTGGTACAGAATTTAAAGCCCCGGACGTGTACGCATTAGCTAGCTGGTGCCCCCCTCATGCATAGCCATTTTCAGATTCAAGGCTGGAAAAGATTCCCTTTTCTGCCCGCCAGTCTCATGAGCCAATTCTAGGCGGCAGCGTTATTATTTCCTCACTGGGGCAGCATTTCTGACACAGCAGTTTAACTGCATCACGTTAACCCCGTGTAACTTCTGCAACTCTGTGATGCTATGTCTCTGTGTCACATTTATGGCGAGTTTAGTATCTCTCCTGCTGTGTGCAAATAAAAACAAATTATAAATAAAATAAAGCCTGGTGTTACATGCTTCAAGATGTATCAAAAGGTCCTTCCGGAGAGTTATCATATCCATCGCTTAACTAAACTGCACGTATCTAGCGTGTTTAATCTCCCCTCGTAACTCAGTCCCTCCAGGCTCTTCACTTGTGCTGTCTTGAAATTAAAAATGAAATAAAACTCTGATAGAGGGGTGAAGCTTATGGTATGTTTGGAAGGGAGAGATGGAAAAGTGTTGGCTGGGGAATCGGGGAGTAACAAATAAGACCAAGAAAGCTTTACAGCCTGTAATGTGAGAGCATTTCAAGAGTGCTTTGCAAATGTGAGTGAATTAAGGGTCACTGTGTCCCCACTGAGGCTGAGGAATGGGGGTAACAAATCTGTAGCCAATTGCATCGCACCTGAAGCAGCCCACCAACTACCAGAGATGTACAAAGAAAGTAATCACTGGCTTTCAGTTCGGAAGCACAGAGCTCTGCCGACTTGTGTATTTAGGAGGATACAATGAATGCTCTGGGAGCATCTAGATTGCAGCACTGTGGAAGCTAAGCAGGTGTGGACCTGAGGCCATTGGGGATGCCAGCTGTAAGACTGGAAGATAGATTATCTCCTGGTGAATATGAGAACATAAGAAGAGCCAGTGGAGGCTGGTGGCACCAGTATCAGCGGGGTGGTGTATCCACTCTGGGTTTTAGTCTGAATGTGAAATGAGCTACCCATGGTGCTAAACCCTATCCCCAAAATAGTTTCAGCACCTTGGATAGCTCCTTAAAAGTTCAGAGACTGCACCCCAGAGTATATTCACCGCCCCACTGACATTGGAGCCACCAGCCTCCACTGAGAAGTGCCCTGCTAGATCAAACCAAAGGCCTATCTATCCCAGCATCCTGTTTCCCACAATAGCCAACCACATGCCTCTCTGAAGCCCACAATAGAACATGAATGCAACAGCACCTTCCCACTCGTGCTCCCCATCAATAGGTATCCAATTTCAGAGGCATGCTGCTTCTGAGCCTACAGGCCACATTCCTCAAGGGCACCACAAGTAAAGCCTCCCTGGCTGACCTTAAATCCCAGGGTGACGATGAGTACTGGGGAAAATATGCAGACATACTTGAGATAAAGTCCTATGGAACTCAGTGGGACTTGCTTCATAGTAAAATGCATAGGATTGTGCTGGGCAGCCCAATCTCAGCAGTGAAGGGTCCTGGCTAGAACTGATAGATTAATGGGAATTAGGTGAAGCTAACATTTCCTATGTCCTCTGTTGTCTTTATATGAAATTGGTCATGAACAATGCAAATGCATCTGAATTCTTCCATTTTTCCTATATTATTTGTTTGCCTGTACTGCTTTTTTCTTTAGCCATCCCTGATAATTATCACTTATTTCTAGTGCTGTGTGCTGAAACCCCACCTGCCCTTTCGTAACCTCTTTGTTCCCCTGCGAAGGTGGCAGTCATCTTTTTGCCTCTTTGGTGGGATTTTGAGAATTTTGGAGAAAATTCTCAGAGTGCGGGTCGTCAGTGCTTCCCTTACTGTAAGGAGGTGGCTGAGGAGTTTGTGAGTGTTCTTTATTTTACCATTGGGGTTTTCCAGTCCTGCTGCCTGCTGAGTGCCTGAAAGCAAAGCAAGGCATTTTTGGTTTGGTTTTGTTCTTGTTAAAAGTCCTTTTAACCACAGCAAGAACAACATCAACAACTTGTTGCTCAGCTTTCAGGCACTCAGCAGGTAGAAGCACTGGAAAGTCCCAAGGGAGGAATCCCTGCTTAAGTCTTCTAGGGAGCTTTCCAGCAAGCTCAAGCAGCTGAGAGGCTAAATGGACAAAGTGGGATAAAAACAGTAAAAGAAAGAGTACACACACACACACACACACACACACACACAGCCACCTCCTTACATTAAAGTAAGCACCAAAGCCCTGCACACTGAGAAATGTCAGATAGGAAAGCGGGCGATTGAGTTTGTGCGATTGGAATGACAGCCAGGGGAGCTTGTTCACTCTGTACTCCATATCTCCTTGCTCAGCTCTCTGAGAAAAGAAATCTGAAGATGAGAGGAGACTTGCTCCAGTGTTGTCGTAATCAGTGCCGGACCAATCAGTGGTTCACTAAATGAAACTGCTAGCCAGCATGGCATGGTGATGGGGAAAGGGGGCCCTCCCACTGTTGCCTTTCAGTACTGGGAACCAGCAGTGGAGGTTTTGGGCGCTACAGCCAGGGCAGTGCAAGCCAGGTGTGTTGCTAGGCCTGCCCGCATGGGGCCTACTCCGAAGGGCCCTGGATCTATTCCCCCTGAGTCTCCACTGGTGCCAATGGAAGTTTCCCCACCCCTTAGCTTAATGCCTATGTGTGGGGGTGATTTTCAAAGGAGTTTGCAGCTGCAGAGGGAAAGGTTAGCTCTCCCCTATGTGCTTTTGAATGAGCACTGTGAAATATCTGGTATTCCATTTTGGTGCAAACATTGCCATTTTAGGTGTGTTTGTCTGAGTGAATTGCTCATGAAAAATACTACCAGCCACTCTCCTTTTTTGCATTTTATCATACTATTGAAAATTAATCATAACTGAAGAGGAACAACTGATTTGGGATGATCTGGGGCAGGGTCCAAATTAATGGAACAATATCATTATTTGAGGTGATGAGAAATTAATTGGCTGGCTTTGTCTTCTGTTAAATTTAAATTCATCCTAGTACTTATTTCTAAATTTGAATATCTAGGTATAAATTAGCACATGCACATTATATGCAGATTTGTGTCCTGTGGGTCTGGGACCCAAATATTTTAAGTGTCTAGCGATGCCCCTGGTGCAAGCACATGATTGGTCATCCCAGCATCATGGAGGCAACCATCCACTCCGCAATTGTATGCTTTCCTTGTATTGGCAGTGGCACCCCAAGCCTCCATCTCTGTGGACAAAAGTTGATGAGACTCTCTGGCAAAGCCCTGAGTTTTGTGCATTGAACCATGATTTTAACAGAGAGCAACTTCAGCAAAAGTGATTTCAGTGAGAGGTGAGCGGCCATGCCAACAAGAACCACGGATGTCAGGAAGCAGGAAAACCCCAGAGCATCTGGTGCCAGGACCTTTAGAGAGACCAGGAACATGGGGACTTGAAGCCCAGAGTTTTTATACTATTTTTGAACATGCTCAAACAAAAAAGGGACAAATATCCTGGCCAGAATGAATACCAGCCTTAACAGGTTGGACTTCCCTGCCAAATCTAATCAAAATGGAATCTTCCTGCAGTGCTGCACCAAGGAGCAAGGGATCTTTGCCACAACCATCATCCTTATAAGTAGTTAGGGTAAACTGGGGGGGGGGGGTATGCAGCTCCTTGATTGGGTGTATGCATGGCTAACTCCTATTTAATGTGCCCTAATCCCATCATGAGGCACTCAATTTTAGTGTGACTAATTAAGTTATATTGCTGAATCTTGTCCGGTGTACGTGGCCTGAAATCCATGACTTATGAAACATTCACTTACTGGGCCTTCTTGCTCATTTCAGCTGGATATGCAAGCCCTCAAAGCTTGTCCTTATCAAGCAACATCAGCCAAAATTAGAAATAAGACCGGGGTGTTGTCTCTCAGGCTCCTATGCCCAGCAGACTGACGACACATCAGGATCTCCCATTTTTGAGCCATATCGACAGAACTGGTCCGGAAGAAACATAATTGGCCCATCATTGGCCCCCATTGGCCCCCGGTTGCTGGCCAGATGGGCGATTAATAAATGTAAATAATAATAATAATAATAATAATAATAATAATAATAATAATAATAATTGTTAGAGATCATGGACAAAACCTTTGATTATTTTTTTAAAAAAAATTTTTTTAGAAGTATACCATGGGTTTGTACTATTGTAATGGTGAGCAACCTGTCAAAATAGGAGTAATTTATTTGCATGAACTTTCACTGCCAATGTCACTATTGCTATAAAAGTAGTAATCTGAGGGAAAGGAGAGCCTTTAATTCAGCCTTCCCCAACCTGGTGCTCTCCAGATATGTTGGACTACAGCTTCCAGCATCCCCCAGAGAGTGATGCTGGCTGGAAGAGGCTGGGAGTTGAAGTCTGACATATCTGGAGGCTGCTTTCACTGATACCAGGAAAAAGAACCCGCCCGAGAGAGAAATGAGAGGATCTAGCTATTCTGCCATGCTGATGTTTGGCTGTTGTGCAACATCATCAGTTGTGAAAGCCGAGAGTTGCTTTTCACTGCCAGGACAGAAACACTTTATTCTTTTATCAAAGAGAATTCATAGTTAACATCTAACCCCCTTTAAAACAGAGACAGCTTAATCTTCTATGCATTCAGGCTCTTTGATGTGGAATCCCTTCTAGGGTCCAGGTACACCAACAGAGTTCCCATGTTCTTTTATGGCCGCCCACTCACCTTCACTCTTGTGTCATATGAGTTAATAGATGGCAAGAGGATCGGTGCATCGCTGTACTCAGTACTCAAGGCAAAGAGTTTGGGCTGCTTTGATGTGACTTTTTCATTGACAAGAATCCAGAATCACCTGAATAGGTAGTACATAAAAGGAAGGTGCATTGTCATGGATTTGGTTTCTCTGTATTAGGAAATCCAACCTATGGTAATCTCAAGCAATTAGACACTTCAAAAGTCTTCCCTGTGCATATGGGCTTTGCAGCTGCTCAGCATCTCTGTCAGAACTTGGTCATCTTATTCATTTCAAGCAAAAGACTGAGAAGAGATTAAGGTTCTCTGTTGATCTTTGCACTCTTCGGAGATGATGCAGATGACCGCTCCTTCTGAATATCTAATCATTGGCTTGCTATTAGTGGGGGGGGGGGAATGTTGAGCATCAGTAAGAAGGTCACGTCAACCATATGCATTAAAATTCCTTTGCTTATTTGAGTTAATAAAAATGTTTCACATTCAGTCTGAGTCAGTGATATTCAACTGGACATTGTGTTTTCCCCTGTTCTCTCCTAACTTTCTTGTTCTGGTGAGCAGATCATAATGAAATGGATATAATTGGTTTGGATCTCTTTCACAGGGGGGGGGCAATAGCAAAGCTCTCAGAAACAGAGAGCCTTCAGGAAATGAGGCACATGCTCAGGCTTCTAATTTTGAGGAGAACGGCAAGATACATGCCTGGCTGGCTTTCATGGTGTAACCAAACCAGCATTTTTGTGCTTCCTTTGACTTGAGGGCACACTGGGAATATCTACTTTGTTTTATTGGGCTGGACCCAACCAAGTCATTATTGTAATCTTATGGTCTTTTACAGCACAATCCTATGCATGCCTACTCATAAATAAGGCCCACTGAGTTCAATAGGATTTACTCACAGATAAGTGTGTACAGAGTTGTAGCCTTAGTCTATTTGGTTCCAATTTCTACATGTGCCCACATGTCAGAAGTCGCCTCCAATGGCCCTCTTCTCATTTCAATACATATTTATTTGAACTTTGCTCAGAATAACCTTTTCTTGTACTAACGATGCATATAACTGTCCCAGTGTTTGACCTGAAGCAGGGCATGCTTTTATAAGTGCCCAAGTGAGGTACTCCCAAGGATCCAGCAGTGGAGATGGAAGAGAAATACAGATGATGGGGCAGGGAATGGGGGGAGAAATTTGTTGAGCTCACATTTTAATGTGAACTTACGTAATTTTGCACTTTCAAAGCACTAAGCAAACCAAAACTCAATAATCCTCGAAATTTACAGTTTGCCAAATTTTGCAATCTCGAATCAAAAAATGCATACAGAATGGGCATATTACAGGAAATAATGTTCAAATATGCATTATATTAGGAAAACCACTTGCAAATAATGTGTATATTATTAAATATACATGCATTAAAAATACATAAAAATACATGCATTAGGAATGCACACAAAAATGCTCAAAAATGTTCATGCAAACATTTTTAAAATAACCTCAACTGCTTGGGATGAACTGGACTTAAGGCTGGAGGAATTTTCAAAGTTCAACTGAACATAATATTTGGAAAAAATGACAAAAAAGAGAGAAAATGAAATTGACAGTTCCGTCCATCCTTAAGTGGAAGTGACAACAGACACTCAAGCTGCCCAGCATTCTGTGGTGGAAATCGATATGAATTGCAGTGGAGGTAGGCAGCTGAGATAGCAAAGAGGATATTGTTGGTCCACTTTTGGGCGTATGTTTCTCAGTTGAATTGGGATGCAGGCAGGATTTTCTGGTCCCAAAATACTACTTATATTCAGCCCACTATGCACGCCGGGGTTGCAGTCCTTGGACTCATAAGTGCCCCTCTGAACTCTGGAGCATCCAAGAACTCCACTCCCCCCCACACAAATGCAATAGGCTCATCTCTAGACTTCCTGTCAGGCTCCTCTTCTGTACTCCCCCCCCCCATCCCCAACACCTAGTAGGCCATCTTTGGCAGTGGAAAGGAGCTCAGCCTCATTCAACATGAAGGTGGGCATTCATATTGCTCACCTTCATGTTGCTCACCTTCATATTCAAAGAAGGCACCATATTAGAGTAACCACTCTAGGAAAAGTGAATACAATGAGCATGCCCTGTACTGGAGAGCTGTGCTAGTCAGTGTAGACCAGGGGCGTGCAGAAAGCATATGTCCAGATGTTTTGGATTTCAGCTCCTGGTATTTTTCTGACCATTGACTATGCTGGCAAAGGCTCCTGAGAGTTAAAGTCCAAAACACCTGGAGATCTACCTTCTGCCCATCCCTGGTGCAAATAATACTGAACTAGATACACCAATGCCTGACTTGTTGTAAGGCAGCCTCCTATATTTCCATCTTGGAAGTGCTTCTCCCAACCTCTGCCCCATGAGCAGCTTCATTTTTAAAACAGGTTAAACTTTGTAATAAGGCCAGAGCAGGGGGATACCACCTTTAATACCACCCCAACCCTGCCATCTCACCTTGCCTCGGGCCGGGGTAAGGTGAACTCCCTAGTGACAAACAGAGTCAATCTTCAAGACTTTGACCCCATTGTTGACTTCATATATGGGTGTCATTTGTTTTGGATAATTGGGCCTTATGTACCAGGAGAGTCTAATATAAACAAGAAAGAATCATCAACCAATTGACTTATGCAAACCAAAGCCTAATGAGAAAGGAAAAATTACCCCTTACATCTCCAATGCGCTCACCCTCTTTATTTGAGAATATGTATTGCACATGTTTCTGCCCATTATTTTACCTTTTTCCCAGTCTTGCTACTCTTCCATTTTAAATACATTCACACACATACACACAATTAAATGCAAGATTTGAGTTTTCACCTGGGAAACTGGAGGGATAAGGTGAGCTAAGCTTTTAATTACAAGTACCCATTTTGGGAGGTGGGGAATTTGAACTGACAGCAGATGCTGCAGCTTGACTTAATCCTATTCTGCAGGAAACCAGTGCAGGGCGGGGGGGTGGGGGGTGGAAAGGACCACAAATATGCCTGTAGAAAGACAGGTATGACTATTCAGGAAATTATTCTCTCTCTTTTTATTCTTTACTTGCCTGTTATCCTTTCTCTCTTGCCAAGTAAAAGGTAGACATGAATTCTTGAGGACATGATGCTTACTGAAGTTAGGAAAGTGAAACAGCATTATGTTATAATAGTAGACACATACCACATACACCAGACTCAGATGCTCTGTAACGTCCAGCCATTTCCCCCCAAAATTGTGGGTTCTGATGAGCTTGGACATGAATAGGCCAGTATATCAGTTCAAACCGGTGCTCCATGTAACTCATGCATTTGTTCTCCTTGCTCTCCTATTCCTCCCCCACCCCAGCTGTAGTGTATTCTCCTTCCTTTGCCGTCTCCTGTAACTGGTGGAATGTAATTGTAAGCTTCTTGGGACAGGGACCTCTCTCTTCCCCCCCCCCCTCTGCTTATGTTACTTTCTATAGTCCCATGAGTATTGATAATGCTAAACATTAGCATTGTAGAACTTAGGAAGCATTCAGTAGCATAGTATGATAAAGCTGCTATTTTGTGATATATTCATTATACTTCAGTGGTCTGTTGTCTGTTCTTTATAAAGAGGGGTGCCGTTTAGAGATAATGAAAGTGTGTGTGAGGGGGACAGGATCTTCTCTTTGTGTTCTAGGGTATGTATTGTGATTATTCTGCAGATGGATGTATATTTCTGGCCAGCTCACTATACATCTTTGACTAGTGATATAAACAATTAAGTTAGTCCATATATTAATTACATGGCACAGGTTTCTTATGAAGCCTCTGTTCAGCTAGTACAAAATTCTGGCAACTGGCCTGTGACCCTCCCTCCAAAGCTGTCCAGCTTACTTTAGCATCACATCCCTTCAATACACAACACTCTGTCTCTATTAATAATAAGATAACAGTTAAATGGGATAAGAAACTAATGGAAAAGTTGCATAATTTTCAGGAGTTGCCTCACCTGAAACTGTGGGGCCATAAAGATCAGGCCCCAGGCAGCTGGGCTTCATCTTCCATCGCCTCTGCTGGAGAGGGCCAAGCCAGGCATGTAGCCCAGCCTTGCTGCTTGCTGCCTGCTGCCTGGGAGGGACCACCCGCACCACCGGTGGGACTGCTGGCTGCCGCTGCAGGACCGGGCCCAGCCAGGAGCCACCCCGCCTCACCTGAAACTGTGGGGCCATAAAGATCAGGCCCCAGCGGGGGCGGGTCTGCCGCTGGCGGGGTCGCCACCGAAGGGGCGACACCAAAGGGGGTCGCCCCTTTGGGGAAGCCACTTCGGGGGTGGCACGAGGGCAAGGGACTGCCCCCGTGCTGATGGGGATATAGGTGGGGCTGGGGTTTTTAAGAGGCCCTGCTTTTTGAAGGGCTTGGGGCTTTTAGGGGTTGATTTTAGGGGTGGGTATCCCGCCTGATCGACGGAAGCAAGGGGGCATGTGCCTCTCCCAGGGAGATGATGGAGGGAGTTCTGGGGGGCAAAATATACCACTGTTGAGCGGCAGGCGCTGGCAGAACGCTAGAGGCAGGCCACGCCAACTACGGGGGACAAGGGATCGATGCTTAATACCTATCCCTTGTCCCGGGCCTGCCCAGAGCCAAGGGATAACTAGGGGATGTGTGGCTCCTCCCCATACCTTGCGTTTGCTGTTGTGCAATGCCAGGTCCGTTACCCAGAAAACATCTCTCATCCATGACTTGATCCTGGATGAGGGTGCGGACCTGGCATGTATTACGGAAACCTGGCTGGACGAGGCCGCTGCTCCAACTCTGGCGGCCTTGTGTCCGGCCGGTTTCTGGTATGCCCAGCAGCCAAGGGTTGGGGGACGGGGAGGGGGAGTGGCTGTTATCTACCGGGAGTCCTTGGTCCTCACCAGACTCCCTCTCCGGGAGACCAAGTTTATTGAGTGCATGTACTGGAGGTTGGGTCCCAAGGGCAGTCTGGGGATTCTGCTCGTGTACCGTCCACCCTGCTGCACGACAGACTCCCTGGCCGAGGTGCTGGAGGTGGTCTCTGATGTGCGTGTGTTGTCCCCCAGGCTATTGGTGCTGGGGGACTTCAATGTGCATTCGGGGGCTGCCCTCACGGGGGCACCTCGGGACTTCATGGAGACCATGGCTTCCTGGGAGCTGCAACCTGTATTAACTGGACCTACCCATGTAGCCGGTCATGCACTGGACTTGGTTTTTGTTTCTGGAGAGGGGGGAAATGATCTGGAAATCGGGGGTATATCCGCCACCCCCTTGTCATGGTCAGATCACTATCTGGTGGGGTTGGATTTCTCGGTGCCACAACCCCTCTGCAGGGGTGAGGGACCTATTAGGATGGTCCACCCCAGGCGTCTTATGGATCCGGATGGATTCTTGAACGCGCTTGGGGAATTGGAGCACACAAACGGTAGCTCGGTCGAGACCCTGGTGGACAACTGGAATGCTGCAATCACCAGGGCATTAGACCGAGTTGCCCCGAAGCGCCCTCTTCGCCTAAACAGAGCTCGCACGGCGCCATGGTTCACTCCGTCGCTGCGAGCTCTGAAACAAGAGGTGAGAAGGCTAGAGCGCTGATGGCGTAATTCCCGCTCCGAAGACAATCGAACACAGGTTAGAGCTGCATCTTCAGCCTACCGGGTGGCGGTGAAGGCAGCAAAAAAGAATTTCTATGCTGCCTCCATTGCGTCTGCGGAGTGATGCCCCAGGAGGCTGTTCCAAGTGGTCTGGAGTCTGGTCGGTCCAGTCGCTCCGGACCCATTGGAACAGTCTAAAGCCTCCTGTGAGGCTTTAGCGAAGCACTTCGCAGATAAAATCGATCAGATTAGGAGTGGGATATCGTGCGTCGTGGACACAGGGAGTGAGCGGGAGGAGGCCAATGGCAGACCGGTTTTGTGGGATCGGTTTCGGCTTCTTCCTTCTGATGAAGTGGACAAGGTGCTTTCATCTGTGAGGCCGACCACCTGCTTGCTTGATCCTTGCCCGTCCTGGCTCATAATGAGCTGCAGGGAGAGACTGGGTGAGGGGATCAAGGCGGTGGTGAATGCCTCCCTCGAGGAGGCAGTGATGCCATCAGCCCTCAAGGGGGCAGTAATAAGACCGCTTCTAAAGAAGCCCTCCTTGGATCCCCAGGATTTAAACAACTTCCGCCCAGTCTC
The DNA here is from genome assembly GCA_021292165.1 of Shinisaurus crocodilurus. Taxonomy (NCBI): domain Eukaryota; kingdom Metazoa; phylum Chordata; class Lepidosauria; order Squamata; family Shinisauridae; genus Shinisaurus; species Shinisaurus crocodilurus. The sequence continues at coordinate 254,866,643 of CM037878.1, read as the reverse complement.
CAATTTACCATTTCTGGGCAAGGTGATCGAGCGGGTGGTGGGTGCTCAGTTGAAGGCACACTTGGATGAAGCCGATTATTTAGATTCGTGCCAGTCGGGCTTCAGGTCTGGACATGGGACTGAGACGGCCTTGGTCGCCTTGGTGGATGATATGAGGAGGGCTTTGGATAGGGGCGAATGCTCCTTTCTAGTCCTCCTCGATCTCTCAGCGGCTTTTGATACTGTTGACCACGGTATCCTCCTGGACCGCCTGGAAGGGTTGGGCTTGGGAGGCACTGTATTGCACTGAAGGTACCAGAGGGTAGTTCTCGGGGAGGAGGCTTCGGACCCTCGGCTGCTCACTTGTGGAGTGCCGCAGGGTTCCATCCTCTCCCCGATGTTATTCAACATCTACCTCAAGCCGCTGGGAGCTATCATCAGGAGGTTTGGGGTGCGGTGTCATCAATATGCGGATGACACGCAGCTCTACCTCTGTTTCAAGTCCTCACCGAGGTTGGCTGTTGAGACCCTGTCCAAGTGCCTGGAGGCAGTGGCTGGCTGGATGGGAAGGAACATGCTGAAGCTGAACCCCGACAAGACCGAGGTACTGCTGGTGGGGGACAAGGGTAGGTTAGGGGATGTTGACCTGGTGCTGAATGGGGTACATCTACCCCTGAAGGACCAGGTCCACAGCTTGGGGGTCATTCTAGACTCCCAGCTGTCCATGGAGGCTCAGGTGGCAGCTGTGAGCCGGGCAGCGCTGTATCAACTCCATCTGATACGGCAGCTGCGCCCCTACCTTCCTAATCACCTGCTCCCATCAGTGGTTCATGCCTTGGTCTCCTCTCGCCTAGACTACTGTGATGTGCTCTACGTGGGGTTACCCTTGAAGACGGTTCGGAAGCTACAGCTGGTACAGAACGCGGCGGCTCGCCTGGTTAAAGGCAGCCGCCGGCGGGATCACATCACGCCAGTGCTGAAGGATTTGCACTGGCTACCAGTTGCTTGCCGAGCCGAATTCAAGGTGTTGGTTTTGACCTTTAAAACCCTATACGGCTCTGGTCCAGTCTATCTCAAGGAGCGTCTCCAGCAACACCAAGTGGGCCGCTCAACAAGATCTGCCACGGATGGCCTTCTCCTTGTCCCTTCAGCCAGAGCAGCTAGACTGGTGGGGACGAGGAAGAGGGCCTTTTCTGTGGCGGCCCCCGTACTGTGGAACTCTCTCCCGAGTGACCTCCGCCATGCCCTCTCTCTGATGAGCTTCCGTCGCTCATTAAAAACCTGGTTGTTCAGGCGGGAATATGGGGGTGGGTTAAGATTTTAAAATTTTTATATTGTTTAAATGTATTTTATTGATTTTAATCTGTGTACATCGCCCAGGGTGGCCGATTGCCGGCCAGATGGGCGATAAATAAATATTAATAATAAATTAATAATAATAATAATGAAACAAATATGATGAAGGCTTCTAGACTAAACTATACAATCAGACTTGAGGTGTAATAACTTAATGCCGGCTCCTTAGAAGTTGGTGGTTTCCTTTTCAGCACTGGTTTAGAGCCTCTCCAAAATGAGAGACATACGAGTTGTATCTAGAGATAGATAAAAAAATCGTTTGGTCTAAATGTTTATGTAAACTTACCAAACTTGCGCCGTCCAAACCTATATGTGAACTGGAATGCACTTGCACAACAAAAAGTGCAGTTTTCAGAAAGTTGTGATGGAATTTGTTGCAACTCAAAAATGTGTGCACACATGTGTATATTAAGAAAACGTACACCCCAAAAGGCACTATATTGGGGTAAGAATTCTTACAAGAAGTGTGCACGCTAGGAAAAATGCATACAAAAATGTGTGTATTAGAAGAAAAGTGCACAATACTGTGTATGATTTTTGACCAAATTTATAAACTGATGCAAAAATGAGCCAAAAGCAAATTTACATTTGGGAAAATGAGAAACTGGTGGACAGATTTCCCCATCCCTCCTTCCAATGATGGAAGGCTCTTTGATCAAGCAGAGGCTTCCATCAGTGGAACAGGGAGGGAGGTGGTTTTTTAGCAATTCCTGTAGAACCCTACACAAACTCCCCCACTGTTCCAAAGCATCCCCTAATCCTCCAGAGCAGATTTTTGGAGGGTGCAGGAACTGCAGGGAGAGAGGGTATCACTGGAAAATCACCTGCAGCCCCATTCCACTGATGGAAGTCTCTGCTAGATCAAAGAACCTTTGATAGCAGAGGCACAGCAATTGGATACAACCCATAAAACTTTTCTCATACTTTATGTTTTTAAGCCCATGCATACTAATTTCTCCCTGCTGGGATTGGTTGTTTTGGTTGTGCATGGGGATAGGGCAGAGGGGGTGAGTCCTAAGAACATACAAAGAACCATGCTAGATCAGCCCAAGGGTCCATCTAGTCCAGCATTCTGTTCACACAGTGGCCAACCAGCTGCCCATGGGATCCCACAAGCAGAACATGAGTGTAGCAGCACCCTCCCACCCGTGTTCCCCAGCAACTGGTGTACACAGGCATACTGCCTCTGATACTGGAGGTAGCATATAGCCATCAGGACTAGTAGCCATTGATAGCCTTCTCCTCCAGGAATTAGTCCAATCCCCCTATAAAGCCCTCCAAATTGGTGGCCAGCACTACATCTTGTGGAAGTGAATTCCATAGTTTAGCTACATGCTGTGTGAAGAAGTACTTCCTTTTATCTGTCCTGGATTTCCTGCCAATCAGCTTCATGGAATGACCCCAGGTTCTAGTATTATGACAGAGGGAGAAAAATGTCTCCTTATCTATTTTTTCCACAGCATGCATAATTCTGTACATCTCTGTCATGTCTGCCCTTACTCACCCTTTTTCTACGCTAAACAATCCCAGCTGTTGTAACCTTTCCTCATAGGGGAGTTGCTCCAGCCCTTTGATAATTATAGTTGCCCTTTTCTGAACTTTTTCCAACTCCACAATATCCATTTTTAGGAGTGGTGATCAGAACTGTACACAGTATTCTAAGTGAGGCCGCACCACAGATTTGTATAAGAGCAGTATGATATTGGCAGTTTTATTTTCAATTCCTTTCCTAATCATGCCTAACACGGGGTTTTCCTTTTTCACAGCAGCCACGTACTGGTTTGACATTTTCAAAGAGCTGTCCACCACAACCCCAAGATCTCTTTCTTGGTCGGTCACTGCTAGCTCAAATCCCATCAGGTTATACTTGAGGTTGGGATTTTTTGTCCTAACATGCATGACTTTGTGCTTGCTTACACTGAACCGCATTTGCCATTTTTATGCCCATTCTCCAAGTTTGGAGATATGCTTTTGGAGCTCCTCACAATTCCCTTTTGTTTTAATCACCCTAAATAAGTTGGTGTTGTCAGCAAACTTGCCACCTAGTGAGACAGCCTGATCCCTGAGAGCTACATAATTTGGTTTACATGTCTTCAGATACCAAGGAAATGTGAGCGCAAAGAAAGTGACTGATGATGGCACAATCCTATAAATGTTGACTCAGAAATCAGTCCCCCTGAGGCTTGCTGCCAGCTGAGTGGCTATAGCAATTTTGCAAGCGAATTGCTCAAAATGGGTTTTTTCTTGTTGCGGTGATGCACCTCCCTTTCATTATTTCAAGCAGGACTAAGTTATTGCAGAACCCTCTGATAGGCCTGAATTAAAACTGAAAGAACCTCCACTCATAATTCTCTTCACAATTCTTAATTTTGATAGCAAATATTCTATGAAAAATTCTGTGGATGCGTGAATATTTGATACATAACCATGACATTTTGACTCCCAGTGATCTGATGCTACCTGGCAGCCAGCATGCAATAGAAGTCAGCATTTGACAGTATCTCACACATTAGAGTCACCATTTGACAGTATCTGACAGCTGACATACAATCAGCATTCTACAATGTCATTTTGTCAGACCCCCATTCTTGTGTGGCTAAGAGCAGGGTGAAGCAAAGGAAGAGGGGTGGAAGGCAATGCCAAAGGCAGTCTGTATAGAACAAGAGCAGGTTTCTGGGTTGCTCAGACCCATGATCTTAGTAACTATCTAACTCTCTCAGGGAACTGGCTCCAGACTAAGTTAGTTGAACTTCCTTCCTTCCTTTGTTACATTCCAATTCCAATTCCTATACCACCTAACAGCCAAAGCTCTCTGAGTGGTTCACAACATGATAAAACACAAAACAAAACCTCTGATGTTCAGAAATTTAAAACAGTTCAAAAACAAACAAGTTCAAAGCAATTCACAATAAAAACTACCAGGACCTGAGAAGAATCTGAAATGCCCCATCCATCATATGCTGTGAAATGCCCGGGAATAGAAGAAAGTCTTTACCTGGTGCTCAAAAATGATCTCACTTGGCAAAGTGTTCCATTACTGGCGATGGGGGTGGGGAGGCACCACTAAAATGTCTCTCTCCTTTGTTCCCACCCTCTAAACCTCACTCGGTGGAGGCACTTGGAGGAGGGCCATAGTGTATGGGTAGGTTCATACCAGGAGAGGGGCTCGGTCAGGTATTGCAGTCCCAAGCCATGCACGGCTTTATAGGTCAAGAGTCAAGACCAGCACCTTGAACTGGGCTTGGAAACGTACAGGCAGCTCATGCAATCAGTGTTATATGCTTCTGGTCCCTGTTATCAATCTGGCCACAAAATTTTGCACAAGACTTAGTTTCTGAATCATCTTCAAGGGCAGCCACATGCAGAGAGCATTGCAGTAATCTAACTTGGAAGTTACCAGAGCCTAGACAACTGAAACCAGTTTATCCCTGTCCAAACAAAGGCATAGCTGGGTCACCAGTTGAAGCTCATAGAAGGCACTCTGTGCCAATGAGGTTACCTGAGCCTCAAGTGACAATGATGACTCCAGCAGAACCCCCAAGCTATGAACCTGCTCCTTCAGGGGGAGTGCAACCCCATCCAGAACAGAATGAGCACACTCCATCTGGTCAGAAGAACCACCCACTGACAGCATCTCGGCCTTGTCTGGATTTAACTTCAGTTTATTAGCCCTCATCCAGTTGATTGTTGCAGCCAGGCACCGATCTAGCACATCCACGGCCTCCCAGATGAAGATTTTTTTAAAGGAGAAATTGAGCAGCATATCATCAGCATACTGATGAAAACACACTCCAAAACTCTTCATGACCCCACTCAATGGTTTCATGTAACTGTTAAATAGCATGTGGGGCAAAATCAACCCCTGAGGAACCCCATGTTGGAAAATCCACAAGGCCAAGCAATATTCCCCAAGCACCACCTTCTGGAGCTGGCCATCCAAGTAGGAGCAGAACCACTGCAATGCATTCCCGACTCCCAGCTCAAATCACCCCAGAAGCATAGCATGCTTGATTTAATAGATCATAGAGTTGGAAGGAGTCTACAAGGCCATCGAGTCCAACCCCCTGCTCAGTGCAGGAAACTAGAGGAGGGGGTCTCCCATCCAAGTAATAACCAGGCTTGACCCTGCTTAGCTTTCCACGCTCAGACAAGCTGAGCCAGTGTAAGCCACAGGCCTGTTTTGGTATTGAAAGCTTCAGAGATCAATGAGAATTGACAGGGTCACCTTCCCCCTGTCTCTCTCCTGACCTAGGTTATCATACAGGGCAACCAAGGCTGTTTCCATGCCAAAACCTGGCCTAAACCCTGACCGAAATTGATCCAGATAATTAATGGGACTTAAGTCAAGTCATAACTAACTTGTCCCACTGATCTCAGTGTGATCTAAGTTCAAATAACTTAGTTTGGATCCAATCCACAGAGCATGTCAGACCGACTGTGGCCTTTTGTAACAAGGCGGCTTCCTTGGCTGCTCTCCCTTCAGTTCCCTCCTTTAATTAAAGGTGGGTGAATGGGGGTGCAGAGGCTAGACCCTGCCTTAAATCACAAAAGACATCGATTTAAGATAGGGGTGGGCAAAACGCAGCCTCCAGGCTGTATACAGCACCCCTGGCCCTTTTTGTGGCATCCACCATCACCCCCATTGCCACTGCACCACCAAATTTGCTGCCTAAATTTGATGGTGTGGGAGTTGTGGGAGGAGCAATGATTTCTCTTTAAAACAAGGCCTTGTTTTAAAGCAAAATCATTTCTTTCTTGCTCTCTCTCACTCTCATAATACTACAACCTGGGGTCATCCAAATAAGCAAAATCATGGGAGAATCAGGAGAGATAAAAGTAAGTTCGATGTCACACAACCCATAGCTAAATTATGGAATTCACTACCACAAGCTATAGTCATGGCCACAAATGTGGATGGCTTTAAAAGGGGATTATAAGGCTATCAATGGCTACTAGTCAGGATGGCTACATATTACCTCCAGTATCAGTGGCAATATACCTATCTGTACCAGTTCCTGGGGAACATGAGCAGGAGGGTGCTGCTATTGCTCTCATGTCACGTGGGCTTCCCATAGCAATCTGCTTTGCCACTATGGGAACAGAATGCTGGTTTAGATAAACCATTGGCCTGATCTACATGGTGCTTCTTATGTTGTTATGTTATGTTATGTTATGTTTCCTCCAAATTGTCGTCACCATTTTCAAGGTGGTGACTGCCTTCCAATGCCTCAGAACAATGCTGGGTATGTGGCATTGCGGAGGATGCAAAATGAGGGCCAGGCTGCCAACACAGTTGCTGCTGTTGGCACTTGCAGTGGCAGCACACACACAAAACAAAAAACCCCGCAGGAAAGGAGGAAGAAGCACTGCTACAACCCCTGCAGATGGTGAGCCCTGTCTGTGAACAATTGATGGAGAATTTCTCCTCCCCCAGGAGAAAATTCAGTGAAACTGTTTCCCCAATTTCTCTGCCCACAAATAGGGTGAAATTTGAGAGGCCATTTGTGCACAGTTGTAAGATAGACAGATAGCTAGACAGACAGACAGATACTCACATGTGTGTGTGTGTGTGTGTGTGTGTACGCACACATGCACGCGCGCACACACACACACACACACCATATTCTGTGTAGTAACCATGGCTTTTGCACTGTCTGCTGCCAAGTAGCTGTCTCTCTCCTTACCTACATAGAAAGCCCAAGAAATAATTGCTGCTTCAAGAATATCTTAAGTAGCCTAGTGTGACATCTTTTGATTAATTTCCATAATGCAACTACACTTCAGTAACCTACAAAATCTCTAGTTCCTCACAGTAAAATGACCCATCCCAACCTATTGTTACATATTGATGGATGGAATAGTTTAACCCTGAGTTTTGTTTAACCTTAACAGATTAACCTTCTTCTAAGAGATCACCTTCTCAGGGCATTTTATCACTTTTTCTCAGTAAGCGTCTAGATGCTACCCTTACTCATTATGTAGGCAACCGAAGTGTCCGGCGAAAACACCAAAAGGCCATCTCACACATGACAGCTTTCCTATAGAGAGAGAGCGCTCCTAGAGCACAATCTTATGGGGATGCCCGTAAGCCTCTGAACTCAGGGGATTACGGGCATCCTACGAAGGGCAGAAGGAGCACGAAGGCGAAGGTTGACCCCCTGCTCCTCTCACTCTGCAAAGCACGTAGACAGATGATTTTAGCCGCCTAAGTGCAGCACTTCGGAGCGGGAGGGAAGGAGGCTGGGGTGCTGCCAGGATATGTCGTACCTTGGCGGTGCTGGCCTCCTCCCCTCCCCGCTCCCTGGAATGCCCCCCAAAAGCCCTCCTTCAAGTTCACTCTTGTTGTGACCTCAGACAAGCAGCTAGCATGGTTCTGTCCATGCTGGCTACAAGGAGGGGGATCCGAGTGCAGATCCCCAGCTACGAGGCTGGAGCGCTTTTCTGACCTAGTATTTGGGAATCCAAAGAATCCGTTGGCCATAGGATTGCACTGCAAATGTTTACTTTCTGAACAATTTTGATTCTCAGATGCAAGGCTGCCAAATGCATGTCGCTGCCTGAGGTGAAGGACAAGATGCCTCCTCGCCCCACCCCGCCCCCATTCCACAGTCAGAAGGAGTAGCAGTTGAATTTTTCTCTTCAACCCTGGCAATGGGTTAGCACCTCTACCACACCTGAAGGCAACAGGCTGGCTTAGGGGCTTCAGGACAGGCCATGTGATGCAGCTCTGTCCTCCAACACTTTGCCACTGCTCCTAGCCTCCAAGCATCTGCAGCCTGAGATGGTTGCCTCACTCTGCCCAATGGTAGGGCTGGCTCTGCTCAGACATTTAGTGCTGAAAAACGTATCACTTAGATACAAATAATGGAGGGAAGCAGTCATAATCTATATCACCTTAACACACAATGGTAAAAGCCAGGCAAGCCCTGTCCTTAAGTAAAGTGAGGTGGTCACCTTAGGAGACAGATGTGGGACTCCAGTGAAAGGCGGCAAATTGTCAGTATATTTTTTCTGGAGAGCCACAGTTTTCATATTCTGCCCTTGTCACCCAAATTGTTTTGGGATAGCCCTAAGTAAGGGAGTTTGTGGAATATCAGACCCTGCACTGTGGCAGCCAGCATAGCTGGAAGGTCCTGTTGCTTGTGACTGTGTGGGAAAACAAAAAGAGACATATGGAGGGAATAGAGAGTTTGCAAAGTAGTGTTACACAGCGAAAATGAATTCTAAATGACCCCCGAAATGGGTTTCTCATATGTATTACAAAAATCTATCATCATTGCAGCTAGGTAAGGAACAGGAATGGGTGCCCAACTCCAAACCTTTGTGAAACTGGTTGTGTGGGTTTGTGTAGGCCAGTTGGTTGTGCCCAGTGGAGGCTTGTGGCTCCAGTGTCAGTGGGGCAGTATATCCACTTAGGGTTGGGGCCATGGCTCAGTGATAGAACACATGCTTTGCATACAGAAGGTCCCAGGTTCGATCCCTGGCATCTCCAGATAGGGCTGGGCGGGGGGATCTTTCCTGAAATTCTGGAGAGCTGCTGCCAGCCACTGTTGACAATACTGGACTAGCTGAACCAATGGTCTGACTCAGTATAAGGCATTTTCTATGTTCCTATTCACTCCTGGTTGCAGTCTGAACTTTACAGGATCTATCCATGGTGCTGAATGTTTTTGGTAGGATGGGGTTCAGCACCATGGATAGCCCCTTTAAAATTCAGACTAAAACCCAGAGTGGATACCCCACCCCACTGACATTGGAGCCACCAGCCTCCACTGGTTGTGCCACAATAAGTAGAAACCTTTGAAGGAGGAAAAGATGTCCAGGACCCAGTAGTGCATGCTGTGTAATGTGACGAGTTCTAAAAGTCCTTGTTATAGGTTCCCATTTGAACATGTGATTATTTGCTGTATCTTGATAACAACTCTGTCTGGAGAGAAAAATAACACATTTCTTAAAGACAATTGTGATAAAATATTCATCAGCACTCATTCCCTCTCAGTCATTCTCCAGCTCTCTCATGTCTGCACCATCTTCCCTCACTTCTTTCTTCTTCTCTCCAGAAAGAGAGAGAGAGAGAGAGAGAGAGAGAGAGAGAGAGAGAGAAGCTTTCAAATACTTCGTTGTGTTGACGTTGCTTCTAGGCATTTATAAGGCCATTAATGAATCATACATTTGTGCCTCAAGAGGTATGTATTTTCTGGGGTGGAAGGAGTGAGGAGCATAAATCTCTGAAAAAGTCTATCTACATCCAATATGTTTGTTGAATTAGAAAATTATAGTAAAAGGCAGAAGTTATATACCTCCTTTCTAAACACTAATCATTTAATTCTCCTCCACCACTTTTTTTTCCTGACAGTATCGATCTCCTGTTTTATTTATTTATTTATTATATTTCTATCCTGCCTTTTTTCCTGCAAGGAACCCAAAGGCAGCTTACATAACCTTCCTCCTCCTCCTCTCCATTTTATCCTCACAATGACCCTGTGAGGTAGGTTAGGCTGAGAGTCAGTGACTGGCCCAAAGTCACCCAGTGAGCTTCATGGCCGAGTGGAGACCAGAACCCAGATCTCCTGAGTCCCAGTCCAACACTCTAACCACTACACCACACTGGCTCTATTGGGGTCCAAGGGTCCTTTAAAGTCCTGGTTGAAAGTGAAAAATATGATTAATTGTAAAATGACTCAAGTTTAACAGGAAAACACAAGGTTATTGGTATCACATCATCATCATCGTCGTCGTCGTCGCCGTCATCGTCGTCGTCATTATTATTTAGACTTAATGCACCATACATTAGCAGGACCGGATCAAGGTCATGATGAGCCCTGGAGCTTGCAGGCTGCAGTGCCCCCCCTACTGGTATGGCCAGATTAACCATTAGGATAAGGGAGCTGCAGCCCACAGCCTACCATCTCAGGGCCCCCAGTAGCTAGCCCAGATCCCCAGCCTTTAAATAAGAAAGAACAAATCTCTAGCCCTTGTAGAACCTGAGATATGAGACAAAAAGTTCAGGCACTATTCTATCCAAGTGTTTGTGAGAAGGAGCCTGCTACCATCTTTCATGGTGTTTAGTCAAAGAAGTCGCAATCATGACTGACAATTTCTGAGCAGTCTTAGCTATAGAGATAAGTGTAAGAGTGACCATTGTCTTTGGAAGGGACTTCCTGCTTTATTTTGAACCCTTTGGGGGGGGGGGTAGGAGTGAGCAAGCTCGCCAAGATTCTCTGAACATCATCTCACTGCTCATCTCTCCTAGAATTGCACCCGCATTTGTGATTGCTGTTTGTTTTGCATGAATGGGAAAATTGCACAAAATGAACAGCGGCTGAACATGAAAAGTGCAGGAAAATTTCCCCAAATTTGTGCAAATTTCAAAAATTATGCACATTTCCCTTGTAGACTAACGCATGGGTGATTTAAAAGTCACACATTTTGAGAAAGTTGTCCATGTTTCAAAATTTGTGCAGTTTGGGAAAGTTGTGCATTTTGAGGAAGTAGTGTAGTTTTCAAGTACACACTTTGCAAACACGAATGCAAGTTCAGGAATTTGCAAACATTTTCAGAGAAAATGCACTCCTGTTCATGTGCACAATTGTGAACAGGGCATTTTCGAGTGATTTGTGAACTGAAACAAAATTCTCATACATACCTATAAATTCTCTACCTTCTTTGAGCAGTGGTTACTGAACAACTGAGAAATCCAGAACTTTCAGTAGCAAAAGCACCAGAAATGGTCCAAAGAGGCCCAGTTCAGTTCAGGCTTCGACCAAGTGCAATGTGCATCCCTAGCTCCTACTTCACACTAGCAGCTTATATGGCAAGCTTTGCAAAATTGTTTGCATTTCTAATTAGAAGCTAAAGGTTACATATCAGCTACTTAAAATATTTTGTTAAAGCTCAAAGTATTTTATTTATTTATTTATTTATTATAGTTATACCCCGCCTTTTTTCCTGCAAGGAATCCAAGCTGAACTTTTTCAATCAGAAGTAAGCACCATTTAGTTCAATGGAGCTTACTCCCAGGTAACAATGGTTAGGATCGCAGTCATGTTCCATAAACATAATGTGAAATTTTATTAGCATGGAGTCATTGTTGTTTTGGTTTGTTTGTTTTGGATGTCTATGTTTTATGGTTGAGTTTTTAACTAGAATGTTAATACTTTTGAGTATAAATAGAAAAGCAGGAGATAGATAAATAGGTAGAAAGATGAAAAAAGATATATTTGCAATTGTAACAAAAAAAGGGAGATGGGGAAAGAAAGAAAGAAAAAACACCAACAAACATAAAAGCACATCCATTCACAATAATTATTCACAGCACCATTATTATTTTTTTAAAGAGAAAAAAGATTCAATGTTTCTGTTTGAAATATATACATTAAAATAAGCAGTATGCTGCAAGATGAAATTGACAGCTGTAGGAGATACGTTCAAATGCTGCAAGAGCAGTAAGATCTTCAGAGCCCTGATTGATAGGTGGTGGGTGTTTATCCTTCCAGGCTTGAAGTATGAGCAAGTCTCTTTGCAACTCTTAGGGCTCTCAAAGTCCACTTTTTGCTGTCTATCCCCACATCACAGGAACATAATTTTTAAAATGAACATCCACAATTATCACAGATTTTCCAAGAACAAAATGTATGTGGGTGATAACTTCCAACCAGAAAGAAAGCCACAGGCCTGTGGCTCACGCTGGCTCAGCTTGTCTGAGCGTGGAAAGCTAAGTAGGGTCAGGCCTGGTTATTACTTGGATGCGAAACCCCTCCTCTAGTTTCCTGCATTGAGCAGGGGTTTGGACTCGATAGCCTTGTAGGCTCCTTCCAACTCTATGAGCTATGACCCAGAGAGAGAAAGAGAGATCTCAGTGGCATGACTATGGATTCCTTTTGGACACTCCTTTTGGGGACTGTCGTGATGATCTCCAGTACTTCAAAGTTGTCAAAACTAGCTCCACACTCTGAGCAAATTGTCTCTTGTGTAAGGACTTTGCCCAGCTCTGCCCCATTTTCCTGACTGCTGCCTTGGATCTGGACCCCTGTCTGAATTCAAGCAGGAATGGGGTACCTCCAGCCTGTGCACTGAATTCAGCTCACCAGGCCTCCTCCCTCAGGCCCACAAAGGCCTGTGCTGATTCCCCCCACTTCTCCTAAGCCCTCCACGAAACTCCACCCCTTCCATTAGGAGCCATCTTGAAGTGGCAATTCCCAAGCTGGGAGGAGCACCTTGAAGTGATGGTTCCACCGAGCTGAGCAGCGCCGTGAGGGTGGAGGTGGTGGGGGGGGAGATTGTGGTTGCTGCCCAGTAAGTGCATGAGTAGTAGGGACAGGGGAGAAGATTATTTGGTTCACTTTTTATGTATATGTACCTTATTTCACATTTCTTAGAATTTTGCAATGGAGTTCTCCAATGGAAAAAAAAATCCATACAAAAATGCATATATTAGAGAAAATGCCTTATAGTAGGGAAATTGCTTGCAAAAATGTGTATATTAGGCAAAATTATGTACAGAAATGCTTGCATTCAGAGAAATGCAAACAAAAAAAGGCATATAATTTTTCATTGTAAAGTTTTTAAAAAAAAAAAATCAAAGTTTGGGACAAAATGAATTTAAGATTGGGGAAATTCTCAAAGTGAATGGAATGGAAGATTGGAAAAATGAGACACTGACAGAAACTGCAATTGACAGATTTGCCCATCCCTAGTGGGAGTTCACCAGTGTGTGTGTGTGTGTGTGTGTGTCTTCCTGCCTGCCTGCCTGCCTGCCTGCCTGGGCAAGAATTTATGGGGGCTGCATAATCTCCTAAAAACATGTAGATTGTTTATCCCAAAGACTGGCTAAGATTGTCATGACTTTGCATGAATCTGAAGCCAGTGTGGCGTAATAGTGAGAGTGCTGGACTGCAACTCGGGAGATCCGAGTTCTAGTCCCCACTCAGCCATGAAACTCACTGGGTGACTTTGGGCCAGTCACTGACTCTCAGCCTAACCTACCCCACTGGGTTGTTGTGAGGATAAAATGGAGAAGAGGAGGATTAAGTAAGCCGCCTTGGGTTCCCTGCAGGAAAAAAGGTGGGGTATAAATGTAATAAATAAATAAATAATGAAGGAGTTCCCCTATATCCTGAGCTGCTTTACTAAAGCACCATGGTATATGTGTGCTAACTTGGGAGTCTTACTTGAGTAGGCAGTCGTATGCATATATATCAGCACAAACCCTAAACTTTAAAAAGCCTTGGAATTTCACATCCAAAGATTTTCACCCCCAAGTGCACAGTAACACTAAACATGTGTTATATTGTCCATAGCAGATTAATTCATACATATGGGCACTATATGCCCTCACATCACAACTCCCTTTCATTGCCCCATCAGTAGCCCTGGGTTGATCTGCTGGAAGAAAATCTAGGAATTAAATTGCTGGGGGGCATGCATTCTATCCCATGATACAAGGTGAATTCATACCATTCTGTAGTATTCCAGCATCTTCTCAGGACCCTATGATAAAAAGACCAGGATGAGCACAAACAAGGGAATTGATTCCCCTGTTGCTCGAGATCTGGGGAAAGGGCCATCCATCCTCATCCCATGATGGTATCAAACCATGCACTAACCTACTGTGACTTTCACACATAGTTCCAGTATCTAGAGGCTTCCTTTATTTCTTAATTTCAGATTGGTTTACTCACACTTCCCATATGACAGAAAGGAATAAATTTTGGCTACAGTAAACAATAGACGAGTGGAATCTCGCCCAGATGTGCCAGCTAAAAAATTAAGGCTTTTAAATTAGTCTGCTTTTCTCCCTTATCTCGAAGTTAAAAGCAGTCAGTCAGAAAGGGACTAAACCCTTAGGGGGATTCATCCTTGCTTTCAAAAGGATAATTAAAGAACAGACTAACAAGAACAGACAGGATCCCTCTTTAAGGTGCAAATGATGCATTCTGTGTAGAAGGTGTTTGGAGCCAGCTTCAGTTCTTTCTTTTTCTTCTTCTTTTCCAGATAAACTGAAAATAATTACAGTAAAAACAGTGGGGGGGAGATATAACATTGCAGTTGAATGGACACTGAACTGCCACTGGAGAGCATTAGGCTTCTGGCCCTCTGCATTTATTTCAGCATGGTCGTGTCTCATGCCTTGTCTTGTCTTGTCTACCTACCTACCTAGCTTGGCAGGATGGTTTCTTGTAAGCATCTCTAAACTATATATTATGCCACTCACCCCAAATAATGTCTTGCAGGAAACACTTTGGCAAAATAGCACCAGGAAAAAAACCACCATCATCCAAACACCCATACATTACTGATACTACATGGGCACTAGCCACAGGGAAATAGCTTTGCAGTGGCAACTACACCTCAAAGGTAACATAGGAGTCAATTTATAGGAAAAAAAGCTACATAAGAGCTGTCCATAGTACCAGGGAATAGAATATACCTCAAGGGATTTTTTTTCATGCATTTTTGTTGTTTCAGCAGTTGGGTTGTATATGAAATCAATTAATGCCCTGAAAGTAGATTTATTTTTGTGTGTTTTTTAATTCCTCTGTACTTCAGTGTCTGAAGATGTTTTCCTTGCTGCTTTGTCACATTACTCCCTGGAAATCAGTTGCATTCTGAATAGAGAGAGAGAGTCACACACTCTTCTCTCTGCTTCTTACCAGACATTGGGCTGTATACAGACTAAAGGTCCAATCCTATGCATGTTTAGACAGAAAAAAAGTCCTACAGCTCCCAGCATTCCTTCAGCCAGCCATACTGGCTGGGGCATGCTGGGACTTGTAGGACTTTTTGCTGTCTAAACATGCATAGAATTGCACCCTAAGTTAGTTGAATTTAGATCCCATTGGAATCAATGCGAAAACTTAGTCATCATGTCTAAGTTCCCTTGATTTGAAAGGGAACTTAGTCTGGAACAATCCAACCCGTTGTTTCTAAGATCTCACCTGCAATGAAGGAAGTTGTGAGAGGTCTGTTAATGATTACCTCTGCACTTGGGACAGACCAAGAAACAATAGGTTTTATATGACAGCAAAGGTTTTTTGTGGCTAGGGATGGGTGATAATGACATTTTAGTTCAGTTTTGATAAGAATTTACCAAAATTTGCAAAGTTCTCCATATTCAGGATGAAAAGAACGTGATGAGATAAACCACAAAAACAAAATGAAAGTCGGAGAAACTGAAACTGACAGACCCACCCATCCAGACCCAGGGCTCTCAGTGCTTAGCTCCAAAAGGTCTGGCTTTGAATTTCTGTGTATTCAACCATATTAGAGCTGAATTAGGGTTGCCACCTCTTTTTTTCTGACAGGCTCCTCATCTTTAACAGCTACATGGCAGGCAGGTACATCACAATCCTCGCCACACTGGGAATAGCTACCTACTCTATTTGGCTGGGGCAGATGGGTGAGAATATCATTTCAGCTCACCTTTTTCATTAGAATTTACCAGAGTTTGCAAAGTTCTTAATATTCAGGAGAAAAATAACTTGAGATTTTAAAAAATCTGAATGTGAGAAGAAGTGAAACTGACAGATTCACCCATCCCTAGGAGAAATTTCTACAAATGCAATTCAGCAGTGGAACACATTGAATTGTATATATTGATTTATATACAAGATTGGTAGGACTATGACTGCATCTTTATTTGGGGGGGGGAGGCTGTGTATTGGGTCCCAGGTTAAACCTTCAGCATCCTTCTTAAAGGATCTCAAGTGTCAGAGCTGGAGAAGCCTCGTTCTGCTTCAAAGCTAAGCTACCGCCAATTAGGAATTATAGTAGCAGCCAGGCTAGATGGACTAGCCGACTGCTATGATTCAATATAAGCTAACATCATATAAACAATACATGTGACTGTGAATCTTGATGTATTGTGTAGAACACTATCCTCATTATGTGAGTATGTGGAATCTGTAAATCCCATCCCAAATATTGGTAAAACTCCCCGAAGTCTGTACTTCATGTTCTTTCTACTTGCAAGTACTGAGCACAATCCACCAGCAAATTCTCCTGTCCAACCTTTATTGACATGAATAGGATTTGCGCAAGACCGTAGAGTAGACTAGCTTTCTCCATTTGGCGCCCTCCAGATTTTTTGGACTACAATTCCCAGGATTCTCAACCATTGGCCCTGTTGGCTGGGGCTGATGGGAGTTGACGTCCAAAACATCTGGAGGGTGCTGGGGTTTCAGAAGGCTGCCATAGATGTTGCTGCAGGATTGCAAAAATGCTCCTGTCAATTAGGCTACATGGAAGCCATTCTCCTGGCCAATTAAATCACACCCCTTTATCAATTGGCAGTAGCACCGTACTATTGTATATGAAACCTCAGACATATTTGCACAAAAGGGGGGGGGAGCCATTCTGTTATAGCAGATTCAGGAACCTAGATTCCACCTAAGCATCAGGAAAAATTTCCTGACTGTCAGAGCAATAAGACAATGGAACCAACTACCTAGGGAGGTGGTGGGCTCTCCCACTCTGGAGGCATTCAAGGTGCAGCGAACGGCCATCTGTCAGAGATGCTTTGACCTGGATTCCTGCATTGAGCTGGGGGTTGGACTCGATGGCCTTGTAGGCCCCTTCCAACTCTACTTTCCTATGATTCTATGATTCTATGATTCTGCCCTGTTTTGCCTTGCAGATTGTGAGTAATGCATTGGCTTCGAAATCAGTGGGGTTGCTCACAAGGGGTAAAGGTAAATATATTCTTGAAGGAGGCAAGATCCAGGCTGTGAAATCCATTTTAAATATCATAGTGCAGTATTAAATATAAATGTGTTTATCAAAGATGCTTTTTAAAAAACACATTAGGGATGTTTGTTTACTTCATTGGCATAACAGAAAAGCTGGCTCCCATAGGGTCCGGCAAGAAAGGAATACAATTGCTTTCACTCTTTCTGCTCCCTTCTCTTTCTGTTCCTATAATATTGTAACATACAATAACATGACCTTTCCAAAATGCGAGTGCCCTAAAGGGTGCATTGTGAGTAAAATCTCTGGCTGGATAAATGGCAGAAGTTAACCTGCACAGATCAGCTACATCCCAGTCCTCACTGGAGGTCTCTCGGCTCATTGACTCCCTCTGGCCTCTCCTTAGCATTCAGTGAATCCAGGCATTTTTGTTCCCACTGGGGTCTTTTCACCTCTCTTCTTCCTTCAAGGCCAACTCACAAGTGCCAGACTTGCGACTGCTGTACCCTGGCACACTCTGGCTTCTGTTGAACAAAAGAAATCCTTTCCTTAGCTGAGGAGCCATTGCAGATTTAAGTAGAGGAGGTAAGAGAATCATTGGGGACAAGGATTTAATTCACACACACCCCAAAAAGAAGAAAGGCATCACCAAAACAGACGAAATGCATCACTAAAACAGGACAAAAGACACCAATTTGCACAAAATTTGCAGATGCTGATTCATATGTATAGATGCAAAATCAGAAATGATTATTATAATTTAAAGAGAAATACAGT
The DNA here is from genome assembly GCA_021292165.1 of Shinisaurus crocodilurus. NCBI lineage: Eukaryota > Metazoa > Chordata > Lepidosauria > Squamata > Shinisauridae > Shinisaurus > Shinisaurus crocodilurus. The sequence goes on along the minus strand of CM037878.1, from coordinate 254,848,847 downwards.
ACATGTCACCACCGTGTGGAAGACCTCTGACTTGTGTGCCTGCCTGCTCAGGCTGCTGCCCAGGTGCTGAGTGTCAATGGGGAACCATTCTTATGGTCCTTATATTTAAACCAGAATTCAACAGGGCAGTCCTTCTGGTCAAGGTTAAAAAGCCTTAAAAAGTGTTTAAAAGCAGACGTAGGTCTGGCCCTAATGCAGAGTGAGGCAGCTGTCCCCTCACAGGGCCTTCTTTTTTTGTCCTCCTGTTGGTGCTGTGGGTGTGTCTTTGTAAGGGTAGGGGTTTTCTCTCTATAACCTTAACCCTTACAACTTTCACATTGTCCCTGGGATTTATATTATTTATTTATTTTATTATATTTTATTTTATTATATTATATTATATTATATTATATTATATTATATTATATTAATACCCCATCTTTTTTCCTGCAAGGAACCCAAGGTGGCTTACATAATCCTCCTCCTCCTCTCTATTTTATCCTTACAACAACCCTGTGAGGTAGGTTAGGCTGAGAGTCGATGACTGGCCCAAAGTCACCCAGTGGGTTTCATGGCCAAGTGGGGACTAGAACCTGGATCTCCTGAGTCCCAGTCCAACACTCTCACCACTACGCCACACTGGCCCGCCTTATGTTAATAAATACCGTTATGTTTTCTCTGTCATATGTAAAGCATTGCTTCTCACACAGGTTGCTTTAACAAACAAAGTAAAGTTTATTTAAACTACAGAAGTTTCTTGAAATAAGTTCAATACATAAGTTTCAGTTAATGCATTTAATCTCCTATCCTATTCTGTTTCTAATTTCACCCTCACCATCTGTTCACATTAATAATTCCTGCACTCACTAACTCTGACTACCGTCTCTGATCAATCTGACTCTCTAACTCGACTCCTAATTAACTCAACTTAATCTGCCTCACACAGCACACACCTTGACTTCCCATTCACTCTCTCAGCCAATCATCTCACATATGCAAATCCACCATTCTTCCTGCCCATCATTTCTCACTCACCATAGACTTACCTACCATAAAACTCAGAGATGCAACAGGAATACCTACCTATAGCCATAGACTCATAACAGGAACACATTACTATATACTTACCATATATACACATATTAATTTACACACAATATTGTAGCATTATAGCAGCCACCTCAGGCGGCAGATGCTGCTGGCGTGGTGTGGTGGCAAGATGTTGGAGGACAGAGTTATGTGAGCCATACGGCCTGCCCCACATCCCCTAAGCTAGCCTGCTGCCCACAGGTCCAGTGAACGATATTGGCTCACCTCCAGAGTTGTAAGATTATTTCAAATCATATTATTTATTTCATTTCTATACCGCCCAATAGCTGAAACTCTCTGGGCAGTTCACAACGATGCATAAAAATTACTAAGCATAAATAGAAATAGTAAAATACCTCATAAAATTTCAGTATACAACATTTAAAACAATTTAAGCAGCTAAAAACAATTTCAATAAAAATACTAGACATATTAAAATATATGTTAAAAAATGCCCCCCCCCCCATCATATGGCATAAATACCATTAAATGTCTGGGAGTAGAGAGCAGCCTTAACCTGAAAAGATGACAGTGTTGGCTCCAGGCGGGCCTCAGTGGGGAGATCATTTTACAATCAGGGAGCCACCGCCAAGAAGGCGGTTGCCTTCTGTCTGAGCCTCCCTCAGAGGTGGTACTCAGAGGAAGGCCTCAGATCGTAGTGTCTGGGTAGATTCAGGTCGGGGAAGGTGTTCCTCTCACAGACAGTCCAGATTCAACTGACAGCCCAGATTCAACTGACAATCCAGTTGGCTTCTATACATGGAATGCAGAAGGCATTTTACCTCAGGCAGCAAAATGTCTTGGGCTGGCCCCACATTTCATGTGGTTCCTTTTCATACCTCATAATAACTATTGCAATGGTGTTAGTGAGGTGCAAACAGACACCTCTTCATGAAGCAAAGAGATCTGTATCTGATGTGCATAGCTAGTTTATTGATCAAAATAGCCATTTAGTGTGTAGAATGTGTCAGCTCAGCTGGCCAAACTGCTCTTCAGGCAAAATCACATGTGGTCTAAAGCACAAGAGGGAAGACTACCTCCCATCTATATTTTATTTATTTACTTATTTATTTAAAGTGTTTTTATCCCACTCCCAAGCCAAAAAGTCCCCTGCAGCAGCTTGTGTGCAATCAGTAAAACAAAACAGTCGCTCCCCACAGGATTGTGATCCAAAAAGACACGGCACACAAGAAAATGGCATGGGGAGGGAAGAGGAAAAAAATAATCAGTCTTTCAGCAGAGCTGGTGGAATGGCCCCATTTCCCCTCTCATTTCCCTCTGTACAGCCTGCTGAAATGGCTGCTGGTGGTGACCCATCACTTTTAGATGTCATCTCTGCTCATTATGAGCAGGCAGCTTCCATGAGATATGGAGGAGGAAAAAGAACAGCCTAATAATCAGGAGAACAAGCCTTCAACTGGGCTGCTGGGGAGGGAAGTAATCAGCCTTCAGGACAGTGGCAAGCCACACAAGAGTAGATTTCTCAGGAATTCTGCCTACATCCCCCTGTTGGATTCCAGGTCCATCTGCTCTCCATGGCTGCAGTCCTACGGCCTGGGAGTAAGACCCATTAATCTCAACAGGACCTACTTCTGAGTACACAGCACAGGATTCCAATGTAATCCTTTGTCACTGGTGTCCTCCATCTACTCCTGAATGTAACCATCTCAGAATTCAGTGCTGAACTCCTTATAGTGAGGAACAGAAGGAGTTGCCATAACAGCTGCTGAAACTATCACATCACTCGGGTCATATACAATGCTGCTAACCCATCCATTATTCACCAGCACCACCCAGTCACTTCACATTAAAATTTGTGTAGGATATTATCCTAGATCAATGGCACAAATCAAATCATGTAACTTGAGATTATCACCTACATGATGGCCAGTTTATTTTTAGAAATTACAACACTTTGTTCAGTAGACGTGATCCTTGGCTTAGCTACAAGAGCAAGATCATTACTGCATATATTATGGTAACTAATTACATCAACGCTGGATTTCATGTCCACTGCTCAATGGCAAAAGAAAAATACCAAGTCGCATCAGCTGGCAAAGGTGGAGAAAAAGACCTTGAATGGAATTTATATAGCTAGCAACAACTTGCAAGCAAGCTACCCTGCCTCTTTCAGTTAAAAATGCACAAAACCTAATTATTGTATATGTTCAAGAGAATTACATTTTCCCCATCATGATATGCAGAAGCTGTTCTTGATATGCAGAATGACTTCTAGCTGCAAGACATTCTTTGGCAATATGGACCTCAGGCCTGGGTGGTTACCAAGGGGTTTCCTTGTTTATTTGTTTTTTTAGATTTATGTCCTGCTTTTTTCTTTTTTTGCTCCAGGGAGACCAGGGCAGCAACCATGATCCTCCTCCTCCTCTCCATTTTACCCTCACAACAATCCTGTGAGGTAGGTAGTACTATTCACCATGCTCTGGATTAATCCAATTAATCCTGGGCAGTTAATGGTGTTTTAGGCATGGAGAGGGGACAGGAAAGGTGAGAAGCCTAAGGCATGGTTAGGGATTTTGCAGAGGACCAGCTTTTTCCAAGTAGCGTGGACTTGTGGACCAGTTTTTCACTTTTGGGGGAGGGGATATGCACTAATTTGCATTAGCGCAACTGCGCTAATTGCACAAATTCACAATAATACATATTATCGCTAATGCAAGTTAGTATAAATCTCCCCCAAAGGTGATCCACAAGTCCACAGAATCCTCGTGACTTGGAAAAAGCTGGTCCTCTGCGGAATCCACAGGTCAAATTCATAGACATCCAAACTCATCTAAATCCATTGCAGATTTCTTTGACATCCCTAGACCGTGTGGTAAAGGGCCTCACAGCATGTGCCAACACTCTGGCCTTGCATGATGTCACAGCTTTTAGCCCTTCTGTCTGTGCACAACAGCTCTAAATGGGGGGGGGGGAGAGACATAGCTGCTAGACCCTCTGCTTGTTCAGGTGAATCTAGTGGCCCCACCTTTTCACGACCTGGATTAGTTATCTCTGCCCACAACTCTCAAGAAGCAAACTTGAGGGGAAATATGCATAAAATTAATAGATCTGAGAGACTCGCAGATGCTCATCATTATAAAATGTGCCTATCATGCATCACCTGTTTTGAGATTCCCTATTTTCTCATATTCTTGGAAGGAAGAGGAAAGACAGGGTCCATCCAGTGTTTTCACAAGCCAGCGCAGAATCAGTTGCCAGAGGAAGCACTCATTGCCACTGTTCAGCCAGGGAGCAGAATGTGAAATCTACATTGGTTCTTTAAAAGTCCAGCATTGGCCTGGACCATTTGAAAATGTGACACATGGTAATCAACGTCATATTTTAGACATGTTCATAAACATGCACATTCCTGATATTAAAGGATTTTCGGTGAGGGTCAAATATATTCTTACAATTTCCATTGTGATGGGTTTGTGAATCGTTCTTATGAAGTAATTTGGCAGCGTCCTGAAGCAAGCGGTCCTAAACCAGTCATTTTTGTCATGAAGGTGTAATCCTGTAGGTGACGGGGAGAACACCAAAAGCTGCCACAAGCAAGCAGTGTCGCTGTGCCATGTGGGAGCCCAACGTGATACCTGAAGGTAAACAAGTGTCAGACACAATAACACCATACAAATGGTGCCTGAGCTGTCTCGAAGATGTGGCTCGCTGAGATTAACTCCTGGGCAGGCTGTGAGACTCCTAATTACTATAAATCAAGACAGGAGTCATTCAGGCATGAGGTGGGCGGGGGCTGGCATTGGGAGATGCCTGATGAACAGGCAATGCTTCCCAACTCATCAGAAATGTAGAAAGCAATCCTTGTCAAAATAGTCTTCCTTCTCCATTCTCCCCTGAAAAGGATGTGTGTGTGTGTGTGTGTGTGTGTGTGTGTGTACACAAACAGTTTCTGAATCTCTTTTTTGACTCCTCCCACACATGATATGCTAGCCTCAAGGGAAATAAAATAGACTGCTTTTCCTCTCTGAGGTCTACCCCTTCTGCAGTGTGAGGGGGACGGGACAGTAGAGGGGAAGATAAATTTCATTCAGTATATATGTGGAACTGGCCCCCAGATGGAACTGATTGCCTGGAGGCCTAACAGAAATCCTATAGCAGCAGAAAACCCGTGCTCAAACCAGGGCCGGCGCTACCGCTAGTCAAACTAGGCGGCTGCCTAGGGCGGGTGGCTGAAGAGGGCGCAGAAACGCTGCGCTCCTTCCGGCCGACTCTTCCTCGCCGCCGGCACACTCCTGCCCTGCCTGGCCGCCTCGCCGACAAAGGCACCACCAGGTCAGTGCGGGGGGGTTGTGGGCGCCGGGCGGACTCGGGGTTGCGCAAAGATGCTGCGCAGCCGGTGGGCGAGGCCGGCTTGGCAGTGGGGAAAGCAGCTGCTGGAGGAGGAGAAGGAGGAAGAGGAGGAGGAGGAGGGCGGGTGGGGGGGGGCGCTGGGCAAGATCGTCTAACAGCCGCTCCGTAAATACAAGGAGAGCAGGGAAAACCACAAAGCCTGGATCAAAGGGGGAAGAGGCGCTTGGGGCTCTGCTCCCCCCACCCCACCCCCAGGCCGGGAAACCCATATAACACCCCCACACACCCAGTTCAAGCTACAGGGCGGAGTGAGCCGGGGCGGCGGGAATCAGGGATGTGGCGAAGTTAGAAGCCCCTCTTCTGCCCCGGCTGATTCTGGTCCTTGATGAAGCTGGTCAGTTAATAAATACATCTTTTCCAGCTACTTTGCTCTGGAGGCCCCCACCCCCGGCACGAGAGGGGGGCCGTTAAATATAACTTTGCCTAGGGCGCCAAACTGCCCTGCACCGGTCCTGGCTCAAACACACACACCCTCGAACCCCCATGCTGTTCATTGTGATTCCAGAGTGCTGAATACCCTGGGTGTGACAGAGAGAAAGGTAGGCACATCTCACTGGAATCACAATTAAGAGCACACTCCTAATTATGTTTGCTGCTCTTTAGATAGAGGGCTCTGAGATTAGACCCCTCCCTCCCTCCATTGCCCTGCCAGCAAGAGCCTTGCCAGGTGGGAGGAACAGCAGAGGCTTTTACAGCTTCGCTGTCCTTTGCTGTAGCTATTGCTAGATGCCTCTGTCTGAGCCCATCTTGCTGCTGTGCACTCCTGCGGGTGAGCCCGGGGCCTGAGAGGCCTTTGGATCTGGCAGATGCTCCACTTCACCTCTCCCCACCCCACCCACTGGCACACACCCCTCCCTCCCTCCCTCCCTCTCCCTCCTCTCCCCGACCTCAGGTGAGGAGCCCCCGCCCCGCAGAGCTTTCTGCAGCAGCTGAGGGGGGTGGGGAGGGAGAGGGGGGATCCATGATTGGATCTTCTCATCCAAGGCAGGAGCGCCATCTCCAGCCTTAGCAGAGGGGATCCACAGCATCTTATGGCACCCAGGCGCTGCCTAGGGGCCACGGGATTGCTCTGTAACTGGATTAATTTCACCATTCATTAGTCACTGGCTCAAATTAAGGTCTTTAAAAAGATCACCATAAAACAGGTGTTTGCAAGCTCTGGACCACCAGATGTTTTGGCCTGCAACTCCCATCAGCCCTAGCCAATATAACCAATGGTGAGGGATCATGGGAGTTGAAGGCCAAAACATGTTGCCTACCCCCATCATTTAAAAAAATGCTTTCCTTCCTTCCTTCCTTCCTTCCTTCCTTCCCTCCCTCCCTCCCTCCTTCTTCTCTACCTAACCTGCCAGTCTTGATAGCTTTAGTTTTTGTTTTGTTTTTTAAATGTGTCCTACTTTACAGGAAATAGTTCTTTATTTGAAGGGCTGTCCAACCCAAGTCTAGTTTGAAGGTAGCAATTGATAAGAAGGGAGAAGAGGTGCCCTGAAGTTACCCAATTCAGTGATTAGCACATGGACAGCAGACTGAGGAGGCACACGCAGCCGGTCACCTGGTCACAGTCTTGCCCACTATTGTGAGATGTATTTCTATTTAAATTTATAGTATTTATTTCTAAATTTGCTTTCTATGTGTATAAATTAGCATGTGCATATTTTATGCAAATCCATGTCCTTTTTGTTGGTGTATTTCCTCTTTTTTGGCCATTTATACGTGGCCACCCTACATAACTCATGAGTCTAGGCAGCAGGATCCTTCCCTTCAGGTTTGGTGGCTGCTGTTATAAGCAGCTCATCATCTTCTATTGATGTGGAAGTAACTTCCCCATTCTGTAACTTGTGTTCTTCAGTGTGAAGTGAGGGTAGCGTGGTCATTGCCAGGGTGGTGAAAAGTGTAAGTATGAAGTAGTTAATCCTGAAAACTAAAAGTAAATCGAAAATGGAAAGTGTTCTAAGTGTATTAATATTCTGGCCTTTGTACAGTGGTCTCTTGATGAATGTACCCCCCTCGGGAGCCCAAATGGAAGCAGTCTAAAACAATTTCTAGCAACCAAGATTGCCTTTACTTATTAATTAATCTGCAATTATCTTCTAAGTAATATAACTCATAGTGTTGTATGTAGGGAAAACAATCTTTAAATCATTTACAGCACTGTACAATGCAATAAATAAAATATAACGCAGACTGCTCTGAATTCTCATGAGAGCCATAACACTAAAGGATGTGGCTGGAACATGTGGATATTCAGTGGGCAGTGGGGTGGGGGAAGAGTTCAAAGTAGATGAAACAAATGGCACCATAGTCAAAGGAAGACGATGATGAATGCAAGAGTCCCCAGATATGGTTCTCTTAGGCATTAAAGGGTCTCTAGTAGGTTCTCACATCTACAGTAAGGTTATGGAGTGTTATCTTTACTATGAGACATGAATGAAAAGTGTGGGAAAGCCCAAGAAAGAGTGGGAAATACCCCATGTATGTACTCGGAAATATTTCCAGATGTTTACTCATTCCTTATGAACCATCCAAAATTAGTCAGAGAAGTCAGCAGCCAAACTGGACTACTGCAATGCTCTTCACATGGAGCTGCCTTTGAAGATGGTCCAGATGCTGCAGCTGGTACAAATCATGGCTGCCTAAATGCTGGCAGGGGCCAAGAAGTCTGAAGACATAACCTGGAGTTTGCACCAGCTGCACTGGCTGTGAGAAAGCTTCCAGGCCCAATTCAAAGTGCCGGTCTCAGCTTTTAAAGAGCACTGTGCCGAATTTTTCAATCTATTTATTTTTGGCCATTCATTGGGGAGATTGGGGGTGCAAAGAAATTGCACATGAAAGCTGTGGGAAGGAGTGAGAATTCTGGAGAAATTTCTCAGTGTGCAGGACTTTGGGGCTTACCTTAATGTAAGGAGGTGGATGTAGGTGGTGGTGAGTTGCGTTCTCTTTATTTTACCAGTTTTATCACGTTCTGTCCTAGTAGGCTCTCCAGCTGCTTGAGTTTTCTGATAAGCTCCCTAAGGGTGCTATCCTATGGGGATGCCCGTAACCCTCCAAACTCAGAGGATTATGGGCATCCTATGCAGGGCTGGAAGAGCACAGAGGTGATGGTTGCCTCCGCGCTCCCCCACCCCTGCAATGCAGGTAGACAGGAGGACTTAACCAGGACTTTTTCTCTTGGGGCTTTTCAGTGCTTCTGCCTGTTGAACGCCTGAAATCAAAACAAAGCATTTGTTTTGTTTTTGTTTTGTTTTGTTGTTGCTAAAAAAAAAGTCCTTTTAACAACAATTCGTCACTCAGCTTTCAGGCACTCAGCAGGCAGCTTGTGTGTTTTAGAACGTGTTTTCTTCTTTGTGTCATTTTGTGTGGGTGTAACCCTAAAAAGTTACTAACAGCCCCATCCTATGTGGGGGCCCATAACCCACCGAACCTGGAGGATTCTGGGCATCCAATTGAGTGCGGGAGGAGTCAGTTCATGGGAAAGCGAGAAGTTTTCAAATTTACTGAAGTCATTACCCAGGCTAAGGGTTGTATCCAACTGGGTCCATCCACCAAAGGAATGGACACTGTTGGTGGAACAGAGTCTCCTTCTTCCTGCAACACCTCCCAAATCTGCTCTGGAGCACTGTTTGCGCTATGTTGGATATTACCCTAAAAGCTGTCTTCTCCATACTTGTCGCAAAGGGGGAAAAAACATGAAAAGAAAACTTCACAAAATTCCAAGGGAGTATGCTTGATACTATAATTATCAACTACTGTGCCTAGAAAATGAAAATCATCCTCAAAGCATCTTTGCTATGATCTAAGGCTATTGGGCTACATCCCCAACCTCTCCCAGTAACCAACCAAGAATTTAACATACCTACTACAGCAAAGTGGTAGTAGTATATTTAGGAGCAGCTGACTAAGCCTCAGGCTTTCGCTGTCAGGGCAAGTTACTGTCAGGATGCCTTTCATTGAGAAAATGGCATAGGAGAAAGGATGAAACCCCCCTTTCTCAGTGCCGTAGTCCCAGTCCGAATCCCCCCTCCCCCATTGAGCTGCGTTGTACGAGCATTCTTGGTAAACTTTGGTAATATGATACTAATATGGAGAAAAAAGATGTGTCTGTGTGACACTTATTTTAGTGCCTGGTTGTACTCACTTTGAGCTTTTTTACATGAGGCTGTTAATCTGCTGAATCTACTTTTGGTTTCATCGCAAAATTGAGATTCAAGCGTTATATGAAGATTTCCTTTCTGCTTTTCCATGACATAACTTCTAGGTGGCACTGTGGTACAGTGGAATAGTGCAAATACACAAGTGAAAAAACCAGTTTCTTTTGCTTTCACAGTTAATTGCTGCATTTTCCTTGCTCTAAAAAATACTCTCCGGAAGTGGTCATTAGACACAGAAATGAAACTGGAGGGTCACAACATTGTCTAAAGAACCCGTAAACAACCATTAGTAGGGAATAATGACATACGATAAATGTCTCATGTAGAAAAGCCCATTGTATCCATTCCCTGCAGTTCAGCTGGCTTAGGACCTCTGCTTTCCCTAGCCTGCATTTTCTCCACCCTGCTCGTTGTGGGAGCAGTGTAGGAAATGCAATGTCCCCACTGCACATCCAACTATCCACCCCATCCTAGGAGGAAAGGTATCTGCCTTTCCTAGGGGCATTTCCCATTCTTTGGTAGTGTATAGCTACCACAGGAAACTATGGTTTGCTATGATGAGAACACACAGTACTGAAATTCACGTACTTCCTCAATACTTGCAATGTGAAGCTTTCATTTGTGGTTTGGAACAGAGAAATTGCACTTTCCTATTTCATCTGCATATGAGAAACTGTGATTTGTACAAACTATCGTTAGTTAACAGATCAGGATATCCAAACTACAGGAATGCCCTGTGGATAGTTCTATATCATTATATAAAATTGTGTCTCTTGTAGTCATGATGACACATTATATATATACAGTACCATGCAGATCATGAGTGGCTGGGTGTATATGAGGCTTCAGGTCTGTTTCTAGCATCCCCAGTGCAAGGGTTTTAGGACCACTAACTGCAACTCATAGCCAGTTAGGACTGAGGTATATGAATCATTGACTCAGTATAAAAGGGCTCATTATTATACAAAGGTGGTTCAAAAGTTGTTCACCATAAGGTAAATTCCAGTAAATATTCAACCTGGATCTCCCGAGTCCCAGTCCAGCACTCTCACCACTACTGTCTCAAACCTGCTCGTAATCAGTTTCATAATTGGATGATCCTACTCTAATCCTTTGAGATGGAGAACATTATTTCCCTTTGTTCTCTTTGTCCACACCGTTCATATTTTAGAAACCTCCATTATGTCAACCTTTAGTCATCTTTTCCCCCGCTAAAATAAAACACCCCAAACTTTTTCACCATTGTTCATACAGGAAAAAGATCCAGCCTGCATTCAGTTTAGACTAAAGATGGCCCTTTGCATGACTTATTCTGAGTAAATACAAGCAATTTCTTTGCTGTCCAGTTTTGACACTCTCTCTCCACCCCCTTGCACCCACCCCCTTTTTGGGACTGCTGGCTATGCCATTGATTAGCCATAAAGATGGCCTTGGATCTAGAATAAGCAAGCTTCAGGGGAGGTGGCACCATTGAGAGAGGCTCCTGGAATGCCCCTTCTCCGTAGCCCAGCATTAGTAAGCCAGCTGCATAATAATTTATACCTCCACACTCTGCTCAGTTTGTAGCCTGATGCAAAATGGATGAAGCATTTCAATGAATAATGAATTGTGGTCTCTGAGATAGCAGCTCAGCTGAGTCCCCATTTTTGTTTTCATCAAAGAGGGAAAAAAACCTGTTGGTTTGGGTCTCTTGGAGAAGTCTGTGTGAAATTTCTTCCGTTCCCTTTCATTTTGAAGCGTTTACTTGAAAAAAATGAATCCCCTGTGTACATGTTATACTACATTAACAAACGTCTTCTTCTGGCTAGTAATTTAATATTTTGGTATCGAGATACGTAGATGTAGATCTTACATTGTCATGACCTAAATTCACAGTAACTGGATGAAGAAATAATGGAACAATCAAATAGGTTCCACCGCTTTTTGTCCGCTACAGAATGACCAGGAGGGTAGGCCTCTGTTATCTAGTTAGCTGAGCTGAACACATCCATGGAGAATTTATTTATTTGTAGAGAGATTTCTATTTTGCCCTTCTAGTGCCTATTATGCACTACTCTGGGCAGCTTACAACAATTTAAAATCACCATGTCATAGACTACAATAAAAATACATTTAAAATACAATAAAATGCAATATTAAAAGTACAACAAAGGCAGACACCACAATTGAAACATACCTTTACATAAAACAGCAGTTCCTTAGTAGGTAAAAGCCTGCCAAAATAAACTGGCATAAGGCAGCCAGAGAAAGGGCTGTCAGAGAGCAATATTGGTGCAGCCACTATCCCTGAGCAGTGTAACCTACAAGCATAATCCCTAACACATATAAGAAGCATGAATCCATGTGTGCTGGCCCTGCCCCAGCATCCTTGTGCATGCCAGCCCCACCCATTAAGTCCCCAGTCTCCCCTTGTTGAGTGGGGTGGTCTTCAGGAGACTTCTACTCGCATTCACTTGTAGTTAGTAGAACCCTTTCCACAATCAAGAACCCTGATAAAGCAGGATTCCTGGCTGCAGGCAGGATTCTATTCACATTCAAGTGAATGCAGGTAGAAGCCTCCTGCAGACTTCCCTGCTCAACATGGGGGAGGTTTGGGGTGGGGGTGGCATGCACAGAATTATCCCTCTTATGCATGTTAGTGAACCCTCTTCAAATATAATGCCTGAATTGGGCTACTTTGAAGGCCCTGTTTCCTGTTGCCATCACCCATGCCTCTACCTTAGGTCACATACCTTAGATCATATCGCATGCTACCTCTGCCTTTCTATATCTTAGTCTCCTTGAAATACTCATAGAAGATGGCTTCCTTCATCAAAATGCTAGGCATATGGCATTAATGTGGCAAGCCTACACTGGATATGCTAGGGAGCGTGTTCCAATGAAACATGCAAATTACTGCCTTATACTGTGTGCTAGGATCATTTCCTCTAGACTGGTCACTCCTACAAAATAAATGCATTTTTTAGGGATAATTTAATATGATAATTTTTATCAGAGAAACATTCCTGCAAAGTGAGCAATCCCTATCATTCTTCCATGTTTACTTGTTCTTGTAACAGCATCTCATGTTGTGAGCCACATATACAGCCAAGGAAGAGATGATATTGCACTGTACAGATCTGAGATGGTTATGCCTCTGTTTTACCATGTGCATCACATTTATAAAACAAGTAACCTAAGAACATAAGAACTGCCTATGTTGGATCAGAACAAGTGCCTGTTTAATCTAGCATTATGTTTCTAGCAGTGGATGGCCAGGTGCCATAGAAGCCTAGAGAAGAGGATAGAAATAGCCATCTTCTTTGGTTGACTCTAGAAATCAAGTGTGTACTGACTCTTAATATAAACTCTTAATAGATTGCATTGAGTTGTCATGGCTATTAGTAGACCTATCATCCATGAATTTGTCTAAAAAAATTTGTAAGCCATCTATATGCTAGTGGCCATCATTGCAACATGTGGCAATAAGTTCCATTTGTTGAGTGTGAGTTGTGCAAAGTAGTATTTTCTTTTTTCAGGCCATGGAGGAATTAAAAGGATTTTTTATTTATTTTTTATCTTGGGATTGCATCATCCTTGAAAATGATAGTGAGCAAGTTCTGAATTCTGGACTGTGCCATTGATAAATTCCTAACACATGTTTGTAGCTAAGTAACATTAAGTGGAAATGTAAAAAAAAAAAAAAAAAAAAGTAGATACAACTATGAATGCAAATGAATCCAGATCATAAATGTTTGGCCAGTGTCCCCCTTCTACACGAACTATTCACTGTGTCTAAAGAAACCTTCCATTCCCTGAAGCACCATCCGTGCTGCTGACTTTACATTGAAACAGCAAAAGGGCATTCCACTTATTCTCTTCTCAGTCCATTTGTCATCCCTGTATCTGTACCCATTCAGTCATATCCACATCCTGTTGTGGAATGTCTTCCATCGGAATTGAGCTTGCCAGTTCTCAGGTCACGGAGCTGTGTGTTTCCGTGAGTTGTTTCTTCTCATTATATACTCTAATTGGGGAGAAACTGAACTTCTTGGGACAGAAACTGTCAAAACTGTTTCTCTGATGTGTGTATATGGAGAAAAAAATTGGCAGCTTAGCTCTGATTGGGGATCATACAAAAGTTTACCAACTGCTGCCAATTGCCAACTCTATTTGGATCAGATAAATGGCCACAGTGCCACAAATAAGAAACTGGTGCTCTTGGCAGGAGCTGAGCTTTGCTCCTTCAAGGAGCACCAAAAAGAAAAGAAAAAAGGCTACTGATTGGCCACAGGGAATAAGATCCACTTTGGTGTGTGAGCATTGCTGACCTTGCCTGTTCTGTGTCCTTGCCAAGCAGAAACTCCTCATTGCAGCAGGATCTACACAGTGTGCATGAACACAGAAAACCATCCAGTCCAGAAATTAATTATTCTTTCTATTCATAACTTAGTAAATCATCTGTTTCACATCTTTTGTTTGGATTGGTGAATTATCCGCAAATTAAAAGTTTTTTCCCCCCAATGTATTCATTAGATATTCTTGGTCTGCAGTTCATTGCTGAACAGGCTGCATGAGTATATGATTGCAAATGAAGGCTGTAATCTATGCTTCAGCCCCTCTGGCTGAGCTGGTGTGAATTGGAGGAGGCAGGGATTTAAACCTTCTACTTTTGATCATGAATTTGGGCTTTGTATTTCTATGATTATCCTTTGATATTTTACTCCAAAATCAAACTTTCCATGAATGATTCTCTTGGATCGTGGCTCATATGTGGAAACAACATGCCCCAGTGGAACTTCCACATATGCATCACACAGACACATGAGAATAGTGTGGTTGAGCCAAGGCATCTATCCAGAGGGTGAGGCAGAATTGCTGGTCAAATAGATAGACCAAGGTCAGTTCTCAGAAGGCCATCAAGACAGGTAAAGCACATGTGGAGCAGGTAGTAAGACTGGAGGGCCCTGGGAATAAGGAAAAAATGGGAGTCAAGAAGATGTAGCAGATACGGGCAGAGTGAAAAGCAGAATCTATCTATCTATTCTTCCATCCTTCCTTCTCATGAGCTGACACTTTAGACTGGTTCTGGAACTCAGCTCTTGTCCAAATTATACCTTGACTAGCCTAACAGTCTAGGCATTCAAAAAAAACCAAAAAGAAAGAAAGAAAAGAAGAGCTAGGGGTGGTATATTAGATTGAGTATTGAATTTCCACCAGTGAGAGCTGTGTTTAAATCTTGGCTAAATCAAAAAGCTGACCAGGTGACCTTTGATCAGGCACCATCACGCAGCCCAAACCCTATCATACAGGTTTTTGTGACGATAAAATGGGATAATCCCCTGTATGTTGACCCGAGCTCCTTGTGAACAGCAAGTTACAAATAGAGATGTCCATGAAACTGATTCATCCAGGATTCAGATATGAGTTTGGGGAAGCTTGTAATGTTCCCCTCAAAGAAGAATTAAGCAGTAGGAGTCCCTTCCCTTTAAACCCCATGTACAGTCTGCATCAGTGACAGCAGCAACAGCACTTCAGTGGTGGGGGGGGGAGTCTCCCCCTCCCTTTTCAGGTGCCTGGTGTGCTGCATAGAACGAAGTATACCAGGACAAGATCTCCGGGTGGCCCTTGGGAAAATGTACGTTGCCCAAAGGCTATTGGCATTGCAGAAATGGATTGTGGGCAGGAGGGAGGGATGGAGAGACCTCTGCCCTTCCATGTCCCCACAGCCAGAGGGCCACTACCACTGCTGCTGTGGCTTCTGTCACCCCAGCTGCTAAGTGGGGTTGAAAGGAAGGGAGTTGGGGAATTGGGGGCTGGCTGAATGAAAGGGACAGAAGGGCTTTGGGGCGGTGTGTGTATGTGTGTGCTTAGGAATTCAGCTTTGATTCAGAAATAAGCTGAGCTGCTTCCCAATATGGGGGTAAGTGGCTTCTCTTAGTTCCAAGTGGAAATTGATGCGAGTCACAGATGGCTCACCCATCTCTAGCAGGAATGGATGAAATAACAGCCAGCATTTGTATAGAGCTGATTATTCTGAGCAGACCTCTGGGCAGCCAAAGTGAAGCAAGGCTGATAGTTGATTGTAGCATATATAACAGTGGCAAACCAAAGGTTTTGTAAATAAGAATAAAATGTTCAAGTTTCAGAAGACAATCAAGGAGGTTCAGGCCAAGCCATCATCTCTAAACTGCTGTGTCCATAGCAGCTGCAGAGTAGGAATGGGGCAAGGCATCAAAACAGACCAAAGATTCCCAACCCCTCTCTTGCTCCAGTTCTCCCTGTCGCCTAAGTGCTGTACTTACATTAATCAGCTGGCTCACAATGAAAGGCAGCATACTTTATGTAATAGCTGCCTTGTGGAGTTCCTGTGGGAAACGGGGGCCTAGACCTTGTTGACTTTTTAATGGGACCTGTCAGGGGAATTCACTGCTGATGAGGAAATGAGCCTCATTCACTTCAGCTCTGGCTTTAACCTCCCAAGACTGCGGTGAGTTGTGTTAAGTGCACTTTGTGGCTCTTTCTCCTCCACACCAGCCAGCTGCTTAATGCAAAACACCATTTCCCGGCTTTAACTTGGCGAAGCAAAGTGCAGCGTGACAAAAGCACAGTCGGAGGGGAGCGCGAGCGAGGAGGAGCGTATGCGTGTTTATTTGCTCCCATTACACCTCCATTGCTCCAAACACAGATCGAAAGCTTTCCTTCCGAAAGTCCCCCTTGGCACATTTACACATAAATGACCGCAGGTGATTTATTTATCCAGCACAGTTAGCTTCTGCCAAAGAGACTGTGGGCTATACCTGCCAATACATTCATTCATACTCCTTCCTGCAGTGTTCAGAGAACCAGTGGAATTTGCCATGCCACAGGAGGTCAGAGAATCAAACAGTGTGGTTAGGTTTTCCTTTTTTCTCCCTTTTTTCTTTTTTTTGAAGGGCTGTGATAATTTTATGGCTCTTCAAAAGCACTTGTGGCTCACAGATAGCTGCAGATTCGATACAAGCAATCAGATCGCAACCTTCTGGGCGTGATGATGGTTACAGAAGGGTCAGGAAGGAATTCTTCTTCTCCCAATGCCTTCTACTTCATATGAAGTATTGTGCAGGACGGGATTTGCATTCGGGCATTAAAAAAGAAGAAGGAACAGTTTGCTGTTGTCAGAAGAAGAGGGGGGAAATCAAATATTAGATGGTGCTGGAGGCAAGATACCAAATGTGATAGACTAATGTATGATTCACTTTGATAATCTTGACCTCCCTGTGATGAGGACCAATTCTGAATATATTCTGAAGCTGCTGCTGCTGCTGCTGCTGCTGCTGCTGCTGCTGCTGCTGCTTATCAGGCACACTCAAACATATGGCCACTGTGCGTGCCAGATCTAGCTCCTGTCAAAAGGTATTTTGCTGATTAAAAGCCATTCATCTTGATTTCACCAATTACTGATGTTGTGAATGGTCACAATGCTTCTTTTCCATGCATTTCCACTCTAACTGAATTGTCACAGATTCTTGCTGCACTTCATTACCACTTAACCCTACCTTTTATATTGTCCCCTACATTGTATTTATTTATTGAATTTATACCCTGCCTTTCCACCAAATGCTGCTCAAGATGGCTAACAGTAATACAACCTTTATTTGCATTTATTTCAGTCTTTGTAAGCCATGCCCTTCCTCCTTGCTTGCCTACCGCTTCTTCATTCTTGCAAAAAGCTAAAGGAGAGAGGCCGACAGCACACTGACATTGTGAACCTGGGATAGTGAGGGTCAACTACTACAACTCCTTCCATCCTGGATGATAATGCCTGTGGCCAGCAATGATGGGTTAACTTCCACCAACCTACATGGAAGGAGACACATGTCACAGCATCAAGACTCTGCCTATATCTCTCCTTCGGCTTTTAGATGAAGAAGCAAGCCCAAGGCAATTAAGCAGGGGAATGCCGGATGGGCCTCATTCAAGGAGCTGCTGGTACTGCTTCTACTCTTGCTGCCTGGCTGTCAACAGTAAGGAAATGGGGGGGGGACGGTGTAGCCCCAGTGCGGAGGAAGGAACTGGTGGTGGAAAGGAAGGAAGAGGCTGGGGAGGGAGGGGGAGGGGAGAGAGAGAGAGGTAAGGGAGAAGGAAGGAAGGGTTGGGAGAACTAAGGAAGCAAGGGAAGGAGGGAGGGTTAAGGAAGGAAGGAAGGAAGGAAGGAAGGAAGGTGCTGGTGTGGGATCATCAGAGCCTGTTGAGTGGCCTGATTGAAAATCACCCCCCCACACACACACACACACACACACAAATGATTTCAATGTTTGGAGGGGCTTCTCAATAGGGCCCAATTCTTTTTCAGTAGAAATCCCTAGTTTGTAGTACAATGCTATTGTGAAAATGTGCCACTACATAACAAAGTTCATACATGCCCAGAGAACATTTTTATGCACTTCCCTCCCTCCATTCCCCCCCCCCTCAGCTACCACAACAGCTAATGTTACCATTTCAGCAGGGCCCTTTCAAAGGACCATCTTATTCCAGCAATACTGCGGGGAAGCATAATCACATGATGACACTTTCATCTAAAAAATGGCCTTCTGACTCACAATGTATAATATAGAAGCAGATCCACAACCCAGACAGATGGTGAAAGATTACGTTATTATTATTCAGACACCAGATTTCAAAATAAAATGGGGAAATTTCATGTGTACGGGGTAGTAAGTGAGCAGTAACTGTTGAAGGTATATTTCAGGAGCCACCCCTGGAAGGACTGGGGTCCTCAAAGCCATTTCTTCCAGACAGCCTGAAGATCTTTTGCTTCTCACTTCAAAGGTGCCTGAAGACTTTCAAGTGCAAATATTTGGATGCTTGAACTTCAATGAGCACAGAGGCGATGGCTTCCTTCCTTCCCTCCTTCCTTTTTCTCTTTTACTTTTTCTTTCCTAAAGGGGAATTATCCCATCTGATATTTTCAGGGAGGGAGATGTATTTCCAGTAAAGCATCTATTTGCTTAAATTCCCCTCTGTACAAAAACCCCAAACACCTTCATAAGAATGTAGCCCCCAAAAGCTGAAGCCATTGTATGTCTGTTGTATAAAACCTGTGTTCTATCAATCATTTATATAACCATTGTAATTTACAGCACAAAAACCTCTTTCTGGCAAGTGTTTATTCTATTCTGACTTACCTCACATTAGAGAAATATGTAGTCAAACAGCAATGTACGGGGCACTTTGCGGAGCAACATAAAAAGACAGGTTCTTGCTCCAAGGAGCTTACAAAGTTTGTCAGAAGGGGAAACAATGGAGGGAGAGGATGAGAAGGGCACAGAAGGTCAGGGAAAGAATATCTGCAAATGTAGTTATTATTCTCCCCTTTTGAGGGGGGGGAAAAGTCAGAACTATGAAGTTCAGCTGAACTTCAGAATGAGTAAAGTAAGCTAGATCAGAGCTAGATCTGAATGAGAACTGGGTCTGAGTGAGAATATAGTGTGCACCTAGTAAGAGGATCTAGATCAGAGGTAGACAACTTGGAGCCTTCCAGATATTTTGAACTTCAAATCCCATAACCCCAATCAGCATAATTAATGGTCAGGGATTGTGGGACTTGTAGTCCAAAACATCTGGATGGGCCCAGGTTGCCTACCCTGATCTAGATGGTTGCTTTCTACACTGGTTCAGTAGTTTCCTGTTTCCTGTCCTCAGCCAAACTGCCACATTTCGGGTTCAAATCTGTTCTTGTGCTTCCTAACATGATCTGTATTGGTGAGACTATACAATTTGTTTCTACACTGCACTACATGCATCATACTCATGAATACAAAGAGAGGATTTAGCTAAGTTTTTACTTACATGAGACATCTCTTATTTAACCTAGTATAAATTGCCCTTTTAAAATCTTTGTGGCATGATCATCTCATGAAGTGTTTTCCATCAGTTAACTACATGTGATCCTAGTCACAGGTTATCAACCTAAATTCTTCCACGCTCTCCACCCCTCTCTTTGTGCATCTCCCACCAATTTCCTGGTTCTGCATAGCTCTTCTGGTGATGTAGTGGACATCACTGTAGTTTTATAAACATCATTAGATCTGCAAAACTTGAGATACTGGTTGTAATTCTGTTTCTACCTGTTCTTTTGCTTGCTTTAACAGTTCCCAAACTGTGATAGTTTCCCTCTTTTCTAGCCACAGGCTAGTGATGGTCATATACAGAAACATTAACAGTGCAATCATATGCATTTCTACTTAGAAGTGAGTCCCATTGAGTTCAATGGGACTTACTATAGGATTGCAGCTTAAAAGGATCAAGAATGTACAAGACAAGGCATTTAGGAAGGGTTTGTCTCCAGTTTTTCCTGTTCAATTAGCAGAAGTATATGCTCTGCCCAAGCAATTTCAAAACCTTAAAAGAGAAAGTTGATATCTTTCAGGAAATAACAACTGGAATACACATTGATATGGAAACTTGAAAGTGGAAAGTGATGTGCATTTCATGTACATCCGATGCTGGAGTTCAAGCACATACCTGCTCATGTGGCAACTGGAGCTACTGGCTCAGGATTTCCAGCTGGCATTCTGAGTGTCAATGCAGGAATTTGGGGGAGGGGAGATATAAACCTGCCTTTCCCCAAAGCACATTACTCATTTTCTTTTACCACCTGGAACATGAGCAACCTGTCATGCCTTCAATATAAACTCTCTCAGGAGCAATTCTCCTAATATTTTCAGTTCCTGTTGCCTTCCAGCCATGCAGCCAGGGGCACAACTGGCTTTTCATCTGCCAAAAGAACATACTGAAGTCAGCCCAGAGAGCTTTTTGCCACATCATTATGGGAGGAGCTTTTTGAGTTGCTGCCATAGATCGAAATGTCTGCAAGAATAGACCCCCCACTTTTAACAATGCTGCCAGTGTATTTATGCATGTGTACAGCAATGGATAGAAACCTAAAAGTCAAGAAAAATGTATATATAAAATATACAGTGCTTGGTAAATGAAACCAACTTTCAGCACTGCCTCAGGAGCTTGGTAAATGAAACCAACATTGAATGGAGAAATACAGAGCAATAGCTTGTATACTGAATTAAGTGGAAACTACAGGGCCACTGAAGAAGGCCGTTGGGCCGAAACGCATTTGGCTTCTACACAAGAGAGTAGGAAAGCTTACATGCTGTGAGGACCTTCCTCTGGAAGCATCAAACAAAAAAACTTTGGCATTAACAATACTTCGTCTAGAGATAGAGGTCCTTAAGTCTGAAAGAACATTTATTATCATCTTCAGCCCTAGAGAAGTTGTATTTTACAGGTCTAATTGTTTCTGTCTTATACATGTTTTATATATATATATATATATATATATATATTAAAAAATATTTCTGGAAATTTTTATATTACATTATAAAATTTAGTCTATTTTACTATACAGTATTTTCATGGTTATATTTTATATATACATTTTTCTTGACTTTTAAGTTTCTATGCTTTGTTTCTGTCAGGATTTTAAACATAGTCCCTTGTTGTATATTCCTGTGTACAGCAATGGGTCATATTTTAAAAGACAGAAAGAAAGCACCAGCTGACTACCTTTACTCCCTGTATAATTGTTACCTGACTGGGTTGTTGTTTTTCCTTAAAAAAATAGATTGGATTGACTTACATGTGGAGTGCTGACATGCCGATCAATACAAGCAGTGATTTCCAAACATACTTTTGGGGGGTGGGGGATGGGATGCTGAAAAATAGATTGAGCAGTCTGATGATGTTGTCACTGGAGAGATGAAAGAAAATCTGGGCCACATTGCAGGGATATAAAGGAGATCCAACAAATGGACTTTGGCTGGCATATAGCCAACAGGTGAACTGTGTTGCAGCAATGAAGACCATAGAAAGAAGAGCGGTAAGAGGTGGTTCAGTTTGACAATGCTGCCTCTTTTAAGGCTTCTCTTAACTTTTGTGTTTTCACACAAGTCTGGAAGGCCTGCAAAGGTCATGGCAGATTCTGCTTTTCTCCCAGGAGGACTTTTGTGCCTTGCATTTTGGCTCTCTTTATTTGTGTCTCTCTTGTGTTGTGTTTCTTAGGAGAGATTATCAGAGAACAGAACTCAAAAGTTTTCTCCAAAACATTTCCCCCCACATGTACACCATTCATTCAACACTCTCTGCCTTTGACAGCAAAATCAATTAATCATTCTCCTGGCATCTGTGTAGAAACCTTTCCCTTGGCAGACAAAAAGTCCACAGGGTAAAGCAAATACACTTTCTCTTTCACACTCTCAGACATTCATATGCTCACTCTTAGACTCAGCAGCAAAGGTTTTCAGCTGGCTACCTCCTAGCCCAGCATAATAGTATAAATATAATACTGTGTAAAAAAAACAACAACACATGGTTTGCTGTATATAGTGAGAGGTGTTCTTTCCAAACTGTATTTACTTCACACGTTTCAAGGCCTGCCCTTATCATCTTCTCTTCTCCAGATTGAGAGGCATTGATCCTATTTTTCTGCCCTAGGACATAGAATCATAGAATAATAGAAAAGTAGAGTTGGAAGGGGCCTACCAGGCCATCAAGTCCAACCCCCTGCGCAATGCAGGAATCCAGCTCAAAGCATGACAGATGGCTGTCCAGCTGCACTTTGAATGCCTCCAAAGTGGGAGAGCTCACCACCTCCCTAGGTAATTGATTCCATTGTCTTATTGCTCTGACAGTCAGGAAATTTTTCCTGATGTTTAGGTGGAATCTGGGTTCCATGTCTCCGTGGCTTCTCATAGGGGAACCATATGTGAAGTTTCCATGCCTTCAATCCCCAAAGTAAACTTACACACAGAGAGAATTCGAGACTGCACTAGTTCTATGTCCATCTGCACAGTTAGCTTCCTACTTTTACTTCAGGAATACCCATAAGGAAAGGATGGCTGCCCTTCCAAGGGATGCTTCCAAAGCAGGAATATCTTTTTTTAATCGTGTATTAAAAGTTGCTGGATCATTCTGGGGAGAGATCTCCTGCAGTATATTGCTAATGTAGATAGGCCTCTGTAGATGATGTTTCCAGCTTAAAAGTGAGTTGCCGCTGTCCTTGGTCCTGAAAGCTTTATGAGTACAGAAAGATATAGAGTAAATAAATACTTAGAGAGCAGTCATAGGCAACCTGGTGTCCTCCAGAGTCCAGATGTTTTTGACTATAACTTCCATAATCCCTGACCATTGGTCATGATGGCTGGGGTTGATGGGAGTCATACTCCAAAACGTATGTAGTGCACTACACTGTGTAATTTTGGCTTTCCTGTAGAATTTTTGAAATGGGTTTAAATTTTAAATTCAACCCCAAGAGCTAGAGTTATGATCAACCGTCTTCTCTCAGATTTATTTTTACTTGGGAGAGGTACCACACAGGGATGTCCACTTTCTCCACTGATATTTATGTCTGGAATCCCTGGCATGTGCTATTAGACAGAATAGTAATATTCATGGCTTTCTGCATGGTTGTGTAGAATTTAAAATTATTCTTTATGCTGATGATTTATTATTGTTTATCTTGAAATTTCAGTCATCTGTTCCAGGTTTGATTCAGTTGATTCATACTTTTGGTAATTTGCCTGGTTATTCAATTAACTGGTAAAAGTCTGAAATGATGCCAATTGGAGATATATCTCATAGTGTCTTAGTTAATTGGCAATTTTGATGCTGCCCAGATTTTATTACTTATCTGGGAATACATATTCTCAGAGACATATCCCAAATGATAAAGCTAAACTTGATCCACAATCCATGTTTATAAATACTTATTATCAGCGAATAAATATGATATACAAGGTCTTAAGCAGGAACAGAACAGGGAACTGGACTGTCCTATTTTGCCTAACCAATGAATTACCACTTTGGCATCTCTATCTGAAGCATCAATGGATCTTAGGTTATGTCTTATTCAGCAAAAAAACTCCTTTCCATGTTTATTGGATGCCAGTACCACAGTATGTTTTTAATAAGGGCTTGTCTAAGTCTTCTAACTGCTGGAGGTGTAACACAGCTAATGCTTCATTTAATCATATGTCTTGGCAACAATCCTTGGCAAAGTAGTTGCCTCCTTTTGTGTAGAGGTTATAATAACATAGATAAACTTTGTACTGGGACACTCTTTAATATTTACCGATGCACATGTCCTCTTAAATTATCCAACTGCTTTCTGAAAATTAACTCATGGTTAACGTAATAGATTTTCCACACCCTTTAGACAGCTAAAAGACTGATATTACAACATTGGAAGGATAAATGCTTACATCCTATAATGCAATGGATTGAAGACCTAAAATACTTTCAACATTTGAATGGCTGGTGGTATGTAGGGATGTGTGAAGATTTCGTTCTGGGGGTGGAAATCTGGCGGACTAGCCATGCCCAACCCCCTGAACTCCATCCTGCTTACCTCTTCCCTGGCTCGACTCGCATTCTCCTGAGCACAGCCAGGGAAGTTACTTCCAGGTCCCTGGCAGGTTGCTATTTATGTAGAAAATGTCCTTAAGATACACCTAACACGACATCAATTTGCATAATTTGTGCAAATTGCAGCCGCTTTTGACATATCTTAAGGCATTTTCTATGGAAACAGCGGGCCGCTGGGGACCTGAAAGTCTGGCGAGCGGCACAGCACATGCACACGCCAGCTTTCAGCCCAGCTCGGGAGGCAGAGCAGCGGCGTCTGCTGACCAGAAGCAGGTTGGGACCTGGAGAATCACCCACTCCTAGTGGTATATAGACGCCACTCATGAATGGATACATATATGGATATTTGGTTGCCTTTGTTGAAGTTTGTGTGTGTGTGTGTGTGTATTAGAAAGTTGTATTTTCATATATACATATATATTACCACATAAATCTGAATGTATCAATTTCAATTGAAACATGTGAAATTTATGTGTGTGTGTATATATGTATATATATATATACAGGCAGTCCCCAGGTTACAAACTAGTTCTATTCTTAAGAATGGCTAACTCAAATTTGTATGTAAGTCAGAACAGCATAGCGTTCTATACGTTAAAATTCGGCATTTACGCAAATTGCGTCAATTACACAAATTGCGTAGTATACTACGCTATGTACTCTACGTAAATGACGTAGCACTGGGGAATCCAGAAGTCCGTTCTTAAGTATGGGTGGTCTGTAAGTCGGACATTCTTAACTCAGGGACTGCCTGTTTAGGGGTGTTCATCCTACCTTTGCGGGGTGCTCGCCTTTGCTCACCTTTTCTTGGCGAGCACCCCCCCTCAAAGGCCCGAATCCCTGTGCCACTCGATCCACCTCGCTGGCAGCACGGGGTCCCGTTGCGTCACTTCCGGCTGCCAGGAAGTGACATGATGGAACCCCGTGCTACACTTTTAGCATAAAAACCAGGGCAACCCAGTTTAAAACGGCCGTGAATAGCAAATCGCAGCTGTTTTAAGCTAGGTTGCCCTGTTTTTTGCACTAAAAACATAGCGCAGGGTCCCGTCGCATCACTCCCTGGCAGTGGCATGGAGCGGTGGGACGAGCAGCGGGCAGGTAAGGCGCGTGAGTCTTGGGGGGTCGAGCAGGGCCGATTTCGGCCTCACTTCAGCCCCCTAAGACTCACGGATGATTGTTGCAAAAGTACAGTATGGATGCTGCAAAATCCATTCTGTCTATTTTTCACAGATTTTCAGGCGTCTTTCATTCCATCATCTGCTCATTGATGGAATTGGATTGTGCATTTGCACAAATTTGGAGTTGCACAAATTCACACTTCCAAAAAAATGCAAATCCCTCCAAAATACGCAAATCACTGGAAAATGCATATTTTTGTGCTTTAGCCTATGGGGGAAATGTGCATTATTGCTTCTGCTTTTTTATTTTATGTATTTTTCTATGACTAAATTTGCATAAAATTACATAAGATGATGACGACGATGACGATGATGATGATGATGATGATGATGATGATGATGGTGGTGGTGGTCTGCAAGTCTGTGGAATCAATGTGACTCCAGAAAAGCCGGTCCATTGAAGATTCTTAGAAAGTTGAATTCATTTGAGTCTGTTGCAGATTTCTGCAACATCCCTAAGAATGTCTCATGCTAATGAGATGTTGGACATGTATATTCTCCCAGTGACCTCCATTGCATTCTGCTGCTCAGGCAGGCCGTTATTTCCATTTTATTTTTGTTTGTAAATGAACCAAACATAGAGAGAGAGCCTGGATAAGACAGATGGTTTAGGGATTAGCAAAGGGATGAAAGGGACTGTCTCACTTCCTCTTTGTTAAGAGCATTGTCAGTGGTTAACAACACACACACACACACACAGCTGACAACCCTGAACTCCCTGTGTGTGGTTCACTTGCATTAGCCCAATACAGGGTGTATATCATACTCACAAGAAACCTTCCTTAATCTCAGCAGGAAAATCAAGTAACACAGAGATGTTGAGTTAAAGCAAGGAGACACTGACAGCAGGATACTGGAGAAGGAAACAAAGAGGGTGGGAACTGTAGGACCATCAACAATACTAACTTCTGCCTAAAATGAAATTTGCACTAAATTTGTGGGCTCAGCTTGAGACAAATAATCTGTAGAGTTCTGATGGAAGCCAAAAGAACTTTGATCAAAGTAGAAAAAGTGCTGCAAGGAGAGTGGGGGGTGTTCTATAATGTGTGAGTGTACTCAATGCCCTGCTTACTTCCATAACCCCATTTACAGGAAGCAAATTTTGCAGGCCACATTGCTGATTTTCAGAAGCTGCAAAAATTGCTCCTATGTCTGTAGTTAGCCAGCTCTCATTAGCCAGTGGCAGCATATCCTCTTCTTTAAAAACAACAACTTTATTTTGGCACCATGTGAAACAGTGGCAGTGTCACCATCAGACCTTGCCTCTTGATGGCCCATCATGATGACCATCACTGCCCCCAAACATTTTAGGCTTTCCTCAAATCATTCATTTAGTGCAGCCTTCAGCACCTGAAGCCATTTTGGGGGAGGTTGATGTAGAAGATCACTCAAACGTGATTCCCACAGCATCAAAGTTCCAAAAAGACCACAGAAAATTCCCTGGAGAGTTTCACACATCCCTGAAACACCAATGTCATAGAAGTAAATTTTAAATAACTTCTCAATAAGGAACTGCCTTATACCCTCTGGTCCAAAATGTACATACTGTACTACTCATATTACTTACATATTATTCTTATTACTTAAAACTAATTCTAAGACTATGATGCAAATATTTCCATTCTTTCTACAGTTAAAGCACATTTGAGATACAAATGATTTGTGTTCTTTAGGCTGCACCTGGGAGTAAGTCCCATTGAGCCCAATGGGGATTACTTCTGAGTAGATATCTACTCAGAAGTATTTGCACTGCAAATAAATCCCCACAAACTACTACCCAAATTACCCCACATTATATTATAAAGTTTGGCTCTCACTTGCTCTGTCTGTGTGTTCTTAACACTTGAAAAATAACAAAAGCCTACATTTTACAGCTGTCTTTCGAAAGAGATCATCCTTAGTTCAGCATTACTTTTTCTTCATGTTCTGTGATCAGAAGAACAATCTTGCAACCAAATACCAAAACATTGCCCTCTTTCAGTTGTTGAATTATCCAGTTTAAACTGCTGCTCCTTCTTTATCTTCTCTGCAGCTGCCCTGAAGCCTGGCAGCTCTGTCTCTTCTTGGCCAGTTTATACCGCTGTGATTTATACCTTCTGTTTAGTAACTTCTTGACTGCTGCTCTTTTATTGCAAAGACCTCATCCTACACCTTAAACAGAATCCAGGTGGTGGTGGTGGTTTTAATTCAGAAATCAGATTAACTTTTATCACAAATTGATTTTCTTCTGATTTGCATGAGTTGATTGCCATTTCTTCTCTGGATGTCTAGGAAGTTGCTGGAGCCATGTGGCTTTGCTTTTCCTATTGAGGTCTTGATTCATGCAGACACTATGAATTGGGCTGAATGTGGGATAACCAAGAATCATTCTGTTCTGCCTTTAAAAAAAAAAAAAAGCAGTGCACTGGGGAGGACAGTTAACCTCTCTCTTTTCATTTCCTGATTTGTAAACTAAACAGGAGAAACTGCCATTTCAACTTCACATGCTATCTACTGGGGGACAGGGAGGAATTTATTTATTTATTTATATTTATTTATTCATTCATTCAATACATTTTTATACCGCCCAATAGCTGAAGCTCTCTGGGCGGTTTACAACACTTAAAACCATAAAATACAATATAATATAAATATAAAATTTAAAACCACAGATTAAAAACAAACAGCAAAGCTAGCAGCAGTTCAAATTACAGTAACAGAGTTAAAAACTACAAGATAAAAATGATTAAGATGATTTAAATACCTAGGAGAATAAAAAGGTCATCACCTGGCGCCGGAAAGAGTACAATGTAGGCACCAGGTGAATCTCTTTGGGGAGCTCATTCCACAACCGGGGTGCCACAGCAGAAAAGGCCCTCCTCCTGGTAGCCACCTGCCTCACTTCCTTTGGCAGGGGCTCTCGGAGAAGGACCGCTGATGAAGATCTTAGTGTCCAGGCAGGTACATATGGGAGGAGACGATCCTTCAGATACCCTGACCCCAAGCCAGCATTTAGGGCTTTGAATGTTAGTACCAGCACTTTGAATTGGGCCCAGAAACAGACTGGCAGCCAGTGCAGATGAGAAAGCACTAGCATAATATGTTCACATCAGCCAGTCCCCGTTAATAATCTAACTGCCCTATTTTGGACCAGCTGAAGTTTCCGGACCGTTTTCAAAGGCAGCCCCACGTATAAAACATTGCAGTATCCAAACGAGAGGTTACCAGAGCATGGATAACTGTAGCTAGGCTATCTCTGTCCAAATAAGGACATAGTTGGTATATTAGCCTTAGCTGATAAAAGGTGCCCAGATTTCCCAAATACTGGATGTTCAGGACATTCTTTCCATGGTCTTCAGAGAAGAAAGCATTGCGGTGATCGTATGGGTAATCACTTCAAAATATTATTTTAAGCTACTTCGTAGTTTTTACCAATACAACCTGCAGCTACTACTGCATCTGATTTTTTTAGGAAACCAAAAGCAATGGTTCCATGTGGCTAGGCAAATTATCAGAGTTGCAAGATGTCCTTCCTCTATATGGTAGCCATACCTAAGAAGGTGAATCTAAGAGACACTGGGCATCTCCTTGAATAACCTCAGGCTCCAAGGAGATCATGGGACCCTTTGCTGTTTATGGGGAGAGACTAGGTTGGGCGTACTAACTCAAAAGTCACTACAGTCATGCCTTGGATTGAGAGCATAATTCATTCCGGAAACGTGCTTGTAATCCAAAACACTCTTATATCAAAACGAAATCCCCCCAAAAAAATTTGTACAGAGATTTTTAATTTAAGCCGTACTACAGTACTTGTATTGCAAGACGTCGCTTGTATATCAAGTAAAAAAATAAATAAATAAATATTTAAAAATTTGCTTGTCTTGCAAAATGCTCTCAAACCAAGTTACTTGCAATCCAAGGTATTACTGTATAAGCTATAACAGGCTGATTGCTGTTCTTAACTGCACCAGCTGGCAGTGGCCCCAGGGACCTTTGTGATTGATGATACTAGTAGAATAGCACTGTTCACCTTTGGCATGCCCCGGTGCTAAGCACTGCAATGGGAGACCTAAATAAGGGCTCTTCCAGACAATAACTTCAAAGAGCTATAATGAGTTGTGCTTCATCACCACAACATCTTTTCTCATTTCTGTTTCATCTTGTCCACATGGACCATGGGTGTCAGTATCATTCCTGCATCTCTCAGTAGTACACCTGTCAATCAATTTCAATACAAGTGGTGGTGAGTCCATTGATAAAGTGTGAATCTTTTTTGCCATATTCTATTTCAATCAATCCCTGTTGGTTATTGATTTAATATATTGGTGGAATTACACCAAACAAAAGAAACAGGAAAGAAAGAAAGATCTAAATTATAATTTAAATAGGTAGATGGAGGAAGGAAGTCCATCTGGAGCAGGAAGAAGACAGTGCATGGAAATATCATTACTAGAAATGGGAAAATCAGTCTATTTTTGCTGTCACTCTCATCCATAAGTTTGTTACATTCCATTTCCACAGTAATCTGCAATCTTTTTTTCCAATCCGATTGAAAATTCATATATTAAATATGTATTTAGACATATTTTCTCTCAAAATAGTTTTCTAAACGTATTTGCTCTGAAATCCACATTTCTAAATGCATTTTCTTTCAAAATATGTACTTTAAGTATATTTTGATACTTGTGTGTGTGTGTGTGCGCGCGCACGCGCGCATGCCTAGAACTGTATCAGAACATCAGGAAATGTGAAATCCATTGAATAATACATACATTCAGATCCACACATTGTTCTGGGAGATGTGGCTCAAGACAGTTTGTATAAGGATTTGCAAAGATCAAATTCTTCAAGGATCCCTACACACTACTTCCTGAATTGTCCCCTATAGTCTGCCCCCTACACAAAGTATAGTATCAATGCAGATAATGGAAATGCTAATACTGGATGAGAGATGTTTTTTGGGTAACGGACCTGGCATTGCACAACAGCAAAAGCAAGGTGGGGGGAGGAGCCACCCCCCCCCCAGTTATCCCTTGGCTCTGGGCAGGCCCAGAACAAGGGATAGGTATTAAGCATCGATCCCTTGTTCCCCTTAATCGGCGTGGCCTGCCCCTAGCGCTCTGCCAGCGTCTGCCGCTCAACAATCATACAATTTGCCCCCCAGAACTCCTTCCATTATCTCCCTGGGAGAGACACATGCCCCCTTGCTTCCGCCAATCAGGCAGGAGACCCACCCCTAAAACCAACCCCTAAAAACCCCCAGCCCTTCAAAAAAGGAAGGGCCTCTTAAAACTCCCAGCCACACTTATATCCCCATCAGCAGGGGGACAGGCCCTCGCCCTCGTGCCACCCCCGAAGTGGCTCCCCCAAAGGGGCGAACCCTTTGGTGATGCCCCTTTGGTGACGACCCTGCCGGTGGCAGACCCGCCCCCACTGGGGCCGGATCTTTATAGCCCTACAGTTGCAGGTGGGGCGGGGTGGCTCCTGGCTGGGCCCGGTCCTGCAAAGGGGCAGCCAGCAGTCCCACAGTTGGTGCCGCCGGTTGGACACAGGCGGCAGCAGCAGCAGCAGCAGCGGAGCTGAGCTACTTGCCTGGCTTGGTCCTCTCCCAGTTATTATGCACTGAGCACAGAGAGGGTGTGATCGAGGGAAAATAAGTAAAGATGAGCATGATTTGTAGGGCATACTATGCATGTCTAGTATGAAACAACCAGTAGGAAATGGTGATAAAGTAGGTAATGATGACCGTCTACAAAAATGATTATCTGGAAGAACCTTATGATTATTTATTTTAAAGATTTATATCCTGTCATTTCAATCAAATTATCTCCAAGGCAGCTTGCAAGAGATTAAAAACAATGTAAGAATAAAATACAAAACAATTAAGACAACTGAAATCAGCAGCAGAACAGCTAGTACATAATAAGAAGTGCAATATAGCTCATTAAAAGCTTGTACAAACAAACCAGTCTTTACCTAGTTCCTAAAAGAATATAAAGGGGTCACCTCATGAACATTTGGGAGGAAGGTGTTGCACAGTTGGGATGCCATGACAGAAAAGGCCCTGTCCTTTATAGCTACCAACCTCACTTACGAAGGTGGGGAAAGCGAGGCAGGACCTCTGTAGATGATCATAATACTGCTTCATATGGGATCTCCTTGAGGTTTTCTAGTCCCAGGCTGTTTAAGGCTATGTAACTCAAAAACTGCAGCTGAACTGCCCAGAGCAGAAACAAACTGGAAGCAAGGCAAGAGGGGTGGGGGTTAAGCACCTATGAAATGTGTTCAGTATGGTGTGTCCCACTTAATACTCTTGCTGCCATATTCAGAGCTAGTTGAAGTTTCTGAAACCTTTTCCTAGGCAGTCCCATGTAAGACAAATTATAATAACCTAGTCTGGACTTCATCAAGGATGGATAACTAAAGCAAGTTCATGTCCTTCCATGGAGAGATCTGCACCTACCATACTGACTGGCATTTGTTCTACAAAGTTAGGCTTCCCATCTTAATTCTAACTGAAGACTTGCCAGAAGGTTGGAGATTCCCCAGCAGAGGGAATCTGGACATTTGGTGGTGACCTGAATGTCACCATTTTTGAAATAACCTGAAACAGCCAGTAAACAAAAGCTGACAAAAAATATACCGTATTGTTCCGAGTATCATTGTGTAGACTCTAGCGATGGGTCCGTAAGTGACTGTGGAGGCCAATTCTAGATCCACACAGCTTCCCACAGTGAGGACACAGGTTACCAGATGGAAGATGGTCCTGTAAAGGATTCGTTTGACGTGCTTTTCACTAAGCACGTTTCTCCCTTTCACCTTGCACTCGGGCTTCTTCAAAGTCCATGGAACCTTTGTGAAAGGCCAACCTCCAGTTAGATCGTTGATGGGCCAGAGCTTCTAGGCCTCTCCTGATTATAAGCTGCACCCTTAAAGTTTGGTGCCATTTTAAAAAATTAAAATTTTAACTTTTTAAAGTTAGCCCCTGTACAAAAAAACAACAACCTCATCCTCAACTCTCAGCCCCCTCACCCTCTTAGCCCCCTCTCCTTTACATGGCTCTTCCTTACCCTCTTAGCCACCTCCTTATTCTCTCAGTCTACCTCTCCCTCTCCCTCACACAGCCCCTTCTCATCCTCTCAGCCACCTCTCCCTCATGGACCCCCTGACACTTTCAGCCCCCTTCTTCATCATACAACCCCCTCCTCACCACTTATCTCAAGTTGTGTCACAGCCGATAACCCGCTCTCAACTTAAGCCCCTCCTACTCCTTTTATTCACCCCCACAGTGAACTGCTCACTACCGCCAGTCTCGCCCATGATTGGAAGAAGCCTGTTTGCAGAGTCTTGCTCCTGATTGGAAGAAGCCTGTTTGTATTATGGGCAGTTTTGCAACCGTGCAGTTCTCTCCTCAGCTTACTTCCATGTAAAAGCAGATTGGAAGAAGCCTGTTTGCAGAGGCAAGGTATGGGCAGGACCTCGGGGCCCAGTGGGTCCCAAATAACCAGCCAGAAAGCAGCGGAGGAGGGGTTTTTTGCAACATCCCAATTGTAGACCGCACCCCTAGTTTAAAGACTTACATTGGGGGGGGGGTGCGGCCTATACTCGGGACAATACGGTATGTTATGGATACAGAGCCAACGGTAGAATAATTTGTCAGGTTCATCCTTATTCTTTATAAAATTTCCAAAGGATATCAGTCAGGCGATCACTCGTGACCGAGTAAGATTGTCTTCCTAGGATAAAAATAAAAAAAATAATAAAAAATTACAAAAAGGAGATTTTAAAAGGAGGAAAATTCTAAAGAAAATTGTGTAGACTCTAGCGATGGGTCCGTAAGTGACTGTGGAGGCCAATTCTAGATCCACACGTGCTTTTCGCTTAGCGCGTTTCTCCCTTTCACCTTGCACTCGGGCTTCTTCAAAGTCCATAGAACCTTTGTGAAAGGCCAACCTCCAGTTAGATCATTCATGGGCCAGAGCTTCCCAGTTTTTGATGTTTATATTGCATTTTTTTAGATTAGCCTTAAGAACATCTTTAAACCTCTTATATTGATATTCCGCTTTCCATCCTTGAGTTGGGAATAAAGTAATTGCTTTGGGAGACGGCAGTCAGGCATTCGAACAACATGACCGGTCCACTGAAGTTGGCATTGAAGGATCATTTTTTCAACGCTAGTAGTCTTTGCTTCTTCCAGTACACTGACATTTGTTCGCCTATCTTCCCAAGTAATTCGCAGGATTTTCCGGAGGCAACGTTGATGAAATATTTCAAGGAGGTGGAGGTGACGTTTATAGATAGGATATAGAAAGACAAGGTATGCCACAACCTCACCCCAAATATGAACTTTTGCTCTGATAAAGAAAGCATAGTTCCATCCGCTTCCTCTCCAGAATAAGGCAACTCTGGCTTAGTGTCAAAGGTGCTGCCACCGACAATAAATGAGTTCTTCTTTCTGGACTGCTGATACACAAAAGTTATTTACATCCCAGAAACAAAAACTCCTTTTGGGACAGTGTAATTGATTTGGCAGAAGCTCTGTGTATCCTGGGGGGAAATTAGGACGCAAATAAATTCAGGTGAGAGAGAATAGCACAAAGGAAAACATTTAGGACACCCTCAAACTGGAAAGGTTGCACCTGCAGAATTGCACAGCACAGAATAAAATTGCTAGCGCTTACTGGGTTTGAGCACGGCTGCCTTCTGTCAACATAATCAAACTGGTTTTGTAAACATGTATCCCCGCTGGCCTAATAACCAGCCAATGAAAAGTCTACAAGCTGCGATTACCTGAGTTTCTTTTTGTAGAGAGAAGGTTGGTTTTAATCTAGCCTTGCCCTGTGGAATGGAATCCAGAATTCTTTGGGCCAAATGATTCATAACTTCATTGGGCCTGTTCATATTTGCATGCACATCACACACTGACTGCATAAATGAGTGATTACTTGTATTTGTGAATGGGCCATCACAGATCAAACATCACAGATAGAACTTTCATATCACTCAGACACAATGTTTTGCAATGGAATCCCCACACACTGGGGGAGTTCCTAAAGGGCTGGAAGAGACAAAAAGGCATTTAGTGTTACACACATACCCGTATGAATCATGCCCACTCATCTACTACTCCCTGCACAGATAAGCCTATGAAATGTGGACTATGGTGAGCTACAAGCAAGGAGCAAGTGCACTGCATAAAGGTGTCAACCAGATATGGGGAAGAAGGATGAAAATAACCTAGACAGAAAAAGCATGAGGCATACCTGATTATCTGGCATGGAACTTGATGCACTTCATAACAGTGCTAGCCTTAGACCTGGTTAATACTTTGTTTGTTTATTACATTTCTATACTGCTCAATAGCTGAACCTCTCTGAGTAGTTCACAACAATTATAACCATAAAATACATGATAATATACAATATAAAAATTTAAAGCTACAGTATAAAATAAACATAAAACACAATATTAAACCTAGCAGCAATGCAAAGATTTAAAATACAGTAACAGATGTAAAACAACAAACTGAAAAACTAAAATTCCTGGGAAAATAAGAAGGTCTTCACCTGGTGCCAAATGAGCACAACATAGGCACCAGGTGAGCATCCCTGTGGAGCTCATTCCTCAACCGGGGTACCACAACAGAAAAGGCCCTCTTCTAAGTAGCCACCCACCTCACTTCTTTTAGCTGCACAACATTGAGCATTCCCATTTAGAGCTATAGCAGCCTTCTCCAACTTAGTGTCCTCCAGATGTATTGGAGGTCATGCTAGCTGGGAATTATGGGAGTTACAGTCCAACACACCTGAAGGTTACCAGGTTGGGGAAGGCTGCTATATGGGAATTCTGTTGAGGCAGCTCGAGTCTATTCAACATTGCACAACTTGCCTTGTGTTGATGGCACCTGTGGAAGAAGCTCTTCATTGTCTGAAATCTGCTGATGTCTTGGATACTGTGCTTAAAGCTGGCCTAAAGGCTAGCTAGGCATCTGTATGGTAGTGCAATGAAGGAGTTCAGGTGGAGTTCAGGATACAGGTGATGGTGGTTGTGATGAGACCATGGAAGTACTTTGATTAAACACCCAGGCATAAGCAATCACAGCCTGGATTTTTAAACTGGGGTGGAGAAAAGGTGTCCCTACAAATGTTATTTAACTGCAACTCCCAACAGCCCTACCCAGTGTTGCCACTAGTGAGGGATGATGGGAGTTGAGGTCCAACAACATCTGGAGGACCACATATTAACGTCCCTGAGTTAAACTATAAAATCCAAAGCTTGGAAGAAAATTTTGCTAAGCATGCAGGACAGCGGTTGAGTATGCCTCATCCAGAAAAGGTTTATCTCATCCTCCTTTGAATGAACAGCTAGCTAGGCGATGTTTTCTAAACTCAGCACTCTGCAGTGAACAGAGTTAGAACACAGTAGGCTCTGCAAAAGTTAAACTGATTAGAAGAATATTGAGAAAGCAATCAAAGTGACACTATAATTAATTGAGCAATGTGCCTTGTTGACAGCTTCATATATGCAAATGTGTTTTGTTATAAAAAGCCATAATGAAAATGGTCCTTTGGACTTGGAGGGCTTCTCCCCCCCCTCCCCGCCCCATACAAACACACACTTCTAGTAATGAGAAGTCCAGCTAGCTATTGTCTCTTCCTTATATAATAAATGAACCTTTGAATCTAACTGCTCTTTGTTGATCTTCCACTGGAATTAGGTGGGGAAATAAATGTTATTAAAGCTTGAAATATAAATTCTGCAATATTTGCTCTGATGCAACTGTATTTACATATTTTACATACCAATCATCTGGTGCAACAAAAGAGGCTGAGCTATGAGTCAAGATGAGTCAAGCTATGAGCCAAATATCATCTCTGTCATGAATTCACTAGGTAGCTGTAGTAGGCAAGCTGCTCTCTGTCTCAGCCACAGTCCCCCCCCCATCTGCTATATCGGGGACAATAATACTGACATAGGATGGATCCAGGATCTGCCTTGAGAGGAAGGGACCTCTGTCTGATTTTTGAGAACCCCCCGTTCTCCCCACACCACTGCTTACTCCATTCAGCAGGGTCTCCTGACTATGTGTGTAGCATTTTCAGTGGGCTGGAGGGGCTGGCATGGGAAGAAGGGGGTGGGAAAGTCCACTTCCACTAGTGCAGTAGATCCAGCTTAAATCTGGATCCGACCAATGCCTTACAGAGTTGATGTAAGGATCATAACTACATAATGCAATGAAGTGCTTCAAATACTTGCAAGCGTAATGGAAATATTAAGAAGAAGATGACGAAGAAGAAGACGAAGAAGAAGACGAAGAAGAAGAAGCTTACTTATTTTTCTACCAGTTGATCAATACATTGGAAAGTGGTATTGTTCAGCCTAGTCCTGCATATTTGCATGTTTATTCAGAAGTAAGCCTCACTTTATTCAATGGGGATTTCTCTAAAGTATTTGTACATCAGACTGCAGTCTCAGTCTTGCTTTTCACTATCCTTTTAAAAATATGCTTCTGATTTGACTGTTACCATGACTATAATGGCATGAAGCAAAATGCAGGTCATTGAGGCATATTTGTATTATTGCTTCTAAGACCCTTGTCACAGGTCCCTTTGTTGGCAGTCCTCACTGGTGACAGGGCAAGCAAAAATCTTGGGTTCTGTTCAGTGGTTTTATATTCTTCCCATGCAAAACCTAAAATCACACACATTTGCTCTCTTTGCTGCTTTGCCTCTCTCTGCCCACAGTATATGCTATTGAGCTATTGATCAGACTACATGAAGCAGAAAAGCTGAATATGTTGGCATCGGAGAGCAGCAAATCCCTTTTATTAATTCTATGGCTTTTTACTTGAGAAAGGACTAGGAGAGAGGTGCTTTCAATTGGACAGCCATGCCTCAGAAGAGGCTCCAAAAGTAGATAAATGCTAAAGTCCAAACCTGCCAGATACATGCATGTAAGTATGTAACAAGTGACACCAGCCTAAACCAATGTGGATTCAATGGTAGTGCTGCAATGTGGCTTTGCATAATGATTTCACATCCCTAAAAAAAAACAACTTAGCAACCTGGACATTGGTGATGAGGATCTGTGGGGAATGTCCAAGTGTGCTGCAAAGCCATTAGGTTGATTGCCCAGTAATCATAATCTAACATATCATATGTTTATTGCTTTAGCCATAGGGCATTGCAAGGGCAGGCAAAACAACATCCATCAGGAGAAACACAAATATAAAAGGATAAAAAGAATATACATGGCATTTAAACAATGCAATTAAGATACACCTTGAAACATTCACTTTAATAATAGGCCACATGGTCTAACTATAACAGTGCTGGTAAAAGTACTTTGAATTGTAAAAAATTCGAAGTCCACAAGTTTGTTTCTCCATCCTTCTACATTCCAGGGAAGAATCTGAAGGGTAGAACTTGGATGGGAGATATCTGAAGAGCCTAGTTGGTCATTTAGAGGGCTAAATGGGGTGAAGCGGTTTGATAAGGAGATATCCTCATGGGTGATTTCTCTGTTCGTTAATGTTAGGTTCACAGGGCAATGACTGCCTTCCTTTGTGAGCAAGTGCTCGAATGAGGCTCTTAATTTTGGTCTATCATGTAGGCTGCCTGTTACTTTCCTTTGATTTGGTGACAGTTTACCAGTAGTATTTCCTTGCTCATTCAATTCAAGACATGTTGAAATCTTGAGGCTGTCATATGCGGGGGGGGGGGGGTTGGATTGGTATGCTGTTTGGGAAAGTAAGTGAAGAGTTCCTTCTCCCCTCCTTGAGATAATTTAAAGTTATTGTTCTGAAATCCTCCTTAAATTCCAAGAGAGACTTTGGGTCTAGGTTTAAAGGCTTCTTTCTAAAATGGGGTTAGTACAGGCTTGGGTTGAATGGGCACAATTTCCAACAATAAATTGTGGGATTGGGAGTATGACATAATTTTCCAAACTTTCAAACAAACATTGGAGATGGTAAAACCCAATTCAACACTCCCATATGATCCACTTGAGTAATATACATTTAACAACAGGACTTCCTCACCCATATTCTCCTCCATATTTAGAGTATTTGTTGGAGGAGTGAATGTCATTATACCATATAAAACAGAAATAGTGGCTTCAGGACCAGACACTTTTTATTTAAGTTGAGTTATTCCACTGAAAATTTGATCAGCAAGTGCAACAATCAAGAAGCAGTGGTCCCCTAAATTGGATAAGGGATCTAAATTAGTTAGAAACATGTGAACTACGTAGTACTTTGGGGAATATTTTTTTTCAAAAAAATAATAATAAATTGATAAAAAATATAGACAACCCTTTTCTAAGAAATTTGTTAATGATTTGGGGTACTATGAAGAGCATATTTATACCAGGGATATCTCCATTAACTCCGGTGGTAGCTCTTAAGGATTTTCCTGAAAACTTAAGATTAGAGCTGGAGGGTAAACTAAGAGAAGAAAGGGTTATTAGATTGACCGATTGGGTGGAAAAGATGGAGACTAGAGATCAAATAATGGAAATTGTTGGGAGAAGAAGATTATCGTGGTTAAATTTACTACAGTTAGAACAGTGGTCGAAGAAATGGAAAAGGAAAACTGAGTACGAGAGAGATTTAACTAATTTTGAAAAGATGGTCATGGCTAGAGACGGCCTACCAGGTAATGCATCAACAAGAGGTATAACAAGGGATTTATATAGATGGATTCAAAAAGCAAAAGAACAAGAGGATCAGCTTAAGACAGTATGGGATAATGAATTTGAAGAGGTGACCTCGAAGGTGGGGTGGAACAATATATGGGATAGATGGATTGTGAAAATGATGTCAATTAGGATAAAGGAAATTTTTTATAAACTAATTTGGAGATGGTATTTAACTCCAGTAAGATTAAATAGAATAGATAATAATTGTTCTGCATTATGTTGGAGAGGATGTGAGGAAAAAGGGACATATGCTCATATGTGGTGGAGTTGTAAAAATGTATTGGTGTTTTGGTGAGAGGTTTTTACAGAAATATCGAAAATTATTGGTACTAACTTAGAGGTCTGTCCAAAATTAGCATTGTTATCAATAACTGAGAAGCTTATTTGTGATCAAAATACGAAGGAGTTAATTGTAAACTTGTTAACTGCGGCCAGGCTAACGATAGCGAGAAATTGGAAAGTACAACATGTTTTCCTAATAACAGACTGGTATAAGGAAGTTTGGGACATAGCCCTAAATGATAAACTAACTAGTACTATCAAATGCAAAAAAGGATTGCTAAAGAAGAATAATTTTATGGGGATATGGAATCAATTACTAGACTATGTATTAATAAAGGGGAAGGGTAACATGCCTTGTCAGGATATGTTATATTTTTGGAATTTAGACTTTATTTGATCAACAGGATAGAAGTATATTAATTGGTCCCTTGGAGGGTGGGGGGGAGCACTTTATGATTTATTGTATGTTGATTATGTTATATTTGTGTGATAATTTTGTATTTTGTTAAATATATTTTTTGTGTTATAATTTGTTTTGAAAAATAAATAAAATATTTTTTTTTAAAAAGGGATCTAAATTGAACTCACTTGAGCTGTTAGAATGTTGGCTCACAATGTCTGTCCTTTTAGGATCAAAAACAGAAGAACCAATATGTGTTCCCATCATTGTTTGCAGGGGTATTAAGACTTGGGTAAGAATCCAACTGGAGAAGATGCTGAGGTGGTATGACGGTTTCCTGGGATTTCACATCAAATATGGAGATGTCCTCTGGGTCCCTTTCCTCCAGACCCATACCACTTCTTCTTCTAAACTTTCCTCCATAGGAACACATTCCGTCCATGGGGAGAAGAAATCCTGTATTAATTTTTTAGCTTTGAGGCTTGCTAGCACTATCTTGGGAGGTTTTAAGAAGCGAATATTGCTTCCTTGTCAAAACCATTATTAAAAAAAAAAAACCAGACAATTAAAAATCAGTTGGTGATCAGATGATGATAATTATAAGTCCCAACATTAACATACTTTATAAACAAGATTTCTTAAAATTCGCTCCTTACCTTTGTTCTGTTCTCAGTGTTATCTACACCTGCAACCAGCCATATAGTTCCTAAGTGTGGGAGGCTGTTATCCTGGTTGTAATTTCTTGCAGTTGCCGAGATGTCTCCTTTAAGGATGCAGTTGAGAAAACAATCGAGGAGTTTTAACAGTTAAGATTCTAGGAATTAAAATTTAAAACTCTGCGTGACTCCTTATTTCAAAGCTCATAAAAGCAAAAATGCAAGGGTGCTTCTTGCTAACTATGTGTCTTCGTAACACGCTGGTTCCAGCAGAGACAAGCTCTTTCCAGGACTCCACACTGGTACTCCACTATCTTATCAGCACGTTTCAATTTGGCAGGATCCCAGCATCCAGGCAGTTAGCTTCGTTTAAGCTTCGTTAAAATTTTGTTTGTCAGTAGAGTAAATAATACCCCAAGAT
The DNA here is from genome assembly GCA_021292165.1 of Shinisaurus crocodilurus. Taxonomy (NCBI): domain Eukaryota; kingdom Metazoa; phylum Chordata; class Lepidosauria; order Squamata; family Shinisauridae; genus Shinisaurus; species Shinisaurus crocodilurus. Next base: position 254,808,249 of record CM037878.1, on the reverse strand, counting down.
AATGCCAACTCTTCAGGAAAAAGCAAACGGAAAAAACTTTGCCCAATTTGGCAGAGCTTAAAACAAATTAAAACAGATTTAAAACTGATTAAAACCTGAAAAATACCGGAGCTCTTTGGGTTGCAACTACACACGTGGCCGCCATCTTCTGCCCTGCCATCTAACATATCAAGAGAGTGTTGCGTTGTTGTGGTCCTTATCTCATGGGATCTTCAGCAGACGCTTCACGTCTGCTGCCATCAGGGATGTGGTTGTTGATGTCATAGGGACAGGGCCCTTTTGGTAGTGGTGCCTATGCTGTTGAACTCCCTCATCCTGGAAACTCTTATGGCCTCCACACAATATTAAGGATGCACTCTCCAGGAACCCCAAAGAAACCCTCCTGCAAGGTATGCCTGTCATTCTGGAGCAACCATCTGAACTGATGATCCTAGTTGTCAATTGGGAGAACCTTCCCAAACAGTAGGAAGCTCCTTTTCTCACCCAGCCATCTATCTGAACACTGGGTCATGTGAAAAATTCACAAAGGGATGTCCCCAAACAAGATGTGGGTTCATGAACACCAGGACAGACTGCATGAAAAAATAGCAGACTGGACGCATTCTATGATACACTCCACTTTAGAATCTCCTGCAAGACTGTTTTTAAGGTTTCCCTCCATCTGAAGGGCACCAGTATTTTTTAATTCAATCTGCATTACAGTGTCTGTGTCCTAGACAAATAGATTTCCTGACCTGAGCTTCTGACCACCAGGATGTTTTGAATGTCCCTCCTCCTCCCCATAGAAAAAGGTAAGAAGCTTCTTTTAATCTTCTTACATAAGCATTGATTCCATAGACTATTCAACCATATAAATAGACAAAAGGGGCCAGCCAGACAGACACCAAAGGGAATCAATCCTAGGGGAGGTTCTATTCCTGCTTCAGCCCTCCAAGCAGGTATCCCCCTGAAGGGATCCAATTAGGAACAAAAGAAGCAGTATTTATTTATTTGTAATCTTGACCCCAGAGGCATAAAGTTCCACTCCAGAGAACATACCTATAAATCTGGAAGACTCATATCTCTGGTAAAACTTCTGTTAATAATGGTGACAACTTTGTATTATATCATGACAGAATGTGTGTGTGACTTGCTGGACCTGATTTTTCCTTCTTCCAGCCTTGTGCTGTGTGCACACATTTTATTAGTACTATGACAAAGAGATATCTTAGGGCCAAACTGCAATTATGCTTACTTCCTAGCATGCAGCTTTGCCTTCAGATTTTCTTTAATTTCTACAGGTGCGGGAGAGGGGGAGATTGGGAGGCATCACAGTGTACGCTAAGGGAAGGATTCTCCTTTCCCTCCACAGCCTACCCTAACCCCGCCCCCTTGCACGGCTAGGAGAGATTGGGGGAGAATCCTATTGGCACTAATTGGAACTTTTTAAATATCACTCATAGTTACACTGGGGAGGGGGAATTTGGGGAGAGGTCACAACTGCAGAGGGGAAAGATAAACCTCCCCTCCCTATATGCTGTAATACCTCCTGAAATGCACCATTGGACCATGACAGTTTCACATGTGTTCATTCATAAGTCCGATCCTGTTTCCATATAAAACTAAGGTTATTATGGGTGGGGTTTTTTTGTTTTTCTTTTTTAAAAAATCAGCACAAAATTCCTGTGTGTGTGCATATTTTTGAACATTTTTTTTCTCACAGATGATGATGATGATTAACTTTATTTCTATACCACCCAATAGCTGAAGCTCTCTGGGCGGTTTACAACAATTAAAAAATACAATACAATATAAAATACACAATAAATACATGATAAAAAATTCAAAACCAAAATTAAAATGACACAAATAGCTAAAACAAGTTAATACGACATGATCAGTAAAAAAAGTTTAAAATAAGCACCCCACCATGCAGTATTTAGAGTTGCTAAAAGCCTTGACATAGAGGGCAGTCTTAACCTGGTGCCGAAAAGATAGCAGAGTTGGCACCAGGCGGGCCTCAGGGGGGAGCTTGTTCCAGAGTTCGGGGGCTACCACAGAAAAGCCCCTCCCCCTTGTTGCCGCCCTCCAAGCCTTCCTCAGAGGTGGCAGTCAGAGGAAGGCTCCAGATGTTCTGCATAGTGTCCGGGTAGATTGTGGTTGGGAGAGGCGTTCCATCAAGTATTGCTGTCCCAAGCCATGTAGGGCTTTAAAGGTTAAGACCAGCACCTTGAATCGGGCTCGGAAGCATATAGGCAGCCAGTGCAAGCAGGCCAGAACTGGTGTTATATGTTTGGACCTTCTGGTCCCAGTAATTAGTCTGGCTGCTGCATTTTGCACAAGCTGCCGCTTCTGAACAGTTTTCAAGGGCAGCCCCACGTAAAGTGCATTGCAGTAGTCTAGCTTTGAGATTACCAGACCGCAGATTACTGAAATCAGGCTATCCCTGTCCAGATAGGGGCGTAGCTAGGCTACCAGCCAGAGCTGGTAGAAGGCATTCCGTGCCACTGAGGTCACCTGAGCTTCAAGTGACAAAGATGGCTCAAGGAGAACCCTCAAGCTATGGACCTGCTCCTTCAAGGGGAGTGCAACCCCATCCAGAACAGGTTGAACACCCTCCATCCGGTCAAAGGAACCACCCACTAACAGCATCTCAGTCTTGTCTGGATTGAGCTTCAGTTTGTTAGCCCTTATCCAGTCCATTGTTGCAGACAGGCACCAGTCTGTAAAAATACACATTTAGGATCATAGGAAGCTGCCTTATACTGAGTCAGCTCATTGGTCCATCTAGCCTAGTACTGCCGACACTGACTGGCAGCAGCTCTCTAGAGTTTCAGGCAGGAGATGTTCCTGCCTTACTTGGAGATGCCACGAATCAAACCTTGCACTTTCTGCACACAAAGCATGTGCTCTACCACTGACCTACAGCTCTTCCCATTTCTAAATGTATTTCCTCTCAAAGATATTTTGTCCTAAACTAGGACATTTAAAAGAGGCATTTTAAATGCATTTTGGTCTGGGGGGTTTTGAGCCGAGAACATAACATTGCAAAATTCAGAAAAGTGCATAGTCCGAAGGATAAGTGCATTCTGATCTATCATTATTCCAGGAGGTCCAGTTCAGGTTAGTTTGAATCAAACAAATTCCTTGAGCACCCTTATCTATGCAACCAATGTCAACTCTCCCTCTGACATGCAGCCCAAGTAAATCCTTCCTAAGTCCCTAACCACTCTTTACTTCTGTGTCCATTTGAGCCCCCTTTAAACCAGGTTATATAAAAACCATGCAGGTACAGAGTCAGGGCTAGTTCCTAATGAGGTAGTAAACCTGATTCTTGACTCTACTATTTCAGGCTCCAGGTGGGGACTCATCTGTTTGGATGAGGATGAGGATGAGGATGAGGATGATGACGACAATGACGACGTGTTAGGAGAAAGGCTAGACTAGGACCATTCTCTCTGAAATCCTTGAGAATCCCTCCTTCTCTCTCCCATTGGCCACAGGGCTTTGCCATTCAATGTGCTGATAATCAGTGCATTAGAGTGAATGATGAGGGAGGGAGGTAAAGCCAAGATTCACCCTCTCTCTTCTCCCCACATACTTGCTGCTTCTGCTCTTGATCCCATCAGCTGCAAAGGTAGGGAAAGGAAAGGGGGTGTTTTGGAAGACTGGTGGGGAAGGCTGGCATACATGGGGTAAGCATTTTTCTGAGCCCCCATGTTGGATCAGAAAATTGATCCTGGGCCTTCCATTTGCTGCACGGGGTTGGGGAAGAACTCTGATCAATTCTAAGTTAAAATGCGGAAAGCTTTGTAGAACTCTCCCATCTCTTATCAATAGTTCTGTATTGACTAATACCACTTATTCACTTATATAGAATTGCAGATTGGGCAGTTCAGTCTCAACCTATGGATTAATTTGTTCAGGTTCACTGTAGTGGAAGGAATATTTATCACCACTACAAATATAAATAGTATGTTATTCCTCTGCTGGCACTTTAGCTACATTTTCAAAGTTATATATTTGGGATTCAAGACATGCCCTTCATTGTTTAACCGTTCTATCAGTGTGTTTGCCATTCAGAATTCCCAAAGGCAAAGCATTTTTATGTGTGTGTGTTTTGTCAAAGAGGTGGGAGTTTAAAAGAGGGGGATGAGAATGGGCCTAGCTGCTGTTACCGACACACATCCTTCAAATTCATATCATACTTAGCACTTGTATAGTGATTTTCGTGTTCAAAGCACTTCACAGATGTTATAATCTAATAAATCTCCAAGTCTATGAGGTAGATGGATATATATTGTTTTGTACCTTAAAGAAACCATTTAGGAAAGGGCAGAAGATTAATCATTTGGCCATTTAATTAATTGGCCTTTCCCCTCATAGGTGGGGACAAGGCTCTTCCCCTTCATTAACTGGAGCAGTCACATTGGGTCCTCAACCTTCTGCAAAGCAGGGGTAACAGTGACTTTGCCACAATGCCAAGACATGTGGTTAGTTGGCATCCTGGGACTACTAGGTGTCCAGTGCCTGTTGTGTATATGGATCCCTTGGGGCTGAATTGACTTGACATATTTCCTGTCATAGTTTACTAGAATGCTCACAGCAACCTTTTTAGTTTTGTCTCTTTAACTGTTCCAACCAGGAGAAAGTTGCCAGGAGGGGTCATTTTTGAGAAAACGGCTCTTTTGATTTTGCAAAAGTGATGGGGGGAACCTTCTCTAATGCGTAAGGAAAAGAAGCTGCTATTAGCAGGGAGTGCAGACTATATTAGGAAGCTGTGCATAAGGACATAAGAAGAGCCATGCTGCATCAGACCAAGGGTCCATCTAGTCCAGCATTCTGTTCACACTGGTCAACCACCTGCCCATGGGAAACCCACAAATTGGACATGAGTACAACAGCACCCTGTATGCAGAAAGAGAAAGATGCATATTCTTTATAATATAAACTCATAGTAATGATAAATGCATAAATATAAAATAAACATGCAGTTTATTAATGAATGACAGTGTTTTTTAAAAGGCTATCTCCATTGATCCATCTAGCCCTCTGCTGTTTCCTCCCCCCCCCCATCCATTCTTTCACCTTTCCTTTTTACTTGCTAATTTTACATGTGGAAGAACCAAGCATCTCCCCTACTATGAGCATTCATTGACCTAAAATAAACCCAGGCTGGAAAATGGATGATGGATATTTCATAGTCTCCAACTGCCCCGGAAATGCCGGGACCATCCCAAAAACCCTTAAGCCATCACAGCTTCTCACTTTCTTATGCAGAGTCCCAAATTCCCCTGACTCCCGCAACTGAAAGCTACTTAAAGGGCCCATGGGCAAAATTGCAGCTAAACTAAATCTTTAAGCTTAGCTGCAATTTTGCCCATGGACCCTTTAAGATAGCTCTGCTTAGGCTCAAAGGGCTGCCTACAGAGAGAAAGAGAGCAGGGAAGGAACAGATGCGATTCGAGGATGTGTGTGTGTGCACGCGCGTGCGCGTGCATGTGCGTGCACAGAGGGAGTGGTGAATGAGGGAATTTATCATGATTCCTATCTTTATGTTGACAAAGATTTTATCTCCTAACAGTGCCTCTAACAGGTGAGGTACAGTGTCAGAAGGTAATGCAAGAAACTTCGCCTTCTCTCTGATGCCCCATGTTTGGGGGTGTGGGGTAGGTAAGCTTCACCTGTTGAATTTGTGCCAATCCTGACAATTTTAAAACAAAAAGAAAGAGATTGCCCTGCAAGCACTGACCACCCCCATGAAAAACACCAGATATGAACAATTAAGGATTTAAGTAAGGTAAAAAATAATAATTACAAAAGCCACTTATAAAATATTATAAAATAATATATAATAATGTAATAATTATAATACATAAGATTTTGTATGTTTTCTCTAATAGCATTTGTACTTGACCATGCCCTTTGGTTGCCTAGCCACACCCTTGGCCAAACCCCCATGTTGCCTGGCCACACCCTCTTGATCACACCTTCATGTTGCTTAACCATACCTCTTACAAATTCACTTGTGTCACTATTTTCATCTGTGAAATGTTGGAGGGTATATTTTCATATAATGTACAAATCTGTATATAAAATTGCTTTAGAAAACTGAACTTGTGGTATAAGAAGCTATACTAACATCAGTTTTCAGGTGCTAGCATTCCAGATCATGATGAGGAAAGCAGACAATGGCATTCTGAGAAGTTTTTTTCCCCCTCTCTCTTTTTAAAATTGTTTCTTAGTATAGGGAAAGTATAGCCACTCTATATTTGCAAGGAATGAAAATTCAAAACATCATTCCGCTGGCTACCACTTCAGTGCTATGAGAAAATGGCTTCTCCAAACCTTCAAACCACAAGTCGTTCTTGCTGAGAAAATGACATTTCCCAACCAACTAACCTTGTTAGTGAATTCCTGTGTGCACTGCGGTTGTACTAGTGCCATGGGCACCTATTGTGTTAGTTCTCATGACTTTAGCCAGGACAAAGAATAGACTCCTACCCTTCCACAGCTTTTAAAGAACGCTTTCAAAGCCTTTTTTCATTTGTTTTCACGAGGGTGAATTCTCCAGGTGTACCAATCCAGCGGGAGCACTTACATAACATTTCATTGTTCTAGGACCATCATGTACTCGCCTCTCCAGTAGTGAATCACATATACAGTAATACCTTGGATTGCAAGTAACTTGGTTTGAGGGCATTTTGCAAGACAAGCAAAATTTTAAATATTTATTTATTTATTTTTTACTTGATATACAAGCGACGTCTTGCAATACAAGTACTGTAGTACGGCTTAAATTAAAAATCTCTGTACAAATTTTTTTGGGGGGATTTTGTTTTGATATAAGAGTGTTTTGGATTACAAGCATGTTTCCGGAACAAATTATGCTCTCAATCCACGGCATGACTGTATAACCTTTAAAGAAAAGAGGGGAAAGAGCAGCAAACAGTAACTGCTCCCTACAGCACAGCAAGGAAACAGTGTAACAGTGAAACAAAATTATGTGTGACCCTTCTCCTTTTCTACTCCCTCTCCATATGCCCATGAACAGACTGGAGGTGCTCTTGGGCCAGACTGAGCACATGGTACCTTAGTGCTAACAGCTAAATGTATAGTTGTGCCATCTAGAAAAGCCCTAGTGCACATTTTTTTTTAGAACATCAATGGAGCAAGCCATAACATCAGGCGGTTTACTGAATCTGTGGAAAGCAAAGGGTGAATGAGCATGGAACAGGTACACAAAGCAGGATCCAATGAAATTCAGGGCAGGACCTAAGATTTAGCAAGAAAGTTTCTATTCCAGGCACAATCCAGAAGCTCAAAGCACCAGCTGACAGCTGCTTCTTTATCCAGCCTGCCAGCAGCTTCCTCCAATAGGCCTGCTGGGAGACTGGAATCCAAGAAAGATCAACTGGTCTCAGGTGAAACTGCATGCCAAGGCAGGACAAGGTCAATGAGGTAGCCCTCCTGGCATACCTGCACAAATCAATGCATTGATGAGCAGGTCAGAAGGAAGCTAATGGTAAAAGTGGGGATGGAGAAATCTCTCAATGTTGATTTCTCTCATTTTTCTCAGTTTCTCATGTTTCCAATATTAAGTATGGTTTGTCCCAAATGTTGAGATTTGTTTTTTAAAGTCTGCATGAAAATTCATACCCATTTTTGTGTGCATTTCTCCTAGTGCATGCACTTTTGTATACAATTTTGTCTAATGCACACATTTTTGCAATCACTTTTCCTAATATGATGCATTTTTAATGTTATGTTCACTAATAGACACATTGTTGTGTGCACTTCCCCTAATACATGCATTTTTGAATGTGTGTGTGTGTGTGTTTTTAAATAAATAAATAGAGAACTCAGCTGCAAAATTCAGGAAAGTGCAAATTTCAAAAAGTAACTGAGTTTTGGTTCTCATACCAGTTCACAAGTGCAAAATCAGGTGAGGTCACATTAAAATGTGAACCAAATAAATTTCTCCCCCCCTTCCATAGATAGAAGTCCAGTTTTGCATCCTCCCACTTTGAGAGATGCAAGCAAATGAACGTGCATGGCACCAGGTGAGCCGTTTGTCTAGAAAAGTGCTCATGTGCAGATGGACTGCTTTTCATGCTCCTACAGCCCCAACTGTAGGTGGGTTCCCATTGGCATGCAACCAGTCTCACCTTCCATATGCCACACTGGCTGCACATGAATGGCACACCAAAAGCCTCCACAACATTAAATGTCAAGGTCCCACCTTGTGTGCCTGGGATTTGCTTGCATGTCTGTCATTCCCCCAGAGGAAGGATGTAATGCTCAGTTTTTATCCTAGATACATCCCCCCCCCCATGGAAAGAAGTAGAGAGCCAGAGTAAGGCTGGGAGAAAGAAAGTGATAACCCACAGGAAAGTCAAACTATCTATTTATTTAGTTATGTGTTTTGGGTTGCATTTTGCATTAATCGCTGCCACGCACAGGAGCCCTGCAATTTATTATTGGTGATAAGTGTGGACAGTAGCTATTATTTTTGCTCCTGGTTCTAAAATGTGGCAAGCGGGGAGGCTTAGATTTATGGAACATGCATTATTCAAAGCACTGGGACTGGGCTGGCTCGGCAGGAATGGTCCCAGGTTTTTTTTCCAGAACCTTTCATGCTTTCCCCTTTAAAAAAAATATATTTAAAAATCTTATTATGGTGTTTCTCTTCCCTTTAATTAGACAAATATCAAATTTGTCTAATTAATTCCAATTTAACATTGCAACCCCCCCCCCCCAAGTTGCAATGTTAAATTGGAATAATTAGACAAATTGATATCTGATAGAATTCTGTTTGTCACTTTTAGGCATGTTTTTCACTCACACCCTCCCAAAGAACTTTAAAAAAAAAAAAAAAAAAGGCCCAAGGATGTTAAGCAGTTCAAGGTGCCTGATAAGGAGGATGGACCAAGCAAGAGCTCTCTGCCTTCTTTGTTCAGGGAGCAGGTGAGGGTGGAAATGTATGCCGTTGATTGATTGCCTGGCTGCAGTGAGAACTGACATTGACAGGAACTGGGCTTGTTTGGATCTCTTTACAGTGCTTTAGGGCACAATCCTATGCAGCATTTTTAGACAGAAGAAAAAGTGGCTAGCTCGAGAATGTTGGGAGCAATAGGGATTTTTTTTTCCTGTCTAAACATGCATAGGATTGCACCCTTAAATATGGACTTCCCCCGGCACCGCCTTCTGGGGTCGGGGAGAAGTTTGTGCGTGGGGGAGGGATGAGGAGTCAGAATACAGCCAAGCCACATCGACTAAGCCAATGGGCTTAAGCAGGGAAGGGAGCTGGGACCCTCACTTAAGACCCTGTCTCCCCGCCCTCTGCCTCTTTCGTCAAGCCGGAGGGAGATTGGGCCGCCTTTGGGGTTCTACCTTTTCTCACCTACATTGGCTCTTTCGTGGCGCCAATGGGAGGCGACACTGGTAAGGCCCTCCAGCTCCACATGGAGTGCAACTGGACAGTGGTGGGGCATCCCGCCTCCGATTCAGTTAGGATGGCTTCGCCCAAATCTTGGTTTTTACCCGGCCAATGGCCAGGAGTAGATTAGTACCGCGCTTCACCCTTCACAGATCTTTAATTCAATAAATGTGGCCCTGATTTTAAACCATATATACTGTGTCTGACTCTTCATTATCTCACCTATACACACGCAATAGAATGCACCCCTTACCCCATGATTTGGATTCCTGAGTGCATTCTGATGCACTTTCATTTCTTCATTACAGAACTCTTAACTGAGTGGGCTTTTCCATTCACTTCAGTGGAGGTAGGAACTCAGTGTGCTCATCCTTTTGCACTTAATGAGGTCTTCCACAGATGTGAATGAACCTCTTATAGGTAGCAGAGCTCTGTGGGTACAAGGCCTAGTCTGAGGGCGCAAGATGCCATCCTGCTGAAACCAAGCAGGTTTAAAATTGGTCAGCGCCTGGATCATCTGGGGACCCCATGTATGCCACCTTGAGTTCCACAATGAAAGAAATGCACACTAAATAAAATTTAAGAAATAAAAATTTATTATTATTATTATTATTATTATATTTATTAAAACTAAATTAAAGTATTGCACAAGTGTAATCAAATGTGTATTGGGACAATCATGTCACAGGTGCAGAAGCTGTTGCCAGTGCTCCACTTACCAACTGCAAGGCACTCATACATGGCCTGGCAATGCCATTAAAACTGTCAAAGGTCCTATGTATTTTTTAAAACCATAACTTTTATTGTATGCAGATTTTTCTGAAAATTATAAAAACACTTCATCAAAAGCTACAAAATGAGGAGGGGAAATTAATCTAGTATCAATACCATAATTACTGTGCATTTGTACATACCAAGATGAATCCTTTGGTCACCCAAAAATATTAATTACTTATTTCTGAATAGTCTAAATAAAAATATATGCAGTGGAAAATTGTTTCTTCCTCTGAATCATAGCAGAGCCTTGAAGCCTTTTGTGAATTATGCAGAGACTGCTACACATTTATTTATCACTGACTATATGCTGGGTAACTTTGCTTAATTTATGAACTGGGCAAAGGCACCACTGGCTTTCAGGAATTGCACAGAGAGTCAGTTTCATGACTTCGGAGGAGGTACTGCAGAGTTTATGAATTGGAAAGGACATGTTCTTAATTTACAAATTAAGGGAAGACCATGGCCAATTTCATGAATGAAGCATGTTGTTATTGTTGATGCATGTTTCAGAAATAAGCACATTAATAAATCTAGTGTGATGTGTGCATTGGGATTTTTGTTGCTTGTTAGTAGTACACCTGAGGAAGAAGTATTTCATACAGCTGTTTTCATGGACATGGTACCTAGAGGGTACCAAACCCTTAAATAATTAGATGAGGAAGGGAAAACTCTTCACACTGTGTAGTTTTGGAGCTGCATTCCCGAGGTCCAGAGTAATAGCCAGGATGCTAGTTTGGAAAATTAATGTGGTTGATGTTAGCATTAAGAGCCACTACAATATAATGAGGTTTGCTATCCTCTCTGTGTTATCACATTTGGAATCAATCCCATGAAATAACGTTTAAAGAATGTGGATCATTTGTAAACACTGATAGTAGTTTCAACATTTGTTAAAGGAAAGTCAGAAACACCTACATCTCTAGAATTAAGATATTCATTCATCACATGTATTGTGTTAGTAGTAGACAATCTTTAGTTGTAGCAGGCCTATACAGAGTGAGTTTTCTACCCAGTGTTTTTTCATAGATCATAGAGTTGGAAGGGGCCTACAAGGCCATCGAGTCCAACCCCCTGCTCAATGCAGGAAACTAGAGGAGGCGTCTCCCATCCAAATAATAACCAGGCCTGACCCTGTTTAGCTTTCCACATTCAGACAAGCTGAGCTTTGTTTATGGGCAGAGAAAGGGGCCATTTCACCAAATTTCTCTAGAGGGAAGATCAATTTCTCCAGAGAGAGGAATTTGATGGGGATGGAGCTCACCATTAGCAATGACAGTAGCACAGGTTCTTTTTTTTCACCTAAGGCATTTTTTGCTTTGGTTTTGCTACTGCTACTACAAGTAGTGGCAGCAGCAACTGTGTTGGCAGCCTGGCCACCATTTTGCATCCTTCACAATGCCCCAGACCTAAAGCATTATGGGGCAGAAATGGCAGCCAGCCCCAAACAAAATGGTGGAGAATATTCAGAGGAACGTCTGAAAAGTGGCTTGATTTTTCTGGGGGAAGGAGGGGTGAAAAAAATAAAATGCCTTGTGAGAAATGTCAGCTCACCCCTTTCTCTATATTCTTCTAGTCAATTGCGTTTTCCATTCTGCAGATCCTTAAGCCTAAATAAAATATGAATCATATGATAGACCTGGGGAAAGAAACAGGATAGATGTGACTACAGACTTAATCATTTTATAGTTCAGGGTGGGCAAGTAAAATGACTTTTAAAAAAACACAAATCTGTTACTTCTTTCTTACTCTAAATCTTTTGGATATGAACATCTACCAAGTTTGGAACTACTCAAAATGTAGTATGTTCAAAGTCAAGTATTGCAATGCAAACCCATCTCTGTATTTTAAAAGAATAGGAATGCAGGCCAATCTACTGCTGTGTGGTGTGCCAGGAAATGGTTGGGAACACAGGCTTTTGGAAGAATATCAAAGGGAGATTAAAGAAGCCATCAGGAAATGTAGAGGGAGAAGTTATCTTAACAAACAATAGGGTTTTGGTGGGTTTCCGGGCAAATTGCTCAGGGTAGAATTTGGTTCCACTGAAGCTTTCAGTTTGGTCCTCAGCGTTGAGTGCACAGCACTCTTCCGGGAGTACTTTAAATATGAGGTCATTCATTAAAACATGCTGCTTATAATATTTTGTGATGTTTTCCCACAACAATTGCTCTTCTCTTCTCTCATTTCTAAAACTCTCAAAAGGGCCTCTCTAACAAAGTGGGGTTTCAGGATTGCAACATGGGTGCTAAATTATTTCTATTGCATTGTGTGTTAGATTCAGAGCCAGTTCAGTATTCAGGTAGGCATTCCAGAATATTGCCCCAAAATGAAGATAAGAAAGCACCCCATCTCTAAATCTCACAGCATGTTGAAATGTAATACTGCAAGAGGAAGGCTAGGCTTCAAGATCTTCCCCTAACACATAAGCTGTCCACTTGAGAGGAGAAAAAACAAGTGATTCCCAGTGTCCATTCTAAGATGATGTAGTCACATGGAGGGCTCACCATGTACCCACTTATATGTTTGAAAGTGGCTCTAATTCAACAGCGCTATCATTTGCAAACCACTTCTGTTTCATTTGCTTCAGACTCTAGCCTAGTCCTCAATGAGATGGCAAATCTTTAGCAGTGCTGTAGCATTTTAGACTGCAAACTGCGGCTCAAAGGACTGAATGCGCCTTTATTTAAAGGGGTGGGGTGTGAATCACACATGGATGTCAGGGAGAAGGGTTCTAGCCGATCCTTAACCCTGACATGCTATTTTTTCTGTATGGAGGGAATTTTTGGGTGGAGGAACATTCAATCATTACATACACACACACACACACACACACACACCTGCAGTGTGAAATGGTACGGCTACCATCTCAGTGAGAGCTCTGTCTATACCTGAAGGGGACTGGACATTTTAGAAGGATTGCCTGTGGTGTATCCTGGGTGCTAGGACAGTGTTGCTTCTGTGCTGTAGATATATATGCATAGACATGTCATTCACTATACCAAATACATGATTAAATGGAATGTTGATATACCAATGAGTTGTTCCTCAACAAAAGCAGTCCTAAACTCAAGATAAAACATGTGCCAACCTTGATGCAGTTTAGGTGCATGTGAAGACTTTTTTATTTGCCTCGGCGTTTGATGGTTTGTGATGCCTACCATTCTGATTTTTAGATGTTGGCGGTGAGTTACATTTTAGTTATTTTTGTATGTTTTTGTACTGGATATTTGGATATTTAAATTATGGATTTATTGTTGCATACCTCCTGGATAAGTTGTTGCTGCTGTTGTTTTACATGACAGGTGTTACAGAAATACTTTTAAATAAATAAAGATGGAGATGATGATGCACAAGTCCTAATTAGTTTAGTAAAAGGGGGTACTCAAAAGTTGTAGTGATGTCCTTGCTATATCATTTAGCTCACTTCATGCCTACATCATCCTCTGCTGCCCAGGGCCAGGGTGTAGGGTCTTCTTCTTAGCTCTGCTATTCCTTCTGTCAAAGTTCCAAGCAGGGCAACACAGGTTGCTGTTCATGATGGTGAAGATAATGATCATCCCTTTTAGCCGTCTATCATTAAATCAGTCAGAAAGCACCCTACAGCTTAATGGGAAATTAAGTCATTAGTCAGCAGGTAAATGGATATGTCCAGGCTCCTTCATTGTCATTCAGTCATGTCACAATTTTCGCCTTGTTTTGAAATTCAAGGGTGGTGGTGGTAATTTTTCTGATGCTGTAATAATTATTAAATGCATATCTAGGAGAAAAGGAAAATAGTGCATCTCTTTAATGCAGTCATACCGTAGACCCTATTTTCCCTTTAATGCATTCACTATAATCAATTTCCCCTCCCCAAGCAGATGCTGTTAAGTGGCACAAAGCAATTCTGATCACTTGACATATCTCCAAACCTAGGAGCTGAACAATGACATCTAACATATTCAGCCACCACAAAAATTAAATTGTGAAAAGTAAATATTTGCTAAGCAGCAACCACAACAGGGAGGAAAAATCAAATTTCAAAGGGGAAAGGTGGATTGGGCCAACATCTTTCAAAGTCAACATTAAGAATCACAAAAATATGTGGAGACGTCAATCTGATAGCCACATTTATTGGGGAATAGGGTTTCTCACATTCCTAACTTCCACAGATACCATGATAAAGAGTTGCCTGACATGGTAGCCTTCCTCAGGCATTCACTGACTGAAGAGGACTTTACTGTAACCATGGAGGGCACCGGGTACACGTGCTCCAGCCCTACCACCTCCACTCACACACATATATACCATGTTGAGGGGGGAAATCTGCACATTTGGCTGAATGCACTTCCACTGCTCCATGTGACTGACTTAGCATGGTTTCCGAGCGCATGGGGCTCTTTAACCACATTCAGCCAGATGCAGTTACGGCATCCTTGCAGACCTTTCCTATCAACACAGGCAGGTCAGGTGGCGGGGCTGGAGCACGCCTCCCCTGTTCCCTCTGTGATTACATTCTATGGCAAATGCCTGAAAAGGGCTTGTGTGCCCCCCCCACAACCATTAATTTAGCTCCTTCTGTTAGTTCATGAGCAGATTGCTAGCTATGCTGTTGTGTTGAGTGATCTGTCCTTTGTCTATGGAGAAAGGACACATTTTTTTCACTTGGAGTTCTCCCTAGCCAAATTTATCTTGGCTATCACAGAACAAGGCCATTCTACTTAGAGCAGAATACCTCATCCAGAACTCATTTATGGACTTCATAGAAATAGCACATAGTCTAATAACAAGACTGTTGCCAAGAGATATTGTGTTCAAATGAAAGTTTAGCCCACCTGCTGACTCCATTTCCCTTTCCTCAAGGCAACTGAGCTGTAGATTTCCAAAAGGCCAACAGCTTTTGGTCCCTTCTGGAATTGTGAATTTTGCCTGATGCTCCAATTTGTAAAAGCTCAGGTGCTCAAGATTTAGGGGTGGATGAAGGCAGCTACAGTAATAAGTGGTAAGACCAGCCAGAACAGAAGGGGTGGAAAAGGACAACAAAAGAGGAAAAGAAGATATATCCTCCTCACACCTTGTTGCTGTGTTAAATTCTGCTGTAACCCTGTTGGTGTCTAAAGTTTTCCCTAGTCCTATATTAAGGTGTGGGGTGGAGAGGTCACAACAGGAAACTGCCATATTTCAACTTCCATAGAAATATTAAGGAGAGAAGGCTCCAATATTATGAAAGCAGAGGACCAGGTTGTAGCTGCTCTATTTCCCCAGGGTTGTTCCTCATAGCTTGCAAGAGAGATCTGTTGTCACATCCTTAGTCACTGAGGGCAAATTTACACAACCCTAAAAATATACTGAAATGCAAGCTGAGGAAAAATTTACTGAGTCTGGGATCAATACTGTGATTGCTCCAGAGTAGGCACAAGTCCCGATTCCTTTCAATGCCAGTGGGCATTTTCTTTTGCTTCCTCAAGACCTCCAAGAGTAGCCCAGTAAGGAGGTGATAAAATGTCAGAGAAAGTACTGAAAATCCAGGGCCTGAGGCCATCTGATGGGTTCTTGGCATGCCTTCTCCTTGTGCCCTGAGTTAAAAGACTGTAGTCAGGCAGCTACAGCTAGAGCTGCAAAAAGAGCCTCTCTCCCTATATCCTCCCACAATGGTTTGACAAAAGATTGAACTCTTGCATTTCATAGCTCGGGCACATTTAATGAAGAAAGAAAATTAGCACAGCATGAACTCAGTATAATCAGTAGCCATCCACATTAAGTCTCCCAATCCTTGGAATTTTAAGTATACTGCATATCATGGGAAGATGAAGAATGTTTCTAAATCATTTGAGCTGGACTGAAATGTACTGCAATGCCCCATATTATTCACCTTCTCTTTTCATACAGGCATACAGTGGTGTTCATAAAGTTTGAAATTTGTTTTTAAAGTTTTAAATGGTAAGTTACCTTGGTGGCCCTTGCTGTGCCAAAAAGGTGATGCAGAAATAATTTAATTAATAAATAATAAAGACATGTGGGTGTCTTCTCCTCCTCCTCTTCTCCTGATCTATGGATGGGCCATAGCTCACTGGTAGAGCACATGCTTTGTATGCAGAAGTTCCCAGGTTCAATCCCCAGCATCTCCAGGCAGGTTTAGGAAGAAATCCTACCTAAAACCCTGGAGAGCTGATGCCAGTCAGTGTCAATAATACGGGCTAGAGAAGGCTATCAATGGCTACTAGTCCTGATGGCTATATGCTACTTCCAGTATCAGGAGCAGTATGCCTATGTACACCAGTTTCTGGTGAAGATGGGCTGGATGATGCTGTTGCACCCATGTGTCCTACTTGTGGATTTCCTGTGGACAGCTGGTCGGTCACTGTGTGAACAGAATGCTAGACTGGATGGACCCTTGGTCTGGTCCAGCATGGCTCTTCTTACATTCTTATGGATCAAAGGCCTGGCCCAGTATAAGGCAGCTTCCCCAAATTCCTTATGTTCTTATGTTCTGTCCTACTAAATTCCCTGCTACTATCTGCCATAATTAACAGAAGACAATCTTGTTCAAGTCTATTAATTAGAGGAATGGCCACTGTTCTCCCTGTCATATGATATGGGAACTGCCATTATGTTCTGAATCAGGATGAATATTAAAGGAGCCCATCAGATGGAGGAAGACAGGACATCTCTTCATAGAGTTTGTTCCAACCACCTGTTGTCCTGATGGGGGGGGGGAAATTGCTCTGGAAGGTGGTTTAGCATTTTCCACCATTCCAAGACTAGCAAAGCCCCCAGTGCTCCAAAAGCACCACCATCATGGCAGTGTTGCATGGAACATCCAAGAAGGTCAGAGGCAGCATGTGTTGATTCTCAGTTTGCACGCCTGACTTTCCCAGGCTAAGGGAGGGAGCACTGAGGATGCCCTTCTTGTAGGTCTTTAAAACACTGGAGCAGTCAGTGCCCAACAGGTCATTTTGATGCCTAATTCCCATACACCCTGCAATAGTCTCAGAGGATCACTCTGACAAGCCTGTCATCAGGCTTACTCCAGACTCAGTTTTTCAAACACACCTCTGAGTGTCTCTCTCTCTCTCTCTCCTGCCTTTCTTTGGCTCCTGTTTCATCAGGGACTGGGTCTTCAGTGTGCCCCACCCCTGGCCATCACCTTCACCTTGCCTTGTTGCTATATCTGGTAGTCATGCAGTCACCCTCCCACTAAGACCCCAGTGGGAACCCTTCTCTCTAGGGAAGGGCCATAGCTCAGTGGTAGAGCACATGCTTTGTATGCAAAAGGTTCCAGGTTCAATCCCTGCTATCTCCAGGTATGGCTAGGGAAGACTCCTGTCTGAAACTCTGGGCAGCCATTGCCAGTCAGTGCAAACAGTACTGAGCTAGATGGACCAATGTTCTGACTCCGCATGTGGCAGTTTCCTGTGTTCCACCCATCTCCCAAATATGTTCCCCACATTGCAGTATGGCCACAAAAGCTGATTTCTTCCAATCCTCACTAAAGATTCTACTAAATTCTGCTTTGAGAACACCATTGCCTAGAATTAGACACATACACCCATTTTTCTTTAATGGAGGGAGAACCAGACACTATCTACTCCAATTTGAGGAGGATTTATGGGCTTCTTTTTCAAACTTATTTTTTTTAATTAATTTTTGTTTTTGTTCTAAGAAAGGAAGGCATGACTAGGCAAAGTAAAGGAACCTGGTCCATTTGACCTTGATCAAAAGATCTTCCCTTGAAGATGTCCCAAGACTTGCCTGAATAATGAGGCCTGTCATGAGGGAGACTGATAAAGACTGAGTATTTGACACCGACAACAATAACATTTCATCATTGCTAAAAAATGTTCCACAAGGGGCCTGATAATGTACCCTGGGATCATGCATGACTTATTCACATAATGGCAGAATAGCTTCTGTGGATGCTGGAATACGGGCCGGTGAAGCGTTTCCGCTTCATCAGTGAAGACATCTGTGTCCGATGGAGGAGTTGAACTATAGAGTACAGACTGCATCTTGTTTCCTTGGACTGAAAAGAAGCGGGCTGGGGGGGGGGTAAATAAAGGTGCCAGAGGAAAGAGTAGAAAAAGATCTACCAAGAGACGTGCTAACTGAATTGTTAAAAAATATAAACAGCAAAAAAATATATATTTTTTTCAATAGCCATATGGGGCAGACTAATGGCCTATCCAGGTCAATATCCTGTTTCCATTAAAAGCCAATTACTGGAAAGGAGAAGGGTTTCCAGGACATGGAGCAAAGCTTCCAGGGAAATTTGAATCCCTAAATTTATCATAATGAACATTGGACATTAGGTGAAAGAAAAACAGCCATATGAATATTCAGTGTCAGTGAATATTCAGTTTTGCTCTCTCCTTCTTTCCATCATCATCCATCACAGGAGAAGCCAGGGCTGAGGGCTGATTATGGCTATTAGACAGGAGAGGCCCTTCAGAGCCACATGGCATTCATTAAGATAGCCTGTGGAAAATGCACAGGGTGCTTCTGCTCAGTCTGCTGGAGCTGGGGGGCAAAGACCTCATCTTTTCTTGTTTGACAGCATCTACCCTGTAGCCGGTGCTATTTAAAGAACTGCTATCTCATTAGAGACCCCACAGGCTCGCTCACAGGCCCAGAATCAGATTCAAAGGTCCCAGGAAGCAATGATGCTCCTTTTATCTGGGTGGTTCTGCTGCACTCCAGTGCAGAGATCCCTGATTTTAATTTCTTGCTGAAATGAATTTGTCCCAAATAATGCTAATCTTTCCTTTGTTCTTTCTTCACTTGGTTGCCACCCTGTATTCTCTATGCACTGTCCACAGCTGGCAGCAGTTTTCGGGTTGTTCTTGTTTTCTTTTCCCCCAGCAAGTCATACTTATCTATTAGCAGTGTCAATTATGGTTCTGTTTCAGACGTCCCATTCTACCATAGTTCTGCCTCTTCCCCTCTATTCAGTGGTTTCTAATGTTCAGAGACACTTGCCTCTGGGGCCTTACTTTCTGGTGGTTGTTTTCAAACCAAGGGTGAACTTGAAGAAAATGCTCATGCATCTGGGAATCAGACATTTAAAAAAAAAGAAGCATTTCAGTTTTGACAAATCAACGTATTGGGTAGAGATGGGTGAGAAATTCAGTCTGTCAAGGTTTTTTTTTTAATGGATTTACCCAATTTGCAGCTCCCACGCCTTTCATTCAGCCAAGACAAAGTTGTATTCTGAAATCTGCATTTTTGCAAGCTTTCTGACACAGCTCATCTTGGGGAAAATGCACACACAAAAGGTGCATAGCAGAGGAAAGTGTGTGCAAAATGCATATATTTGAGAAATGTTCATGCAAAGCAGCATTTCAGCAATGTAAAATAGTTAGGAAAAAATGCTTTCCTTTAAAAATGTGCACAGAAATGTGTAAATTAATATGTACATTAGGAAAAATATACACAAAAAAGTATGAATTTTCATATGCATTTTTTTATAAAAAAAAAATTACAAGCACGTACAGAAGCGGGATGGAACAAGGTTAAACTCAAAATATGACAATCTCAGTGTGAATGAGATTGACAGATTTGTCCAAGTATCTGTGACTATGCAAGGGACAGGAATGTTCAAGACATTTGCAATCACAGATTTTCTGATGCACCTCCCGCTGTTCAGTACTGCCTGTGGAGGTCTTGAGGACTGACAAATATAGTCAGAACATTGTGAAACAGCCTCGGAAGCCTTCTATTAATATATTTCAATACATAATTTGACCTGATAAAATTTATAAAATGCAGGGACCTAGCTCTCAGCTATGAAAGAACATTTTAAAAATCCTAGAAGGGGCTGTTCAGAGTTTGCCACTCGCAAGTTTTTCTTCCAAGCTGTAGTTGTATTAGAGGACATGGAAGGATCATGTTGAATAGGGTTACCAGCAACTACTGGGAGTGGCACAGAAAGTTACAAGGACAATTGCAGTGGAAGGAGAAAAGGCACAGGCAAGGTGAAGTCTTTTGTGGACTTAAGATGGCCTATGAGGCACTTATTGAGAAAAAGGACATTAAGGGCATAATCCTATGCATATTTAGACAGGGGAAAAAGTCCTACACAAAAGTCCTACATGCTGGCTGGGGCATGCTGGGAGTTGTAGGACTTTTTTTCTGTCTAAACATACATAGGATTGCTAAGGATATATAGAATGATCCACTTTGGAGAGGCATAAAAATAGCCTTTAAGCAGTGCCAACACAAAGCATAGATACCCCACTGCCTTAAATTCCTTTAATAATCATTCCTTTTTGTTATGCATGTAGCCATAAAGTAACTCACAGGAGCCCAATGGCTATGGGAAACTGCATTTGACTGAAGTGAGAGTTGGACAGGAAAGAAAGTAGGGTAAGGAGGCTTCTATAATTAAGTCAGTGCTTAATTAGGACCTCAGGTTGCCTATCCTTGAGTTAAAGATTAATACATTGCACCTTTCTCCAGTGAGACATTGGAATGGCCATGCTGTTATGGGGAATTCTCAATACCCTCTGAAGGGTTTTTTGGAGGAAGTCATCAGGAGCCATGCCCAGGCATTACATCTCATAAGAACCATAAGATCATAAGAGCCCTGCTGGATCAGACCAAGGGTCCATCTAGTCTAGCATTCTGTTCACACAGTGGCCAACCAGTGGCCTCACACAATTGCAATTGCATGGGGGGGGGGAGTTATAGTGGGGCCTTGCTCATTGTCCCCACCCCTGTTGGTCCCACCCCCACTGTCCATGCATTGCGGGGGAGGTCTGAAGAGGGGACCCTACTCTACACACAAAGGCTCCCTTTGCAATTTACAACTCTGATCACGCAGGGTTTGAAATCACGTAGGGAACCTATACATGTAGAGCAAGGTCCCTTCTTGAGATCTTCCCCACACACAACACATGTGCTGGGCAAGGGGTGCAGGGCAGGGCCAGTGAGCACGGCCCCCTTTTTCCCTCACTTGATTGTAACTGCATGAGGCATGGCACCTGAACAGCGTGATTGTTAAATGTGTGTAAAATTGATATTTATTTTCAGTGCAGATATGCTCCCAGTTGGGATTACAGCTCTCAGTGCTGCATTTGGTTCTGAAAGCCATATATATTCTAATATGTGAAGCTGCCCAAGATCAACTCTATCTTAAAGGCTGAATAAGCCTATGTTTCCATATTTAGAAATCTGACCATATGATCATTTTTAACACGTTAAGCTATAAATCCCTCAAGGTTAATGCATGTCCAGGTCTTCACACAGTTAACAATATGTGAGAGAGATGACTGAGTAAAGGAGGCATTCCTGTGTCTGCATATTATTTCCAACCCTATAACTGGTCTGAGCACTTTATTTTCCTTCCTCTGGTGAAGACTAAGGGCAACCTAAGCTTTCTTTCCCTCTATTTTCTTTAAATAGAATGGGAATTAAAATTAGAAAGCCGGATTACCATAGCATTGTTGAAGCAACAACATGGCTTGAAATGTTTTCCATAGAAAAATGTTTCTTCTGTTACCCATAATGCACAGGTATGAGGCTCTCTCCAGCATGATTAGAAAGTGCTTGTCAGAAAGTGGGACACATTGTGGAGGAAAGAATGTGATTCTGGAGAACTGGGAGCAAATTAATTGTCACTCTACTTGCAGGTTGTAATAATCAGTACAATTTAAGTTTAAGGAATAACTTCACACAAGAGACCCCTTTTCTCAGCCAAAAGAAAGGGGGGAAGGATGCAGGAAGCTAAATCAGGCCATTCAACTTGAGAAGGAGTTCCTCCATTGCTCTTTCTAGGCAGGCAATATGTAAATAGGCTAAAAGCTGTATCTTGCCCCTTAATTTAAGATATGCATAAAGTATGTGGTACTTTTCATTTTATTTATATACAGTAGAAATTGGTGACCTTCATCTACAAAAGACTTAAGATAAGGTTGGGGTTTTTTTCTTTCTTTTTTTAAGTTTAGCCATGATGAATTTATTGACAACTTCGTGATTAACTTTTCAACCTTAATGTTTCATTAGTCCAAATGCAATTACTTTATTTTTGATTGGCTAGGGAAAGACTCCGTCTTTGGGGGGCTCTCTCTGCTTCAACATTTTGCTGATATGAGGTGGATTAATATGGTGATCCCTATCTCCCATTCCCATCTCCTGCCTGCTCACAGCAGCTCTGGCCTTTGTTAGACCATTGGGGGAAAGAAGCTTGGAAATAATTTACAAGTCAAACGCCCTTCATTGGAATGGACAGAATGCATATGGAGGGTGAGTATGTATATTGCAGTGTTCCCACGGGCCTCTACATCATCATGTCAGTGGAGGCTGGGCAATCCACTGTCAGAGCGTGTGGGCAGGACAGGTTATAAACCAGTGCAATGTCACAGCCACTGAAAGGCCATGACTCAAAAAGGTTATTGTAGAGTTCAAAAAGGTGCAGGAAAAAAAAGACCAACCAAAATGATCAAGGGGCTGGAGCAACTCCCCTATGAGGAAAAGTTGCAAAATCTGGGACTGCTTAGCTTAGAAAAAGGTGAGTAAGGGGAGACATGATAGAGGTGTATGTTTCATGTGACAAACAAGGTGTATGTTTCATGTAATCAAAGGGGCCACTCCCAACTTCATATAAACAGTGTGCTTTATTAAGATGGTTTCTTACAAAAGCTTACAGGGCCTTCTGCTCTCTCCTTGCCTCTCTAACACTCTGACTGTCTCCTCCTCCTCCTCCTCCTCCTCCTCCTCCTCACTTCCTGTTCCTCCTTCACCTCCCTGCTACTGCTGGTTTAACTTCTAAATGCCATACATATTTACACATCTTTCCTTTCAACAGTTAAAACAAATAATTAACTTATTCAAGCAATTGGGGCTAGCACATAGCCCACCACAGAGACCTAGTATTTACCGCTGGATATGTTCTATTAGGGCTTGTAGTCATCCAAATATGGTGGCCGTTGTACCAGCTTCTTGTTTGTTTAATTGTTCTGGATGCTATACATGCTACTGTTCTGTCAGTGTCTTTGTTTTGTGGACTGGACTCTGCTTGTGTGCCTCTTTCCTTTGTGGAATCCATGGTATTTTATTTATTTATTTCTTATATTTATTAATTGCCCATCTGGCCGGTCACCCGGTATCTTTCTCCTCCACATGGAAACCACAGATGACTGACCAGTTATCAAACTTGTCTTGGTCCTCATCCTGGAATCTTTTGCTTAATTGTGTTTTCTCTCTGCCAGCATTCCTCAGCTGCCTTTGCTTACACCTCAGTCACTGTGTCTACTATCTGTGACAACCTCATAGGACCAGTAGTCTCCCACTGCACTCTCCACTGTGGCCTTCTGCCATTCTTTCACATGTAGACCTGCTGGTTGAACCCAAACCTTTTCCACTCTGCACAGTGGTCTCAAATCCTTGGCTCCTTTGTTATACTGTGCTACTTGTTGGGACGGTTGCATTTCTAACTGCTTCTGTATATTATATATACCTATATATGTATCATGTTTATACCCCAGCTTTTTTCCTACAAGGAACCAAAAGCGGCTTACATAATCTTCCTCCTCTCCATTTTATCCTCACAAGAACCCTGTGAGATAGGTTAGGTTGAGATTTGGGTGACTAGCCCAAAGTCACCCAGTGAGCTTCATGGCCGAGTGGGGACTAGAACCCGGATCTCCCGAGTCCCAGTCCAACACTCTAACCACTGTGCCACACTGGCTCTCAGTGTCACCTAGGGATGTGCGCAGAGCTCACTTGGGGGGTGGAAGTCCGGCGTACTCGCGGGGCTCGACCCCCCAAGCTCTGTTTGCCCTGTTTCCCCGGCTCGACTCGTGTTCTCGCTAGCCAATCTGGGGAAGCGACTTCCGGGTTCCGGCGCTACATTGTTTACATAGAAAATGGTGTAAGATACATTAAAAACGGCCGCGATTTGCATTACTTGCCAAAACTGCGGCTGTTTTTAAGGTATCTTATGCCATTTTCTATGTAAACAATGTAATGCCGGGGACCCGGAAGTATGGCGAGCGCCTCAGCTGGCGCTCCTGCTCAGCTTGTGCGACAGCAGCACTTGGCTTGCACGGCAGCAGCGCTCAGCTTGCATGCCACAAGTCAAGTGCTGGGCAGATTACCCACCCCTAGTGTCACCACATCCTCCCTGGGGTTGTAGGAAACAGTATCTCATGGGCAACAAAGTTTTAGTTCTCCATCCCATTAATCTTTGCACTGGGATACTGTCCATTCCTTGGAAAGGTGTGTTGCGATGATCCAAAAGAGCCAGGTAAGAATCCCCTGAAGTCTTACTTGCTTTCTACAAGTGGTTTTCCCCCTATTCTTTTGAATGCTTCCTTTTGGTTCTGTGTCCCATTCTGAAGACGCATCATTGTGTGTTAACAACCTCAGTGACTCACAAGCATCAGACAAGTGTGCCCAGAATATGAACAGATAGTTAACCATCCCAATACTCTTTTGATATCCTGTGGTCTGGACATCTTCATAATAGCTCTCACATTCTCTGGGTCTGGTCATAGTCCTTCAACAGATGTCCAATATAGGGTACTTCTGTTCTTCTCAGCTGTATTTTATCAGCATTCATCTGCCAAAGGTTGTCAAGTGGCTGGATGACTCTTCTAGCTCCACATGCCAGAATCCATTCATGACATCACAAATTGTGAACACTTTTGCTCTAGATAGGTTTGGAAGTACATCCTCAATTGCTGGCAGTGGGTAGTGGCCTCTTTTGAGTGCTCTATTAAGTGGGTTTGGATCAATGCAGATTCTCAATTTGCCTGATGGCTTCTATACTATTACTAGGGTGCTGATCCAGTCCGTACTTCTTTCAGCTGGTGTGATAATGCCTTTCTTCTGCAGGTTTGTCAGTTTTTTTCTTCAGTGGTTCCAACAGGGCTAACGGGATCATGCATTTTGGTAGTTATACTGGTTGCACTTGTGCGTCAATTTCAAACTTCAGTTTGCCTTCAAAGAGTCCAGTGCCCTGGAATATATCTCCATATTTTGATAGAACGTTGAGTATAGAACCTAATGGCTGCTCTTGCCTTTCAGTAACCTGGAGGATAATGTGATGTTGCACTGTAATTAACTCCATGGCCTGTGCTGCTCAGCTGCCCAGCAGTGGATGGGTGTCTACCCTGTCAATCACTATAAATTCCAGGACGTACTGTTTCTCATTGCATGGATTTCTTATAGACAGCTGGCACTTTCCCAATAGCCTCTCAGTTGTTTTGTTATACATTAACAGTACTTGGTGACATTTTTCCATTTTGATGCTGCTACTCAATAGATTCACAGGTATGACATTACAAATGACTCCACAATCCACCTGGAATCTTATAGGCCTTTGTTCTAGCATCATTGTTGCAAATATGGCTAAGTTGTTGCCCTTTTTTTCTGTAATGTGTATATCCTGTGAGGCTGTGAATCTGTCAAATTTACACCAAAGATGTCCTCTTCATATGTGGTCTCCTGGTCCTTCATCACTGCATGGACTATTTTTTTTTTTCTTATTTGGGCCACTGTGACACTGGCTCTTGAAATGGTTCTGCTTTCCACATCCTCTGCACTCTTTTCCATTGGCTGGGCATTTGTCTCTGTTTTTTCCTGGAGCCTTCCACAGTACATGCACTGAATCATACTATTTGTGTTTGCAGGCGGTTTCTCAAGTTCCTGCTTCCCAGACTCCCTTAGGTAGACCTTGTGGACATACTCTGTTCATATAGCTGTTGATATAGTTTTGACCCTTTCTTTAGACAATTCTGCTGCCCTTGCAATTTGATGACATTTTTCCAGGGTTTGATCTACCTCTCTTAGTAGTCTCTCCCTCAAGGCAGAGTCCCATGTGCCACACACAATCCTATCCCTAATTAGGGAGTCTTTCATGTCTCCAAAGTTCCATGTGGATGGGCACCTATTCCTTCATCTTCCTCTTGGTTTTAGGTAAAAAAACCACCACCTGATATCTCTCAACACGCTCATTTTTGGGGGGCTCACAGTAGGCATCAAACACTTCTATTCACTGTTTCAGTGTTTCAGGGTCCCCTGGAATCAGCGTGGCACTCACTTCCCAGTCCTTTTCTCCCACTAAATAGTAAAAAAAAATAATAGTAATAGTAATCAAAGGGGCCACTCCCAACTTCATATAAACAGTGTGCTTTATTAAGATGGTTTCTTACAAAATAGTTACAGGGCCTTCTGCTGTCTCCTTGCCTCTCTAACACTCTGACTCCTCCTCCTCCTCCCTTCCTGTTCCTCCTTCACCTCCCTGCTGCTGCTGTTTTTACTTCTAAACTCCATACATAGTCTTATACAGTGTACAAAATTATGCATGACATGGTGTAGAGAAAGTGGATAGGGAAATGTTTGTTTTTTCCCCTCTCTCATAATGCTGAACCTGGGGGTCATCCAATGAAACTGGATGGTGGGAGATATTTAGGACAGATATGAGGAAGTACTTCTTCACATAGTGCATAGTTAAACTATGGAATTCACTACCACAAGATGTAGTGATGAACACCAACTCAAATGGCTTTAAAAGGGGATTAGACAAGTTCATGGAGGATAAAGCCATCAATGGCGACTAGTCATGATGGCTATATACTGTCTCCAGAGTCAAAGGCAGCATTGAATTGAAACAACCTCCATCTATAGATGATGAGTTGCAGGGTTCCAGTAGTATATATGGCATTTTGCAAAAGTAAACAAAGCAATCCAGAAAATGGACTAAGGAAGGAGCCAAGAATGAAAAGACAGAGGGAGAAGGCCATGTTTGTGATAAATGGAGAAGCAGCCTTGGAGCAAAGTCAGCACTCAAGCAGGATGAAATTGGAAAGCAGAGTTCTATGTGGGCTGAAGTATCTGAAGTTTCGGTTAGTAACAGATCTGAAGTCAAGGCTGGATGAACCATTTGCAAAGTGCGTTCTAGACAAGTAACTCGGTCATATTGACCCATGGTACACTGATCTAATGTGAGTGTTTGTGGTGAATAGACTTACACTACTGTATTTCTTTAAATACCCAAACAGCTCCAAAATTTGGCAAATTTTAGCTTTTTTCCTAACAAAAGGATTGGGACCATGATGTTCTCCCATGGACTTGATCAGCATGAACCATGTGTGGCATTAGCAAGGGAAGGCTGCCTATTTCATAGAAGTCAGAGATGTATGGTTAGGCTTGCCCATTGTTTTAGTGTTTGAACTGGAGTGCCATTAACAGCAGTTGGGCATGCAGAAATCTAGGAGGTGCAGCTTTCTGGCATGGAGATCACTTGATGGGGAAAGCATCCTTGTCCACTTAGTTTTTGCATGCCAGTCAGCTCTCAAAGAAAAGCACAAAAGCAGGGCCAATAAAAATTAAAAAGGAGTTGGCAATGGCAACTGTAAGAAAAACCAGGGTTGACCAGTTCTTTGAATTAGTGCAAAAGTGAATGTGTACAGAATTTATGCAGAGGCTGTTGAAAACTGTTCTCTCTCATGAGCTAAGCAGAATTGGGCTGGGGGGGGGGCTCTAACACCAACCAACAGGGAATGAATAAGAATGTACAAGAGATGAATAAGTTTACTTCCCACCTGCAAAGCAATGGAGTCTCATTGATACACAGGAGGCTTCAGTCTCTGTGACTTTCAATGTCTTCAGCATCATCAAACTGATATTTCAAAGAGATTAAGAACTGAAGGGAACATATGATACCCATTTAAAGCCAAGACTTCAGATTTAATGAAGGCTGTATCAGAATGAGATATGATCCAGATATCAAATTACATTTGTTTAGCCCATCACAGCTTAATAAATCACAGCAAACATTTAATAAATATTTATCTTCTTTTAATCACCATTTAGTAGTTTCTCTCTGATCTCCCCATTCCCTTAATGGCTCACTCCCATATTTATTAAATGTGATTTCAATTTCTTAAATAATCAATATATCTTTTTTATTTTTATAATTCGGGCAGCTCTGCTGAACTTTTCCAAGATTTAATTAAGATTAAGTTTTAATCTTTAATTCCGATATATAAATTACTGCACATTCACCATTAAGTCATTATTTTGTAACCTCATTTGGTATTAAATCTCGGTTGGCAACACAGAGAAGCTCAACCGCAGTTACAGCACAGACATTAATGAACTGCAAGGGAATTGTTGGGACAGAGGAAGAACTGGGCTGCAATTACATCCACCGATGGATGGGGCTGTGTAATTAATAATATAAAGCTGGCACTAACAAAGGAAGAATTGGAAGAGTAGTGACAAAGCTTTCAACCATGCAGTGATCTTGTATAGCTACATAGGTCAGGGCTCAGTCTATTGTAGCAGCTACAACAATACAGGAAAGCACTAATAACTTTGAGGAGTGTCATAATACCCATCCAGTTGTGGGTTGACTGCTGGAGCCAGCAAATGGGACACACATTATTTGAAAATCCCAGCCTCTTTGAGCAGAATTGTAGGAATCTGGTGTCCCATTTTCAGTCTAAGCAAGGTGATCTTTGCACCTGAGGCTCTCTATCTTAAAAGGCAGGGGAATGGTTTGAGGCTTTTGAACCTTCCTAAGTAAAACAATCAAACAAAGAGACAGCTTGGCCATAGGGTTTGACAACTTCTAAATAAATAAATACTGTAATTGAGCTAGGACTTTATTGGGTGCTATTTGGTTTTCATTGTTAATCTTGATTTTACTGTTGTTTTCATCATTGTTTTTATCATCGTCTTATTGTGTCTTGCAGTTTTACATTTTGTTGTGCATTGCCTTGAGAGGATTTACTCTAAAAGGCAGCCTATACATCTTATAAATAAATAAATAAATAAATTCTTGAATAGACTTGCTCCTGTGTTTTGAACTGGCACACAGAAATCAAGCAGGTAAATGGGGTGTGTGTCCCCCCCCCTTCATCATCATCAGGTGATCACTCGTGACCGAGTAAGATTGTCTTCCTGGATAAAAGGAGGAAATTCTAAAGAAGATTGTGTAGACTCTAGCGATGGGTCCGTAAGTGACTGTGGAGGCCAATTCTAGATCCACACAGCTTCCCACAGTGAGGACACAGGTTACCAGATAGAGGATGGTCCTGTAAAGGATTCATTTGACGTGCTTTTCGCTTAGCACATTTCTCCCTTTCACCTTGCACTCGGGCTTCTTCAAAGTCCATGGAACCTTTGTGAAAGGCCAATCTCCATTTAGATCGTTCATGGGCCAGAGCTTCCCAGTTTTCGATGTTTATATTGCATTTTTTTAGATTAGCCTAATGAACATCTTTAAACCTCTTATATTGACCACCGATATTCCGCTTTCCATCCTTGAGTTGGGAGTAAAGTAACTGCTTTGGGAGACGGCAGTCAGGCATTCGAACAACATGACCGGTCCACTGAAGTTGGCGTTGAAGGATCATTTTTTCAATGCTAGTAGTCTTTGCTTCTTCCAGTACACTGACATTTGTTCGCCTATCTTCCCAAGTAATTCGCAGGATTTTCCGGAGGCAACGTTGATGAAACCTTTCAAGGAGGTGGAAGTGACATTTATAGATAGTCCATGTTTCGCAGGCATACAATAAAGTTGGTAATACAATGGCTTCATAAACCAGTGTTTTGGTCTTCTTACAAATATCCCTGATCCTCGAACACTCTATGTTTCATTCGAGAAAAAGCGGCACTTGCGGAGCTCAGATGATGCTGGATTTCACTGTTGATGTTAGCTGTAACAGAAAGATAGCTGCCAAGATAGAGAAAATGATCGACATTTTCCAGTATTGTCCCGCCAAGCTGGATAGATGGCATCACCAAAGGGTTAGCTTGCACTTGCTGATGAAGCACTTTGGGTTTTTTGATGTTAAGTGGGAGACCAAGTTTTTCGTATGCTTCTGCAAAAGCATTTAGGATAGTTTGGAGATCATCCTCTGAATGTGCAGAGACCACACCACACTAGCAAAAAATTGACCTGCCAGGTGCCTGCATGTTGGGCTTTGTGCTGCTGTTTAAGGCACCAAAGCAGGGGCAGTAAAAGAATGGTGAGCCCAATCTGGACCTCAGTGTGCCACCAGCAGAAGATGGGGGTTCCAAAGAAAGGTGCCGCAAAACCAGTGGCCACTCCAGGTTTTGGAGGGTCCTTGGGAAAGACGCCCTCAATGGGTCCCCTCCCTCAATGATTCTACCTTCCCAGCACCGTTGTCACCAGCTGCTATTGCTTCTCGTCCTCTTTCTCATCACTGCTGCTGCCACTTGCTTGCCCGACAGGCAGACGGCCAGTGAGCGAGTAGGCAGTGGCAGCATCTGCTGCTCCTACTTCTCACCACCAAGGCAGGTGAACAAGCGGGTTGCAGTGATGAAGAAGAGGAGCAAGTCCTGGGGAGCAAGTCCTGTCAGTGGGCCCCTGCTAGGGTGTGGGCTCTCAGCCGGCACCCAACCATGCCTACCCTTGACACCAGCCTGTTCAAAATCATTTTACCCATTTTACCCTTCTGGTTCCAAGTATCCTTCTGGCCTTCTTCTTCTTCTTCTTCTTCTTCTTCTTCTTCTTCTTCTTCTTCTTCTTCTTCTTCTTCTTCTTCTTCCTCCTCCTCCTCCTCCTCCTCCTCCTCCTCCTCCTCCTCCTCCTCCTCCTTCTGTTACCAGATGCTGAACATTTTATGGGGGACAATCGGGCTGGTGCATTTGCCCCAAACTTTTTGAGACACATTAATAATCCTCTTGAGTCAGAGTCATGCCAGACCAGCAGCTCTGACACTGTCAGAGGAGAAAGAAAAATGTGAGGGTGGAGTTTTGAATTTATTGGCACCTAGGGAAACTCAGTAAGGCCTGACCTTTTGCAGCACAGGGAAAATGGCTAAAAGAAAGCAAACGGTGCATCCTGAAATTCTAATGATGTGCAAGTCTCTCGGAGACAGTGCCCCTTCCCAGCCCACGCCTGTCCTTGCAGCTGCAAACAAGCCTCTCTGGGGAAAGCATTTTAAACTGGCCAGGAAAAAAAGACACATTCTTACTGACAGCAAGAATCCCAAGGGGAACTCAGAAGGACCTCCTCTCTACCTCGATGCTGTCAAAATTATCATAGATCTTGGGAAATGCTTGAATTTCAAAATGTTAGTTGCTGTGGTTGTAGTCAACAGTCTTTTCCTTGACTGCTTGGTTTAGAAAGTTTAGACCTCTCCCTGAGATACCGAGAGTGAGGAGGGGGAGAAATAGTCTCTATCCATTGTTCCTTCAGTTAATTCTTTCAAAAGTCTGCCTATTGACTAATGTTGAAACTGAGCTTTTTAAACCACAATTTCAGAGCTGGCGTAGCATGTGGCTGTTTACAAACACTAAGCAATATAGCATACAACATGGCCAGAATCATGGATCTAAACCTCCGCAATGATGTCTTCTTAATCTAGACTCTTGATAAAACTTCTAGCCTTCATGGTCAATTGAGTGCAGTTGTTATAAAATATATTGGGGCATAGCGCTTATCACTGATCAGTTTATCAATTCCAGTCATCCAGATATCAAACATTTTGTACAAGAGCAGCAAATGTGCTATCATTGATGTGGTATCAGAGCTGGCCCTACCGTTAGGCAGAGTGAGGCAGCCTAACCTGCACTCTCTAACCTAGCCTAGCCCTTGAGTGTTTTAGAGGTCACTGTCCTGTTGTCAGTGTTGAAATAAGATTTAACAGCTGGTCCGGTTGGCTTCTGTACATGCGGTTGGATCCAGATTTACACTGGATCAACTGTGCTGGTGGAAGTGAACTTTCCAACCCCTCCTTCCCACATCAGCCCCTCCAGCCCCCCAGAAAATGCTACACAGGATTCTGCTGAATGGGATGAGCTATGGTGTGGGGGGGATGCAGCTCTCCAAAAATCTGGCAGAGGGACCTTACATGAGCAGAGCCCTTCTTCTCGTGGAATGTCCCTTCCTCTCAGGGAAGACAGATTCTAGATCCAACCTATTGAATGGGCAGTGGGTGCTGTCTTGTCCTTTGCCTCAGCAATATGTCTTGGGAAGCCCTATGTACTTCCAGACATGAATGCCTAAAAATCATGCAGAGAATACATCTAGCCTTTGATGCTAGGACATTGCCATTGAGATGATCATCTCACAGAATAGTTCCTGAAGCACTGAAAGAGTGCTTAGACCTTATGAATCTCTCCCCAATCAGCCATGGTCAGAAAGCTGCCAACTTTGCTAGGGAAAGACAAATCTGCCAGTTTCTTTTGCTCCCATATTCAATTCTTCTTCTTCTTCTTCTTCTTCTTCTTCTTCTTCTTCTTCTTCTTCTTCTTCTTCGTCGTCGTCTCAAGTTCTTTCTAATATGAAGCAATTTGCAAACTTTGGTAAATTCATATTAAAAATAAACTGAACTGAACCCCTACTTTGAACACAGCCAGAATGATTCATAAAACCTCACGTACCATAAGCATTTGTTCCCAACAAAGAGGTGCTACTTCAGAATGGTAGAAACAAAGGATAATCCTAATAATCATAGACCTACCAACTTTGATGTGTTAGAGAAAAACAGTTGTGTGAACAGCCATTCCTGCTTCTTAAGAGCTAATTTTGTTCGTTCTCTATTCAAGTGGGACTTATAAGATGACTGGGGTGTGCTATTAAATGTATATGACAGCCAGTGTGGTGTAGTGGTTAGAGTGTTGGACTGGACCTTTGGAGATCTCGGTTCTACTCCCCACTTGGCCATAAAGCTCACTGGGTGACTTTGGGCAGGTCACTGTGAATCTCAGCCTAACCTGCCTCACAGGGTTGTTGTGAGGATAAAATGGAGAAGAGGAGTAGGATTATATAAGCTGCTTTGGGTTTTTTGCAGGACAAAAAAGCAGGATATAAATATAATAAATAAATAAATAAATTGATATAGATATAGATAAATTTACCTATCACAATTATATCCTGTTCCTTCACTATTAAGCTCAAAGTGGCATAGACTGGGTGGGTGGCGGCTATCTTATTTTACCCTCCTCACAATGGTCCAATGTGGATAAAAAAAATTAGGTTGAGGCAGGGCCAGTCGTAGAATAAATGGTGCCCTGAGTGAGGAGTGCCTTTAGCACATACCCCCACCAACGTGTGTGGGTGTGGGTGTGGGTGTGGGTGTGGGTGTGGGTGTGGGTGTGGGTGTGGGTGTGGGTGTGGGTGTGGGTGTGGGTGTGGGTGTGGGTGTGGGTGTGGGTGCGTGCGTGCGTGCGTGCGTGCGTGTTCATAGTGTTTGGTAAAGTTGCCATGTTCCATGGATTTTTATCTAGAATTAATGGATATCAAACTGGAAACTGGGGGGAAAAATACTTTAAAGGTAACTGATGGAAGTTCATTGTTGTAGTGCAGTGTTCTCCAACCTTGGGTCCCCAGATGTTTTTGGCCTACAACTCCCAGCGTGCCCCAGCCAGCTATGCTGGCTGGGGCATGCTGGGAGTTGTAGGCCAAAAACATCTGGGGACCCAAGGTTGGAGAACACTGGTGTAGTTAGTAACCAAATGACCAGTGGAACTTTGGGTGGGGGGGAAGGTAGACAGTCACTGCTTTTTGCCAACCTAGCTGATTGCAGACTGTACACTAAAAAAAAACATCGTCACAGAGCTCAGGTTGGCAGCCCCTTCAGCCTGCACCCAGGGTGAGTGTCCAGCTCACCTACCCCTAACTGCTCAGCCCTGGGTTGAAGGATAGTGATTGGCTTGAGGACACCCAGTTAACTTTCTGTTGAGCAGCAATTGAACTTAGGGCTCCCAGTCCAGGTCTGTCTCTGTCCACTGCAACACACTAGCACTCAACATAGCTTGCACTTGCTCGAAGTACAAATGACTTATACTTAGTGCAGGGGGCTCAGAAATTAATGAGATAGTTTCAAGTGAACTTTTTTGGTGAGATTGCTGGAGATGATAGATGGAGGGAGAGAGAGAGAGAGAGAGAGAGATGATAGATATAAAGTTAGATAGAAGGATATAAAGATAAATAATTGAGATCAGATATACACATTCTTTCTCATAGTTGTATGAGCTGCAGTCTAGAATTGGCTTTATTCTATGCCATCTTGTATCCTTGTTTAAAGGTCTGGATTTATAGTAAGGTCATGACCATCATTTCAGAGGTTCTGAACCTCTGTATGTCTTCTATTGATTGTGGCACTTGTGATTGCCTTTGTTAAAAGGCCATCATTATTATTATCTACCTACCATGGTCATAGGCCAAGCTATCTAAAAAAAATATTTTTTTTGAACAGAAATTATTTGGTACTTTTCTGGTGCTGTTTTATGGGTGGGTTGAACAGCCTTACAGGTTTTTTTTACTCAAACAATTGTTTATGAGTCCCAGTGAATCTGGTTCTGCTCCATAGGCCCAAAAAGTTAGAAGGTGCAATACAGAGAACAAGGAGCAGAAGAGACCTGTCTAAATGATGAAGGACATTACAAATAATTAGCGTACAAGACGAGCCGTTAATCAGAACTAAAGCAGGAGAACTCCCAGAAGACCAGCCAGGTGTCAGCATTTATCACCATTCCACTTTTGCAGACATCACACTTTGCTCTCTGTTTCCAGCAGCTGTATAGATGCTGTGGAAATGAAGACAGACACCTAAAGGCAGAATTTCAGCCATGGGGAAGCAAAGAGACACCTGTTCCCCAGGAAACATAAAGCGCAGCATTAGATCATTTGCATTAAGTGGGTAGCAGAAAGCAGAGGGAGATAAAAGTCTCGAACATGGGGGAAAATGTTTAGGAGACACAGGAACACATCTCAGTGTGATGATCAAGCAACCATTCCTTGCTAATGGGAAGACATGGGAAGGGCTGATGCTCAGTAGCAGAGCGCATACTTTCCACAAAAAAGGTCCCAGTTTCAATCGCGGGCATCTCCAGGGAGGGATGGACTTTAAAAGATTCCTGTCTGAAATCCGGGAGAGTGCTACTAGTCAATATAGACAACACTGAGCTAGATGGCCCAGTGGTCTGAATTGGTGTAATAATGCAGCTTCCTATACTCCTCTGCTATGTACATGTTCTTACAGAAGCCCATTACATTTTGGTAAAGCTACTGTAGGGAATAAAGGATTACACTGCTGAGCTTCCGACGCTTATTAAAAACCTGGCTGTTCAGGCGGAAATATGGGGTGGGTTAAGATTTTAAAATTTTTATACTGTTTTAAATGTATTTTATTGTTTTTATTCTATGTACATCGTCCAGGGTGGCTGGTTGCCGGCCAGATGGGTGATTAATAAATGTAAATAATAATAATAAATAATAATAATAATAATAATAATAATAATAATAATAATAATAATAATACACTGGGAAGGAGCAGGCCACAGGCCACTAAAAGATGTTTAGATTCCCCCCCTTTTTTTTGCATGTTACATTTCTACAGGGTGATTCACACCCAATCCACATCAAGCTTGTTCCAGTAGTAATGCTCCTTTAATCTTAGAAAAAGGATCACACCTGCCATTTGCTACTGTGGGGAACTCCATGGCCCATAACCAGCATTCTATCCGCATTGTGATGTTCTAGGGGTCTGTCGCCTAGAGTCATTAGTTAAGTCACTGAGTCTGACCACAGAATCCAGACTTCCTCTAATATTCCCCCAATATTGCCACCACCTATGTATTTACTGGGAGAAGCAGGGCTCTCTTTTTTATTTACATGGCTATGTAGTTCAAAGCCAGGATGTGGGGTGAGATATGCAAACCATAGAATCCACCCATATCAGAACACAGGTAGTTAAAGCAACAAGCATATAATGGAACTTAACATCCAGAACAAGTATTCATTTGATACAGAAAAATAAATAATGGTTATATCTAACACCCTAAGCTAATATTACTGACCCGTCTCTTTAACAGCATTTCTCACCACCAGCCTTTTTTACCTCATCATTCTTCTCTTTCCTTCTGATGCCAATAAACTCTGACTGTCTCTCTCCCTGTTCTGATGTTCTCAGCTGACATCTGTCCACCCACCATTCCAACTTACACACCTGCAGTCACTCATCATTCCTACTCATTCTTCTGTTACACCCATGTTCCCTTCATGGATCCTTAGTGTCCTCCGCATCATATTGTAGTGTGTCCACCTCCCAAGGGTTGGAAGAGCACTGCTACTCTGCCCTGATTGGCTGGTTTAAAGGCAGTGGTGCTGCTAGGGCTGGACCTGCAGGCTAAAGTTCAGGGCCCCACCGCTCGGGGGGGGGGCAAGTGACAACCCAGAGAGTGACAGATGAGGGGGCAAGTGGCAAAGAGGCCCAGTATCAACCCCTGGGCTGGCAGGAAATGCTAGGTCCCACTGGGGCTGACTCTGCTTGCCAAAGCATCTTTTCTTTCCTCTTATTTTTTTAAAAAATATTATAGTCAGGGGGTGGCCAGTTGGGCATGTACATGCTTATTTTATTGTTTTTACTTTTAAAATATAGGATCCTTTAAAAAAAAAAAAAGGTGTTTGTTCCCAAGTAAAGGGAATAAGGATACCATATGGATACCAGAAGCAAACCCCATTTTGTTTCAGTAGTCATGGCGGTGCTATGATTTAAGCGAGTTTAATTGCAAAACTACATATGCTCAGACTCAGAGTATTTCTTTTTTTTATCTGGGTTGGCAAACAGGGTTTTTGTTTTGTGTTTTTGCTCTAACATATCAGGAATGTAGAAGCAGTTGTAAAGCATGGGGTAGTGGTCAGGAGGGGGGGGGAGAGAAGTGCTGGTTGTGTAGTTCACAACCAAAGTATTACTCACAATTGTTGAAATGCTCCCCACCCCCTGCAGAAGGCCATTAAATCCAGGGTCTAAAATTATCAAGCTCTGCCACTGTTAAAAGGATATGATTCTTCATCACAGAACCAAGGCCTGAGGGCTGTTGTTGAAGGGAAATGGTTCATGAGTTTGGCTTAGGAAGAGTTAGAACAGAGGTTTTGTGGAAAGATGTGTAAACAATTAGACATATCTGTTACTGCTGGGCTTTTGCTCATGAGCTCCATATTCTTCTTCTCCACAATTGTTTCACTTTAGAAAGGTATTTCATCTTTTGCAAAAGCAGATAGCCGAATAAATTATTATTATATTTATTTGTATTCCAAACACAAATTTGGATCCTAGCCTTTTTCCAAACACTAGGATCCAAGGTGGCTCACAACCTTTAAAACTCATACAATTAAAACTCATACAAATAAATGCTACTGTGCTGGACACAGACAGAGCAAGAAAATACAGGGCATGGCAAAACAGGGTTTTCAGAGTCACCAGAAGAAGCAAAAAAAACTGAAGGGACAATTGGCCACCCAAGGAATTTACTGCACATGTTCTCCAGGATAAAAATGGCAATTGGCAGACAGTGAATGCACACCACTAGAGTTCATCTCTTCACAAGAGATATAAAAATGACACATGTCCACCAGATAATTTGAATTAAAATGCTGTATTTTGTAGAGCTGTAATTCGACTTTTAAAAATGCTTATTTTCCTCAATTACATGCCTCATCACCCATATTCTCAAGAGGCAATAAAGCAAACAAACTAAAAACTCCAAAGCTACATTAGAGGTAAAAATGCATTCTTAACATCCATTTCTGAAAATGGTCAAAGACTACTAAGCCTGAAAGGTTTACATTTGTCTCAGGCAGGTGTTTTTTTTAATGTGTGTGGTTTTTGGGGGGGTGGATTGGTAACATCATAAAATTTGCTTTCTTGTTTGTTGATTTGCAAGGATGATTCAAGTAGGCGTTTTGTGCTGGGTTAAGAAGGCTCATACTAAAATTGGGATTATGCTTGAAGAGCCACTCAAAACTTCATCTTATGCACAAAGGTGCCCTTTGTGTCAAAAGATAAGGCTATTTTTCCAGTAGTTATTTCTTCTTCCATCTTGCTTCATTCAGAAACAATATTTTTCCTCTGTTTCTCAGTTTATTATCCCAGCTTTCCCCTCCTGAAGACAAGATGTTGGAGGACAGAGCTCTGTGTACCACCTGCCTTGTCTTGAGCCCCCTAAGGGCCAAAGTACACATTCCACTAATTGCACTGGTGTCACTGAGCCTGCTATTTTTTTTTACTCTTCTGTATGGTCCCAATCTGGATTGGGACCATTGTGCTCTGCAACAGAAAAATTAAACCTCCCCCTCCACCCATTTCCCCCCCTGTAGTTCCACCAAAAAGGAGGGAAGCCTCCATTGATTGAAGCATCTATTGAAGACAGCACCAGTTAGATTCAACTGCAGTGTGATCAGCTTCTGTATATAGAATGGGGTGGGATGTGTGTGCCATTTTGTGCTACTTAGGCAGCAAGAAACACCACAACCAACTGCCTTCATCAGATCTTCTGTTCATAAGAGTAGGTTATGGTACTTCATGTTGTCCCCCTATCAAGATAATCTACCATTGGCCAATCCTAGTCCAAATATTAATTCGTTTGGGAGATACAAACATCCCTTTCAGAACAATCTTCCTCCCCTACACTCCAGCAAAAGGACAGCCAGTTATCATAGCACTGGTAATTAGGTTTGTAGGCAACATCAGCGTGGCCAATCCTGTGCTTTTCCTGTACAGCTAATGGCTGCACTCATCCTTCCGTCTCTCCCTGATGTGTATATCAGAGTTTTCTGTACTATTTTATATGAAAGTTTTTGTAAATGCTGACTGAATATGTGCCAGCTTCTGATGGGATGTATGAAATATTTGCCAACATGGGCATGCATTTTCCCCCACTGCATAAATCATATCACTGTTGGCCACATTAAAAACTGTGCTACAGAGTACAGACGTTATGGCTTTGGATTCTCAGCATTATTTGATCTGGCAGTTGTTCTGGCCTCCTGCTTCCCAGAGGAAACTGTGAACCATTCCAACGGGCAGATTTCTTTGTGCAGGCTAATAGCCCTTGAGGTCTTGGAGTTGATATGGAGAACTCCTTGCAAGCAGCAGCTCAATGTCCTGTTGCTTCCAAAAGCCAAACAAATCATCAGAGGCTATTATTAGAAAAGCAACAGGAACAAATAATTGAAGTAAAAGCAGGAACTATCATAATGCCCCTATAGAGATCAATGGTGAATTCCCATCTTGAGTCTACTATGTTGCCCACTTCTCAAAAAGAGTCGCTATTTGAAGTGGGGAAAATTGAGAAACAAGTGAAAGCAATATTAGGAATGTAAAATGTGTTCTATTCCAAATAAGGAAAATCTAAAAGAAATAAGACTCAGCTGCTGAAAAAGTGACAGCTAATAGAAGATGGGCACCTGGACATTTTCCTGCTAAACTCCCATTTATTTATAATATTTCTAGGCTGCCTTTCAGGGCAAGAGCCCTTCCAAGGCAGCTTACAACAATAACATTCCTATAATTAAAATAGTAAATATGGTAATAAAATGGCAAACAGTCCTAAAAACAACAAACACCAGTGAAAGAAAGAAAAAACCTGCAGCACAATTGCAGCTAGTACCCAGAAAAGCCCAATAAAACATAATCAGGGGAAGGCCAGACTTCAGGGCCTTCCTAAAAGCCTGCAATGATGGGGTCTGATGCACCCTGATGGCAATGCATCCCAGAGTTGTGGGACCACTGCAGGAAAGGTTCTCTCTTGTGTGCTTGCCCACCTAATTGCCTTCAAAGCTGGGCTAATGAGAAGGGCCTCTGTTGGTAATCGTAATGTGTGGGCAGGTTGATATGGGTGAAAGCAGTCCTTCAAATAATTCGGTCCCAAACCATTTAAGGCTTTAAATGTCAAAAAAATAGCACTTGGAAATGGACTGGCAACCAGTGCAACTGGCACAGTATAAGTGTTATATGTTCTGACAGCCTTGCCCCCAGTAGCACTTGGGTGGTCACATTCTGCACCAGCTCTATTTCCAGACCATCTTCAAGGGCAGCCCCATGTACGCTGCATTGTACAGAATGGGTTTGTGCAGGAAAACTTTCAGGTGGATTGTCTTCTGTATCAAAGCTAAAAATATTTAAACTAATAGCATGTTGGGGAAAGTGACTAGTGGGCACCCGATGAAAATTACAGATAACATTTTTTTAAATGAAAATGATTTTTCATTCTCCAAATGGCATGTGGGACTCTCTCTTGCTGTCTGTTTTAATGGATAAATGCAATAGAGAGAGAGAGAGAAGGAGAGAGAATAGACCATCTGTATAGGTTAGGATCATCTTCAACTAAAGTAGGATTATCAAGTGTGCCTATTGTCTTAGACTGCCAAAGGTTGAAATTATGTAGTACTGCCTTTGCATGCCATATGATTAAAAGTTTTGTAAGCATCTGGACCTTCCCACTACTGGGGACAGGATACCAGACTGGACAAACTATTATGGTTATGAGAACAAAGCACATTTTTCTTAGCCTTCATCTAATTTGCATTCAGTATCCCTGTTTTATATTAAATTATTGTGGGGTATTGTTGTTTTTTGTGAAGCCTGAAGATGTTGCACTCTCTTTTGCTTTACTTGGATCCTTGCCTTTTGTTAAACACGGATTACCCCCTTCCCCTCTACCTCTTGATATGTCATTTATAAAGTAGGAGGCAGAGGTTTAATTAAGTTAGTATTTCTTCAGACAGCTGGGTATTTTTTTAGTAACCATGAACTCCTTCTACTGAAACAACTAAATAGCACTTAAGACATTCAAGACAATTTGGTATGATATCTTTTTTAAAGATTTTATCAAAATAAAATAACCATGATGCTTTTCTTATTGCTAGCCATCAGCAGACCTTATCCTAATACCCACATATTAATACTAGAAGGCAAGCAAACTAGACTGTAGAAGACAATAAGAGCCAGTGTGGTATAGTGGTTAGAGTGTTGGACTGGGATGCAGGAGATTTGGGTTCTTAGTCCCCACATGGCTATAAAACTCACTGGGTGACTTTGGGCCAATCACTGACTCTCAGCCTAACCTACCTCACAGGGTTATTGTGAGGATAAAATGGAGAGGAGGAGGACTATGTAAGCCACATTTGGTTCCTTGCAAGAGGAAAAAAGGCAGAATATAAATGTAATTTATTATTATTATTATTATTATTATTATTATTATTATTATTATTATACCACCTTTCAGGATACAAATCCCACGGTAGCTTATAAAAATAATAAAATCACAATAAACAATATTTATTTACAAAAAATTAATCTCCAGGATCCTTCCCTCAGCGCAGTTGGTGGAAGATGCCCCTAGGGCAGGGAGAGTCCACCTGGAACAGGAGCAGCTGTCTGGTGTCATTCTCACCTGCCTACCTTGCTCCTGGAATCCTTACCACAGGGCAGCTGATGGTAGATGGGGGCAGGGGGAAGTCCAGTTGGACAGTCCCTGAGCTCTTTGCCTGCCCCTTTCCATCAGACCTGGAATCTTTCCAACAGAAATCCTGCAAGTCAAGAGCCAAACCAGTCAGGGCAGTAAATACACAGCTGCAACTGTGCAACTAGCTCCCCATTCCTCCTCATTTGGTCTAGTAGAACATTCTTTGTGTCATAGCATCACAACGTTCTCTGTTTCTCTTCCCACACTCCACACCATTGGCTACTGATGGTAGGGAGCAGAGAATTACAGAACGTCATCATAACATAGGTACATTCTACTAGATGTTAGAGTGGAAAGGCGGAACTAGATGTGTGGTTGCCATTCTCAGCAGCAGCTGCCTATTTACCATCACATCTAGTTTGGCCCTGATGAATGGAGGAGGTGGGACCTGAAATGTATGGTGGTGGAAACTCTACATCATGTGTTGCAAAAACATGCTAGATCCTAATGTACCCAGTTCAAATCATGCACATTAGGAAGGAGAGAAAGACTGGCAGTGGTCCAACAGATTTGTTCTCAAGAATTGGAGATACAGGAGTATATAACACTTCAAAGCTGCATCTCAACATTTATGTATCAACATAATTGATACATAAAGTATCAATTTATACAATATCTTCTGACGCAATCCCACGCATGCGCCATACTAACAGGAATTTCTAGCTGAGAAAGGGAAAAATACAGAAAGGTAAACAAAATCTTAAACATGCATACTAAGCAACTGGAACAGAGGGTAAGTCAGGTCATACTAACTCCTTCAGTCCCCTTTAACCCACTGTCTTTAGCTAGCTCAAGGGAAAAAAGATAGCAGGACAGCAACATTCCTGTCTTTGTCTCATAGTCTAAACATCAGTCTAAGCAACAGGCAGAAAGGAGAGAGAAGCATTTCATTAATTTGAACTCATTAGTTACTGAATTTTTACAACACATGGAACCAGAGTTATTTCACAGCTGGGAATATTAAAGGAAAGGGCTGTGAAGATTGGCAAATATTATGGGAATGGGGGAATCCCCACAGTTTGGGGAAGTGTGTGTGTGTTATAATATAATGATTCTCCTCCACTATATAGCCATACATTTCAAGTTTTCCATCCTTTTCAGAGGGAAAAGCAGAGTAGCTGCACAATGTCTTTTGATTGGAAGCACCTTTGGTTCACACTATCTGGAAAGCTAGATTCTTTTCTTTTTTTCTTTTTAAGTATTCCCCCATGTTATAGTCTATCAGGGAAAACACCTTTTTATACAATGAAGATCAATTTTCAGATATAGAGAGTCATATAATACATTTTATAGCTTTATACTAATCAAAAGCACTTCAGACACCATTACAAATAGTGCAAAAACTTAACATGAAGATTTGAGCCCTGCTGTAGATCTCATAGGGTCCTGTTTTCCAGAAAGTACCAAACTGATTATGATTGAAAGGGCTGGCTGTGAATGGGCCACATACATTCTACAGAATAACAATTGCTTCAGTCTAAAAGTTTAACATTGGCTCTAAATACCCAACCTAGCTTTTTAAAAATTGAGATTTTGGTCAAGAGCATTGACCATGTTAATATAAAGAAGAAAAGGCATACAACTCCCAGCATGCCCCACCAGCCATGCTAAGCATGCATAGGATTACACCTTCAGTGTAGTTTCTCATAACCACCACAAAAGCTCATGCCACAAAGGAGATTAGTCTTGAAGATGCCATGTGACTTTTCTTTATTATTCAGTCAGTGTAACTTAAAGAGCCACTCCAAAACAACAACAACAACAACAACAACAACAACAACGATGATGATATCAGGCAGATTTTTAAAAAATACCGGAATACTCTTTTAAAATATCAAAAACATCATCATCATCATCATCATCATCATCATCTACAGTATTGTATACCGCTCCACATCAAGCAGATTCTGGAGCGGTAAACAATAAAAAGACAAAAACAGGTAAAAGAAACAAAAATAATACATTGAACACAAACCAAAAATTACATTGGTGGTTGAAGAGCAGAGAAGGCTTCCTGGAACAAGGAGGTCTTCAGCAGGTTCCAAAAGCAGCACAATATTGGAGCCTGCCTGACCTCCAGAGGCAGGGAGTTCCACAGAAATGGAGCCACCACACTGAAGACCCTTCCCCTTGTGGACTCCAATTAGGCCAAGGTACATGAGGAACCACCAGGAGCATGCCCTCAGTGACCGGGCAGGTTGGTATGGGAGGAGGCGCTCTCTCAGGTAACCTGGTCCCAAGTTGTTTCAGGCTTTGTACGCAAGTACCAGAACCTTAAACCTGACCTGGTAGCAAGTAGGTAGCCAGTGCAATTCCTTCAGCAAAGGAGTTGCATGCTGAAAAGGGGCAGGTCCCGGCAATAGCCGAGCTGCTGTATTCTGCACTGGCTCCAGCTTCCAGAGAAGCCTTAACGGCAGCCCCACATAGAGCGCATTGCAGTAATCCAGTCTTGAGGTTACTAGCGCCTGTATCACTGTGGCAAAGCTATCCCTGTCCAGGAGAGGCCGTAGCTGGTGAACCAATCGAAAATGGTAAAAGGCACTCCGAGCTGCCGCAGTCACTTGGGACTCCAGTGACAATGATGGATCTAGGAGTACCCCCAGACTATGAACCTGATCATAGGAGAAGAAAGCACACAATACTATGGTAGACTGTATGAAATACATGTAATTAATGTGGTACTTTCAAACCTTACAATCACACTTGGAGGGATGTTAGAATGGCCAGGTAGCACTGTGCTAAGAGAAAATGTCAGAGTTATGGAAACTGACATACATAAGATTCAAAGATAATTTGGAAGTGGAGAAAGGACACACCTACAGAAAGTGTCAAGAAACCAGAGATTGCAATGAGAGGGGTGATGTAATCATAGCATCAGCATGCACCTCAGCATCTCTTTTCTCATCTTTCCATTCTTAAAAAGACTCACCAAACTCCCCCCACCCATCTTAAAATGACCTGTCATGATCTATATGTCCCAGTTCTAGCTTTTGGTGCATGCTTCTGAAACATCATTCTTGCAACATCAACTACAGCTAAAAGAAACAGACTGATTCTTGCTCTATACTATAGTTATCTCTCACCCTTTCATTTGGTGTTGTATTTGTTCAAGCACTATAGGATAGCAACATATCGAAATAGCAATAATTTGGATTCTTTTGGCATAGGCGCAAATGTATACACAAGGGGTGGTGGATCTGTGTTTATCTTAGAATCCAAAACAAACCTTTAACTGCGGTATGTGAAATTGCTATTGATGGAAGTGGTCATTTAACATCAGCCTATTTGTTTTTTGTAATGAACGAATGTTTAATTAATGTGCAATAACTTTTGCAACCAAATGTGTTCCATTGGAATTAACAGGAGTGGGCCAGCCTGAATAACCACTTCGGCTGCCAGAAGAGTGCAAATATATCTATTAAGGTTTAAACATGTGTACAGTGGTTTTATATCTATTTGCAGAGCTGTTAAATTACAGTAAATATGTCCTTTGTCAATTGGTGGCTAATTAACATCCATTAGCTTTCCATTCTGTGCAGCA
Source organism: Shinisaurus crocodilurus (assembly GCA_021292165.1). Lineage (NCBI taxonomy): Eukaryota > Metazoa > Chordata > Lepidosauria > Squamata > Shinisauridae > Shinisaurus > Shinisaurus crocodilurus. The sequence continues at coordinate 254,763,310 of CM037878.1, read as the reverse complement.
CAATGTCTCCTTTAGCTCTATTCACTGCTGTCAAGAAAAAGGATGCCCAAATATGTAAACTTTCTTCCAGCATAGTTCTCAAGGCCTAAATTCCCTCCTATCCTACAGGAGCAGGAGCATCTATTAGAAGGTCTCTTCACTACTCGGTGAAATTGACCCTGCAGGCAAATCAGATACGTAGATTTTGAATATCAAGAGTGGTTTTTAATACATTCTTATAATTTGCTTGCTGAATCTGCTCCACCCACCTATTTTCCCTCCCACATTCTTCACATTTTCTTGTCTGATATACGTTTGCAGAATTATCGGGAATCTTTCAACCCTTTAAAGAATGAGACTAGTGTTTGCTTGCTGAATCATACAGGAGTTGGTTTAGTTTTGCTGAAGATGCAGATACTGCCACTTTGAATGCCATAAAGCAAAAAGATCCAAGGCATTTGATGACCTTGTAATAGCTAATCTCCTTGGGCAAATACAAGAGGGTGTCTTCTTGCTGGGTTTAATAATGTCTTGAAGCAGCCACAAGGTGACAGTGTTCCAGCATATTGCTATAAGAGTTTTGACACAAGTGTTTAACTGTGCCGGTTTTGGTAGATCACATATGGACAGAACTGATTGTTATTTATCAATAACTGAAGGTCAGTAATAACTCATGGTCAGTAGTGGTGACATGCTGTACAACCATCATTCAGTTTATAGATGATAAAGAAATTCTCAGATCTGACACGTTGGCTGCAGGTCTGCAATAATTTGTCATGTGAAGGCTATTTTTCTCCAAAATATGTAGACCTGAAATGAAACATATTATTGACCCTAAGGCACTCTCTAAACAGTTCTGTACAAGTATAAGCTTCTGTACCCATTTCATTACGCACACACAGAATACCAGGTTATGCTCCAGTTACAGCACTTTGATGGGCCTTTCTCTGGTAGTATTAATGTAGCAGTGTTAATCTACCTCTCATACCATTAGTGCACCATAATAGACCCACCCACCCCCAATACCTGAATTTCCCATCCTGTTTGCAAGGCACGAAACTGAGCTTAGCCTTGATTAATATGACAGTGAAAAACCCACAAAACTCAAGATGTGTTTGCTATTCAGTCTTGCGTGAAAATTTAGTAGGGCATAGAAGACACCTACCAACAGGCATGTCTGTCCCATTGTTTACCATTGACCAGTCATTTCAGCTATTATTATTATTATTATTATTATTATTATTATTTTCATTTCTATACCGCCCAATAGCAGAAGCTCTCTGGGCAGTTTACAACAATTTGAAATCTGAAGCATAATGACCACAAACAGCTATCATTGCAGTCTGATTGCCCCTGGTAAATTTTTAACCGTTATTTATTTATGTATTTATTTGTTGCAGTTATATCCCACCTTTTCAGACCTGGTACTAGGTACCAAAAATATCTGGGGCTCAGGCCCACAGGACAAAAAAATATGCACAAATTTGAATATGCTAATTTACATATGCTCTAAAGTCTCTCTTTCTCTGTGTTCTCTTTAAAGGACCATGTCTCCTAAGGACACCCCTATTTGTAAAGAGATGTATGGACAGGGAAGAGGAGGGCATTTGATTTCAGGGGAAAAAAACTCTGGCAGAATGATTCAAGGGGGGTAGCAGGAGGTGAAGCACATGTGGGCAAAAAGCCAGCTAATCCAGGGGGATCAGATGCAACGGAGATCATCAGGGCCCCTGTACCTTCATTTCAGCAAGCACCCATGAACAGCAGGGTGGTGGGGCAGATGGCCTCCCAGAGATTCGGGGCTCCAAATGAAACATTCGGGGCTCCAGCCCTACTGAGCCACCCCCTAGCACTGCCTCTGCACCTTTTCCTCCAAGGAGCCCAAGGTGGCATACATGGTCCTCCTCCCTCCCCTTTCCATTTTATCCTCACAACAACCCTGTGAGGTAAGTTAGGCTGAGAGTCAGTGACTGGCCCAAAGTCACTCAGTGAGCTTCATGGCCAAGAGGGGACTTGAACCCTGGTCTTCCCACACATCCCAGTCCAACACTCTAACCTCTACGGCACACTGGGTGCTGGATATTTTCCAGCTCAATCTAGGCTGTAAGCTTCTCAGTTCTGCATATCTGCATGCAACAAACACATATCTGCATGCTATTTTCCACATAAATACTCTGTGCACACATCTGGGGATCTGGGGCTAAAAACCATCAGCAGCATCAAGAATGGTATCGTTAAACCCTTTAGCGCTGGACCTCAGAGTCAAAGTACAGGACCTCGCAACCCTCCCTCCCCAATGACCACCCAAAGTGTGGAGGTGATGAAGGCAGTGGCAAACAGACCTGGCGTCAGTAATTGTGCTAGAATGTGCATGCCTGCTGGAGCTCATACTGGTCACCACAGCACCATTTCTTTCTTACTTTTAAAAACATTTCATAGTCGAGGCAGCCAGCTGGGCAGGTACATTATCTTTTTCTACCACAAAATTCACTAGTAAATGTGTTTAGCATCAGTGGAGCAGAAGCAAACTCCATTTTATTACTATAGACGTGATAGCGCTGTGATTTAATTGAATTTAAAATGCAAAACTGCACATGCTCGGAGTATTTCTTTTTGTATCAGGGTTGGCAAACAGGTTTTTTTAGTTGGAGGGTAGGATTTTTTATTTTTGCTCTACCGTATGCAGAAGCAGTTGTAAAGCACGGAATGGTTGTGATGTGGAAAGGAGAAAAAGTTAGATGCATGCTTCCAACACACAGGACCGTCTAAAGCAGAAGTGGGCAAAAGGCAGATCTCCAGATTTTTGGGACTTCAACTCCCAGAACCCTCTGCCAACATGGCGAATGGTCAGGAATGCTGGAAGTTGAAGTACAAAACATATGGAGATATACTTTCTGCCCATCCCTGATCTAAAGTCCCCACCCCACCCTCCCCTTATAAAACCATTAAGTCCAGGGACTAAAATTCCCTAGCTGCAACACTGCTTAAAAATGGTACAGTACTTTGATATTTGCCTAGGTGTTTCTTAACCTTCCTGCCTATCACTTGTGAGAGTTAGATCTTTTATAGATGAGGAACTGAGATGGAGTTGGCTTCTTTCCCCCAACTTTTGTAATACATCTGCTTTTGTGTTCAATTACTGACTGCAGATGCTTTATTTGTTTTTTGCTTCTTGTTGATTGGGTGTGACCCTCCTGTTGGACGACCTCACCCATTCAGCTGCTAAACTCAAAATATAACGCCCTTCTGTGTGATTGTGTGGGGGAGAGAGAAAGTGTTATATGCTTCTGGAGGTCTCTAAGGGCTTCTCTACATGCGGCATTTGTTGTGCGTTCACGATTCCTCACTCACAGTAGTTTGTGTGGGTTGCTTTAAATTGCGGCACCAGCCTCCGGAGCATCCCCTATGCTTTCCAAGCATTTCCGCAGCTTTTTTTTAGAATGAGGAAAGTGTAGTATTATCTAGAAAAGGCAGAATGAACTGGAATGGGAAGCTCATGTATTTTTGCAATTCCGCTATACCGCAGCGCCACTTTGTGGTTGTGTAATGCAACATATAGAAAGGCAGAGAAGGGGGGGCTGGGGGGGAAACATGTGCAAAGGAGCCAATCTAAATCCCACAAAGAATCCAGAAGCAGAAGCCTCAGTAAACTGGTGGGTTAAAAGCCTCATGTAGAGAAGCCCCAAATCAGGTCAAGTTTGCTATACATAAAGTTGCTCTAGGCTGATTCCAGAGACTGTTCAAGAACAATTGATGGTCCATTCTGAGTTGGGGAACAAATAAATGTATTTTGCCTTTAGAAGGAAATTGGCCTAGAGCAGCTTTTTCTGTAGTGAATGGAATAGTTAACTTAGAAGGATTTGGGGCATATCTACAATGCAGGTTAACTTGCTGCTGTTTGGTGCAGTGTTCTTTTACTCTCTTTCATTTGTTCTTTTTGGGGTTTGTTTTTTTAATCTAGTTGTGTACTTCCTGCTGCATCCTATATCAGCATGCAGTTGGGTAACTGTATGGCAACTAGATGCTATTTTGAGGTTTTATCATTTGATAGGTGTTCAGGATTTTTCAGTACTTAATTCAATAATAATAATAACAACAACAACAACAACAACAATAATAATAACAATAATAACAACAACACAACAGCAACAACAAACAACAACATTTGTATAATACTTTCAAAGTTTTTCATGTGCATTATCAAGTTGTAATCCTTTCAACCACCTTGTAAGAAAGGTCATTATTATTATTATTATCCCCCATTTTGCAGATGAGATTTGGAGAGAGCGGCTTGCCCAAGGCCACCTAGCAAGTTCATGGCAGAAGTGGAATTGGAACTTAGAACTTCCCAATTTGTAACTCAGGGTGCAATCCAACGGGGACGCCCATAAGCCTCTGAACTTGGAGGATTACAGGCATCCTATGCAGGGCAGGAGGAGAGCAAAGATGTAAATCACCTCCATGCCCCCCCCGCCCTGCAAATCAGCTAAATGGCCATTTTTGGCCATCTAGCTGAGGTGCTTCGGAGGGGGAGCCAAGGCGGCTGGGGTGCCCCCACGATACGTCATATCCTAGTGATCCTGGTCTCCTCCCCTCTCTGTGCCCTGGAATGCCCACTTCACCCCTTCTTTGAAGTCGCTCTTATGACTTCGGAGATGCAGACTGCACGATTCTTTCCATGCCAGCTGCAAGGGGGGAGGGCACGCCAGGCGCAGAGTCCCAGCTCCAAGGTAGGAGCTGTTTTCCAACGTCGGAGCTGGGACCCAAAAAATCCCATGATGCTCTAGATGCTGTATAGAGGCCATAGCATTGCTCTGCCCATCTCTTAGTCACTGTGCTACACCAGATCACATGAAAATGAAAGGTGTTAAGACTCCTTTCTGGAAGTCATGCTGAGTTAGAGCCCAGCCTTTAATCTCCGATATGTTCTTCTGGGAGGAGGAAAGGAACTCTGTACATAATCAAAGGTACAAACTTTATCGTTATTTCACATGTTGCAGAACTGGTTCCTAGAAATGGAAACAGGTTACTCAGGTGGGATCTGGTGCTCATTGGCTCAAATGCGGTGCAGTCCTCTCTCTTCGTTAAATACCTTGGATGAAATATGAATTTACATATTTTTGGGTAACAGTAACTGGTCCACTGAGGGCTTCTGCCAGCTGAGGAGAAGATAAAGGGGTGTGTGGGTGTGTGGGTGTGTGTGCATTCACACACACACACACACACACACACGTAAGAAGAAACAGCAATTTGCATTTGGAACAAACAGAAAGAGAGCTGTGAGTTTGCTGAAGACACTTGGGGGCAGTTGAGGCTGGTGGTTCCAATGTCAGTGGGGTGGTGTATTCACCCTGGGTTTCAGTCTGAACTTTAAAAGAGCTATCCATGGTACTGAACCAATTTTGGGCCTATTGGATGAACCTTAAAAGTTCATACTGAAACCTGGAGTGGATACACTGCCCCACTGACATTGGTGCCACCGGCCTCCACTGTTTTGGGGGAGGTGGAGTTCTCTCTCGTTGGGTAGCAGATCTGCTGGTTAGTATATTTGTAAGTTAAAGCCAGCTTGGATGAGGAGGTGCAGGGAATGCTTATCAAATTTGCAGATGAGTTGGATGGAACAGCTAATGCTCTGGAAGACAGAAACAAAATTCAAAGTGATCTCGATAGGCTGGAACGCTGGGCCGAAAATAACAGAATGAAATTTAATAGGGATAAATGCCAAGTGCTGCACCTAGGGAGAGGAAACCAAATGCAGAGTTACAGACTGGGGGACACTTGGCTCAACAATACTACAAGTGACAAGGATCTTGGAATTGTTGTAGATCACAAACTGAATATGAACCAGCAATGTGATGTGGCAGCAAAGAAGGCAAATGCTATTTTGGGCTGCATTAATAGAAGTATAGCTTCCAAATCGCGTGAAGTGATTATTCCCCTTTACTCTGCACTGGTTAGGCCTCATCTTGAGTACTATGTCCAGTACTGGGTACCACACTTTAAGAAGGATGTAGACAAACTGGAGAGGGTTCAGAGGAGGGCAACAAAGATGATTAAGGGACTGGAAACAAGGCCCTATGAGGAGAGACTGAAAGAACTGGGCATGTTTAGCCTTCAGAAGAGGAGACTGAGGGAAGATACGATAGCACTCTTCCAGTACTTGAAGGGTTGTCACACAGAGGAGGACCAGCCAGGATCTCTTCTTGATCATCCCAGTTTGCAGGACACGGAATAATGGGCTCAAGATACAGGAATCCATTACCTAGGGAGGTGGTGAGCTCTCCCACTCTGGAGGCATTCAAGGTGCAGCTGGACAGCCATCTGTCAGGGATGCTTTGACTTGGATTCCTGCATTGAGCAGGGGGTTGGACTCGATGGCCTTATAGGCCCCTTCCAACTCTACTTTTCTATGATTCTAAGCATATATTTCAAAAGTTCTCCCCTAGAACTTCTCACCACTTGTGAAGTGGAGCATACACAACACTGTCATGGTGTGTGTGTTGGGGCGGGGGGAACTGTGTGAGCCTGGAGGAGTCAAGAAGATCCAAAGCTATAATGTCCAATTGCAGGCTTTATGTCCAGATGCCATTTGCTCCTCTTATACATGGTGCAACGTTAAGTGTCTTACAAATGCCTGGACTGTTTTCCCCTTCTGTCAGATGTGGATCAAAATGTCTGCTGTAGGGCAGAGAAGGAGAGTAGATGCTTCAAATTTACCCTGACCCACAGTAAACAATAATTATAGGCATGCCCCTTGTATGGCCCTTCAACCCTAGTGATCAGGGTTGGTGAAACAGCAATTAGAAAGGCAGTAAACTCAGGAGAGTGCAAAAGGCATGCTTCAAAGGCAATTTGGAGAGATATAAACAGTAGGAGGTGCAAGCAATGAAGGGAGATTCTGTCTTAATAAACTTAACAGCTTGCATGCAGGGAGAGGAAATAAACAGCAGAGACTCCAACAATAAGCAGAGAACAACCAGCTGCACTACTAGGCTCTTAAAGTAACTTTATTGTCAGCTTTCCTGGGCAGCCTTCCCTCCCCCCCCCCCCCTGCATATCACTGAGCACTCGGAAGTGTTGCAAGGAATGTAAGCAGTAAGGGCTGTGTAAGGGAACTGCCCGAAGAAGAATCGCAATCATCTGAAGTGATCTCATTATAATAAAAATGGAAACTAACTAACTGACATCAAGGGCCCTGTGGGCAAGAAGGAGGAGCGAAGGCGGCAGGAGCAGGCAGAGGGAACATCAGGGCCTGCTCCAGTTGGACTGCCCCCCCCCCCCCGGGCTAACTGATGCTCTGTTTTTTTCTTGTATTTAATTAGACTGTACATCGCTCAGAGTGGCCGGATGACTGGCCAGATGGGCGATTCAAAAATATAATAAATAAATAAATAAACCTCCTCCCACGCTGCTTCAGAATTTGTGCATCTTTCCTGTCATGTCAGTGCATTGTCTTTACCTGGCAACTGAAGATGGAAGTTTGTGTTCTAAAGAACCGGTGCTGGCTGCCAACCATGGCAGACCCATACTAATTTTCTCCCTTCCTTTCTGTAATACCTAGTTCAGCTACCCGGTGCCATTATGCATCTATGCACCTGGCTGCCAGCAGCTAGGGATGGGTGATGTTCAAGCCTGCCAATATATTCTGAACATCAGTTCGCTGCTCATCTCTCCTCAATTTGTGCTCACATTTGTGATCACTGCTCATTTTGCGCAAACAGGAAAACTGCACAAAATGAACAGCTAATGAAGATGAAAGTTACGCAAAAGATCCCCAAATTTGCACAAATTTCTAAAATTGCACACATTTCCCCTCTAGACTAAAGCATGGGTGATTTAAAATTTTCACAGTTTGAGAAAGTTGTGCATCTTAAGAAAGTTGTGCATTTTGAGAAAGTTGTGCATTTTTCAAGTACAGTAATACCTTGGATTACAAGTAACTTGGTTTGAGAGCGTTCTGCAAGACAAGCAAATTTTAAAATATTTATTTATTTATTTATTTATTTATGACTTGATATACAAGTGACATCTTGCAATACAAGTACTGTAGTACGGCTTAAATTAAAAATCTCTGTACAATTTTTTTTGAGGGGATTTCGTTTTGATATATGAGTGTTTTGGATTACAAGCACGTTTCCGGAACGAATTATGCTCTCAATCCAAGGCATGACTGTACACATTTTGCAAACACATATGGAAGTTCAGGAATTTGCAAACATTTTCGGTTGAAATGAGCTCTTACAAATGGGGCATTTTTTAGTGATTTGCAGACTGAAATGAAATTCTCATACATCCCTGGCAGCCAATTATGTGGAGTAAAGGCAGAAAAACATGCATTTTTGGTGGCACACAACCTTGTGTTTTATGTACTGTGTGATTCTGCCCTCAGTAATTAATATTAATAGAGGATCCAAAGATCCTACCACTGTATGAAGCAAAAGCTTTCTCCCAAATCAGGATGAGGTATAAGGATGACTGGATAAATTTGCTGCCCAGGCTTTCATTGATTCTGTTCAAGGATGAAATTAACAGTCCACTTCAAATTCAAAAGACTGAACTTTAGTATATGTGTGCCTTAACAAATATCTGAATTCAGTGAGTGACCTTTGGAAAGTTTGCCAAAAATTTAGTGTTGCCTCATTCCGGCATTTGGAATTTCAGCAGTTTCTTGTTCTCCCTTCATCCTGTGCTTTGAGTTCATCAATCAACCACCTACAAGACTTCAAAAAAGAACATAAGAAATGAATGACAATGTGAATGAGGAGTCAGCTACTGAAACTGAAATGTCCCCTTCCCCTGCAAGCTTGACATTTAGGCTCCAGATAACAAATTCATTCCGCATCCAAAATTTCAACTATGCAAATGTTGATCAATGCAGACTTTATTTAGATATTCAATACAGCACTGCTTTGTGTTACTTTTTTGATACAGATATCAACATCTGTGTTGGGAAAAGACATTATGTAAAACATAATGCCAAAAAATGGCAAATTTTGCTCCTGACCCAATACTGTAAGAGCAATCAGTTAGACACTGAAGTGTCAGGGCTGGTCTACACAACAGATCATGCAGTAAGACTGTTCTTGGACTGTACTACGTCACACTGCAAGTGAGGGGCTCACATGTTTGAAATTGAATGCTCCCCAAAAAAAGCATCCATGCACAAAGAAAACCAGCATTACATGAAGAAAAATAGATGAGAACTCTTCTTCCCAATATCCTTCTTCCTTTTAATATGTGGGTGCACCCAATCATATGATTCCTCCATCTGCAGTCTGAAGTGGTACAATCTAGGAATGGTTTTGCCATATGACTGCTTTTTTGTGCTGACTACCTCACTCTTGTGTAACACCAGTAAATAATTAGGCAGGGTGGTTCCCTGGACATTTATTTATTTATTACATTTATACCCCGCCTTTTTCCTGCAAGGAACTCAAGGCAGCTTACAAAATCCTCCTCCTCCTCTCCATTTTATCCTCACAACAACCCTGCAGGTTGGGAGATACATGTTGAGTAAGAGTTCTGCCATCTGGTAAGCATTGCTGAACTCCACTCTGAAAGGGTTCCCCACCCCATCTCTGTAGGTTTAGGGCCAAAACCAAACTGCCTTGCACTCTGCCACTGCCCGACCATCTCAACTTTTATAACATGTTTCTAAGATTGCTTGCAAGAGCCAACCTAATTTCTTTTCTTCTAAATGTACTCTTGTTCAAAAGTGCCTTTGGCATGGTGCACTTTGCTTCTCTGCTTGTAGTGTATTATGTATACAGTAATATGGACGCCTATACAGTAATACCTTGGATTGCAAGCATAATTCGTTCTGGAACCGTGCTTGTAATCCAAAACACTCTTCTATCAAAGCGAGTCTCTGGCTGGTGTGAGCAGGGCCAATTTCGGCCCGCTACACCTGCTCGAGGCGAACGGTTACATCCCTACCTTGTATTGCAAGACGTCGCTTGTTTATCAAGTCAAAAATTTATTTAAAAAATTTGCTTGTCTTGCAAAACGCTCTCAGACCAAGTTACTTGCAATCCAAGGTATTACTGTATTAGAATTCATTAGCTACAGGGGATTCTGCTTCGATCTAGGGTGCTGGGAGGGGATAATCCTCTGGTTCTTCCTTTCCAGAGATCTACAATTGTGGCTGAGTGCATGCATAGTAAAGTTATCCTGTGATGTGCCAGGCTTTACAGCTTGGCGGGCAGTGAGGGCGGGGAGAGACAGGTGCCTGAGAGGCAGAAGACATTATTTTGTAAAGAGGGACAGGTGGCATTGCAGGGAAACACTAACAATTTGACATAATGATTCATGTGCCATGGAGAGCTATCTTATGGTGGAAAAAACTCACACAGAAAAGAGGCACTGCAGACCAGGATTCCATTTTTCTTGATAGGTGATGCTATTAACAAGAAGAAAAAGGAGTGAGTATGGGGCGGGGGTGGGGGACACACATAGGAGTTGCTCCTGCCCATGTGCTGAGCACAGCTTTCCCAAAGTTCTCTATCCAAGTCGCCCAATCTCTGATCTTAGAGGCAACCTTGAACTCTTACGTTTTAGCCATCCATCACAGTAGGTAAGCTTTTGCCCCATAGCACATTCTATCACCATGTGAATGGACAAAGCAATGGGCACTTTTGTGAGATGGAGATGGGCTTCATTTCCCCCAGTTCGTATAATATCTTCTCATAAACCTGCCATGTGTTTGGACAGATGTATGGAGAGATGGATGGTTTTAAGAATATAGGGAGATAGATATCTTTATTGGATAGATTGCAATTATGAAGTTAATGAAGCTATAAGAGCAAATCCAATCAGGAGGTGAATGCAACACAGCTTCAGCTGATTTTTTAAATCCAGCTGATGAGGACAGCCTGCCCTAGTATGCTATGGCACTAGTCTTCAACCTTTCCTAACACAGGATATGCCTTGCAGTGTGGAAGCTGCTGCTTTTAAAAATAATAGATCATAGATGACATGCCTGTAATTCTTTTCTCTGTCTATATGTCTTTCCTTTAAAATCTTTCCCCTCCCTTTTAACTTGTCATCTACCTAGCGTATTTATTGTTTATTTATATGTATTTATTTCAATATTCTCTATCCTACTTTTCTTTCACTATGGCAGTCTTCCCCAAACTGGTGCCCTCCAGCTGTTTTGGACTACAACTCCCAGCATTCCTAACCATTGGCCATGTTGGCTGGTTCAGGTTCCACACCACCCTCAAAAGAGCCAGATCATCACTATAAGAGGGGCATACAGGTATTTCTAGGAGGGCATTCCAGAGCATTGGCCCCACAATAGATAAGGCCATGTTCTTTCTGCCCGCTCGCCAAACCTTAGTTAATGGGAGGACCTGAAGTAGGATCTCACACGTCGAATGAAGTGTATGCGGGGCACCTATGGAAGAAGACAATCCTGAAGGTGTTCATCTTTAATTCCATGCTGTGAAATACTTCATCTGAGGAGATCAGAACAAGCTGTTACAAAAGCACTGGAACAAAACACACACACACCCGGCAAGTTGGCAACTCTGTTCTCTTTCTTCTCTTCTCCTGTTTAAACCACAAAACTTTTAAAATGCTGGTGGAACTGCTGTTGCAACCCACTTAAGGTTGGAGTGGGTCATTGTGACCTGCCAGTTTAAGCAGTTTAAGACCAATGTGTTTTGGCTTGGAGGACAAAATGAATAGGTTTTTCTCTCTTGATTAGAAACTCAGGGTCACTGATGGTGAATTCTTCTGTAGAGTCATCCAGGAGGGCAACTGGGTGGGTCTCATTCGAGAGAGAGAGAATGCAAAAGTGGGGATTGTGCAGAATAAAGCTGAACTAAGTTTTAGAAGGAGGTCTCAAATAGAAGGGGGGGGGGGGGAAATTAAGAAAAAAGAGTCAACGTTACAATGCAATCCTATGCATGACTACTAAGAAGCAACCTTGCAGAACAATCCTATGTATGTTTACTCAGAAGTAAGTCCCATTGTGTTCAATGAGCCTTACTCCCAACTACATGTGTATGAATTGCAGCCTAGGAGCATAGGAATCTGCACTGTCAATACTGACTGGTAACAGCTCTCCAGGGTTTCGGGCAGGATTCTTTCCTAGCCCTACCTGGAGATGCCAGGGATTGAACCTGGGTCCTTCTGCATGCAAAGCATGTGCTCTACCATTGAAGCTTAGGTGACAAGCTTCACCTGGGAGCATGATTGGAAATATGGTACATACTGCCTGTGTGTGTACACCTGTACATGTGACCAGAAACCCTGCAAAAAGCAAGGTTCCTGATGAAGTGGAAATGCCTATGTATTTGTATGCATATAAGGTCTGTTCTGACCATCTGTTGAATGTGCATAGATTGGGAATGGGGTTGTCCTTGTGATCAGGGCAGGTGCAAGGCAGTTTGGTGCAGTTTGGTGCCATAGGCAAGATCAGATATTTAGCGCGCGCCCCTTCCCACTTGAGCCCTCCCTCCCTATTTCTGGCACCCCCTTTAGCCCTGCGCCCTAGGCAGCTGCCTAGTTGGCCTAATGGTAGCACCAGCCCTGCCCGTGATCCCCCTCCCCAAGTGTCCAAACAAAGTGCTTGTGTGAAAAGCATTATTGTTCACTGCTAATAGATTGACTTTTGGTATCTGGGTGTTGTGTATTGACAGGAAAAGAGGGTTCTTTATCATTACAGCACATTAAGTTAGTGAAAGTTTTCCTGAAGAGGCACTGTGTGTGCACATTCTTCCAGGATTGACTGCTGAAGGGACTACTTAAAATTTAAATCTTTCTCATTGGGTGTCTCTTGAGGAATACAGATCAGTCCACATTAGAACATGGAAACTCTATCCCATATTTCTCCCCAACCCGTCACTGATTTTCGCCATCTACGTTTCTTCCCCACAGTGTTCCCTTCCTTACTGCAAATCTCAGTATTAGCTTAAACAAGCAGCATAAAATGCATCATAACAAGCTGCATACCGGTATATTTCAAAGTCACAAAATACCCAAGAGCAGTTGAAGCCAGAGTGATAATAATTAAACCAACCCTACTTCCTAGCCAAATAGCATATTGATATAATTTTCTCTAGCCAGTGCCTGCATAGGAAACCACCTGGGAATTCCGCATACATTACCTTGAGTTCCATGATAGAAGGTAAGATATAAATGTACTAATGAATAAATAAATATTGGGTTGGGTCCACAATTGTGCTGACATTCACCTCTTTATTTGCAGGTGGTGAAACTGGGGAGAGGGCATTTCATTGAATATTGTATGGGATGAGGCAAAATTCTCCAACACTTCAGGGAAGGCTCAACAAAGAGAAAGACTCAGGAAATCATTATTTTTTTTTAGAAATTTTGGCTCAGCTCTAGAACATGGTAAAAAAAAATAATGGGATGCTACATTTTAACCGCAGCGTGCTTATGCCATTAACAACTTCAGGGCAGACAAAAAAAAACAAAACCTTTGACAGTGCTTTCCTCACCATATACTGTACTAAGGAAAGCTGTGACCATTGAATTACTGCCTGCCATCCAACTATTGAAGGCAGGGCTTTACAAGAAGTAAATATGGCAGGAGGCCAAAACAACCATGATGTATTGGTTTTTTGTTTGTTTGTTTGTTAAATCTCTTCACTTAACATAGGGGACTGGAATTATGGGTTGCAAACCTCTACACACTTCCTAAATAAGATCTCTTATTGAGATCATGGGGATTTACTCCAGAGGATGGCTTCCAAAGTTTTTTGTTTTTTTTAAATGATTTTAGGCTGCCTTTAAGTTTAGAACCCTCATGCGATAACTGTATTTGGCTAGCTAATTCTAGCCCAGCTGAATGCAGTAAAAGCTTTGCTGTGAGTTTGCCCCATATTAAAGCCTGGCCAAATGGCATCTTCTGTTTCTCTACATGATTCTCTTTCTTCAGTTGTCAATGGAGTTCCACTTTGCTGATAAACCCTTTCTTCCTGAGCTGATAAATGAGAGAAGATATAATTGTACACTCGCTTATCCTGGGATAATAAACATTTACCTTCCCTTCAGTCTTAGATTTCTTGAAATCAGTCATAGAATCACTTTTTGTAGAAGCTGTACTTGTGTTTTTTTTTTAAAAAAAAAAACCAGGTGTTTATCACCAGGTGTGAGGTGGCTTGGCAGATTCTCAGGATAATAAGGTCATATTATTTGTATAATTTAATATGTATTTAGCATATGTTGCAGTTCAAGACCAATTCACATTAGCAGAGTTCAGATAAAAATGGAACTCGCTCTCTACTCACTTGTTCTCTGATTGGCTAAGAGTAATTCTCACTTTCATGGATGATGGTTCACAATTTGATGAAATATTAAGTAATACGTGATTTTGAGAACATTTGCCCCTTGCTATTTTATCTTTACTATCTTGTATGTTGTACAGGATTACCAGCAGGGAAAAAGAAAATATATGCATAGAGTTAAATAATGGAGAAACAAACTGGCATATTACAGTTTCCTTCCTCCATATAGACATTTATTTGCATAGAGCAAAAGGCTTCAAGATGTTCAGTCCTCCATTCTGCACTTCTTGCTCTAAGGTTGGAAACCATTTCCCCTCATGACCTGTAAACAAAATCTATCCCAATTACTAAGTGGTTGTCACTTTCTACACTGACAATAAATCCACTAAGAGTGGGTGTCAGGCAGAGTGAATTTGCTCCAAAGTTTCATCTTAAAATTTCATCTGTAAAGTCTGATGGCAGATATTCACCAGGTATTTTATATTCTTATCTGACTTGATGATATTCCCAGACTCTGGAGGGGTTCAGATCTAATCCTAAATGGATTGGGGCAGGCACACCCATGAAATTCATTTTGATACTTCACTATTTAGCATACATATAGTAACTCCCAAAAGAAGGCAGTGTGTGGTGAAGGGCTGGCATTATTCTCTCTCTCACACGCACGCACGCACACACACACACACACCATCATCATCAGTAATTTTCATCTGTCATCATTCTGTGTTCTTATGTACAGCCTGGTTGTTTCTCATTATCCATCTGAATAGGTCAGGAAGGAACCCAGAATGATGTCTAGGTTCAAAATGCTTGCAGTCTATTTGTTCTGCTGTTGTTTGCAGGTCCTTAGCAAGCTGTACTGGAATATCTAGGATTGACATATTTGTACTCCTCTGTCCTTAACAAAGTTGAATGGTGGGTTATACTAGAAGGGAATTAAAAGCCTGTGAAGGAAAGAAAGAGTCAAAGGGCTAACAGTTCAATGTAATAATTTGATAGCTGCTTTGAATGTTACAAGAAAAATGGATAGAGGAATAAGTGATGTGCTCATCTCATCTCTCTGATGTAGGTGTAAAAATGGCACTTGGAAAGATCCATGAGCCCAGATTTATTTTATTTATTTAATACATTTCTATACCGCCTTTCTGCTAAGGCACCCAAAGCAGTTTACAATGTTTAAATACTGAAACAAACAATGCCCCCCCCAAATATTACCCCAGCCCAGATATGACTTCTGCATCTCCTGGATCAGTCCACAGCTGGGATCTATGAGCCCACACTTCATGTAATAGTAGAAATGGAGAATGCAGTTACTGGTTTCTCCAGTTTTTCACCTTCTTGCAGACACTTTCTTCATTTTTTTACCTTCTGGGTACTGATTCACAAAGCCATTCTGGGTTCATTTTTAAGAGTCCACACTTCACCTGGTAGTATTTAACTTAAACAAGTCAACAGGAATTGATTTTGCCATGTGATGCAATAGGTGATTATTTCAACATAGCTCCATGTTTTCCTGGCTGAACCCACTTTTCAAAACTGTTTCTATGCTGCAGTGAGTTAACAGTTTGGAGAGATGTCCAAAAGCAATTCACCATGTGACAAAATCTATTTGGTTTGATTTCACCATGCGAAAAATGTGTTTTTTTTTTAAAGAGTCACCTGAATCATCCCTGTGTGTGTAAGGAAAGGACTGCAAATGGAACATGGAGTTGGTCCTACAAAACAGGACCAAACAATAAATAAATGAAGAAACCAAAATCAATGGTGAGAGGAAAGGCATAAAAACATAGACAACATACAAAAGAATGGCAATTTCTATTTTCTTCATCTTCATTCCTAGCTGGAAAAAACCCTTCTCTTTTGCTGCTTCCTTTTCCTCTTCCCCAAATGAAAACACAAGCCTGGACAGGTGTCCTGTTTTTCTCCTTGAAAATAAGTTCATCTTATATATTTTCTTCTCTTTAAAAAAAACCCACCCATAAACACTGTCTCAAACTGCAGAACTATTGTGAGCTTTTTCAGCATCTGAAATTGAGGTAGGTCATAGTTTCAGCGGCACCTCTCCAATATTTTATGTACAAATTCATCTATCAGACTGTCATACTTAAGGCTTTTTGACAGTTCACTTTCTACTGATACCATTAAAAAAATCCTGAGAGTCATTTTCTTGGCTCATCAGACACCTTAGAGAGCTCTGTGGAAACCACTATAATGGGTCCACCCAGGGAAATGCACAGTACTACAGCCTTGTGCTGCCTTTTTCATTCAGAAATACACATTTTACAGTGGCAAATGAATATATAGGCTGTTTCATTTCAGCAAGGCATTGCAGCTTCTTCATCCGTTACTAATAGTCAATATCAAAATAGTCTTTTGGGGTCCATTGGTGTTTGTTAGGAAGAGCCAACCTTAGCCATTTTGAATAGGCCTGCAGTGCAAAACAATGTTTTGCTAGTATTTGAGAACTTGTTTCCACCCTTGTAGCACCATTATATATAGGCCTGTCCAGAGTATTTGTGGGAAAGAATTAGTGAAAAGGATCTTTAGCACACAAAAATTGAAATTGCTTGTTGTATATAATATGCAAGTATTCAGGTCAAGGATGATCAGTAACTAACCATGTCCCTATGTCCTACCAGTCTCATCCTGCTAGGAGTCAGTTGCTGGAAGGACATTACACATTTGTTCCATTATCTTTTTGAGGATTTTGTAAAGCTTCTGGGGGAACTATGGAAGGTGCTAGTTGTGACACACCAATCTCTAACCTTGTTGCTTGGGTGCTAGCCCTACATATATGAGACAGTATAATCTCCAATATATCATACTACAATCTCCAAGATTAATAACATCATGCTGCTTTACCTGTGAGACCTTCCTGTTTGGGCTGGCTTTTAAAGGTTAAGATTAAGCCACTATGGGATGATTTTGTAATATAATAGTTAAAGTTTTATTGGAATTTTATTCTACATTGTACCTTTTCAGAGCATTTGAAAAAATGATAAAGGCTTATCTGAAATGTATGAAAACTGAATGGCTGCTGATATTGTTGCTGAAGGAGAAGCCCCCTACTCTAACAAATGGGAAATGCACTCAGTGCCTCTTAGTCTGTAATTTGACAGCACAAGTTCTGACAACACATTTTCAGATTCAAATAAGGTCAGCTAAAATTTTATTTTTTGCACCAAATAAATGTTATGACTCTCAGGTTTCTCCTCAAGCTACTGAATTGCACATTAGCTGTCATTTTCTATGTCAAGTGGCATGATTACTGCCAGTCAAATTCCCAGATCCCCTGACTCTAGTTATGGTGCATTTGGTAGAGATAGGAGCAAAGAGTTTTAAAATATAGTTTTGCAGGAATATTTCAGCAGGACTTGAAAGGTGAGCAAGACAGAGAGAATGGGCCAAATCATTTGAAGGAACAGAAAAGTTTCCAATGATGTGTAACTGGGGATGGTAAAATTTCCTCAACTCTATCAGCAATGCTCTTGGTCAGTGAGGGATAAGAGATGAAAGGAAGGGTGGCAAAAAAAAATGCCTTGAAAAGTAGGGATGGGAATCTTGAATTAGTCCTGAAGGGAAAATAATAGCCAATGAAAAGGCTTGCCCTGGTCAATACAATAAGCAATAGAAAATCCAGACATATTAAGATTAGAAATGGTTGCTGTAAAAGAAGCAAAGAAAAGCATGAACGAGGCAAGAGTTTGGCAAATGGATGGAGAAAGAAGGTGGGGAAATATCTGGCAGGGGCAGGGCATTGCAACAGAATGAATTTGGTGGAAAGGATCAAAGAAGATGTGCATACAGTTAGAAGGATTTAGAGGAATCGCAAGGGACTACTAGGGAATTTCCTCTGTGGTAATGATGGCCCTTGCTTGAGTTTGGATGATGGGGGTGGTTGGGTTAGAGCAGTATTACCTGGCTGCAGTCAAAGTTAGAGCACATTGCAGTGATACCTGGCTCTGAAACATGGGGGTTGGAGAAGATGCAAAACCTTAACCTTAAGTGGCCCTAACATTTCTGTTGTTTCTGTTTGTTGCTCCTTTTTGCAATCTTCTCTCCCACATAAATTATTCCTTCAATTTCTCACGTTTGGGAGAGGAAGGGAGAGCTGCTGGTTTCCATTCCTGGAGATTATTTTGTGACCAAAAAAAGAGCAAGATAATTTTTAGTCTTCTGCCTCTGAGAAGAGAGGGATTTTCTTGCCATTTGTATTTCCATCTGGCATTCAATAGTTACCAGAACCTGAGGAAAGCTTTTATTGCCTTATTTCATTTTGCAGAGCCCTCCCTTATTCTCCATCTAAAACATATTGATGCCATTTTCCATGAAGTGCACCCTAAATATATTTAACTAGGCATTAAATTTAGATTTAACAGGATAGCAACTGCCTCCTAAGTAAATACTCTGAGATAAGGAAATATTTAGTCAGATTTAGCAGTTGTGTGGCAGATGCTACTCGTATTGCATAATTGTTAATCTCCGCCAAATATGGTTTCTTTACTCCACTGGTATTTAATTAACATATAATAACTCTTATTAACCGCAAATGAGCAGCTCACATGATGCCATGGGAAGAGGCATGCACTACTGCCTCATATAGTTGTTTTTTTCTGATTACATTCAACTTTTCATAGTAGCAAGCTTCATCCCAGCTTTGAGTTTCTTCACAATAGTGTCCTTGTCAAGGTCATCTTGGACTAGAGAGGAGAAAGCTTCATTATGAAATAGCCTATCAATGCACAGCGATCTTCATAGTGTGAGCTGATTCTCCGAAGTGCCCCTGCTAGGACAACAGTGTGCAAATAAAGAGGGTTGGTTTTTTTTTAATGGTTTGTTTTTTAAAATCTGATGGGGGCAGGGGAAGCACTGTATGAATGAAATCAGTAAAGATGCATAGTTCCAGCATTCTCATACAACTGATGTCACCAGGAACAGTTAGTGAGGAATTTGGGGTGTTTGTGTGCATGTACATATCAAATACTGGCCTGCTAATATCCATTGTATGTGCAATGTAAGAGCTGTAAAAAGATGTTGGTGAGGAATTCTCACCACATTTTTCCAGTGTAGCATTTTGTGGAAATTTTTCATCACAAAATCCCAAATCCAAAAATAAGGATGCCCATTCACAAAATCCTCAACAGGAGTATAGTTGACAGATATTTGGAATATTTCCCTATTGATAAAGCTACCTTTGCTTGACGAAAAAGGACTTGTGTAACTCTAAAGTTTGCATACCCCTACACCAAGAAGACACTAGTCCAATGAAATATATTTCTCATAACTGGGCTAGGGAGATCTGCATGCAAGGACAAGCTTAAGCCTGCATAGCCAATGCAGAAGTGCATTTGCATCCACATTTACATGGCAGTGTTCATCTGGATGTGTCTATTAATTTGGATATGAATGCTCTCACCATCCAGGGCTACCAACTGCTATGTGTGACTAAAGCTAAATCAGGGCCACTGTTTTGGATTGCTGACAATTTGGAGCTAACCTGGCAAGAACCCTGAAGACCTAATTTACATGTTACAGTGTGAGGCAACAATCTCCTGTAGTTTTCCATTTGTATTTCTTAACCGGCCACTCTTAAGTCTTCAACAACATTATATGTGAACACTGGCTGAACTAACTGAACAGTATAATGCTGCAAATGTGGGATGCTGAATTTAACATAGATCTGTTCCACTCAAAAAAGTAAAACATAAGACCCAGTGAATGACTTCAACATATGCAAGCAGGAGTGAAATGGCAACAATTCACAAGGAATCCCCAAGCTGGGCTTTTGGGAGCTTTAACTGAAACTGCCACTCTTCCTGTTCATCCTTTCCTCCTGCACATGTTCTTATCCTGGTTGTAGTCAGATTCCAGAATATGGTGTTCTGTTAGCATTATCCCTGGGCATGGCTGTCTCATATATGTGAGGACTGGGAAAGGAGAAGGATGTCAACACTGATTGAGCCATCATCATCACAGGCTAACTGTCCCCCACCTCCTTGCTTAATTAAGCTTCTTCCTTGTGCAGTGATGCCAATGGTGCGTGAGCTGCTCTGTGAATGCTCTTTGGGTCAAATTGGCGAAGCTGCTGCAAGGATCTGGGGCTCAGCTGCTGGTGCTGGCATTTGGGGAGGACAGACTGAGCATTCACACTGCAGGCAACTCAATGCCATCATTGTCTCCACTCCAATTAGACCCCTCACAGACCAGGGGCACCAGAGAGAGAAAGAGAGAGTACAAGAGGAAGGGCTGGTCTGAGGGCGCGGTGGAGGATGTTTTATCTGAGGAAGGAAAATACAAGAGAATGAAAAGAGCAATATCTGAGCCTGAAATGCTAATTGCCCCAAAGAATGTTCCACTTTTCATCAAAGGGGCTAACGATTTAAGGCTTCTCTGTCAAGACTTTTGGTGATACACACACGTATACATAACACACACACACACACACACACACACACAGGTTTTTCCTATTCCTCCTTTCTTCTTTCCTTTTGCTGTCTCCATTCCTCTTTCCCCATCTCTTCATTTGTTTTTCATTAAACTCTGAAGATACTATAATAAATGAAGGTATTCAGATATATGGGTAACATTGTGATCACATTTCAGGAAGATTTTCTCTTATCTTTTAATAGTAGTATAGAGAGCAACCTCAAACTGAGCATGTTAAAGTCAGAGCACTAGAGTGGGGTCTGGAGAAATAAAGTATGGAAAAGAAGCAAGCCCAGCTTTGGATGTAATAAAGGTGAGAATTCAGGGTGAGATGGAAGTATAGTGAGAGTATGATTTCTAAGTGTTGAGTTCAGATGTTACTTTGGGCTGCTTTCAGATGCTTTTGTCCCTTATGAGAATGGTCTGCCCACATGAGCAGTGGACAATATAAACCAGGACAACATGTTCCACTGCTGTTGCCAGTGTTGTAATCTGTAAGCTAGTTTGGGCTTCAGTGGTAGATGCAGTTGCAGAATCAATCTACATATTATACAGAATGAGGGAACCAGCCAAGGTGGTAGCATCCTGGATTACTAGTTCAGACTGCAGGTGAGGGGGGGTGTCAGTTTTTTTTAAAAAATAGTTCTCCTATATATAAAGCTCCCTGCACAGAGTAAACCAAAACAAGGAGGGTGTATGACAGTATGAGAACAGAGAGGTTTAAAAGGGGGAGCATTAAAGATATATGACCCCTACCTACAGTCAGAAGATGTACTGTTACCTCCGTCTACCGCCTTACTCTGAGTAATGTGTAGCTGTGAGCTCTGACTCACATGATACCCAGCACATTAAGAAGAGGATTACCCTTGTGGATTAATGAAGCAGAGCAAAGTAAGGGCCAATTTCATATGACAAATGATCATTCCGGTAGATATGAACACATGGGGGCTTATGCCTTCTAGACCTGCCTGACCCCCATGTGTTTCAAGTTCCTGTGCATGCACAGGTTAAGCCCAAATACTTACAAGCTCCCATATGTGGGGGTGTGGGAAAGATTCATACCCTGTTTTTCCAGATTTGGAGTCACATACAGATTAGGTAGTCCACGTACAGTGCATGTATATAAGTTCTGATGGATGTGTGGAAGCCAGGGACTGGGGCTAGCATATATATCCCTCCACCCCTTTCCCAGAATGAACACCTGAGCTGGGTTTACATGACCAGACCATGGTGCTCATCATGGTGGCCACTTTTTTCCTTCCTCTTTCAAGCTGTGGCAGCTTCTTTCTCTCATGGAAAGCCACTTCTCTTGACTCATTTGCCACAAGTAGGACCTGTCAGTTTGGCACTTCTGTTCCTGCCAATCACAATTCAATTGTGGTAGCCTGCCTGGCCATCAGCTACCCCCTGCATTCAGTGCCTGGCTCACATAATTCACTTGTGGTGAGCATCTGAGCAGCCCTGAGGGGAACAAAAAATATGACCACCTTGATTGTGGCGATTGTGAAATTTGACTCTAACTTGTTCGCTCTTTCTTTCTTTTCCCGCCCCCTATAACAGCCCATATTCATACTTCCCCCTTCATTGCCTCTCTCCTCCCCAAGTCTTCTCATCCTACCCCAGCCTCTTGATCTACCCTCCTTCCTTCTCCCCCACCCACTGCCCCAACTGCCTTCCAAGCCTTGGCTTCTCCCTTCCCCTGCGTTCAGGCCCAAGCCCCCTTGGCGACTCCTCTCTCCGGTTTCCCTCTCCCCCCCCCCCAGGCGCCCCTAACTGCCTGCCGGCAGCCAGAAGTCCCCCTTCCTGGAGGGCCAGAGGCCTCCCCTGAAGCTGTTGTCGTGACAACCTAAGGGAGCATCGAGGCTTTGATCAGGGCGGGCTGCGGCGGAAGGGGGGCAGTTGTGTGCGCGCGTGTGAAGCTTCAAGGAGCGAAGTGGGGAGGGGCGGGGACGAGGCGGGAAAGCCTGAGAAAGGCGGGAGCGCGCGTGGAAACGAGTTACCCAAGAGTCAGCCCGAGAGAAGACCCCCTTCCCTTCCTCCTCCTCCTCCTCCGCCGAGCCGCTCGCCCTCTCTCCTTCTCTCTCTCTCTCTCTCGCCCTCCCTCCTTCGCTCCGCCCGGGAAAGTGGGTTAGGAAGGGAGCCGAGCGCTCAGAGACTGCTCAACCGCTCGCCGGAGCAGGAGCACCCACACGCCGGAGAGGAGGCGGCGGAGGCAGGCAAAGTCCCAGCCCGTCGCCTCAGGGGGGCTCGCTTGCCCTTTCGGAGCGCTTTTGGACAGCTTGATCTGTTTGTTTTCGTCTCTCTGCCTCTCTCTCCTTCCCCCTCGCACCCCCAACCCCCGTGGTCTGGCTGCTTCTCTCTCTCTCCGTCCGTCCTTCTGTCCCTCCCTCCCCCCGCCCCTCGTTCTTTATTTTTTGTGTATCTCAACCCTCTCCCGCCTTCTTCGTTTTGGTCTCCGTCCGGGTTGCTTTTGGGGAGACTTAAAAGAAAGAAAAAGACTTTCTCTATCTCTCCCGCTCCACACACACACACACACACACACCCCTATCGAAACACATCGAAAGAAGGAGCAAAAAAAAAGAAGCAGCCAAAGGGAACCGAAACTAGATTGGGAAAGCCAGAGCAAAAGAAGCCGAGAGAGATCTGCCCAGCCAAAGAGGCAGAGTTGTGCGGTTGGCGATCGCTTGTCGGATATTTCCTCTCGCCTGCTGCCCCCTGTCCTCTCCCTCTCCGGGCGTAAATCTATCCTCCTCCGAGCACCGACACACAGAGAGAGAGACACACAGAAAAGTCCATCCTTTGCAACTCCAACCATGGTGGGAAGGGCTCAGCCCGATCGGAGACAATTCCCGTTGGTCCTACTGAGATTGCTCTGCCTTCTCCCTACAGGGCTGCCGGTCCGCAGCGTGGATTATAACCGAGGCACCGACAACATCACGGTGAGGCAGGGAGACACAGCCATCCTCAGGTAGGGGGCGATCGGCCAAGTTTTGTTCTTCCTTTATCTTCGTGTCTCCCGCTCGATGGTCTTGAACGGCTGGGGGACTCGTGTGTGCCTATATACGTGTGAATGTGGCTATGGCTTGGGACATGGTGTGAAGCGGAGAGACTGATTCATCGCGCGCGCGCATGACAATTACACTCTTCCCCGACCTCCAGGCGGATTAGCAATCTTTAGGGACGTGACCAAAAAGAGGGGGGAAAGGAAAAAGAAAACCCTTACCAACCCAGATATACCAATTGACTATTTGCCTTTCGAATGTTGTATTAACTGCGTGACTACTACTCAAAGATGAGGCAAATAGGATTAAGTTTGTAGCCAGCTACATCTAATAGTCCATGCCTCCTAAACGATGCCACTCATTTAGTTATATTTAAGTAGTTCGGATGGAGCCCTTCTTTGGTAGGAGCATCAGGGTGTCGTTTTGATGTTGTTTTTCCTGATTTGCCCTGGCCATCTCTACAAGTTATTTTCTCCCTCGCTTGGTTTGGATAAGAATGAGTAAAATGGTAAATGTGCAACTTGCCCTTGAGTGAAAATGGGTACAGAGTATTCATACCACCATTTAACTGGAAGGAGAGGGGTCTGAGAGAATACCACCCACCCATCCATACTTTGTATAGCTAAAGGACCAGTCTCTAGAGAAAGGAGCCATGGAAACATTTTTTTCCGACCCACCCATTATGCTCCTCTGAAATTCAAGCACTGGTGAAGTAAATTTCTTTCCACTTGGTCTGGCTCTTGTACAAAACAGTAAAAACAAAAGCAACTTTGCCTCTTTTGATGACAGAACTCATTTCTGACTGGAAAATCTTTGGGTAGTTTGAGTGTTTTAATTTGGAAGATGCATGCTTCTGTGTTGGGTGACTCCTCTGAGTTGTGTCCTTTCTTGGCTGCTTGTTCTGTTGGCTTCCTTGCTTAGCCTTGAAGAAGAGGTGTGTTTAGTATAGACCTGTGGTTTGGGTGGCTGGTGGTGGGATGCTGCACCTGAAAGAGTGTTGATTTGTGCTATCTTCTCAAAGCTGGGATTGCATGAATCCCAGCCAGCTTTAGTTTTTGAATGAAAACTCTCCCCCATTCATTTAAATAAAACAACTTATATCACTGTATTCTGCTCCATTTAAACTAGCATAACTGCCCTGCTAAGGAAACTGCTCTGTGTGTGTGTGTGTGTGTGTGCGCGCGCGCACGCACGCACGCGCATGCATGACTGTGTGTATACTGCATATTATGGCAATAAAACTATTGGACACAATTTAAAATAAGTGTGTACCCTATGCAAAAAGCTGATGGTGCACAACCCTCAAACACCAAGGGACCAATTCTCTGGCAAAGCTAATGACAGCAGCAAAGTTTTCACTCTATTCCTCTGGAATTAGTCTTGGTAGCTACTAGTAGATGACACTACCCCGAACTCTGCTACATGAGTCCAAATGCTCTTTCCACTGCCTATCTGTTTAATGATTGGAGGCACATTCTTGAATTTATACCATATTACAGGGGGGTTCTCTTTTTCCTTATGGATCTCATCACTTCATTTTCTCTCCAGAGATGCTAGATGCAGGAAGACAGAGCATAGCATGTTATCTTTATTGCTCATATTTCAAGCACATGATTATATTAGTGCAGGGAGGCGGGGTGGTGGTTTCAGAACGCAAAGCTAAGGGAAGCATGTGTGTGTTTTTCTCCTCTCAGATCTCATGAGCTGTGAGTGTTCTGATCCTGGAATATCCTTTCAGCAGAATCTGTTCCTCAGCTCTCCAGACTTGTTAACTTGCATGTAAGGTTTATCCACATAGAGTAATAGGATTTACTGAGTAATTCATCTGCCTTGCGTTTGTGATGGAAAGCTTTAGCCGAGCCAGAAACATCTAAAAGTGCTGCTGCTGCTGACTCTGGAGTCCTCTGTCCTCCTGCCCGGTGGAGATTTGTGCCTTTTTAAACCCCTTTCAGCAGGGCTTCCCTTTGCTTACTTATCTCCTTCCATTTTAAAATGCATGGTACAGTAATTCTACTGGCTTGGTCTCCCCGTTTCCGGTGTAGCACAGCAGGTAGTATGCTCAGCTCCACTGTGTACATATGGCAGCAGCGAAGTCATTAAGCTCACTTATCCAGCTAGGGGTCATTGGATTTCTATTTCCCACTTAACCTAGCAGCCCTGGAGTTTATCTAGAGATACTTGGTGCTCAAAACACATTTACTGTGAAGATGTGTGCAGTGTAGCCTGCATGGAAGTGACGTAGAACATGCATGTACAGATTTCATCCTTTTGTGTGAATTGCCAGAATGTATATATGTGGCTATGTTTTATTAAGTATATTGGCATCCAATGGGTGTTGACATCCAGAAGAGAGAGACACTATGTAGTGTATATTGGCATCCAGTAGAGAGAGACATTATGCAGAAAAAGGTAATACTTTCATCCTCTCTTGGACAAGAGTGTGTAAACTTTCAAGCCCAACAATTTAAATAAGATAACCAACAGAAGACATCAGAGTTTCAGCATAATGAACACCAAAAAAATGTCTGCAAGCTTTGTAAATTTGCCACAGGCAAGACTCCAATTCAGACTTTATCTTTGTCAGGAGTTTTATGCATGTTGCCCATAAATGCGTTCACTTAAAGCAATTATTTCAAGGATGTGCTCTATGAGTTCTACAGTCCACAAATGCTGGGAAATTCAGCATTCACAAATCTCTTGCTTATCTGCCCAACTGACTGAGATAACTATAGGGCTGGTTTGGCTGGTTTTTCTCTAGCCCTGTTCAGATATTCATTTGGGAATAAATTAATGTGTGGAAGGGGGAATTGGGGGCCACACCCACTGACCTGCCCCAATCTCCTTGCACTCAAGGGTCCCATGTGCATACAGTCTATGTGTATATATCCCATAGATATGGTATGTACCCTGGAAAATTGTGAATATCGATTATGGGTATACAAATGTAAGTGTGCAAATTGGACCCTTGAGTATGTGGAAGTCCAGAGCAAGATTCATTTCTGAATAGGGCTGATTCAGCATAGTGTTGTTATAGTGGAAAAGGTACTTGTATTTTCCAGAGACATTTCCAGGGAAGTGTGGATTAGCATCCATTAGTACCCTTAGCTAACTTTCTGCTATTAGGCCACACTCCTGAAAAAGACCTGGGTGGTTTGCAATTTGAGGTCCTTTGTGGAGAACAGCCTGTAACTTTTTATTTCATGTTTGAAAGGCAATAGACTGTGCTGCATTTGTTAGGCGCTATTCAAGAGATTCCATATCTTTGGCCTGAGAATCATCCAGCCAGAGATTTTGTGAATGTGGGATGCTAAGGAATTTACATGTGACATAACCCTGGGACCAGACTCCCCTTGAGCTGGAGATGAGGCAGAGGATTCTGGGGAAGAGAACGATAGCCTTGTAGGCTCCTTCCAACTCTATGATCTATGAATATCTATGAACAGGTTGGGGGAGGGAGTTTCCCCCAGCACAAAGCATAGAAGACCACTCCTTCTTCCAAAACACCTATGCCAAGAGAGTCCCAGCAGCCACACCTGCACCTCTTATGTATTCTGAGGAGGTCACCCTGTCAACTTCCTCAGATTCTGAGAACTCCATTTCTGAATTTGCAGCAAAGCCAAAGTCCTCCCAGTGCCACTGGAATCAATGCTGAGAAAGTCAGTTAGGGACCCTTTAAAACATGGGTGAGAGAGTCAGCAATCCTGGCTAGGCTATAGACATTCGGAGCATTCAGACAACTCCCCATGCATTCGGGGAGCTTATCCATTCAAAGGGGGATCCTGATGGGGCCAGAATCCCCCTTGAATAGATGAGCTTTATGTGCATATATTTAACACATGGCAAAATTGTTGGCAGAAGAGGGGCTGTGGCCACCAGGCTCACTGACAGTGGTGGTGGAGCTATCCCTCATGGCCCCACAACCCTCCCTTACACATTATCTGAATGTGGGGGGGCCATCTGAACCCTCCTTATATCAACCTTCAGTGAACAACATCTGAACCTGCTCTGCTTTAGTGCTAGTGTTACATGTCCCCAGAATCCAATCGGAGCTGTCCGATGTCCTGCACTTCATTTGAACTCTTGTTTCTGCTTGATCTCCCACTTATGCTAGAACCCCTGATCCTTCTTCAATTGTAGCCCTGTTGTGGGAAAAGACAACCCAGGGTTGTAACCCAGAGCTAAACCCTGGGTTTCAACTTTGGGTTGTCTCTCCCCCAACAGCCAGAGTTCCTGGTTCATACACAATGCTAAACAAACCAGGGAAACAGCATCTCGGGGTTGTTAGCTGCTCCGTCTTGCAATGGGAGCAATTGAGCAGCATGCACTAGCATGCTCATTCACTCACTAACAACCCAGGTTTTTTTCTAATCCATGACAGGTATGTCATGATGTACGAACTGGGTCACTCTGTTGAAGAATATGCCTGTGTATGCGCTGCCTCTACATACAGAAACACACTATTTTAATTAAATACATTTTAAGTAATTCAGCTTTTTTGGCATTTTGTGTAAGATAGTGCCCAAGACTGCAATGCCCTTCTAATTCAGATTGCACATTATTAAGAACTGTGAGATTAGTTCTGGAATTAATTATCAAATGCATTTGTATGGGCAAAATAATTTTGAACATAAAGAACAAAATCTCCTTTTTCTCTCACTTAGATCAGCACTAACCATTGGGGCTATGGCCTGTGTCATGACTGGGGACAGAAATGAATGAGAAATGTGTTCTTCTAGCAATAAATACTAGCCACACTCTTGAGATTAATAATTTTTAATATGTGAGAAAGCTCTGGATCCTTTACG
Organism: Shinisaurus crocodilurus; assembly: GCA_021292165.1. Lineage (NCBI taxonomy): Eukaryota > Metazoa > Chordata > Lepidosauria > Squamata > Shinisauridae > Shinisaurus > Shinisaurus crocodilurus. Next base: position 254,734,843 of record CM037878.1, on the reverse strand, counting down.
TATTTCTAGCAGATGCAGTTATATAACTATTTAGCCCATTTTGCAGTGGGGTAGTGGAAGCAGTTGTCCTGGACCTCACACATGGAGTGAGCTGTATCAGCAGTGTCAAACAAATACCTTTCGAAGGAAAATCCTTTTCCTTCCAAAGCGGAAACACTGATCAGTGACAATGTGTTTGTTCCATGCTTTATTGGTCCATTGACTTCAGTGGAATGACCTACCGTATTTTTCGCTCCATAAGACGCACCGGACCATAAGACGCACTTACTGTATGGTACAAAAAATTAAAAAAAAAAAATCAGCTGAGAGGCGGGGGCTTCCCCCGCCCCACCCAGGAGTCCTCCGCTCTTCCGGACCAGCAGAGGAAAGTAAAAAAATAAAAAAATAAAAAAAATTTTATTTTATTTTTACTACCGGTATATTCACTCCATAGGACGCACAGACATTTCCACCTAGTTTTTTGGGGGGGTAAAGTGCGTCTTATGGAGCGAAAAATACAGTACTCTTATTGTCCTGTTGTTTTACATATACACATTTAAGGTCTTTGTCCTCCTCTCCCCCACAACCTCAGCTGGACCAATGGCTAGGCTGATAGCCTGGCTGGAATTGCAGGATGAGAGGGCTATCACCCCAGCCAAAAGCAGCAAAGAATGCTGCTGGCTTAGTAACAGGGCCAGTTCAGATGTAACAAGAAACTACAGCTCCCCACTACATGCAAGAGCCTTGGGCTTGCATGCTCCCCACCTTCCCTTCCCTCCTTAGGTGCAACAATGAGGAGGAGATTGGAAACTTCTGCTTCTAAACTAACCACTGTTCCCCATTATGTCTGAATGTGGGAAACTGTGCTTTCAGAACAAGCCAGGATTCAAAACTGCCATTTGATCCTGGCTTGTTAATAATCCACAGTTTAAAAAATAGTCCCCTAAATTCAGATGTAACTGGGAACTGTGGATAGTTAAAGCTGAAACAAAAACTTCCAATCTCCTTGTGGATATACAAAGGTGGTGGGGGAGAGCGTATTTTTTATTTATTATATTTATACCCCGCCTTTTTTCCTGCAAGGAACCCAAGGCGGCTTACATAATCATCCTCCTCCTCTCCATTTTATCCTCACAACAACCCTGTGAGGTTTAGGTTAGGCTGAGAGTCAGTGACTGGCCCAAAGTCACCCAGTGAGTTTCATGGCCGAGCGGGGACTAGAACCCGGATCTCCCAAGTCGCAGTCCAACACTCATGCATGTAATGGGAAACCCATTATGTCCAAATCAGTCCACAGATGTTAACTTTGTGTTTGATGTTTATATTATAGTGCAGTGTCCTATAAGTGAATCCAATAATATTTTTTCTTTCAACATTCTTTCCATTTTTGAGACATAAAATCTTAACGTACTGATATATTACATTTTGATGTCAAATATAGATTATATACATATCTAGGGTTTTTTTCCTAATTGAGAGGGAAAAAAACTGGCACAGAGTGTGGTATCTGAAATTCAGCTTACAGGCTTCTCAGAGGATGCTTTCAGACATGGCTCTTATCGTGCAATCACCCTGCCTAATTCATGCAATTTTAACGGGGATGGGAGTCCAGATGACACCATCTCCCACTTGTAACCCTCCCATATTTTCCTACTGTTTCTTCCTTTATGTTTCTTTATAGAAAAAAGGAGGAAAACAGAATAGCTGCACAATGTGTTTTGATTAGTACTGTAGCTCTAGGAGCTTTATGTGCCAGAGTCTTAAAAAGGGCCTGAATGTGTGTATTTAAAGCATGGGTTCATGGCCTCTGTGCGCTATAACATATGGATATAAGGACAGGTGGTAACACATATCTGATTATGCCCATCCACCTACATTTTTTACCAATAGATTAATATTATTCAATGCAAAAGTTGCATTAATTTAATCTCATTAATTTTCAGTAAGTGAACTGGAGTTTACGTTCCATTTGTGAATTTCATGAATATGCAATCTGTATTATGTGACCTTATGCAAATAGAGCTGAAATTAATGACTTCATATTCACAAATAAAATTCAAGTTTTGTTCCTTCTGATAAACAGTGAAATTTGAGCCCAAGCCAGGTGGTTTATCAGAGACGATTAACTTTAGATTTCCCACTCAAAGTTTAATTCCAGAGTTTGTGATAGATAAAATTATGGTTTTGTGAATTGAGTGCTGTGCCAAACATTTCTTCTACATTCCCCCCCCCCCATTTTCATTCAATTTGATAGAAAAGAAATGGGTGTTTGTTTGTTTTTTTAAAAATGTTCAAAGGACAAGAACATTTTGTAGAAATTCCCATGGTTTGGGTTTGGGGTCCTTGTGCTTGCATCACTTATGAGGTGATGCATCACTTATGAGGTGATGCATCCCAGCAAAACATGGAGTGTTTGCTGTTTTTCATTGTACAATCATCTCTCCAGCAGCCTGAAGCCTCCCTGGCTTCCTGCAATTCAGTTAACCCCCAAGGGAAGATATCATGAGGTACCTTCTCCCCCATGGTTTCCCCCCCCCCTTTCAGATCAGGAAGTGTGGGCAGCCACAGCTCTGCTAATGCCCCAACTCCAAGAAAGTTGGAGAATTTCTCCTTCCCCTAGAGAAATTTGGTGAAATGGACCCCCAATTTCTCTGCCCACAAATAGGGTTTGTGGCCTATTTCCACCTTTCTGTTAATAACATAATACAAGTGATCTGTAAAGTCACCCTAAGGGAATATAGATGATGTTGCCTTGAAGAAGACTTTCTTCCCAGCTATTTTTGTTCAGGAGGATAGGAATAGTTATATTCTATACCAGAAATGTCTACCCTATCTCTTTCAAGCATCTCAGAAGAATGGGCAGTAAGTTACTGCTGGATTGTCCAGTTGCAATTTTATACTAAAGGACTGCTGAGCATAAATGAAACCTAGCGAGCCATCCTATGCTTCCTAGGAGGTCAGCTAGCTGCGGGCCATAGGGGGAGGAGAATCTCCCTCTCTGCAGGCAGAGAGGGTGGTCTGTGGTCAGAGGTCTCCCTGGTGCAATGGCAGAAAGCTCCACCATCTTCACAGTTCTGATGGTGGTGGGGCCAGGAACAGAATGTTTTGGGGACACCTTGGGGGCATATTGTGGAGGCCATGGACCCACAGGAACCTATGCCCCATCATTTCCCTGACATACCCAAAACGAGTGCCAGGAACTACACCAGTCCTGCTGCTGGCATAGTTAATTTTCCTTCCATTGGTATCAATGGGAGAGAAACAAAGAGGAGGGGAACCCTCTGTGTGGAGGGGTGAAAGGTAGAGCTGTCCCCCACCCCCTTCTTTCCCAGTCAGCATGCTGGCAGGGCTCAGGAATTGGCAGATTCTGCGCATACACTCCCCCCGCCCCCATGGGACTGTTCTGTCCAAATGGGAGAAACACATTGAGCAGTAGTTCCAGCTGTAAGTTGACATTAGAGATACACTCTAGGCAAATGTGTATTTGCTAGTATAGTTTAAACAAAATAGTCAGTTGTAACAAAGATGAACTACTAACTGAACTGATAAAAGTGAGGCTAACTGAACCAATGGTGATATTTGAAGTCAAAGCTGAACTTGATGTTGATATTCTCAGGAGTACACATTCAAAGGTGGATAGTATCAAAGGCAACATATACACACAAGTATAAAATGTCTATTCTTTCAAACCCTAATCACAGTCATGCTGGGAGAAATGTAGGTCCTATGTCCCACTAGGTACTTTCTTCTACACGAGGGCACAAATGAAGGGAGCGGTAACTGTATTCTCCCTAATATACATATTTTCATTGTACTGGGATGCATAGAAATGTAGTAATTTGATAAAAGCAACATTTGATATTGAATTTTAAGTCCCTGAGATGAGTAAAATAAAAAAATAAAAAAACTCAAGCAATTGTATGTAATAGTGCCAGTCACGTGCCAGTCTTTAATTTGGATTTGTAAAACATATATTTAGCCTAGAGAGACAGAATCAAACCAATATGTTATATAGAAAATATTATTGATGTGCACAGGACCAATCGAGTGCCTTTGCTTTACACAGTAAAACATGCCCTGGTACCATGAAGTGTTGTGATTAGCTCGACTTTGTTCCAAAAGAAAGCTTTCTGTGCAGTGTCTGGTGGATCCTGCTGCATGCAATATAAAACCCTTTCCAGCTGTATCTTTGCCCATGACACTAGCTCTGTGACTTTCCTATTCTTATCTTATTGCATCTTTTTAACATCTTTTAATCCACCCAGAGAACACTTGTTATTGGGTGGACTGAAAATATAATAATTTTTTAAAAAATTAACATAAGGTGTGTTTAGTCCAGCATTCTGTTTCCCACAGTGGCCAGCCGGATACTGCCAGGAAGCCCACACATAGGGCATGAAGGCAATAGCCTCCCCATGCCCACTGTTGCTACTCAGCATTTGGTGACCAAATGCTCTGAGCTTGGACATTCCATATAGTCATCATGACTTTTGATTGATCTATCCATCCAGATCCAGTATACGTTCATGCTAGGATGAATGCAGGACCTCTGTGCCACCAGGTACTTTTCTGTAGGTAAGTACAAATAAAGGAGGAAGATGTGGTTTTACCTCTGCAGGGAAATGGTTAAAAGCAAATTCTCATATTCTGGTAATCTTTTATTTATTATATTTATATCCGCCTTTTTTCCTGCAAAGAACTCAAGGCAGCTTACATAATCCTCCTCCTCCTCTCCATTCTATCCTCACAACAACCCTGTGAGGTATGTCAGCTTGAGAGTCAGTGACTGACCCAAAGACACCCAGTGAGCTTCATGGCTGAGTAGGGACTAGCACCTGTATCTCCCGAGTTCCAGTCCAACACTCTCACCACTACACCACACTGGCTCTCCCTTTTGACATTGTGATTAGGCTCAACTTCTTGTTTTTTTTAACCTCTTGTAGGCCTTGGCTGAAATCTGGTCCACTAGAGCAGTGTTCTGCACTGGCTGGGGCATGTTGGGAGTTGTAGGCCAAAAACATCTGGGGACCCAAGGTTGGAGAACACTGCACTAGAGTATCCTGCCTCTAAAAGTGTCTAAAAGTTTTCCTTTTCCTTTGTCTTTACTCATGTCTAATACATCAGTTACTGAAGAAATTGTGCTAAATCCCCATTCCTCTTACAATTAGCACTAGTGCAGCACTTGGAAAAGCATTTATCTAGTAGCAGATAGTGAGTTCAAATTAACTATCTTCGATTACACCATGCAAAGCTGTTGAGTTATTAGAGAAGAGAGCATTTTGTTTGTAGTAAGGGTACAGCACATATACAATTCTTCTAGGAAACAACCAGTCATTCCTACCTTGAGATAATTGCTAAATATGTTTGAGTTGAAGGTTTAGGGAGAATGACTTGGGCTTTTTATACTGTTTTAATGTATTTTATTCTGTTTTATCTTCGGTTTGCCGGCCAGATGGGCGATAAATAAATGCAAATAATAAATAAATAAATAAATTCATGGAAGGTGACCATTGAGCCCATATTTGAGCAACCCTCCTTCACTTACCACTGGACTACATAGACACAGTTACAAAATAAAACATTTAAGGAATGCTAGATGTCTTAGTATGAAAGAAGAATTGGTGTGGGGTAGTGGTTAGAGTGGACTTGCATGAAGGATACTGGGGTTTGAATCCCCACTTAGTCATGGCACTCATTGGATAATTATGGGCCTTTCTGTTTCTCTTCTTTACAGGGTTATTGCAAGGATAAGATGGAAATAACCCCCCATGTACACATGCTGCCCTCAGCCTCTTGGAGGAATGGCAGAATACACAAGTGATAAATACATAAATGGAACAGGGTGATGAGGTCCTTCCCATGCCAGCTGCATAGCAGCATGGCAGGCTGTAGGCTGCTTCTGCCAGGATAAAAACTGAAGCCTATGTGAGAAAGGCCCTGGAAAGCTTCCTGTCCCATAAAAAAGAGCAGAGGCAGGAAACAGGCTATCCAATAAGCAAAATGGAGTGGGAGAAGGGGTGTAGATTGAACTGACCTCCCTCTCCCTTCCCATCATTTGCTGTTCAGCAACAGTGCCCAGTGGAAGTGGGGAAGACCTTGCCATCAGCCTGCTGTCACTATTGGCCAGGAGGAGGTGGGGCAGCAGATAGAAAAAGGGTTTGTCTAGCCTACTCCTTCTTCTTCTCTCACTACTACTTCCTTAAGTTTGTAGACCCCTTATGTCCTGCTTTCCAGTGTGAGTAGAGCAAGGTTTTGGAGAGATGGCAGTGTTTACTGCCTCCCAGAAGATAGTTCACATCTAGGAGGAACAGTTCCTACTGTAAGGTGTTGGGTGGTTGCTTTTTGTTTTAATTATATGATTATTTTTTAATCTTCAGGGTGGGGGTTCAAGATAAAGAACAAATTTGGCTGAATATAAGAATGAATGGCCAACTTCTAACGTTAACAAAGATTTAAAAAATTGAGGAAGAATGTGATTGAGAAGTTTCAGCCCAAGGCATTCATTTTATGAAAGTTGTAAGTGTGCCTTCAAAGGAGGGCTGGGATTAAATTTCCTGTATTAACACAAATGCAGTGCCTTTTGGCCTTCAGATATTTTATTGATATTTTTGGAGCTGTGCATGTGGATAACGCTTCTTCAAGCAGAACAGTAACATGGCATTAAAACAAAGTTTGTGTCCTGCACAATCCAGATAAAGGAAATGTGAGAGCTGCATAGATTATCGCTTTTATTAGCATACAGTTTATAACAGGAAATGTGGTGGAGAGCATTTCATTAAAGATTGGCTATATACATGTTCAGGCTATAAAGCGGCTTAAATTTATTGATATGACTAAAAAAAAAAAGGGCATTGTTATTTGAACAGAATAGTGGAGCCCCTAAACCAAGATTATTACCCTACTGTTTTATCTACTGTTAAAATGCAACTACAGCATAGACCCTACCTCAGTATGGATGCTTTCATAATAAATGCTTGGGACCTACTGTGTTCAACTGACCCACTCACAGTTATAATTGCATAATACAATCCATTGGATGAAGGGTTTATGTGCAAATGAACTTCATGCTGTCTAGCTGGACTAGGATTTGCACAGGTGAGCTGGGACAATATTTATTTATTTTTAAAATATATTTATTCACTGCCCACCAGCCAAAAGGCTCCCTGGGTGGTTTACAAAACAAAGCAACAAATAAAAGTGATCATTCTAAAACAAAAGCATCAGCAATAACAACATAAAAATACAGATATATTAAAATATAACAAGATAAAACCAAGCAGCCAAAATACATTCAATCCAGAGGTACAGTGGCGATAATAAAATGGATTAAATCAGCCATTAAAATGTTGGGCAAATAAAAAGGTCTTCACCTGGTGCCTGAAAGAATAGAGGGTAGGCGCCAGGCTCTTTGGGAAGCTGATGCCATAGATGGGTTGCCACAGCTGAGAAGGCCCTTCCCCTAGTAGCCACCCTCCTAGCTTCTTTTGGAGGGGGCTTTCTGAGAAGGGCCTCCGAAGATCTCAGGGTTCGGGCTGGCACGTATGGGACGAGGCATTCCTTCAGATAACCTTGGCCCCACACCGTTTAGGGCTTTAAATGTTAATGTAAGCACTTAGAATCAGGCCCGGACTTCAATCGGTAGCCAATGTAAATCATAGAGGACTGGCATAATATGTTCTTGTCGGCCAGTCCCTGTTAACAGCCTCGCTGCTCTGTTTTGAACCAATTGAAGTCTCCAGACCGTTTTCAAAGGCAGCCCCATGTAGAGCGTGTTACAGTAGTCCAAACGAGAGGTCATTATTTCCGGACTACTACAGTCATTATTGCTCTCTACTACTGACTTAGGGATGTGTGAGGAATCTGATAGGGGGGTGAAAATCTGATGGATTTTCCAACTCGGCCCCATGGATACTGTTCTGTCAACCCTGTGCTGGCACCAACTTGATCTGATATGAATTGGGCCAGCATGTGGACTTCCGTTTTTAAAATGGGCCATGATCTGTGCAATATTTTTTTTTAAGCTGGGGAAATTTGCACAAAATTCAGGTCTCTGCTCTGCAGTTTGCACAAATTTATGCAAATTTGCACAAATTGTGAAGCGGAAGCCCGGGTTTTGCACAAATCTGAAATTAACTGCCAGAAAATTCAAAGTGGCCAAGGTGGAGTGTGTGCATATACTGTGAGAGGAGGATGTTTCCATACTTCTCATGTTAAACGTTACAACAAGAACAACTCAAATCTAACAAGTTGGCCCTGATTTGTGCAAATTGCTCTAGAAATCCACAGTTCTTGGCTCCAAATTTGCACAAGTATTTTGAGCAATTTTGCAGAAGCCGAACCCCCCCCCCCCAACTCGACCTGCTTTTGGCCATCTGTTGAGCTCAAATGGAAGAAGTTTTCCAATGTTGCATATCCCTATATTGACCTGTACAAAATTCAATCTAAACTCAGTCATTTCACAAATTATATAAAGGCAAAGCCAGGTTTGCTACCAAACACATGTTCACTTGGGAACTGCAGCAAAACAGAGTTCCCTGATGAGTGATACATGTGTTGCATTCACCTTTTATATTTTTATCTTAGTTCAAAATGGGAATATGTGAAGCGGCCATCATCATGCAGGAAAAACGTGTAGAAAAACATTGCATAGGCATGTAGAAACAATATCCCCCCCCCCATTATTGTGTCTTGCATGCAGTTACTGTGTAATGCTTCTGAAAAGAGTTTCAACATGGAAATTCGACAGAATATGGGCATTTGATAGAGGAATGTGGTAGAAGTGGAGTCTGCAAGGTCAGGATAAATCTGCATGTGTTGTAAGAAGGGAAGAATGGATCAGGGGAGATTCCTGTCTACATTAAGCTAATCATAAGCCTCTTGTATTTCTACCCATTTTTCTCTGGCTATTCCTTTAGGGACCTACTTTTCTCTGCCTGGGTTTCAGGCAGAAAAGAACAGAGGGATGAGAGACAAACTAAGGTGCCTCAAGTCTCCTTCAAGAAAAGACTACTCAAATTCAGCAAATCAGTGGGCAGGAGAGAGAGAAAACCTCTGTATGTTCTGAAACAGGGAATACTCTTTACCTTTACAAAAAACAACTGTGAATCGGCAGAACTAACAGCATGCATGAACATCTGAAGAAACCATAATATGCTTTAAATTTTCCCATCTGACATCTCAAAAAACTGCATGTGTGAAACCATCCTCAGGATGTAGCTTTTGAGAGTGCAGTGGGAAATAACCATGCACATTTCCAACTCAAAGAATGAAAAAAGGAAGCCCTTGTATGCCCTGGTATGCATATTGCAAGGAATAAAAAAAATAAAAAAAACACAGATAATGCTGTAAAGCACATGATTTTTTGCTGATACCTTATGTACTCTTAATACAGTACCAAACCTTTAAATATATACACCTAGGGAGCCAGGATGTTGCAAGATATATGGCCCTGCCAGGAGAGAAACTTGCTGGAATTTGGAATATATGCACGTAATAATATACACATCAACACAAACTCTATACTTTCAGGGACCTGTGAAGGTGGGTTAACAAATCACAGCTGACATTTGCATGGGAAAAGAACAAAAGAAAGTTTTACTGATTGATATACGTGCAGTATTATAATACCAAATCTATAACTTATGTTAAAGGAAGTGGAGGAGGAGAAACTGTGTCAGATTGTGTTGGTTCAACCTGCTCCCCTGAGTCTGCACACACACTTCAATTTGCTGCAAAGTACCATATGTTTCCCTACTTAGCTGGCATTAAAATTGATATAGCCCTGCAAGGTACCTGAAGAGCATCTGAAATTGCATCTCCTATATGTTACAGATGGGTCCTGAGGACAATAGCCTCAAATTAGTTTACCTTAAATTTGCATCTGTGTTGTATCTCCTCAAGGAGCGATCTGGTTCCAATACAATGTATTAACCACATATGCAGACATCAATCAATTTAAATAAAACTATTAGGCTGCTCAGCAGTAGGTCAAGCACTGGAAAGTCCAGAAAAAGTTGGCAGCCATGGACGTGGTTCCTATAAGAAATCTTTGTCAGAGCCAAGGCAGGAAAAGTGATAACAAAGCAATTTTGCCTAATAACCCTGCAGGTCATGTGCACAAGGTCAGATCTAGCAAAACAAAATCTAATCAAAACTGCAAATATTCTGTAACCCTAGGGTGGACAAATGCCTAATGTAATTATACATGCATATGCCAGCTCCAAAATGATTCCCGAAAGTGTGACTAAATCAATATCCAGATGTAAGACTGGGAAGTTTTCAATGTGGCAAAAATATCTTGGAAGAGCTGCAAGCTTGGCACCCTCTTTGCTGAGCACCCATCCCAATATCACCCTCCTTTACATTTGAGATTACTGGTAAGGAGTTGTCACAATCCCATTGTTTGTAGCCCAGAAAGGCTATTGTGGCCACCCAGTAAGTCTTCTGCAGGCTCTTTGTGTTTTTGTCATGCCAAATATGACACCCTTTGGAAACTTTTATTCAAACAGTATAAAAGGCCCAAGCTCTGAGCTCTCCGTGTGCCTTGCTAACCCACTAGCTTGGTTTCATTCATAGCTGTTGGACCAGTACCTTTCTGAGACAATGCTACTGAAACCATTTTGTGTCTCTTAGCCTACCCACCATTGGCAGGATTCCACCCACTTATTTGGAGCATGACAAACTCGAGTCCTGTAGACAATCCCAGATATACCTGGTCAGTGGTCACCTTTGCTGGCATTGGACAAGCCCAGAAAGAGAGCATGGGGTTTCAACACACCCAAAACCTCAGTTGCAGGAACAGGTTATTTAAACCCAAGGAGAGGTATCTTGACAATTATCTCTTATTTTCAGGAGGCCCTTATACAAATTGTATCCTCTTACTCCACACCTCTTTATCTATGGTGTGTGTGTGTGTGTGTGTGTGCAAATTTGATCTAACTTTGGACAGTATTTGGCTGGAGCCTTGCCACTTAGTGTAGCATTCCCTGATCAACTACTGGGAAGGCTTGTGCCTGGGACCCCTTTTTCTTACCTCTCAGGTTTCTTCTTTATGCCACATCACTTAGCAAAGTCTTCTCAAAGATTTGACCAAGCTGACTGTGATAACTGAATGGGGTCATTGCAGACCCAAGCCGTCTGTGATTTTGGTGAGAGCAAGTCAACTTCCCCATAAGAAAACTGGAAGAAGCATGGGGTGCACAAAGCACTGTAAATAAGAGTAAAAGTGTCTTCGGGTCTAGATAACCTCCTTCTCCCAGCCCTTTTTGTTCCTGTGACTGTGTATCAGGATTAGCCTGATCACACTACCTTTGCTAGGACAAACTTCTCTGACCCTTTCTTTCATCCCCCCCTTTTACAAGTTCACTCCAAACCTTTATTTCTCTCTTCCTAGTGTTAGGGACTCCAACTTACTTAATCCCCACCTTGTTATCACCTCTGCACACAGAAACCCAGCCCAGATCTGTTTGGACCATCCATGCATCCATACACAGCCTCATTGAAGCACTAGAACCTCCAGATTCAACCAATTCAAGAACTAAGATTTCCCCACAATCTAATTATCTCTGCATCTGCTGAGGGGTTCTGCATGTTTTATTTGCTTGTTTTGATTCATGAATGCTATACCAAGTTAATTTCCCCAATGAGTTTATATTCTAGATTCTTTATTGTGCTTAATAAATTGCCATTATTGAAGAAGCCAGCATGTATGTGCCATTGGGTTCCCTCCTGCCAGACACCCTATTGCCAAAGTTAAAAGGCCTCTTAACGATTGCATATCTTGAGAATGTGCATAACTTTGCACATGTGTCTAGAGGAGCACATTCAGTAACAAAACCTAACATGTTTAAAGCTCAACCTATATTTGAATGACGGAGGCTGGAGCAGGCCGAAGGAACATCAGGGCCTGCTCCAGTTGGACTGCCCCCCCCACAGGGCTAACTGACATCTACAGCCCTGTGGGGAAGAAGAAGGAGGCTGGAGCTTCTTGAGACACAGAGAATTACATAAGTAATATTCCCCCTTCTTCCCTCCCCATTCCTTTTTCCTTGTGTGTCGTGTCTTTTTAGATTGTAAGCCTGCGGGCAGGGACTGTATTGTTAATTGTTGTAAACCGCCCAGAGAGCTTCGGCTATTGGGCGGTATAAAAATTAAATAAATAAATAAATAAATAAATATATTTGAAAATCAGTTGAAATAATCACTGGGAAGATGTGTATCTGGGAAGCGATGTGTGTTCAGCTTTTTCAATAAATACAGTATGCCCATACATTTGCCATTTCTGATCCAGACTCAGAAAGCACTGCTGTGCATTTACTAGCTAAGGAGGTGGGAAAAGTTGAGCAGGTTATCTCTTCCCCAAACCCAAAGCTGCACTGATAGGAGAATATGCATTTGATAAACCTCTCAGCAGCTCTTTGGGGTAAAAAAATATATATGACTATCATCAAGTATTGGTAGCTGTACACTCTTGGGCATCAGTGTAACATGAAAATCAGGGGAAAGTAATGGCTTTCGGACTACCTGGCTAGCTTGAACTGTGACAGATGACTGAATAAGGCCTGGGTGAATTTTATTATTTCCCACATTTCCTATTTCCTGATGTATATTTCCACACCAATCATTGCGTGTAAGTACAGGGCAGGGGAGACAACTCCTTGGAACCCTGTGTCCATTCACTCTCTTTGCTAACCTAGCAAAACAAAACCCATGTTGAAATCCACTGGCAGGAAGCATCCATGGCTTTGAATAGTAAGTACAAATCTCCCTCTCCCTCTCCGTTATTAAGCTGACAGGCACTTAGCCAATTACCCAGTCATAGTCTCAGCTGTATTTATGGAGAAAGAAGCAGCAGCGCAAACAGCGCCTGTCTTTGGGGCTTCAGCTGAGTCCCTAGTGTGCTATAACATTTTTTCCCTTCATGTGTCTAGCTTGAAGAAAGAAATGAATGAAAACTGTGGAAAGGGGTGGGTAAAGAGAATCAAACAGCACAGAGGACAATATCTTGTGGAAGACAGAAGCGATAACTTATTTTGGAGCAACTTCACCTTCTGCACTGACAGAACTTAAATGGTCCTGTTATATAAAAATGGGATGTATCTCTAAATATCAAGTGTTGGTTTGTGTGCTAGAGAGCTAGTTACAAATCCTGTTCAGCATAGAGTTGGGTGGCATTGGGCAAGTGATTCTCTCCTAGCCTCACCTGCTTCATGCAGGTTGCTGGGAGGAAATATGCAATAAGAATAATAAAACACTTCATGCACTGAAAGTGCTATAAACTGCTATGTTAATGCCATGTAAACCCAGATACCTATTTAGCATGGCTACTACAGAGAGTTGTGGAAGTAAAGATATTATAATGCAAATAGATTACGCTACTTACCAATATGCTATGTATCCATAACTATTTTATTTATTTATTTATTATATCTATACTCCGCCTTTTTTCCTGCAAGGAACCCGAGGCGGCCTACATAATCCTCCTCCTCTCTATTTTATCCTCACAACAACCCTGTGAGGTAGGTTAGGCTGAGAGTCAGTGACTGGCCCAAAGTCACCCAGTGAGTTTCATGGCTGAGTGGGGACTAGAACCCGGATATTCCAAGTCCCAGTCCAACACTCTCACCACTACGCCACACTGGCTACTATGTATTGTATCTGTCCTATGTAATATATATATATATATATATATATATATATATGCTTTATAATATAACTGTATTATATTCTGGGTTTAATAAAATTATCACATTTTTCTGATTTTAAGCTCTGGAATTTGCTGTATGTGACCACATATTACATGAAAGTCAGCATGGTTCAATGGGTACAGTGTTGCAGGCCTGGATTCAAATCCATACTTTGCCACACCTAAGACAAATGTGTCTGTTACAGCAAGATGGGAAACAACAGTTGGCTATTGTATTCAGCACTTTTGTGAGGTTAGTTAAGATAAGGATTAAACAGCATTTTGCATACTAATGCTGATATCCTACATATGTTTGCTTGGATGTTAGTTCCATTGCAATTGACTTACCGGTACTTCCATATTGGGCCATAAGGCTTTTTTTGCATATCTCTGTAACTGTTGCAAAAATCCTCTAAGGTAGGGTAGTATTGTTACAGAGGAGTGGCCGTGGGTGATAATGGCTTGCCTAAAGTGAATTCATGACTGAGATAGACTTTATGTTATAGTTCTTTGTACCTAGTCATTATTTCCTTCTGTATATAAAAAAAGAAATGGGGCCCACAGTGTAATGAAATACTTAGGTGGTGGTGGTGGTTTGTTGCAGCCAAACAATTCACTCTTTATTACTAGGATCCATACACTCATGTACTATAATTGTATAATAGTTTTAAGGCTTAACAGCCAGCTCTCCCCATACCTCTCACACAAGCAATCTACTCAAGTAAGTTATGTAATGTCGGAGCAGCAAACTCATGCAAATTCGCCAGTCCTCTAGGAACTAGAAAATCACAACTTGCAATTTTCCTGTCCACAGAAGGGAAGGGGCAATCTTGTGTGTATCCGAAGCTCTCTGGGCGGTGTACAACAATAGTTAAAAACAAACAATAAAATACAGTTAATATATATATATAATAAAACATTATGAATTTTTTAAAAACCAATTTTAAATGTATCTCTAAAACAAGTTAATAAAATACGACCGCAAAAACAGTTTACCACCCCATCAAATACCATTTAATTATTAAAAGCCTCAACGTAGAGGGCAGTCTTAACCTGGTGCCGAAAAGATAATAGAGTTGGCGCCAGGCGGGCCTCAGGGGGGAGTTTGTTCCACAGTTCGGGGGCTACCACAGAAAAGGCCCTGGATGGGGGTTGCACTCCCTTTGAAAGATCGGGTTCATAGTCTGGGGGTACTCCTAGATCCATAACTGTCACTGGAGTTCCAAGTGACGGCGGTGGCTCAGAGTGCCTTTTACCATCTTCAGTTGGTTTCCCAGCTACGGCCTCCCCTGGACAGGAGTAACTTGGCCACAATGATACAGGCGCTAGTAACCTCAACACTGGATTACTGCAATGCACTCTATGTGGGGCTGCCCTTAAGGCTGCTCCAGAAGCTAGAGCTAGTGCAGGATACAGCAGCTCAGCTGTTGCCGGGAGCTACCCTTTTCAGCATGCAACTTATTTGCTGAAGAAACTGTACTGGCTGCCTATTTGCTACCAGCCAGGTTTAAGGTTCTGGTACTAGAGTACAAAGCCCTAATCTACTTGGGACCATGATAATTGAGAGAGCGCCTTCTCCCTTACCAACCTGCCCAGTCACTGAGGTCATCAGAAGACATTCTCCTTGTGGTTCCACATGGACCTATGGCCCGACTGGAGTCCATCAGCAGAAGAGCCTTCACTTCTATGGAACTCCCTGCCTCTGGAGGTCATGCAGGCTCCAACACTGTGTTGTTTTCAACACCTACTGAAAATATCTGTTTCGGGAAGCCATCCTTGTTGACCAGCCACAGTTTTAATGTTATTCTGTTTTTAATGCATTGTTTTTTATTCTTTTATCTGTTTTATCTTTTTATCATTTACCACTCTGGAATCTGTCTAGATATGGAATGGTATACATTTGCTGTAAATAAATAAATAAAAGGATGACTATTGTAATAGTATAGTAAAAAAAAAAAGTATTATATTAAAAAAAACCCACCAGTTCCCAGGGTTTAATCAAATAAAGAAATGGAACCTCCATTGGGCCTATATAGATAGGGTTGGCTCAGTTCTCAAAGGCTCCTATTGAATTCTATGGGATGAAGTAAATGGGGTGCAATCGGGGACATTTGAGAGTGTACAAGTTCCGATCCTTACCCTAAACACTGGAATGACAAGGAACAGCAAGCAAATGTAGCCCCCAAATGTTCTCTTTATAAGTGAAAAGACTGCAATTCACTCATGATGTACTGCAAACATATGCACTCAGGGATCCCTGTAATATCAGGTCCTCCCTCCACACACACCCCACTTGTCATAATGATGGACATTTTGCTAGCATATAATAACAGAGTTTACCATAGCTAGCAAGTGACATACTTCGAATATATAACTGTGTAGTATAGATTACCGCTATTCAGTGTTATTTGCCATATTATTTGCTTGGAGCCTGTTATTACAGTGGGACAAATTCCCTAAAAAACATGTTCCATGAATATTTGCTCCAATATAAAAATGAATTCACTTTGGCTGCAGCTGTGTCTCTTTTGTATGCTTCTGTTTGTTGGCTTTTTTTTTTTTGCTTTTTTTTTGCATCAGAATAATTGAACAAACGAGTTTTTAACTTGACTAATGTTCATGGAAATCACATTTTAAAACTATCAATAGATGAGTAAACAATCCGACTGTGTCTTCTGCAGCTGGCACCATGCATACATATGCACGTACACAAATGCATGCGCACAAACGTAAATACTTTCTGTCAATGACTGGCACTGGCACAAGATAGTCTGGGTTACATTTTTATTGCATTATGTATTCCTCTTGGTATGGCAGTGGGTGATTGTTTCCTTACCATAGTGTCCCTGTAACAGAGGCAATTAAATGAACAAGATGTGGCTCTCATCACAACTTGGGTTGCACACCCAATTATTTTATGTGAATGTGACAAGAGGAAATTACCTTCCAAACACTGCACCCAGCCAATGTTCTGGTAGCCTGATTTTAATAGGAACAATGCCTTAGGCAGGCCTGTGAGCCCCCAGAAAAGGAAAGGTTAATAATTTTAAAGCCCTTATTTGTTTCCACTCCCTGATGGAGTCACAGCTCTAGGGACTCCCTTAACACCCTCTTCTTGATTATGTCTCTGATCTCTGTTCCAGTCCCATTCTAGGCAATCGATGTATTTCTACTAGCTTCAGTAGATTTCATAACAGACCTAGTAAAAAGTTATTACACTTGGCCAATCAGGAAACAGAAGACCATGATATACTATGTAACATTGTAGTTGCCACCTTTTGAAGGTAAAAAAAAAAAAAAAAGTGCCACCACTCCTACCTATGCCATTTTTAAAAAATTGTCTGTAGCTGAGCTTTAAGTTTGAGATTACCAAAAATAAAAAATAAAAATCACTCAATTAGCCTGGCCAGACTAAAATAGGATAGGCCAGGTGGCGACCCTAAATGTAAGCAAATGTAACTAACACAGTTAGAATATTGAGCATCCCATAATCACAGTGAATGGCATGCCATTGATGAAGAAGAAAGGGGGGGGGGAATCACTGCTTCCAACAATTACATTGAGTGAATTCAGATTTTGAATCAATCTGAGGAAATAGCCAGCTGCCCATGAGCATTGTTCAAGTGGAAGAAGAAACACAATTCACTGAATGATTATGCAGGGCAAAATTATTCACACACCTCTGCTGGGTATATCTCAGTCAGGAGTAGAGATCAATGGGACTCCTAGTGATATACTTTCCATATAAATTGCAGGACTAGGGCCAGCTGGCTTGCAGGTTTATTGGTGGCTGTGGATGTATACTCTGCCTTCCACTGTGGTTAATTCAGCTATTTATTTTTATTTGTTACATTTATATCCTGCCTTTCCTCCAAGGAGCCCAAGGCGGCATACATAATCCTCCTCTTCCTCTCCATTTTATCCTCACAACAACCCTGTGAAGTAGGGTAGGCTGAGAACCAGTGGTTCACACAAAGTCACCCACTGAGCTTCATGTCAGAATGGGGACTAAAACCCAGGTCTCACCAGTCCTAGTCCAGCACTCTAACCACTACACCACACTGACTATGACAGCCTCATTTGCCACAGCATGAGAAATTCAGACATGCAACTTTGTGAAATCTGCTGATTGTCATGGAGTAGCAGATGGGTCTGTGGTTGAAGGAACGCTTTACATTTCCAAACTCAGTGCTTGGGTTAAGAGAAAGGAAAAGGTGGGAATGAAATGTTTGGGACCCCCTCAAAATTTCCACCTGCTAATTCCATTAGTCTGCAATTATCATATTAAGGGGAGTCATGCTTTCTGCAGCCCAGTGCCATTTTTCCACACAGTATTTCTTCCCTCTCTGGCTTTGATCCGTTAACCCTGCAAAACCCCGCCACACTTACTCTGGTTGGCCTGTTCTGAGATGTCCTATTGTGTCAGCATCTGGTCAAGAGTAGTGTGACCCTAGCAGGCAACTCAATTTGCTGCACCTAGGGGGGCATTTCAGCAAATGCTAGCTATACCCTCTGGTCCACCGCCATCTCTCATTTCACAAGAACATACTTCATTGCTGTTTAAGAATGGAGAAGACTTTAAGACTGGAGAGAGTCAGTCAGACACTCACCAGAACTCATCAGCTTCCTAGCTCTCCTTAACAAAATACTCTGGCCCTTCTTTTGAAATCTGGCCCTTTTAAAAATCTGTCCCTTATATTGTTGAGTATATTGTTTGGGTTTATTACTATATTCATTATCTTTACTATGCTGTGTTTTTTTTTAAAAAAAACTGACTCTAGATGCAGAAAGGAGAGAAAATCTGAATTAGGCCGTATGTCTCTATTCAATTTCTGTAGCGTTTACTTTAGGGTAAATTAGAATTTCTGTATGTTGCCAAGTCAGTCTCTATCTGGTGTGTTGTTGTTGTTTTCTTAATGCCCTTTAAAAAAAAGTTATTTCCCTATTTTAAAAAATGTAAATCCATGGTGGTTGCAATTTGTCTCTGGTAAGTTCTCCTGTATTATCTAATGCATTCCTCTAGCCACAGCTTAAACAAGGCTTGTTACTGCCT
The DNA here is from genome assembly GCA_021292165.1 of Shinisaurus crocodilurus. Classification (NCBI taxonomy): domain Eukaryota; kingdom Metazoa; phylum Chordata; class Lepidosauria; order Squamata; family Shinisauridae; genus Shinisaurus; species Shinisaurus crocodilurus. The sequence continues at coordinate 254,716,127 of CM037878.1, read as the reverse complement.
AGAGGGAAATGAAGGCAAAGAGAAAAACATAATAGTGTACAAATCCTCACTATGTGTGGGACACAGGAAGATTTTTGTTTTTTGCTTTGTTTTCCCCTTTGCATGCAAAGTTTGTGTGCTGTTTGGAAAGCAATGGCAGAAACATGTCTCAAGCTTTCTGCTCCTCGGGAGCCCGTGACCCAGTTCAGAAATTCATCCGGAGGCAGCACTGTAGTCGTGTAGTGCAGCCTTTCACAACCTGGAGCTCCTCAGATGTTTTAGGCTTCAACTCCCATCACCCCCAGCTAGCAAGACCAATGGTCAGGAATGCCTGGAAGTGTAGTCCAAAACATCTAGAGGGGTTGGGGAAGGCTAGTGCAGTGGATAGATTGGCCACTTACACGTTGCCAAAAAAGAGGAACTGCATCAGCAAAAAAGAGGACACCAATTTGCATTTAGAAATTTAGAAATGATAACTGTAATTTAAATAGAAATTTAATACATCTCACCATAATCAAGAAAACTGGCCAGGTGACCTGTGTGCTCAGACTGCTCTGCTTGCTCCTCTGATCCTAACTGTCGATGGGCAACTTCGAGGGCCCTGGTCTCTCTCTTTATTGTTCTTTGACTTTAAACCAGACTTGGACTAGATAGCCCTTCAAACAGAAGATGCCTTCAAATAGAGGACTATCCTCTGTTCTAGGACCTGCATGCCAGAATTGCCTGTGACAACTGATTAATGAGTGCAATTATTCCTCTGCTTCTATTTGGGGCAGCAGCTGGAGGGAGGGAGTTTAAGCCAACATCACTGGAACTTTCTTCCTACTCTTGGCATGGGCATGCAACAAGCAACAAGAAGGCATTGCCTGCCCACATGCCTTCTTACTTCTCCAGAAACATTAACAGCCAAGAAGTTCTCCCTGTACAGATTCAGGTTAAATTGCATTTTTTTAAACCCTGTATCCGGTGTCTGTCCCAAGTTGTGCATATATAGGAATGTTGGAGAATTTTGTTTGATCCACATTCCTAAGTGAACAGTCCTCATTTTCACTTCCTGGACCAATCTCCAGGTCATAGTGTAGTTGCCCTCACATTGCTCACCCCAAATTTTACAATATAGTTCTTGCCTCAAAAAGTTTGTACTTTATGGAGAAATGCATATGATTTAAATGCAAGTGTGTGTGTGTGTGTGTGTGTGTGTGTGTGCATTTAAACAAAAAATAGCAGAAACGGCATGGAACAGATTTATGATTGAACAGATGTGAAATTGATATGGTGCTGAAATAAGACTGATCCTTCCATCCCTTAGTATGTAACAATAAGGAATGTAATCATGGCTTACCCATACCTGGTGAATGGAATTAAATCAGTGCTTGTCTACCTTGGCTTGTAAGGGAAACTGGGTAAAGTAGTTTGTGTGGGATTTCATAGTAGAGACTCCTCATAGTAGAAGAGGCAAATAGACTCCTAGGGCAGTCTAAAGGTGAAAGAGAGGAATGGTGATGTGACAAAAGGCATAGGGTTTTTTGTGCAGAGTAGGGATCTGTGTCTTTCACCCGCACTTTCATAAAGCATGGCATTCACACTCTCACAACCTATTACTTTCCCCATACAGAATCTCAAGTATAGGGAAGCTGCCCAAGGAGGTGTTGCAGTGGAAAAATTGGCCGGGCGGGGCAGGGCCCGCAAATGTTAAGCAGCCCTTTCCCTGCAATACTTCCTCACTTGAAATCACTTCCTTGGAATCATCGAAGCATCTTTTCCTCCACAAAAGTGGTCATTGGTTTTTTTGTAGCCTGCATTTGCATGAAAGAATTAGTTCTGCCTATAGTGTAGGATCTCTATTCTCAAAGACAAAGGTAGTGAAGATTGTTGCTGAATCGACACTGTTTATTCAGGTGGGGGACGATCTTATCAGCGTACTAAAAGAATTGTTTTTCCTGTGCCTATGCTGAATGTCTGGTGCATTCTGCTGGCTTTTATCAAATGGGTAGGTTGGCAAAAGGCAGAATGAAGTGTGGGATATATAAGTGTGTGTGTGTGTGTGTGTATTAAGTCCTTCCCCCACTTTTGGAACTGCATTGAGATACCTTCAAAATTCTATTTCTCTTCTCCCTCCCCATCGCATCTTCAGGTCTACTAGATCCCAAGAGAGGAAAGGGGAGAATGTCATGTGCTGATGTGTTGGTTACAGTAATAGAGAAAGGCATACCCCTCTTCTTACCCTCCCTCTTTCCTTTGATTGGTTTGGGCCAGTTTATCTTGGGATGTTAGAAAAGACAGAAAGGACAGAATTTACCCTACCCACAACCTCCTCCAGAGCTTTGGGATAACAGGATCAAGCATCCCTGCAAATTGTTACAGTATAGCTTTGCTGGGGGTGTATGATTCACCCACTTAATGTGCTTGTGGTGACTGCCAGTGCTTAGGTATATTTCTGACAAAGGGAGCTGATGAGTCTACAAAGTTACAGCAACTGCAGTAACAAATCACAGTCATATTAACTCACACCCTGAGGTATTTTGGTTCAAGCTTGTGTGGAGGTGTTATAAGAGCACCCTTTAAAAAGAAAAACCTGAAAGCAATGCCTTGCCAGCTTAATTAATATAATGATGCGAAAGCATCACCTTCCGTAATCACAACTGGAACTGAAATAACTGTGCAAAGTACATCTGGTTCAGTATGTAGCTAAGCCCCAAGACATGCCAAGCCTGAGCTCTGCATTATGACACAGGAAACTTCACCTTCTCAGGTGTTGAGCCACCAGCTGTTTAATTCCAGCAGCTGGGCTTTAGCCACTGGTGTTTAATTGCAGGATTCACTACCAGGTAGAGAAAGGTATGCAGACAGGTCCATTCTTCATGAGAGAAGGATAGAAAAATAGAGAAAGAGAGAGACTGCAAGGTGTGCAATACAAGAAAGTTTTCTTAAAGCTGGTTGTTTCCATTTCTATCCCTAAGTGAGAAAGAAACAGGGCATAATCTGCCAAGAAGGTCAGTTATCTCAGCCCCATCAGAATAAATGGGAGCTATGCAAGAGTGTCCTCTTGCAATTCCTATTCAGCTTGACTTCCTATTTGAAAAGAAATATCCTGGCAATATTGTACCTAAAGATAAAAAGAAACATAAGAGCTGCTGGTGGTTTGCCTAGAGTTGCCTTCTTATCACAGTAATAAAATGTGATTCCCAGTTTATCAACCTGCCTCTTTGTATGTTTGCTTAGATAGTATACAAATGTATATGATAACTAATAACATGGCCACCCTTGAATTTAAGGCCCATATGGAATCCTGATCCATATGAATTCCCTGACCTTTTGTGACATTTCGTTCTTTTCCCTTCTGCAGGTTCATTTCCTGTTCTGGCCATAGGCAAAATAACACATGCAGGTGCCTCTCTTAGCTTCTTCTCCACTTGTGGCTGTCATTGTTTTATTAACCTGTGAGACACATAGACTGATAGAAGTGGGTGTAATGATATTTCTAAGATATGTAACTTCTGTGCAGCACTTGTTTACACAGTAGTTTACAAGAAGGTACAATTCCCAGCTGCACAAAAGAAAATGGTGGTTAAGAAGACACAGTTTCATAAAACAATGAATGACATTTTTCAAGATGGTCTTTCCTATGACGACCCTGACCTATAGGAATAGGGGCACATTCTGCCCAACCGATTTTGGTCTGGAAAGATTTCCAGAATGGAACTGGGAAGACCTGCCTCATTCTATCACATTCTGGTTCAATTCTGGGGGGGGGGGACTTTGATGCAACACAGGATTTGTGCCCTGAGACTATACAAGGCCTCTCTGAGCATGGCTCACTGTGGACTGCAAAATCCATTCCATTCCAGATGTAATCCATTCCTGCATCTGCCAGACCTTTCCAGAATGTAACAAACAGTTGCCATTCACCATTCGTTCCTTATAACGAACTACATAGACCCGGCATGCAACAACATTAAAAGAACTACATTTTATTTCATTATTTAAAATTTTGCTGCATCCTAATTTTATCTCTAATATGCTGTAATATAGGAATGTCCTCCAGGATGAATTAGATTTGGAATCAGGAAGAGCGAAGGGCTAGGCATAATGTGAGTCCTGGGGGAACTGAGCAATGGCAGAGCTATGATGTGTTGTTACAGACCAGAGACATGCTGGGAGGGATGGCAGCTGATCCTTGGAGATCAAGAAAGTTACAGTTTAGACAGAAAACAAGAAGGCTTTCAGGAACAACAAAACAGCTAAATGGATTCAGAGCCCTCACAATTAGATTTGACAACTGCAAACAAGCATATCTAATGAGAGTGGCTTGGGGGACCAACAGGCCCTGTAATCAGAAGGAAGCCTTTACATTACAATGAGTCACTTCCCATAAAATTCTGATGGGTCTTTGAACTGCAGCTGTGTTGGCCTTGCCCTGAGGGACACTTTTTGGTTGACTGGACTATGCATCATTCCTGACTAAAATATTGTGGCGGGGTGGGGGGACACACTATACTTATTTATTTATTTTATTACATTTGTATCCCATTCTTCCTCCAAGGAAGTCAGGGTGTGGCATACAAGGTTTCCCTCTTATCCTTAGAACAACCCTATGAGAGGGGCTAGGCTGAGAGAGAACGACTGTGGGCTCAATGGCTGAGCAGGGATTTGAACACTGGATCTTTATTACCGTATTTTTCCATGTATAAGACGATACTTTTTCCTAAAATCGTTAGCCTAAAAATTGAGGGTTGTCTTATACACGGAAGTACGGTAAGCCGAGGAGAGAATCAGGAACAAGTCCTGCAACTCCCAGCATCCCTGGGGAATGCTGAGAATTGTAGGGCTTTAAACAAACCAAACATGCAACAGGACTGCGCCCTAAACCCCTTTAAAATGAGGACAATTTGCATGTACAGCCTCGAGTGTATGGATGGGGGTGGGATAATGAACGGAGATGGGGAACATGTGTAACAGTGAGCCCCTCTCGCTTGACTTCGCCTCCGGTCCGGGCCCCTTCCCAGCCTCCCTCACCGGGTCTCCCTCTGGCTGCCACGTCAGGGGGAGAAGCAGAGGAGAGCCCGGCGCACCCCTTGTCCTTTTACAGGCCACTGCTCACCATGTTGCAAAGAACATGAAGTGCGGTGCGCTCTGGGCGCCATGGTGAAGCATCTCGGCATAGTAAAGGTGCCGCGCGTGAGGGTCTGTCTCGGTGCTTGCCGCCTGCCGCCTCCTCTTCCGTCTCCTCGGCCCACGCGAGAGCCCCGCGTAAGACCAGGGAGCCAAGCAGCAGAGCCAGGCAGGCGGCATGAGAGGAGGCCCTGGGAAGGAGAGCAGCAACCATGGCGGTGGTGCAAAGGAAGAGAGAACCAAGAAGCCAGCCCGGACCACGTTGCCGCTCCCGCCCCTCCCGGTGCTGCCCGGGCAGCGTCTCTTCCAGCCTCCGCCCCCCAGCGCACCCGGAGAGTCAAAGGGTGACAGGGAGGGGGTGGAAGGAAAAGGTCAGCGACGCTAAGGCGAGTCTTGTCTCGCTTTCTTCCTTCAAGCTCAGCTCAGGCTGAAGAGGGGCTTGGACTGAGGAAGCGGCCCATTGTTCCCTTGTGATGCATACCGTAATATCATAGTACTGGTATGTAAATGTTGCCTAATCACTAAATAAAAATGTGTTCTGTTATTTTTTAAAAAAATATTGATTTAAAAAAATGTGTTCTGTTTAATGTTTAAAATATTGATTTCTGAATTTTGGGTCAGAAATGTGGGGGGCGTTTTATACATGGTGGCGTCTTATACACAGAAAAATACGGTATACACGCTGACTGGGTTCACACAACACTATAAGCTATGGTGGTTTATAACCCAGAGATGGCTTGTTGTGTTGTCTGAACCTGGCCACAGTGGCTTGTGCCCCATACTGCTGGGTTCAGACAACATGGCAAACCACTATGGCTCTCTATACAGTCAGGTACAAAGAAAATTGCACAGCAGAATGGATCAGGACCACATTCTCCCTTATTCCATCTGTGTCCAAATGAGATTTGGAGAGACTAGCTGCAAACCTGACTGGAAAGATTGCCAGGCCCTGTCTCACTCACTTGTCTTGTTGTCTGTTCTCAGCCTGTTTCTGACTTCTGTTTTCCTGTCAGCATTTCACTCTGGTGGATCAATTCCTCTCTGGCTCATCTTAGAGATATTTTTTTTAAGCGCAGAGAGAAACTTCATCTTGGCAAGGAAGAGATAATCAAGCTGAATATTACCCAGCTCTGAAGTGCAGTCAGACCATGGCCTGAGCCAAAGTCAATTTCTTGTCACATGTTGCCTCATACTGATTTATCTCTTTCCTTCCTAAAACAGGGTGACCTACTACATAGCGGGCACCCCAGCCAAGTTTCAAAGCATCTCCATGCTACTCAGGTTCACGAAAGGGGTGGGGGAGGAGGGAGAGAGAGAGAAACAGCTGCCTAGTCATAAATCTTCAAACATTGCCTCTTCTAGTCTGTGCTTTATTTTGTTTAACATCCTCCTTAGTGCAGGACTGTGTATGTTGCAAAGCTCCTGCTGTCTAAATTAGCCTAATGTGGCCTACCTGAGCCAACTGATACTCCTCGGACATAATGAGTATAGAAGAGGAGATGCTGACTCAGTAGAAAGGGCTTTTCCTAGATCAAAGACCATTGATGTGATGTGGTTTGGGGAGTGATGTTCAACACAGGGCACTTATTGAAGGATAATAACAACAGGCATTTCTAAGAGGCCAGCAACATTACTGTCAGGTGGCACTGTGGCTAGAACTAGGAAGCCTCAGATCTCTCCATGTAGTGGAGCCTGGAAATTGAAAGGGCTGTAAACATTTCCAGGTCAGGCTCGGACTTTGCCCAGGCAACGTCAGTGTTTCCTGGCTCTCCAGTTGCCTAAGGGCCAACAATTGGCAGTTATTCTTATGTATAAAGTGATGGATCATTATCTGGGATATATCTGGGATCAGATGTATTCACTGGCCCTATTCAGGCATTTTACTTCTGTGCAGAAACAACACCCAAGGGTGGTGGCGAGCAAGGGCAAACACTAGCTTCACCCCCCCCCCCATTCCCATCTCTGTCATCCTCCATGAGTTGGAGGGATATGGGTCTACATTGTGGGGGAGCCTACATGACAAGAAAAGTCTCCCCACTTCATTAGATATTTCTCCAACTTGTGGAGGCTGATGGTGATGATGATGGGAGTTGTGGAGCTAGCGTGCTCTTCTTTGCTCTCCCCACTCACGTGTGGATTCTACACGGAAGTAGAACATCTGAATAGGGTTGCTGTTAATGGGGGATTCAGCTCCTGCTTAGCACCCCTTCCATACAAGTGATAGGGATGACTGTGGGCAGACAACTTACGAACATAAGGGTCCTTCTGGATCAGGCCAACCTATCCAGCATTCTGTTCCCACAGTGGCCAACCAGATGCCTATGGGAATCCCAGAAACAGAACATGAGTTCAATAGCACCCTCCCGCTCATGTTCTCCAGCAATTGGTACTGAGAGGCATACTGCCTCTGATGCTGGAGTTAATACTAACCATCATGACTAGTAGCTATTGATAGTCTTACCCTCCTCTGTCAATTTGTCTAATCTTCTTTGGAAGCTGTCCACCTTGTGGTCATCACTACACCTTGTGGTAAAGAATTCCACAGATAACTATGTACTGTGTGAAATAATACTTCCTTTTACCTGTCTTGAATCTCCCACTATTCAGTTTCATGGGATGACATTGAGTTCTAGTAGTTTGAAAGAGCCTATCCACTTCCTCTGCACCTAATTTTATACACTTCTCCCTTACTCACATCATGTGGGTATTTGGGAAAGTGGTGTTCACTAAGTTTCTGGCTGTGTGCTTTTGCATCCAGCTAATGCTGTCAGGTGGACACAGGAAAGCATAAAATATTGTTTCCATACAAAAGGTAGGGGGGAAACAAAGAAGATTATTCGGAGAAATGAGGCTGAGATACAGCAGTTCTACCCTCAGTTCCACTGCTGAAAAAAGCTGACTGCAGAAAACCATTCTCTGTGTTTGTGCACACCACACATGCAAAAATATGCACACACAGAATATGTTCCCTGTATAGATTTTCTGTTTCAGCATAATAGTCTCTCTGTTATGAACTCACTGTGGAATCACCTGCTTCATGCCGAATATATGAGTTCCAGGTTTGATTCTGACAGGAAGATGCCTCCAGAGGAATATGCAGGGGATTTGCATGTACTTTACAGACAAAAACAGAAATAAAGAGAAAACATCTGTGCAGCTCAAGTAGTGTTCATTATTGTTCTTCAAACATTCCTTCCTCGTTGCCTCATACCTTCCTTTCTCTATGCTTCCCATTTCCCCATCTCCTCTGATCCCATCTAAGCTCTTGAAACACCTCCTATACTCTTTTGTCTTGGCAGCATCCATTCTGTTGCAATGTAAAGACATTTTCTTTCCAGTTCTGCAAAGAGCTGCAGAAAATGTTCTTTAATAGTCACACTTAAACAGAAACAAAATTCTAGACTTTGGCTTGGATCCAGATTCAGGCACGTGCAACTGGGCTGTCAGGAATGGACTTTCCCACCCCCTTCTCCCCACAGCAGCCTCTCCAGCTCCCTGGGAATGCTACAAAGAAGATGAGGGGACCCTGCTGAATAGGATGAGCTGTTCTGGGGAGGATCCCCAAAAGTCATATGGAGGCACCTTCAGTGAGTGGTGCTATTCCATCTGTGGAAGACAGATCCCGGATCCAATACACTGTATGTATTTCATATACCGTAGTTTATTAACCCTTAAAGTATTATTTTTCATTATCCTTATCTTCCTCCTCAAAGAGTACTCCAAACATAGCATAGTGCAGCTCCAGATGGCACCATGTAGACTGATATGTTGGTATCAGCTCTGCATCAATGGACACAGGATCCTCTATTGAACTTTTCTGTCATATCCTTTTCTGTAATCACACAAACACAGACACATGTATGTACACAGATTTATGTGTACATCCTATGCTTGTTTACTCAGAAGAAAGTCCTACTGAACCCAATGGGATGTACTCCTGACTGAGCACCAGGATTGCACCCAATAGCACATTCCCACAGTGCTACTAATCCCACCACGTTTTTAGAGGAATGGTCCACAAGGAACATAAGGCAATAAGCATGTCCTTTTTTGGATACCTTCAAAATGTAAATGCTACTCTTGCACACAAATCCCTGCACCTGTTCATCTGAACATTGGCAAGATTGATCCCCTTAAAAGGGGCAACCATCTCTAAAAAAATCAGCAAATTCTGCAAAGAAATAAAAAAAGTTATTGACAGTTCCTTTTAAAAATATCAAAATATAAAGGTGCAATAAAAAAAAGCATTAGTGACAGAAACATTGTCAGCATTCCTCTTCTTATGCTAAACAGGTTATCCATTTATTACCCCACAACTGGGAATGTGCCTACTGTTCCTATGTAATGTGCCCTGTGTAATATGTAATGAATGACCTATAGGGAGTCAGAAGCAATACTGTCAGATAGATACGCCCAAAATCCAATGCAGTAAGAGCTTTTTCTACCTTATTACTGAAGAGCTTATTCTGACATTATGGCACACATGTAGGAGGCCTTTGGAAATGCGCCCTTGTGGTAGTGGCCATAATGTGTAATAATGGCTCACTGGAAGAATTGCACAAATAGTGTGGAAAGCTTATGTGGAAATATTTCTAGCAGCCTTCCACACTATGGAGGCTGTAATATGAGAGCCAGACCTTCAGCTATGATTTAGGGGAAAGCAATGAATGTTACTTTATGGGTATGGGGTGGAGGGAAGAATAACTGTTTTTCAATGCATTTACATGTATGCAGGGTACCTCAAACTGTACTGATTCCTATCAGAATACTTAGTTGATTGGGCCCAATGCAGGACCAGCACTGTGTTATAATGTCATTTTGGTTTAAGTTGGAATGTTATTGTATTATTTTAATGTTTCCTGTATACCACTTTGGGTATATGCTTTTAGAGTATAGAACATGAGAAATTGTTATGCAATTACATGAAAGATTGCAATAATAACTAGGAATGCAGTGGTAATCCAGCAGGTTCCATTTCTGATGTGAATATTTTAATTCTCATACATCTATGAGAATCTGGGGGCCTTCGTACGAGCATGAGAACTTTGGTAACCACACAGACTTTCTTTCTCTCCCTTTAAGAGAACCTGTCTGTGCCCAGAAACTCTCTACGCAATTATCTGTGATAGATCAGGTAACTTCTGAACCATCTCCCTCTAATCCAAAAAAGATATTTTCCCCTCACATCTTACAGGGCAAACCAAGAGGAAGTTTGTCCCACTTACACCTCTTGTCTCAACTTACTGGGCAAATTCCCCCCTGCATAAATGATGACTCTTAAGATGCCAAGGAGAGCTGGATTCCCCTGATAGGTTGATCCCCTTCCTACCTGGCCATGAACCCTAAGAGAGAGAGAGAGAGAGAGAGAGAGAGAGTTCCCCAGTGTTCTTTGTCTCTCCCTGAATGCTCCTATGAATTCATGAGAAATGTTGCAACCGTGTTCTTCGAAGATACTGTACTTCCTGGAGGTGAAGTGGCTTATGATGCTGTTGTGAGAGAGAGAGCAGAAGGTGCAAGAGCAGGCTATGATCAGAATTTTTCCATCCTGTCCTCTCACATATGAAGTTCTATTCAAAGCTGAAAATTTGTATCTGAAAAGTATCTGACTGACCACACTACTGTTATCCTACCTAAAGCTCTTCCTGTCTCCCCTTCCTCTCCTTTTCTCTGTTTGTTTGGCTTCCTAACCCAGTGGGACAGTCTTAGTGTAAACAGTCAATGCAAACAATAATGTTGTTTTTCTTCTGTAAGCTTCATTTACCTGTCTGCTTCCTGACCATGAGAACAGCACTGGAAGTAGTTAGATCCATGTATGGCTTGTGGACCACAAACAATTGTTGGTTAGAACTGTATGAGAAATTTGCTTCAGTTTGTTTTTAATCAGAATTTACCTAGTTCGCAGCTTCTAGACCAAACACGGACTTGGATGCAAGCTGAGGCTGAAGTCTGTACATTTCTGAGCTGGCAATGAGATTTACAGAGCCCCCCAAAATGTGTTCGACAGCATGCGTACCTTTGAAAAATGTGCATGGGAAAATGTATACTTTTGAAAAATGCACACAAATATGCTTTAATCAATTGGAAGAAGAATGTGTACATTTCAAAGATGTGCACAACTGATGCGTATATAAATATGCATGCAAATCACATGAATTTTTATGAGAATAGAAACAAACAAAACTCGCAATCTGATATAGACACGAAACAGAATGAGCTTTGAGTTGGAATTTGCAGAACTTTGACAAGCTTGAGTGTTGCTGATTCGCACATTCCTAGTATTGGTGCTCCATTTAAAGCCCTAAATGGCTTACGTCCCAATACCCGAAGGAACGTTTACTCCCCTCACAACCTGCCTGTACTTTAAGTTCATCTGCTGATACCCTTCTCCGAATGTCTCCTCTGCCAGATGTGAGGTGGATGTCAACCAGAGAGAGGCTTCCCCCCCCCCTGTGGCACCCCAGTTATGTAACGCCCTCACCTGTCACAAACATTTGTTGTGTTTAGACACAAAGTGTTCGACATTTTATGTGTTTAGACATATATTTTAGACACCAGGAAAAACCCTTTATATTTACCCAGGTCTTTCAAGTGCTTTTCTTTGGGCTTTTTAATCGGCTATTTAAATTGTTGGTTTGTTTTAGTGCATTATATTTCAACTTGTAATTGTTTTCATTTTGAAACAAACAAGTAAACAAGATCATTATAAACATAAAATGTTCAATTTGCTTAGCTTGCTTCCTTTTTGGAGTGCAGGGCTGCCTTGGGGGAAAAGGTACCTGCCTTTTCAAGGGTCAGATCTCACATTTCAAGGGTCATATTTCCAGCTGTAGTGGCACTAAATGTGGAGCATGGAAAGCAGTGTGTGGACATGCCCTTGGGATAACAGCTAATCCAAGTCCACTTGACGTATACCAGAAGTGGAGTACAGTACAGTATAGAGCGGACTAGCCAAAGCCAGGGTTCACTGAGTGAAAAGCCTTGTGTGCTGTTCTTGCAGAGTTATTTAAAGATGTTTTAAGATGTTTTTAGGATGTTTTAAGATGTTTAATAGTATATATTGTGTTGTTTTAGTTTAGGTATTTTATATTTTCTGTTGTTCCCCGCCTCGATCTAGATGGAGAGGCGGGTAATAAATAAATTATTATTATTATTATTATTATTATTATTATTATTATTATTATTATTATTATTATTCAGGAGGCATTTAGGACCGGCACTTCTGAGCTGGCAATGAGATTTACATGCATGCAAGAGCTCTGCTTGCACAGTCCTTTATATATATACTTCTTCATTACTAGTCTCTCTCTGAAAACATCAATCTTAGCAGAGCCATAAAATTCATCTTAAAGAAAATAACTGTATCTCAAAAAAAAGTAAGAATTCGCCTTAAAGAAAATAAATATCTCTCAAAAAATGTGAGTGCCTGCTATGGTTCAGCAACATAGGTTAAGATCTCAATGAAGGACTCATTTCTAAAAGAGACAAATGTCCTTTCCTCAGAATTGGATACTTGCTTCCCCAGTGGGCTTGATTTACTGCTAGGGGATTGATACATACACGGTATTGGAGCAAATGGGAGCTCTGTGGCAGGTCTAATCTCTCCCCAGTCCAACTGTGTTCTGAGATTACCATGTGAATGCTTTTTGGGTATATGATGTATCTTCCATGTCTCTGGTTCAGGCCAGGTGCCATTTTGTTGGATTCAACCATGACCTGTCGTGCTTTAGTGCTTCTCAAATTCTGGGTAGCCCAGGCTACTTCTGGGTAGGGAACACTGGATAATTTCATACAGTTCACATATTGATGAGGACTGACCAAATTTGCACTTCCTGAATCAATGTGTGAACCAAACTGCTGTTATCTTTCAGCATTTGAACTTTGTAGAATTTTGTGATTCAGTTCTCAAAACCAAAAAAATGCATACCAAAATCTGTATATTAGGAAAAAGTGTGCACAAATATGCATATATTAGTGGGGGAAATGTGCAAAAAAGTGTCATATAAGGAAAAACAGCATGCAAAAGATGTATATGTTAGGCAAAATTGCATACAGACATGCATATATCAGGAGAAATGTGCACAAAAATACATACAAATTTTCATGTGGAAACTGATGCAGGAATGGGATGGAATGAGTTGAGGATTGGGAAAATGCAAAACTGAGAAAAAAATCGAACTTGAGACATTTATTCATCCCTACTTCTGGGTTTCGTCTCTGCATCAGTAAATGTTCTCACATTTCAGAGTATGGGACTACAAGCTTTGTAGTGTGCTTGCCACCTAGAGCTCTCTGTAGTCGTACGGACACAGATAGATATTTGAATCCTCGCAGGAGAGCTTTTTCTGTAGCTAGATGTGAGACCTTTCCGTCGGCCGTATTGAGAGGAAAATATCTGAAAATACCGTACTCAGAGAGACTTTGCCCATGTGGCTCAGGAGAAGTTGAATCCATGGGTCATATGTTTTTACGTTGTTCTTTATATACTGAAAAGAGGACTAAACTTATTTCCCCCTTTTTAGAGACTTTATTACATTTGCCAGATAAGACCTATATAAGAAAATTGCTAGCCGATTATAGTCCTAACATTACAAAACAGGTAGCTAAGTGTTGTGCCTATGTGGTTAAAATCCGCACTAAATATGAGCAGAAGTAAAATTGTTATTATATTATCTAGTTATATCTAGTTTTAATCTAATATTGCTTCCTTGTAGTTTTTATTCTTAATATTTATGATAAATTTTAAATGTTTACTTCTTGCATGTTAATAGATCTTGTTATGCACTATTGTAGATTACGTATGAGTCTGTACGATTATATGTATAAATTGGTTTTGGTCTATGACCGTAAATAAATAAATGGAATAAAATGAAAAAATAAATATTTGAATTGGATTTGCTTATGTAAGATTTGTGGAGGGGCACAGGATTGATCGAGGGGTAGAACACTGATTGTCTGAATTGCGGCTGCCAGTTACTGCAGTTTGAAGTGCTTAATTTAGCTTAAGTTTGGACCCTGTGTTCTCCCAACGTGCCATATAATACACCACCCACTAGTGCCTGTGTTTTCCTTTTGTTATGAGTGTTCATATTTGCTTTTATTATTATAATTTACTGAGTTAGTGAGTCCCAGCATCGTTAGAGAGCCCTTTATAAGAGTTACAGATCATGTATTCTGCTCTAATGTATATTGTAGACTTCTGGTTTAATTTAGTGGAATTTAAAATATGTTGATAGGGAAATTAAAACATTAACCTGTTGCAGACAGCTAAGTGGATTGAAATGGTGTTGCCTCTGTTTATTAGAGCATATTGATTTTTTATTATTATTTATTTTACTGAACTAGCTTTCCAGCAGAGTGCTTTCAAATACTACTGAATTGAGTTTCACATAGCCATTCTGTCAGATTGTCCACATTCATTATCATCATTTTACAGAAGTGGGACGTAACTGAGAGATAGTTATAGTAAATGGCACATTCCAGCCACATAAAAAGTTGTTGGGCATGCAAGGTCACATGTTGCATTAATGATGTCATCGGAGTCCTGTTCAAGAGCATAAAAGATATGATCGTAAAACCAAGTGCAAAGCAAAACTGAGTTAAATATCATTTGAATAAACTAACAAATTGGTAAGTTAATTCAAGTCAATATGTAGAATGCAGTTCCCATTCCCTCATACTACTCCTTGAGCATTGCTGTCCGCTGAGGATTGTCACATGCAGGCCCTGAGAGGTCTTCTGTACTTTTATGAGTTGAATAGAAAATTTCCCCGAGTGCAGCTTACCCCATCACTGCACTAAAGAATCTGCAGCTGTTGGAATCTTCTTTTTTATGCAATAGTATAGAGCGGAGGAGTAAGCGTAGGGGTATAGCAGCTTCCCGAAGTTAAAGTGGAATTTTTTGATTGATGCTCAGAATTGCCTCTCTCATCCTCTATGTCCTGAGTCCCTGCCTCTTCCAGCTCCCTTCCTGATTCCCTAATCCTTATCTCTACTACTTTCCATATTTCCGTAATGTGATGTTTGTGATCTGTGCCCTATTTTTTTTCATTCAGACCAAATGATTTTTGTATGTGTTCAGATGGTGCCCAAGATTCCTCTGCATTGCTCTGAAATATTCTGAGAATGTCTTCCATGTCAAAGTAGAGGGAAGACACCCATAGCTAGCCTAGAGTCTTTATCATCATAATCAGCGAGAAAACACTATATTTATCTTACTGTGTGGAGGAAAAGCTGTGGGGCCATGGATGGGGAAAATCTTTAGAAAACTTAAGCTTCAAATGAGTTCGGATTTCTATTAATCCAACCTGCAGATTCTGCAACGGACCAATCAAATTCTGTCAATGAGCGGATGACAAAATGAAAGATGCCTGGCAATGTGCAAAACACAGGTGGAATGATTTAACAAAATCTGTACATCCCTAGTTGATAATGCCTACTACATTATATTCTTATTTTATATAATATAACATAATAATAATAATAATAATAATAATAATAATAATAATAATAATAATAATTCATTTATATTGTGGCACCTAACCAACCGATAGACCCCGATTCATGGATTGAGCCTGAGTATTTACAGCCAAATAATAAAATAAAATGCTATAAAACCATATTAAAAACTATTTTTAAACACACACACACAGAGAGAGATGGAATGGCACATGAAAGGAATACATATAGGAGAAACCCAAGAGAACCTTGAAACATGAGGGTTTATCTTATCGTTTGGAAGTAGGAACATTTTAATTAATATTAACTTATTCTAGAACATTTTAATGCTTCTTATAAATCCTAGTAGATTGGTTCAGTCCCTTTTTGCTTGATTTGAACTATGGAAGTTCAAATCAGTCATGTTATATCTTCTTTGAGTTCATTCAAATATGTTTGGAATCACTCTTTAAAGCTGAATTTGGAACCACTAGACTTGGTTTTCCATCACTTGATGCGTGACATAAGTTTATGGACAGCCCCCAAGTGGTAATGCAGCAAAATACTGAGAACAGTTGCAAGATCTCCCTCAGTGTAATCTAACTATGAACCTAACAAGAATTGTTTAGCTATATATTTCCCTGATATAAACTAGATTAGATGACTTCTGATATCTCTTCCATATCTATATTTTTAATAAGAGCAATCCTAGTGAAACAGAGTTGCATAATAACAAAGTCTTCTCGATACAAATTCTCAATCACACATAAAATTGTTTCTCTGTAAACATTCTCTCTTTATCTCGCTTCCTTTCTTTTTGTGTTCCCAGCACTCCAAAATATTTTACAGGGCCTTTAATTAGACACGTTCCCTCTATTTATTACCATTTTAAAGGGTAAGTGGTTAATGGCTTGCGATTGAAAATGCCTGGTAATTAATTATTAACTCAATAGGCCTGACTGCCTCTCTAACCTACCTTGTCTCCAGTAGCATCCTGCTGTATGTATACATTAATTCTGAGTAATTAGATGATGGGAAAAGGGAAGCACCTTGGAGATAGTTCAGCCAATTCAATCAGATTGCCACTTAAGAGTTGCCAACTACCGTATCTTTTATTCCAGGGTTCCTTATTTCATACCACAGAGCAAAATGGTTTTTGAATAAAATAAGATTTCAGTATAAAATTCACAACTGTAAAATCCAGAATGCAAACACTTAGAAAAATAGATTGGTAGAATTTGATAGTCGAGGAGCTTGTTATAGTTTTGCTGGTTTGATAATCTACACAAGGTGAATACACATCATGTGGAGGAAACAGGGAAGGCAACCAGTGGGGGAACTGCACATGGTGCTGCTCATCCATGCAGCCTTCACTCTTTGTCAGCAAGGGTAGTTAAGTTTTGGCAGTGCCAGAGGTGTCTGCATGCTTGTCCAGTGTGCCAGCAGCCAGTCACTTAGGACACCCGCCCTAGCAGGAGAATGGAGCAGCAGCACGTTTGTTCCCCAGTAAGTACATGAATGCTAACATCAAGGATATTAGAAATCCTGGGAAATATAGTTCTCAAGGTCTGAACATGCAAGGGTACCAGGAATTGTAGGGAAAATAGTTCCCATGGTCCCCAAATTCCTGGATACTGTCTTAGGCATATTTTGCAGCAATGCCTGAGACTACTGCCAAGGATCTCTGTAGCCCTCCTTACCCCATCACCTTGGTAAGTTTGAGAAAGGGAAGAGGGAGATACAGAGGATTCCTGGGGCACGGCTGCGGGCTCAAATGGATCAATTTAGGATCAGTCTGGACACCAGAGGAGATATGGGTCTGATCTGATCCTAAACTGATTCTTGGAGTGAACCCAAACCTCTCCATTTTCAGACTCTGCCGTATCACTACACAACAGGCAAAAGGACTAATACATTTAGCAAAACTTTGCCCTCACCTAGCATGATAAGAATATATGCCACAAGTCCATATTGTTCTTTGTGTATGACAAAAACCTAACATTGGCAATCTTGATGTCAGTCCATCTTCCAACGATGATTTTATGGGTGGTGGAAGCTCAGGGTGGTGGTGGACTAAGGGCAGTATCCAAGTGGGCCATTGTGCAACCAGGGACCACCGCTGATTCCATTCTGCAGCAGCACCCACCACTCAGCAACAGGGATTTAGCAATTCCTCTAGGAACTGGAAATGAGTGGAAATGCACATTTTGGGAACAGAGCAGGTTGGCAGAGCTTGCATAACGGAGCTCCACCAACCTGTCCTGAGAAACGAGTGCTTCTGCTTGTTTTGGGCCTCCCGAAAGTGGTGGGTGCTGTTTGTGACACAGAATCGGTGGTGGCCACGCTTGCGGAACGAAACCAGGGATGGGCCCCACTTGCGGAGTGGCCTGCTTGGATACTGCCCTAAGTGTTTTCCTCCATAGATTTGTCTTTTGTCAGTAGAAGACTAGCTTAACTGAGACCCCTTTGGATGTACCGTACATCCTTCATACAAATGAGATATAACATCTTGAGAATTGCATTAACTAATCTTAACAATCTGCAAAAACTGCCTTAATGGGTACATTGGACCTCATGAAGCAGATTTTAAATTATCATTTTGGTAAGGTATGGCAAATGGCCTTGGATAGTGGACATTGCATAGACTCTTTTAAAATGATGGTGGTATCCATTGACTGTAAAACAAAAACAAAAAAAATATTGGCAGAACCTGCACTGGATGCCTGAATCTGCACTAAGTTCCAAATACACAGAATTACCCAAGATAAATAATCCTGCCTTTTGCTTTCCCAACTCAAGTGCAGGAAAGCAGGGTGGGTAGCTAGTGGGATGGAGTGTGAAGTGCTTTGGCACCTTAGTTTTAAGCCTCTGGCTACTGATAGCTTTGAGTGAACAATGGGAAACATTATGTCACTGAATGTGTGTGTGGTTGGTTCTGTGACAGGTCATTGTGTTATTGGGGTTAGGTCTGACTGCTCCTGGTTGCACCAAGGAGTTCTTCTGTTCAAAAAACCTTGAACTGAATAAAGCAATTCCACAATAAGTGGAATTTCAGCCCAGAAGAAATTAACTGTTTCAATAATTTAATCCACTATTATTTAAATATATATTTACATTAAAAAAATCAAGATAATGACAGGTTTTTCCTCTTTGTTAGCAGTGTCTCCTGATGCATGAACACAATTCTGCCCCTATCGCCTCACAGACCAGCTAGAAGCTCAGCCTCTAAAAGAAGGTTTCGGGGACTAAGACTGCTCTCCAGTTTCAGCCCATTCTCTCTCTCACACACACACACGCACACGCACACACACACATGCACACGCCTTTGTGGGTTATAAAACCACAGCCTCCAGTCTATAACTCAGCTGCAGAATTCACTCACTCTCAACACAATGGGGTTACTAGTGAGTAGCTTCCAGGCTGTGGCCCCCAAAAATGTCTCTTTTGCAGATGGTGAGCCTTTGATTCTCTCCAAGCTGTCACAGCTAATGGATTAGGTTTCAAAGTCACTAGGCTCTATAGCCACTAGTAGCCTAATAGAAATACATCTATTTGAGCTGCAGGCCTGCAACAAATGAGTGAAATAAGTTAAAGCTGCACCCTATGATTGACAGACAGCATAGTTCTAGCCTTCTCTTCTTACTGCCAATGCAGTGCCTTTCTCTGCCTTCAGCACTTTTAGGGGTGCTATGTGCATAGCTTACCCCCACTCCCATCCCCCGTATCCTAGCTGTCCTGCAGCCAGGGCAAGAAGCCATAGGGTTGCATCATAAAGTACTATTAAGTAGTTCCCCATGTTTAGCAGCATCATTCCTGTATAGGGTATGCAGGAGAGAGTCTCCTCTATAATTGGCACCTAGATTTTGGAACTCCTTGCCCCAGCTGGCTCTCTCCTGGATGGTTTTTAGACTAACACAGTAGTTCTCAACCTTTTTTGCCCCATGCACCCACTTCACCATAGGTCAGAATGTCATTCCCCTGTTTCCAAGATTGACTTAATCTGTGCCATACAATAAGGTGTGCTGTCCTGTAGATTATGTACAATCTGTAGAATTGTAATTTGTAGAAAGATCAGTACAGTCATGCCTTGGATTGAGAGCATAATTCGTTCCGGAAACGTGCTTGTAATCCAAAACACTCTTATATCAAAACAAAATCCCCGCCAAAAAAATATGTACAGAGATTTTTAATTTAAGCCATACTACAGTACTTGTATTGCAAGACGTTGCTTCTATATCAAGTAAAAAAAAAAAATTTAAAAATTGCTTGTCTTGCAAAACGCTCTCAAACCAAGTTACTTGCAATCCAAGGTATTACTGTATTACAACAGTTTGAGTCTGTGCTCTCAGTCCCCCCCCCAAACGCTAAAATCCCCATCTAGGGGGAATTCCCCCCCTGCTTGAGAATCCCTGGACTAACACATTCTGGTGAGCTTATGGTTCCTCAGTTCTGGAGCCCTGCTGCAAAATATTTTTTTTGCATCTGGCTGCTTAACATTGTTGTATTTAACTGGTGTGTTTTAAAACCACACTGACTGCAAACCGCCTTGGGTGTCTATGTGTCCAGAAGAAAAGCAGGATGTAAATATTTTTTAAAAATGCAAATTAAACATGCCAATGGGACTTGCAAGCAGGCTGTATTGGGAGAAAGGGTGTGTGGCTGTGACCTTTCTCAAAGTGGCCCTCGAGTTAAAACATTTGCTCACCAAGGTTCTACAGCTTTCAATTTGGAGACAAAAGCCTCTGTCAGGCATCCCAAGCAAATGTGTGTAGGGGTGGGAGCAGAATCACATATATATACTGTCCCCTCTACAGGCCTGTGGCTCACGCTGGCTCAACTTGTCTCAGTGTGGAAAGCTAAGCAGGGCCAGGGCTGGTTATCACTTGGATGGGAGACTGCTCCTCTAGTTTCCTGCATTGAGCAGGGGGTTCGACTCGATGGCCTTGTAGGCCCCTTCCTTGTAGGCCTCTATGATATACATACGGGTAGGGTAGTTCAGTCTTCCCAATCTGGTGCCCTTCAGATGTGTTGGACTACAACTCCCAGAATCCAACACTCTTGGAGAGCACCAGGTTGAGGAAAACTCTGGGAGACCTTCAAATGAATGTCCCTAAGACAGTTCAGGAACAGGATTTGCTTCTGTGATCTCGCTCACTCTCCCTGCCTATGTGTGCTTAGTGTACACAGACTGAAAGGGGCTGTGTTGTTCCAGGGTAACTTGAGAGTTATCGCTGAGCCAGGGCCAGCTCTATCATTAGACAGAGTAAGGCAGCCATCTCAGGCAGATCATTTTGGGTATCTTGAAAGGGCAGCAAATTTGTTACTGTTGTATTTGTCCTGCAGGGGTGGGAAAGGTGTGTGTGTGTGTGTTTGCCTCAGGTGCCAAAATAATTTGGCTGATCTTGGGTACTTTGCACCTTGACTTGTTGGGGGGGGGGGGCATTTGCTGCAAAATGTCTTGGGCTGGCCCTATACTGAGCATTTCCTTTAGTTCAAAGAGAAGATTTGGTTTAGTTAGCATTTCATCAAACTAAAGCAGTGAATTTTTAGTTGTATTTGGTACTGGTGCTGTGTCAACTTAGGTAGTTGGAAAGATGTAAGGGCAACAGCTCAGCTTATGCTGCTGCTACCTTGCAATAATAAAAACAGCAACAACAAAGCAAATCCCAAAGAATAATTAAAATGTATGGAGGCAGCTTTGTTCACACCCTTACATCACAATGGCTCCGGGCCCTGGCCCTAACTCCGGAGGGATAGATTACCAATCATTTGTTAAATGCAGGAGCAGCCAGTTTGGTCCCATCTCTCTGCTCTGTCCTTCCTTGTAGAACCTTCCTTCTGTTTTTCTACAACTTTTTTGCTCGGCTCCACTGGCTATTGGCTCAGAAGCAGCATTCCCTTTGCTTGGGGCCTCTTGGTGCCCTGCTGCATCTAGGCCATCATTTACGGTTGTTTGTTTATGACTTCTATTTCCTTCCCACAAATGGTTGCAGTGAATCAGTCTCAGGTCCCCCATGCCAGCCTGATAGATGGGTTTGCATCTGGGTCTAGACCCTGGTACAGCAACCAAGTGACTCTTCCTTCATGTGCACCCATGGCTGGGTACAAATCATTTCAACTTGCTGTGCCTCAGTTGCTCTGCTCCATAACGTGAAGGTAGAAATAATTTTGCAAAGCTCTTGGACCGATAGAGAGTATTATTTTTCCAAATGTTTTCTTTCCTTTTATCGCTTTTTAATAATGCTATTTCCCCCTTCTTTCATCCGCCCACCCGCACTGGGGATTACACGGGTTTGTTGTTTTTAAGAGGAAAGTATGATGAGGTGTTGTTGTTGTTGTTTAAAATCCAAACAGGGGCTTGAAGAAAAGGAGCTGTGATCGCTGACTGTAATCTTTATGATAATACTTGGGCAAATATCTTGGCTGTTCTTTTTCACCAGTCATTTGTGGCAGGAGAAAAACTGATGTGGCACAATGAGGTTTTGGGTGGGGAGAAGAAGAGGGAGTTGCAGCGAGGATTAAAAGGTTGAGCTAGGATTAGGGGGTCAGAATTTTTTAAAAAGGAGAAGTGTGAAAGAAAGAGGCAAAGAAAAGTGAGAACATGAAGTGTGATGTTTATGTCAGTAAATTGAAAATATGAGTGCAGAGTGGTCAAATACAGTAGATAGGAAAGAGCAGCTTTTATTTTCCTAAGACGGGTGGCTGGTTTCTCCAAGGATAACCTGCTGGAGTTAACCCACCAGTCCTCTGGATGATTTGATGAATTAAATAACACTTGCTTTCTGCGGCCTTTCGAACGATACCTTTCTCTTTCTCTGGTTGATTCACTTACCAAACTGGTTTATGCAAGAGCTGTGCACTGGAATGTGTTAATTTGTATGGAAGGCATGGCAAACTGGCAATAAAATAAAGGAGATACACTATCAAATAAATCAACTTAATGAGAGCATTGGAATGAATGTGGGGAAGAACGTGAAAAGTTGTTGCTAGGGGAGGTGGGGAGAGGAAGTGAGATCAGAAACAGCTGGTCATGTGGCAGTAGTACAAGAGCATCTCAGGACACTTTAGAATGTTCCTTCCAGCTCATGTCACCACCTTGCTTCTCACTCCTGCCAGTTCAACTGTACCTCCAGGCTGATTTGGATGTCATGATTTTCTGTTATTTTATTTTTTGGTCTTTCACAATAGAATACCCATGGAGGAATAAGTATGGGGAACTATATTCCTTTGTAGAAATGCAAAAGTGATGTGGATTTTTCAGGAATGATCTGCAAGCAGGAGACCCAGCTGCTCCCCGCTTGTACTCCCAAATCTTTTCTGCAAAATTGATGTTGGTATTTTATTCCTGCATATATTTTTTTAAAGCATATTCCTCCATGAAGGGGGAAAACCAACAACATTTGTTGCAAGTGACCCTGTTTTCTAAACAGCCTGTATGCATTTCAGGTCTTTGGAAATAATATTGGCCAGAACCCCTTGAAAGAAGGTGTGACTACTTGCAGCTTCCCAGACGTTGCTTCCTCCAATAGTTAAAATCTCTAGAGTGGCTTATAGGCTTTGTGCAATTTCTATCTGCATCCAGACAGCCAGACTTCATTTTGTTTTATTTGCATGTAATATTAAGCTTCTTTTCCTCTGCTTTAAGTCACAAATTATCAGACTATCAGAACCTTCCAGCAAGCTAAATATGTCATTCCGATCAAATCCAGGCCAGCGAATCTGAATGGCTGCTGAGCATGCCAGTCCCAGGGCAGGGTGAGGATAACTTCCATATACACATGGGTGGGAAACACTTTGATATATTTCACTGGGGTCCACGAAAGACATTTCTGATATTATGTGAACATTTAGATGAATGCCTAAGCTGCCTTGGCTGTGTATTCATCTTTAATTATTAAACCAGGACAGGTAATTCATAGCCCTTGAGGTCTTTATTTTATTTTCTGACAGCAGAATTAATGTACACAAGGCTGTGGGCTGAAGTAGGTTCCAAGTAGGAGAGAACATAGACAGATGGAAAGGGGAGGAAAGAATAAAGCAAGAGAGCAAGAGATACCAATTTGAAAGGAGAGAAAATCAATAAGGGGAGGGGATAATATAAGGCCAAAATATGCAGAAAATATTTATTGTTTGAACCTTATGTTGCAAGAAAATAACAGCCAAAACATAACCTATGAGGCTGGTTCTTCTAAAGCAGATGTTCCCAAACCCTTTGTGGGTCAGTTACTGTGGCTGTAATCCTATGCAGTTACTTGGGGGAAAGCCCCATTGAACTCAGTGGAACTTAATTTTGAGTAGATGTGTATAGGATTCCACTATATGTCACCCCTTTTTCTTTCATAGCACTGCTACCATTTACTTATCCACATCTGTGGTTCTCAAAGGGTGTGGTTGCACGCTTTAGGGGGACACAGAAAGAAATCCAGAGAGCCTCACACTTCTCCCCTTCCAGAATATCTTGACCAGGCCAGGAATCAGTGCTTGGGATCAATTGGCAACCATCAGTTTTATTGGTAAATGTTATTTACAGTAACTCTAATCCATTGGCTCAGCGCATATAACCACCTGTTCATCATAAATCTAAAAGTATCAGTGGTTATGCCCTTATCCTATATAATTGCTTATCACTGGCCAACAAAAGGCTATTCCAATTAAAAAAACATCTTATATGTTTTTGGAAAATGCCCAGACCTGGGTTTTGATGAGTCTCCAGCAGAAGGGACTTCCACAGATAAGGGGCTTTTTTTTCTTTCAAAAGCCTTTTGATGTAGTGTGTTAGGGCACAATCCAATGGGGATACCGGTAAGTCTCCAAACTCGGGGGATTATGGGCATCCTATGCAGGGTGAGAGGAGCGCAGAGAAAACGGTCACCTCTGTGCTCCTCCTGCCCTGTAAGTTAACAAGATGGCCGATTTTGGCTGTCTAGCTGCAGCACTTCAGATGGGGAGGGAAGGAGGCTGGAACACTGCCAGGATATGTTGCATCTTGGCAGCCCCAGTCTCATCCTCTCCCCACCCCCCGGAATGCCCCCTGTACCCCCTTCTCCAAGGTCTGTCTTAGGACCTCGGAGAAGCAGTCGGCATGGCTCTTTCCGTGCCAGCTGTTGGGAGTGGGGGGGGGGGGCTCTGAGTGTGGATCCCCAGCTCCGAGGTCAGAACTCTTTTCCGACCTCAGATTTGAGAATCCAAACAATCCTATGGCCCCCTAGACACTGTCTAGGGGGCCATAGGATTGCTCTGCCCAAAACTGTTGTGGGCAGTACAGTGGTGGTTTATTTTATAGAGGTGTGCGCTGACCACAAGATTCTGTTCAGACCCCAGTTTGGCACTTTGGAAAATGCTCCGATTGATTCAGGGGCCGTCCACTTTGACTCAGGTACTAAATTTGACTAAAGTCGAGATTCAGAAATCCAAGGCTTGACTATCATAGGAAATTAAAAAAAATCCT
Organism: Shinisaurus crocodilurus; assembly: GCA_021292165.1. Taxonomy (NCBI): domain Eukaryota; kingdom Metazoa; phylum Chordata; class Lepidosauria; order Squamata; family Shinisauridae; genus Shinisaurus; species Shinisaurus crocodilurus. Next base: position 254,691,154 of record CM037878.1, on the reverse strand, counting down.
ATGATATTTTTTTTTTAGATTTGGTAGAAGCAGATGAAATTTGCAGGCATAGTATCCTATTAAGAGGAAATTATGCCTGCCAAATTTCAGTAAAATAGGTCTAATGGGTTTTGGTGGTGTTTTTTTTTTTTTTTTGCTATGACCCTTTATATTTTGCTTGTTTTTTCTTTGCAGAATTTGATGATCTTTTAGAGATGGTTGCCCCTTCTGAGGGGATTGAGCTTGCCAATTTCCATAAGAATAGGTACAGGGATTTGTGTGCAAGAGCAGCATTTACATTTTGAAGGTATCCAAAAAAGGTTCCTTGAGGACCATCCTTCTGAAAAATGTCAGAAAGCATAGAGGTGTCTCCAGGCAAGAAACCTTCAAAGCTTCAGAAGGATAAGTTCTGATGACTGAAACCAGTTTAAGTCTTTTTTTTCCTAGTGAAGTCTGGTAGCGTTGGAAGAATGGCCATCTCACGGACCCATCCTTGTCCTAGCACAGTGATTGGAGAGCCCATAATAAAATGTGCCCTGTGATTAGAAGGTGAACCTGTCAAACACTCAGTCCCACTTCCTCCCTCTCCCCTTCTTCAGTGTTTAGAGAAATGAAAGCAAAATACGCTGGTTTTGGAGACAGGCTGTCTGTCTTTCTGAAGCTGAAATACAAACGAAGCCTCATGCAGGGTCTAGCTTCAGTTCTGGTCACTTGGAAGGGAAGTCTGCTTCATATCAGGAAGCACCAGAAACAGTCAGAAGGGGCCCAATAGGGCTCAGGCTTTGGCCAAGTCCTTATTCATTTATTATTACACTGATATCCTGCCTTTTCCCTCTTGCATGGGACCAAAGGCAACTTAAATGGCCCTCATCCTCTCCATTTTATCCTCACAACACATCCCTAGTAATGTAATGCAAAAAATCTATTACATAAATATTAGTCATAGCTGGAAGCGTAGTATAACAAATGATGAATTCCTGCATATATTGTAGATTTATTGCAAAAAGGAAATCAGAGTAAAGCAAAACTGGAGAACATCCAAAATGATCCAATGGAATAAGGAGATAGAGTCTAAGGAATGGATGTTGAAAAAATATATGCAGTTTTATTCCAAGAAGTGGGCTACTTCTTGGAATAAAACCACATATTTTTCAACACCCTGAGACTTAGTCTTTCATTCCATATGATTTGTTGTGAAGCAAGGTATTTTTGAAAAATGACTGCTAGAACAGTCAAAGACTTATTCATAAAATGAGACACTGGCCACACCAAAATCCTAATATTCATGATTTTAATTGTGTTTCTTTGATGACTGTCTTTTTTAAAAGCATCTACTGGTGGCTCTTTCATATTGGTTCCTATGTGTGTTGTTTTATTAACATTTATGGGTTTTTCTAATTGGTTTGATTAGCCACAGATATGCTTAAATAAATAACAAACAAGCACTTATGTGCCACATCCTTTATGGCTTAGCATCATGTTTAAAAGGTCCTATACCTATGTGCTGGCCTCTGTGTAAGATCAGTGTGTGCATATCAGCAATATATGATCCAGATGGAAGTTGCTGTTGTGTGTGAACGTGGCTTCTTGGAATAGCTACTATGACAAAGTTTGAAAATCCCTGATGAATATACCACACATAATTGTTGCTTTCAAGCTGACATTTTTTAACAATGAAAACCATCCTTGCATGTAACTGGCAATAAAATGAAGTGGGCAATGGTTATTAAATTATATTGTAATTCTACTTGCTGTTTTAGTACACTTGACTCTGGAATAAAGCAGTGTTTTGTTGATTATAAGCAAAAATGAAATGACTAACGCACGCTTGTCATCTTCCTAGTATGGCTGATTTTCATTGTGTATATTGTGACTGTCATAATAGCACAACATGTGCTTCTTCTCACAATTATATAACAGGATAAATGGGGATTTCTTGAGATTTGGATTTCAAACTGAACTTTTCCATTTCCAGAAACCCAAACCAATCACACTAGAAATCTTTCCATTTCTGCTGTCCTCCCATCTTGTATCAGCCAGTTCCACTAAAAGCAGAGAGGGAAACCATCAGAATGTCACCTAGTGTTGTGGAATTGTGAGAAGAGCGTATGCCCTGTTCTCAGGAATTTGAAACAAGTCTCTAAAGTGCTTAAGGGAAAGAGTCACAGCATCCCTAGCTCAAATGTGTGTGTGTGTTTTTTTCCTAATCCACTTTCCTTGTTCTATGAGGGTCTATGTCCACATGAGCACCTCGCTTCATATCAGTTCATATCATTTTGCAGCAAAATGCTTTCTTTTGGTTTGTCTGTCTGCCTTTTTTACCCCTTTAGAGGGGTGGGGGGTGGGGAGGAGGACATCCTAGAACTTCTCTTGGCACATTTCTTGTACATACACACTTCTACCCCGGCTTAGATGGATGTTCTGTGAGCCAAGGTTAGATCAAGTTTTTAAGTAATGGGAAATGTGCACACTAGCCCTAGGCACTTAGCTGAAAAGTGGAACTCGATGGATAAGAGTTTTAAAATTTACTCTCATACTTTATGAGAAGGATTACAGTGAGAGCTTCTGTATTAGTAACAAGAGCAGTAGATGAGGACCAAGTTGGTCCTCTTTATCAAATCCTAAATACCCTTTTGTGCTCTGTGTACAAACAGCAAAAGATGGGCCTTTCTGCCATGAATAGGGGACTTAGATCATTGTGTAAAAAACACACAAACCAAAACAAAAAAAACAGAGATGCCGCTGAGATGGTGGAAGGGACCACGGATAGCAGGAAAGCAACAGATTCAAAAAAGGGGGGAAAGACTGGAGTAAATGTGTATGTAAGAAGAGAATTAAGATGGACAAAGTGGTAAATCAAAGGGCTTGGCACCCTACATCCTGACAGACTTAGATCTCCTAATTCTGAGAATATTTTTTTGGGGGGAAGGGTATTGTAAATGCAGCAGTCACCTCGCAGCTGAAAACAGTGCCAAAAGTTAAAACACAGGGTAAAATGAGGCTTGGGGCTAGGAAACAATGTTAAAACTTTACGTTGAAAGGTTTAGTCTTCTTGCAAGGAAACTGCAAGGAAACAGCATACACAAGTGTGAGGAATGATAAAAGCTGTGAATAGACAGGATGAGAGGTGAAAAGAATAAAGTACACTAAACATTAAGTACACTAAAGGCTCTGGAAAAGTGTGCATGTGGCAAGCGGCATGCAAGTTTTATCTTGTTTAAAACGGATGGTTTTTTGACATCATAGGGTTAGATCCAGACTTAATCATGGTTAGAGTAAACCTGCTTAAATCAGTGAGACCAAATTTCATGATGACAAGCTTAACTCTCATTGATTTAATTTCTAAGCATGGCTAAGTTTGGATCCAACCTGTAGTTTCTCAGGATCCCTTGCATCCAAATGTAACGTTCTGGTGCTGAGCTACACATGATAGGATCAGGATGCAGAGACTTCTGCAACTTCAAGGGCGGGGCGGGGCGGGGGTTGGACTCGATGGCCTTATAGGCCCCTTCCAACTCTACTATGATTCTAGCAGGCCTGAGTAACCGCACTGGAAGCAAGTGCTGAAGGCCCTTTAGGGTTAGCAAGTTCTGTACCAACCATTGTGGCTTCTAATAATTACACTGACCTGTGGCTAACAGCAAGAAATGATTTGATGGGGTAGGTAAACAGGAAAGCTTGTAGCTGCCTAAGGGGTGGCACAGAAGAACTGGGTTTCAGATGTAACAACTCAGGCTTCTGTGTTTTCCAGTTCACAGTAGAACTGCACACAGTGGTGGCTGGTGATTACTGGGACTGGGGGGGTAGAAGGTGGGCCACTGACAGAGGTGGAGCCAAGGGGGTCACCACTGTGCTGGAGAAACAAAGGCAGAGGAGCATAAAAGTTGGTCATCCATGCAGCATAGGAGTTTCTTAAGATATAACACGGTGCAATGCAGAAACAAAGGCGAAGGAACTTTTAAAGGAATAAAGATTGGCCACTTATGCAATGTGGCAGTTCTCTAAGGCATAAAGAAAATGAGAAACAATAGCATAGTAGCTGTTAAAAACATGACATTTGCCTCCTACCCCCATGCAACATAGCAGTTCTCTAAGGCATAAGCCCCATTAAACAGAGTTGGTCTTCTTGGCTGCAATAATTAATGGATACTAATTGGCCATACGGCATAGCAGGCCATGAGTCACAACCTTTTAAAAAATGTTACAGGGTGCAACAGGTTGAAAGGCATGAAAGTTGGCAAGGCAGTGCAAAGGCAGAAGAGTTTTGGAAGGCGGCACCTCCTCCGCTTGCAAACCGAAGCACCTGCAATTTCTTTGAGGATGTTGGGGGATCGTTTCTGCAGGGCGCCCTCCGGGAAAGCGGGCGTGGCCATCTTTTCTTACACATGATTTGCATGTGTGCGTTTGGCGTGCTGCTGCCAGCTGAGGTGAGCCAGCCTGGGGGAGACAGAGACAGTGAGTGGAGCGGCTGGAAACTGTACTGTGCAGGTACAGTTTGCAAAATGAAGTTGTTGGTGGTTGGGCAGTGCCAGAGAGACGGCTGCAGCGCGCACTGCAATGCCGGTGCACTAGAAGAAACAAGAAGAATGTCAGAGTGTAGTAAAATATTGGGGGAGCCTGGGGGTTTGCATGGGGGCCTGGGTAGGGGGGCACTGCCCTTAGACGTACCTCCTCCTCCTCGTACCCCCACTGACTGCACAGCTTCAGCCTATGTTCAGCTTCCTTTTCTAGGGCTTCTCCTACACAGTCAGTATGTAACAGCAATACCAGAGATACCTTTGATTCCCGGCTAATCCACTGGATACTCCTCTAGTCTGTTTAGGTAGAAGGATTTGGTAACCTGGTGCCCTTCAGATGTGTTGGACTACAGCTCTGTTAATCCCCAATGGCCAGGTTGGCTGGTGTTGATAGGAGTTGTAGTCCCACACATCTAGAGGGCACCAGGTAGGCAAAGACTGGACTAGAAAGTGTAAGACCAATACAAGTGTGTTTCAGTGAAACAATGAAACCAAGAGTAAAGATGTGGTTTTGCAAAAGAGAGTTATTAGCGAGAGAGAGAGAGGCTCCTCATATTGGGGAACCCCAAATGCAGCCATTAGGTATATGAAAAAGACACACACTCACATACACACAACTGATACTGTGTTCCTGTATCATCACATCTGGCAATTGTCAAATGAGCCTAACCAAAACAGCCTGTCTTTCTGAACCTTGAGTCCACTGTGTTTAAATTACAGCAGCTTTGACATTCATTTAAAGCAGGAAGCGTTTGTTTTGGAAGAGTTATTTTTCAGTGCATGTCATTTTCAAAGCCATGGCCAACGCTAAAATGAAGAAGTTGCTGAGCTATATTTGGAGTTTGAGGATAGAATAGTAGGGGGCCCTGCTGTGAAAGGGTGGGAGAGTATTGACACAGTTGGTGGCAAGTTAGTATTTAGAGCAAAAAATATCACAGGGTGCTGCAGTTAAGGCGTAAGGGCTATCAGCAGAACTGTGAAAGAACAGCATGCGTATCAAAGACACTTATCAGTTAGAAAATGGAAACAAAGTGAGAACAAAAATACCACTTTACTAGTAATCTATATTATTTAGCCTACTTTATGGAAGTATTGGTCTACAGTGTTTTCTATGGTAAGTGCATGACCTGGAAACTCACTCAGAGTCAGGACTGGTCCTGCATGTGGTTGGGGGCAGACCTCAGCTTTGGCATTCTGCACATACCCAGCAAGCTGTGAATGACATCATGTATGCACTAGGCTTTTGTACTGGGCATTAACATATTCACAGTTTGGCTGATATCCATTCTACTACCACTCCCTTTTAGGAGGGGGAAAGATTGTGGCACATGTCTGGCTCACACATTTGTTTATTTGCACAGTACTGGGTAAGCACATTCCTAAAGTGTGTAGAATCCTAACGCCGGGCCAAATGTCTGAGCTGGCGCTCAGCCTTGAAGAAAGCTTTTAGCTTTTAAATTTATTTTCATTTAAGCTTTTGTGCTGAGCAAATACGGATGCACCCATTTGAAGGCACAGCATTCAACCCTGTTTCTTCCTGACATTTAAGCTATATGAACACCAATAACTGGTGGACTGGAGTGTGCCTGGGAAAAAACACTTGCGTGTGTAGTTAACATGAAAATGCGCCTGTGTCAGCGCCACAATTCACACCACCATTCCATTCACAGGTGGTGAAATGGAGGGATTTATTCATTTTTCATGGTGGATGATGAAATTGTTATAAAAGTTTGGGGGATTCACATCAGTGGTGGTGGGACAGTTGCGGGTAATTTATCTCCTTTTCTTTTCTTTAAAAAAAAATGTTTTGCTGCCACCTGTGCCTTGGAAGCTGATATGGCATTATTCTGAGGGGGCTTCTGGTTAAAATAAATAGTAGCTGTCATTGGACTAGTTCTGATATTCTGAAGTCAGGAATGGCAGCCACTGGCTAGCAGCTGTTGGGAGGAGCTCCACTATCACCAGAGATGGTGGTAATATTTTTGTAAAAGAGAAATTGCCACTGTCCCACCACTAGCTGTAACTGCCCTCCTGACTTCTTTTTAATATTTTCCCCTCCCTTCAAAATTACCCCCCCCCAGTTTGGCTACCTGTGAATGGGGTGGCAATTGGGGGCATTTCATTTCAGCAACAGCCAATGGGTACATTGCCATGTAAATAGTATGTGCAACTCTTTGTTTCCTCAGGCATACTCCTGACAGTACACAGCCAGTGTGGCATAGTGGTGAGAGTGTTGGACTGGGACTCAGGAGATCTGGGTTCTAGTCCCCACTCAGCCATGAAACTCACTGGGTGACTTTGGGCCAGTCACTGACTCTCAGCCTCACCTACCTCACAGGGTTGTTGTGAGGATAAAATGGAGAGGAGGAGGAGGACTATGTAAGCCACCTTGGGGTCCTTGCAGGAAAAAAGGCGGGGTATAAATTTAATAAATAATAAATTGGTGTTAATATATCTTGAAAGTCAGTGAGGAACAAGGTTAGGAACTTAGGAAGCTGCCTTATACTGGGTCAGACCATTGGCCTATCTAGCCCAGTATTGTTGACACTGACTGACAGCTGCTCTTCAGGGTTTCTGGATGGATTCCATCCAAGCCCTACCTGGAGATGCTGGGGATCAACCTGAGGATCTTCTGCATAGAATGCATGTGCTCTGCTACTGAGCTATAGCCCCTTCCCATTGCACAGGTTGAATGTTGTGCCTTCAGATGGATGATTCCATATTTAATCAGTGCAAAAATCAGCGAGGTTGGGAACTCGGGAGTGCTGCTCTAAAGTAAATCATGGTAGTGGGAGGGAAAGAGGAAGGGTGTGGGCCACCCCTCAAACTCTACTCAAAAGGGTGCCTCAAAGATCACCCCCAAAGACCCCAAATGTTCATTTTCCATTCCTGTTAGATTTTTGTCGGGCCTTTTGTTGTTGTTTCCATCAGAGAATCAGCAGAGAGAGAAGTGGTTTTCTTCATCCTTCTATCCAGCTTTTCTCTGCTGGAAGTTTGGCAGTTTTTAGTCTGACTACTGGAGAGTGCTTATTTGTAGCTCTTACATCTTCCTCTCTGTGCCATCTGTTCACAGAATGGGTTACGGTGGTTGCCAGTTAAAAAGCAGATTGCCTTGGCCTGAGGTTGGTATAGCAGCCCCAATGCTACCAGTGGATTTATGGTCTATGATTAGAACTCACCGCCTCGCTGCTGCTGGTTGCCCCTGAACCTTTGGTCTGCCTCCTCTTTGGGCATAGCTCTCCATGTCTAGCCTCATGCTCCATGCAGAGGTCCGTCTGTCTGTCGCCTTCCTGTGTTCTCACTAACTCACTAAGGGGTGTGTTTGTGTGTTTTAAGCTCTCACTGTCAGCTTTGATTTACCTTCCCATGACACACTGTGCTCAGAGATCTGTCAGCATTACAGCCTCAGTACTCATCCGTGCTGATGAGAAGAACAGCCCTAGCCAAGACACATTGGGGACTTCTTCCAACAGACACCCTTTATGTTTCAATCCTCCTCTTTTCTTAGTTGCTTCTGTGGTCAGATATTTGCGAGGAGGGGTATGTGGGGAGAGAGAGAGAAGAAATGCTGAAAATTAAAAGCCTTCCTCTTTGCATTCTGTCTGATTGGCTGAGCACAGGAGGAGAGAGTGGGAAAATTGCCCTTATGCATTATTTCTGTGCATCCTGTTCTGTGAAGCATGCCTTTCCTTTGGCAAGAAGCTGATGCTTCTTCTTAGTTAAAAGGGATCAAGTAAAAGTTCAGGGGCACCTGCTTTCCCCCCCTACCAGATAGGGGCAGATCAATAGTTCTCTGAGTAACAAAGTACTTGCAAAACACAAATTTGACTGCTGGAAAACTGGGTAGGCACTTGATGTGAGATCCAACTCCTTGCTCAGGTCAGGCAGCCAGGTTCATACTCTCCCAACAATATATTGTTGTGAGATGGCTGTCTTCAATTACTGTGGTTGGGACTAAAATTGTGGGTTTTGCCTTAACTTTTCCCAACCTGGTGTCCTCCAGATGTGTTGGACTACAACCCCCATAATCCCCAGTTAGTATGCCCATTGGTCATGTTGGCTGGGGTGATGGGAGTTGCAATTCAACACATCTGGAGGACATCAGGTTGGGAAAGGCTGCCTTAGAGCAATGCCTGATCACTGTCTGGGATTTAACCAAAGGATGGTAATATTTATTTATGGTCCAGGATAGCCAGTGGATATATTTTTATGGGAGCTGATGGTTCAAAGGTGGTTTCTTGATACAGAAATGTGTGTGTGTGTGTGTGTGTGTGTAAGAACCAAATAAGAAGTTTGGAAGCAGAGAGCAGCAGAAGGCGAGACAGAGAGTTAGCTGTAGACTGGAAGCATCTTGGGGTGCAGGCAGGGTACCTCTCTCTGGAGGGTTGATATGAAGTACCGTAATGGATCAGCAGACTGGCAAGAGTTTACATGCTGTTTGCCTGCAACTCTGCTCTTGTGCATTTGTAAATAAACCAAATAGTACATAAAAAAGGTTATAGTACAGAAAGTCTCCAGTGTTAGCTCAACCCCTGGAACCTCTCGCCTCTTGGGGAACTGGGGAGTGCATAACAATAAGTTTGCCTTCTTGTGATAATTAGTCACTTTTGTATGCAGAATGTCTAGTGTTATGTTTGACAGGACCTAAAAACTGCAACTCACGATTTCCCTTGTAGTAACTCACTTAATGGGGCTTTTACAATCATTGCTGCAGCCCTTGTCATTCCAGCATGTAAACAGGGATCTCTGTTGACCTTTCCCGCTCCTTCTGACATATCAAAGTTTATCCCTTCATCAAGGAACAGAGGAGGTTCTTAGAAAGAAATTAATCCCCCACCCTTGTTCATCTCTTCTTCTCCCCCTGATTCATTTTGGTTGTGGCCGAAGGCTGTTTGCTTTTTGACCCTGTTTCCTTTGCAGGACATGCAACTTTGATTGTCCCATAATCTCACCATCCCCACTGAGCTCTCAGCTTGTGATGCCTCAATAATTCACTTCTTATATTCCATCCTGCTTTGATGTACAGCTTTAAAATGAGAAAGAGGAAAGAATAGAACCTCCTGAACACAGTCGCTGTGCAAGGCCTTGCTGGATTAGGAAGGCACAATCGGTTGCATTACCTTCTCAAACATACGACTCAAATGAAATTTGAAATTCGTTGTCTGCATAGGTGGACAGGTGGTGGCAATATATAAGGAAAGGAGGGGGTGAAAAATCCTCTGTCACAAGTCACCTTTTGTTGCTTAGCCTTGTTCGTGTTTCCGGAGGCACAATACAGTGATTTACTTCTGTAGTGGAAATAATCCTGCTGACCTGGGCTCCCCTACCCTTCCCTTGAACTTGAAATATATAAATTTTAAATCCAATTGTGTCTCCTGCTGAAAGGTATCGGTATGACTGCCACAGCAGAGAATGAACATGAAGCACTGCTGGACACGGAGGGGGGCTTGGAGCTATGCAGGCAACAATCTCTTTTGAAAGCAAAAGGATTATTTGGGAGATCCCTTCCAGTTTGGGACAGACATGAATTGGGTGAAGAGTCATGGAAATGGAGACAAGACTTCCCAGGTTCTATAGTTTGGAAGCTATAAGGGGCAAGGGGGAGAGACTCCTAGCTGGGACAGAGATGGCTTTGGTGAAAGATAGTAGGTGTATCACAAAGAGGATAGTCTGGTATCTCCAACCCCTACACCCACTTCTTATCACAATCCATATGCCCTTTCTAAACAGCTTCCAGCTTCAGAACCTCTCTGGAATAGGTCCCACTGTTGTTAGAGCTGCAGGGAGCACATCTCCCTATACTAAATCCCATAGTGTATCATTTGTACATCACATTTCAATCCATCAACATATGCTTGGGAGAAGCTTCTGCTTAGTTCTTCATTTGGAGCCTGGCTGGTCAAAGCAGGGAGATGGAGCCCAGTGCTCTGAATTCCACTCCATGGTTTATTTTCTATATATTGATGCCATAAGCCGGACGTGTGCACTGCCAAATACACATTCACAGCAGGATTTATCTGCCCATTTTTCCTGTTAAGCAGCACTCTCTAGCCCAATTGCCTTTTAACACCCACAACTCTGTCTGTCTGTCTGTCTGTCTGTCTCTCTCTCTCTCTCTCTCTCTCTCTCTCTCACACACACACACACACACCCTAAGCAGACTGAAGCCAGTGATTCCGGTTGTCCACCTCCCTCCCCCATCTATGGCCTCTGCAATAATTTAATCATGGTTCTTGGCATTGGTGGGACAGGCAGGCACAGCAGACTCAGTGCAGAGTTAAATGGCTCACATTCAGGCAAAGGAACTGAACTTGTAGTATATGTGCATAGTCATTGCCTCAGTGCACAACTGCAGGCAATAGATTAATGTGGTTCTTCCAGAGCAAGGCAAATGCAACTAGGCACTTTCTTTGATTCAGGGAAGTGTGTGCTTGCTGCTTGCTCTGTGTTAAGTGGGTTTGGAAGGTAGCTAAAGGCAGGAGCTGCTAGTTAGAATGGGGCTATTAAAAGCTGATAAGCTAATGAGCCAGCAATGGCATGTAATCAATGTGTGAAAAATGGGCAATTCTCTCTAATACCCTGCTAATGTTCTCATAATGATCTGTCAGGGAAGTCCATGTAATTATTGTCAGGGCAAATTGGCACAGGTACGCCTGGGACAGCACAAGTTTAGCAGGAGGCGGAGCATGGCCTGTTGCAGGCCTTCCACTCCTCCTCTCCACTTACCTGTGGAGGATGTTATCCATTCCTCAGTTTTCATTAATAGGATTCATAGGATCATAGAGTTGGAAGGGGCCTACAAGTCCAACCCCCTGCTCAATGCAGGAAACTAGAGAAGGGGTCTCCCATCCAAGTAATAACCAGGCCTGACCCTGCTTAGCTTTCCACGCTCAGACAAGCTGAGCCAGCGTGAGCCACAATTCGGTTAAGTCAGTTGATTGATTTGTGACCCTGTTACGGACCCATCACTAGAGTCTACACAATCTTCTTTAGAATTTCCTCCTTTTATCCTGGAAGACAATCTTACTCAGTCACCAGTGATCGCCTGATGATTATGATGATGACACTTATGCACTTGTAAAGTGATAATTATTCCTCCCCCCACTTCTTCTCAGGATTGCATTGCATTTGTTTTTGACATGTATGTGTGATAACTATTAGGAGGGAAAGGAAACTTTATGCAGACATGCCCAGGTGGTTGTTGCAGTGGAAGAACATGGTATGTATACAGTAGATAGATCCTTAAGCTTAAACCCATTAAACTCCTGAAGTTGTTATGTGTTTCTTTACCTTCTCCCAGCTTGGTTCCTTTGGTTCCCCCTTTTCATTTTGATGACATGCTTTGTGATTCCATTTTGTATTTCTCAAACACCAGTCTTCTCCTGTTAGCATGTGGAATAGCACTGTTGATCTTAGCTGCTGTGCAGAAAGATGGGGGTGGTGGTTGCTCCTTGAGTTGGGTTCCAGCATAAACAATTGCTTCCCCAGATCTCATCTGGGAATGTCAAAGGTCAGGCTTGAACCAATTTCTGACATCACTCAGAGCACTCAGATCGCATTAAAGTGTTTTAATGTTTGAATTGGAGGTTCATTTCAGGTGTAGGGCAAAGCTATGATGTAATGGGAGATCCTGTAGGACATACTTACCAGGAAGTGTGTTTAGGACAGCAGCCAAGCTGCTGATGGAGCTCAAGTACAAGGACTCCACTCCCTGCTGGTGCCTGAGTGACTCCAACCTACGATAGTTTCTGCAGCCCGTTGGCACTTTGAGCACATAAATCTACAGTGGCTTGTGCATTAAGCCAAGATTTCTGGTGCATAATTTTAAATTGCCACATGCAACAAGGGACCTTGACTCTATTTCCATAAATCATATATGTGTGCCTATGCTCATCTTGAAATTCTCCCCAAAATTAATTGGTCTGCCATGAGATCATTACATTTTTTTAATCTTATTGTATTGGGATGCTTTTATTGGTTTGATTTAATTTTCTAGCACAGCTTTCGGGGAGTGAGGAGAGCACAGAGAAAAGAAATAATATGCAGTGCTCTTGTCAGTGCTGTGCCTTGGAAAGCTATCCCTTTCCCTGCCTGCATTAAATCAAAAGCAGTGGGGTTGTGTTGCATTTTTAACTCCTTGACAGAGCTCCTTGAAGCTGGGAAGCTGCTCATATTGTAGGGAGTAGGGATGATGTATCTGTGTGTAAAACATTCTGAATGCCCAGCTGTACCATAGAAGATTCTGTTTTTCACACAGGTTTATACAGTGTCCCAAGCATTGATGTATCAGTTCTGGAAAACCCCAAGATGAAAATATAGCTGTAAAGTTAGTTTGCTTAAAGGCCAAAATATTAATAACAACTGATATTTATGTAGCATTTCTCATCCAAGAGGATCCCAAACCACTTTATTCACCTTTGAAATACAGCCACTTCTGGATGGGAATATTGCAGCCTTTCTGTCCCATCAACACAATACTTTGGAGGTGAAGTGATGAATAGCTGTAGTGGAAATTATGGGGGAGATTTAGCAAAGCAGTATTCGAAGAGAGAAATTACCTAAGTTGTACGGCCAGAACCACATCCCCAAATACATTTCAGATTATCTGCTTTTCTATGAATGTACTCTCTCTCTCTCACTCACTCTCTCTCTCACACACACACACACACACACACACCAAATTGCTTTTGACATGCAAACACACTAGTTCCTGTATCTGAGGGGGTGGGCACTGATGCTATCATTTTATGATCCTGTTTCAACATAAAGTGGTATTGGTTTTCCCCAACTGAAAATGATTCAAGATGCCCAGTGGTTCTTAGCAATGCAAACCATGGTTTCATAGCCTGGCTTACAGCCAGCCGTCAACATGTAGTTTGGCTCTCAGAAGGCCCTGTCCTGCATATCTACCAAGTCTACTTCAGACAGTGTGGAAAGCAGAGCAGAACCTCCCATGCAGATTTCAGTGGGTAGACAGGAATTGCAGCACCAGCCAAAGCTGTCCAAAGGTGTCCCTGGCAACATCCAGGAACAAGGTTGGTTGATCCACAAGATAGTTGCAGGAAGGAAGTATTTCTTTCTTTAGTCTGAAAGCAAGAGCCACTAAACAGTTGAAGTCACCAGAATATTAGCATTTCAGAAAAAGCAATCCAGACACTAACTGCCTCCCCTGCCCCTTCTAGCCAGGTCTCTTTTACCCACCAATTGTGATATGCAAGACCTAGAGAAATAGTAGGAGCATTTTTTAAACTAGTAATGAACTAGTCCAGCTACTGCCAACAGGCCTAGATAATCTAGAGGGTTTTTGTGTGTGTTTTTAAGTGACAGACTATGGATAATGAGGTTTCCCTGAATCCCCATAGACAGGTTGAATAAACTAAGGACATGTCTGAGTAAATATTACTCATCAAAATGCATGATTTACAGACATGAAAGCACAATTATCAATAGGGGTTTAGCGGTGTCAGCAGTTGTCCCCCTGGACAACTATTAGAGAGCTACCAAAATCCAGCAAGACTCGAAATTTGCATTTGAAAAGCACTATGTTAGACCTGAATTCTAGGGTGCAGTCACCTCAGGTCCCATGATACATTTTAAAATGTGTACAGATTCAACACAAGGTATTGTGAACTCAAAGATTTGTTATCACAGCTACAAATGAAATTTCTGGTGGGCAATATGAATGGAATGAGCAGCGCCTTGGTAGCCAGCCAAACTCTGGAGTTGCCAACCCTGTAACTGAGGTCTTCTCCTTGATACTATGGTTAGTTTTGGAGGAACATGGGCTAACTTTGAGGACATTCTCTGGTAACCTCGGTTTGAGATAAGAGTGGGGCTAGTCACTGCAATTGCAATGAGCTTTGGAGGCATCCAGAATCAGTGAAATTTCTTGTAACGTCTGAGTGCCTTCAAAGCCTAGTGCAACCACTGTGCTGCAATGAGCTCCTCCTACCCTTCTCCCAAATTCCAGGTACTGTAGAAGGAAAGGGATCGAACATCGTGCTGAGTTTTGGAGACACTTGGAAATAGTCAAACAAGGTCAGCATAGGAAGTGGTTTGAAGATTCTGCTGGGCAGTTGCTCACCAGATTAAGAGCTTCCCAGTAAGCACATTTGTGGACTCCTGGGGTTGTATCCAGTGGTGGCTTTGCACTAGTGGAAAGCACTTTCTTTGCACAAGGTGGGGTGCACCTAACTCCCTACTACACACTGCAACCACCTTCTCCCCAATGAGGATTGGAGTATAGAGCAAAGGGCTGCAGTAGTAAGTAGGGGAGATAAGTGAAAATTGAATACTCCATCTTGCACATAAGTTCAAAGTTCACAAATGCAAAGCCACCATTCAATACAATCTCTGGGAATGAAAGTGGCAGGGGAGGAAATAGTGGAAGGGAGGAAATGAGGAGCATTCTGGATGGTTTGTGGGGGAGGGCATGGAGGAGAAAGAATGTTTCAAATGACAGAATGCTCCAGTGCATGATGACACTTCAACACAAGCTGGATACAATATGCCTTTGAATCATTAGTATCTGACATATAGAGAACCTAGAGGAATTGAATAGCAAAAAATGTTAATCATGGAATGAAGACACAAGATTGCAACAATTTAAATTACCCAAATCAAGACAAGCCTAAATAGAACAATTCCTACCCCTAATGGGTATCACAGCCTTAATTCTACATTTTGCCATTAGACTGCAAGAGGAAACAAGACATGTCTGTAAAACAGAGGACTTCTAAGAACCAAGATAAACATGGGAAAGTGAAAATAAGGCTACAATCATATATTTACCTACATAGCAGTAAGTAGCATTGAGCATAGTAGGGCTAAGTAGGCATGCTTATGACTACACCAAAAGGCTACAATCATATATTCACTGGGTATAAGCCCCATTGAACTCGGTGGGACTTCTTTGAGTAGACATGCACAGGACTGCACTGTATGTATTGTTAACTGAGCTAAAGCCAACATAACTAATATTGTGTGTGACAAAAAACCCCGGTATGTATATCAGTTTTAAACCATTATTTTAATCATTTGTGAATCTTGTACCAGCTTGTACCAATGCTTTATGGTACTTGCAAGTTGCAACTTCTGTTGCTTTTACTGTATGGAGTATAGGCTACAGAAACATAATTGAGTGAAAGAGGGGGTGGGGTTGTAAAATCTCCTTGCTTTTGTTGTCATCTAATTAGGTCCCACCTTATGACTTAACCCAACCCTCAACAGAAGAAATTGTTGCCATGAATTCAAATTTTCTCTGTTGCACTCAGCTGTCAATGAAATCCAGATTTTTCCCTGAGTGATAATCTCCACTGAAAGAAAGAAAGAAAGAAAGAAAGGGTGCTTCATTTACATTGTGGAGCAGCCTCCTTATTACTCTTCTCAAGAGAAAAGGTACCAATGCAGTGACTATTAACAACTGTAATTATTTTCTGTGCTGACTCAGCCCAGCTCATGAGAACAAGGCTCCTTCCTTCAGGCTGCAATGTACTTTTTATTTGACATTGTGCAGCTTGCTTGCTTTTTTTTTTTTTTTTTTTAAATCAGACTGCTGGCATCTGGAATGAAGTACGGATTTTAAACATACTGCATGCTGGGTAAATTCATCTTAATACAGCTTGGCAATGACCAAAATGCCTGTTCCAGTTGCTGTTTCTTCATTGAACAAAGCAGAATGACAAAGATGCAAAGGCATACATCTGTTCGCACTTCAGTACGCCTTTCGCCTGGACTCACTATGTGATAGTTTCTGGATTTGGGCCAGTGATCCACTCGGCCTCTTTTCTTGGAGAAACATTTTGTTACAGAAGATGAAGATCAACTTCAATCTCACTACTCTAAATGGCTTCCTTGTTGTTTTCTGACCCTTTTAGATATTGTTAACTCACTGAGCTGTGTTCGCTCGATGCTTTCAAAGTGAAGAAGATGTTATCAGCTTCCTTACAGTATGACTAGACTGAAAGTTGGCACAGAAGAGGGGTGGGGAGACCCAACTACACACAGGCTCAACGACTTCAAACTAGAGGTCTACCATTATAACAGAAGCCATCTTTCTGACACAATCTGCCCTGAAAGGATGCTTGCTTTTTGCCGTGCTGCTAAAAACCCCAAAACATTTTGGTGACTTTGAGTGATGCAATACCATGAGGTTCTTTGTGTTTTGGGTTGCTGCACAGTCTCAAAGATGTGTTGAATTGAGGCCACCTGTCTACCATGTGATTTTAAGTTCTCTCAACCTTTCAACTAGTCTCTCTAACACTTGGTACTGCCCTGTATGTTCCCAGATGATTCATTCTCATACTCTTTTAATCTTAGTGACCCATTCTCCCACCATTGGCTTTAGTTATTTTTTGCTGCTCTATTCAAAAAGGCTAAGTCACCACCACTACCATAGGTCTTCTTATCAACACATATTTAGGCTCACTGTTCATTCAGCAATAGCTGGGAAGTGCCTCCAGTATGGTAACAGCCATGTTCATTGTGTTGGTCTAGGCAGCCTCACCTTGTCCAGTATGATGCCACCATAGGCTTCCCTTGGATTCATTTGTGCACAGCATATGTACCTGATGCCATTTTGAATGTGCTTCACCTTCCACCACTGCAAGAAACTGCATCGTGTGAGATTATGGTCCAGTAGTAGCTGATTTTGACATTTTTCTGTTCCTAAATTAATCCTTAATTTGCCACCTAACTGAACCACCTTTCCGCTTGACTATTTTCCTAGACCCACTTCTTTCTCATGTCTTAATTCCCAACTCATGCTAGTCCTTCATCTTTTCTGGTCATGTGCCTCTTCCTGTTTCATTGCACACAGTTTTGTGTTAAGTTGTGTTGTCATGAAAAAATAATGTGAAACCATACCATGGCCAATGGGCAATCTGGCCAATGCTAGTTTTTACCTCAAGTTTCTGGCCCACAGCAGTCTAGAAGCTTTTACCTAACATCCAGCAATCTGTAAACCATCATTTGCACCCTACGAATAACATCCATGACAAAAAGGAGCATGATATACTGCAATCCAAAATTACCCACTTTGCTCAATCCTAACAGGCAGGAGGGTGCATTTTCTTTGGATGAATACTAAACCAAATCAGGCCACTTTGGGGAGATTCAGGATTTGTCCAAAGTACCCTGCATTTGTCCAAATTCAATCTGACCCCCTCTGCTGCCTCCTGTTCCACTGCTTAATATAAAACTCAGTGGTGAGCTATGACTCTCACTCTCAAATAGAGTGAGAAGTACATCCCCTCTCTGCCTGAAATAATGGGGGGGGGGCTTTACAAGCAAGCAAGCAAATTGCCCCCAAGAGGAGAGAAGTGAATCCCTTTTAAAAACACCCATCTTTAAATGCTCCCCTTGCACTATACAGTGTGAACAAGCTCTACAGTGTACATTCTCATATATTTTCTCAATAAAGGGCCATCCATCTCTTCCATCATCATGCACTTAAGGTTTCCATAATTTGGTGCTCTCAGCTGAAAAGAAAATGAAGTGAAACAAACACACCAACCTAAAACTTTTCTTCATTTATCATAGCTCCCTAACCACTGCACCTACTGTCCTGAATTTTTGCAGATTTTTTAAACGTTGAGCCATCTATGATGTATGCCATTTTCATACAAAAAAAGTTTCTAGGCAGTTATCTGAAAGGGCACAATCCTATTACAATGATTGTAAGCCCCCAAACCCAGAAGCTTATGATCATCCTATGCAGAGCAGGAGGAGTGGCGGAGGCAATCTCTGCCTCCCCATCCTCCCATCCTGCATTTCCCTAGATAGGCTTTTTTTTGCCTGTCTAGCTGGGATGCTTCAGAAGGGGAGGGAAGGAGGCTGGAGAGGCCTCAGGATAGCTCATATCCTGGCCTCTCAAGTCTCCTCCCTTCCCACCGAAAAGGACACTTCCTTTCCCCCATCTCCGAGGTTGCTTTCCCGACCTGGGAGAGCAGCCGGCACAATACTTTCTTCGTTGGCAGCAAGGGGGAGGAGGGTCAGAGCTCTGATTCCCAGCTCCAAGGTCGGAGTGCTGTCTCCAAACTCATCTGGGAATGTGACAGATGCTGTCTAGGGGCCATAGGATTGCTCCCTAAATTCGTAAGATTGCAGCTTTAAGCAAGGGCCTTTGATTAACTGGAGAGTTTCATCCAGATTCAAAGTCTCTCTACTCAGGAGTAAATCAATAGCATTTACTTCCATGAGCATTTGCTTAGGAACACAGGTTTAGAAGTAGGAGTGACTAATTGCTAATGGCATTTGATGTAAATTGCAATCCTGCCAAATTACGGAATACTTTATTTTAATCTGTCATATGGAAGGAACTGACCTATTATTCCAGTGTTATCACTACTAATACTAATACGGTAATACCTTGGATTGCAAGCATAATTCATTCCGGAAACATGCTTGTAATCCAAAGCATTTGTATATCAAAGCGAAATTCCCCATAATAAATTTGTACACATATTTTTAATTTAAGCTGCAATAAAGAATGATAGTGTAAAGTCTTCATTTTTCTTGACCGTACTACAGTACTTGTATTGCAAGACGTCGCTTGTTTATCAAGTTAAAATTTATTTTAAAAATTTGCTTATCTTGCAAAACACTTGCAGACCAAGTTACTTGCAATCCAAGGTTTTACTGTAATTATGTAAAGTGCTGTATACATGCTGAATAGAAGTGCTGTATAAAATGTCTGTATTTTGCCATATGGGTATAATATTGATATAATACACACCCCACTTCTATGGTGAGAAGTTCCTCTCCAAGCTCCTCGCCCACTGAAATGCCCCCTTTCCCCCCTCTCTGAGGTTGCATTCCCAACCTTGGAGAGGCAGCAGGTGTGGTTCTTCCCATGCTGGCTGCAAGGGGGATAGGTGGTGGTGGGGTCGGAACTCTGATTCCCCATTCCGACTTTGGAGCGCTGTCTCTGACCTTGGAGCTGGGAATCCGAAATATCCGATGGCCCCTCAGACACTGTGTAGGGGGCATGGGATTGCTCCCTAAAAAACAAAAACCCAAACTTTAAAGTCTACTTGTAAAAATAAAAACAAACAAACAAAACCTGTACCTTCCTATTGGTCTGCAATTTGGCAGCTGTAATTGACTTAGTAGGGTATACTATACCTGTAAATTGCATCCACTTCTGTCAAAAAGCAAAAAAATGTTATAGCCATTTGTTGATTTCCATATTATCATTTTCCCAATTATGGTTTTTAATTTTTTAAAGTTTGTTTTGAGTGTTTTACTATGTCTTTATGCATTTTTTATTTTTGTTTTCTGAATTTTTTGCAAACTGCCTCAGTTGGTTTCAGAAAGGCAGTATAGAAATGCTAATAATAATAATAATAATAATAATAATAATAATAATAATAAATTAAGATATGTATGAAGTTTCAAATTCTCCAAAGGAAGGTACTGAGTTGGACCTGAGTCAAAGGAGGTAGCCACTGAGGCAGCCCATGCCAAAGCAGGGTCCTATCTGAAACCAAAGCAGGGTCCAAACCAAATCTTGCCATTGGTGCATATATCCCTAGCAAGTAGACAAGCTATTGGAAAGTTGTGTTGTCATGAGAAACAGCTGAGGTCAAAGAAAAAGATCAGAAAACAAATATAAACTCAGACGCCAGCTGGAAAGAGTAGCAAAATCAAACACATGTTATGCAGAGACGATATGAATAGTGAAGGTCCAGAGCAACAGTAATTCAGTGAAGATTGGATAGATGAGTGCTGAACAAAAACAAAATTCTAACAGCCACCCCATCCCCACTTAATTAGAGTGTATTTAGTAACATGATTTTGAAGGAATAGTTTGAAATTTGTGCCATTTGCAAACTTTGTGTCTGCAATAGTTACCCTTTTCACAGATCATTAAAGAGTATATGAAACAGTTTGGTAAAGACCCATTGGGTACCCAACTGTTTGCTTCTTAAGAGTGACACATTTCCCATTCTTTCTCTACCATTAAGGCAATATCAAATCCACAGCTGTACATTCTATCTCACCCCCACCCCTGAACCGTTTAGCTGAGTTTCATTAATACAGTTTTGCAATTGGTTTTGTTAGAGAGACATTTGGGAAAGATAAAGTCCTCATAAAAAATAAATAAATTGAATATCTGGAGTTGCCAAGAATATGCTGTGGGAATCTATTCCACAAATTGAAAACATGTGTGCTCACACACACACGCACACACACACACTAATATAAAAAGGACCACCCACCAGTACACTGCTAAGTCAGAACTGTGAACCCTTCAAACAACTGTGGTACAAACTTTTCAGTTTTCCAGCCACAACCTTTTCCTTTTTTTTCTACCTCCAATGCCCAGCATAATGAAATCAGTTAGAAAATACTGCAGAGTTGTATTTAGAACCATGAATGCTCACATAAAAATGGAGGAGGTAGAATAATAATAATAATAATAATAATAGTAGTAGTAGTAGTAGTAGTAGTAGTAGTTATTATTATTGTTATTACGACTAGGACAACCAATGACTACTAGTACTATGATGCTTGCATTTAAATGATTTCTTATCTCACATCAAACAGCCTCTAATTTGCTGTTAATCTTTCTTCACTAGACTGACATGTTGGATTTGTAAAAGGCTGTGGAAGAGCTTGGCACCTTTCTTTCACCTTGTGCTCATTTCCCCGCATTATTGGGGGTAAAGCTGATTGATGTCATTCACCTGTAGACAGAGGTAGAGGGACATTCTTCTTCCACAGTAAGGTGAAGGAGGAATTTCAAAGCGGCCACCACTGGGGATGCTCTTGAAGGAGGACACCAGTTCACTCTGGAAAGAGAGCTGTGTGGGGCGGTTGTGCTTCCATTCTATTTATCATTGCCCTTGAGAGCTGTATGTGAACAAACGGTTTGCCAAAAGCACATGAGCCTGAGTAACAATTTTGTGAAGGATATTGCCAGATCCTGCAGCATCAGTTGCTTCCCTTTCAGAATAAAGAACACGCAAACATAGAGCATTTTTTTCCTACGGAATCTCCTGTTTATTTTTAATTCCTTACATCATTTGCTCCTCTACCGGAAGGTCTTCCTGTGCTTTGCACAGGAGGTTTGGCTAGTTTTTCCAAACCAATGATGTTAAAAGTTACGGCTCATGCCATTTGGAAAACTAAAATGTTGGTGTATTTTGCCGTTTGACTTACAACCTATTTTTATCAAACCTATGCTTGTCTTGTTGATCGACCTTTAGCATGCAATCCTGAAGGCAAGATGATTATTTTTATTTGTTTATTTTCATTTAAAATTATTTTTAGGCCGCCTTTAAGGGTAAAACACTCTCTAGGCAGCACATATTACACAAGCTTAAATATATGGATTGTGATAAACTATAACTATCATGAAGCTTGTGATGAGGTCGTAGAGGTTGCAGTGGCCACAGCCTGTATCTAAAGAAAGCTTGTGAAGTTAACGTATAGATCTTTCTTGCCTCTTCTACCTCTGTAGCAAAGGTGGGCAAGCTACAACCTGTGGGCCACATCTGCCCTGTGGAAGGTTTTCTTATAGAAATGAAATAAATAATAATAATCTGGCCCTTAAACATTACCTGGCTCATGGAATCATAGAATAGTCGAGTTGGAAGGGGCCTATGAGGCCATCGAGTCCAACCCCCTGCTCAACGCAGGAATCCAAGTTAAATGCAGGAATCCTGGTCCTCTTTTCAGCAGCTGAAGGAGCTGAACAACTCCTCAGACACCATCCCATCCCTTTAGTTCCACAGGTGGAGTGTGGGCCTTCGAAGTCTTGTGAGATATCTGGGTCTTGCTTTGGGATTGGCTGCATTTTGTTATCTTGACAATGGAGGCACAGGCAGTGGAAATAATTGTGGGTTGTCTCTTGGAAGGCAAAAGCTGGACTCACCGTCCAGCCTAGGGCCAACCTGTATGGTCTGGGTCCGCCCATCATACAATTTTCATACCTAGATATGAGCTGCAGGTCAACAGGCTTGCCAACTCCTGTTCTTTGAGGGTCTAGAAGTTACGGAACTAGTTCTGCGTATTTCACTTATTTATTATTACATTTATATCCTACATTTTTTTCCTCTTGCAAGGCAGCTTACAACATGGTCCTCCTCCTCTCCATTTTATCCTCACAACAACCCTGTGAGGTAGGTTAGGCTGAGAGTCAGTGACTGGCCCAAGGTTACCCAGTGAGCTTCATGGCTGACTGGGAATTAGAACCCAGAACTCCTGAGTCCCAGTCCAGCACTCTAACCTCTACACCACAAAGGGCACTCAGTCTGGGGAAGATTGGAAACTGCATTTATTTATTTATTTATTTATTTAAGATTACCATTTAAGTATTGTTAGGGAAATTATCACTTTCAAGTACAGTCTCTGGCCCGGTTGCAGGTTATCTTCATTCTAATGCAACCCCAGTTACAGATCTATGGGAAAGGGCTAGAGAGATGGACGTATCAACGTGGTGTTTTCACCTCACTCATCCTCATCATGGGCACCTACAGGGAGGGGCAAGTGGGGCAGTTGCCTTCCCCCTCCCAGGTGAATCAGAATCTCCAGTTTCTCAGCTTTCTTCTTCTTTAAAAAACATGCAGTTGCTATCCTGCCCATTTTTTTAAAAAAAACAAGAAACTAGTCTGCTTCTTCCGTTTAGTGTTTTAGCCAATGAATGAAGTCACAGCAATGACTGACATGCCCAGTGTCAGGAGAAGGAACTTCTAGGTTCATTTTTAAGCCCTCCCTTTTCTTTTCCTTTTGTCTTCCCTGGTGGGAAGCAATTACTGTCATATTAAAAAAAAAAAAAAAAAGAATTCAGAAATCTAGGATCTTAGTGTAGCTGTGACTGGGCAGTAATGTGTCTGCCCCAAAAGAAAAGATAGTAGGAAGGACAGGAGTTCATGGTCTTATTAAAACAATGATTTCCCCCTCTGAGCTAATAAACTGAGCTAAAAAACAACAACAAAACCCTGTCAATGCATGCAGATTGTCCATCATTATTATAACCATATTGCAGGAGGGGCTGTGGCTGTGGCTGAGGTTGCTTAGATTATACGAACCAGCAATGTAACTCACTACTATATCCATGGGGGCAAGGGGAGTTAGAGTACTGTGTGCCAGCCCTGCAGTGTAGTCCAGGTTTTTTTTATTTCATATTCTCGTGTGTGTGGTTTTTAAGGGAAATGCAGTTGTGTGGGGGGTGAGAAGTTGATTGTATCAGCAGTACAATTTATTAGGGGATAGAAGGGGCTGTGATGTATGTCACAAGCTACAAGTTTTAGTTTCTCTTTCCTCTTGGAGCTCTGGCCGAGCTCACCAGCACCCCTAACTCACACACATATGAACCATGCTTAAGGGCCAATACACAGATGAAGGAAGCCAGAGAAAGCATTAAGGGTTTCAACCATGTCTGGAAAGTTTTTGTCTGGACACCAGGTCTACCCACTGACAAAAAAACAGAGGGGTAAAGCTGGTATACAAATTTCTCAGAGATAGGATCCACCTATGTTGGTAGATCTGGTGCCCAGGCCTTGTTGCTGTTCACCCAGCAGATCTACCAGAAATGATAGATCTGTTCTCTGCTGCTATCAGGGCTTCTTTTAATGTGTAACCAGGCATGAACTGTGCAGTTCCAGGGGGTGAAATGTGCAATTCCTAAAGAGCATTTGTGCAATTCCAAAGTCAAGTAATTAAAAAGTTTTGTTACAGTAGGTTACAGGGCTGGTGCAAGGCAGTTTGGTGCCCTAGGCAAGATCAGATATTTAGTGCCCCCCCCCTTCCCACTTGAGCCCTCCCTCCAGCCCTATGCCCTCTGGCGCCCCTTTAGCCCTGCGCCCTAGGCAGCTGCCTAGTTGGCCTAATGGTAGTGCCGGCCCTGGTAGGTTATGTAAAAGTGGCTGATAATAAGTCGGGTGAGTAACCCAAACCCGTCTAGAACCATAAAGCATACCCATTTCTCCTCCCCCTGCCAAGGACACCCCCCACACACACACACACAGATTCTACTACTACTTTCCACAGAGTGTTCACCAATGTTTCCAAGATGAAGGGAATCATTCTAGAACATGGGGACCCCTTTCTCGATAAGTACTATGGAGTTGTCCCTGTTATGATAAGGGAGGTGAGGACATCCTTAAGACCCTGTGTTTCTGCATATGTTTCGTTTTCCTCCTGATCTTAGTTGTTTTTATATCCCTCACTCTAAATAAAGTTTTGTTGGAGCTCATGGTGACCCTTGTGTGAACCATGAATATAACACTCTTAATCTACATTAGTGTTGTCAAATTACCAGGATTTTCTGCCACTCTGTGTAGACTTCTAAATGCAAGAAATGTGACTTTAAGCAACAAAAGCTCAGACATAAGAACATAGGAAGAACCGTGCTGGATCAGACCAAGGGTCCATCTAGTCCATCATTATGTTCACACAGTAGCCAACCAACCGCCCATGGGAAATCCACAAGCAGGACATGAATGCAACAGCACACTCCTGCCCATGTTCTGCAGCAACTGGTGTACATAGGCATAGTGCCTCTGATACTGGAGGTAGCATATAAACATCAGGACTAGTAACCATTGATAGTCTTCTCCATGAATTTGTCCAATCTGCTTTTAAAGCCATCCAAATTGGTGGCCATCACTACATCTTGTGGAAGTGCATTCCATAGTTTAATTACGTGCTGTGTGAAAAAGTACTTCCTTTTAACTGTCCTGAATTTCCCACTAATCAGCTTCATGAGATGACCCCAGGTTCTAGTATTATGAGAGAGAGAGAGAGAGAGAGAGAGAGAGAGAGAGAGAGAGAGAATGTCTCCCTATCCACTTTCTCCACATCATGCGTAATTTTGTACACCTCTATCATGTCCTTCAAATAAAGAAAATGTGCAGGTGTGTTGTAGCAGCACTATATTCAGCATTCCCACCCCCCAGAAAAATTGCTGCAGATGCCCATGAACCTCCATGAAAGTAATTGGACTGGACTCTGGATGACCTAGCCTATTTTACACTCGGTAAAAGGCATCCTTATAATGCAGCCTCTGGCTGACCCAGAAATAACTAGAGTTAGCCAAAGCCCATTCATTTGGATTGGAATGATGGATTGGGAAGCACCATGCTTAAACTGATCTCCAGCGTTCTTCTGAGGAATGTTTGCAATCAGGACTGGCTGGACGTTGGGCAACAATGGTGAGCCTAGAAAAGGCCTAGGATGTTGGTGTTTTAAATTTTGTTAATGCAACTTGTTGGTAGTACACATTCAAAATATTAATATTCATCAGTCCTGTACATTACTATTCTGACTCTATAGTCAGTCATATATGCAGTTTTAAAATTTAAAATTCGTCTTGATAAAAATTCAACCTTTTTTCATGCTAGTTATCTCATTTTAATCCACATATATTTTGTAATGTCTGAATGCCAAAGTGTCTTCTTTCAATGAATTCATGGGTATGAAAGCTATCATGGCAAAGCCCTTGACCTGACATTCAGGATCCTTAAAATACAAACATATTGATTGAAAAAGCAGCCATTATAGAGGACATTTCCATATATTTGAAATCTTCTCACATAGGCCTCATTTTCACTGAGGTGGCAAACCTGGTCTCTACCACTTCAAACCACAGGTGGGACTCACATAGATAAATACTCCCCCATACAAAAGAAAGCCCTCCTCAAGGAAAACTAACAGAACAGTTCTATGCATGTCTACTCAGAGTAAGCCCACAGGATTCAACGGAACGTTAAGGATGACACCCGCTAAATGGAGGGCTCGGAGCCCTCCATCTGCCCTAGGCCTGGCCAGCATAAGCCAGGCAGGGCAGATGGAGCAGTAGAGGCTTTTGTAGTATCTCCATCTTCTGTGTTTGTATTTTGAGCTAGATGGGCAGTGTAGCTTACCCACCTGGCTGTGAAAAGGATGGGAACTGAGAGGATAATGGATTTCTCCTCCCACCCACAACCCGCCTGTCAAATGCCCATTTCCTCCGCTCCCAAGGTTTCAACACAGACTTTGGGAGAGGGAGCCATCATGGGGTGGGGTGAGAAATCCAAGCAGGCATTGTCCCCCGAGGTCGTAGCTCTGTCTAGGGCCTTGGAGGAGTAAATCTCCAGTATCTGAATGCCCCTAAGACAATATTCAGGGGGCATAGTATTGCCCTCTAAGTGTGTATAGGATTGCTGCCTAAATGTCATAGAGCCATCTCCCCAAAATCTAGCTTTTGTGTGCTGGAGTTTATTTGTTTAATGGAGGAGATTCAGTTGTGTGATTTCCCATGTGTGGCATGAAGTGGTAGCACCCAGACACTGATTTTATTGGCTCAGGGAGAACTAGGCCATAGTCATTCTTCATGAACAGCCTACCGCAGGCTAAGAACCTCCAGTAGCTGTTGTTCTTTTTAATAATTTGTCTTCAAGTCAGCATTTTTCCCATAGACAAGATTCAATTAAATTGTACTCCATTTTAAAATCCCCTTGGTTTAAGCAACAGCTTAATAAATGGCTATTTGTTTTGTTTTGTGGTGCCTTAGTGCCCAGATCTTTATACTGTAGTCCCATAACTGATTGGATGGGATGTTTGACCTGTGGTCTGTCTAATTTAGTTTCTTGTCTGTGACAGTAGGGAAATGCTTAAAGAAGGTTCATAGTAAACAGATGGATGCAATTTTTTTAAATCTACAGAAGTCACAGGCACAGTCCACAAGACTGCTTTGCCACTGACATGCATTTACGGAAACACTTGAGCTCTTGCATAATTGCCTTCCTTACATTAAATGTAGTACACCCTACCGGATATAGTCATAAAAAAGAGTATCTGTAGTGCTTTTTGAAAGATCTTCCTTGTTTCTTCTTTGCTCTCTGGAGGTTTACTATTATTCCCATTTTAACAGGTGGGAAACTGAGATTGGTTTGCTCAAGACACCGCTGGTTGTCTTGGGATTTAAGCATAGGTTTTTTCAGTTCAGAGGTTTTCCAGGTGTGTCCATTGGTGCTGTTCTGCCAGAGGAAGGGAAACCTCTGGCAGAACAAATCCCCGCCGTATACCCCATGTCCCTTCCAGTTTGGCTATGGAGCCTTGGGGAAAACCCCCAGAGCAGATTTGGGGTGTGTGCATGGAGCTGCAGGGGAGAGGAGATGACAGTGAAGTCTCATTGCATGAGCAGAATGTTGGTTCCAAGCCTGTGAATATCCACATCCTATGAAGATTCCTTAATACTGTAAGGGCGCAATCCCATGGCTGCTAGATGCTGGCTAGATGGCCATAGGATAATTTGGACCTTGGAAACTTGTTCTGAATCAGAGCTGGGACTCTGAATTTGGAGCACCCTGTCTCCACCCTCGCAGCCGATGTGGAAAGAACCGCTCCGGCTGTGGCTCTGAGGTTGTAAGAATCACTGGTGAGTTGGACCCAGGCAACAGGAGAGGCAATAATGATATTCCAGTATTGGGTCAAATGCTTTTTGCATGCTTTGACCAGCAGAATTTTGGCCACTTTAAGGAAGCATCACAATAACTATGTTATGTTATATCTTTGTAGTATTACTATGTGAGAGAGGTCTCCGTATACCGTATTTTTCACTCCATAAGACGCACTTAGGTTTTAGAGGAAGAAAACAAGAAAAAAAATATTCTGAACCAAATGGTGAAATGACGACAAAACCCTGCCACTGTCACAGAACTGAGCGGGGAGGGCTTTCCCGACTCTGCGCTTTCTCCACTGTTGGTGGTGGTGGTGGTGCTGCTGCAGGCAGCTAGGTCAGAGTAGCTGAAAGCTGAAAGCAAACATCAACAGCTCAGGGCACGATCCTAAACACATTGAGGCAGAAAAAAGCCCCGGGGCTTTTTTCTGCCTCAACGTGCGTAGGATTGCGCATGGCTGGCTGGGGAATGCTGGGAGTTGTAGGACTCCCCCCCCCTCCAAACACACGTAGGATTGCATCCTAAAACCATTTAAAACCAAAACACAGAAGTTTGGTAAATAATTAAAACATTGGAGCCCCAGCTAGATTAAAATACCTTTCCCTCCCTCCCTGGTTGCTGGAAATAACTGCTTTCAGGGGACGTTGAGCTGAAGAAGCTGAGGTGCGCGAAGGAGGTGTTTGCAGGTGCATCCTTCCTGGCCGGAGAGAGGGAAGGCGAAGGAGGTGTTTGCAGGTGCATCCTCCCCGCCGCGCAGCCAAGCCCCGGCCAAGCCACGGGCCCGCCAAACAGCCTCTTCCCGGCTCCCCCACGCCTACCCTAAGCTGCTGCCGAATCAGCTGTTCGGCGGGGGAATCAGCTGTTAAGCAGCCACATGGGGGAATCAGCTGAGAGGCGGGGGCTTGCCTCGCTCCACCCAGAAGCCCTCCGCTGTTCCGCCGGACCGGTTGGAGGCGCGCAGAGGGAGGTATGTTTTTAAAAAATAATTTTCAAATTATTTTTACAATATTCGCTCCATAAGACGCACAGACATTCCCCCCTATTTTTGGGGGGGTGCGTCTTATGGAGCGAAAAATACGGTACAGTATTTTTCCATGTATAAGACTATACTTTTTCTTAAAATTGTTAGACTAAAAATTGAGGGTCGTCTTATACACGGAAATAAGCCGAGGAGAGAACTGCACGGTTGCGAAACTGCCCAATGGGGGGCGTCTTATACATGGGGGCGTCTTATACACAGAAAAATACGGTATATAGAATTTGCTTTTTCTCTCCTCCATCAATATCCCTTGAAGTCAAATTTCTTCCTTTGAGCACAGCAGAGAACAAACTTGTCTGTGTAGAATACATTTTTTAAAAACAACAGTGAGTAAGAGTGCGAATGACAGAGAGAAGGCTGTCTTGTTACATAAAATCTAATTCCTCAACACCCATAAGTGACACCTCTCTCACCCACGCATACAGAAAATATACTGCACAGATTCTGTTAAGTTGGAGCTAAACCAAGTTAAGTGCTTGCAACCGGTGTTAGAATGTTTATTTCTTTAAGAAAATATTTTCCCACGATCTGCTGATAAAATAGAAAAAGCTCAATCTCTGTCACCTTTCAAACCATGGTAGTGGAACGCAAGAAGGAAAACCCAAATGTCCAGTCTCACAGTTGAGCACTTTATTATAAATGTATTTGGGTACACACTTGCGTCATTATTGTGTTTAGACCTCAAGCCTTCTATTATCCGGGTCTTCCCTTATTAGAGATCTCTTTGGATGTGTTCAGTGGCTTCATTCTATGGGTCTTTCTGGATTATCAGTTTATGGTGGAACAAATGCACAGTTATTGTTAATTTCTTGTACTGGATCCAGTCGTCTTCCCTCTAGGACAGTGTTCTCCAACCTTGGGTCCCCAGACGTTTTTGGCCTACAACTCCCAGCATGCCCCAGCCAGCTACGCTACGCTGGCTGGGGCATGCTGGGAGTTGTAGGCCAAAAACGTCTGGGGACCCAAGGTTGGAGAACACTGCTCTAGGAAGTGCTTCTTTTGTGTGTGGGTTGGGAGAATCCCATCCTCCCAGCACTCAAATGCAATATATTGTTTCTGGGCAAATGTGGTGTCTAGGATGCTGTAAGTTTAGCTTTACTGTGTAGCCAGTCAGTATAGACTGGATTCCTGTGTTGGTGCAGCTGCCACAAGCCCACCATATGGTGCTGTGATGAAACACTCCTCCCTCCTCCCTGTGTTTTATAGATAATTCTACGGTGGCTAAGTGCCCTCTTAACTATACCAAGGTCACACAATGATATGCAAGGCTTCTGTACAGCCAGTTCTTGGAAACTACTTCATAATGATTACATTCTCTTACCCCAGAAACTGAACAAAAAACTGAGCTTGACCAATGTACAAAAGCATTTTAAGACCGTGCCCTTTAGGCTGACTTATAGTGGTCCTTTGTAATCTGGTATTGGGAAAATTGTAGAACCAAATTACATGTGATGAGTCATGGATCGCCCAATATATATATATATATATATAGCCTTAAAAATAGCCATAGAGTGAGTGTGTTCTCCTTTGGTTTGGGGGCTGAGGCAGTGGGAGTGTGGGTTGTTAACCCTTCCCTCCTGCACCATTTCTTTTTTTAAAAATCTGGCCCCCTCACCCAGTGTTGCCATTAGTCACAGAAGCATAATAGCGCCTAATACCAAAGTTGGAGGGTGATTTAAATTAGAGAAATGGCACTGCAGCCACAATCAAGTTCAGGACCACTTGAGACTTGAATTTAGTTAGAATATTTGTATATTGATACATCGTTTTGGATTACAGTATTTCTATGCTTCCGTTTATGTATTTATTTACTTATTATTTTTTAAAAGTGTAACCTGTCAGGAGCTATGGGGAAAGGGCAGGATAGAAATCCAAGCTATACATCGGTACATTTATTATGTATATATTTCAATATATGTCATTTATTATGTATATATTTCAATATATGTTTACTCTGAGCTGACTTTCCAGCTCATGAAAAAAGCCCTAAGGGATATTTAATGGTAAGTTGACAAGTGGCTATGCCCATGCATTTAGAATTCGTTTGTAAGATGGATCACCATGTTTCCAGCTCTGTTAAGGAACATATTGATCTGGATAGATCCAACCCAAGGTTAATCCATCAGGTTTCCAGATAACAGTGTCAGACAGACAAGTCCTAAATTCCTCAAACACTAACTGAAAGAAGCAGATAGTTAGCGACTTGTCAATGGCACTACTGCAAAATCAGGTGCTGTACAAACTAAGTCGCTGGTGGGATGCGGTGGCATGAGGCCATTATTACTTTCTGATGCAACATGCCATGACAAATTTGGAGAGAGTGTTGCCCAGTTCACACCATGTCTCTTGCTAACAGGCCAGTAAGTACTGACAGCTGAGAAGGAATTAACATATTACATTACTCACTTAGTAATGGGAGCAAAGATCTGATAACCTGAACCTGAAGAATTTATTTATTTATTTAATACATTTTTATACCGCCCAATAGCCGAAGCTGTCTGGGCGGTTTACAACACTTAAAACCATAAAATACAATACAATATAAATATAAAATTTAAAACCACAGATTAAAAACAAACAGCAGAGCTAGCAGCAGCAGTTACAATAACAGAGTTAAAAACAACTACAAGATTAAAATGCCTGGGAGAATAGAAAGGTCTTCACCTGGCGCCGGAAAGAGTACAATGTAGGCACCAGGCAAGCCTCTTTGGGGAGCTCATTCCACAACTGGGGTGTCACAGCAGAAAAGGCCCTCCTCCTGGTAGCCACCTGCCTCACTTCCTTTGGCAGGGGCTCTCGGAGAAGGACCGCTGATGAAGATCTTAGAGTCCGGGCAGGTACATATGGGAGGAGACGAAGAAGTATTAGAATCAGTTACCACTTGAAGATTCACCACTGTGGTGAATCAGTCACCACAGATATTTGCTTCTCACTATTTCAGACAAATACATGCCCCCAAATAGGAGGCATCATGTTATCAGAACTTCACTCTTCTGCAGTAAGGAGAACTCTCTGTAGGTGATTGAGACACCATTGGGGACATTTCTGGCTACAACTTGCCCCTCCACACACAGCTACCACTGCTAAGTGAAATTCAGTGAAACAGGAGCATACAGTGCTTCAGTTTCTTTAGGGTTTGTGCCATTTAAAATGACTTAGGTTATATGATGTCATCTTTTGTAATTGAAAACAAGATGTGTCCTAAATCTTTCACGAACACTGGTATTTGGTTCAGTTCATATTTATTATACAGCCACAGACCCATTGAAAATATAATAGACCACGAAAGGCATTTTCTGTGACATAATCTGAAGTTAAAATAAAAATATATGCATAAAATGAAAAGAAGGCTCAAATTAAAAAAACAAAACAAGAAAAGACCAAACTATGCTTAAACTGACAAAATGTACAAATCTTTGTCAATCAAAATAAACTTGTATTATTGTTATGAACCTACCCATACACTATAATCTTTGTCTGAGTGCCTCCTCTAAGTGCCTCCTCTGAGGGTGGCAACACGGGAGAAGCCTTCTCAATGGTACACCCCCCTCCCCGACTGTAGAATGCTTTCCCCAGTGAGGTCTGCCTGGTGCCAACATTGTCTTCTTTCCCAGGTGAAGATTTTCCTCTACTCTCAGGCATCTCACAGCATATGACAAGGCTTTTTAATGGGTCCTGGGATTTTTATTGTTGGTTGCTTAAAATTGGTTTTATATTTTTGTATGTTAATTGTTTTATATTATGTATTATATTGTAATTTTAGGGTTTAAATATCTGTAACCTGCCCAGTGAGCTTTGGCTATTGGGCAGTATAGAAATGTAATGAATGGTAGAGAGGTGATGTTGCACTGCTTTAAGCTGCATAGAGGCTGGAGAATACTGAATAAGTGTCTATGCATGACTGCAGACTGGTTTTGGCAACTCATGTGATCTGCACTGTGTCACTTGTATGCTGGATGTGTGCCAATGTGCAATCAAGTCATACGATGGTTGCAATACTGGAGAAACTTTTGCGTGTGTTGGTATCACTGTGGTATCAGACGTACAGGGTCAGTCCATGCTGTCAGCATGCCTGATTAAGTTGATATAGTGTCTGCTGCAGTGCTGCCACCCACCCACCATCAAAAGCAGGCACTGGATGAATACAGATGACTACTTAACAAGTGGTAACCTTCCATAGGGGGCATGTATTTCCTTGGCAAACTGGTCATGTCCTGTCAAGTGATGATGAGGGTTTTACCACTCCCTTGTCCCTCCAAGTTCTAATCAGGTGCAAATAAAAGATAAAATTGGCCTCACTACTTCATAGAACTTTCTAGATTACTGGCTCACCTACAGTAGTGGCTACATGTACACTGTGGTAAATTACCACTTGCTAAATAGTTGTTAGTATATTCACCCTTTGATTTTTTGCAAATATGCTTTTCCTAGATCAAACTGTATTAGCCCCCTGATAACGAATTAAATGCAAAATGTGTATATTCAGATGTGTATTCTGAGAAGGGAGGGGATTTAAAGATATAGAGTGAAAGTCCCCTATAGAACAAAAGAGATCCAGATTAGGGCATGGTAGAGTAATGGTAGTTGATCCTTCATCCAGTAAGAGTATTATAAACCAGTGGAACAACTGATATATTGTGGCAGTTCAACTCACCATACTGTGGTATACAAACTACTCATAAGGGAAAGTGCTAGGCAATGGAATGACATTCACCCCATTTAACACCCTGAGTTCCATCAGCGAAGCTGAAAAGTTGCAGAGAAAGGCAACAAATGGGAGGCAAGATGCTGAGAGTGCTCGCCAAAGAGAGTGTGCTAAAAATAAAAGCCAAGTCTTGATAGCCTATGGAGGGGGGAAGTCCATTAAGAGGGGATTTAATTGAGTGTAAAATCCTAAATGCTATAGATAATGCCAGGGCATGTTACTACTCATGGGCCAGCTCAGAAGAGAGAACAGACTGGCAGCAAGAAAGGAAATGAGTTCAGCATGACTTAGCTGCCAGAGCTTGTTTACACTCAGATTGCAGGTGTGTGGGACAACTAGTTGGAAGAAAAGGAACTCTACAAAGCAAGTGGAAGGGCATCTAGTGGAAGGAGAAAGTTCTACTGAGTGCAGGTTTGGAAAAGTTTAAATTAATACTCTGATTCCGTGTCAGTGTGATGCCCTGTCAGGTTTGTGAACACATTCACTCAGAATGCTACAAAGAGCTGTCTCAACCAGTACAGAGAGAATAATAAGTTGTGACAGTGCTATGACTCTAATAAGATCCCCTTAACACTTCTGACATTATTGCAAGAGGAGGCTCTCATATATCTTTTATATATAAGACTTTAATATTTCTATTATGTTAGTCACTGTATTACGGTATATGCTTGAATGATGCTGGCTGACCTAATTATAGTACATTAGTATCATGATTGCTTCTAACATATCTAAATATTCTAGTGCAAAATTTGATAAGTTCACAATTGGATGGGAAACCTAAGGCTGATTCTCACTTTACACTGCATGTGTGTTTGCAGTGGTAAACATCCTAAAATGTGACACATAGATGCATGTTTATAAAGATACTGAGGACCTTGTGCTAGGAAACAGCAGCAAATTGCAGCTTCTTAGGTGGGTCCACAGCATGTCATATTATATTTGAAAACATGTGCCTTTCTTTTATTTATATTTACTGTTGCAAACATTGGTATACATGTAGCAAACACATGTGCCAAATAAAGTGTGAAAGACCTCACAGTTTTGTTCAGCACTGAAGAATAGCTCTTCCTGACCATGGTGTTCCCAGCTGTAAAAGAATCCAAATAGAACTTCTGGTGTCTGATAAATGAGACTGTACTTGCACAGGGTTTTTTGTATGAGTCACTAATATGCAGTTCTGTCCTCAATTTACATTGAAAAAATGTCTGAAATATTTAAGAATGCAGTGCTGGAAACAAACATTCACTCTGTCTGTACCAGACTCCTCTTACTCAATACCTCTCTTGTTTGGAGTAGCTTTTTCAGTTCTATCCTGTTAACCTACATAGCACACACAATCAGGATGACAGAATGTAAATGAAGTAATCTGGATGACACCTGCCCCTAATCTTACCCAGAATTCATGTCTATTTAAAGGTATTTTACAGGATCAGTTCAGCTTCACCCAAAACCTAATATTCACTTCCTTATGTCCTGTTATTTTGGGATATATCCAAAACAGGAGACTTCTGGGGATGCCAGTCAAGAACAATGGGAATGAGAAGTGAGAAGGCTAAGAATAATGGCTTTCAATATAGAAAGAAATCCCAAGTCCCACATGGATATCTGGGACATGTCAGTTTTATTTTTCTCATGTTTTTAGTGTTATGAATGCAACAGTTTAAACATGCAGCAATGACCTCTACTGACCATGGAGGACTAAGGGTGAGGCAAAGTCCACTGGGGATAATCTGAAGTCACAGCGGATGGGTAAAAAGCTAGCAGGCAGCAGAGAATAGCAGCTGGTCAACTGTTGGAGGTGAAAGTTAACTGCAGAGCAGATAGCAGGACAAAGAGTCAGTTAGACACTCTCTTCAGGACCTTAGACAGGTCCAGGAGGACCAACAATGTGCTCCAAGTATTGAAAGGGCTCTCATATACTAGTGCATACCCTAATGTCTGCACCAAATTCCACCATTCCTTGGTGAAGAGTAACTCCTTAAAGGGCCCACATTCTTGCTTGGGGCACTCTGTGGTGGGATGCCTGGCATCTCAGACAAAGGAGACTGAGTGAACACTGAGTGCAGAGCAGTTGGTAGAGTACTTCCTCAGGGACTTGTGGTCTAAGCTGCCAGCCCCTGATTTTGCTCCCCTGTTTTTTGTCCGGTAAAAAGTGCTGTTTCCTCCCCAGTCTGTTCCTCTCTGAGCTGGGCAGGGCTGCTGGATCATTAGGGCAACTTTGCTCCTCTAGGTTCATATCTTCCAGGTCAGTACCAGGGTCTGTGCTGGGGTCTGGATATAGTATTATCCTGTCCACTGAGTCAGTGGGTGGGGCCAAGGCAGACTACAACAGCCTTTCCCAACCTGGTTCCTCCAGATGTGTTGAATTGCAACTCCCATAATTCCCAGGCAGCATGGCCATTGTAGTCCATGGACACTTTGAAGTGAATCTCTCTCCAGTAAGGTATAGGCAATTTGAACTAAATGAATAACTAAGTAGTTGCCTGGCTGACACACTAACTAAATTAGCCAATTATATGATAGGAATTCAGGAAGAGGAGGAGAATCCATCATGCTGAGAAGACACAGATACAGTCATGCCTTGGATTGAGAGCATAATTCGTTCCGGAAACGTGCTTGTAATCCAAAACACTCTTATATCAAAACAAAATCCCCGCCCAAAAAATTTGTACAGAGATTTTTAATTTAAGCCGTACTACAGTACTTGTATTGCAAGACGTCACTTGTATATCAAGTAAAAAAATAATGAAATAAATATTTAAAAATTTGCTTGTCTTGCAAAATGCTCTCAAACCAAGTTACTTGCAATCCAAGGTATTACTGTAGAAGGATACAATGGCCTCAAAGTAAGAGAGCAGGTGATGAGACAGTGTCCTGCTTTGTAGGGCCACTATGTGATGAAACAGTGTGGCCTCATTAAGGTTCTCACTTAACCTGGGAGCAAATCTCATAGAACACAGTGGGATTTGCTTCTGAGTAAACATACATAAGCTTTGGAGGCATCATGCATCTACACCCTCTTCCGCATGGCAGAATACTTTCTGTTGCTGCTGCTTTTGCATCCATAGATTTCATAGATCTGATAGAGTTGGAAGGAGCCTACAAAGCTATTGAGTCCAACCCCCTGCTCAATGCAGGAAACTAGAGGAGAGGTCTCCCATCCAAGTAATAACCAGGCCTGACCCTGCTTAGCTTTCCACACTCAGACAAGCTGAGCCAGCATAAGCCACAGGCCCTATTCAGTTTGTCTTGTGCTCTGGCACTGCCAGGCTTTTTCCCATTTGAACACACTGTCTCCATCCTTCCTAAGCTCCAAACATCTGATTTGGCATTCTTACTGCTCTAGCTCTCATGAGAGTTCCTTACACTTCAGAACAGTCAGCAGCTTATTCTATTGATTTATCTGAGTAGTGCAGAAGCTGTTTTAAATTTTGCTTTACCTACATGCAACGTTGTGAGTTACAAGGCAATAACTGCAATTAATGAATAAAGGCACTCCTGGTTAATAAGAGTTTTGGGGGGTGCCTTCCAATTTGATTTGTAACATCTTTGCAATGAGATAAGACAACACTTACTCCACATTTTGAGAGGTGTTCCCTTATCATGATGATTTGAAGGGATGGAGTGTGCCTGATGGGATACAGAGTTCAATAGCTTTTCTTTCTGCCATTTTAAATTGGCCTTTTGTTGGCTTATAAATATATTGAATGCAAATGAAGCTGTTTTGTAAACATATTCCCTACAATTCTGATATCTTTCTCTAAAGAATTGTCAAATTCTTCCAGTAAGCAAATAAAATGAAGGACCTGGTTAGGCCTGATTTGAGTCTTAAACGCAAGCCCACCGGCCTCATACAACTTCACTAAAAATAAAATAGTAAAATTAACAGATTTAACATTTACATACTCCCTCACAATATAGAAACACACACACAAACACATGTTCCACCTCCTTCAGGAATCAGACTGATTTCTCTCTCATTTGAACTGGTATTGCTCTAAACTAAGCTTTCCATTTATATTACGGTATATATCCAGAGTCAGGAGGATTACAAGCACCTCTGCTTTGATTTTTAATAAAAAGCAAGCATTTACTTCTGAACAGTAGCAGCAAGAAAGGAATTAAACCTGAAGAGAGCCAGCTGACCTTTACAAAGTGTGGCTCCAGAGGGAAGTGGCAAGAGCTGTATGCTTTTCCACACAGGCTGCACATACACGAAAACTGTAGCTGTCTGTTATGGTTTCAGTTATATAAATCACCTTTGTGAAAATGCACAAATCAAGTTGTATAATTATTGTCTGAATATAAGGTTGCATTGTGACATGTTTTGCATCAAGGCTGCAATTAGAGATGTAAAATAAGCCAAGGTGCACTGCTATTTTGCATATCAGAGTTGCATGTAATCACATGTGTGATTGTTATCAAAGTCAAAATACAGATAGTGCACATCTTGCCTATATTCTCCAGTTTTATTATACTGAAACTGCCACTCTTAAAAGATCAACAACTTCATCTCAGCCATGATCCAGACTAAACATTCAAGGGATCTTTATAAAATGAAATTGTGCTGTGTGTGTGTGTGTGTGTTTGTGTTTTACTTGTTTTGTCTATAACCATGAAGACTATAAACTTACTTTAGTGCATAAAAAGTGGTTTGGGACACCCATAAACAATGGAGTATCTAGTAGGCTGTACACTACCCATGCCTAGTCTACGATGAATTAGATAACCAGAAGATTATCTCCTAACTTGATAGCACATAAACTTGCATATATGTGCATACAATATAAAATACAATTTCTGTCTCAAATTATTAGTATTCTATTACCTTCTGCTAATTTATATCTGTGCTGTTTTGAGAGCACCCTAAATGCAGGGTTTTGATAGTTATTTCTCCACTGTTTTTGTTAGTATAATATTTCAGTCCCCACCCTTCCATAATGATTATTATGATTTTCTGATGAAAAGATAAGTTTTATTAGCTATTTTTAACACTTACGGTAATCTGTGTTACTATATTGCTGGATTTGTAGCCAGGCAAATATAGGTTACTATAGGTTCTTCTTTCTGTAGCTCATTTTAATTACTGTGCACTGTCATTGATGCACAAACACACAGAAAGAATGCCAAACACACAAAGACTCAACAATGTGTTCACAAAAGATAGAAGTTCTTGAATTTGACACCCTCCTATCCAATACATATTTGGAAAGGTTGACAGATATAAGCAGGTAAGACTCTGCAAAACCTAAAAACAAAGGTAGAATGGATTCAGAATATCAAATATGTGAATAATGGATGAACCGCTATACCCTAATGTTGACTCAAACAGTGATGCTTTACAGAGCTATCCTACCTTTTTGGGTGCGTGTGGGGAGATCCGCTGCTGGAACAACTGCCACATCCTGTGTCCTGCCATTTTGCTGCAGTCAAGGTAGAGGGAAGGATTTTTTCCTTTGCTCCTCCTGTTGCCTCCAAGGGAGGGAAAGATCCCACTAGTGAGGATTATGTTCCTATTCAGATTTTCTTAGAATTGGCTAAGCATGTCAAAATATCACAGCATTTTGAATAGCGTGCCAGTTTATTCTGCTACAGGGAATTTTTTTGTATCAAACAATAGAAATGTGTCCAGTGATCAGCCTAGGTTAGCAAAATATCCAAGATATTTTGCTACTGAGGTGGAAGACAAGATCCCTCCCCCCACATTCCATCTACCAAGGCTGACAGAACTGGCAGTTGAATCTTAAACTGGACAACATCCACCACCTCACCTGAGGGACAGCAGGCTAGCTTAGTGGGTGCAGGGCAGGCTGTGTGGAATACACAGCTCTGTCTCCTACCAGAGTTGAATGGTGCGGGGGGGGGGGGGCTACCACTGCTGCTGTTTCCATGCCACCCCATCATCTTCCACCTGAAGTGACTGCCTCATTCTACTTCTTGGTAGGGCTGGCCCTGGATAGTACTCACATCGTTGTTATTGCAGGTAAGCGAGAGTAGGTTATATGCAGAAATTTCACCAGTGTTCCAAACAGTTGTATGCTAGCTTTCTATAGTCTTCCTGATATAATTCAAGGTGCTGGTTTTGACCTATAAAGCCTTTAACAACCTGAAATCTATATACCAAAGAAAGCCATGGACAGCGCAATCCTATGAGGCTGCCCACAACCCTCCAAACTTGGAGGATTATGGGCATTCTACTGAGGGTGGGAGGAGCACGGCAGATAGGATATCATCTGCGCTCCCCTCGCCCTCAAAAATATCGGCATCTAAATGTTTTACCTCTCTTTGTGAGGAGAGGCTGAGGCGCTGCCTGGATTCCTTGGACTCCAGGGGAGCCTCGCACCTCTCCTCCCCGCCCCAGGAACGCCCCCCCCAGGGGAACCAAACATGGGCTTCCATGTTTGTTTCCCTGCCAGCATGGAAAGAACTGCATCAGCTACGGGGGGGGGGAGTGCTCTGTGGCTCTGCGACTTCAGAAGGGATTTCCGAGGTCACAGAGCCTTCGAGGCCCAATCCTATGTCCCCCTAGACAAGGTTGGAGGGACATAGGATTGCGCCCTTCCTCTCTTTAAGCCTTATATGTCATATAAGATGTGTTTTTTCTATACTATGTCAATTTTTAAAAGGAATTTTACTGAAGCGTGCAGGGCTTTTTTTTAATGCATTCACCGAGGAGGTTTCCAGTGTTTTCATACTAGTGCGATGATGGTCATTCTGTATTCTTCCACTCTACTGAAACACATATATGTGTCCTAATGATGCAGTAGTTCCATTTTGTAAACACTGTAAATCTTATCATGCAGTTCAACCTTGCTCAAATGTGCATGTGCAACAAATAGACATACATACCAAATGATTTAACAGGTTCTGCATTTTAAAGCACTGAATCAGTCACTGAAGTGAGACACCAATATTGGAAATATGTTTCTGAAACCAACATGTATGCATATTAATGAATCTACTTTTTTATTTTGCCAGGTTCTGGATGAATTGAACTAGAAATGGTTTCTTTGTGTGTGCACATTTGAAAACAGCACTGGTTTTACTTTTGGAGAATTTTAATGGTCTAATATCTGTTTACATTTATGTTGATGTACTACTTTTGACTTTGGGTCAGTGGATGTTGCAGGAAAAAATGATATAAACAAAATAAAATGTGTAATGAGTGAATTATTCCATAGCTGTTTAAGGTTTTAAATAAATTATTGGAGTCCACTACTGAAGAACTCATTGCAAAGATTTATTTTGTTGATCCCTGACCAAAGACTGGATATATGTCAGGTATATGTGTATACACTTTGTTAGGCATAGACTATAGTAGCAAAAAAATAAAAATAAAAATCTATAATTTGAAAAGAGGTGTAATTTATGTTGAGCACATACATTTCTAAAAGCTTGTGTGATTTGATTTACAGTGGCATTTTGGGGACTTACAGCAATGGGTTGTTCCCTGTTTGACAGAAGTGGCATTGTCTCCAACTCTGCAGGGCCAGCGTCATGGGGAACTGAGTGAGGCAATAGCTGAGCAGACCTACCATATGGAGCCCTGGAGACATTATTATTTGGAGTGTGCTTGCACAGACCTCTCAGTTTAATCATATCCGGCATTCAGATCATTCCAGCATTGCTCATGAAGAAGTTGATGTCTGCAAAAACGTCCTTGCCCCATTCTCTTTTCACATTTATTGATGAAACAAAAAACAAAACAAAAAAACCCACACAGAAGAAATAAGAGTGAGGGCAATAAAATTAAGCATGCACTGCAGGTCTTGGCACAAATGAGAGAACAGGTTTTGAAACGTTGTAACACTACACTCATTTTTATAAAAAAAAATATTTATTTTCTCATAGAGCATCCAAGAACCAATATATTACACAGGGAGACCCAGTGTGTGCAGCCAATATCACAGTTATAAATTCAAGCAGTGGAGAACAAACAAAGTATTAGCTTAGTGAACAGAAAGCTTTGCTTAGACTGCAAAGATAGGCAGTGAGTTCAAACCCCAATGGGCGGTCTGTTTTTATTAGAAATACTTCATATCTTTTATTCACTGTGTCAAATGGATCACCACACTTTCGGTACTTAATTATCTTTATCATCCCAAAATGCACTGCCTTTAATGAAAATAGTTAAATAACTCCCTTTGTTCAAGGGAAAGCCATAATAGGAGAAAACAATCCTGTCAAGCGCTGAGTGCCCTGCACTCCTAGTTAGGGTTGCTTGTGGAATTGAATCTTTGTAATACAAACTGACCCAGTCTGCACCTCCCAGACTAATATGTGGATTGGAACATAGTTATCCTTCGGATTTTGCATTTCTCTTAGTTTTGCGATGCAATTCTTGGTTCAAAACTATATCAAAATGGATATTTTGAGATAATATATGATTAGAAAGCATATTATGAAAGAAAATATGTTTAGAAATATGTATGTTTCAAATAAAATACTGTCAAAAAATACATTGCACGTGTAAAGGGTGAAATGAAGAGTCGAGACACATAAATATGGTTTCAAATTAGGGCCACATTTATTGAATAATCAAAGATCTATGAAGGGAAGAAGTGCGGATATTAACTAAACCAGCCACAGGCCAGTGGAGATATATGGGCGAAGCATCCAAACCCAAGGGGTGGCACTGTAACTTGCCATCCCCCAGTTTTGCACCACATGGTGCTGGGAGGCCTTCCCAGTGTCACCTCCCCACGGTGCCGCACAACACCGATGCAGGTGAGAAGGGTTGGCCTCAGAGGCGGTCCCTATCTCCTTCAGACTAAGCCGCACAACTTAGCAAGGGGGAGCCTTGGGTTGCCGCCAATCACCTAAAAGGTGCCATGGGATGAGCACAATACCCTACCCCACTGCCTAATTCCCGCACTTACTGCCAAATGCAGCCGAATTGAATCAATCAGAATAGAACACCCAAAATAACAAACCCCTACCTTTACTTGCAGTGTAGAGTAGGCGAAACATGCACATTGCCTGGGACAATTTAGGCAATGAGCCAAAATTCCTACTCAGCCCCCAAACAGGCGACCAAAGGATCTTACACTGATAACAGGGAGGGAGGGAGCCGCAAAAAGGAAAGAGGCTGAGGATGGGGCAGCCAGTCCTAAATATCGTCCTTGGTGCCCCGCCCTACTCGAGCCTGATAGGTGGGTGAGAATCACCCCATAGTGGTCCTACTCTTCAACCACCCCCACGCGCAAAATTCTCCGCAGCCACAGCTCTGCGTGGCTGGGGGAAGAGAATATTTACATATTTATTTAATTGCACATTTTTGCACAGAATTTCAGCTAAATGTATACATTATCAAAGGAAAATAAATCTATTCTTGTAAAGGCTGGATTCTAGCCAGATCATCCTCTTCAGGGTGTCTTTAGGAACAGAAAGTCCAACATTTGTGGGACTGCTACCAAGGACACTTTTGTCTCTGCCTTTGTTACCTAAAGATGGTACATGGATGGCATTGAGATGAAGATATTTGTAGGCTGCAATCCTGTGCACACTTAGCTGGGTATAAGTCTCATTGAACTCAAGGGGACTTACTTGCCCCTAACTATCAGAAAGTGGCATAAAGAGGAGGAGGCAATACCTGAGACTGATCTTACAGTCATGAAACTGAGCCTCCGATTCAGCAAATTATTCCCAGTACAGGGCCAAAAAAAAATGGACTTCACTACCTAGACACCTCTTTGTTTTTTAGAAATTAAGTACTGGTTCAATGCAACAATTTTTATGGCTAATATTTATGAATAGCAGGATTAATCTAGAAATGTGCATGAAACAGTAACCATGTTTTCTTAAATGTAAGAGAACCTATATGAAAGATTTTGTTCTTTTGCAAAGTGGACATAACTGGAGTTAATTGATGGGTTCACCAGGTAATTAAGGGCAGAATTAGGCTTTTTATGCTCCCTCTTAGAATTTTAATTTAGTCCTGCAATTTTCAGTGTTTCTCTTGCAATGACAGAACAATGGAGGTACCCTGCTGTGACTAATGCAACACCTGTAATTTCTCCTAGAGAGGAAGCAAAGATTGTATAATCTAA
Organism: Shinisaurus crocodilurus; assembly: GCA_021292165.1. Taxonomy (NCBI): domain Eukaryota; kingdom Metazoa; phylum Chordata; class Lepidosauria; order Squamata; family Shinisauridae; genus Shinisaurus; species Shinisaurus crocodilurus. Next base: position 254,647,478 of record CM037878.1, on the reverse strand, counting down.
TGGGTGAAGCACATGTGCCCTAATTGGTGAACACAGTGAATTCAAATTCTGTTGGTGATCATTGTCTTTTGCTGCAGTTTCTGCTAATTTGTTTCCATCTGTGAGGTGATAAATTCATTTCTACCAATTTTCTACAGCTAAGGTAGAAGTAAAGAAACTGCATAACTGAAATATTTCATGTCATCCCTAAACTATTACCGATCCAGAGCAGTTCTAGGGGACTAGATAAGAGATACAGCATCCCAAACTGTGAAAAAAAAATAAAAAATGGCCCCATGTAGGTTTCTATTATGTATGTCCTTAAGAATGGCATATGCTAATTTTATTATTACAGTGAAAGACCTTGAAGCTTGATTCTGTGTTAATCACCAGTTTTCATTTCACTCTTCATGAAGGTAACTGGAAGAGACACAGCTCCTTCTTTAGGGTGATTATAGTGCCAGGTAAAACGTGGACATATATCACAAGGAAGTGAAGGAAATGGTTTTAATGGAATGGGTGTAGGGAAAAAATGGTAAACTGTGAAGTCAAATGGTGAAGAAATGCAAAAAGTACAGTCTGTGAAAATTTAATTAAAGCTTAAATATTCTTAAAATATGCATGGTGACCATTCACAACAGCAGTAATTAGTGATAACACAATCATCCTAGCAGTGCTAAGTTACTTAGCACTTATAGTGAGACATGAAACCATTGTCCTTATTTATGTCCGAACAGATAGAATCAAACTTGGTTATTAGTTCCAATTCAACTTCTCAAGCTTCAAGCTGGAGCCTCCCTTTGAAATCCTTGTAGAGGAGCTGGCAACTTTCAATTGTGCACAAAGTGTCCAGGGGGACTGAAATGTCTGCCCACTTATTTCTGAATCTTGCCATTTCTGATGTCAGATTTGTTTCCACGTATTCTTTTCTATACAGTAGAGACTGACTTGCTTGTACCATATAGAAAGCAGAAGGGTATGGTTGGCAGGTGCTAACTTATAACACATTGGAAGATGAGCAGGTGAATAAGCCCTGATGTTGTGGGTGATGTTGTTAGGTAGTATGATTGCCAGGGTGGAAATGGGAACAGAGTTGGCATCTGTGGTCTTTGCAGGGTCTGGTTCCTGTGCTTGTATCTCTGTTGTGTGGCCTGTTGGTGGTGAGTAGCTGTTTTAGATTAGGGGGCTGTGTATAATCTAGAACAAGCCTGCCACCCATGACCTGTGAGATAGAAGTCTCATTGCCCAGGATGTGTGGTAGTTCATTGGTGATACACTGGAATGGTTTTAGCTGGGAGCTGTACGTGACAACGGATGATGTTCTGTCACATTCACATTCTGTTCACATGCATGAAAGAGGCAGGATTGGGATCACATTTGCTTCTCCTCTCCTGTCTCCCAAACTCCACCATTTATTTATTTATTTAATACATTTTTATACCGCCCAATAGCCGAAGCTCTCTGGGCGGTTTACAACATTTGGAAACCTTAATAGATCTTGTACATGTACAACTCATTCATTTATACAACATTCTTGTATCCTGCCCTTCTACCTTAATATGAAGCACTCAAGGTAGCTCACAGTGATCCAAAAGCAATCATAAACATCAATTCTCAATGCTTGAAAACATTTTCACTAACTTTCTAATTTTGAATCATAGGAAGAACCAACCCATTTGATCCTAATGGAGGTGGGGTGCTTTGTTCCAAAGTTGGAAGGAATCTGATGAAAGTCAGCAATGAAAGTGGCAGCAGGTTGATATTCATGCTGCTTTTAAGGATCCCCAGGATTTATTCCTTCTAAAATAAAGAATATCATGTTCCAAGTGTGCCTGAAAGTCATGCTCAATGATCTGTAAGCCCTTCCCCCTTATTCCACACGTGGTTGTTGTTAAACTCTTTGGGCAAGGACTTTGCCATTTCTGTGCTCTGTTCAGCAGCTTGTACAACACTGGTATTAGTTTTGCACAAATACAATTGTATTTATTTATTTTATTTCTAGATCACCCATCTAGCCGGTAACCCAGCTACTCTGGGCGATGTACAATATAAAATGAAACAAAACAGAATAAAACACACTTAAAACAGTATAAAATTTTAAAATCCTAACCCACCCCATATTCCCGCCTGAACAGCCATGTTTTTAATGCACGGCGGAAGCTCATCACGGAGGGGGCATGGCGAAGGTCACTAGGGAGGGAGTTCCATAATGTGGGGGCCACCACAGAAAAGGCCCTCTTCCTAGTCCCCACCAGCCCGGCTGCTCTGGCTGATGGGACAAGGAGAAGGCCGTCCGTGGCAGGTCTTGTTGAGCGGCCTACTTGATGTTGCTGGAGATGCTGCTTGAGATAAACTGGACCGAAGCTGCATAGGGTTTTAAAGGTCAAAACCAACACCTTGAATTCGGCTCGGCAAACAACTTGTAGCCAGTGCAGGTCCTTGAGCACCAGAGTGATGTGATCACGTCGGCAGCTGCCTTTAACCAAGCGAGCCGCCGTGTTCTGTACCAGCTGTAACTTCTGAACTGTCTTCCAGGGTAACCCCACATAGAGCGCATTACAGTAGTCTAGGCGAGAGGATACCAAGGCATGCACCACTGATGATGATAATAATAATAATTTTATTTTCGGTCAAAAAAGAAATACAATGCACCACTGATGGGAACAGATGATTAGGAAGGTAGGGGCGCAGCTGCTGTATCAGATGGAGTTGATACAGTGCCGCCCGGCTCACAGCTGACACCCAGGGCCGGCGGTACCACTAGGCGAACTAGGTGGCTGCCTAGGGCGCATGGCTAAAGGGGGCGCAGAAATGCTCTGCTCCTGCTTCGCCTGTGCCCCAGACCCACGCAGACACTCGCCCTTCTCTTCCTCCTCCTCCAGGAACAGACGAGGAAGGGAGGGCGTGGGGCCTACTCTCCGCTTTCCGTGGTGCGTGATGTGTGTATGGAAGAGGAGGAGGAAGAGGGGAGCAAGCGAGCCTGATCTCCCGCCGGCGGAGGCAGGGGCGGCAGGAGCGCGCGAGGTGTCAGGCAGCCGGGGCTCGCTGCGCTTGGTGCCTCCGATCTGCACAAGGAAGCCAGGCGGGCATGGGTCAGCAGCAGCCACACCCGTGAAGGCAGCTCCGCACGGGGCCGCTCGCTTGGTGCCAAATCCCGCTCCTCCTCCTCCTCCTCTCCCTCCAGGCAGGCGGGCTCACCTCTGTCCGCCCGGGCGCAGCTGGAGTGGCTGGTGGCTGCTGATCCGCCGCAGCTTGGTGCCTCTTTTCACCTTCCTTCCTTCCTCCCTTCCCAGGCTGCAGAGGCCGGCGGCAGCAGCAGCAACAGCAGCAGGAGGAAGCTCGCTCGCTCGGCCGACTCTTCCTCACCGCCGCCGGGACTGCCACCACTGAGGGAGGGCTCAAGTGGGAAGGGGGGGCGCTAAATATTTGATTTTGCCTGGGGCGCCAAACTGCCTTGCACCGGTCCTGCTGACACCTGCGCCTCCATGGACAGCTGAGAGTCTAGAATTACCCCCAAGCTGCGGACCTGGTCCTTCAGCGGTAGATGTACCCCATTCAGCACCAGGTCAACATCCCCTAACCTCCTCTTGTCTCCCACCAGTAGTACCTCCGTTTTGTCGGGGTTCATTTTCAGCATGTTTCTTCCCATCCAGCCGCCCATTGTTTTCAGGAATTTAGACAGGGTTTCAACAGCCAACCTTGGTGAGGACTTGAAGGAGAGGTAGAGCTGCGTGTCATCCGCATATTGATGACACTGCACCCCAAACCTCCTGATGATAGCTCCCAGCAGCTTTAGGTAGATGTTAAATAACATCGGGGAGAGGATGGAACCCTGCGGCACCCCGCAAGTGAGCAGCCGAGGGTCTGAAACCTCCTCCCCAAAAACTACCCTCTGGTACCTTCCAGAGAGGAAGGACCGGAACCACTGCAATACAGTGCCTCCCATGCCCAACCCCTCGAGGCGGTCCAGGAGGATACTGTGATCCACAGTATCAAAAGCCGCTGAGAGATCGAGGAGGACTAGAAAGGAGCATTCGCCCCTATCCAAAGCCCTCATATCATCCACCAAGGCTGTTTCCGTCCCATGTCTAGGCCTGAAGCCCTACTGGCATGGATCTAAGTAATTGGCTTCATCCAAGTGCACTTTCAACTGAGCCCCACCACCACCCGCTTGATCACCTTGCCCAGAAATGGTAAATTAGAGACTGGGCAAAAGTTGTTTAAATCTTGGGGATCTAAGGAGGGCTTCTTTAGAAGCAGTCTGATTACTACCTCCTTAAGGGCTGATGGCATCACTCCCTCCTCGAGGGAGGCATTCACCACCGCCCTGCTCCCTTCACCCGTTCTCTCCCTGCAGCTCATAATGAGCCAGGGCGGGCAAGGATCAAGCAAGCAGGTGGTCGGTTTTACATATGAAAGCACCTTGTTCACTTCATCAGAAGGAAGAAGCTGGAACCGTTCCCACAAAACTGGTCTGCCATTGGCCACCTCCTCACTAACTGTGTCTACGATGCACGGAATCCCACTCCTAATCCAATCGGTTTTATCTGCAAAGTGCTTTGCAAAAGCCTCAAAGGAGTTATGTTCTTTTTTATTCCTGTTAATGAAAATGGGTTTAGAAGTGAAACCAAAATGTGTTTTGGTTCTGGAAAGCGGGAGGGCAGGAAGAGCAGACTGGCCAGGGATATAGAAAGGGAGAACCGGAAGGTATGGATGGAGGCTGGCTTATGAGAAATGACACTCTTTTACCCAGTTTGCACAATCAAACAACCCATGGGTTGTTTGTGAGCACAGGGAACCATGGTTTGTTGGGTTAACTCTGGCTTGTTTAGCCACTAAACAACCCAGAGTTTCCATGTTCACATGTCACAAAACAACCCAGGAACAGGGCATTCCTGTGCTGTTAATTGAAAGAGGAAGGGATGAGAGGGTGGGAGGCAGCGCACTTGCTCACTGCTGTGTGCCCCCACCAATTCCTGAGTTCAAAACCCAGGAATTGGCTGTGATGTGTGAACCAAGTCTTTGTGTGTGGACAGCTCTGGTCTTCACAAACGTTCTATTGCTGTGCTGTGCGCACCATCGTTGCAGTCAACAAACCTAGCCCTCAGGGATCTCTCCGTGATATAAAGACTATTAGATAGTAGGCTTGATTTACAATACAGCATCTGAAATGCAGGAATGCCCTTGCTGTTGTTGTGCTCCTGTCTCTCTTGGCCAAATGTAAGAGAGGCCAAAAGCCATCCCCACTCATAAAGCAGAGCTTCTGCTGTGTCTTCATTTCTCCCAGATAGATCAATCCACTCTGTCCTGACCAATTTGCTATGCTGTCGGATCGCTGCCGCCCATGTCCTTGTTGCTGCTTTGCTGGATTAAAAATTAAACTGTGTTAGATGAAAGCAGCTGCAATTCTTGCTTTGGTTTATTGACAGAGTCTATTGACATCCCTCTGGTCCTGCTGCCTTCCCATCTGAGCCAAGGACAGAATGTAAAAGTAGGTCAGTTCAACGAGAGTCCTGGGTTGTCTTGTCCTGCAGTGACACAGATGTTCTAGGAAGGCTTATTTATCTCTTCCAAACACACACTCATGATTTGTATGTGAACTACATGCCTGCATCTGTGAACACATGTCACAACACCTCTGTGATTTGATAGATGCAATGTGGATTTGCATCCCAGGATGCTGAGAGCACATCAGCCCAACGAGGAATATTTGCTGATGAACAGTTTGTCATTGAACCACCCAACAAAAATATAAGCCATTTTGCCTGCAATTAAAGGGATTTAGAAGACTGAATGGGAAGGAGGCATGCTTAGCTTAATCCACTGCACAGCCTTGGTGAGCGTATATAGACCGTGTCTACGATGATGCAGAAGCATGTGTGGAATGACACTAAATGCATCCTCAAGACAAATTCCAGGCATCTAGATCCACAGAAAAACCATCTTATTTTGTAAGCAGCACATGACAAGTAATTGCACAAATTGGTCCTGTGCTCATTTCATTGCAATATAGCTGTCGTGATAAATGTGGTAGCTGAACAGGATATGTGGTGGTGCAAAATATAAAGCAAGGCCCTGGCCCCTGGCACTTTTAGTCATGCCATGAAACCTGTTTAAACAGTTGTTGGCCTCAAGCTGCTTCAGCAGATGTGAAGTCGATTCATCACTGTGGGTTAAAACTGCTATGGTATCTTTCCTTATATACAGTCATGCCTTGGATTGAGAGCATAATTCGTTCCGGAAACGTGCTTGTAATCCAAAACACTCTTATATCAAAACGAAATCCCCCCAAAAAAATTTGTACAGAGATTTTTAATTTAAGCCGTACTACAGTACTTGTATTGCAAGACGTCGCTTGTATATCAAGTAAAAAAAAATTAAATAAATATTTAAAAATTTGCTTGTCTTGCAAAACGCTCTCAAACCAAGTTACTTGCAATCCAAGGTATTACTGTAGTTGGACATCTACAAGCTGCACCTAAATTGCAATCCACCAACTAATTTTCTCACTCTGTGAAGACTTTCTTATCAATATGTGGCAGGATCAAGTGGAATATAGTCTTGTTTTGGAGGGTTTAACTAAGCCTTTAAAAAATCAACCCAGTGCATTTTCAATGGAGAACTGAATCCATAATGGACCCTTTACCCAGTTATGCACTATGTGGATCTTGCTATGCAAACGTCAATAGAAAACCAGTAACTGGTGATTATGGCAACGTTTTTCATTGACTCGCCCCAAAGTAAGAAGTTGTTGAGTAGAGGCCCAGTGGTGGAATAACAAAGAATATAGCAATATTGTTATGCCTGGGCTGAGCAGTCATCATCATCAGGCGATCACTCGTGACCGAGTAAGATTGTCTTCCGGGATAAAAGGAGGAAATTCTAAAGAAGATTGTGTAGACTCTAGCGATGGGTCCGTAAGTGACTGTGGAGGCCAATTCTAGATCCACACAGCTTCCCACAGTGAGGACACAGGTTACCAGATAGAAGATGGTCCTGTAAAGGATTCATTTGACGTGCTTTTCGCTTAGCACGTTTCTCCCTTTCACCTTGCACTCGGGCTTCTTCAAAGTCCATGGAACCTTTGTGAAAGGCCAACCTCCATTTAGATCGTTCATGGGCCAGAGCTTCCCAGTTTTCGATGTTTATATTGCATTTTTTTAGATTAGCCTTATGAACATCTTTAAACCTCTTATATTGACCACCGATATTCCGCTTTCCATCCTTGAGTTGGGAGTAAAGTAACTGCTTTGGGAGACGGCAGTCAGGCATTCGAACAACATGACCGGTCCACTGAAGTTGGCGTTGAAGGATCATTTTTTCAATGCTAGTAGTCTTTGCTTCTTCCAGTACACTGACATTTGTTCGCCTATCTTCCCAAGTAATTTGCAGGATTTTCCGGAGGCAACGTTGATGAAACCTTTCAAGGAGGTGGAAGTGACGTTTATAGATAGTCCATGTTTCGCAGGCATACAATAAAGTTGGTAATACAATGGCTTCATAAACCAGTGTTTTGGTCTTCTTACAAATATCCCGATCCTCGAACACTCTATGTTTCATTCGAGAAAATGCGGCACTTGCGGAGCTCAGACGATGCTGGATTTCACTGTCAATGTTAGCTATAACAGAAAGATAGCTGCCAAGATAGAGAAAATGATCGACATTTTCCAGTATTGTCCCGCCAAGCTGGATAGATGGCATCACCAAAGGATTGGCTTGCACTTACTGATGAAGCACTTTGGTTTTTTTGATGTTAAGTGAGAGACCAAGTTTTTCGTATGCTTCTGCAAAAGCATTTAGGATAGTTTGGAGATCATCCTCTGAATGTGCGGAGACCACATTATCATCAGCATACTGAAGTTCCACAACGGAGGTTGTAATTACCTTACTTTTTGCTTTCAGCCTGCTGAGATTAAAAAGCTTTCCATCTGTTCGATATATAATTCCCACACCGGTGGGAAGTTTCCCCTTGACAAGATGTAAAACCATGGCGATGAAAATGGCAAATAATGTTGGGGCGATAACACATCCCTGTTTAACACCTGATCCCACTTTAAATGGAGCACCATGAGAGCCATTGTTGTCCAAAACCGTTGCCGTCATGTTGTCATGGAGAAGTCGCAAGATATTCACAAATTTATTGGGGCATCCAATTTTCATAAGGATAGTCCAGAGAGCTGTACGGTCTACAGTATCAAAGGCCTTAGCCAGATCAATAAATGCCATATAAAGGGGTTGATTTTGCTCCCGGCATTTTTCTTGGAGCTGACGTGCAGTAAAAATCATGTCTACTGTCCCTCTAGAGGGGCGGAAACCATATTGAGTTTCAGGGAGGATCTCTTCTGAAATAGATAGAAGACGGTTTGCGAGAATCCTAGCAAATATTTTACCTGCGGTTGCTAAGAGAGAAATACCCCGATAGTTTCCACAGTCTGTTCTATCACCCTTCTTAAAGAGGGTGATAATTATGGCATCCCTGAAGTCTTCTGGGATCTCTTCTCTTATCCAGATTTTTTCGATGAGTTTATGAAGATGTTGTACAAGTTCGGGGCCCCCTTCTTTAAAGATTTCAGCAGGAATCCCATCTGGTCCACTAGCTTTGTTGTTCTTCATTTGATTAATGGCTTTTTTTACTTCATCCAAAGTGGGGAGTATTGCAAGTTCCTTTTTAATTTGTTTTTGCGGGATTTGCGAAAAAATCTCATTATCCACCTTAGATTTACGATTTAAAAGGTCATAATAATGCTCTTTCCAACGCAGTGCAATAGACTCTTTGTCTTTTAAGAGTTTGGTGCCATCTTTTGATTGTAAAGGGTTTGTACCATAGGTTTTTGGTCCATAAATGGCCCTTGTGGCCTTAAAAAAGCCCCGTGCATCATGAGATTCTGCAAGTTGTTGAATTTCTTCAGCTTTCTTTTTCCACCAAGCGTTCTTAAGTTCTCTTGTTCTTCTTTGGACCTCAGCCTTTGCGCTAGCGTAGGTTTTTTTCTTGCCAGCGCAGTTAATATCATTTTGCCATATTTGGAAGGCTTTCCTTTTTTGGTCAATTATATATTTAATCTCATTGTCATTTTCATCAAACCAATCCTGATGTTTCTTAGTTTCATATCCAATAGTTTGTTCACAAGCTGCAGTAATGGAGGTTTTCAGCTTAGACCAATGGTCCTCAATGTTGTCAGGAGGTTCCGTAGGTAGATGTTCCTTAAGAAGTGATTGAAGACGAGTTTGCTTAATAGGATCTTGAAGGACTTGGATGTTCATTTTACGCCTTGGTTTCCTTCCTTGAAGCCTACGTTGGGGAGCAATGTTGATAACCATTGTGGACCGGATTAGTCGGTGGTCTGTCCAGCAGTCGTCGGCACTCACCATGGCCCTGGTAAGAAGTACATCGCGGCGATCTCTAACACGGACAATTACATAATCCAGAAGATGCCAGTGCTTTGACCGTGGGTGCTGCCATGATGTTTTAAACTTATTCTTTTGTCGAAAGAGCGTGTTTGTGATAGTGAGATTATGCTCTGCACATATAGACAAAAGTAAGAGTCCGTTCGGGTTGCTATTACCAACTCCGTCTTTTCCAATAGTTTCTGGCCATAAATCAAAGTCACGCCCGACTCTTGCGTTAAAATCGCCCAGGAGGATAATTTTATCCTCCTTAGGTATCTCTGACAGGAGAGTGTCCAACTGGCTGTAAAAACTTTCCTTGATGTCATCATCAGCATCTAATGTTGGTGCATAAGCGCTCAAAATAGTTACCTGTTGGTTATTGGCGAGCTTTAATCGAAGAGTTATCAGGCGTTCGTTAATGCCAGTAGGAACTTCTGACAAAGAGTTCACTAGTTCATTTTTGATGGCAAAGCCTACACCATGTATTCGTCGGTCCTGCTCAGGTAGTCCTTTCCAGAAGAAGGTATAACCTCCTTTTTCTTCTTTCAGCTGTCCCTCTCCTGCCCTTCGAGTTTCTTGAAGTGCTGCTATGTCAATTTTAAACCGTCTCAGCTCCCTTGCAATAATAGCAGTCCTACGCTCAGGGCGTTCACTATCTATGTTATCCAGCAATGTCCATATATTCCATGTTCCAAAATTCAAATGTCTTTTTCGACCGCTAAAATGGTGACCCCACTGGACGCGGTAATCCAGTCAGGGGAGAAAGAGGTAGACTATGTTTAGGGCACCTTTTCTAGCCCCCTCCCCATACGGGGTGAGCAGAGTGGATCCTAAATAGGGCTGCTCAGTCATGGATACAGCTGCCGAGCTGCTCGACTACCTCGTTCCTTGAACAGGGCGACTGAGTCTGCATCCACTGCCCATGTGCTGGTCCATGACTAGGGGCTTCCAGATTCACAGTCCTGCCCCCGTTGCCATTCGCCAGTCGCCATGGGACTTTTTTTTGTTTGTTTGTTTGGGTTGGGTTGGGTTGGATGGGTTGGGTTGGAAGACGCCTGTGCGTGAAACTGTTTTATGTGGGGAGATCGGTGCACAACGAATCACCACACAAACTTGACAGAGTACGGCAGAGATCCAATGGCACGGTTACCCTGACGATTGGAAAACCATTCTCTGCTGCAGCCTTCATCCGCCTTCACAGCCGTTGTAATTTAGGTTTAATTATCTTCCGCCTGTTCTGCCGTTGAGGACTTTATGTTTTGGATCGTTCTTTGTCTGGTTCCTCTCCCCGGACCTTACCGCCATGGGTGACCCTACTGGGAGTACATAGCTCCCGACGGCATTGCTCACAGGATTCATCGGAACACGCAAGCCCACTCACCACTTCAAGGTGACGATCCGGCGAGGGGGTAGGAGCAGTAGGAGAATACCGTAACTGCAATTCGAATAAGAATTGGCTTGAACTACAAGGGAGCCCAGCACTGCATTATGAACACAAACATACCTTTGCTTGGTGGAAAGTTGTTGTCTAGGTCATTCACCTGTAATGTGGTTGTTATCAAGCTATGCCAGCCAGTGAACCTCAAATCTGAGTCAAACCACCTGCGTTATTGTATTTATTCTGTCTGCCTGCTGTTTTGGCAGAGGTGACAGCAAGTCAGCAGAATGGAATATCAAAATGTGCTTACAGGCTATGATGGATACAAATCAATACAAGTAGGAAGATGAAGGTCGTATACCACTAGATCGTACACATGGTGCTTCTCTGGGGTCTTTGCTCTACCCTTTTAATGAAAATGAAATGTGCATATCACCAATAGCAATAGATCCAGAGGCATGAGTTTTGCCACACAGTTTTCAGTTCTGCAGCAGTTCGGCTCTTTGGTGCTCTTGCTTGTAGATCGCCTAATCGGGATTTTTGGCTGTGCCTATAAAAATGCTCCCCACCCCCTGCCAGAGCATTAGTATTAGAAAGAATGCGATGATCTCAAAAGTCCTTGGTGTGTGTGTGTGTGTGTGTTTATGTGTAGGAAAAAGAAGCAGAACAGTTTTGAGTAGATAAGGATGTTTTACATGATTTACAGCCTGACCTTAAGATGCTCTTGGCTGTGCATCTGAAAGAAAGAGAAGTAGAAACTTCCAGATGGGCTGACACTTTTTCTTATCAGAAGGGTTAAAGAAAATGCTATTTTCCTGCTCTCCCCACCACCCCTGTTCTCTTTCTAATAAAAAGAAGAAATATTTTTCTATCGGAGTCTGCAATATGGAAGGCTGCAGCGACCAAGCATGCTCTTCCCCTCAGGGAAAAGAGGCAGGTTTGGCTTCTTTGCCTATAAATTAGTGGACATGGGTAGACCAAGTGGGTTCCACACAGCTGGGAATGCAGATTCACTGGACTGTATGGAGGTTGCCCCAGGCACGTCCTACACAGGATGGACGAGAGTGTACCTGCCCCTCCTTTCTTCATACCCACAGGCTGATATGGGTGATGCTGCATGGGCCCTGTCAGCCCCCCACACACATACATTTGCTAGTTGTGCATAAAATGTACTTTGCATGCATGCATTTATTTATTTTTATTTATTTATTATATACTCCGCCTTTTTTCTTGCAAGGAACCCAAGGCGGCTTACATAATCCTCCTCCTCCTCTCCATTTTATCCTCACAAAAACAACCCTGTGAGGTAGGTTAGGCTGAGAGTCAGTGACTGGCCCAAAGTCACCGAGTGGGTTTCCTTGCCGAGCGGGGACTAGAACCCGGATCTCCCGAGTCCCAGTCCAGCACTCTCACCACTACGCCACATTGGCTCTCCTTCCAGGCCATAGATTTTATTTCCGTTTTTGCTGCTCCTTCATACACTTTTGAGTGAATCACTCAGTTCTGGGAAATTTGCATGGTGACTAATCCTTATGTAATTTTTCCATATGGACAGGTCAGATCTGTCTAGTAAGTTGCCAACTCTGTAAAGTTTTTTTTGGGGGGACAGAATATAGAGATTGTGTGTGTGTGGGGGGGGAATCACAGCAGAGATGGTGTTTAAGTTTTCCCCTGTGTTGCTTCTTCAGTATAAATTTACAGACCCTCCCAACCCCCAAACTCCAATTGCTGTTAGCAATTGCACATCATCCTTACACACAGCACTACTATAAGCTTCAGGCTTAGAAGCATTAAATGCCTCTCCCTTCCCCAGTGCCACTGTTTCAATCAAATTTGGAGACCCCCGGTGCTTGTTTTATAGTAAACACACACATACAAATCCCTCCAAAACACTGGGAGATCCAATGACAGATCTCCTACATTTACATATGGTTTGGCTCTGAGAGTCAAGCTGGGTTCCTTCCTGCTTCTTGATCAATAACTGGAATTTAATTAACAATTCTCTAGTTAATGAATCAGACAGCATAAAGGTTAAAAAACAAAACCCTTTTCTAAAACAGTGTTGAATTTTTTCCCCAGAATTTATGAGAACAAAGGATTATGAAGACCAAATTATGCTGGGAAAATAAGCTAGCCATAAGTGGTATACACAGTGGGGACAGATTGGATATAGGGGAAATACATCGTCTGCATGTACACTTCAACCGTTTGCAATAAAACATGCACTGTGAAGCTGTGGATCTCCATTATTCTGTTTTGCATAGGAAGAACCAAGCTTAATTCTGCTGTTTCTGAGACAAAAACTGCAGAACAGTTGCCTTGGTTCAAGGGGCAGCTCAGAAACTTTGGAACAGCTTTTGGGTACCTGCTCCCAGATGGAGATTCCACACTAAGGAAAGATGGTGGGGAATCTGCCACCGACTTTTTGAAACAGAGTAAGCTGTGATAGTCTCAGACTTCCATTTCACACATTTATGCCTAGCATTGTTTTCAAACGGTTTTGTGAGGCATTTGTTTCTCTTTGAATTATTTAGGGAGCTCCACCGGCATTTTGATCTTTTGTCTTTCCTACTTCAGTCATGTCCTCTGGGTTGATAACACATGGCCACAGTTCTCCGTCTCTGTCTTTCCCTGTCACCAGAGAATTTCAAATGTCGCCCTTGGGTTTGACACTGAGGAGAATGGCCAGACTTTAAAAATCCTCCACCTCCACATGCTAGCAGAGCCGATAAAAGGGAATTTATCAGTCTGCACTTTCCTCGGCTTAGTTCACGTTGAAATGTGAGGTAAAAAAATTTCCATCCTTCATGAGAGTTGGTTCAATGCTTCCCTAGAGCACTGTGCCACACAACTTTATATGACTTATAATCTTGGAAACTGTCTCTCAAATGCTTATATTCTTAGTGTATAATTTGATAGAGTTGATCAGTGAAATAAATTAACTTCTGGTCATAAAGCCAAATGCAAAGAGGAAACCAAGAACATGGTTTTCAGTCAGAAGGTGAGGAGTAATAGATGAGTCTCAATGGTCTGTACTGAATAATTATTTCATTTACCGTATTTAAAGTGTTTTTGGCTACTTTTCAGGACTACACCCTCACAAAGCATCATACAAGCAAGAGCACAGTCATATACAGGACACAACAATCACAGTAGCAAGCATACAGAATAATTTGCAATGCTTCTTTGACCACATAAGCCAATTACACATCCAGTTGAAGGCATCTTTAACAGAAAGGTCTTTACTGCTTGCCTAAATGCCTACATATAAAGAGGAAGTGAGTTCCACAGTGCTGAACCAACACCAAGAAGGTCCTATGTCTTGTGCATGCCAGATATTAATCGTAGGCACTTGAGAAGGACCCTCTAACACAGATCTTCCTGTACAGTCTGAATTATATGGTCATGACAGTCTTTCAAATAGTCTGGTCCCAAGCTGTTTTGGGTGAGTTTGAGCATGTTAGGCTAATCTCCATGGCAGGATCTGTACTAGTTGAATTCCCTCCCCTCCCCTTCACTATGTCATTCTTAGCTGGCAAAGTTGGGCAATATTTCAGCAATTTCAGGTAGATGCGAACAGAAGCAAACTAACTGTTGCTAGTGATTGTGTTTCTGGCTGTTGCTGGGTACCAGTTATTTTTTTTAATTTTATTTTTTAACCCAGAGTGAGGGCAGAAAACATTGCCATCCATTTGACTTGACTTCATGACAATGGCATGTGATGACACCTGAAGCCAAATCCTAGTGAGGGTAATGCTTTCTGCCTTCTTTCTGGAAACCTATGGGTAAAAATATGGCACCCAGCAACAGTTGGGAGTGCAATCACCACTCCTGACAGGGCCATGAAACAGGTGGCAGAAGTGAAAAAGTGAGCATGGATCATGAAGCCCTTCATCACCACCACCCCAAGACCTCACTGTCAGTCTCAGAAAGTTCTAAAAAGAACTTTTAGCTCAGCTTTAATCTGAAAAATTGATATATCCCCCCCCCCCAGCAAGATGGGCAAGGATTTATGATGGGTTTAAAAGGAATCTAGTTCTAACCTAGTCCAATAGGGGGGAGAAGGGAACAAAGATGCCTTTGAAGACAGTTCAGAAAATGCAGTAATTTCAGAATACAGATGCTAATTTCCTGACTAAGACCTGGAATTACAAGCATGGTAAATTGTAGACCTGAGAGCCAATGTATCTCAGGCTCAGCAGGATCCATACAATTTTGGGAACCAAGCAAGAGAAGGAGGAAACTTCCCCTTCAACCTTAGCTTGTCCCCCCTAGAAGAGAATTGGTTCCTGCGAGAAACATCAAACCTAACTCAGATCCCCCTGATCCTGGATATTGTCTATATCTATCATGTTTATCAGAAGTGGATGAAAAGCTTGATGGAAATTGTAATATTGCTTGCTTAAATCAACAAGGTAATATAACCACTAGTTAGAGTGGGAGGAAAGGGTTAATTGAACAATCCCCAGGGTACATGTTTTCTAACCCCTCCTCCCTACTTCCGGCCTCTCTGTGGCCAACTCTCTCTCTCTCTCTCTCTCTCTCTCTCTCCCTCTCCAACCTGATGGACACACAGTCTGAGCTGGCTTCCAGCCAGTGATCTCCAATGAAGCGGACTCTTAACACCAACGACTCTAACTTGCCTATATGTATCCTGCACATATGAATAAACGGACTGTAAGTAAAACTAATAAATGCCTTTATTAGTTTTAAACCTTGTTTGCACAATCCGTTTCCTTTTAGTAGGGTTTAACAACCGATATGGTGATAACCAGTTTCAATAACCAGGCTGCAGATAAGGGGGGAAACTCTGCTTCATCCTAACCAGTATAGGACTGACTCCTTTCTCACATCCTCCAACAAAGCCATCTCCCATCCCAGTGATTCCCAACCCCAACCCCCCATTTTACTTTATTAAAAAAAATTAAATCCCATGTTTTGAACATGTTCTCAAATTAATTCAGAAATGCTATTAGATAAAACAACAATGAAACACAACAGTTAAAAATATTGCACAACAACAGGCTATCATCCAAAGACTAACAAATAATAACACTTTTCTGACCTGTGTGTGGCGTAGTGGTTAGAACCAGTGTGGCGTAGTGGTGAGAGTGTTGGACTGGGACTCGGGAGATCCGGGTTCTAGTCCCCGCTCGGCCATGAAACTCACTGGGTGACTTTGGGCCAGTCACTGACTCTCAGCCTCACCTACCTCACAGGGTTGTTGTGAGGATAAGATGGAGAGGAGGAGGAGGATTATGTAAGCTGCCTTGGGTTCCTTGCAGGAAAAAAGGTGGGGGTATAAATATAATAAATAAATAAATAAATTTCTGAAAGGACCAGTCATGAGAATCTGGTGAATATTTAATCAGAGGGAATTCAAATACATCAAGGAGATACCATAGAAGAAGTCCTATTTTCAGTTGCAACCTACATTAGTTCTCGCAACAGTAGCACAGTGGTCCTCTTTCATTGATCTTGGAACTCATGGAGACAAATATGGGAGAAGGCCCTCCCTTAGGTATTCCAGACCAAGACCATATAGAGTTGTAAAATTTTAAACCAACAATTTGATATTAGCCCCCAAAGTAATACCAATAAAGCCCTTTTAGTTAGAAATAATGCTGCCACATTCTGACCAGTCTGTCTTCATGGACAGTCCCATGTACAACTGCAGTACAGTACAATAGTAAAATCAAGAGGTTTCCAGGGCAAACAAACAGTAGCTGCAGATTTTTCTGCATGGGGTGAAGCCAGATACCACTGGGAAAAGGCACTCCTGGGCCCAGGTGACATGGACCAGACCAACGAGCATCACAAACTGGAAATCGGTTTCCGTAAGAGTGGGGGGGGGAGGGAGAGAGAGATGGATAGAGAAAAAGAAAATGTCTCAGAGTTCACACATGCATTCTAGCTACAAGCCCATTAGCCAGCTCTTCCTTTCTGTCCCACTGGACTGGTGTGATCAAAACACACTGGGGACTCCGGTGTCTAAATAATGGTGTTACATTCACTACGCAGAGCTCAGTAATATATACCAAGCCCAACGGCTTCATTTTCCTCTGTTCCTGCTGCATTAATGACTAGCTTGAGGGAGGGAGAGAAGGAATGAAGGATAGCTGAAAGGGGCCCAGTCGACACAGCTAACGAATTGCCTTATTAGAGACACTTTCCTAGGGCCTAAGCGGAGCCGTTCTGTCTGAGTCTGCAAGAAGTGGGTCATTTTGTTGGCCTGTCAGGCCTCCACATTCACTTGAGAAGTGGCTGAACTTCCGCAAGATGCTGCTTTCTCCCTTGCATTTCTTTCAGTAAGAAATTAGGCCCCAAAAGAATTTAGGACACAGCATATCGTGGAAAGAAGTCAAATGAACCATTTCTGCCAAAGACGGGTCTGCCACTCAGCCTAATCTATACCCATTGAGGATTTGTGGTTGCTGTTCACATTTGTAGGAGGATTCCTGCAGACGTACATGGGGATGGTTCGTTTTGCCAGTGGTACCCCATGTGTCTGCCTCTGGAAGTGGGTAGGGACATCATGTGGAGGCTATCAACATGACTTGCTGTAATTTGAACAAATGTTGCAGCCCTTTTACAAGCCACCACAGTCTTGTCGATGCTGGCAACCAAGATGGTCTACCATCTTGTAAATGACTGTATCCAGGTCTCCCCCATGTGGAAGACCAGGTTCCCTCTATCTGAACCTGTGCATAATCATCACTGGGCTGTGAACACACATCATCCACCAGCACCTGAACTCCAAGAAGCCGTTGCGTAGGGGCCACTGGTATAACCAGGCCCCGTCTCTTCCCTTTCTACCATCATTTACCTTTGCACTTGCCTTTTGCGGGATGCGAGGTAGTGTAGTATTTTAAATGGTTAAAGAGGACTGGAAGTGATGGTCAGAGGAGCAGCATACCAGGTGGGGGTTGGGGAGCAAGCCAGAAGAAAGGGCCTGAAAAGAAATCAAATGAGCCAGTTAAAGTGGGGAGAGGGAACCAGCAACCAAGGGCTTAATGAACCAAGTAGGTAAAGCTCAGGGGGAGGAGGTCTACATTCCAGGATATACGGTAGGTTGGTATACACAGGCCTGTGGCTTATGCTGGCTCAGCTTGTCTGAGTGTGGAAAGCTAAGCAGGGTCAAGCCTGGTTGTTACTTGGATGAGAGACCCCTCCTCTAGTTTCCTGCATTGAGCAGGGGGTTGGACTCGATAGCCTTGTAGGCTCCTTCCAACTCTATCTATGAAATGAAATCTATGAATCACCCTGAAGAGGAGAGTTTGTGAAGTTTTGTTGCCTGGTAAATGTCTGAAGCAGGGCACTAACCAACCTTGTAGGCTTCTTGTAAGGCTAAAACGCCACTCAAAATTTATTGGAAGCAAAGTGAGAAACAAATGCAATCATTCAATAGGGGAATATACTCCTTGTCTCCAAAACAATTGTGATTAGTGTTTGTTCTTTATATGTATACCCTACTCAGGGGGGGCTACATGGTTCTTCACCACCACCGCATTTACCCTCACAACAAACCCGTGAGGTAGGTTACGTTGAGAGATCACGCCTAGTCCGAGGTCACCCAGTGAGCTTCATGTCTGACTGGGAATTTGTCTGATTCAGTTTAAGGCTCCCTGGTCTTAAGGTCCGGTGTCTAGCAATATCTGATACCAGGGCTGCTGCAAGACCTCCTGCCACCTGCGGCGGGAGGTTCCACTGCCACCCTCTCTTCTTCGCCCCCACTGCTACAGCAGTGGCATATGCCCCCCCCTCCTCCTCTCTTCCCTCCCCCACTGCCCTCTCTTCTCTCCCCACAATGAAAGTGGCAGTGCCCGCCCACCCCTTCCTCCCTCCCCCCCTGCCACTACCCTCTGGCCCTGTTTGATACCCTCTTTTCTCCTCCCCACAAATGCAGAAGACATCTCACTTACGGGAAGTCTCTTAACTTCTCTTGAAATGCCTATCTTTGCTTAAGTACGACCTTCCAAATTTCCCTCAAATTTTGTATTAAGCAACTCTGGTGGCAACTCTAGCTATGTACACTGTCGGGCGGAGGGGGGGGGGGGTTTGCAGCGGAGGAAAGTGCTGCGGACAAGCCCCTGCTCTGAGAATATGGTTGGGCAAGTTAGGCAATACTAAGGCAGCAATACTAGCTGCTGGTGCTGCTAGAATCTCCTATGACAATCAGTTGCCTGCAAGTGCCTCTGACACATGGATGGGCTAGAAGGTGCAAGGCATATACGGAGCTGGGGAAGGCAAGGTTTTGACCAGTGTTCTCCAACCTTGGGTCCCCAGATGTCTTTGGCCTACAACTCCCAGCATGCCCCAGCCAGCTATGCTGGCTGGGGCACGCTGGGAGTTGTAGGCCAAAGACATCTGGGGACCCAAGGTTGGAGAACTCTGGTTTTGACCATCGCCAGCGAAGTGTAGTCGTGGACATATAATGGCATGTCAGGGATGGGCAACTTGTGGCTCTTGGCCCAGAAGTCCCACCATCCTTCACCACTGGCTAAGCTGACTGGGGCTGATGGGAGGGCCATAAGTTGCCCACCCCTGGCATAAGAGAAAGAGGGTGATGCCAGGAGAGATGAATTGATCTTGGGGTAATGCACCCCTACCCATGAGCCTCTGTTTAATAAGGCTCTTTGTTATCACATTAGCCCAGTTCTGCTCAGTTTGATTTTGCATTGTCCACACACATTGTCCACACAAAGTGAAACTGTAGCACTATTTTTGGAACTGTGCATACTCTGAAAAGGAAAGGACGTATTGAATTATGGCACAGTGACCTTAGAAAGATGCAAAGAGTGAGTGTATACATGAGAGAGTGGGGTGGTTGTTGGTAGGCTGCTTTACAGTAATGGGAACTTTGCCAGTAACATTCATGCCTGAGTCAAGGACTTTCATTTCCCAAAGAAAGCCTGGGGATTAATACAGAATCTGAAGTCCAACCTGCAGAGAGACGTGTGCGCTGAACTGCTGTGTTCTTTGTTAGGTGCCCCGGAGTTGCACATCCTTGTGCTGTCTGTGAAGATCAATGGAAGTGTGTGTGGTTGCATCCAAAATCTTGAGCAGAAGGTTGGGCACTGACATTCCTATCAATATTCTGTAAACCTCTGTGATTTGTGAACTGATAAGGAGCCTTTTCCCAAGCAAGGTAAAATTTGGAGACAGGTACATGCTTATCAAGGACGACATAGACTCTGCTTTGTCGTTGTCTCGTAACCACAGCTGAAAAAGTACCAGGTTCAATCCTTGGCATCTCCAGTTAAAAGGAGCTCATGTGACTGCTGAAAAAGACTTTTGCCTTAGACCTTGTGGAGCTGCTGCTTGCCAGAATAGACAGTACAGGAGCACATGGTCCAGTGGTCTGATTCAGTTTCAGGCTGTTCCATATGTAATATGCTTAATAAAGCTGTCACTGCTTTTTATTGTGTTGATTCATGGGTGGAAATCCACAGAGTATCTTCACTGAAGAACCACTCAAGTCAGTGGGAGGATTGCAAGAAAATTCTGACAAACATGGTATTTGGACTATATATCCATAGGCTGAATTTACACAATTGCATTTGAAGAATGGCATGTGAGAGGTGATTGTCAATTTACAATAGGGGTTCCCAACTTGCTTCCCAGTGCTAGGTAACTGCCCAGTGTGGTACGTGACAATGAGAGCTAATAGCTGACAACTATAACAGTTTCACACATACAAGAACATGAAGTTGCAATTGAAAACATTGAATGAACTTGCCATTTTGATGGAATTGGCCTGACTTCACCTTTGACGGATGACTATGTCTGTGCACGCAATACACAGGAATGAGTGTAGGCGGCATGGCAAGGGTGTTCGCAGGTTAGGATTCACTGCGTGCATTGCAAATGTTGCTAAGGACCAAAGCAGAACAGACATTACATGTATTTGCATATAATGTATACTTTTAAAAGATGCAAATAGCATCCACGGTGTGCGGGAGGGCTCCCTCCCTGATAATTATTGGCATCCCAACAGGCAATTTGGCGGTGTGGGTGGGAGAGTTTTACCCTTTCGTCTCCTGCTGCAGTCCTGACAAATATCACTCATCTGACTTTCTCCCCATGCCAACAACAGCTTTAGAGGAGTTACTTTTGCCACAACTGCAGCAGGGGAGAAAGAGGTTAAATTCCCCCTCCCTGCTTGCTGGGATCCTGGTCATTATTACCCCCCTCCCCCAGTAGCTGCTATTTGCATTTCAAAACACGCATGTTACATGCAACGGCAAAATTAATGCCAAATCTGGTTTGGCTCTAAGTTTTTGACAATGTCTTTCCATTTCCAGTGGCCATTAAACCATTCTGTTTCTTTCTCCAAGGTACGGGAGGGACACCCCTCTCCCACAGAGAGCTGCTTCATATGATGGTAGCGTGGGCTCACCTCAAGAGAGCTGCTTGCAAAGTCCACCTGGCTTTTATGTTTTTCCTTTGTTGAAAGTCCCTTTGTTCTGTGTCTTCTGAGTGACCCTAATGTGTTAATCGCTAGACCAGTGTTCTCCAACCTTGGGTCCCCAGATGTTTTTGGCCTACAACTCCCAGCATGCCCCAGCCATGGCTGGGGGATGCTGGGAGTTGTAGGCCAAAAACATCTGGGGACCCAAGGTTGGAGAACACTGTGCTAGACAATTAAGCTAATTTTTGCAGCTTGTGGTCCTCTGGCCTAAGCACCTCTTGGCATTTGGCACCTTGAGCTCACTGCATTTATTTCCCACACACAAGACCATTTCAAAATCCATTTTAAGCTTTCCTTGGGCTTGACTTACGGTATGCCGGCTGCTCTTTTTTTCAGGATGTTGGGGAAGAAGTAACCCGGCCCTTTGAGCTATTATTAGGAGCAGACTAAAGCCCTTGGAACATCCATATAAGCTTTTTGTCTTTTTTAACCCTGAGATCAATAGGTTGTGCTGTCCCCTGGAGAACTATAGCTAAATGGCTGCTTGACTACCTCTCACATTGGTATTCCTAAGCATGCCTGCAGTTTTCAGGGCATCTTAAGGTACATTTGCTTCAAGAAAAGTATGCTTCCATAGGCAGTTAACCTCAGAGGAGAGCCCTGATGAGAAAATGGTTCAGATTCTCACAGCCACTTTGCCAGTGATGGGCTGTATATAGCTTTTGGCATGGACTCATTACATCCGTAAGTGGCCATGTCAGGTTTTCACAAATGTCCCCAAGTGAGCTTAAGGATGGCACAGACACAATATGGACACGTGGTGGTATAGCACATCTAAGGCCATTGCACTCCAGACAAATTTAAAATAATGAACATTCAGTGGTCATGAAAACTGGACCAGAGGAGGGGGGTCTTTATTTTTAAAGGGATTCTGGGGTTCACAATTGCCTGGACCCCAGATTTGTTCTCGTGCCCCAGATGTCTGAGGACTGGGCAATTTCTCGGAGAGGTATTCTCTTCTTTAGACAAATCCCATGTGCAGTGAAAGGTAGCACCAGCTAAAGCATCATATGAGAGGCTCAGGCTCCATGGCCCAACACTGAAACAGATTCTGGCTAACCCATCACAAATTAAACACCTGGTTCTTCCACTTTTCTAGCTGGGAATGCTATCTGACTACAGTAAAACCTTAGATTGCAAGTAACTTGGTCTGCAAGTGTTTTGCAAGACAAGCAAATTTTTAAAATAAATTTTAACTTTATAAACAAGCGACGTCTTGCAATACAAGTACTGTAGTACGGTCAAGAAAAATGAAGACTTTACACTATCATTCTTTATGGCAGCTTAAATTAAAAATATGTGTACAAATTTCTTATGGGGAATTTCGCTTTGATATACAAGTGCTTTGGATTACAAGCACGTTTCCGGAACGAATTATGCTTGCAATCCAAGGTATTACTGTATCTTTCCTAGGGTGGAGGCTTTATCTTTGTGATTGTTAGACTCTGTTGCATTCTATATTCCTTTGTAGTTCTGTGAATTGGGAGCAGCAGCATTCAGGAGAGGCGATAGTAGGGTCTAACACAAGGACAATGGGCAATTTGTGGCCCACCAGATGTTTTGGCCTACAATTCCCATCATCCCTCACAATTGGCTATGCTGTCTGGGGCTGATGGGCAAGGTTGTTCTTGAGCAGGGCATTTTAGTAAAAGTATATTACAATTTGGTTTTGCAAGAGCGAAAGCTAATATCAAAATCAGGTTCTTTGTAAACCCTCTCTAACTAGGACTTGAATAAGTTATCAGTCAGTGATCCATGACTGTCACAAGGATTCATCCACTGCTTCTAAAGAGAACCCATCTATATTACAGTGTTTGTTATCCCAGACTTATGTGACATTCCTTTTCCATTCCATATTATTTCTGGTAATATTTTCCAGGACTGCCAGAGATAATAATTAACAAAACCCATATTAGATTAATTTGTGCTCTCCCACCGTCCCAACCTCTCTTCTCTCTCTCTGCTTTTAGACACAAATTATTCACTGTGCGATTTTGGTGTCTACCACTTGTGCTTCAGATTGCTGAAAAGCTCTTCTGGGCAAACTGCTGCAGTTCAGAGTTCAACCTTCCGGGTAGAGTGGACACATAAATCCCATAGCAATGTTTCTGTCACTGCACACTGCCCAATCAGACATTTCTTCCAGTCTTGCCTCCCGTCTAAATGCTTGGTTTTTTCAGCTTCCAAAGGCCTTTTTAAGCAAATGTTCTCTTAAAATTGGCACACTCCACCAGAACCTTCCCTGTTAAAGCCCCATTGGCATAAATAGGATTTATGTAAGACCACCAGTTGAACTAGAGCTCAAAAAACATAGCTCTTATTAATTTCATTGGGGCTTGCATAGAAGAATATCCTGGAGGATACTGGTCTGCAAACATACTGGCCCATAAATTCATAGGGCGCATCAAGTCATCACTTTCGTGTACTGTTTTTTCATGCTTGTAAACTATCTGATGTGCAGGAACTACGTGCATATCTTGAAAAATCTCATATATATATACCATATATATATATATATACTCTATATATATATATATACACACACTATATATATATATATATACTGTGTGTATATATGTATATATATATATATATATGATGAAAAGAAAATATATTAAGAAACCTGAGAGAATAAAAATATATTTGCCTGACAATGAAAGGATAACAGTGATGGTTCCAGGAATGCCTTTCTAGGCAGGGAATTTCATAAACGGAATGCCACCACTGAGAATACTTTTCTTTGCTTTTCTTGAAAATTCAGGACTCAAAGGCAAACACAGTCATGACTATCTGCAGTAGAATGAGTATGACCAGGTAGAAATGAGGATAGTCACTGCCATGTGATGTAGTGGTTAAAGCATAAGACTAGGACTGCAAAGATGCAGGTTCAAATCCTCACTCCTCCATGGTGTTCATTGGGTGTCCTTGGATCACTCAGCATCTATCAGCCTAACCTACTTCAAAGGGTTGTTGTGAGGATAAAATGCAGGAGGACTACGTATGCTGCCCTGAAATCCTTAGAGGACAGGTGGGATATGAATTGATGCTGGCCAGTCTGGCTCAGACACATGTTCACTGCAAAGGCTGTCCAGTGATTGTGGCCAGACCCCTCCCCCCAAATAATAATAATAATAATAATAATAATAATAATAATAATGAGGCAAGACATGGCAGGTTGGGTAAAACTAGAGCCACAACTTTAATTAATGTAAGAGATCCACAAGTGGTGAGAGCAGTGCAGATCGATAAGGCCTGGCCCGGTCCTGCAAGCAGGAACAGACCAATACCGTATTTTTCACTCCATAAGACGCACCAGACCATAAGACGCACTTAGGTTTTAGAGGAAGAAAACAAGAAAAAAAATATTCTGAACCAAATGGTGAAATGATGACAAAACCCTGCCACTGTCACAGAACCGAGCGGGGAGGGCTTTCCCGACCCTGCGCTTTCTCCGCTGCAGGCAGCTGGGTCGGAGTAGCCGAAAGCTGAAAGCAACATCAAATCTCTTGCTGCCGCTGCGCCACAGCACCAAACAGCTGATCCTTCGCCCAGCTGATTGGCGGGCACGCGGCTTGGCCTCGCTCCATAAGACACAAGACATTTCCCCCTATTTTTGGGGGGGGAGTGCGTCTTATGGAGCGAAAAATACGGTATCTGTTTTCTACTCTCCATCCACACCTTTCAGTGTTGAGGGGTACCCTCCTTAGTCCCCACCCCTTGACTCTCATGATTCTAAGAGTGTGACTCACCAATGGATGTATGTCCATCCCTCTTTAGTTCCACCATTTATTGTTTCTACTATTTAAGTATTATTTCCTTTGGCATGCCCATAAGTTAAGATATCCTAATACCCTAATAGCATATTAGGGAGACGGATGGGAAGGATTTGGTGAGAGTGTGTGCTTAACTTTCCTCCATTAAACATGCTTAACTTGGCTTCCATCATGTCCACAGTCACTGTAGGCTTTTGGCATTTGCCCCTTCTATCCAGGCCAGAGACTTTCACAACGAATGACATAGAGATAATGAAATGGAAAACTATGTATCAGGTCTAGGTAGTATTAAATTTTTCAAATTCGTCTTCTATGGCACCCCGTTTTTTTCCTTTGGGAAGGGGTAGGAAGCAATGGCACATAATAACATTCATAGATGCTGTATCAAAGAGTAACTGCTGGAGGAGAATGGCTCAAATTTCACAGTTCTGTTCCAAAGGGAGCCAGGGTGATGCCAAGCACTTATTATCTTCAGTGGACACACAGGGAGGCATTTATCTTCATTTATGTGGAAGAATTGTTCCATGTGCATATCAGTCAGCAATTATTCATGCCTGGCTTCAAGCAAAGGGGAATTATGCTTCTCAGAGGGTGGAGCCAGGCGATACTGTCGAAATGGGACTACTACAGAAAATGGCAGCCCATTGTCAGGTTCCCCTACTCTCCCCATAATGTCTAAGCCCACTTATCCATGTAATTTCCCTGCGCTACTCAAGTGGAAACCTATTATTTGGACTGGATATGGTAGAATACAAGTGGTGAAATCACTGCCATATACAGAAGGTTTGTCCTGTTCATTTTGAGCAAAACAGCAGCCATTTAAAAAACCTTGCTCTGTTCAGTTGAAAGGTCATGGGGAATGTGGATTCAGATTAATTATCAACTTTCCTTTTTTCTGGGCTATCACTTGTTTGAGAATGTTGAGAGGTGTTTGTTGAATTTAAATGAACTTTCAGTTGGTCCTAATAAAAAGTATTACACCACTGTTGCTTTTGATTCCCCCCCCCCCCAATGCACCAATGCAAATTGCAATTTTTGTAGTGAAATTATTGTCTCTGTTTATCTTCCATTTCTTTGGAATGTTAAACAAGTTTGCCTGTTAGACTTTTCATATAGGAAATTAACTTGTGAGACAGAATTTACCAATAACAACTTTTTTTGTTGCTGTTCCTGAAGAAATTAGACAATGTGATTAAGCGTAAGATTGACTTAGGGTGCAATCCTATGCATGGCTGCCTGGAGAATGCTGAAAGTTGTAGGACCTTTTCTGTCAAAACATGCATAGTATTATTATACCCTTAGAAAACTACATACGGTAGTTTGTGAGGTCACTTCTGCCAAACATAAGCAGTCTTAGGTGACCTTGAAGAAAAACTAGAAGAAAGGACGGGTGTTTGGGTGTATGTGTATTCGTTTGGTGCATGTTGCTCTTTCCCAGTTGCCCCTTTTGAAGCAGTGAATATCTTTTTACTTCAAGATGTAGAACTTGGACTTTGTTGTAATAGAGATTCAGTGGTGTTCTCTGGCTTCCACTAAGAACAGCCATCACTTCTACAAATGTAACGTAAACTGTATATTTTAGTATAAAACTCCTAGAGCCTCTAAGTACTGTCAGTCATCTTAAAAGTGATGACAATAGCAAGGGTTCTTCTTCCCACACTGCCTCTGGGAGATAGATGGCCTACAAATATTAACTCTTCATTCACCACATTGCTGTTGTATGTACTTTGCTACAGACACTTGGGTTAAAAAGCTGCTGCTTTATTAACTAAAACCTGGAGCTACAGAATAATGCAGCATCTGGTAACTAAGTAAGAAGTTTGGTTAAAGCCAAAGAAACAATGAGATAATGTGTATATGCTTTCCTTTTATTTTATTTTTAAAATATATTATTATGTACTTCTAAATCTATGCTCTGTTCTTTATTAAAATGAATGAATGAATGAATGAATGAATATATTTATTACGGTCAACGACCAGCTCCCAATAATAAAACAGTATCAAATATACAAACATATAACGTACAAAGCACCATTATAACAATAATACATTCCAAGGTGTATAAAATTTATATCAGATTTTAAAAAAAAACCAAAAAAACAAAAACAAAACCATAACCAGGGTAAAGGATCACTATCTTAACAAGGAAGTGCGGCAAGCTATGGCAGCTGTACAAAATTTGGCCACTTTATTAGTAATAGAGGGGATCTGGTCAGAAAGTAGCAGCAGTATGTAATGATCTTCTGATCTACTTGGGAATTTACACAAAATAGGTAAAATAAGTTCTCTGCGAATGTCCCGATAGAAGGAACAGTATAAAAGAACATGACCCACGGATTCAACTTCCCCATTATTACAGGGACAGAGACGGTCCTGGAAAGGTATTCCTTGATATCTCCCCTCCAAAAGCATGGAAGGCAAGACATTAAATCGGGCCAAAGTAAGAGCTTTTCTGAGCTTGGGAAAAGTTAAATTGGCCAGATATGAAGGGGGGGGGTCAAAAATCTTATTACCTATCCCACTAAATTTGGGCAATGCACTTAAATGATCTTGTAATTCTATATCCCAGATTCTCTGCTTAACAACTGCTTTGGCTTTGGAGTAACCCAGCGCTATTAAGGTGTTGGGGGAGAGTCCCATTAATAACAGTTCTTTAAGCAGGTGCCTTTTCCACTTCGAATGAAAGGAGTCCAACAGAATCAGTGGTGCAAGTCCTACTGGTGAAAAAACAAGTTTTAGCCAGTAGTTTATCATATTTACCTTGGCACGAGCTTCAATAGGGATTAAACCAGCCTCCAGTCGCAAAGTTATGTTGGGGACACAATGAGGAACTGAAAATATGGCTCTTAGGAACTTTGTCTGAATAATTTCTAGGGGACGAAAGTTGTACTTTATTAAAATTATTTCTTCCGGCTCTTGCTAAAAGATTGCTCATATCTTGATTTTTTTTGGTTTGTCCCACCTCTAAGTCTTAAAATATTGCTGAATGTGCTACCCGTGTTTGTTTCTCTCTCCCCTGCCCCCTCTAATTTTAATAAGAAGCTGGTGGTGTCTCTATGGAAGTATAAGAGGTGGACAGCGCGATCCAGTGTAGCTGCCTGTAACCCACTGAACTCATAGAAAGAACCACACCAGCTGTGACGGCAGAGGGCGGACACTCCGAAGTTGGAGTCGCAGCTCCGACCTTGGAGTGTTTTTCCAAGGCTGGAGCTGGGACTCCAACTTTCTGTATGAGCATTTAGACAGCATCTAGTGACCATAGGATTGCACCATCAATAGCCTGAGTTTTGCTACTGTTGGAAGTTTTGTAGCTGCCAAGTGCTGAGTTGGAAAGGGGGAAAAGGAAAACTCCCCAAGATCAGCACCCCATCTTGTGCAAGCCACAATGCAAGTACATTTGTTTAAACATTAGCACAGTGTTCTCCAACCTTGGGTCCCCAGATGTTTTTGGCCTACAACTCCCAGCATGCCCCAGCCAGGACCCAAGGTTGGAGAACACTGCATTAGCAGAAAGGAGAATAACTCAACACGTAATGTCTAGTTCTGCCCTTAGATGAGGGAAAGTACATGTCAAGGAGACTACACTCCTTCCTTCTGGAATAAATGGCACAATGGCAATAAAAAATGTGAAACAAATTATCACTACCTACCAAATCAAATAGACAGTGGATTTTCATTTTTCATATACCTATATCTACAAATTTCAGGAATCTTCCTACAAGTCACTCCAGGGTTTAGAAATGTAACGAGGGAGGGGTTTATATGCTTTCATTTTTTAAAAATGAGTGTATTCTAAATGGTTGGGCGACTCCCACATTTATGACATGTTATTTAGCAGAAGAAGCTATGAGGATAAACTCTTTCCATGTTATGTTTTTAGATTCAGGAGTAACTTCATGGATCACTCACACAAGTTTATTTATTATTTACTTGTTTTTTTTCTGGAGTCACACCTGATTGAATATGACCCTGTTTCCTGTCTCTGCTTAAAGAAGTCATGAGTTTAAACCATTCCCATTTTTAGACACAGAAATAAAATAGCTTGAAAACAGGGGAAGCAGCCCTAAGACATGGCTGGAATCCCATGAATATAAGGAATGGAGTCTTCCTTAGTGTGAATATGCATGCACATTTCCCCATGGACACCTGGCAGGATGTTGCAGATAACTGGCTTACTAAGTGAACACATGCAGACCATAGGAAGTTGCCATGTGGTAAATGGTTGACTATATCCACATTAATTCTGGGACAAAACGACAGTGTGAAGCTTATTTCCCGTCTCAATCTTGCGCTGTCTCACACATACTTGGACTTTCAGAGTTTATCTGGGTCCTGGCTGGGGCATGTTGGGAGTTGTAGGCCAAAAACATCTGGGGACCCAAGGTTGGAGAACACTGTGCTAATGTTTAAACAAATGTACTTGCATTGTGGCTTGCACAAGATGGGGTGCTGATCTTGGGGAGTTTTCCTTTTCCCCCTTTCCAACTCAGCACTTGGCAGCTACAAAACTTCCAACAGTAGCAAAACTCAGGCTATTGATGGTGCAATCCTATGGTCACTAGATGCTGTCTAAATGCTCATACAGAAAGTTGGAGTCCCAGCTCCAGCCTTGGAAAAACACTCCAAGGTCGGAGCTGCGACTCCAACTTCGGAGCGTCCGCCCTCTGCCGTCACAGCTGGTGTGGTTCTTTCTATGAGTTCAGTGGGTTACAGGCAGCTACACTGGATTGTATTTAATTGTGGCACTCTATGATGATCATGCCCCCTATTTGCATGTCTCTGTTTTTCTCTTGACTGAAGGAAAATAATGGAAATGTTGCACTGCACTAGCTAATGGAGCCAAATGTTTTTCAAACACACACATCCACATAAAAACAGATTAATAAGCACCGTGGCTGATGTGACCTGAAATTTTCTCTTTTGAGCAGAGTATAGACTCTATACCAGCCTTCCCCAACACGGTGCCCTCCAGATGTTTTGGATTAGAGATCCCAGAATTCCTGGACATTATCCATATTGGCTACGGCTGATGGGATTGAAGTCTGAAACAACTGGAGGGCACCAGGTTGAGGAAGGCTGTGATATACTGTGCTCAAGGGAAAGGGAAGATTCCAAGCCACACCAGAGGATAGATGGGGCGCAGAATGGAGCCCTTAGTGTGATCTCGAGAGCTATTGTTTAAGTAGGTATTTGTGAGCAGAGTAGACTAAGAATACTCTGATTCTAGAGGACAGTCATTTCAGTTCATGGGGGTAGGGGAAGACATCATGAGCAAAATACTAAACAGGCCTATCTCCCATAGATGCACAGAAGTCTAGCATTTTCATCTGATAAACCAACCTCTAGATTGATTATCCTCCCCGGTTCTCTTCGAAATGTATTGCTTCATTCTAAGTATATTGCTACCTACAGAGCCACATCTACAATGAGTCCATCAAAAGTTTTCTAATGGAAACAGTTTCCTTTTTTCAAACAATCATTTTTCCAAATAAAAAATTATGAAAGATTTTCCATCCTGATAAAAATCTTTCTATTTTCTAAAAAAAAGGAAAGCAACTTTTGATAAATGAAACCAAGGCTTGTCAGTACTGGTATATTTTTTCCTGCTGGAAATCAAACATTTTTGGTTATCAGTTTTTGTTAACCATTCTTTTTAAAAAATGAAATATCGAGAGTACATGCACATTTGAAAGTCATGAAAGGAAAACATTTATTGCATTTTTTAAAAGTGCTTTCAAAACCCACTATGAGTTTCAGTCAGCAGTCTACTGCTTTTTATTGATAGTAGATCATAAATTTGGGTATACCATACATGTGATAAGAAGTAAATACATTGTAGGAGCTGAAGTACTTCCTCATATTTTTCTTTGTGCAAGGTTTGTATCCCAAAAACTATTTGGTTACAATCTAGCTAAAGTTTAATGGGATTCAAAAGTGGGAGGGTAGGATGTGTTGAAACCTCTCCCATTGAAATCAATTGGATTTTAAACTGCTTAGTTTAGTTGATCACCCTTTTTCCTAGCCAAGGGAGAGAAAAAGAGTCAATGTCTGAGGTTTAGAAAGGCATAGCAGGAAATGCAAGAGTATTTTTTGATAACTTAGGAGATTGGTGGTCAATCTTATTAGCAAGTCTGCCATAATTTGTCATGGACCAGGACTGGAAGGCCTTGGAGATGGAAGTCTCCAGCGACAGCAACTCTAAGTAGTCACCAGAACCAGTCCCTGGTCCTTGCTCCTTGCTCCTCCTCTTCATTGTTACCATGTGCTTGCTTGACAAGGAGAGAGCCAGTGAGCAAGTAGGCAGTGGCATCTACTGTTCCTGTTCCTTCTCACACCACCACCACCATTGTCTGAGCCATAGCAGGAGTCAGGTGAACAAGTAAGTTGCAATGGTGAAGAGGAGAAGCAACTCCAGGGGGCTTTTGCCAGTGGACCCCTGCTGGGGTGTGGATCCTCGGTAGGTGCCCAACCATGCCTGGCCTTGATGCTGGTCCTGGGTCCTTTTGAACTGGGGTCCACTACCATGGATCTCATATCTTATCCACATGCCTCTGACTCTGAGAAGTGGACCTCAGCCTCCTCTAATGAACAGGAAGACCCTGAGGAGCAGTCTGCATCTGGCTCCTCACTCCTCCAACCTTCACTCCCCAGGAGAAGCCAATGCCTATGGGGGGGGGGGGAGCCGCTGACCCTTTTGCAACCAGATACAGCACCTGAGGGAGTGGAGCTTCCAGAAAGACTCTCCTGGCCTGAGTATAAATACCTCAGGTTTGTCACCCATGATTTAGTGTGTGTGTGTTTTCTGCACCTACATTTTGGGAGGTTTTTTTTTTTTTTTATACCCCTGCATAGCGGTGTGTGTGTGTGTGTGTGTTAAATATAATAAAATAAATGGAGAAAGGAAAGATGTGGATGGGGGATAATGAACAGTTATATAAATGAATGAGAAACATGTTTTGTATACTATGCAAGATTCTGGTCACCCCCCTTCTCCAAAAGGAAAGACAGTAAAAATAGAAAGAACTCAGAGAAGGACAACAGGGATGATTAGAGTCTTTAACAGGCTTCCTCATAAAAGAGAGATTAAAAAGATTAGTAGTATTTACTTCAGCAGAGACAAACAGGAGGAGACAGAGGTGTGAAAATAATGAAGGTCAATCAGCAACTTCTATTTACCCTCTTAGCAGAACAGAAAAGCAGCCGACAATTAAATTTAAAATTTAAAAATGCAACTGCATAAAGAAAGTACTTTTTTTTCAAAATGCATAAATGTGCATCAGTGGAACTCACTGTCAAGAGATATAATTGTGGCTAAGTGGTTAACAGAATTTAAAACAGGACTGGATATTCAGACAATTTGTTATCCACTGTTATATTGGATAAAACAAAAAACAGATAAGAGTACTAAACTTGACGCAAGTCAGTCACCAAATGTCCAGGGTACAGAGGAGTTCTTAGCCAATGGACAGGTAATAAACCAGGCTGTTGTTGGATGAGAATCCATTATTCGGTTCTTGCATGTCCCCATTTGCCTCTGGCATTGCAAAGCAAATCAAAATTCAGTTTTCAGCAAGGCAAGGTTCAAATTCCAGGTGGCAGCCTGAATACCACCATATGGAGTTCAGGTTGAAGTTTGATTTTAAAAACAAAACAAAACAGGCTCAAATGTTGCTTCAGCAGCAGAGAACCCCAGACTGAGACCTAAACAGGGCTTATGCTCAGTTTGGGAAGCTACCTTGGTCTCTACTGGGAGAAGTCTCTTCCAGTTTAAAGCGCCTGGTCTAGTTCAGCTGTTGTTTCCAATGGGGCATCTGGGTAAAGTCCTTGTCTCAGAATGGCATTGTGAACTTCCCAGGCCATGGAGGTAATAGCAAGATGGAACAGTTTCTGAGGAAGTGGGAATTTCCAGCATCAGTGTTGAGGGAAACTCCCTCTCCTATTTTGATACATTCTAAAAATTCATGGCCTCATCTCCCAAATGTGGGCAGTCTTTCCCTGGGGACATGGCCCGAATGTCTTGTTGCTTGGAGAGCCAGCCCCAAAAGGAGATATTTACACACAGTTGACAACAGCTCTGGTCCCTGTAATCTAGTGCTTCTCAATTATTTTCTGTCATGCCCCCCCTAGGAAGAAGAAAACATTTCGCGCCCCCCGCGCGACAGTAAATAGTATCATTTGTCTATAAAATTGTTATAAGTACACCTCTGCATAACACTGTATCCTTATTAACGTATAAGAGAATAAAAAAAGAAAGAAATGTGGATCAATTTACAACAAAGAATAGCTTTATTAACTGTAGCAGAAAAGATTTAAAGGAGCACAGGATTTAAAGGAACACAATATTAAAAAAAACTTTTAACTGAGGTCCTTTACGGAGCCTCGCGCCCCCCCTGGGGGGCCCGCCCCACTATTTGAGAAGCACTGCTAATCATATATGGACCTCTGTTTGTTTTCCCACCGGGATGGGAGCATATGCTGTGTTAACAGCCTAGTACCTTAGATCTTAAGAGAAAGTGTATTTTTGGACACGTGTCAACTTTGTGGAGAAGTGAGCGACCATTGCGGCATCCTGGTGTCTGAAGCAGGACACCCATTCCCCCAAATGAGAGCAGTATGGCCAGGGCCTCGCTCCATCTACACCATACTCTCCAACATTTCACAGATGAAAATAGGGACACACATGTGAATTTGTAAGAGGTATGGTTAAGCAACATGAAGGTGTGATCAAGAGGGTGTGGCCAGGCAACATGAGGGTGTGGCCAAAGGTATGGCCAGGCAACCAAAGGGGATGGTCAAGTACAAAAGTTATTAGAGAAAACACACAAAATCTTATATAATGATTGCATTATTATATTATATATTATTTGATAATATTTTATAAGTGGCTTTTGTAATATTTTTTTTACCTTACTTAAACCCTTAATTCTTGATATCTGGTGTTTTTCATGGGTGGGGGGTCAGTGCTTGCAGGGCAATCTTTCTTTTTCTTTTAAAATTGTCAGGATTGGCACAAATTCAACAGGTGAAGCTTACCCACTCACCCCACACCCCCAAACATGGAGCTTCAGAGAGAAGGGGAAGTATCTTGCATTTCCTTCTCACACTGTAAACTCACCTGTTAGAGGCAAAGAGGCAGCTCTGTTAGGAAATAAAATCCTTCGCAATATAAAGATAGGAATCATGTGATAGATTCCCTCATTCACCCCTCCATTGGTCCAGGCTTTCACCCAGCTAATCCCTTTCCCACAGCAATGTGCAGCAGAGGCAGCAGGTAGAGCGTGCGCGCACGTACACGTGTACACGTGCACACGTGCACACGTGCACACACACACACACACCCTCGCCTGGCCCTCGCAGCTTAGTAGAGTCTGTTCCCTCCCTGCTTACTGCAGCTGTTCCAGCCTAGCTGCAATTTTGCCCATGACCCCTTTAAGTAGCTGCAGTTGCAGGAGGCAGGGGAATTCGGGACTCTGCATGACAAAGCCTTGATGGCTTAAGGGTTTTCCTGAGGGTCCCGGCATTTTCTGGGCAATTGGAGACTATGCTACACACCATGAGGCCTACTTAATTTGATGTAATATGTGTTTTTATAGTGTTTTGTTCATGTATAAAATACAGCAGATGAAATGCAGAAATAAGTTTCAAGTCTTTTCCTCAGGAGCAGCAAGTTATTACCATTGCTAATTTTCTTCAATTGCCTCCCTTCCAGTCACCTCTTTCCCTTCTGTTTTGCTTCATGCTGACCTCTCCCCAGTTGTTTCTTGTGCCTCAGTGCTTGGCTCCTATTTCATGTGTTGCTGGATGAGTTAGTCTACCTGCAGGATCCTCTCCCTTTCTTTCCATGAGTTCTTTGAAGTCCTCCGTATGCCTAACTGCTCAGGGCCTAACTAGGTTTGCACAAACTCTTAAATAATTTCACTATTTCCCTGCCCCACCCTCCTGTTGACTCCTCAAACCATGGAAGCAAAGAATCCCTCGCCTTTGGACAACTGTAGGCATGCTTTATCTCTTTACAAGTGCAGCCGGTCTCCTGACTTGATTTCCGTACAGAATAACACACATGTTCATTTCTCTCTCAGTGCCCCATCTGGCAGGCTTTGTGGCTGTTCTTGAGCGAGCTAATTTACAGTTCCTATTAGCCATGCTTCAACTAAAACCAATGTATTTGTTTGAATAAATGGCTGTGGCTTGGAAGTGCCTCCAGTGATGGATTAGTATCTAGTCATCTTGGGAAATAAAAATAGTTAACCTTTGGGTGGCACTTTTATTTATTTATTTTTAATTTATATTCAGTTGGCTCAGGGCAACATACTATAGAAGGGACTTCTTTGAGATTAAAAAATGAGATAAAAATATAACCTTCCACCTCAGCTTGTATTCCCTGTTCAATGAATGGTTGGAACTAGTCACCTTTGTATCCCTCTCTAACCATCCTTTTAATCCTTAAAACAGCAGGTAAATTAGGGATTGATGGATCAGTCTATTTCTGATCCATGTCATTTTTGCATGCATTCACTCATAAGTCCATTCTGTCCCATTTACACATTAATCTGTATTTGGTTTGGTTTTGTTTTTAAACAAAATGTGCATGTAATAGACTACCAAAATACATACAAAATATGTATTTTTGAACATATTTTCTCTTAAAATATGCATTCCTAAATGTATTTTCTATCAATAAATGTATTTCTTAATTAATTTTATTTTAAAATGCAGGCAGTCCCCATGTTACGAACGAGTTCTGTTCCTAAGGATGTCCTTAAGTTGAATTTGTATGTAAGTTGGAACACCATAGCATTCTGGGGGGGGGGGAGAAATCGGCATTTACGCAAATTGCATAACTTACGCAAATTGCATAGTATACTATGCTATGTAGGCTACGTAAATGACATAGCACTGGGGGGACCCAGAAGTCCGTTCTTAAGTATGGGTCATCTGTAAGTCAGATGTACTTAACTCGGGGACTGCCTGTATGCATTTTATTAATGTGCATTATGATACATTTCTGTGCCAAGAACTGAATTGCAATGTTCTGAGAAGTGCAAAGTTTGATGGATAGCTATGTTCCGACTTGCATGTTAGCCTAGGAAGTGTGGATCAGGTCTGTTCATGTCAGAATTCACAAAGACTAAATTCCTCATGCACTCCTAAGACAAGTGAGAAAACCGTGAGGGATTCCTCACTAAGTTATGGAACTTAATGGTCTGGGATAGATATTCTCCTTATACCTAAAGAGTAGGTTTGCTTTGGGGAGATAAGGAACAGCAGACAAATTAAATGATTCCACAATAAATTTGACTTTCTCTGTAGTAAATATAATTTGTGTGACTTTGAGTCTCTTGCTACTGGAAATTTATCCATGCTTACTGGAAGAAAGGGGAGGGGGGTATTTTCTCATGCAGGTAAATCAATCCTGCCTACAAACAAACAAAAAGAGGGAGAAGAAAAGGAAGTTCTTAAAACCAGAAAATAACCATTTCAGGATAGGAGAGCAGCTGCTAAAATGCCTGAAAAATAGCAGGAGGGTAGCTATTCAGTCATTCTTAATGACATGTCATAAAAGGGAAAAATGGAGTTGTGAAAAACCCTGTCTTCTTTTAATTAATTAATTTCTGTACCAGATAATGTATTTACCAGCTGGCACTTATGGCAATCTTGCCTGCTAGAATTTTTTATTCTGGGACACATTTAGTTAAATATTTCCACACGCACGCACGCATGCACACAAGATCCTTCAGCAACAAATACTTAAGAAATATTTTCCTGTTAGGGATGATGCAGTTCAATCTTCCCAATTCAATCATGGTCTTGTGGGAATAGGCTTAATATGCGGAGAAATTAGAGAGCTGCCAGGGATGTTGAAGAGTCCTTGGTTTCGAGTCACGAGTCAAGTCACGAGTCTTTGGACCCGAGTCTCGAGTCCGAGTCCGAGTCCTTGGTCCAAAATGGTGACTCACGAGTCATGAGTCACTCCCAAAGCTGACTCCATGAGTCCCTATTAAAATCAGTGGGGGGTTTTCCCAACAAAATAAGGCTATTTCAGATCTGTGGCTTAAATAAATTCTAGGCAGAAGTGTGCCTTTTTATTTCAGAACTCTGCAACTGATTTTGGCAAGAACAGACCAGTCAGGCAAACCCAAAATAACCAGACAGGCAGAGGAGGCAGGGAACCCCAAAGCAGGCAGGCAGTGCCCTTTGTCTTGGACAATTCAAACTGTGGAACTGGTTAAGAAGAGACCAGGCAGGCAGAGGAGGCTGGGAACCCCAAATAGGCAGGCAGAGGCAGCCAAACCCAAAATGTCTGAAAGGTTGCATTTTAGGAAAATGATTTTAAAAAATAAACTTGCTGTACTTCCTAAAACCTATCCATGTTGCATTTGAGGACCATGATTTTGGAACACGAGTCCTTGGTCTCGAGTCCTGAGTCGAGTCGAGTCTCGAAATATTAAAAATATTGGGACTCGAGTCTGACTCGAGTCAGAGGGGGGACTCAGTCCGACTCACGAGTCGAGCCTGGAGTCTGAGTCCCCATCCCTGAGAGCTGCCATATCAGGAGCAAGTTCTGGAAACGATGGCTTGGACGTGGATGAGAGCCACGTGATTTTGTGGCACTGCTGTATGTGTTTGACCATTCACATTTTAAAATCTGTTGTGCATTTTTGACTTTTCGTATTTGAAGCAAGTTCTGTTATCCCATGAGATAATCTCAATCCAATGAAAAACATCAGTTGAACGTTATGAAATTCTAAAAAATCCCAGTAATAAGTCTTGGAGAGATCGGTAAGCATATGTCTAGAAAACTGACATAAAAACTGATAAAATCAAGGCGTTAGGGGCATTTTTTGTGGCAGGATCTCAGAAAGGGACGGAGGGGAGGGCACCCCTGACTAATTTCAATGAGAAACCAGAGGAGCCCTACGGACATTACAGGAAAAATAAACATGCATGCATGGGGGAGAGAGTAAGGATCATGTCTGCTGGCCCATCCCCAACTTCTGAGTATTCATCCAATTTTCTGTACAAAGCTTGGATGCTCTGTGTGTACAACCTGTGTAAAATCTGTGTCTGACCTGGATGCATATGGGATCTGTCTCTAGTCTGTAACCTGCAGGAGACAGTTTCTGTATACAAAACACACACACACAGATATATTATATATATATATAGCTTGGACACACAGCACTGTGTGCAGAAGGTGTATGATTAGAGGTTGAAGAGTGGCCAGCAGGCATGAGCTTTACCCCAACTCTACGCATCCATTTTCATGGATATGTTGTTAGCACAGGATTGGGGGAACGCAGGTAAAGGGGAGTTTGGTAGACACTTGAATGATTTTGCACACAGTAAATATGGAATATTTGTTCATTATTTTGCATAATTCAATAGCCAGAAGGCCCCATGTGAAATTAACAAACCACAGTTTTGCAATAAAAAATAAAAACAGCACATACTGATTGTTGGAACTGATTGCCTTCAGAATCAGATATCATGCAGCACAATCTCATATATATATATATATAGAGAGAGAGAGAGAGGGAGAGAGAGAGAGAGAGGTCCCTTTGAGTTCAATGGAATTTACTCCTAGGTAAGTGTGTATAGGATGAATCAACTACCTAGGGAGGTGGTGGGCTCTCCCAGTCTGGAGGCATTCAAGGTGCAGCTGGACAGCCATCTGTCAGGGATGCTTTGACCTGGATTCCTGCATTGAGCAGGGGGTTGGACTCGATGGCCTTGTAGGCCCCTTCCAACTCTACTTTTCTATGATTCTATGGCAGCCTGTGGCTGATAGATGTATTGATATAACATAAAAATGTTTATGGCTATTTACAGGCTGACATATCTATGATTTGTGATAAGAAATATGTCCTAAGGTTGTTTTGCCAGCCAATAGACCACTGAAACTTAATAATACGTAATATTTGTTTGTTTGTTCATTATTAACATCTATATACTGCTTTATTTGCTCAAGAGCCTTCAAGGTAGTGCATAGCAATTTAAAATAATTAAACCAGTACAGGTCTGTAAGCAGCCTTTCACCCATGTTCAGCTGGGTTGATCCCATGTTTTTCTCCAATGACACCCTAGCCAACATCCCTCCTGTTCCATTGCCCTCAACTCCCTGTTAAACCAGGGAGCTGAATTGGCTCTATCAGGAGGGAGAGGGTCTGCCCCACTAGGAGTGATAGTGTCAACAGCCTGAGCCATTTCTGTATTCCACAGATCAGCCAGGGCTTCGACAGTGCAAACAACAATTGAGGCAGGCAATTCCCCAAGCACATTCAGGATACTGTTTGGATCCACCAGGTAGCTGGGGTGAACCATTTTAACTGGTCTTCCACCACTGCAGAAGGCCATACTGGCAGCCAGTGCAAAGCTAAGCAGATAGTGATTTGTCCATGACCATGGAGTCACACATAACTCATCCACCTTCAGAGCGCAAACTCCACCAGAACAAAATACCAAATCAAGAGTGTGCCCCATGCATAAGGCCAGATACTAGTTGGGACAGGTCCATGGTTGCCATAGTGGATATGAAATCCTGAGCCACATCTGACTGAGTGTCCTCAGTGTGAATTTTGAAATCCCCCAGAACAAGAAACCTGGGGTGATCCAGCACCAGTACCAAGATCATCCCGGCTAGTTCAGGAAGGTAGACTCTTGAGCAGTGGGGCAGACGGTACACCAGCAAAATCCCTACATGGTCCTGGCCACCCAAACCACAGAAGCAAGCACTCAAAATTAGATGGAGCACCTGGTTAGTGAGATAGAATTCTTAGAAACTGCTTCCACTCTATCATGCTGAACCACAGAATAACCTGGGGGGGGGGGGACCTGTGGGAGACACACACACACCCCTCTTCCCTCAGCCAGGTCTCTGTGATACATGCCAAGTTAGTATCTTCATCCAGAATTAAATCCTGGATGAGTGGTTCATATCCTTCTCCTATACGATGAGCTTGCTGCTTTCAATATCTTGGATTATTTCAGAAAAGGGCTAATTTGTTTAATCTTATGTGTGAATAACTTATCCAAAACTTAATCCAAGGCCATTAAAGTTAGGACCAAACTAGCTGTAACATTTAATGCACCTTTGCATTTAACCTACACATTCTTTAACATGAATATCTGATAATTATCCAGCTCATAGCAGGCATGGAGGTTAAAGGGTTACATTTGCTTTCAATTGTCACCCATAAGGAATTTCATCCCAACTGAAATAGCAACTTCATAGGACAGATTTTTTTCAGGACTGCAGCACCTGCTGCAAATCCAGTAATTATCACCACCACCACCCCGATCCTGTTTGAATTTTTTAAAACATGTGTATTAAATGCAAGGACACATTCGCATTTCCCATCATGTCTGATTTGGCTCTTGGTGGAAAGGCTTTCCTTTACTTCCATTAGCCTGATTCATGGGCAAACTACACAAACCACAAATGGTTTGTTTATTTGTTGTATATGTATTGTGTCCTTGCTCACAGAGTATCATAACAACCCTGTGAGGTGGATTAAGCTGCGAGAGAGAGTAACTCACTTAAGTCCACCCAGTGGAATTCACAGCATCTCATGGCCAAGCCAAGCCCAAAGTACTGTTCCAGACTGACCCATTTAGTGAGTTAAGTGAATCCACCCTGTGTGCTCATCGTAAAATGATAATGTGGTAACTTTACTGCACATGCAGCTTGGTCTACAGTTACCATGTCACAGCCAAATTCATTCTGGAAACATGGGATGAGTCTCATCAAAAAACAGGGCTACAGTTGAACTCAGGTGCTGCCTTCAGTACTTCTACCCCGTAAGGATCTACCTTGTGCCAGTGAGACTATTCAGGGAGGGGCTGGGGCTCAGTGGTAGAGCACATACTTTGTATGCAGAAGGTCCCAGGTTTGATCCCTGGGATCTCCACGTAGGGCTGAAAAAATTCCTGCCTGGAACCCAGGAGAGCCGCTGCCAGTCAGTGTCGACAATACTGGGCTAGATGGACCCATGGGCTGGCTCAGTATAAGGCAGCTTCTTATGTTCCGATGTTCATCTAGCCCAGAAGAGGCCAGCTTCAAGGAGTCCAGGGGCCATTTTTGCCCCCTCCCCCAGCCATCTCCCATCAGCTGTACTCTGCAGGATGCCACACGCTCTGCAGGGCCCTAGCAAATCAACAACAACAACAACAAAATGGTGCCTTGCTGCCATTATTCAGCAGCAAACTGCTACAGTGTGCTAAAAGGGTCAAATTTAGCTTGAAAACAAGTGCTTAAAGCAACTATTTTCCCACAGTGCTTAAAGCAACTATTTCCCCCCACTGCCACAGCAGTAAGCAACATTGGGGTGACAGGGGCCACATGCAGGCTAGGGACCCACCCCTGAACTAGCCCATTACTGACTGGCATCAGTTCTCCAGGCTTGCAGGCAAAGAGATGCCTTTCACATCACTTGGTACCTCATCCTTCTTGCTACAGTTGCCAGGGATTAGACCTGGAACCTTCATGCAAATCATGTGTTGTACCAGTGAGCCACTGTCCCTCCCAAATTATGGTCTCTCTGTTCATCTTTCCAAAGGATCCTGGAATCTGAACCTTCTCTTCTGATCCTATTTTATTTTTGCTGTCACATTTCTGCACAAACTGTAGTGTCATATGAAAAGTCTGTATAAAGGCGAGAAACATGCACACTCTAGTTCTCTGGTATTTTCTTAATTTTAATACCTTCCCCACAATAAATTTATCCTCTATGGTAACAAGAGCTTTAAAAAAAAAGATGTTTATTCTTTCATTGTGTGCTTTGATGGGGATTAGGTTTTTGCTTATTGCTTTCTGTTCCTCTGTGGCCCCCTCAGATGTAGCTTAGCTTCATCTGGTTTGTGTCCCAAGCTCACCTCCCTCTTGACCTCCCCATTTTTTATGCTTTGCTAACTGGAAAAGTTATCCAAAATTGGCCTTGGTTTGAGGCTTCTTGGATACTTTCAAACCTTATTGTTTTTTTTGTGGGGAAGAAAGACGGCTGTTTGTCACAGGCCCGCCTGCATTAAAATGTAGGGGGGGATTTCTTGTTGGCAATTGCTTTGAGCATCTTTCTTGTGCTGTAGCTCTCACCATTCACTGTTTGCTGCAGGGGATAGAAAAAGCAGGGAGCACACAGAAAATGTCACAGCTGAAAGGTTTTCTGTAATCCTCCAACATATGTTAAACATTAAAGCTCCTTCAGCAAGTCTGATGTGCTCACAGTCATCGTGAGACCAGCAGTTAAAGCGCCCCAGTGCTGCCAGGAAAACGTTATTCTGGCCCTAATTGAGAGCGACTTAACTAATGTTTCATTTCCTAATTAGTCCTTGTCAGCCGCTGGAAGGCCATGGATGCTGCTGGTGGCATGGGGCCCATCGCTGCTGCAGCTGAAGTTGTTCTGACAGTCGGCAGCTTTGGAAGGACCTGCAAAGTCTTTCCAAAGCTGGTTTGGGGATGAAATAAATGGAGGTGGGGAGAGAGCTAAGGCTGTTCCATTAACAGTCAAGTTCTTAGGAAAGCTAAACGGAGGGTGCTTCCCAGTGAAGCTTTTATGGCACCATCGCCATGCCCCATTCATGTTATTTTTTCCACATGATGATGTCTTCCACTCGTAGCCCTCCTGCGTTTTCTCACCATTTCCTCCAGTGTTGTTTTTTCCCCTTACCATGGAAAATCGGTTAGTAAGAAAAGAAGGAATAATTGCCCAATACCTTCCAATTGTTATCGCTAGGATCACTCTGTCTAGAATAGTGTTCTCCAACCTTGGGTCCCCAGATGTTTTTGGCCTACAACTCCCAGCATGTCCCAGCCAGCCAGCTAGGCCAAAAACATCTGGGGACCCAAGGTTGGAGAACACTGGTCTAGAAGCACCCTGAATATGACTTTCCATTATCCAGGAAGATCCATGCCAAAGGACATTTGGGAGTGCTG
Organism: Shinisaurus crocodilurus; assembly: GCA_021292165.1. Taxonomy (NCBI): domain Eukaryota; kingdom Metazoa; phylum Chordata; class Lepidosauria; order Squamata; family Shinisauridae; genus Shinisaurus; species Shinisaurus crocodilurus. The sequence goes on along the minus strand of CM037878.1, from coordinate 254,604,561 downwards.
ACAGCAGTTAAATAAAGGTTAGATACAGCAGACAGATGAGGAAGTAGGATGTTAGGTATAGATGAAACATGAAGATGAAGTCCAGTCCTAGAATTTAGAAAGAAGGAAACTGAAGTTCAGGAGAACTATCAGATGAACATCAGAGCCTCACATCCCTCTACTGTAGATTCATCATGCCCCTTCTTCAAGCCAATATGAATCTTCTCAGGGCCAATTTAAACGTGAACAAGAGATCTGTAATTGGATTCCTCAATGTCTTTTACTTTTGCAAAACACAGCTTGGGGGTGGTGGTTTGAATCAGGGCCTTAGGAAAGGGGAAGGTGGGTCTTTCTAGTTACTTGGGAATGTCTCCACCAAGTTAAACTGGTGTAGATGACAAATATTGTAAAAACGGTTAAATATGTTTAAGAGAAATAAACATTGTCAAGTCTGTCTCCTGTGCTTTAGAGCCTGGTTTACTAAAGGTGACCAATCCATAATTGCAAATCTTTTAAACAAGTTGTTGGTCTGATCAAAGGTATCATTTTACCTACTCTGTGTTTGCCATTCTGTGGGGCCAATATAAATTCAAACTCCCTACTGAATCTCCATTTGGTAAAAAAAACAAAAAACAGTCGAGGGGGAGTTGCCCCTCCCATTTGTTCTTCATTATCACTACATCTATTACATGGCATGAATGTCAACATCATTCCCACCAGTCTTCATGCATTTCCATACACAGATCTTGTTAGTTCAGCTGCCATCATCTATCATTACCTTACCTGTCTTCACTGCAACAGCGCAATCATGACCCTATGCATGGAAATGAAAGGCCACGTTCTTTATACACTCCCTATTCAGATAAGGAACATGCGTTTGTTTGTATGGATAGGGCTCTACATCCTGAAGGTCGCCAAGATGTCCTACCTATGAGGAGAGACTGAAAGAACTGGGCATGTTTAGCCTTCAGAAGAGGAGACTGAGGGGAGATATTTTATTTTTATTTATTTATTATATTTATACCCCACCTTTTTTCCTGCAAGGCACTTTTCCAGTACTTGAAGGGTTGTCACACAGAGGAGGGTCAGGATCTCTTCTCGATCATCCCAGTTTGCAGGACACAGAATAATGGGCTCAAGTTACAGGAACCTAGATTCCACCTGGACATCAGGAAAAATTTCCTGACTGTTAGAGCAATACGCCAATGGAACCAACTACCTAGGGAGGTGGTGGGCTCTCCCACTCTGGAGGCATTCAAGGTGCAGCTGGATGGCGATCTGTCAGGGATGCTTTGACCTGGATTCCTGCATTGAGCAGGGGGTTGGACTCGATGGCTTTATAGGCCCCTTCCAACTCTACTTTTCTATGATTCTATGATTCTCCTGAGCAATGGGTTAACATTTGATTCTAGGTTTAGAAGCAAAACTCATTATTAGAGGAACTACCATTGCTTCCACCACCATCATCGTCACCAATTCACATTTCTATCTCGGAGGATTTCTAAATGCTTTGCAGAACTACCTCCACATACACAGCTGGTTACAGTCATTACACAAATGGCTCCACCCCTGGGGTGAAATCTTATGAATATCTGTGCAGCAAGGTTGAAATATTCATTGATCTTTCTTAACTGTATAGCTAGCTACCCATGTCAGGTGGGTGCTAGTTATACCACCTTAGCCGCTGTCTAAATTAGTACGAGTGTTTTGCAGATTTTCCACATTTGTGCATTGCTCCCCTCCATAGTCTTTGAAGCATTGGGTTCAGAAAGAGAAAAGCACAGGCTCTCAGAGTGTACCTTTTCTTCATGCAATATGTAGTTGCAAACCCCTCTGCCGCAGAAGGCTTGTAGCTGAAATTCTGTTTCTTAGACAGTATCTGACAATATCATAGCCCAGAGCGAGATACAAGAGTAAATCAGCTACCTAATTTCAAGGTGCCTCGAGGAGTGCAGTCTTCTCTTTAATGACTGGAAGACGCTCAAGCCCACATGAACAGTGGATTACTTTGAATGGATGCCCCCGTACATCCCGTCCCTGCAACCCTGCCTCCAAGGGAAGGGCTGATGGAACCGAGAAAACGATAGTGAAGATACATCTTGACTTAAATAATGTAAGAGGAAGGGTGAAGGAAGAAGAGCTGACAGACTGCACACACAGCCATAGTGCAGCACATGAGAGGCAAAGAGACAGGGCCAATAAGCAAAGCTGCTTTGCTTGGGAATCCCCAAGGGGCAGGGGAACACAGCAGGGTGGTCCACACCTCTGGTGCATTAGCCTCTGACCGTGTATCAGTTTAGCAATTTGCTGCATGTAATTAATGTTTTCAGCCCAGCTGCCAGTTACAAGTAAAAAAAAAAAGTCCCCATATCCCCCCCCACCGTCTCTTACGGGAAGTAATTTAATAGAAGCAAGCAGGGAAGGAAGAGCTTGTTGTCAAACATGAACCTGAAATGAAAGGCAGAGGCATGGGGTGGGGTGGAGTGCAGAATGGGATGTGCTTCCTTTATAACAGTCCCTTGCTATCAGCTGCTGGTGACACTGCTTTTGACAGGCTGAACGGAAAAACTTGCAACTGTACCTTATCCTCCCCATGTCCTACCTGTACCTGAGAAAATCACACTGGTGCCAGTCTTTCTTCCTTCTGTGCCAGCTTGTCATGCCAATGTTTCTGTAGCGTATCATGCTGATAATCACTCACTAAATTAAACTGAATTGCTTTTACCCAGAGGGTTCTCTTAAGCAAACATCAATCTGATTGGAAGGATGTGCCCCATCATATTTACACATACACACACACACACACACACACACATGTGCATACACACACACACACACACTGATAAGAGGAGGGAAGTCTCTCATATACTATCAGTATTGCATACCTATGTGAACACATACATAGGCAGAGCTGAGATTGGTGACTTTCACTGTTACATTTTCCCAAGCACACTTTGAAAACAATTTGCACTGAGTAAGCATCTGGGTTAGTTCAGTTGTTATCCTAATAGCAACTTAAGGCTATTATTCTGCCAGAAATAATTCTTACCACTGTGTTCATAGAAGCCATTTTCAAACAGATATATCAGATGACATTCCAAGCCATCTCCACTTTACCTGAAACTCATTATTTTCATTCCAGGAGAGGGAGAATTTACAGGGGTTAGATTCGTGATTCAGTTGCTGAGCCCCTCCCCTTGACTTCCATTCTGTCTCCTTCCCTTAAGCATTACAGTGGGCCTCTATCAGTGACATAATAAAGAAGGCTACGTGCAGGATACCTGACGTATGATGGATGTTCCAATCAATATATCCTTGAGTTAACTTATTATGCCATATCTAGACTTAAAACTAGTGCTACAACATTTAATTGATTAATCGGTAAGATTAATCAGTTAAAAAGCAATTTTTTATGAAATAAAAGTACCCCAGTTAATCAGGCAGCAGATTTCTTTGTTTAAAATATTATCTATATATATAAAAGAAGAAGTCCTGACTGACTGATTGACTGACTCATCAATGCCCAGCTCAAACCATTTAATCTAGGAACGTGAAAATTTTGAAGGAACATTGCTTTTATGATGCAGACACCCACTAAGGAAGGGTTTTTGGAAATTCCGTCCTTAAGCGGGTGAAAAAAGGGGGCAAAATCGCCCTACTCTCATATCTCCTATGGGTAAAACAACAGGGGAGCAGTTATGCAAGTCAGTCTCACCTCATAATTGCTGCAGGAGCCAATAGGAGCAGTTATGCAAATAGCCCATACAACACTTAGAATGTTCCTATTAATTCCTGCAGGGGCCAATAGGGGTGGGTATGCAAATCTCCCCTAGGCCATTTAGAATGTTCTCTGAGGGGGTGAAAAGGGAGGGAAACTTTTTAAATGACTGAATGACTGTTGTGTGTGGGGCGTCATCGCATAGGCTCCATCACGTTTTGACGGATCTACCCAAACTTGGCACGGTCACTCTTCATCACCTGTAGACTCTCAGGACTAACCTGATTTTTCTTTAAGATCAGATATTTCTGTCAGAAAAGTTGTCTGCTGCCAGCACCCAGCCTAAATGTTACACTTTCAGTCAGAGAATGATTGTTGGGGGGGGGGGAGTCCCAAATCCTGTGTGTCTGTGTGTCCGTGTGTCCGGGTGTTTGTGTGCATCGCATAGGCTCCTACACGGTTGGACGGATTCGCCCCAAACCTGGCACGCATACTCTCCATCACCCAGGGACAAAGACTGGCAGGTTTAAATCTCCGAAAAAGCCATCACTGCGCCTGTACGGCCCAAAATAGATGATAGCCAATGGCATCACTTGGAATGTTCACAGGGGCCATTCAGGAGTGGTTAAGCAAATCACTCCAACAACATTTAGAATGTTCGTATGAACTGCCATCACAGGGGCCCAATCAGGAGCGGATATGCAAATCTCTCCTATGTCAAAACAGAATGTTCATATGCACTGCAGCCGGGGCCTACATGGTGTAGGGTGGGGGTGGGATTTCATTGTTGGGTAGGTCCGGGGGGGAGGGGGAACAGGGATTTTATTGCTGTGTAGTCTGGGGGGGAGCAAGCTGCAATTTCATTGTTGCGTAGTCCCGGGGAGGAGCAGGGATTTCACTGTTGTGTAGTCCCGGGGGGGGGGGGGAGCTGGGATTACATTGTGTGGTCTCGGGGGGTGGGAAGCAGGGATTTGATTGTTGCATAGTCCCGGGGGGGGGGGGACAGGGAATTCATTGTTGCGTAGTCCAGGGGGGAGCTGGGATTTCATTGTGCAGTCCTGGGGGGGCGGACAGAGATTTGATTGTGTAGTCCCGGGGGGGGGGGAAGCAGGGATTTCATTGTACAGTCCCGGAGGGGGGAGCAGGGATTTCATTGTGCAGTCCCGGGGGAAAGGGAAGAGGGATTTCATTGTGTAGTCCGGGGGGGGAGCAGGGATTTCATTGTGTAGTCCCGGGGGGGGAGCTGGTAGTCCCGGGGGGAGGTGGGATTCCATGTTTCTTTTAAAAACAATTGTACCAAATCCTAAAATCCACGCGAGCGAAGCCACGGGCAACAGCTATTAATAAAAATGGGCATCAGCTAAAAACAAAGGAAGTGTATTTCTGGTTCAGAACTACTGTTTTAGTTTTATGCAAATTTATGCTAATGTAATCAGTTGAGTAATTGACTATGGCTGCAAGCCTATACAGACTTACCTGGGAGTAGGTCCCTCTGAACGTAATAGAACTCACTTCTAAGTAATGTGCGTAGGATTACAGTGTAAAACTCATGTTATAGATTGGCTTAAATGCAGCCCTACTAAAACTTGTTTAACAATCACGGTGCCTTCTCATGGAACCCTAGGAACTGTTGTTCTGTAAGGAGGGACTATAGATCTGTGACTGAAAATTCTTAATATCTCATCAAACTAAAGCTCCCAGAATTCTTTAGGGGAAGCCATGAGAGTTAAAGGGCTATAAAACTGATTTCATTTTGCAATATACGTATGGCCTTAGTCTTTAATATGTGCAGGGCCCTCCAGATATTTTGATCTACAATTCCCATGATCCTTCACCATTGACTATACTTGCTAGGACTGATGGTAGTTACAGGCCAAAACATCTGGTGGGCCACAAGTTGCCCACCCCTGTGTTTCTTTGTTTTTCTTGTTGCAACAAATTAATGCAGCTAGGTTGTTGTGTGATACTTGCAATCATGACATGCAAAGTGTGATTATGTGAATCACTCCATTTGCTAATCAATTTCCAAATGGAATAATGCTGAAGTAGTCCTTGGGTAGAATCAGAAAGGCCAGCATGTCAATCTCTAAAACCTAGTGATCTCTCACCAGTTACCAGGAAGAACCATCTCAGGTATTCCAGAGTACTCTAGGCTGAGAAGCCCATGAATGGGGAAGAATCAAGCTAATGCGACCATATTTAGAGGATGAAAGCCACTGCTTTCAATCCCCTGTGTGTTTGCTTCTACAAGAGCTATATTTCATTCTCTTTCTTCCCTCTAAGAAATACAGTGCAACCCTGTTATCTGAATCCACAGAGCGTAGAAGTCCATGTTATCTGAATTCAAATTACCTCTCCTATGTATCTATAAGTAAATATCATTTCTGTTTATCCCAGCGCCTCATTATCTGAAAGTTTAAAACATCTCCCAAGGCACTAGAATCAATGAGTTCTGTACCATACACACATATTAAGATAGTTATAAGTTTAAGTTATTGGCTAAATACTAAGGGGAGGAAGTGCCAGGTTTTTCCTTTGGAGCATAATGATAACACCTGGTTCACACAGAAGGAGTTGGATCCAGGATCTGCCTTCCATAGATGGAAGGGTTCTGTTCATAGAAGATGCCTCTGCCTGGTTTTCGGGGATCCTTTGTCCCCCGCTCAACATCCCACATACCCTACTGTGTAGCATTTTTAGGGGTATGGGGAGGCTGCCATGGGGAGGAGGGGGCTTCCTCTTCCATAAGCCCAGTTGCATGCACCTAAATCTGGATCCAACCCTAGGTTTTATGCAAGGCACTGTTCATTTGGTTCACTCTAAAATGGCTTATACCAACAAACTTAGTACTAAATATGCATACCAACTGAACAACTGCCAATTCTTAATAGAGTCTCCTCTGTTGCAGCTTGTGATATACAATTGATTCCTTTGGCTGGATGAGATAACTCAGTTAATTTGCAGTACTAGTGGAAAGGATGCCTACTTAGGGATGGACAAATCTGCTTGCATTTTTGCAAGCACAAGTTCATTCCATTCCATTTCTGCATCAGTTTGTGAATGATGTGTTTAAAGTCTGCATAAAAAGTTGTATGCATTCTTCGCACATTTTTCTTCACACAAACATTCACATATATTTTTTGTTATTAACAGTTTATTAGCTGTTTTTCATTTTCCAATACAATGCAAACAGTAAACCCTCCCCCCTCCTTCTGCCCCCCCTGCCCTGATTCTCTCCCCTTTCATTAAATCATTAAGCAAAAAATGGTAAGTAAATAGTTGCATAGACAAAAATAAAATAAAAGGTTGTGTCATACACCTCTCTTTGCTGACCTGTACTGGTCTTGCGGGGTTCTTGTATGCCGTTTTCCTTATTATACACATTTTTCTCAGACCTATGCCTTTTTGTATGCAATTGTCTCTAATGTTTGCATATTTGTACACAATGTTCCCTCATATACTCCTTTTTGTACATTTTTTTTTTAAATCAGAGAACTGCATCACAAAATTAAGAGAATGGCAAAATCCAAAGTGTGTGCTGGTTTGGGATCCTTAGCTTCCACATCTCTTGTTTGATTTGAAACATGAGTCCAGATGTGGCTTTAGGGTACATGTGCATGGAGCAATTGTATTGAACTTCATCTGAGAGGAGCCTCGTGGTCCATCATCTCTGGTTCTGCTGCCATTGCTAATGGCGGAGGATCAGGAGGGCCTTCATGACTAAACTTTTCAAACAGCTTGAGGATGAGAGCCACTTATGATGTGTGCATGCTCCCATGCCTTAATAAATGCGAAAGCATCATGTAGAAATGCTTATTCATCTGCCTCTCTCACAGTGAAAGTGGGCACTGAGCAAAACTGCTGCAGCTCATCAAGGTTATGTGACACAGACATTCATTTAGGGCGCAATCCTATGCATGTTAGCCAGAAAAAAGTCATAGATTTCATAGATAGAGTTGGAAGGAGCCTACAAGGCCATCGAGTCCAACCCCCTGCTCAATGCAGGAAACTAGAGGAGGGGTCTCCCATCCAAGTAATAACCAGGCCTGACCCTGCTTAGCTTTCCACGCTCAGACAAGCTGAGCCAGTGTGAGCCACAGGCCTGTAACTCCCAGCATTCCCCAGTCAGTCATGCTGACTGGGGAATGCTGGAAGTCGTAGGACTTTTTTCTGTCTAAACATGCATAAGATTGTGTCCTTAAGCTCTTCTTATATAATATTTACAGTGGCATTAAAAAAAAAAAAAAGAAACATCCTGAGTCAGGAGGATATCAAAACTCTAAAGAAGGTAGGAAAGTCTAGTGTGCCAAACTCATACGTACTGGAGAAAATATGCTGCACCTGACTACACATTGTCTGTGCAAAAGACAGAAAATGTGTCCTACATGTCCAGTACAAATACAGAACAGAGACAGGTCTGTTCCAAGGGCTCTTAGCACCAATGCCTTGTGTTCCTAAGATCACTGTTCTTTTTAATTTTATATGTATTCAGTATTGAATGCTTTATATCACATTCTGCTGATTCTACAGCAATTGTAAGTCCCCTGGGCATACTTTCACAAATGCAACACTATGGGGCAGTGACCTAGATTTTTTTTTTTTTTTTTTAAATGCAATAGCTAAGCAGCTTGGCAAATTTCTGAGTGAATCATGCGGATGGTACCTCTGAAGTGTGTGTGCTGCTACTGTATCATGTGTGGTATAAGCATGTTCTTCAAAGGAAAATAGAGCATAAATAGGAGAAAGGAGGAGAGATTGTAAGGCAGCATACTTAGTTCCCATCAATAAACACTGCATAATAGTCTAGAAATATATACAGCAGATGTAAATGGAACACAGTAAAGCCATTTATCAAAATGAAATCCAGTCTCCAACTTTGCAGGCTCTGAATTTGAGACCAGGTCTAGGTTCAGCCCTTGAACATAGGTAATAATGAAGAAGTGCCTTTAAGTGTGTGTGTGCAGTGCTTTACAGTGCTATGCAACTGAAATTATCATTGCTGTTGATGTTTTCCTTCTCAAGCATTGCTTACAATGAGCTCCCACATATATATTCACGTGGAAAACGTGCAGTAGAAATAATGAACTACAGGAAAACATTTCAATTCAAATTCACCCACTGTAATATACATTGGCATAGTTCATTGCTTTCTCAATTGTTTCATATAATCTAGGACACCCCCCTCCCCAGGTTGTCACAGATGCAATTTCACTTGTGATTGAACAGCATCATGGGCTTCATAGTCTTCAATGAAATTGAAACGGGGATCCTTCCCATACATGATATTTTGCAAATGTATTACAACCCTAAGCCATTCTTGTATATTCATATACTTGTATATTCAAATTTGGTATTGGTGCAAAAGGCCGCATTGCAGGATTCGAGAATATTATAGGAAACAGTATAGTGTGAAAGGTTTAACATATTGTAACCATTGAGCTGGCCCTATGCAAAACAGTAAAAATATTGTAAGAATGCAGATATTGCAAGAATAGACAGGTATGACCAAAAAAAAAAAATAGGCAGGCATGACAAAAATGAACACTTCCTGATCCAGAGTGACTGTGGGGTAGATTAATCAAAAGAGTAATTTGTATGAATGGATGCAAGAATTTTGGAAGCAGGAATTATTCCAGACTATATTATTTGAGCTGAATTCAAATAAATGAACCCAACCAATTTCATGATAAAACAACTCTATATACACATCTGACATGAGGAGGAAGAATTTCCAGGTTAGAGGGCATGATGTGCAGGCAGGTTGGAGCCCTAGTAATTCTCACTTTAGAAGTGAATAGCTGACCTTTATCCAGAGAGTTTGTATTTCCCATCAGATATTTAAGGAAGAAAAGAACTAACCGTCCTTTATCGAGCATTAGGAAATAGCTGCTGCTTGTAACTTTCTGCAGTAAAACATTCATCCTCTCGGTTCCTGCCCAGGTGTTTTCTTCTTCCCCTGCATCAATGAAGTTGCTTGACCTCGTGGCCTCCTGTAAAAGTTCTGAGCAGAAATGCAGCATAATAAATTCCCATCTCATCATGGTTGCCTGTCAGCCTGAAGCCCCTGCAGTGAGGTGAAGGGGAGAAGAGGGGGCCTGTGTCTCCTTAACAGAGCATGCTGGATCTCTAATGCCCCATTAGCATACCACACACTAGTGTTCTGCTTTTAATTAGTTACGTGGTGTGATAATTAAGTAGTGTTTCTCTACAATTTTCCTCCTGTTGCCGAGTGGAAGGGTGGGAGTTGTTCAGGGAAGGATGGTAGAAGTTGTTTTAACATTCTAAGTAATTGTGACCCTGGAGAGAAGCAGCAAGCAAAAATCAAACTCTCTACGGGTAAGGAGGGGAGTATTTTCGTTAGGCACCCCCCCACGCCCACCCCCAGCATGTATTTCAGAATTTCTCCCTCTCCTTTCAAATTCTCAAAGGGCAATAGAAGTCTCTCCTGAAATGAAACACATGCACCTTCTGAAATCCTGGGGGGCCAAGGGTGAGGTCAAACTTTGCCTAGATTGACAGCTGACTGGAATAGTCTAGAAAGCAAGGAAAAGACTGAAGGAAGGAAGGAGGCGTATTGAAGAGGCTTTCATGGTACTGGGAAACACCACTTGGAAATGCATCAAGTCATGTTAATGGCACAGAGAGAGCTGCAGGTAAGTGGGGAGAAGTTGTGTGCACGGCACCGTTGGCCAGAATAGTAGGGAGTGCTGCTGGTCCTGGTTCAGGGATTTTGCGCTGGAAGCCCGGACTGCCAAAAGTTCAGGAGGGAGGTGTATTGACAGAGGTTTCTATGGGAAGCTCAGGGCAAGAATACCTGGGATGCTGAGCAGGCGTAAGAAGGCAGAGATGCAATGCTGGAACTGGCATAGCACTGCATGCTGCTGAACAGGACCAAATGCACTTAACACAAAAAGAGGAATGCAGACCAAGCCAGCCTCAGAGGTGGGCAACTGCTGTCAAGGACCACACCTCTGGACGAGGCCAACTACCAAGAGCTTTGGCTCCTGCTGCTCCTCACCATGGCCACCAGCTCACTCACCTCTCCTTTCCCTCTGTCCTAGAGAGGGTGAATGATGTTAGCAAGAAGGAAGTGAAGCAGAAGCAGCTGCTGCCTGCTCACACACTCACTTGACACTTTCTTCCTGGCAAGTGAGCAGGCAACAGTGGTGAGATGGAGAAACAGCCATAGCTGGTGAAAATAGCAGCAAGGAAGAGGTGGGCCATTAAGGGTGCTTTGCCCAAGAGCCCCCCCCCCCCAAGAACTCCCCTAGTGTTGGCAATGAGTGCAGGAGATGTCTTGGGGAAAGGCAGGTACTTTTTGCCTGAGGACACCCACCACTTGCATTGGATAAAACCAGATATACAAACTACTTGTCCTGCAACTGGCCCCTGAAAGCAGATTAAACTGGCAAGGTACCACACAGACTTAGAATGCATCTACATGTTGATTAGATATCATGGGCACACAGACTATTTCCTCCATCCCATGAATTTAAAGCACTTCCTCTAAAGATTATCCAAAGTCTGCCATCTTTTCTTCTGCTTATATACTAATCTAAATCAGCTTATCAAAGGAAAAAGGTGAAAAGGCAGGACATACATACATACATGAAATAAACAGGGTGGATAAAAATCAATGGTATTTTTTTAAAAAAAGAATCAAGTTTTTAATTTAAATTGGATTTAATAACATAAATACTATTTTTTTCTCAATTAAAAAATAGCATAGGTACAATTAAACCTCATCATACACACTCTACATGTACAGTCAGGGTGCCATCCAATGTGGCTGCCCATAACCCTCTGAACTCGGCGGGTTACAGGAATCAAATGGAAGGTGGGAGAAGCGTGGAGGCAAGGCAAGGATTGCCTCCACGCTCCCCTCACCCTCCAAGACATTTAATGGCCGATTTCAGCCTCTAAATGTTTTCCCCCGGCTCGCGAGGAGGAGGGGCCGAGGCACTGCCTGGATTCTTTGGAGGACCGTGGTGCCTCACTCTTCCCCTCCCCGCCCCCTCCCTGTGCCCCCAACGCCTGCTCCGAAGATGGTCTTCTTCTGCCTTTGGAACTGCAGCCAGTGCAGAAAGAACCACGCCAGCTGCGAGGGCAGAGGGAGGGCCCTCCAAAGGCAGAGTCCCCACTGTGACCTCGGGGGGGCTTTTATGAGGTGGGAGCGGGGTCTCCGACTTTTCCTATAGCCAGCCAGCCAGGCAGCATTTACCAGCCATAGGATCGCACCCTTACAGTCTTCTAAAAATGAAGTTACCTCCCAATCAAAGATGGACGTTCATTTTGATTTTTCATCTCATGAAAATGGTTCTGTCCAGTCAAATTACTTGCTCTTGCTTCTTGAATGTTATGGGCTTTCAGTTACTTTGACTAAACTCACATGTGCAAAAACACAGGCTAGACAGGATTGTTGTTCTGTGCTTATGTGGTGGTAGAGTTGGGCCATACAAAGCAGAGGAGTTAGTGAAGACAGAAAGACAATATGGCAGGGTGGATAAAAATTGATGCTTACAAAATCCAAAAACTCAGATTTATTCTTATTCTTATTCTTTATTATTTCTGCTAAGTAACTATCGAACTTTCATTTCACCTCTCAGTCATGGACATTTTGTTTTTGTTTGCTACTTTGTTTTCTGTGAGGGCATGGCTGGGCCAAGACAGAGTGAAACAGAAAGGAGCAACACTGGAAAGAAAAAGAGAAGGTTGTCCAGTATGCATCTTCCTGTATTCATACTAAGGCTGCAATCCTATACCCACTTACCTGGGAGTAAGCCCCATTGAACTCAATGGAACTTATTTCTGAGGGGAGATGTATAGTGTAGGATTGGGCTGTTAACCTCAAACTGTCTTGGGTGCTGGTCATGAGAAAGACCCTATATGGGAATATTCCCTCTATAGGTAAAAAAAAAAAAAAAAAAGGAAAATATGAAAAATATATACACTGAGACAAAGAGATGCAAAGTCTTCTTGTAAATAAAAAATAGTGTAAATAATACTCTATTTAGCTGTTAATTAACAGAGCCTAGTGGTCAGATTTGCACAATTGTTCAGGAAATATATGAAAACATTTCAATGTGAAACATGATTTAAATCAGTGATTTAAATTACCATTTTTCTTGCTGATTTAAATTATGATTTAAATCATTGACTTGAATCACCTTGATTTAAATCAGTCCACCCTGGAAATAAATATAAATAAATAAAAAGCATGTGGGTCAAAAAACTTCAAAATGCTGGTCAGGGGTCGCATATTTGAATATTTATACACATTTGTTAAAAAAACCACACAAAAAACCCTCCCTGCACATTAAAAATGACAGCATGTTTCATCAGTTGCAGTAGTCTGGAGATGGAGGCTGCCCATGAGGGTGAAAAGGTGAAAGTAGTCCAGGCCAAGCAGTGGTGATAGTGTAATAGAAAGGCCTGTTTCCAAACCATTATGTTGTTTCTATGGTGTGCAGATCATTGCATTTGGGAAGCAGATGGTGATTCTGTGAGCCTTGCACATCCTGGCACATGTTTGGATTTGAAGAGTTACAGTATCATGGAAGAGGCAGATGCAAGTTTGTTAGGATATAAAATCAAATCCAATTTCATAATGAACTCGGCAACAACCACTTCCCTTAAATCTGTTCAAAATTGTCTCCATTTAATAGCTCCCCAATTACTGATAAGGAAATCAAGCCAAGAGGAGTCTTAAAACGCTCTGGGAAAATTGTCTGTTTGGGAGATGTAGACACAGATATGGCAGCCCTAGGAGCATCCTTTCAGAAAGCATCTTAAAGCCCAAGGGGAAATGGATTTCTGTAAAGCATTAAATGTATCTTCAAACACATTTGGTCCGTTCCATTCTTTGATGTTTGGACATCAGGTTTCATGAGTTTCCCTTACCTTTCAACATGCATGTTAGTAATGGATAGGTTAGTGCTGCATGGAGGAATTGCATGGTGCTACACTGAATAATTAGAAATGGATAAATAAATAAAGGCCGACCTCCAGATTTTGGTGACTCTGTAGCCCTATTCAGTTATTCTCCTTGCATGTAAGCTCTACATACAAGGAGGGGGAATGGGTGAAAGCATGCTAGATGTGCACTCCCCCATCAACATTCTCGTCAGCCTGTATACATGGAGGGCGACAGTCCACAGAAGAGAGCATCCACTATCCATTTGAAAACCCTGTAAAATCTGGATTCTAGAATTTCAGGGGGAGCCTCCACTGATAAAGCAGGCTATCCTCTCCAGATGGCCGTCTTCCATGTGTAGAGGGCAATGAGAACGGCAAAGGGGTGGTACTAGAGCACTCATTCTGCTCCCCCTCCTCACGTGTAGAGCTTATACATGAGAATGACTGAATGGGGCTCATGTATACACCTTCTGTTCCTTGTTCTTGAACAGCTGTGCCCATGCCACTGTATCACTTATGGTAGCACTTGTTTGGGTTAGGGATGCCAGTTGACGCCGATGAGCTCTCATTCAGCACAGAGTAGCTTGTATACTACTGCAGCTGGCTCTGAAACTGAAATATCAATTCTCTTCCTATTCTCCCATCTTATAAACTGCAACCGTTTTTGGTTTCCAGAAAAATGCTCTGTGACCTTCTGACTGATCAAGGAAGTGCTGTTGATGGTTCCAGCCCAGCTTCATTTTGGCCAAATGGCCTTTGGAATTTGGAAACAAGGGTTGCCACATTGCCTCTTAGGCAGGGCCGGTGCAAGGCAGTTTGGTGCCCTAGGCAAGATCAGATATTTAGCGCCCCCCCTTCCCACTTGAGCCCTCCCTCCCTCCAGCCCTATGCTCCTGGCGCCCCCTTTAGCCCGGCGCCCTAGGCAGCCGCCTAGTTGGCCTAATGGTAGCACCGGCCCTGCTCTTAGGAGCCAGATGTATGTGGCCCATGTTTGCAATGCCTTTGTGACATCAGAGCAGCTGAGCCAATGGCATCCAGAGGCAGGGGGGATGACAACTGACTCTAATGCAAGAGAAACACAGACCCACTATGACACCATGTCTGATCAGCCTGTGGAATCAAGAAGGGCAGGACATGCAGAGAGAACAGAAACAGGATCATGGTGATTCTACTCCACGTCAAACCAGAGGGCATTTAACAAAATGAACCTACCCCTGAAGAAAGAGACTCTCTCACCATCCCTTATGGAAGGGGTGCAGAACATCTGGCCCTCCGGGGATCCCAGTCTGGCCCTTTGGGGTTCCCCAGAAGGCCACCCTCCTTTCCCCTGGCCCCATCCCCTTTCCTCCAACCACCGATCATTTAGTGATCTCGTAGCTTTTGTGCACTTTTATTCCCCAATCGAAAAGGTGGAAATGCCTCTCCTAAAACGTAGTTACTGGCAGTAGGAGCTTTAAGGCGCAATCCTATGCATGTTTATATAGAAAAAAAGTCCTACAACTCACATGCTGGCTGGAGAATGCTGGGAACTGTAGGACTTTTTTTCTGTCTAAACATGCATAGGATTGCACCCTTAAGCTACAATATGCTGGTATTTTTGGTATTTGGCCCCATCCCTTTTGTCTTCTGCCCTGCCCACTTTCGGAAAGCAGCCCAAGAGCTTCTCTGAAATGCGATTTGGCCCTCAGGCTGAATGAAGCTCTGCCTTATGGAGTCAGCAACTGCCTTATGGAGTCCTTGAACTTCACCTCTCTCCTCTGAAGTTTCAACCACATGCTATTCATTCTCATGGACTTCCTTCTTTCCACCCCTGTGGCTCACGCTGGCTCAGCTTGTCTGAGCGTGGAAAGCTAAGCCGGGTCAGGCCTGGTTATTACTTGGATGGGAGACCCCCTCCTCTAGTTTCCTGCATTGTGCAGGGGATTGGACTCGATAGCCTTGTAGGCTCCTTCCAACTCTATGATCTATGAAATCTATGAAACCCCACCACAAAAGAGTTTTTTATTGATTACATGTATATCCCATCCTTCTCCAAGGAGCTCAGGGTAGCACACCTGGTTTTTCCTGTCTTCCTTATTGTACCCTCACAAGAACCCTGTAAGGCAGTTTAGGCTGAGAGATTATGGCTGGCCAAAGGACAGGGAGAACTGTCTGGCTGAGTAGGGATTTTATTCTTGGTCTCTTTGGTCCTAGTCCAATATCCTAACCACTACACCATACTGGCTTTCTAGAAATATAATTCCAGCAGGCAAGAACACCACTCTACTGTCCTTTTTCTCTCCTATTTCCTTTCCCAGCTTAAGGTGTTTGTACCAGTCATTTTGCAAGGGGAAGTAACAGGTATAGGAGCAAACCAAGATCTGGCAGCAGGGGACTGCCTTCCATTAACTTGAAACTCTCTTTTTGAGTGATCAAATAATTAATCAGTTTATCACAGCAATATAGGCTTATTTTGATTTGAAATAGTAATTTCAAAATGGCTGTATGCAGTGTGTATATGTACATCATCTTCATGTTGGAACTGCTTCCCTTTATATATCCAATTTAATAAATCCTAATGACAAAAATACACTCTCAGCTCCCTTGCCATAGAATCCACTTACTATGCAAACAGGCTCAGTAAATGTTATGCAGGATCCATGAAATGTTGAACTCTGTGTTGACATACATGGCCAGCTATAAAAGGTGTAGGAATAAAAGGTTAGGTGGGCTTTCAGTGCCCTGGTACAGGAGATGATGTTCTGTCAGCAAAGAAAGAGCATTAGGACTGAAATAGAAATTTGCACAAGTTTCAAATGCGATGACATTTGAATGTCGATGTCATATTTTTACATCCAAATACATTCTTCGGTGAAAATTGTCAAAATCCAGATTGAGGGGGAAAGGCTCTTAATTGAACTCTGAATGCCAAGAGTTTCAAGGGATGATAATCATTGGGTAATTGCATGTGAAAGCATCATAAAGGTAATTGGCAGCATGTGCTTATCAGTCTTCTGGTGGTTTGGTAATTCGTAGATTCACAAAATGGCATTGCCCAAGCTACAGTTGCAACTCTATTCGTGCAAACATGCAGTATGTCATTCCACGGCCTCCTTGCTTATTTGTGTGTATGTGTGTGTGATGGGGAAGTGAAGTGTGTGTGTGGGGTGGTGAGATATATGTATGTCTCCCAAAATTTGTTTCACCAAGGCCAGAAATACATACCAAGGTTCCAGGGCTGCCTCTAGCATTAGGTAGAATAAGGCAGCTTGTTATTTATTTAATTCATTAGTATTGTAATTTTTCTACTCTGCAAGCACTTGTAAGATTTTCTGCCTCAGGTGCCAAAATAACTTGACCAGCCTCGGGTACTATGGACCTTGGCTTGGGGGGGGATCTTTTGCTGCTCCCCCCTCAGGTAGCAAAATGTCTTGAGCCAGTCCTGAATAACCCCCTGGATACGTTTTTATACAGTAACTTCTTCCAGTGTACACTTTGCAGAGGTATGATAAGGTTAAAAAAGGAAATATATATACAAAGAAAGAAGGAAGGAAAGAAAGAAAGAAAGAAAGAAAGAAAGAAAGAAAGAGCTAGGTCTTGCATCTGTATAACTCAGGTGACTTTTTTGCCATGTATTGGCTATGTGCAAACACACAGCGATACACGTGCCGCTGTGTGAGGGCTGGTTATCTGTAATGATTGTCTGGCCAGGTGTTGAGCTGAACTTGACCATGAGCCTGCGATCAGTCAGAAATGTGTGATAGGGGCGTGATCAACTTTAATGTGTGGCTGGATGCTACAGGTCTCTGACTCTCAGCAATTCCTTGCATGTGCCCAACTGTGAGTTTACAAGTGCCCATCCACCATGTGCTAATAAACAGTCATCTATATCTACCCTCAGGAGCAATTTCACAGAGCACAGCCAGGTTACGGTATGACAGAACTGCTATAAGAAATGGGAGAATCACGAAAGTTCATCAGAGGATTCCAGTTGCGAGGTTGTCAGGTGGAGACTGCGAAGCCTCGTGTCAGGGCGAAAGGATATATCACTATGCAGCTTTAGCGGAACTAGAGTTATAATACTGTTTTTCCTTCTGGGCACCTTCACAGTGGACAGATGTAGATGAATTGGAGGGAATTCAGAGAACAGCAACAAGGATGATTAAAGGGCTCAAGGGATTGACTTATTAGGGAAGAAGATTAAAGGAACTAAATATGTCTAGGTTGGCTAAATGGTAACTTAAGACGGGACATGAATTATAACCAGCTAGATGCGTTTGAAGGATGTAATCAGCAAGGAAAGAGACATTTTCCAGGGTGGTTCAAAAGGGGAGACTATGACATCTTAGGAAGCATTGGGAAGCATCTAGCTCGAACATTAGATGAGAGAGAGTGCAAAAGGCTCCATCGGAAAATGATTCCAGTTTGTGCACGGTGTGTGTGTGTGTGTGTATATATGATCTCCCAAGATCTTATCAAGACCTCCCAAGATCCACTGAAGGAAATATATATATATATATATATATATATATATATATATATAATCTCGATTTACAAGCAAGTCTAACTCTGCATACCTAAGACAGCATCACTTCTTATAACAGTGAACTCTGCTGCTGAGTGCTGACAGAGATAGAACCAAAAGTGGGGCCGGAGCCACTGAGAAACAAGAAGGAGATATCAGCAGGCTTAGGGGTACCCTGAGGTCTGCAAGAGTACAAAAACAGCAGCAGCAGCAGCAGCAACAGCAACAGCAACAACAAACCTTTAAAAACTTAAGGGAGACAAAAATAAAGTCCCCCCAAACAGCCCTAGGATGGCTAAGCACACTCAGTAACCACAGAATGTTGAGCATCAGTTGGAGAAAAAGAATCATGAGGATGGAATAGAATACAGCATGGATGGCTGCCTGGAACCCTGAACAGGAACAGTCCTGTTAAGGAGTGAGGATACAATGCAACATTTTGTTGCAGGTTCCACTTGTTTTTTCCCCATTTTCCATCATAGCCTCCCGAGATCCACTGAAGGAAACTTCTGCTTATGAAAACGTGTGTGTGTGTGTGTGTGTGTGTGTACATGTATAAAACTAATAATAGAAGATGCTGATTTTATGCAGACACTAAAGGTGATTTTATTCACATATGGTGCCCTTATGTTAAAACAAGAACATTTTGAAAAATGGTAGTGGAGCGTATTAATCAAATGTTAAATATACTTTTGCTTGTTGATCCTCTTAAATGTTCTAAATTTTGATTGTTGTTGTGTGTGTGTTTTTAAAGTCACTCCTGTATGACTGCAGTGTATGACCCTGACATATCCCAGTTGGTTTTTGCTAATCTTTGAAAAGCATGCACTGAATAAGTGAAAACTGAATGGCTTAGAAAACTGTGTGATATGGTTACTTTGATAAAGCTAGCACCTACCAAAGCTCATCATCTCAATATCAAAGTGCAAGAGATGTATGGGCTTCAGCTGTAAGTTCTATATCAGAGGCATTATGAACTGATAATTAAGCAGATTAGTAAACCTAATTTAAGAAACAGATTTTTTAAATGAAAGAGCTTTTCTGTCAAATAAAATCAGCCTGGAGACATAAAGGTGTTCTCAGAGACGTTCATGGGAGTTCCTACCCTGGAGGTTCCATCACATTCACAGCATATTCCTATACATGCCTACTAAGAAGTAAGTTCCACTGAGTTCAGTGGGGCCTTATTATCCTAGGTAAGTAATTGGGTAAAGGATTGTAGCCTTAGTGTGTGAACATTTTTCAGCAATGCTTTTTCGGCTGGCATTCCATGACCAGATTTAACCAGCAGCTGGGGTGCTTTTAGCTTTGTATTTATATTATTGGAATTTGATTTCGTTTCCATCTGGCTGTTTTATTGATCAAACCTATTTTTATGCAATGGATTTTTTAAAAAGTTGTAAACCACATTATGTTTCTGGGATGGACTGACATGAACAGCCACATTAAATTTTGCCTCAACTGCCGCTACTACTCTGTTACATCAGTGTACATCAATATCCGAATGCTATAATCCTGTGTACATTAACTTCAGAGTAAGTCCCACTGAATTTAGTGAGAAAGCATATGTAGGATTGGGCTTCAAAATCTCAGTGGGCATAATTAAAGCCCCCTTGCACGTCCCATTGATTTCAATTAGAGAGGTTTCAGTCAGTCAGGCGATCACTCGTGACCGAGTAAGATTGTCTTCCAGGATAAAAAAAGAAGAAGAAAATTTACAAAAAGGAGATTTTAAAAGGAGGAAAATTCTAAAGAAAATTGTGTAGACTCTAGCAATGGGTCCGTAAGTGACTGTGGAGGCCAATTCTAGATCCACACAGCTTCCCACAGTGAGGACACAGGTTACCAGATGGAAGATGGTCTTGCAAAGGATTCATTTGATGTGCTTTTCGCTTAGCACGTTTCTCCCTTTCACCTTGCACTCGAGCTTCTTCAAAGTCCATAGAACCTTTGTGAAAGGCCAACCTCCAGAAGCACATGTTTAAATGCAGCTAAAAGTGCTTAGCTTTGGCTGGGTCGTGTTGGGGGATCATTAAGAGAGGAATCAAATATAAAACTGTCAGTATCATAATGTATTTATACAAATCTATGGTGAG
Source organism: Shinisaurus crocodilurus (assembly GCA_021292165.1). Taxonomy (NCBI): domain Eukaryota; kingdom Metazoa; phylum Chordata; class Lepidosauria; order Squamata; family Shinisauridae; genus Shinisaurus; species Shinisaurus crocodilurus. Next base: position 254,584,349 of record CM037878.1, on the reverse strand, counting down.
ACCACACTTGAAATCCTGTGTATAGTTCTGGCCTACTGCACCTCAAAAAGCATATTGTAGAGCTGGAGAAAGGGCAGAAAAGCGTAGCAAAAAATGATGGAGTTGGAGGAACTCCCCTATGAGGAAAGGTTACAATGTTTGGGGGCTTTTTAGCTTAGAAAAAAGGTGAGTAAGGGGGCGGGACATGAAAGAGGTGTATAAAATTATGTATGGTGTCAAGAAAATGGACAGAGAGAAGCTTTTCTCCCCCTTTCACAGTGCTAGGAGCTGGGGTCATCCAATAAAGCTGAATGCTTGGAGATTCAGGACAGATAAAAGGAAGTGGCTCTTCACATGGTGCATAGCTAAACTATGGAATTTGCTTTCCACAAGATGTGGTGACAACCACTAAGTTGGACAGCTTTAAAAGAGGATTAGCGTTAGCCAAATTAATGGAGGATAAGATTATCAGTAGCTACTGGTCATGATGGCTACATATTACCCCCAGTAACAGAGGTAGTATTCTTCTCAGTACCAGTTGATATGGAACATGACTGGGAGGGTGCTTTTGCACTCGGTCTATTGCTTGTGGGCTTCCCGTAGGCATCAGGTTGGCCACTGTGGGAACAGCATCCTGGACTAGGTAGACCTTTAGTATGCTCCAGAAGGCCTTTCTAATATTCTTAATTAGACTTTAAAATATACTGGTACCTATCTGGTGTGGCTTCCTGCTATTGCTACTGCTAAACTAGTTTCCCCTAAGGATTGGGTTGCTGCTGTTGATTTTGCTAATCTGCAGTGCCAGCTGGCCTCATGAGAATGGAATACCATTGGAGTGAGTGGAGCTGAAACTTTCAGAGAGAGAGAGGCTGTTTTAAGCTATTGATTCCCAAGAGCAATTCTCATTAGTGTTTCTTCCTCCTGCAAAGCACAATGATCTAGAGCAACTTCCTCCAGGTATCCTGATAATAAATGTATGATAACCTATGTAGTTACAGCTTGCTAATAGGATAAGCAGTCTTTGATTAAGGAGTCCTGTCCCCTGCTCTTTCTATCCTCCTTTGGAGGATAGACATTTAACAACAGATGCAGGGTGCAATCAGTATTCTGGAAATACTAGGAGCAAGCCCACATATTACTTTCAAATAGTTTCTTCATTCATGGGCGTGGCCTCCAGCCATGAGCACTATAACTCACAGCTCACAGGCTTGATCTCAGTGATATCAGCTTCCATTATCTTTGAGGTTCAGTGATATAACTTAGGGCTTCTCTACATGAGGGGTTTAACCTGCTGCTTTACTGAGGCTTCTTTGTCCGTTTTCATTGCAGGAGGAAAAGTCCATCCTTTACACAGTTCCCCCCCCCCAACAAGGTTTTTATTTCTCTGCCTTTCTATATATTCTATTAACCAAGCACAAGGTGGTGCTGTGGTATAGCTGCAGTATAGCAGAATTGCAAAAATACACAAAGCTTTTGTTCTGGTTTGAAATTTAATAGCTGCCTTTTCTCACTCTAACCCCCCCCCCCGCAAAAATGGCTGGAAAACACGGAAGATGCCCTGGAGGATGATGACATCATGAAAAGGCCCTGCAAGCTTCCGTAAATGACGGATCACAAGTGCACAACAAGTGCCTCGTGTAGAGAAGCCCTTAGAGGCCACAAAAAATAGTCATAGCCAACATCTGTGAGGTGTAGGCTCGGGGCTCATGAGCATTTCCTTCGCTTCAGTTTTTTAGAAGAAGTTACCCGCCATGAGAAAAAGTGAAACTGATAGATTTGTCCATCCAGGCCGAGGGGTTTGCGTGCTTAGCTCTTAATAATCTGGCTTTGTATTCCTGTGTATGCAACAATCTTTGCAATGCTGAAGTAAGGTTCCCACATCTCTTCCCCCCCCCCACCCCGATGATCTCCTCATCTTTAACAGCTACATGGCTGGCAGGCACAAAATGGTCCTTTCCGTTCTGGGAATAGCTGCACCTATTGAATTTAGCCAGTGAAAATGGGTGAGAATTTTCTTTGGTTCGTTTTTTATAAGAACCTACCAAAATTTATAAAATTCTTCATAAATGGGATAGAAAGAACATGAGAATTTAACAAATTGAATGTGGGAGAAACTGACAGATTCATCCATCCCTAGATAGGATCATGTTACACTGTTCTTGTGAGTAGACCACGGTTATTAATATGGAGTTCACTTGATATTGAATATGGAGTTCTCCTAACCAACCAAAGCTAGTTTTGTTGAGTTTGATGACACCTGCATCTACATTTTTAGCCACTGCTAACCTTTGCCCCAAAACAGAGATGAAGACCTCTTTTTTCAGTCTGCTGATGTTCAGCCTTGTCTCTGGAATCAAAATCTTTGGCATGACTCATCTTTTCTGTTTTGCCCCTGGTAAGTCAATTGCCCAAAGTTTGGGTAATTTTCCAGTAAACCAGCTGTGGACATTAGCTGTGACATCTGAAATTGCTTCTCCTTGAATGGGAGCCATTTCATATTTTGAAGATGGACTAAGAACTGTATTTTCAGCCACCTAACAGCCACATTATCCTCATAGCAAAGCAACTTACAAATGGTGGCATGGCTATATTCAAAACAGCTGAAATAGATGTCCAAGGCAACACTGCATAAGGTAACATCTAGACCTATTCTACAGCTAAGGCAACCCATACAAATTAAGTCCTATACCCACTTACCTGGGAATAAGCCCTGTTGAACTCAATGGGACCTACTTCTGAGTCAACATGTATAGAACTGCACTGTAAATGTGGGAACGTACTATGTTACAGCACATTGTGAAAGATGGCTGAGTTCAGTTTTTGAGCCAGCTTGTACATGTGCTCAAATGCTCATGTTACACCCATTTTTTTGTGAGCAGAGATAGTTTTGAGAAATTACCGGAGTGGGGGGGGGGTGCGGGAGTAGATTTTACTAAATGTTTTATAATGTGCCAAGGAACCCTTTATCAAACATTTAATCCCAAACCTGGCTTTGAAGCAGGGAGGCATACAATTCTGTAATTAATTTTTTTTTACCTTCTTTTGCTAATCGCTGATAAAAAGCTTAATTCTATTAACAACTCGACTTGACAAATTGCACTGCTCAACAGAAGCGTTTAGAAATTAATTACGCATTTTATTGCATTAGATCGGATAAACGGGAGTGCCGAGTGAGCAAACTGAACAAGCAAATGGCCCAATAGGACCATTTTTTGGAGGGTGACAATTTTTAATATATATATATATATATATATATATATTCCATGGAAGCAATTTGCATGGCAGGAGAATTGCTGACACAGCAAGGGTTTTTGTTTGTAGGTTTGTTCTAGTATTTTTACTGATTGGAAACATTTCATATAGGACAGTTCTGTTGTGTAAAGGTGGATTACAAAGCTACAGTGAAAACTCAGCTAAGCACAAATTTGTATGCCAAGCAGCCCACATGAGGGATAACCAAGCTGTGTGTGTGTGTGTGTGTGTGTATGTGTGTGAAAGAAAAAATAATTAGGATGTGGACTACATATATCACTTTTTGTACTCAGGAACCTATTCCTGAGAACAAAATACACTTGAACAGCACAATTTATGAAATGAATGCATGTGAATAAATTGTATGTTTTCTCAGCAAAATACACAGGACTGGTAGGTTATAATCAATTTCTGGTGTTATAAATGAGACCTATCAGTAAATGTATTGTTTGGACCAGAAAGTTTCAGAGTTTGATCTGCAAGGCTATTTTTCTTTTCTTGTCCTTACTTTTATATGCTTTGTTCTTTATCTAAAGTGTAATGACAGTTATGGTTTATGTGCTTGTAAGATAGCCAGTTTTTATTTAGAGAACTATTTGCTTTTTCTTAAATTATATTTTAGCCTCTATTTTTTAGTGAGGGCAAAAAGGAAAATGAACTGGTTAGAGATGTGTGCGTGTGTGGGGTGTGTTTGTACTTTCTTTTGCCTTTCTGCTTATGCCTTTGTAGTGTTCTGTCTCTTAATTACTGGAGTGTGTGTGGGTGTTAATGTGAAAATTCTGACTGAAAATACTATTCTTGATTAGAGATGAGCAAATTATCTATTTCCAGTCTGTGTCTGTCCCATCCTGTTTCCATTTTAATCTGCACATTTATTTATTTATTTATTTATTCCTCATCCGTATGCATATATGCATTTTGAAATGTATTCTGATACCTGTGTTGAGTTGAGAACTGCATTGAAACATCTGGGAAATGCAAAAGCTGGTGGATAACTAAGTTCCAATTCACACATTATTCTTGTAGTTATAGAACAGGTCAGCTCATATCGGAATGTGCAACTACCAAATTCCTCAAGCCTCCCTTTTTGGGATTATGCTTTACCACCTAGCCCAAAACTATTGGTAGAACCTCAGATTTTTTGTCTATCTGAGAAATAAACGAAAGGAGTACTAATGACAGCATATCTCAGATTTAGGAACTGTTTGGGAACTCTGTTTCTTGGGCTCTGTACTATAAATGGTCACACTCAGGTCCAACTTTGATCAGCGAAGAGAGAAAGTTCTGCAGGATCAGCCTCATCTGTAACAGGTAGTAGAAAGCCATATAAATAAATTGTAGGATAGAATGCTCCTTTGCGTGCTTGTAAGAAGTACAGAATAATCATTCCCCACTCATGAAATATAGAAATGGGAAGCTAATGGATGCTGAGAGGTTTCAAATATTTTAAAAGAGTAGACAGGTGATTGTTCACTCACTCCACTGAGGACAGGATCAGAAGCAATAGTTCTAATCTACATGGAAGCAAGTTAAGATAAAATAAACTTTAGAGAAAATGGCCTGGTATGAGAACAGTTCACCTGTGGGATAAGTTACATATAGACGCATGGGGGGTCTCTCTCCAGGGGGTGTTTCAGGAATTATGTGATTCTCACATATATAGTTGATTTCTATTTATCCTTGATTACTGTACACTTGATGGCTGGCAGCTTAATGTATGAACTGTCTTCACTGAAAAGCATTTGTGTGAGGTGATTTGAAGTGATTTGAAAGTGATTATTTGCCAGGATGCATTCATATGTCCAAGTCATCACTTGCTCCTTGTTCGTATACCTGCAAAACATGTTCGCCAAACACATGGTGGTGGGAGTGGGATTGTGCCTGCTCACTGCGCCCATGACCTCTATATGTTCAGTGGAAGGCATCAGTGAAGATCTACACATATACCTACATTTGTACATGAGTAGGCTCTGTATGTGTGATCGAGGACCCTGAGTGATTAATGGCTCCTGATCACACCAAATAGTCTATGCATATATAATTGTACATGCATACAACTCTGTTCACGCCTTCTACTGAACAAGTGAAGGTCAGGAACAGGCCAGCTACAACAGTGCTGCTCTTCAGCTCCATGCATTTGGAGAACACATTCTGAAAGTGTGAAAAGGGTATCCATGATCAAGGGATGAAGATGTCAGATAAAGGCCATAGAAGCATGCTTTAGGCTAGTGCTGTGCCCTGAATCTCCCCACCTCCATGGCACCATTAGTCCCCTGTGGAAATAAGGGAGATTTTCTTCTGAAGATTTCTCTTTGGCAGGGGGAGGCTTACCTTAGTTTACAGGTGACTGTGGGTTGCTGTTTTTGTTGCTTTTAGGCTTTAAAAAAACCCCTCATAACCACAAGGTTCTCCTTACAGCCTCTCAGCTACATTTCCTAGACAAGAATGGCCATGAGCACAAGGCTGCATAGCCCAGGAAATGCTGCTGGGAGGCTACTCAGAGACCTGTGGATGCTAAGAGCACCTGCAAGGATATTTTTTTTAAGTCTAAAAGCAAGGTGTGTGTGTGGGGGGGCAACAACCCTTGGCCACATTGTATAAACTACAGTAAGCCTCCATCATGAAAATTAATCTTAAGACAAATTATCCTCCCCGGTCTTTGGGGGCATTTTAGTTTTGCCCCCAAACCTTGAATTCCCCCCCCACACACACACACACACACCAGTGGAAGCTGTGGTTCCAGCATCAGCGGGGCTGTTATATCCACTCTGGATTTTAGTCTGAACTTTAAAGGAGCTATCCACGGTGCAGAAACCAAGCCCCAAAATAAGTTCAGCACCATGGATAGTTCCTTAAAAGTTTGGAGTAAAATCCGGAGTGGATATACAGCCCCACCGACATTGGAACCACCAGCCTCCACTGACACACGCACCACAAAGCTGGGTTGAAAGGTTCAGCCCAGCTGCACTTGAGGCCCAGGACCTTGTTTCAGCTTATGACTCTGCAATGGGGAAGGTGACTCAAGAGAAATATAGGCCTGTGGCTCACGCTGGCTCAACTTGTCTGAGTGTGGAAAGCTAAGCAGGGTCAGGCCTGGTTATTACTTGGATGGGAGACCCCTCCTCTAGTTTCCTGCATTGAGCAGGGGGTTGGACTCGATGGCCTTGTAGGCCCCTTCCAACTCTATGATCTATGAATCTATCAAAGTGCAGCACACTGGTAGAACAGAATGGAGAAGTTATTATAGAATCTACTATTGCAGTGATTTGAGAAGTCATTACACTGGGGGGGGGGGGAATAGTAAATGAGAATTCAGCCCTTGTAAATGTGGTTGAAGTTATACCACAATGAAAGGCTAGAAGAATACTGTGTGACTGACCTCCCCCCTCCCCGGGCGATTCAAAATATATTATGCGGAAAATAAATCACATTGATTTCTCACAGAGGCTTAGCACATTTTGTGATTCTTGTAGTAATTTGCTTAAAGCCTCAGTTCCTGCTGTCATTCGATTATTTATTACCACTATCTGTGTTTTTAGGCGGGGGGAAATAAGAAGAAGGAATCCATTTCACCTCTTGTATTTGCAGGGGATGGAATCATAGGGCCATAGAGTTGAAGGGGGCCTTGTAGGCCATCTCACCCAACCTCCTGCTTGTTGCAGGAAAACCAGAGTTATAGCAGTGCTAACAGTCCAGCCTCTGCTTGAAGACCTCCAGCAAGGGAGAGCCCAGCACCACTCCTGTTGAACTGCTCAAGAGGTTTCTCCCAATGTTCAACTGAAATGTACCCTCCTGTATCTTAACATCTAATTAGATCTAGTCCTGCCCTCTGGGCAGCAGAGGACAAGTCTTCCCATCTTTTGTGTAAGAGCTCTTCTACGTGGGAGCCCTATGTGGGATACTTGAAGAGTAATATGTCACCCTTCAGTCTTCTCTTCCATTCCAATTTGCCTAGATCCTTCTTAAAGTGTGGTGCCCAGAACTCCAAATAAGGTCTGTGTAGTGCAGAATAAAGTGTAACTATTACTTCTCATGACTTGGAAACTATGGTGTAACATTATAAATTAATGCTTGTTGTTGTTGTTGTTGTTGTTGTTGTTCTGTTAATGCATCCTGAAATCGCATGAGCCTTTTTTGCAGCCACATCACACTGCTGACCATGGTTCACTTATGATGAGTTACAATCTTGACTTATTTTTCAAAGGTACTGCTGCCAGTCCAGGTGTTCTTCATCCTATATCTGTGCATTTGATTCCCCAAATGAACCCACCCAAAATGCAGAATTTTCCAGTTGTCTCTGTTGAGTTTCATTTTGCTAGTTCCCCCCCAAGTAAATAGTACCTTTGGAAGAAGGATTTTTCTCAGGACTTCAGCTGGGGAAGAAAGGATAGCATTTGCCCTTCCTTCCTGCTGTTATCCCATTAATTATCTCACACACACACCAGGTGATGCTATTTGTATTTTAAATTTAAAAAAAATATCACAACCAACCCTGCAGGTTATGTGCAAAGGAACATTTAACACCATGATGTGTAGTTTCACCCACAGTCTCCTAGCCACAGCACTATGCCAGCTGACTCCTTCAATAGTATTTATATTCTTTAAAAATATATATCCTACTGAATCCAAACTAGAGAGGGGGAGGGAAATCTATTTAGCTTGCCTCAAGAGTTAGGGGGGGGGGGGAACTCAAGAGACAAAAAGCAGGAAATAACCATCTCCAAACTGGACAGAACTATGCTGGCTCCCAATGAGCAGTCAAGAGAAATGCCCCCAGCAGTGCAATCAGCAACTGGAGAAGGAGCCTGCTGGGTTTCTGTCTTTTCCCCACTCTTTAAGATCCTTGGCTATGCTCTGATGAGATGTCACATCCTTTCCTTGTCCACCATCCTCCTCCGCTTACCACCAGTAGCCAGTGGTCAAGATATTTGTGCATAAATAAACAAATTGCTCTGAGTTTTCTTGGTATTTTAAAAAAATTATCTAGGAGTCTCAGAGCATTGTGACAAATGCAAGTTGATGTGGGCCTCATATACACAACCATTCTTGACAGGGGTTATAAAACCAGAGGTATAGCACCAGTATAGCACCAGTATGGTTAAGTCCTGTTGGGAGTGTATAAATAAACAACCATAATAGGAAATAGCAATTGTGTTATATAACTAAGGAGATGAATGGGAAGTATTATAGCCCTGGGAACAGACCTTTATACATAAACTAATAGCACTGGTTTGATATTATCTCAGCAAAGAAAGATGAAACTAGATATTACAAGCAACATGGGGCTGCTGCTCAAAATGTAAGGACATCGAACATATGAAGCTGTGTACAGTTCTGGTCACCGCACCTAAAAAAAGATATTGTAGTTAGAAAAAGTGCAGAAAAGGACAACTAAAATGATCAAGGGACTGGAGCAACTCCCCTATGAGGAAAGGTTACAACATCTGGGATTGTTTAGCTTAGAAAAAAGGTGAGTAAGGGGAGACATGATAGAGGTATACAGAATTATGCATGGTGTGGAAAAAAATGGATAGGCACAGATTTTTCTCCCTCTCCCATAATACTAGAACCCAGGGTCATCCCATGAAGCTGATTGGTGGAAGATTCAGGACAGATAAAAGGAAGTACTTCTTCACACAGCAAATAGTTGAACTAGGGAATTCACTTCCACAAGATGTAGTGATGGCCAGCATTAAAAGGGGATTGGGCAAATTCATGTAAAATCAGACTATCAATGGCTCCTAGTCCATTCAGGACCGGTGCAGGGCAATTTGGCGCCCTAGGCAAAGTTATATTTAGCACCCCACCCTCTCGTGCCGGGGGGGGGCTCCGGAGCAAAGCAGCCGGGAAATGCCTGCTTGCCCAGCGCCCCCCCCGCCTGCCTCTGACAGTCGCTTTCCCCGCTGCCAAGCCAGGCTCGCCCACCACGCAGCATCTTCGGACCAGTCGCCGCCGCCACGCGAGCTCCTGACCCGGCCTAGCTCCGGGCGCTGAGGAAAGCCGAGTGCGACCCCGAGCCCGCCCGGCGCCCACAATCCCCCCCGCACTGACCTGGTGGTGCCTTTGTCGGCGAGGTGGCCAGGCGGGGCAGGAGCGCGTCAGGAGCGCGTCAGCGGCGAGGAAGAGTCGGCCGGAAGGAGCGCAGCGTTTCTGTGCCCTCTTCAGCCACGCACCCTAGGCAGCCACCTAGTTTGCCTAGTGGTAGCGCCAGCCCTGACCACATTGTAAGATTTTCCAGTCCACACAAGCAACCGCCAATGAAGTTGAGTAGGGCTGGGGAACCATTATTCATAGAGCCCTTAGATGTTACAGAAGAGAGAAAAGAAGGAGACACAGAGTTGCCTTTTTCATTTGCAATCCCATGTCAAGTTCAGCCTAATACCTGCATCTCTCTCTGTGTGTATGTATGTATCAACAACAAATTCCTCTGATTATTTTCACTGTAAATCTTGTCTCTATGTTGTAAGAGGTCAACTTCATGCATTACAATTATAGGTATACAGATCAGATGGTTTCAGTGTATACCTAAAAATGTAATAACTTACATTGGGGTAGCCATGTTGGTCTGTTAGAGCATCTTAAAAACTAACAGCTTTGCTATGGCATAAGCTTTTGTGGACTATGGCTTATGGCATAGTGTCGGGGGCCCAGTCCTGCAATCATGCATTCTAGCACTCTGACACTGGAAACTCCAAATCAGTGAGATCCTTTTAATATAGCATAAGCTTAATGGTTACAGTCTTCAGAAAACATATAGCTGATGGCATTTTGTTATCGGCTCTTGAAATTGTTCCTCATCAAGGTAGGGGACTGGAATGTCTCTTAGGGACCAAATTCCCTGACATTCCACAGCAAGAAAGGGACCGGAGCCAATTCCCGCTGCTCCTCAGAGAAGGGAAGGATCAGAGAGCCCTATTGCCCATGAGACAAGGTAAGGGATTCTAGAAGAGGACCTGAACCAGCATGCACACGTCCACAGAGGTCAAGACCAACTCTGGGTACTGTGAGTCCAGGCCTCTCGACAATAAGGGTCCAAAACAAAATCATACTTGAGTCCAAAGTACTTCCCCACACACAGGGATTCCAACATCCAAAGCTCCCAGCTTTGGGATCTCTACACCACATGGATCGAGGCACAGGAATCTCCAGAAGTCAGGAATTAGCCCCAAGCCAGCTGTGCTCTGGGCTCCTTGACGAAGACACATCCATAGCTGCAAGAATGCACAGTCTATGAAAAGTATGATAGTCCTTTTCATGGCAGGTTCTTGATAGTAAAAGTCCAAAGAGAAGAAAGTCCAAATTAGGTAGAGTCCATGTGCAGAATGCTCCCAAAAGCTCAGTTGGTGATAGATCCAAACAGAAAGATACAGACAAGGAAGACAAGAGAGATGTTCCTAGCAAAGGCTCTGGAGGCTAAGCACTGACTTAAAAGCAAAGGTGTGGCCATCTTAACCCTCCTTCAAAATCACTGATTGACAAGAGAACTGGCCCATCCACAAGGCCCCTATCCCACCTGGGTGTTTCCCTTCTACCCTTCAGGGCTAAGGCTTCAACCAGAGTGACACCTCTGCAAACCACCCCTCCCCTCTCCTGAAGTTCCCAGAGAAGGCTGCCAGGTTCTATCTCTGCAAGGTTGAAGTTACAGCTGGATGGGAGAGACTAGACTTCCACCTGCTTTCCCCTGAGAACTCTGAGAGTGATAAGCTCACACTGGTCTTGACATTCCACAGACTGACATGGCCCCAAACCCTTCCAAACTACTGCTGACCAGTTTCTGGCTATGAACTAGAACTAGAAGGCCCACTGTATTACTGACACTGAACCCCAACACATAATATATTTGTTAGTTTTTAAAATGCTACAAGACTCTGTTATATTTACCTAAACAATGTAATGTGTGAATGTGACATATCCATGTCTGTAAATACGTGCAACATACCAGTACCTTTTAGACAAACTGCTCACATGTTTAGTGAATGCATGAATGGGGAGCATGGCCTCACCAGCTAACCATGCCCCTAACATTGGTGTGTCCATCAGCCTGACATTGTTAAACATCTGACAAGAGCTCCTATGCATGTAAAACTGTACATGCATAGGAGCCACTTCCGCACATTCAAGTAAATATGCAGACATTGGGAGCATGGCTAGAGGGGTGTGCTAATACTGCAGGCATGGCTAGCAAACACAGCTCTACTCTCCAGTAATGCATTCACTGAACAAGTGACTGCTTTGTCTGAAAAGGGCTACAGATGCACTTGTCAAGGAGCCATAATTGGCTGTTGAGCTCCATGATGTGAACCTTTGATAGCCTTGCTTGGACGTTATAGTGTATCGTTGGATGTTCAGGGCCATGTGCACCGGCATTGAGCAGGAAAGTCTGAAGGGAGATTGTAAGCTGATCATGCAGGCCTTCCATGGAGTCCCACAGACCCTCCATGGATATACTTGAGGAACAACTGAATAGGGTTTATATAAACATGTAGAAGAAGGAATGGGATCGCAAGTGTTCAACCTCTAAATGTTCCATATAATGTCTGAAAGAGTTCCCACATATAAAACTGTATATGCAGAGGGCTCTTTCTATGTAATCTGGAATTCTGCTTTATCAGGGTTCTTGACTACATGGAGAAAGGCCTCTGCCCATGCTGTTGTACACACAGCGACCCTTTCAGACATTATACTGACTGTGTGAAGGTCAGGTGCATAATATGCATAGTGTATGAATGTTGTTCCTCCCATCCATAGTTGCAAATGAGGGCAAGTTTGCTCCTGGGTTAGTTGCCAATGCGGCTGCACTTGGTGGGATGCAGTGGTCAATAGGAGCAGAGATATAGGTGGCCTTAAAAGGCAGGCCCTGCCTCCTCTCCAGTATATTGCAGTGCTTTATTTTCCTTTCACAATGACGTGTTGGGCATTAAAATTCTCAACTTCAGGATGACTTACAAAGTTTGGTTTTCTACTGTCATATGACAACATTAAGGCAACGTATAAAAATCTTACATAAATTAAACCTGATGATTAAATTTACAGGTGTCAATGCAAACATTGGAGCAACTCAAGTTGAGCAACCTTTTTGCCCTGTGATGTCTTGCTGGAATACAGATGGGCAAGGTTCATAAGGCTTGGATGAGATATGTTTCCAACCCTGCTAGGAACAGTGGCAAGACAAAAATGGCCATCCTTTTCACAAACTCTTGCCAGCCTCAACAATAGTGATCTGGATTTCTTAGCGCTTTGTGTAGTGGAAGTCTGATCTTTTGTTAGCCTGTACAGATCTAGCCTCAAACTCCATTGTTACATTGCTGGTTACACTGAGACCACTGTCCCAGGTAGTTACAGACACAAGTTAAGCCTTTGTATTGTATGAATGCCATCTGTACTAGGTCCTAGGCCAGATGTGTATAGGGTACAGTTATACTGCTATGTACAAAGGGAACAGTTAACTTGAGTACAGGTCATATCAGCAACAGGTAGACATCCTCACAGGATTATTGGAGACAGACTTCCCAATGACAATTTTTTTTGAAGAGAAGGCTTTTTCCAGTTTCATGAGGCTAGCATGAGGTGTATATATTTGCCCAGGCAAATTTATACTGGTGGTGGGGGGGGGGGAAATCTCATGCAGCAAATGCTGCGCATCTGCCAATAGTCCATTTAGAAGCATTTACAGTGGACAATGGATGGGCCAGACTCATCATATTCCTGCTTGCTGATCCACATCTGCTGGAAGGTAGAGAGAGATGCAAGGATGGATCCACCAATCCAGACTGAGTATTTGCGCTCAGGAGGAGCAATGATCTTGATCTTCATTGTGCTGGGAGCCAGTGCTGTGATCTCTTTCTTCATGCTGTCTGCAATTCCAGGATACATTGTGGTACCACCAGACAATACTGTGTTGGCATACAGGTCCTTCCTGATATCTACATCACACTTCATAGAGTTGAAAGTGGTCTCATGAATGCCACAGGACTCCATACCTAGGAAAGATGGTTGGAAGATAGCTTCTGGACACCTAAACTTCTCATTTCCAATGGTGATCACCTGACCATCAGGCAATTCATAGCTCTTCTCCAGGGAGGAAGAGGAAGCAGCTGCGGCCATCTCCTGCTCGAAGTCCAAGGCAACATAGCATAACTTCTCCTTTATGTCACGCACAATTTCTCTTACAGCTGTGGTGGTGAAGCTGTAGCCTCTTTCTGTCAGAATCTTCATGAGGTAGTCTGTGAGGTCACAGCCAGCCAAATCAAGTCGCAGGATGGCATGAGGAAGGGCATAACCCTCATAGATGGGCACAGTATGTGTGACACCATCTCCAGAGTCCATTACAATACCAATGGTACGACCAGAGGCATACAGGGACAACACAGCCTGGATGGCCACATACATGGTTGGAGTGCTGAAAGTCTCAAACATGATCTGTGTCATCTTCTCTCTGTTGGCCTTGGGATTCAAAGGAGCTTCTGTTAGCAGTACAGGATGTTCCTCAGGGGCAACACGAAGCTCATTGTAGAAAGTGTGATGCCAGATTTTCTCCATGTCATCCCAGTTGGTGACAATACCGTGTTCAATAGGGTACTTCAGGGTTAAGATACCTCTCTTGCTTTGAGCCTCATCCCCTACATAGCTATCTTTCTGGCCCATGCCAACCATGACACCCTGATGGCGTGGGCGCCCAACAATTGAGGGGAACACAGCACGAGGAGCATCATCTCCAGCGAAGCCTGCTTTGCACATGCCGGATCCATTGTCAATGACGAGTGCTGTAAGGAGGCGAGAGCTTTCAGACGTGGGAAGAGAGGAGCTGATACTGCTAGATCCGCTGCCGCCGGCTGAGTGAGCTCTCCAGTATATTTTTCTGGAACTGCAGCTCCCTCTTGTCCTCTAAAATGTGGAGCATGGGTTTAGGTAGTCACCTGGTTTGGGTGTGTGTGTGTGTGTGCGTCTCAAAACTGGCACCCAGAAGCACCTTTTTTGCCTACTTCATGCTGTAATATTTATTGGGGGACATGGTCATTTGGCTGATTTGGCAATTAATTAATGTGGGCCTTCTGACAGGTTTAGTGCAGGAGAGAGTTAAGCAGAGATGACCTTAGCGAGCACTCTGAGGCATGTTTATGGTGAAGGGTGTTCATTCAGGTGGCTTCGCATAGCCAACAGTGTGAAGGGCTATGGAAAGGGAGTTAGCCTTGGGCCTTGGTGGTCCCAAAATATCTAAGGCTGTCCTGGCATGGGGCAGTCATGGTGGCATGAGGCAGTCAGCGCACCTTTAAGGTGAGCAGGCAAGGACAAGCACAGATCAGTCAGTGGATCTATTTATATATGGATAAAGTCACTCATGCAAGGCGAACACACACACACAGACACAGAGGTATGTTCAGTGCTCCACACTGAAGCATTCTTAGCCTGTCGCTAACAGGTTTTTGCTTGTTTTAGATTTTTTGTAAGTTTTCCCATAGGGAGTCATGAAGTGGTGATACACCTTTAAGATAAGACTTAAGAGATGGTGGGGCTATTTTATTATGATTTCTCATTGCTCTAGCATCTTTTAAGCAACAGAGGATGGTGCCATGTCTTGTCTCATTTAAACCTACCACAACACTATGAGTTAATTCTGGCAGAATAAATTAGGTGGCGAGATCAATTAGAAAAGTTCACAAAGGGCCAAGACTATGATAATTGACAGAGCATTTGAACTCCAGTCTCCTAGAAACATTTACTACTAACAAGATCACCAAGGTCTAAATCCATCTATCCCTTCAAAATACACCATGCTGTTCCTGATGGTAATGAGTTTGTTGCCTCAGCTCTCCTCTCAGACCTAGAGACAGGTAGAACAAACACTATTGCAACAGGATTCTATCCAGTATTTATGCTTATGCAGCCGTCAAACACATTCAAACGCTGGATGGATTTCTTTTCTCCTTTCCAACTTTTGGCGTTTAAGCCTCTAAGCTTGATGGAGCGTGGCAGTGTCTGATGGCAAATATAAAAATAACAAGCGAAAAATTTCCATCCTTACAGTGCGAGCCTCAGCAAAACAGCCCCTGTCTTGCTTGCACCGGTCATGTGAGTTATTGAAGGAGGGTGCTTATTCTTGTATCGTATTCTTCCTGCATGCTGAACATATACAAACCCACACATTCATTTCCTTTCTCCTCATTCAAGTCAAACATTTTATTGTTAAAAAAAAGACAATAGCAAGAAAAATGCATGCATACTGCACATACCAAAGTTAGCTTATCACAAAATACTTGCATCCTTGGAGGTTATCTTTCACCTATGGCTGTGATGGAAATATTTATATTGTGGCATTGTGAATACAGCTGGTCAAGGCTTAGTAGAATTGATCAGTTTTTATAAATACCCCCCCCCCCAGTTTTAATCCATATCAGTTCATAGCCTCCTGATGTTGGGTTTAAGACCTGGGTTTGAAGGAGAAAACCCTTTCAAGAAAACAGCTTTTTATTGCTGTATACAACAATTGTATCTTTTGGACAAAAGGGGCTGAACAGCAGCAAGATTATTGTTTATGATCTTACTCTCTAATCTTGGTTTGCAGTGGATGCACAAGCTATGGTTTATCAGTTCAAATATTATGGCAAACTATGGTTGCCAGAAACCAGGGAGTACGGTAATTACGTGGAGTCCACCAGGAGAGAAGGGACTGCACAAGCCCAAGGCTCGGTCAAATAGCACCCAAATCGTGGTCTGCTGTTGCTTGTGAACCAGACCCTTTTCTCAGCCCATCCTTAGCAATGTGGTGATATAATACTGACCCACCTTACAGAGTTTAAGTATTGAAATAATATATGTGAAGCACTTTGCGCATTCCGAAGTGCTATGTAAATGCAAAGTATCAGTAATATTATTAAGCACTTTTGGTGGGAGGGCTCTGCAGTCAGCAGTGTAATCAGCCATTTGCAATCTTCCCCATGTTAAGCCCTGCTGGACATCCCTTTCCCACCTGCTCTCCTGGAAGCTGATTGAGAAAGGGAAGATGGATTTACCACTACATTCTTTTTTGTTCATGAAAGAGGAGAGCAAGCCATCCCACCCTCTGCAAATGTATCTGCGGTGGTGGCTGGGATATACCTGTGTTTGCACAGTGCCCTGTGAGTTAGATGTCAGGAGGATATTCCTTTTGTCTTGTCTTCCAGAATTTTCTCTGTCATTTCTTTTATCTCTATAGGCTTTTTGTGGTCAGTATTGTTGCATTTCCTTCTTCTTTTTTTGCAGTACTGAAAGGTTAATCAGGGAAGGACGGGTTGCTGATGAAATTTGTTATATCTTGAAACTGGGTGGATCCCCAACTCTCCTCTTGATGGAATGGCATGATTGGATTGACCCTGCCTTCTAAGTTAGCAGAGGAGTTAATCTTTTCCTGCCTACTTCCTATGTGCTGAAAAGAGAGAGATTCATAGTGGCTGCATTCAGATGTCACAATAGACAATGGTTTAAGGTGATCAGAATTAAGTTGCTGCAAACCTTAGGCTTGTGCACTCCTCCTCTCCAGTGTGCCTGTGAAGAGGAGATTGAAAGCTTTCACATCTGTTTTTTATGAACCTCTGCTTAGTATTATGTCTGAAGTTCTGAACCCTAAACGGTGGTTAATCAGAATCTTAAGTATGGTTTGTTGAGGCAAGCCAGCTTCATAACCCATGGTTTGAAGTCTCCTTGCTTCAAATAAATGATAAGTTAAGATGAACCACAGTTAGTCAGTTTCAAACAAAACCACATACTGTGGTTAATCAAAACTCAATGTGAAAGTTTTCAAACTTCTCATGGCCATGCCAGAAGAAAAGAGGGGAGCAGAGAGCTTGTGAACTGGAGGTTCAGTGCAACTCATTACCACACCATAAGCCATGGTTTAACATGATGTCTGAATGCAACCAGTAAGTCCACCTTCCCTTTCTGGATGTGACACCAAATCTTCACATTTCATTTACTCATTCTGCTCACAATAGCTCCATCAGCTGCTCATATGGATGAATTCAGTTTTCCTAAAATATTTTTTCTCGCATTGTGTCTCTTTTTGGTAGAATGGTACATGATTTCTTCTTTTTTAAATGTGGGTTTTTTCTAATCACAGGAGTGAATTTGATTGTGTTAATACTGAAAATGAAGCTGTTAACCATCCTCAATAGTGCCAGTACTATAAAAACATTATTTCCTTTCCTTCCCACCTCCCAAAAAAACATTTTAACTGCAGCATTAAATTGTAGAAACCACAATTTGCTCTGTTGGTATTTGCATGAATCAAGTGGCCCTCTT
The DNA here is from genome assembly GCA_021292165.1 of Shinisaurus crocodilurus. Classification (NCBI taxonomy): domain Eukaryota; kingdom Metazoa; phylum Chordata; class Lepidosauria; order Squamata; family Shinisauridae; genus Shinisaurus; species Shinisaurus crocodilurus. The sequence continues at coordinate 254,566,844 of CM037878.1, read as the reverse complement.
TCTCTCTCATGATTGGATGGCTTTGTATCTTTCCATTGGTGAAATTTCTACATTCCAGCAATTACTGCAGCATATATAACTGGTGGCTGGTTGAACATTTAATGATGCAAATTGTTACAGCTCTATATGTACTGGAAATGCTGCAGTAAAAGACCAATTGCAATACTCCCGACAGTTACAATGGATGGACAAAAAAATATACTTGCAGCCAAAATACATCAGTAACACATTTGAGAATACTAGCATCCATTCTCTGTTACACTGTGAATGGGTTGTAACACTGCCAGCCACTTTTACATTTTGCAGGCATGTGTGTTTGGAAGTGAAGACATATTTTGCCATTTTGGTTCGAACTCAATAAATCAAGCCCCAATAGTTAATAAATCTGGAGGTTCTTTGGGGTTTGTGGTTTGGATTTTATGTACTCATCTTACTGAACACTATGAAGTCAATTTAAACAAACATAATGTAACACTCAAGAAGACTTTCTTCCAGGAAAAGGGACCTCCAACTGGAGACTGATGAGAAGAGAAGATGATTACTTTTTTAAATAGAGAAATGCTACTGGATGTCCCCCACCCTATGATTTGGAGGATAGAGTATTATGTGCCTATCTCTTTAAATTTCAGGTGTCTGAAGGTTTTGTGGAACCTTGTTTTTTTTTTAAAAAAAAAAATCCTCCACCATGCACTCTTTTCACTATTTGGAGGAGTACGGTAACTTCATTCCACCAGCTGCTCAGAATTTGGAAGTCTGCAACTTCATCTGCATTGGAAATTCTCCCACAGCTGCTACTGCTGAAAATGATGAAAACCATGAGAAGAATCCTGCTAAGAGCATAGCAAACAACTTGCTTGTTTTACATTCAAGGCTACTAAGCCTCTTCACCATTTTCACATTGTCCCTTGGGAGAGGTAGTAATTTGGAGACAAGGGCCTTCAGTTTACCCAGATTACAGGTTGTGGCTGCAAAGTAATCCTGCATTAAGTTGCACGGTTATCTCTGCGTGTGTGCACATGTGCCCTGGTACAAACTTAGGCTGCTTTTACAAGTGATGGTAAGCATGCTTTGTTTTGCTTGAACTTGTGAATATGATTCATGTTGGAGGCAAGGTGGGGGAAAGGCCCCGTTTTATTTATGTGTTGACAGTCCTTAGAATTATGGCTCTGAAATGTGAATATCTTCTGAACATGCATTCCCCGTTTCCTGTGAACATATGCAGTCTTCAAGATGGCATGCTTGGTTGTCAATTGCCATCCTTACAATGGAGAAATATCTCCTCCTCCTCCTCCTCCTCCTCCTTTTCCTATTATTATTATTATTATTATTATTATTATTATTATTATTATAGATAGTGCCATCTATGTACATGGTGCTTTGCAAAGATGTGACAGGCCCTTATGCCAGAGGGTTTACAATCTAAAACAGACACAGGGAACCAACAGAGGAAGGGGGAATGGAAACATGCATGGGCAAATATGGACTTGCCTCTCCTCCTGAGGTGGTATAACATCATAAGCCAAATGTGGGAAATCCAATAACTAATTTAGGCTTCTCTTGTGAAATTTGCTTTGGTGTGGTTTAGAGATTATTAAAGAAAGTGCCAGTTGTCTTTTCAGGCTCTCATTACTTGTGGATCATTCTGCCAAGATAAAAATCCACAGGGTAGCTTTCCATTGGCCATGTGCTCATGCACAACTGAGATGTGGAATCTCCACTATACATTGGTATAATCCAGGCATAGGTATCCCGGTGCCCTCCAGATGTTTTGGACCACACTCCCATCAGCTGTAGCCAGCATGTCCAACAGTGAGCGATTGTAGTCCAAAACATCTGGAGGTCACCAGGTTGTCTACCAGTGGTGATGACTGTGTTGGCATTTGTATGGCATGAAGATTGGGTCACATGGCAAATGCTTTTCATTTTAAGAGGTACAATGTGTACCTCAACAGTGCCTCTCAGTCCCTATTTTCATTAGAACAGTCTAGTCTAGGTATGAGGGCTCATTCTTATGATAATGTTCCCAGTGCTGGACCATTTCTAATGTTTGAGCTTGGATTACATGTTATCTATGTAGAAGTGACTGTGTGATCTTTCCACCACAGGCTCAGATTGTCATTGAGTGTGCCAGTACTCAACCCACTTCTTGAAGGTTTGCCATGGAATGATCCGTGATGAGTCACTATGGAGCCCATAACACTAACCTGATATAATCACTTTACTATTGCATGAAAAATAATCATAATATGATCTACAACTAAATAAATGATGGTACCACCACACATGAAGTGGTTGTGAGAGGCTGCCTGCATGTGGTCATCAGCTGTGTGCTGCTGATTTCCCCGTGCATGCAGAGTGTTTATGTCTGTCTCTGTGTGAATGCATCTTGTACATGTTACAGATGTTTTCCATTCTGCAAGATTCACATAGGATGCATTCACTAGGACGTATTATGTGCACGCTTGCCTATGTGCATTGTCTGCATTTGGGTGGTACGTATTCTCCTTTGCTTGTGTGAGAATCATGTGCAGGCGCAGCGTGTCTAAGTATAGGGCTTGTTAATCCTGTTTACTGCCGGCAGCAAGAGGGGCAGGGAGGCGCTTAACAAGAGCTGACACATGAAGAAATAAGGCTTTTGTCTGCGTTGTACATTAAACAATTCATGAGGATTGAGGTTGAGTAAGACGTTTAATGAACATTGGCCTGTTTAAGCTGCCCACAGCTGGCCGTTTCTCAGCAAGGGTCAAACCCTTCAGAAGAAGAAGAATAGGAGATGGGCTTTAAGTTAGAAGGTCTTTAAAAATAATAATAAACAAACAGCATTTTCTGCTTGCTAAAAGGGAGCAGATGGTAGCTAGCTATGCTTACTGAGTTTCCACAACTGCCTCCAACAATGGCAGGGTTCTAGATGAAGGGGGAGCACAGCCGAAGAGCTCTGGAAGGACTGTTTTCTGTCAGCACCCACATCTATTATCACTGATGCTATAGGTTTTTCCTGGTAGATGTAAGGGCCAGAGTGCCTTATGATACCAGGCACTGAGTGAATCCCTTGCCTAGATCTCACACAAGTGCTCTGGGAACAGGCAGAAAACAATCAGGGAAATATTATGACAATAAAAAAAACTTGGTGGCAATTAATGCCATGGGGTCCTTGTCTGGTGATCATCGGGGATATGTGTGGGGTGAGGGTGGGAGTGGGTCAGGGTGCATGCGCATGCATGATGAAGGGAGAGATAGAGGCAAGGGTGACTGAAAGAATGTGTGCCCCATTCAGTGGCATCGGTTCCAGCTCCAGGTTTTGAGGCAGCCTTGGTACAAGATACTTTCAGAGCTCCGCTGCCCTGCTTTGTGCGGGCTCACCTCATGAAATGGGAAGCTGGCTTGAACTCCTTGGAGATAAGGCAAGATATACAGTAAATGTTCTAAAATGAATAAAATACTCTCACATTCAAATAGTTTAAATATTTTAGGGCACAATCCTATGCAAGTTTAGAGAGAGAAAAGGCCTACAACTCCCAGCATGCTGGGACTTATAGGCCTTTTTTTCTCTCTAAACTTGCATCGGATTGCACCTTTAATTGCTGTTGAGTTGTTAGTTTTCTGCTACCTTTCTTCGTGTTTTAATGCTTAGTGTTTTTTAAGGAATGAAAAGGATGTTTTAAATTGTTACACTATTGTCTTTGTTCTAAGCCACCTTGAACTCCTTGGTAATAAGGTGGCGTATAAATGTTTTAAATAAATAAATGAAATTAATACTTTCTCTTCACCACTGTAACAGCTGCCCATATGCTTGGCAGTCCACACCACCACCCAGAAGGAGAAGGAAGCCGAGGCTTCTGCTTCTCCTTGCTCCTGTCACTGCTTGCATGCTTGGAGAGGACAGGTGAACAAAACAGGCAGTGACAGCAAGGAGGAAGAGCAGCTGTGCCAGGTGCCCTCCAGGGGTCAGTAGTGGGCCCCCTGCAGGGCTGTGGGCCTTGGCAGGTGCCTGATAATGCTGACCCCTGACTAGCATGTAGGTCTATTTTTGGTAGGGGATGAGGGCTAATGAGATAATGGCCATTAATTCCCCTTAGTACAAAAAAAACCCTCCCTAATTCTCTCAACCTACACAAGTACCCTGTTTCCTGTTATCTCCCTTCTGTATATTCCTCCTATACATCCTCTCTGCCTCCACCAGCTCCTGTTGCTGTCCAGAGTCCTTCTGCCTATTCTTCCATACCACAGCCAAGACCCAGAAACATCCATCATACTGGATGGCCAGCCATGTGTGAGAAAACTCCCCACCACCACTGAAATATAACCCAGGATATTATTCAACCCATCTTAGCACCTTATTCTCTCAGGTTTATGACTGATGGAAAGTAGTCTTGGCCAAGGAAAGGAAAAGCTGATTATGTTCACCTTTGTTGATGGTTTGAAGGACAAAGGTTAAATTTGGCCGAATTGGGACCAACGAACAGGGATGGGTGAGAATTTTGTTTCAGTTCACTTTTGATAAGAATTTACCAAAATTCGCAAATTTATATATCTAATTTATGGATGGAAAGAACTTTGAGTGCTTAGTTAAAAGCCTGGGTTTGAAGCCCTGTGAATTCAACCTTGTTAGTGCTGAATTAGGGTTGACTCCTCTTTTTTTTCTGACAGGCTCCTCACCTTTAACAGCTACATGGCAGGCAGGTACATCATGGCTCTCTCCGTGCTGGGAATAGCTGTGTTGATTGAATTTTGCTGGTGCAGATGGATGGGAATTTCATTTCTGTTCATTTTTTTTAAAAAAATAAGAATTTACCAAAATTTGTGGTTTTTGTTTTTCATATTTGGGACAGAAAGAACTTGAGATTTAACAAATCTGAATGCAGGAAAAAGCAAAACTGACAGATTCATCCATCCCTAGACATAAACCTTTCTTCCCTTCAAACAAAGAAGGATAAAAATTATTCAGCTTATATCTCCCTTCGGTGATCTCCAACTGATCTACCAATCTGTTATGTTAGGTTCACACATAGCCCCAGCAGGAAATATAGGCAATGGAATGCAGACACTTTCCTTCGCCAAAATAGAGTTGGATCCAGAGATCTCACGAAATTAATTCTACTCATGGAACCTCCATCTCATGGAACTGGGGTGTGTGTGTTGGTTTTCTCTGATTCCCCCTTCCCTCTGCTGCCCCTTGTGCTCCCTGCAAAAATCTTCCCTGGATGGTTGAAGGACCCTCCGGGATAATGTGGGAGTTGGCAATGGAGGGGAAAGGGGTACTGGTAAAATTGGCCTCCCCCAAGGGGAGCCTTTATTGGATCGCCAGCCATTCCATAAACAGAAGAAGTTCTTTCATTTGTGGAAGGGGTTGCTCTCGATTTAAACTCCTGTTCTGAGGCAAATGATTGTCTGTGGTGGGTCCTACGAGCATACGTGCTTTTGCACACCAGCTTCCATTCACACTGAAAGTTCTGCATAGAGTATAGAATAGAAGGTGGCTTGTGCCTGAAGCCAGCCATGCCCCCACAGCATGTAAAACCTCATACTCGGACTTTGAATTGGACCAGCCAGGTAATTGCTGCAAACTACAGCAACTGTTTTTGATCAGCTCTAACTTTTTATTCAGGCAAATTGCTCAGGATTTTAAAAATTATTTGCCTGTAACCTGCCAACAGTGATATATGCACATCCTTTAAAATACAGCTATTCACTCCTTTTATGTTGTCCATTGATCATTCTCTCACTCTGACCTCCATGCCACCATCATGCCCTGTCTTAGGCAACCCATTAAATTTATTCTATGCCCTTTCCTGTTTTCAGCCTTCATCGTTGTTGGGAAGCTCTGAGAGCGATGCTTAGCAGGGTTCTTTATTGCACATGTGACAAAAAATGTGGATGGCAGCTCTTATAGGAGCAGATGGCACTGTATGCTTGGCACAAGGTTGTGTTGTTGTTTTTAAGCAAACCGGGACTGTGCAAACTGGCATCCCTGTCAGCACATAGCAGTGCTCCCAAATCCTGTTGCCTCTTCAGTGACCAGAGAGGGGAACTGGCTCACAATAAAGCTAAGAGCCAGAGTGGTGTAGTGGTTAGAGTGTTGGGCTGGGACTGAGAAGAAGTGGGTTCAAGTCCCCACCCAACCACTCGGTGACTTTGGGCCAGTCACTGACTCTCAGCCTAACCCACCTCACAGGTTTGTTGTTAGGATAAACTGGAGAGGAGGAGGATCATGCATGCCGTCTTGAGCTCCTTGGGAGGAAATGTTAGGATATACCTAATTGTAACAAATAAGTAAATAACAGAGCGAGACAGTGATTAGGCCATCCCTGAGTGATGTTGGTATAAATGCTCACCACCAATACCATCTCCTTCCATAAACTAACTTCCATATCACCCAGTACCAGCCAGGTTGTGTTGCGTTAGGGATTGAGAGAGGTGATTTGTTGGGAGAGGTGCTGAAAATGACCAGGGTAGTGGCTCCTGGATAAATAAAATATTATTGTCAAGCATTTACTCTGCAGAAGATACTGATGAGCCAGGTGGTGGAGTGAATACTTGAGAATACTATTTTATTTATCCAGTAGCCTGCCCAACCCATCCCTGGGTACAGCAGAAGGATGAAGAAAGATAGTGAGAAAATACACGACATCAAAGGAGAATTTATTGGAGGACGGTACCGATTTAAGACTCAAGGAAACAGAGCAAATTATTGGCTATGGCTAATCTGTGAGTTGCCAGCATATTGGCTGAGCCATCCTGCCTGCCTGGTAGCTGCTGTGTCCCGTATATGCCGCTGTCAAACAGGAACCTTGTTAATTTCAGCCCACAGAGACACCCCCTCCCTGTTAACACATTACTGATAATTACCATTTTTCAGACCTGTTTTGACTGTTACAAAATGCTGCTTTTTTCAAAATAAGCTGATTAAAATAGGCTCCTCATTAGCATAAGCTCCTTGCCGTTCAGCCCTCTTCCTAATTAAAAGCACTCATCTGTGGAGGCCTCGATTCTCCCCTGTCCTCCAGGCTGGGTGGGTTGGGTTTTTGGGGGGGGGGGGCTTGGACATTTCCCCCCTGTAGTTTGGCTTATTTTACTCTTTCTTGATGTAGTTCTCCCCCTCCCCTGGACCACAATCCTCAGTTGCTTCATCGGCAGCTATGGCAGTAAGCAATGTCTGCCTGCTGTCTGCGAGAATGGCTTCAGATGTTTCAACAAAACAGGGAAAGTGTACTCTATGAGTGTGACTCGTGGGTCTGCTCTTGCTGCTTCTGGTCTAAGGTTCATGTACCCCCGTTCTCTTTGTTGGCCTAATATTAGGGTCTCCAAAATGGAGCCTGTGGGCACCAATGTTTCATACCAACACCTCTCTTAGTACCCACCCCGCCTGATTTTTATTTTGCTGCTTAAGATTTTTAAAATTAATTATTCCTTAACTGGGAGGCTGGCATGCTGCAAAGCAAAGTACCATCTATATTTGGGATTCAAAAGAGTGATTCTGTGTTTTGGAGGGCAGACCCTACCTCTGCCTTGTACATAGGTTCTAGAGCAAGTTACTTCCCCCCCCCACTGGTTTGCCTTGCCTTCTGGGAAATGAGTGTTTTGTGACTGGCCATGCTCCCCATGGCAGCCATTTTATGAATGGGCAAGCCCTCCCCATGGCAGCCATTTTGTGAGTGTCCATGATACTCCCTCAAAATTCCAAATGTTCTCACTGGCCCAAAAAGTTGGGGATCCCTGGCCTGATGTCTAAAGCCACTGCCAGACAGCAAGGATAATAGTTTGTGGGGTTAGGAAGACAGGAATGGTTTTAGTATGAATTCCAAACTTTGTCTTAAAATGTATGCAAACATTGTAGGGTCCCCTGCTTAGGTGACTTACTCATGAAGAAATTGATTGCATTATGTTTTGTAGACTAACAGTGTGATGCTATGCATGTTTACTTCGAAGTAAGTCCTTCTGTATTCACTGGGGCTTACTCCCAGGTAAGTGTATATAGGATTGAAGCCTACAGGCCATTTCCCACGTTGCACTGAACTCAGGTTTTGTACCAGCTATAGCGGGAACCACAGCCACTCTGAGCTCCCAGACAAGTACATCTGTTTGCACACATATGCAATTCACATTCACATGTTACCTTTTTAGGTATAGACCTAAATAATGTGAAATGGCAACCTAAAAAAAACCTGACATGTGAACTAGCCCTCGAGGCCTGTAAGCACAACTTTTAAACTTTAATATTAATCTTTTATATTTTTAGTAACAAGTAACAAGGCTATATTTTAATAATGCCAGAATGCCACACCAACATCATGAAGCTTAGAATGTAATTTCACTCCATACTGGACCATGTTTAAGGTTCTGGTACAAAGCCCTAAACAACTTGAGACAAGGATACCTGAGAGAGTGCCTTCTCCCTTACCAACCTGCCCAGTCGCTGAGGTCATTGGAGGACATTCTCCTGGTGGTTCCACATGAACCTATGGCCCGATTGGAGTCCACGAGAAGAGCAGTGTGGCGAATCCATTTCTTTGGAACTTCCTGCCTCTGGAGATTAGGTAGGCTCCAACACTGTTGTTTTCAGTGCCTGCTGAAGACATCTTTGATTTGGGGAGCCTTCCTTGCTGACCAACCACGGTTTTAATATTTTGTTTTTAATGTATCTTTAAAATTATTTTATCTGTTTTAACTTTTTATTGTTCACTGCTCTGGAATCTGTCTACGTATACAAATGCTGTAAAAAAATAAATCAATACTACACAACACATGGTAGTTTAAAAAGAAACTGGCAGTACAATGTGCATGTATGCATCTTTGATGTGTATAACCTCTGTTCAGACAGCTGTGCAGCCGTTGTGTCTTTGTGTTTAATATGCATGGTAGGGTTTCTTTTTTTAAATGCAAATAGCATCTACTGGGGGTCTGGTATTTATCTGGATCTAGTGGGGGCCAATGGGAGGGATTCCTCTGAATTCAAATAGCAGCATCAGAAGAGGGATTCCCGTCAGGACCACAGCAGGAGAGGAAAGGGTCACATTCCCCCTCTGTGCCTGCTGCAATACTAATAATAACCAGTCCCACCCCCCTACAGAGAGAGAGAGAGAGAAAGAGAGAGCTGGTGCAATTTGCATTTTAAAAAAATCCTGCATATTGGATGCGCAGACGGATTCATGTCAAGCTTGGCCCCATATCTCCACCTAACCCATTTCAAAAGGCTATGGCGAGGATAAACAAGACAAGAACTGTATAGCAGTTTGAACATGTAACAATACTATAGGAATAGTACTAACTGAATGGGGAAAGGGGCTGGATTCAACTGGGAGTCAGAGGTTCCCCACACCTGCTTGCAACTCCACATTTTCTCCAGAGCCCATGTAAACAAACAGGAGCAGGTGTGTATTATGCATGCATCATAGAAGTGACTGTCAGGAGGTGACTGGAATGTTACTGGTAAGAGCCGCATGGGGTAGCGTTTCCCTCATTACCTCTCACCAGTCACCTCCATAATGTGTGCAAAGTGTGTGTCAACCTCTCCTCATTTACGTGGACTGTAGAAAAGGTCAGGGATTTAAAAAACTCACTGGCTGGCCTGCGTTCTACTTAGCAGCAGCAGCAGCAACAAATAAATAATATCCACACCAAGGTTTAGGTGGGAGGGGCACATTTCTTTGTGGAGCTGACAATGTTGCATCGTACATGAATAAACTAATCTCTTGTTAATAAACCTATTTTAATTCCACACCTCCTTTTTGAGCTGTGGTTTTAATTAAAGAAAGGGTAATGTTACTCACTTTGCATTCTAATGTCTTGTGCAGGGATTCTATGCTGCCAAAGTAGGTTGCAGAAGTGGCTGCAGTTCAGTCTAAAGGGAAGCGACATGTCCCAGGACATATTGAATGCTTTGGAATTCAGTCTAAATCTTAGGGCAGTATCCAATGCTGCCTGCATGCTAGTGGGACCCAGTGCTAGCAGAAACAAACAGATAGGAGTGGAACGACTTATTTCCGGAATGGGGCAGGTTGGTGGAGCTCACAGAAGAGAACTCATCTGATCTGTCCCATTCCAGAAACAAGCATTTCCACTCATTTCCAGGGTTGATTTAAAAAGTGCTAGTTCCTGTTGTGCTAGTGGTGGGACCCGCTGGCACAACGTAACTACTGGAAGCACAGTGGCAGTATTCTGTACTGCCCATACTATCTAATGCTCAGGCTCAGCTCAAGTGTCGTATTTTTCAGGTGATGCCCACGTTACATTTTTATGTGTGCAAGTCTACATTCATAAAAGGGTGGGCTCATTCTGTAAGTCCATGCCTGTATGACCATAAGACTACCTGAAACCATCACCTCTGCTCTCATCCCACATCATCAATACATATAGGATGCTTTACATTGAATAGATGTGGAGCCTCTTCACAGATAACGTAATGCCTTCTTATACTCCAGTGCTTTCCTATAACGCAGGGTCAGGGCTGGCCCAAGTGCCTCCCCCATTCCATGGTCAAATGCCCACTGTACTGTCAGTTGAATCTTACTGCTACACTGGCAGAATCTTACTGCTACACTGGCAGTAAGATTCAATCGCACCGGAGGGCAGGAGGCAGGCTTAGGGGGCCCAGGGCAAGCCGTGTGGCACACACAGCTCTGCCCACTCCTCGCCCCTCAGCATCTGCCACGTGAGGTGGCTGCCTCACTCTGCCTAATGGTAGGCCCTGCCCTGCCCTGCCCTGCCCTGCCCTGTGTTTATAACCCAATGTTCCTGCTAGAGGAGACTTTTCTACACAGGAGCTTCCTCTTCACTGCCCTGTGGCATGTAACAAGTTAAGCTGAAAAGGTGGAGATGGTCTGTGCCCCAGTTTCTGAGATGCTCCAGTTGAAATGCACAACCCATTGAAAGAAATGCAGTGGGGTTGGATGACATCTGGATGCACATCTGAGTATAGATGGGGTGGGCATTCAGATGAACATTCAAATGTATCTACATCCATGCTCTGCTCCAAAATGGTCAGGTTAACTATGCGGGACCAAAACTGGATTAGGATTAAAGGCTTGGCAATGAAACCGCAAGCACACCATGGCAAGACAGAAAGGGTAGCCATGGTTGCCTGGGCAACAGGGATGTATTCCTCCCTTCCACCCCTCAGGGAGAGGGCAATTGGCTTTCTTTGTCCTCAATGACATCATCACGTAGCCAAATCTGATTAGCTATGTGGTGCAGGAACATCACAAGTGTTCACTGCATAATCTTAAAGAATCAATTTCAAGTAAGAATAAATAGTTGCTCAGGGATATATATGTGGATCAGCCATTGTTGCTTTATTTCTCCCAGCAGTCCTAGGGGCAGTCCCAAGTCCTACCTGAAACTGTCACATCACCTGGTAGAGCCTAATTTAAATGTCTGTAGCTTCTCCCCATATTTTTTTTTAAAAAGACTCTTACCATGCAGACTTCATGACTTCAACATTGTCGGTCTTGTCCCCACTCTTCTCCTGCAAACCTGTTTTTTGTAACATCTTGCCAGATGAAGAGATCTGGAGATCTTGAAAGCTTGCATATTTTTTGTGACCTCTGGGTTGGCCTAATATGAGTATTATGCTAATATGGATTTTGGTGGCTACATAGCATCTCTTGTGGCTAATGTATCTCCTTGGAGGAGGCCTTCAGAGAACAGAGGAACCTCATGGCTTGTCTTTGGAAACACTGGACCCAGTTCAAGTTCAGTGTCAGTGCAGCTGCATCTGTTATTCACAATAGATAATTTGTGTTCCGTAGACAAGCCCTTGTTTGCGAAGTAATGTCATTCATTTCACAAGGAGAAATGCTGTTTCGTTGACAACTCTCTAACCAAACTGAACAAAAATGTATGGCTGAACATGTCCTGGACAACCTCCTAGAATATTTTGGGGCTTATTTTGAGATTATTATTTTTTTTACTGTTTGAATATGTGTTCTGTCTAATAATGTTATGATGTTAAAAAAGTACAGATTTTAATCATCTCATATAAACTGATACCTGAACATATGGCATGGGGAACAGACACACAGAGAGACTTTAGGGGGAGGGAATTATTTATGAAATATATTTGTGTGTTGTTCTTTTTTCTTTTCTTTTTTAAAAGTTCAGCAAATGTGTGCTTTTTGCATGTGTGCTTGCATTTTCTTAAAATAGCATCTTTGAATCACCTATTTGTAGCATGCCTCTCATCAGCAAAATCTATCTTCTGTATTTCATGGGCTCAGCCTTCTGCTGCAGCCAGGCTATATTCATTGTAGATGAAACCGGGGGCATCTCTCCCTCCCCCCCATCTTTGCAGCCCCCTAGTACTGAGAGCATTCTGGATGCCACCTCTTGACCCCAAAATAATGCAGAATAACCTAGTACAGGTAGATGTGATATGGAAGCTGAGCTGAGGTTTAACCCCACCACTCCGTGTATTGCACCGCAGCCTAGATCAGCTCTACATCTTAAGAATGGATTGTGTCATCTCCCTTAACAGGGAAAGAAAAACCCTGAAGGTTTGTCATTTGCATGTATTAGTTCATCCAGATGTTTGCAAAATATTAACTTTCCAACTGAGTAGCAATGAGCTAAGATTTTTTTTTTTAAATGGTCTAAAAGTTTGCACTTCCAACCCTGCAAGGTAGGACATGCTGCAAAACACCCTTTGTTTATATTCCTTAGAGGTAGGCTGCCACCACCCATGTATTATTAATACCTCCTATGCAATAGTAATATTTAATAACTCATACCCTGGAATCATGGGGATGCAGGTTTATGGTGTTTATATATGGAGAAGGAATAGGCCCCTTTTCAGAGCTTTTTTTAACCTCCTTAACAACCAGGTTAGCATGTTTACCAAGCAGTCCAGCGCATGGATAAGAGCACCGTTCAGACTAGGCAAGAGAATCAAATCAACTCTAGTTTCCAATTCAGTATATTTATTAAAGAAGCTAGCAGAGAGATGTCAAAAAATAGTCAGTTGCTTTTAAAAATAAAATGATGCATCAAACAAGCTCACTAGCAGTCAGCTATTAGGATCCTAAGAGTAACTCACCAAAACAGCTTACAGGTGGGGGAAGAGAGGGCTTGGTCTTGCCTTCACTCTTTGACCTGATTCGCATGATATGCCATGGCTCACCATGGGTTATTTAACCCTCACATAACCCACGGTGGCTGGGTTCGCACAACACAACAACCCCTGGTCAGGGGTTGAATATGCACAATGGCGGCTGGCATGCACCACAGCCTCACCAAGGGTTAAAAAAAAAACCCAGTTCGTGTCATGCAAACTGGCCCTTTGTCAGTCAGGCAGAAAGGAAAATGCCCAAGACCCAAAATATTTTGTGAGACCGGGCAGTTCCCAGGGAGGGAAATTCAAACTGACCAATAAATAGCCTGGGAGGACCTGGTCTTGCATCCTCCAGGTGATTTCTACAGACAGTATCTCTTTAACATAAGCAGAGTTATGGGGGAGGTAAAGCAGGAGAAACCACCTGGGATGTGTAGAGATGTAAAGTATGATGTGTCTGCTACCTGGCCACGTTCTTTGTTCAGAAAGTTTTCCAGAAATGAAGCAGGGGATGGATTAATTGCAGGGGGGAAGCATTGTTAGTCCTCCTGAAAATTAGCCTGAGTCAGCCTTTCCCCACAGGGTCTTTTCAAGTGGGTTACTCAAACACAGCTCTTATCTCTAGTCATACTTCCAATAGGAGCCTTGTACTGAGAGCAGCAAATGGGCCGGGGTCATAGAGTTGGTTGCAAATTGTAGGAACCATTAGTCTTCCAGGCCTTTTTACTAAGGAGGGATGGGGAAAGTAACGGAGCCAGGATTTGGTCAAAGAATGTGCTGCTCCAAGTTACAGTTCCTTACGCTCAGCCCTGCAGGAGCTGACACAGCTAAGGAGAATGAGCCGGAGTCAGTTTTACTTCACGCATCAGCAGTAAAACTGCCAGCTATGATCCATCTTTAGAATCTTTATTACCGAGGCTGATGTAAGAGGCAGAAAGAACCAGCTGGATTTTTCTGATCCCAAGAGTTGTTTTGCGGTGCCGGTTGGTTTGAAACGCTGATTCTTGTCTTACTCCAGTGTTCTTGCAGTGGGTCCCACAGATTGTAGAAGGGTTTGAGGCCATTTGAACCTGAATGATAGAGGGTGATGAGTTCCATGTTCTCATTCCAGTCTTTTCAGTGATGTAAATATGAAGGGCTGATTCCAATATAATGTTTTTTATTCAAAGAGAGAGAAAAAACACATGGAGGAGTCAGCATTTGGAAATACTATGCGTAAGTGAACACAGCAATTTTGCAACAACATCTTTTTTTAAAGGTACATGAGCTAGGTTGCATAAGAGAGCATAGGGGGCAGGGCTGTAGCTTAATGAGAGCCAGTGTGGCATAGTGGTTAGAGTGTTGGACTGGGACTCAGGTTCTAGTCCCCGCTTGGCCATGAAACTCACTGGGTGACTTTGGGCCAGTCACTGACTCTCAGCCTAACCTACCTCACAGGGTTGTTGTGAGGATAAAATGGAGAGGAGGAGGAGGATTATGTAAGCCGCCTTGGGTTCCTTGTAGAAAAAAAGGCGGGGCATAAATATAATAAATAAAATAAATAAATAATGGTAGAGTTCATGCTCTGCATGTGAAAAATTCCAGGTTCAATTCCTGCCATGTCCAGTAGGGCTAGGAAACATTCCTGTCTGAAACCCTGGAGTGCAGCTGCCAGTCAGCATAGGCAATACTGAGCTAAGTTCACCAACTTGGTCGCTTCCCATGTCTATGAATCTAGCATCCTATTCATGGATCATTCCATTAAAATCCACATAGATTTTGCCTTCTTGACATAGGTAATAGTTTCCATGTGTATCCCTTCTCTGGAGAGAGAGAGAGAGAAAGTGTTGCATTGGAATCACCACTAAAACAGATTCAGCTTAGCCTCATCACATCGCAGTGCCCCTTTCCTCTTTCCCATGCATACACATGGTGAGCATTATTCCCTTCTTGATCCTCTTTTCCAGATCCTTTCTCTTTGATCACCTATGCTGTGCAAAGACAACCTGTAGAATAAGTTATGTGCCTCAGGCAAGAGCCTGCTTCTCCTCCTTTTTTTGACATTATTGTAAATCAGGAGTACTACAGACTTCAGTAGTGTTCTGCCGATATAAAAACCCAAGTGAGACCAGGCCCAGGGTATGTGTTCAAATACAATATTGATAATAGGGTGGGATCTAAAAAGCCAAGAACAATGTTTTCAGCTCTTGTGTGATTTTTCTCTTGCTCGGCTTGCTTGTTTTTCCACAGATCTTAGGCAAGACTTGGGTATAGTGAAAAATCATTGACAGCTTGAATGGCCAAGCTGCTTTATGTGTAATATTAATGCAACGAAGCTCTGTTGCTACACAGCCACTGTGGGGCTGGCTCAGTATACACAGATGCTCTTTTCTTTAATCCTGGGCATCTCTTTTCTTTCTCCTAATGACCCTTTCACTTCTGGAAATCAGAACTCTGTGATCTACAGCACCCATTAACTATTCCTTTCGAAACATTTGAATGTGGGCACTATTTCAAGAATGGTTTATTCCACCAATGCTACCTGGAAGTTATTGGAAAGCAATAAAAATGGCGGGCAATGGTCAAAAACAGTGGGAGGGGAGGGGATTGGGAGGGGAAATCTTAACAGAAGCTAGGTAATGACATGTTCCAGGGGCAATGCACTCCCTATAACTCTTTCACAGTCCTGTGGCTCTTGTGTTGTCTCCTTGATCCTGGTTGGACTTATTCCACAGTCCCTGTTGGAATCATTTCATTTGTGTCATTTAAACTAATTGTTTGCTGTAATTAACTAGGATAGCACCACATTCTAAACTCAACCATAGTGAATTCTTAGTAGGCATCCTTGTAATTATGCTGGGGTAGAGGAAAAGAGAAGCACACATAAGATAATTGCTATGTCTTTTACTTGATTGGGATCTAGTTGATTGGGATCTAGTTCCTCATGAGCATACTTAGAATTGCAGATGTGAGGCCAGACTCTATGCATGTTTATCTCAATCCCACTGACTAAGATTTACTCCCCAATAAATGTGCATAGGATTACTGCCTTCATTTCCAAACACTAGCTGAGGCTTAAATAAGGAGAAACAGTGAACATTTGTATCATGCAGATATTCTCCTAGGGTTGAGCTTTAATGAGAAGAATATTTTTACAAATATTTTCATCAGTGGTGAAGACACTCTGCGTTCGGTGATTTTTCAGAGGCTCTGAAAGGGGACAAATATATGTTTGCCTATTCAGGAAGCACAGCTGGATATATGATGCCGTCACGTTCACTGGGGGTTGCCAATGATGTCATTGTGTTCAGTATGTGATTCCTAATAGGCTAGGGTTACCTATGTATACCTGATAGAGCGCCTCTCCCAGTATGAACCTACCTGTACACTATGCTAATCATCTGAGGCCCTCCTCCTGGATTTTTCTTATACTTAATTGTTTAGAACTGCTTAGATATGTGTGTGTGTGCTGTCTGTTTATATGTTCATATGTAAATGATTTTTATACTATTTGTATTGTATTTTTATTGTCTTTAAGCTTTGTAAATCACCCAGAGAGCATCAGTTATTGGGTGGTATGGAAATGTAATAAATTTAACCAACCAGGAACTATTTCCCTCACTCTAAATTGGCTTTGTTTGCCCTTTACTTACATGAATTTCCATACATTACCTGAGTGGCACAGGAGCTATTTCTGCATATTTGATTCCCACAATAGTTTGGTAATGCCAGTAATGCCCATATGGGTTGGAAAATGGATGTGTTTACCTCCCACACCAATGTTGCTGGCCACATGATTCCTTCCTACTGGACTTATGTGGAAAGCAAAAATGCAGAAGTGTCTCCTATGCCACTCAAATGATCTATGATTCAGCCATATGTTATAGCAGTGGGCAATTGGTTTTAGTTGCATTGCACAAACAAGAAAAATGAAGGCGCTTTATTGATTTCCCACCACCACCTTTCAAAACAGTTTACAAAGTGCTTGTACTAGTATTAATGTACTTACATATTGATTTTTTATGAACAAACTAACTGCAGAGTATGAAAACCTGGCAAAAGTTTGATTCAACAGTGGCATATCTCCTGAGTCCCATTGAGAGGCTGTGATGTTTCCAGTGGTATCTCTTGGACAATAATGTTAAATAAGGCCATGCTCACTTGCATCTCTAGCTGTATTTACAGGCCAATGCATGACAGCATTCCAGGTCATGTGGTATCAACAATATCTTCCAATCAAAGGCCAGATTTTATTTATTTTGTGAAAAGGACCAAAGCCGGTCCTTTGCGCGGGTTCGGGTACCAAGGGGTTAACCGGAGCGGGTTTAGCCTTTTACGCGCAGTCCGCGGCACCTAGGTAAAAGCCGCGGCCACTTTTAATGCTAGGACAGTGAAAGAAGGAGTCTTATGAATGGGAGCCACTACACTGTTTATAGGTAAACAGAGCGTATCAAAACATACGCAAAGGCAGTACGCAAAGCACGCGCCTGCAATTGACATGAGTATAGAGCGAGTCGCAGCAACAGTACACACAAGGTTTACCTGGAATGACCCTAGTTCCTCGACAGCTGCGTAGCTCAGTGGCTAGGCGAATTCAGC
The DNA here is from genome assembly GCA_021292165.1 of Shinisaurus crocodilurus. Lineage (NCBI taxonomy): Eukaryota > Metazoa > Chordata > Lepidosauria > Squamata > Shinisauridae > Shinisaurus > Shinisaurus crocodilurus. Next base: position 254,549,224 of record CM037878.1, on the reverse strand, counting down.
TAGTTTCACCGGGAGCTGCCCGGGGCTGGATCCTGAGGTCAGACTGAAGCCCTGGACCTCCACACAGCTTGGTGCCCATCACCAACAACTTTTCCCACCACGGGCCCCTTTCTTTATACCCTCTTCTTGGCTCCCCCTCCCTCCTGCGGCCCTTCCCTTCGTGATTGCTTGAACTGAGTCAGGAATAACCTGTTTGGGGATGCTTCACAGCTCATTTGGCTGCCAGGGGAGGTGAAGCTGCCCGGGGGGGTGGGTATGCAGATGTGTCCCATTGTGAGCCTCATTGAAGGGCAGGTAAACAAGGTTACAGGTGGATGCCTGAGCTGCTGCTGCAAGTGGGGTGTGCATGTGTGTGTACCTGACCTGGCTTTCTCTTCACTTATTTTATTTATTTATTTTATTTATTTATTCATTTTCTGTACCGCCCAATAGCCAAAGCTCTCTGGGCGGTGTACAATAATAATTAAAAACAAACAATAAAATACAGTTAAAAATATAATTAAAACATTGTGAATTTTTTAAAAACCAATTTAATTTTTTTAAAAAAAACAAGTTAATTTAAACACGACAGCTAAAACCAATTTACCACCCCACCATATACCATTTAATTATACTTATTTGACAGATAGATTGCCCTGTCAACAATGGGTGCAGCAATAATGGTACTGGGTCTGGAGCTACAGCTCTAGATATCAGGGGAGGGCTGTGGCTCAGTGGTAGAGCACATGCTTTGCATGCAGAAGGTCCCAGGTTTGATCCCCAGCATCTCCAGGTAGGGCAGGAAAAACTCCTGCCTCAAACCCTAGAGAGCCATTGCTGCCAGTTAGGGTCGACAGTACTGGGCTAGATGGACCAAGGGTATGACTCAGTATAAGGCCCATGGTCCTTATGTCCTATGTTATGTGAAGAGCTGAACTGAACATGTAACCAACCCAGAAACTATTGACCTCACTCTAAATTGGCTTCGTTTGCCCTTTATTTGCATACAATGCCTGAGTGGCACGGGCTATTTCTGCATATTAAAACAGCATGGATTCCAGAATCTTTACATTGTATACAGGGCTGCATGATAATCCATACTATATATCAGAAATTGGTTTGAGCATGCACATGTCAGAGAGACAGTAGATCCAAAGCTGACACAAGCATATCCTCCAACATTTCACAGATGAAAATAGGGACATACATGTGAATTTGTCAGAGGTATGGTTAAGCAACATGAAGGTGTGATCAAGAGGGCGTGGCCAGGCAACATGAGGGTGTGGCCAAGGGTATGGCCAGGAAACCAAAGGGCATGGTCAAGTACAAAGGTTATTAGAGGAAACACACACAATCTTATATATTATAATTATTACGTTATTATATTATATATTATTTAATAATATTTTATTAGTGGGTTTTGTATTTTTTTTTTACCTTACTTAAACCCTTAATTGTTCTGGTGTTTTTCTTGGGGGTGTGTGTCAGTGCTTGCAGGGCAATCTCTTTTTGTTTTAAAATTGTCAGGATTGGTCCCGCATTTTCAGGGCAGTTGGAGAAGGAGAAGAAAAGAAGGCGATGCGGAGGAGGAGGAGCTTTGGGGTGGGGGGAAATACAAAAAGACACATTGGGGTTTTGAGCCCCTTCAGCATTTTGCTCCAACACCTCCACAGCTCTGGTTTTTAAGCACAAGGAGTAACTTTGAGGGGCTGAACAGCTTTGTTGTTGTTTGTTATTGGGGAAAGGCCCCAGTTTAAAGCACTTTTTGTGTTCTATTCACACAACTTAGATTTAAAGAAAGACTTAAACTGGAATAATCTTACAGAATTTAACTAACTTGAAGTAAGTTAAAACAAGCAGTGCAATCCTACGCACAGTTACTTGGGAGTATGTAAAAATGTCTTCAATGGGTCTTACTTACTTACCAGGGGGCCTGATCAGAGGCAGCAGGTAGAGCACGCACGCACACACGCGTGCACACACATTCTCGGTATGTTCCCTTCCTCCTTAAAGGGTCTATGGGCAAAATCGCAGCTCAGCTAAATAGCTTGCAGGAAGAGGCAGGGAAATTCGGGGCTCTGCATAACAAATCGTGACTCTGCATAACAAAGTAAGAATCCATGATGGCGTAAGTGTTTGCAGGACTGTCCTGGCAAATTCAGGGCAACTGAAGAGTATGCACAACAAGTGTGGGAGGCCTGATCCTCCTCTTTATGGGTTGCATTTGGAGGGTTCGCATGATCCCCCACCATGTATTGAAACAATGTATGAGGAGTGCCATGGGGCCATGGGAGCGATGCCCACCCCCACCACTGATGAGCCCAGCACTCCTACTCTCCACACATTCAGGGGCTGTACACATATAGAACTCCTCCACATGGCCCAGTCAGGATCCCCCATCATGAAGGCGAGCTCTACACATGTACATTGGTATGCACACATAGTCCCTTCCAATGTGTTCCCAATGTGCAAAGGCCGGTTGCGTTGGCAGCGGGGAGTTTGGCCACACTGGGCTTGTTAGCACTGAGCACACGACACAGCCCCTCAACTCACCTCATGTTTTCCTTCAGTATGTGAGAGGCCATGTGAACCCATCCCGTAATGTTCCTTAACTAGGATTTTACAGTTTGATTCTGGCTTTGCAAAATCTTAATGCTTCTACCAGTGCTGATTGAATTCCAATAGTTGTGATTATTACCATCTGGATTTGTGGACCTGGCTGCCTTTCTCTGCTGCTGTTCCCCCATCCAACCCCCCCCACACCACCTCAGGGTTGTTTTTGTTTTGTTTTTTGCATAATGGCAATTCATTCCCCTCGCCTCTGGATCCTCCCTACCCCACTGAGGCAAAATGCCAAGTGCAAGGGTGCAAAAACTGTCAGGGCTGGGACAGAGGGCTAAGCCGCAAGAAGAAGTACAATTTTACACATCCGACTCGCTGAGGCAAGAGACCTCACTCCGAAAGCCAAGGAGTCTCATGGTGACCCTGCTCTGCATGCTGTGTGAAGCATTTAAGGTCTCTGCTTCCTTTTAAGCAATTAGCCCTTTTCAATAGGAAAAACAATTTTAAAAAAGCAAGCTTCAGATCAAATTAATAATAATAATAGGAAAGCTAATTTCACAGCCCATTACCTCACATAGCCAGGTAAAGGGAAGGGAGGGAAGTGGGAGTGGCTACAACAAACATGGATGTGTGTATTTGTGTCTCACATGGTCAGCTGGGGCCAAAACAACGGCCACCCATGACTCATAATGTCTCTCTGCCAGCCGATATTTTTAGACCCCATTAAAGCGGACCCAACAAAAGAGAAGAAAAATAGAGGAAGTATCTCCCAAAAGCCGACAGCATCATTTTGCTTCATTAGCAGGGGCCTGGTGCCTCTCCCCCGATCCACCCACCCCCGGTTTCTCTGCTTCCCTTTCCATTTCATTCAACTGAAGGCAATTCGTCTCATTTTAATTAATTTTTACTTGCAGCGTTATCACCCCAAGTATAAAGGCAAAAAGTTGTGTTTTTTTTAATTACAAAGCTAACGGCATTAATTACCAGTACAGTAAATGCATCAACGCATGAGAGCCAAGTGGTGTTCGCAGGCACTGAGGCAGTGAGCAACTATGACAGCTGCAAAGGTTTTCATTTAACAGCTTTTACAATGGAGGAGCCTTTCTTTGGCGAGGGAGCCTGAGAATTCTAAAACAAAGATCAGCGGAAGGCTGCTGAACCCATGTGACATCTGAAAGCAAAGCTGTGCGTGTGAAATGGGCCTCTTCATTGTGCGCCCCACAGGCAGAGTCCAGTAGGGCGAGTAATTTAGATCAGTTTCCCTTTAGAAGTGTGGTAGCTGTAGGTCTCTGAGTCAGCAGGCTTTGACTAGGTAAGAGCACCGATGAAGTGGAATTGGCCTTTATAGAAGCCCTGCTCCATAGACCCTTATGTAGATCTGAATCTTGAGGCTCCAGAATCTTTCCTAAGTTTGGATCTAAATAGAAGAGAGAGCCTGGACACTGTTGGAGATAGATCTAGAAGTAGGAAAATAAGTAGTGTGAGAGACTCACCTTTCTCATTTCCCCACTCCTGATGTAACGTGAAAAGTGAGATCATTGGTAAGATCGCAGTGAGAAGAACCTGCAATGAAATCCATATGCTCCAAAAGTCAATATGGGTTCAATGCAGCTGAGATCCATGAACATTACTTTACACTTTACAGTAGAAGTGATGCAAAGAGGAAGGTCAAGTCACTTTCACTTCTACACTCCCTGCTTCTGTAGCATTACCCACATGACTATTGTGCGCACAGTGAATGCACTTAAGGAAGAATAGGATATCAGTGGTGAGCCTTTCCCCTCGCCCGCCCGCCCCACAGCCTACGCAGTTCACTTGACAGTTCATACTATTGCACAAACTCAACATGTCAGCTCAGCGTGTGTGGTCAGGGGCCACAATATTTGCAGGTACCTTGGCTGTGCTTACACAGCCTCCATGAGTACCATGTTGCATGCATGTAGGGATGGCACACACTGTTGAGTGAATATAGTTCTGTTCCCCATGAATGATGCATGCTCATTGTATGCAATTATCATGTTGTTAAGAGGACTCATGTAATGTATGAACCGGCTCTCACTCAGTATGCTGTCTTCCAACAGATTGGAAGTCTCTTCGGGACAGGACTATTCATATTTAGAAAAATTACTATAATCTGCTCTAAGCCCGTGAGGCATAGCAGGATACATGTTAAATAAATAAATAAACTGTGGTGAAGGAGACACTACAGGGATGGTCCCAGATGTGGCAAGTGGGGGAATTTGCCATCCTTGGTTGGTTATCCAAGTCCTTATATCTGATAGTATACTATCTCTGTCCATGGAGATAGTGGGTTGTGTCCAATATTAGTCCTACTAAGAGTAGAGACATTGAAATGGATGAGACCTAAATTAGCCATGACTAATTTAAGTCTCATCCATTTCAATGGGTCTACTCTAAGTAGGACTAACATTGGATACAACTGTTTCTATCTACTAATAGACTTAGGGTGCAATCCTATGCATGTTTAGACAGCAAAAAGGCCCACAACTTCCAGCATGCCCCAGCCAGACTGGCTGGGGTATGCTGGGAGTTGTAGCCTTTATCCATCTAAACATGCATAGGAGTGTGCCTTTCAGCTGTTTCACATGTGAACTACATGAAGGGGAATTGCATGTAGAATCAGGCTGTGAGGCTGTGCCACTAACCCCATCCCTCTGACTGAGCAACACCACCAGCCCTATTGCCTATGTCCACATATGTCCACTGAGAGCCAGTGTGGCGTAGTGGTGAGAGTGTTGGACTGGGACTTGGGAGATCCGGGTTCTAGTCCCCACTCGGCCATGAAACTCACTGGGTGACTTTGGGCCAGTCACTGACTCTCAGCCTCACCTACCTCACAGGGTTGTTGTGAGGATAACATGGAGAGGAGAAGGAGGAGGATTATGTAAGCTGCCTTGGGTTCCTTGCAGGAAAAAAGGCGGGGTATAAATATAATAAATAAATGAATAAATAAATAAATGGGCATGGACATCAGCAAGGAATGGCATATATATATATATATATATATATATATATATATATATGCATATACATAGACCTCTACACATATAGGCTTTTCCTGCATCCTGCAACCATGCACAATCAAGATTCCAGAACACGGGGAGAGCCTAAATGTATAGAGGTCTATGCAGTATCACTTACTATTTAAATTCAAGTGTTAAGTGTAGCTCAAATTTATTTATTTATTTATTTATTATATTTATGAATCGCCCATCTGGCCAGACATCCGGCCACTCTGAGCGATGTACAGTCCAATAAAATACAAGGGGGGGGACACACACAGAGTATAAAACACAATTAAAAACAGTACAAAACTTAAACATCCTAATCCACCCCATATTCCCACCTGAAAAGCCACGTTTTTAATGCCCGGCGGAAGCTAATCAAGGAAGGGGCATGGCGGAGGTCACTGGGGAGGGAGTTCCATAAATTGGGGGCTGCCACAGAAAAGCCCTCCTCCTAGTCCCCACCAGCCTGGTTTCTCTGGCTGATGGGACAGGGAGAAGGCCGTCCGTGGCAGATCTTGTTGAGCGGACAAATATAAATTAACTGTTTTAGTTGTTCAGATGTTTTAATAAATTAGCATGAGCTTTCATGAGTTACAACTCATTTCATCAGATGCTGAAAGTGGAACTGGAGGCTTTGAGTCTGAAAAGACAGTTGAACGGGTAGATCTGCAGCAAGCATTCCATTTTCTTAAAGCAACAGTTACAAACCACAAGGTGCATGAAGAGTCTTTATGATGTGCATAGAAACCATAGACCCTATTGAGTCCCTGATTAACACAATCAAATTCTTTATCATCTCTTTTTGATATTCAAATTGCAGCCATTTTGGGCTTATCTTAAGACATTTTCTACATAAACTGTGGCCCGCCAGGAACCCGGAAGTCACTTCCATGGCTCGACTTGGGAGAACGCGAGTCGACGCTGAGGAAGAGGTAAGCGGGACAGAGTTCAGGGGATTGAGCCCAGACAGTCCACCGGATTTCCACCCCCAAACGAAATCCTCGCACATCCCTAGTTGTAATCCACGAAAACTCAGGCTAATTTATTAAAATAGCTGAACAACTAAAACAGTCTATATTTGTGCTACACTTAACCCTTGAATTTTTAAAATAAGGCTAACATGGTTATACTATAATATTATTTACATTGTATTTAGTTAATGAAAAGCCATAAGCAAAAGTAACAGTAACCAGAAAACCTTTTTTGCCATTGTTTAGCAACACTCGGTACAATCCATTGCTGCATATATAGAGGCCTCTTCTTCAGTTCAGACAAGCCTCAGACACTTGAGTAACTTGCACCTGACTGAGAGAATGACTGAGTAGAGATATGGGAGATACACATTCCTGGTACTGGAACAGTGCACATGCTGGGGGAATAAACAGTGCTTTGTCGAGGCCTATCTGTCTATGTGCAGGTGGTTGAAGCCATATATGGTTGAAACATCTCCCAATTTAGTTGAATAGTATTTGGATGGAGAAAATTAAAGGGGGGGGAAAACAAGATCAGCAGGAAGGCTGCTTTAAAAAATACCTTATTAAAATCACAGTAGGTAGCATCAGACCCCTGATTTAAAATTAAAAAGCCAGGAGCAAAAGTGGGGGGTGGGGAAAGAAAAAAAGAGGTTGAAGAGCCAAGCATGATAGACACATGTGCTTATGAAAGCCAAAAAATAATCCTTTAAAATTGGATATTGAAACAAGAGAGCCTAATGGAATGCAACGTAAATTTTGGCAGGTCAAGACATAAATGGGAATCAAGAAGAAATCTCAAGAACAAACAGCCCAAGATAACACAACCAATAATAATAAATTTTTAAGTACCAGGAGAAATAAGCCCAAGGGAGGGTTAGTAAAGGGCACAGTCAGAAAAGATAAAGAGATTGACGGAAGCTAAATGAGTTCTTTGGCTAAGTCATATAACCAAAGAGAATAATGGGTCGAGATGTGCTCTAGGAATTTGCTGTATGGGGAGGGAAGCAAGGTCTTTAACACACACACACACACACACACACAATCTGAGCAATCAAAAGCCACTTGAGAAATAAAATTCCAACTAGCTGTAAGACTATAATAGAACCCCTATTATCCAAATAATGACCATCCAAAACCCATTGATCAGCTACCCCCTATGTAGCTCCTTGTCAAAGTGGCCATTTAATGATCTTACAAATGTTTTTAAGGTTCTGTGGATAAATGTAGTTGTACCATATAGTAAAGCAACATATCCGATGCCTGGGCTGTCCAATGTCCATAGATATTTAGCCACCATTGGCAAGTAATACAAGGCTCTGCACTCCTACCCTTTAGTGCAGCAACAGATGTGATGGTGGGATGCTCCCTTCCCCCAACACAAATCTTGGGTACTGAGCAGTGGAAAGTACAATTGCTGTCCTTTTGTCCATCCCTTTAACTGGTCCTTTAACAGGAGAATTAGCAGGCAATTGTAACCCTATTCACTTGCTAGCCACATGAAGGTCTAATGCATGAATAAGGCACAGTTCGGCAAAGGTTTGTGTGCATGTGTATAGCAGGGATGTTGAAGAGTCCTTGGTCTCGAGTCACGAGTCGAGTCACGAGTCTTTGGACCCAAGTCTCGAGTCCGAGTCCAAGTCCTTGGTCCAAAATGGTGACTCACGAGTCACGAGTCACTCCCAAAGCTGACTCCACGAGTCCCTATTAAAATCAATGGGATTTTTTCCCATCAAAATAAGGCTATTTCAGATGTGTGGCTTAAATAAATTCTAGGCACAAGTGTGCCTTTTTATTTCAAAACTCTGCAACTGATTTTGGCAAGAACAGACCAGGTAGACAAACCCAAAATAACCAGGCAGGCAGAGGAGGCAGGGAACCCCAAAGCAGGCAGGCAGAGGCATTTGTCTTGGACAATTCAACTGTTGAACTGGTCAAGAAGAGACCAGGCAGGCAGAGGAGGCTGGGAACCCCAGACAGGCAGGCAGAGGCAGCCAAACCCAAAATGTCTGAAAGGTTGCATTTAAAAAAATGATTTTAAAAAATAAACTTGCTGTACTTCCTAAAACTTATCCATGTTGCATTTGAGGAACATGATTTTTTCTAAATGTTTGGCCCCCATTCTGGAACGGTGAGATCTCATCACAATTCCACCCTCACTGAACACCGGCTCCACTGGTGATGAACTTGCTGGAACGAGAAACACACTCAGAGCAGCCACATAGAGTAATCTCAGGTCCTTCTTCTGCCTCTCCCAAGTACGCAACACATCAATCAAAATAAATCTTGACACACTGTTGGGGCTGCATTCCTGGTAGCCGTCCATAGTGGCCGAGCAGCAGCACACCTCGCTTCCATGCGCTCTTCGCCGGCAATCACGCTCCTCTCCACTCCTTCTGGCACAGCCCAGGGATGTTGAAGAGTCCTTGGTCTCGAGTCCCGAGTCGACTCTCGAGTCCCATTAAAAATATTGGGACTCGAGTCCGAGTCAAGTCAGAGGGGGGACTCAGTCTGACTCACGAGTCGAGTCCTTGAGTCTGAGTCCCCATCCCTGGTATATAGTTAGCTCTCCCTTCAAACCTTTACCCAATGTGTGAAAGTTGGGGAAGCAGAACTTTTAGAGCTGTCCAAATTGGTGGCCATCACTACATCTTGTGGAAGTGAATTCTATATGTGCTGTGTGAAGAAATATTTCCTTTTATCTGTCCTGAATCTCCCACCAATCAGCTTCATGGGATGACCCTGGGTTCTAGTCTTATGAGAGAGGGAGAAAAATCTTTCCCTATTGATTTTCTCCACACCATGCATAATTTTGCACACCTCTATCATGTCTCCCCTTACTCACCTTTTTTCTAAGCTAAACAATCCCAACTGCTGTAACCTTTCTTCATAGGGGAGTTGCTCTAGTCCCTTGATCATTTTAGCTGCACTTTTTTGCACTTTTTCCAACTCTACAATATCCTTCTTTTAGGTGCGTTGACTAGAACTTTACACAGTATTCCAAGTGTGGTTTCACCATAGATTTGTATAACAGGAGTATGATCTTGGCAGTTTATTTTCAATTCCTTTCCTAATTATGCCTAACATGGAGTTTGCCTTTTTTTTACAGCAGCTGCACACCGGGTTGACTTTTTCATCAAGCTGTCCACCACAACCCCAAGATCTCTTTCTTGGTCAGTCACTGCTAGCTCAGATCCCATCAGCTTATACTTGAAGTTGGGATTTTTTGCCCCAGTGTGCATCACTTTACCCTTGCTTACACCGAACCATATTTGCCATTTTGATGGCCATTCTCCCAGTTCAGAGAGATCCTTATACAGCTCTCCACAATCCCTTTTTGTTCTAACCACCCGGAATAATTTGGTGTAATCAGCAAACTTGGCCACTTCACTGCTCACTCCTAATTCCAGATACAGTAATACCTTGGATTGCAAGTAACTTGGTCTGAGAGCGTTTTGCAAGACAAGCCATTTTTTAAAATAGATTTTGACTTGATAAACAAGCGACGTCTTGCAATACAAGTCGTAGGGATGTAACCGCTCGCCTCGAGCGGGCGTAGCGGGCTGAAATCAGCCCTGCTCATGTCCGCCAGAGACTCACTTTGATATAAGAGTGTTTTGGATTACAACCATGGTTCCGGAACGTCTTGCAATCCAAGGTATTACTGTAATTTATGAATAATAATAATAATAATAATAATAATAATAATAATAATAATAAATTATTTCTTACCCGCCTCTCCGTCTAGATCGAGGCGGGGAACAGCAAAAAATATAAAATACATAGACTAAACAAAACACAATACATACTATTAAAACATCTTAAAAACATCATTAAAACATCATTAAAACATCTTAAAGGCATCCTAAAATTCCGCTGGATAGGCCTGCCGGAAGAGATCAGTCTTTGATCTTTGATGAATGAGTTGAAAAGCATTGCTCTCAGTACAGATTCCTGTGGGACCTCACTGTTTACATTCTTCTATTGTGAGAATTAACCTTTTAATTCTCTCTGCTCTCTGCTTTCTGTTCTTTAACCAGTTACTGACCCATAAGAGGCCCTCTCCTCTTATTCCGTGACTGCTAAGTTTGCTCAAGAAACTCTGGTATTTTTTGGCATCACGAAACAAAGTGCAAGTCCCCACCAGTGTAGTTGTGTTAGTGCGCTATACCACAGTGCCACCTAGATGTTATGTAGCAGAAAGCACAGAAAGGCAGGAAAGTAAAATATCTTCATGTAGAGCTCCAGTCTTAATTCTGCAACAAAACCAGAAGTAGAAACAGTGAGGTCAACAGCCTAGTCTAGAAAAGCTCTTTGTAAGCAATCAATTCAAAATACAGGCTTAATAATCCCATGTGGGAAGCTGGAGATATCAACAAGGATAGAGATCAATACCAGAATAAGTGGAAAACATCTTCAAGCCTTGGGTTAATAGCATGAGATATTATCTAGGGGGCAATGCAGTTGAAGAAGCAAGATTGGAAAATAAAGCAGAAGATGGGGTGAACTTTTAGGGAGGCACAGTGTAATAGGTATGTATGTGGTGCTAGGAATACACATGAAGAGCCATCAAATCAACCAATTAACACCATTCCAGTTTTCTCAGCTACCTTTCTGTTTCCTGTTAATACACATGACTCTGAAAAAGGAGACGGAGGTATGTTATCCAGGGTGTTATCCAGGGTGTATAGCCAAGTGGATCTTCCACTCTTTCCCTATTAATTCTCACAGTCTACTCAGTGAACAGCGCAACCCAATTATGGGCGTCCTTTCGAGGATGGAACATGGAAGGAGCGCAGAAGCGAAGGTTGCCTCCTTGCTTCTCCCAACCTGCAGAAGACTTAGATGGCCAGTTTTGACCTTCTAAGGCTTTTGCGCCTGCTCTTGAGGAGGACAGGCTGAGGTGCCACCTGGATGCATCGTATCCTGGCAGAGCCTCACTCCTCCCCTCCCTGCCCCCCAGAACACCCACCCAGCGCCAGCTCCAAGGGACCAGTTTTGTGACCTTGGAGCCACAGCTGGTGCTCTTCTTACCGCACTGGCTGTGAGGGTGGAAAGAGGGCACTCCTAGCATAGGACTGTTTTAACTCTAGTTCCTGGTTCAGAGAACGTGGAAGCTTTGGTTAACTAAAAGTGAAAGTCAAAGCTTCTGAACTATGTCTCAGTACACCATAGTTTAGCAAAAATGGCCTATGTGTACTACTTGCTGATGCATACTGAATTTGCATCTAACTCTGTAGCATAAATGCAGACGCTGTCCTTTTTTTTTTACTGATAAAATAGAATATTTCTTGTTAGGGAATACAATCTCCTAAATTTGTTAATACGTACTGAAGTTGGGTGTCCTGAGGCTTTAAGTGCTTAGTGTAGTGATCAAAATATTTTTTTAAAAATTATACATTTATTCCAGTTAAATGTAAAAATGTGCTGTTTTCATTGTAAGTAAAGGAACAAAATGCGGGGGGGGGATCCTTGGTGTGGCATATAAAAGAGAAAGTGGAAGTGACTTTCTTATTAGGCCTACTTACTACCAGATTATGCACCCTTTGTGTGCTCAATGTAAAGTGAGCCTGTGTCTATATTTCCTCTGTTGAGGGACAGGCATGGCTGGAGAGATTAGAAAATTACAAAAAATGCAGAAATATTTGAAACAAGGAGACAAGAAAAATAAATCCCAATTAATTATGTTTTCCCAACACTTTATGAGTTTCAATATATCAGGAGTTTTTTCAGGGCTGCATTAAATTTTGAACATTAGGGGGTAACAATTTCAAAATCGGCATGCTTTAGAACGAGCGCAATATGGCCAACAGCAGTCGTCTTGCATTTGACATGCTCCTAAAAAAAAAAATAAAGGTATGCAATTTATGTTAATTACACCCACCTAAAAGATGGAAATTAGCAGTGGCCCTTTGGCTCATTGCATATTTGTAATGGGGCCCAGAGTGCTGAACGGGTTCTTTTGCCCCCTCGTGTGTGTTTATAGCCCTGCCACCATTTAAATTTTGTTCCATATCTCTCTCCCTATTTATTTATTTATTTATTCCCAGAGAAGTACATATGCAAATGAAAAGGGGGGAAATGGAACAAAATTTAATTAAAATGTGTCTGTTTCCTTCCCTTTGAGTGCTCTAGGGTGGAATAGCAAATTGTTAAAAAGGAGAGCACTCACAGCAAGGCTAAAGAGCTGGAAGTGGAAACTGATTACACCTATTGAAAATGAAAGCAGGGGAGGGGCCGGCTGAGAGGTTGCAGATTTAGGTCGGTAAAGGACTCCAGGAGTCTCTTGCTGGAGACAGGGCATTTTTCACCGCAAATGATTACAGCCTGGCACGTGCCGTTGTGCAGGAGGTGCATAAAGTAGAGTCAGCAGCTTTGCCTCAGGAGAGGGTTTCAGGGAAGCGAAGGAATCGGGCATCTGCGTGGTTGCATTGTGGATGCTGATCATGGGGAAGGAAAGCCCAAGTTAAAGGAGGAGCTTTGCAACTGGGGCTGCCCTTTCCCTTTCTATTAACAATCCTCTTTGCTCTACTCCATGAGAAATCTATGGTGGTAACCCAGTAGAGGGCAGTCCCTTTGTACTGAAAAGGGAAGGGTTACAACATCTGGGATTGTTTAGCTTAGGATGCAAGGAAGGGGAGACATGAAAGAGGTGTACAGTATAAAATTATGCATGGCGTGGAGAAAGTGGGTAGGGAGACAAATCTCTCTCATCGTACTAGAACCCAGGGTCATCCCATGAAGCTGACTGGTGCAGGGGTGGTGCTAGGTACCGAAAGGATCCAGGCTCAGGCCTCCAGGACAACCCCCCCACACAAATTTGCATATGCCAATTTACATATGTTCTAAAGTCTCTGTTTGTGTGTGCCTTTAAAGGACCCTGTCTCCTAAGGGCACCCCTATTTGTAAAAAGGGATGTATGGACAGGGGAGAAGAGAGCATTTGATTTCAGGAAAAGAAATACTCAGGCAGAAAGATTCAGGGAAGGGGGGCAGCAGGTGAGCCACATGTGGGAAAAATGCCAGCTACTCTACAGCAGAGTGGTGGAGCAGATAGCCTCTCAGAGATTTGGGGCTCCAAATGAAAGATTCGGGGCTCCAGCCCTAGTGAGTTGCCCTCTAACACCGCCTCTGGATTGGTGGGAGATTCAGGACAGATAAAAGGAAGTAATTCTTCACACAGAGCATAGTTAAACTAGGGAATTCACTTCCACAAGATGTAGTGATGGCCACCAGTTTGGAGGGCTTTAAGAGGGGGTTGGACAAATTCATGGAGGATAAGCCTATCAATGGCTCTTAGTCCTGAAGGCTATATGCCACTTCCAGTATCAGAGGCAGTATGTCCATGTACACCAGTTGCTGGGGAACATCGGTGGGGTGGTGCTGTTGCACTCATGTCTTACTTGTAGGTTTCCTGTGGGCAGCTGGTTGGCCACTGTGTGAACAGAATGCTGGACTAGATGGACCTTTGGTCTGATCCAGCATGGCTCTTCTTATGTTCTTATGAAAATATCACCACATTGTAAGATTTTCCAGTCCACATAAGCCTATCAATGGCTCCTAGTCCTGAAGGCTATATGCTACCTCCAGAATCAGAGGCAGTAGGTCTCTGTACACCAGTTGCTGGGGAACAGGGGCGGGAGGGTGCTGTTGCACTCATGTCCCGCTTGTAGTTTTCCCGTGGACAGCTGGTTGGCCACTGTGTGAACAGAATGCTGGACTAGATAGAGCCTTGGACTGATCCAGCAGGGCTCTTCTTATGTTCTTACGTACTGCAAGACTGCATGCAAGAGAACAAATAGGATGATATATGAGAAGAGGGGCTGCTCTCATTCTAGGCAGAGTTTACTACTGCCTATGGCAGCAGATTTTGAAAGAGTTCCCCCCGCCCTTGCATTCTGTATTAATTCTGAGTGCAACTTTGTAGAAATAAATCTTTGCATCAGCAACTATCATGTCATGTGTGCTGTTGTTGCATAACAGTATTCAGTTCGCCTCTCACTGGTGAAAAGCTACTGTGCAACCACTGCACAGGTATGAGGGAGACAAAGGGGGAAGCTTATCTTGGACTGGCTCAGAATTGAATTGTTTAATCTCCCTGAATAATAAAATGAATAATATCTCAGTATATTTTGCAAGCTAATCTGAAGTTTGGAAAATAAGAACACCTCTTCCTCCTCTCCAAGCTTTCCCACTAGCCCTTCCCATTCTCCAAAATGCCTTCCTCACCAGCATCCTCATCTTCCCCAGGAGGCTGGCTGGAGAATGCTGGGAGCTGAAGGCCTTTTTTCTGTCTAAATGTGCATAGGATTGCACCTTTAAAGACTTAACCAACTGCCAGTGATGGGAGCAGCTCAGGGCCGGATTAAGATAGGGGCTGTGGGAGCGGCCGCTCCAGGCCCTTAACAGACAATCGGCCCGCAATTATAGGGACATGCGGCGATTTTTCCCCCTTTGGAGTTAGCTCTGATCATTATCATTCAGCATAATTAATGATTTTTTCAAGATTAGAAAGGTGTTCTAAGCACATCTGCATTACAGGCTTGAGGCAAACCTAGCAAGAACTGTTGTTCTCAAATTAGCATTTCAGTATCTTTGCATTTCAATCACTGTTACTACATTTCTTTGTGAGAACATCTAGCACATGGGGGGCTTGCTAGGGTCTGTAATATTCAGATTTAGAAGGGACCTCTCTCTCCAGCCTCGAGCAAAAGATCTTTCTGATTCGCAGCTCAATTGTTCAAATGCTAGTTTAACAACAACAACAAAAAAAGCAACAAGAACAACACAGTTATTCTTGGTCAAGCAAAGCTTCCTCGCTTTTTGTTGTGGCTGCTTTTTTTTTTTTTTAATAAATAATTTGGGGGAAATTCTGCAAGTTCTCCTTCTCCTTCTCCTTCTTTTCTGTAAAAGGGCTTTCCCTCTTTTGTGAGCCAAACTGAACGTAAGGGCTGTGTGTTTGTGGGTGTGGGTGTCTGCCTTTTGGGGGTGTTGATCCTCCTGCCGCCTGCAAAATGTCACCTGCTTGGCTAATACTGTTTGTGTGTGTGTGTGTGTGTGTGTGTGTGTGCACGTGCGCTTTCATGGGGAATTGTGTGGCATTTTAAGTTTTATTTTGAAAACCCCCAGAGAACAGAGTTCACCAAATATCCCTCTTGGATATTTTGGACTACAGTTCTCATTTGCCTCAGGCAGCATGGCCAGTGGCTGGGGAAGATGGTTTATGTTTATTTAAAAATGGTTGTTGTGAATGTTCTATTTATGTGAATGTGTCTGCCTTTTGGGGGTGTTGATCCTCCTGCCGCCTGCAAAATGTCACCTGCTTGGCTAATACTGTGTGTGTGTGTGTGTGTGTGTGTGTGTGCACGTGCGCTTTCATGGGGAATTGTGTGGCATTTTAAGTTTTATTTTGAAAAACCCCAGAGAACAGAGTTCTCTGTGTGTGTGTGTGTGTGTGTGTGTGTGTGCACGTGTGTGTGTGTGTGCTTGGCTAATACTGTGTGTGTGTGTGTGTGTGTGTGTGTGCACGTGCGCTTTCATGGGGAATTGTGTGGCATTTTAAGTTTTATTTTGAAAAACCCCAGAGAACAGAGTTCACCAAATATCCCTCTTGGATATTTTGGACTACAGTTCTCATTTGCCTCAGGCAGCATGGCCAGTGGCTGGGGAAGATGGGAGCTGGGGCCCCAAACATTTGGAAGGGCCCCGGTTGGGGAAGACTGCCCTAGAGGTTAAAAAACGTGGAGGTACTTATCATCAACGATATGTGATGAACGGTTTTATTGAGTTAACAAGCTTATTGTTTACAAAAAAAGAAATATTTTCAATATGTTTCTGTTTTGGCACTTTAATGGCAATTAAAATATTTAATTTGTTTTAATATAAAAGTGCGTCTTCATTTTATTTATTTCCATAAAAAGGCCCACCAAAATCCTCAGCACCAGGCCCATAATGCTCTTAATCCGGCCATGGAGCAGCTTCAATGGTAAGGAGAGCAAAAAAGGAAGGTCTCTCCCTTGCCCTCTTCCTCTCTGGTGCCTGGCGTGCTGGATAAAAGCATTCCAGGAGGAAAGGCCTGGTGCCCCATGGGAGGTGTAGTTCTCAGATGGGTACTGCCATTGCAGGAGAGAGAGGGTTAGAACCCTGAGCTAGCTTAATAAGGCTTTAATACATCATTCCTATAGGGGCCTTGTGTGCGTGTGTTATGTTAAGATGTAGATGTAGCTGCAAAGTGTTGGCTTTGCTCCAAGTGTACTTCATGACAGAGTGGAGATTTGAATCTAGTATTCCCAGGGCTTCATCTAACGCACTGTCCAATCCATCACACTGGCCTACATAAGAAAATCACAGATGGATTGCACCTTAATTTACTGCATTAAAGTTTTTCAAATTCTTTTAGAGTTTTGAATTGTAAGTTGCTGGGGTATGTGTGATTTTATGAATGAATGAATGATTTATTTATCTATTATATTTATACCCCACCTTTTTTCCGGCAAGGAACCCAAGGCGGCTTACATAACCATCCTCCTCCTCCTCTGTTTTATCCTCACAACAACCCTGTGAGGTAGGTTAGGCTGAAAGTCAGTGACTGGCCCAAAGTCACCCAGTGAGTTTCATGGCCAAGCGGGGACTAGAACCTGGATCTCCCAAGTCCCAGTCCAGTACTCGCACCACTACGCCACACTGGAATGAATGAATAACAATGGCAGAAAAGTTGTGGTTTGATCACAAGGAGAACAAGGTGAAATAAATTAAAAGAAACATGTGACTTTTGAGAAATAACAGAGACGCCACAGGTTGACTCTTCCCCACCCTCTCCTGCCCCCTGTTCCCAACAAATTGGTCCTTTAATTGTTCGGTGGGAAGCCTTGTCATGAACAGCTGTGCAACCATTTGGCCTGAACTCCAAAACCATTTCACCAGAGCTCCTGGGCTTTTCCAGTTCTGCATTAAGGGGTGATTGTGAAGACTACTGATTGCATGGCCACTGCCACTCATGCTAAAGTCAAGAGTCTTCTGGCACATGCCAAGGAAGTCCTGGGCAGGCTGCCACTGCTGCATGTTCCTCAGATTGCCTAGCAAGGCCTACTCACAGTGGCATGCTAAAGGGCATGCAGCATGTATGTAGTACACATGCTACCATCAGTCTTGATAAAACCGCCACCACATGCAAGACCTATAGGCTGTGAGGTCAGTGCAAGCAACATATGTCATGCCAATTGTTGTTGAGAAAGCAAACCTAAATTGTGGCATATCTCAGCTCGAAGTGAGAAAGTTAGGCACACGCACATCTTCTTTTCCCTTCCTTCCCTTAGCTGGCAAAGTAGGAAATGCATATTTCACAGCAAGCCCCAACTATGGTCCCCACATAAGAGTTTCACAGGGACCAATTTTACTTTCCACTTCCTGTACCTATAATGGGAAAATCCCTTTGCTGTGATCTGGCATAATCTTCCTAGTTTGACGTTCAGAGTGTCTTTTTTTTTATTTTCTCATTATCCTTCTGATTTGCTTCTGCTCATATTCATGCTTTCCCTGCTCCTCCTCCTCCGGGGCTCTCTGTATATTCTTAAAAGCTTTCTGCTTACGCTGATTTTATATATGTGTGTGCGCGTGCGTGCGTGCGTGTGTGCGACGTTTGATTCTGTCGCCTTTCCTTCCTTTTTTGCACTGAGCTGCAGGATGAATTTCATTATTAGCCAAAAAGGCACCTCATCCACTTTGCTGCTGCAAATTTCTCTTTTGCCAATGTGGATCCCTTTGGGCATTTGGGGTTCTTAGCCCTCATTCCTCTTCAGATGTCCCCCTCCCAGCTTTCTGACAGCTCACCCTGGCTACTTTCAGGCCTTACTGCACTTTTATTTATTTGTTTGTTTGTTTATTGCAAGCAATGTCTGCTACTGTACACATTTCTGCATCTCTGAACCCTCTTTATCAGACAAGCTACACGACTCATTTTTTCCCAGGTGTACTAGACTAGAAATAGCCTCTGGCTGTATCACAGCTCTTCAACAGACTACGTCAAGAAGAACCAAAATCCTGCCTCCGGGAAGGTGTTCCTTTCCTTAGCTTCATTGTGCTTAGTTACAGTCCCAATCAGTTATTTTACAGAAATCAGTCTAGCAACTCATGTTTTATTTCCATGTCCTCATCACATCCATATGCAGTTGATTATTTTTGTGTCCGAATTTAATCCCTTTGCAGTGGTTCTTTGGGGCTGTTCAGGAGTGTGGGCAACTCTCCCACAAGGCTGTTTATATTTGGGATCAGGGAGGAGGTTTCCAGGAACCTGACTTTTTCAGCAAGTCAGCCCTGCAGCTGAAATGCCTTTCCTACTCTCTCAAGGAATTCAGCAGGTCAAGCACAAGAGAGTTGGAAGGGTCAGTGTTTCCCTTCTCCATCCTTACTTTGCTGAGCATCAGGTATAGGGCCTGAGGACCAGGAATGACTGCCTGGAAGTTTGAGAGATGAGAGATCAGGGAAGACTTGTGTGTGAGTTCTTCACTAGGGACCCAGCGTAGCCCCCAAGGACCATGTTCTACACTCTTTTGCGCGCGTAAAAGGGGAAAAGAAGAGGCGAGACACAAGTATATCAGGTGTAAATAAAGGGCCACATTTTATTAATCAAGATCTGCGAAGGGTGAAAATGCGGGTACTAACTAAAACCGGCCATTGGCCAGTGAGGTATCCTGGGCAGATACATCCAAACCCGGGGGGTGGCACAGCACTTCGCCACCCCCCCAGTTTTACACCCTCTTGGGTGCTGGGAGGCTTTCTCACAGTCCCCACCTCACGGTGCCACAGAACACCGATCCGTGTGATGTAAGCCATCCTCACTGGCGATCCGTATTTCCCCCCACTGAGCCGCGAAACTCAGCAAGCGTTGAGATACAGGTCTCGCCAGCCACCTGAACAGTGCCATTGGATGATCACCAAAAACCCTAACCCCACTGCCTATTCCCGCACTTACTAGCCAAATGTGACCGGATTGGACCAAATCATACAGAAAACCCAAAATAAAAAACACCCAACCTTGCAACTCAGTGTAGAGTAGGCAAAACACACCCATTGCCCCCAGCCAATCAAGACAATGAGCCAAAATTCCTACTCGGCCCCTGGAAATGGCAGCCAGCAAATCCCACACTGAGAACAGGGAGGGAGGGAGCTGCAAAAGAAAGAGCCCAGAGTGTGGGCATGCGGGCCTAATAACGGTCCTGCACGCTCCACCCTTGTATCCCATTGGAGGGTGAGATCACCCCATAGTGATCTCACTCTCCTTTCCCCCGCACGCAAAATTCTCCCCGCCCACAGTTGCACGTGGCCGGGGGAAGGGAATTCTGACTGGTAAGGCAGTACTCAAAACCACTCTTTGTGAGGGAACTGTGCACTTTTTATGGATGCTCTATTTTTTACTGATGCTCTAAGATAACAGTGGGAAATAAAAAGGTAGCCAGTTGTGCCAAATGTCAGAATAAGTGGTATGTGTGTGTGTGTGTGTGTGTGTGCGCGCGCGTGCGTGTTTTAAGTCGGTGGTCATAGCATGTTTTACAGCAGCCTTCCTCAACCTGGTGCCTTTCAGATGTTTTGGACTTCAACTCCCATTACCCCCAGCCAGCATGACCAACAGTCACAAATCCCGGGAGTTGTAGTCCAAAACATCTGGAGGGCACCAGGTTGGGGAAGGATGTTTTACATGAATCACCTTCTCCATCCTCACTTATTTCTTGCCAGGCAGAGTGGTGGTCTAAACCCGTAGAGCTCCATCTTGTAGTAATCTAACCACTCGCTGAATTTTCTGCCCCTTTCACAGAGTGTCTAATGATTAGCCTGTGGGATGATTGGAAGCATGAGTGAATGAATGTGAAAACATCACTGTCAGCCTAGACAACATGGGGCAGCTTTCTGATTCTTTGCTCAATGTTCCCTTTCCCTGCTGTCTTTTATTCAGGATGGACCCCCAATGGACACACCCAGATTATTGACTGTAATGGCCAAGGGGTGCATGCTCCTGTACCAAAAATACTACAATGAGAAGCACCACTAGATGGCACTCAAAAGACCACATACTCAACTTGCTGCATTCACAGCTACATACATTCTCTTGGAAATAAAACCTGCAAATCACTGTATGGGTAGGATAAGGGGTGGTGGTGAAGAAAGCAGGGCAGGTGAGCCAGTAGAACTACTGATCCAAGGACTGCTCCCTGTTTCTGCTATCCCCAATGCGAAAGTCTGGCAGTCTGCATCCTTAGCTTGTTAATCTTCCCTTTGCATCCTGGTTTTGGAGGCTGTCAGGCTGCTGTATTATGCAAATTGGAATTAAGCAATTAAGGCGATAATGTTTCCCTTGAAGAGCTTGACAAAGCTGAGGGAACATGGGCTGCTTTACAGACAAGACTTTGGTTGCATATTTACCTAAAAACAAAAGGGAGTTAGAGAAGAGAGAGTGAGGGAGATACACCTGGTGTATGCACTAGAGGTCCAGCCAAGTCCTGCCATAGACTGTTCTTTCTCACTCTTGTCCAGTTGGTAAGTGTGTGTCAGCAGCCTGGCCTTATGCAAAACCATGCTGAGGCGCAGGTCTGTGGGTGGGATTCAGATCAGGTTTGGGGAGTCCAGTCTGTGTTTGACCATTCATGGAGCAATGGATTACTACAGTCAGGAACCAATTGGGGCGAGGTGCGTAGATTCAATAGCACAGGGACAGAGTGTATGTCAGGATGGCACTGTAGCTCAGGCTCAGTGGCAGAGCCCATATTTTGCATGTGAAAGGTCCCAGGTTCAATCCTTGGAATCTCCTGGTAGGGCTGGAAAAGGCTCCTGTCTGAAACTCTGGAGAGCTGCAGCATTGCAGAGCTACAGAGGTGGGCCCCTGGTCTGGCTTGGTCTATGACAGCCTCCTAGGCACAACCTTAGCAGGCAACTATTGTGAAAAGGGGTCTAATTTTGAATAGAGCAAAGGCTGAAGGCCCAGACCCACGGGCTCTGCACAATCATTCATTTGTCCTGAGCAGACAGACACAAGCGCCAGGCTTTTTAAAACCCTCCTTCCCAGTGTGGAGAGCAACGGCAGCTGTCAGAATTCTCCCTTCTGCTGCTCACTGCCCTGCACAAGCGAAGACTCGGACAATCTGGAGTGAGCAGAAGGAGTGACGTCTGACAAGTCCTCTGTTGCAGTTCATACTAGGGAAGAGGATGTTTTGTTTTTTAATTGAAATTGTTTTAGGTGTTTAAACATTTAAATTTTGTATGCTGAAATTTTATGCTGCATTTTATCATATCTGTATTTATGCCTTATTATTGTATCTGTGTTTTGTGAATTGCTGTGAACTGCGCAAAGAGCTTTGGCTATTGGGCAGCATAGAAATGAAGATGATGATGATGAGGAGGAGGAGGAGGAGGAGGAGGAGGAGGAGCCTGGCACAGGTGACTGAGGTGCACAACTGACTGGGGTGCATAATAAGAAAAAAAGGCTCTGCCAAAACTCTGTTGCAATTGACTCTGGCAGGTGAGGAGGTTAAACAGCCTTGGCTTGTGTCTTAAATTATGTGTGAGCAAAGTAACCAAAGTGAGAATCTCTGGAACTGAAGGCTTTGCTGGGGGTCAGGTTGAGCCCCAAGGCTGCTGGTTTCCTACCTCTAGGATAGGGAAACTGGAGGAACTGTTCCAGGGATGTATGAGAAATTCATTCTAGCTCATTTATGACCAGAATCAAGTGATACAGATCAAGTGGGGAGAATCTATGTGTGTATAGCTTACAAGGCAGCCTCTGTGTACAAGATAGAACCTATGCCTGGAGACTGCGGGTGAGGCCTGCACCATGCTTGTAGTTCCAATTGCCAAAATGAATGGTAGGAATACTTTGATGGACCCAAATCCCCTGAAAATGCAAGACAGGACCACTGCAGTGGTGAGAGCTGTTGTTTTCATGTTTCTGTGCAACTAGGAGAGACAACTTGCTCTTTTGCTTTTTAAATTAAATGAAAACATGAGGCTCTAGGCCCCACATTCTCTGTTGGAAACCAGAATGGCAAGCTATGTGGCATGAATGACCACTGATGCATCTTGACCGTCCCCCTTATCCCTCTTAGCTCCCCCTTCCTTACACATTTCACAGCGGAGTAGGAGCAAGAAAGCTGGGAAATGGACTCCTCCTCCCAACCCAAATACTGATCCTCATGCCTGTGTTTGGCAAGTGGAGAATACATCTTTCACATTTGCTATGCTGTGATGGCCTCGTCTGGACCCCTTTCCCCCCCTGCCCCATTTCCCATCCCTACCCCTCCTTGCATATCTTGGTTTGATTGTGTGGCTTTCATTGCTACTGAAATGACTCAACTGACTCCATTTTTGAGTGTAGGCGCTTCCTTTTAAAAATAAAAATTGCCAGCTGAGCATTTGTGTGAGCCGTCCGTGCTCCATCCCTCTTACCTCTCTCCAGGTTGCCCCCTTCCTCCCTCCTTAGAGACAATCTGGACATTCCGACAGCTGTTTTAATGAGCTTGCATTTTCACCAAAGGCCAGCTCTGATCGTGACTTGAATGGCAGCTGCCAAGTGGGTAGAGGAATTTTTTTAAAAAATTTACTTCCAAATTCATCCATGAAATTGCCTTTCCCCTCCCACTGGAGTCATCCAGGCACACTCGAGGCCTTATCCTGCAAGGTACTGAGCATTGCTTGCAAAGAGGTTCTGCCGTCTCGGTGTATCCGGAATTGTAGGCATTCTCCATCTCTTCTGATCTGCTTAATGTTCCTCGGGATCAGCTCCTCTGTGTGTGTGTGTGTGTGTGTGTGTGTGTGTGTGTGTTTAAACCAGCATCAGCAAGATTAGATGAGCAGGCTCGGAAGAAAGTGGCTCAGATTTCAATCCCTTAAGGGGTTATTGTTGTTGTTGTTTCTGCTGCATTGTTGGATTCTTTCTCCCACCCTCTCTTTCTTGAGATTTTTATTTTACAAGAGTTGCATTTTGTATTTCCCTGCAACGCATTTCCTATTTTCTGTATGCTTGCCAGATCTTTCCCCATGTAATACACACATGCCACCAGGGACTGCAACAATTTGAAGGGTAAATACTGAGAAGAGCTAGAAATGGTTGAAAGTGGTACACAAGGCCAGTATAATTAGGAGGCAGGGGATGTCTCATATGGGAAAAGTGGTCAAAAGGTCTCAGTAGACATGCACCTGCATCAGGGCTGTGGTGGAGTCCCCCGAAAACAAAGGAGTGGGAGCATTTCATTCACACACACAGTGGCAACAAAAGCAGGGTGAATGAAGTCAGCCGGTGGGGAAGAGATGTACAATGCAACTTATCATATGAAGTTTAGGGCATGTGGCTGTATAGAGCTGTATTGGGGGGATAGGATATGCAGTCAGCCATAGCGATTCCTGTTGCATTCACTGTCCTTTCATTCTGTTTCCCCGCTCGCTTGTCACTGAGACTCAGGTTAGGGGAGGGTGATTGCAGGGCTAGCATGCTGCAAACAATTGGTGTGATCCTGGGCCCAGCACGGGTGCCATGGTCCATGCAGGGGCAAGGCAAGAGTTACTTTTCTGCAGCCCGCCCCAGACAATGTGCCTCTTGGATGATGTGATGTATCTGCATTTCTGCACCTCTGTAAAATTGCTAAGAAGTCTCCTTCGGATGCCATGAAATTCATAGGCTCTGTGCAGAACACCTGATCAATACATGGAGAGAAAACATGGGACAGTGGGTGCAATCCTGTCCCCCCAATACAACTGTGTTGATTATCTCCACATCTCATCTCAGCCAATTAGGGGTTGTACCTCCCAGAAAACGGAGTGGGAAAGTGTCTAGCTTTCACATCTATGAGTATCTTCCTCAGTTTCAGTAGACAGTTATGTGGTTCCTTACTAAGGACAACACTTGGGTGATAATAAACCATTGTGTTGTGGACTAGTGATTGGTAAAGTCCACTCACCTTGATTTTGAATGGGTCGGCAATTATGAGCAGCATTAAAATTTTCAAAAGGTTTCCCTCTGGGGACACACACACCCCCCCGCAACCTCATACTGCATCCCCCATCCACTAAGAGTTCTAACTAGACTTACAATGTAATGATGTAATATTTGTTTAGCTTTGGAGTAAGATGCCATCAATATGCTGATGACACTCAGCTCTATCGCTCTTTGCTGCTTGACTCTAGGGGAAGTGGTCAGCATCCTTGAACATTATCTAAGTTTGATAATGGGCTGGATGAGGGTGAAGATAAATACAGACAAGATGGAGGTTCTGTTAGTCAATAGAGAGCCTGCCTTGGAGATTGGGATTCAACCTTTTTTGGATAGGGCCATGCTTCCCTGCAAAGATAGGTTCATAGCTTGGGAGAGCTCCTAGATCCTACACTGTCCTTGGATCTTCAGGTGGTGAGGAGCGCATTTGTGCAACTACATTTAGTGTGCCAGCGGAGACTGTCCCTGAGTCAGTCTGATCTGGCAAAAATTATCCATGTCTTGGTTACATCACACTTAGACTCTTGCAATGTGCTCTACATGGGACTAACCTTGAAAAGCATCCAGAAGCTTCAGTTGGTGCAAAATGTGGCAGCTAGGCTGCTAACCGGTGCAGAGTATTGTGATCACATCACCCCCATACCGAAAGTTCTGCACTGGTTACCAATTTTTGGGGGGGCTCAGTTTACTTTTTGATTTTATCTGTACCCTGCCTTTTCTACCAAGACAAATGGCACTCAAAGTAGGGCAATTGAAATCAGGAATTCAAGTTGTTGGTTTTAACCTTTAAAGCTGTAAATGGCTTAGGGCCTAGCTGTCTGAGGGACCACCTGTATGAACCTGCTCAGTTATTAAGGTCAGCAGGGGGAGGCCCTTTTGAAGACACCCTTGCTTGCAGAGGCCCATTTGTCAGACAAATGGGAAAGGGCTTTCTCCTATGTTGCTCCCAGTCTCAGAAACATTCGCTTTGGAGTTGTGACTGGTTCCCCACTCTCTCTGCATTCAGAAAGGGGGTCAAGAAGACACATCTTCTTAACTTGGCTTCATAAGGGGGTCAAGAATACACATCTTCTTAACTTTTAAAATTGATATGATAGATTTTAAGGTTGCCTTTAGTGTTTTACTATATTTTTTATTAAATTATTGTTTAATTTCTGATTTTTTGTATACCACCTTTGTTGGCTGCAGAAAGGCAGTACCGAAATACCATAAATAAGTGAATAAATAATAAAACAAAGGTGTTTTCCCCCTTTAAGGTTCCAAGACTGGTGGGCAAAGCCAGGGTACTCCTGTGTCTTGGGGGAAAGATCTGTGCAATCCCCAAATTTGTCCAACCAAGCTCTTGAAAACTTTCTGGTCCAAAATATTCCCAGTGAAATTACAATTGATTTGCAACTGTAATGAAATTCCTGGATCCATGGATTACCATCATGTAATGAGAAAAATTCACTGGGAAGCTGCTCATGATGTTTGAAAAGCAGCCCTTAGATTACAAATGTAGCCTCTGCTTTGACTCTGTAAGCGGAGGAGTGGGAAATTATCATTATTTTGTGGGGACCCTTTTATTTTATTGAAAGATCAGTGTCAAATCAAATTGTAATGGAATGCAGCATGCGAGAACACCAGATTTTAGAGCATTCTATTGTGGAGGGGAAAGAGAAAATAGGAGTGGTCATTGGGTCACGTGAATTTGAAAAGGTCTCTTTTTAAAAATTTTGTTGGAAAAAGAGAAAGCACAAGAGCCTTCATACGTAACATAAATGTGTGTGTATATTTGTGCACGTGCAACTGAAAACACATGGCCTCTTACTCTACATTTGTCAGTCCTGAAAGGGACTACTGACTACACTGCAAGGATAATAGAACTGCCCTGTCTCACAGAGGAGGGTTACATTATTAATGCTTGTAAAGTGCTCCAGGAGCTCTGAATGTAAGGCACCAAAGCGGGACAGAGCACAGTTATCATCACGTTCCCTCCTAAAGGAACAATAGAAAGTGATACATTATAGAAAATCACCAATGGCTGAATACAGATGCCAAATGGCAGGCATGCATGAGCCAACTTAGGAAATGGGGACAGAAAGTTCACTAAGGAGCAAGTGATGCTGGAATTGCGAGTGGGGTTGGAGAGGAAGATGGTCCTTTCCCAGACATTAGAAGCATGGTACAGTATCGAACCCAACAAAGGAATGAAACTGCATCCAAAGCAGTTGCAGACATGAGCATTGCAAGGTCAGTCAGTGGCAATACCGGAGAGACACTAACTATGTGATTGTCTTCTAGGCATTTCTGCTCCTAAAACTCCCATTAGGGTAGGTGGGTGGGTGAGTGAGTGGGTGAGTGGGGAGACCTGAAACTCTGCAACTGTTAAGCCCAAAGCCACAACAATTAAATGTGATACTTAATTAAACAACCTTATTAAGCTTTAAAGCAAGGTTTCCTTCTTTCTCCTCTTTTACTAGAGGCAGCCAGCAGATAAAACCTTCAAATTAAGAGTAATTATACCCAACTGAGAAAAGTGGTGGGGTACCATGCTCCACAAAACCCCAGAAAATGTAAAATCAACACGGAGGAGGAGGAGGAGGAGGAGGAGGAGGAGGAGGAGGAGGAGGAGGAGGAGGAGGAGGAGGAGGAGTTGTTGTTGTTGTTGTTGTTGTTGTTGTTGTTCCTGGGGAGAGATAAACAAAGAGTGTGTCCCTCCTGCATGTCCATAGGAATAAACATCACCAGACTAATTCACCATTTCATATTCACCGTTGAACGTAGAAGACAAGTGGACTTGTCCATGGGCTCCTTGCAAGGAAGGGCAGGATATCAGTAACAAAATGTTGCAGCGTATTTTCCTGTCTTCTTTTTCCATTCCATTCCTTTCCACATCTATCTAATTTTCCAAGAAGCTACCCATCCAACATCACTTGGGGTGGGGGGTGGGGGTTTGCATTTGAATTCCTTCCCCAAATGTAATTTGGTGTTTCCCGTGTCTGTCTGACATTCTTCACACTCCTACTCCTTCATTTGGTGTTAGCCGCCTTCTGTCTCCTCCTTATATCTCACATGTCTTTCTTGTCTGATCTAACCTAACCCCTACCTTCTCTGTGGAGTTAAACCCAATTATTGCTGGTTCCAATTCAGGAGTTGTGCATGTTGCTCTATTATGTAAGAAGCCATCTTCTTGGGTACCATATACCCTGCTGGGAGCTTTTCTACATGAGGCTGTTAATCTTCTGATAATCCACCTTATCTACTTTCAGTTTTGTCGTAGAATTGAGATCCAAGCATATATGAGGAGCATTTCTGCTACATAACCTCTAGGTGACACTGTGGTATAGCGGAATAGTGCAAATACACAAGTGAAAAAGAGGTTTCTTTCACTCTCACAATAAAATGCCAATTTTTCCTACTCTTAAAAAAAAAAAAAACCTCACCAAAAGTGCTCGTTACGCACAGAAGTGAAATTGGACGGTCATGTCATCATCTAAAGAACTCGTAAACAACTGTGAGTAGGGAATTACAAGCACACAATAAATGCCTTGTGTAGAAAAATCCTGGGTATCTCTTCATTCTTTCCCCCACTTGGGTATCTGAATTCCTGCTATGACACATGGTGACTTTAGCTTAAAGTGCCATTCAGGTATACGTGCCTATTGCCATACACGTATAGACGGAGAGACATGGTAACAACAATCATAAGAAAAAGCAAATATTAGCCAGCCAACAGAAACCGTTTTTCAGAATGTGTGGAACAGGGGCTGGGAATGCACCCATTGTCCCTGCTCCCAACCTCCACAAATACATCTGCTTATGTGCACAGAGCTGATGTGCATACAAGTTGCAGGTCATAGGCTCTCTCTGTGGGTTCCGGAGCATCCGTGCTTACAAGCTGTATGTGTATGGGCTCTGTACAGGCTATTAGATGAATGCTAGGAGGTGAGGAATGGGGACAGCAGACACTTTCCGCAACTGACTGGCCCTCTGTGTGTTCAGTGGTCAGCTGAAAAGAGCTACTGACTATACTCAATGAATATTGGTTGAATATGGTAATATCCGTGGATTTGTACTATATACTCTTATATTTTAATGTATGGTCACAAGTTGTGTGTTCACTATAAAGCCGTTCTCTTCATGAAGCAACAGAGGAAATATCTATAGAGGTAGAACAAACCAGTCTGAAACAATGTACACTTTAAATGTACACTTAAAACATGACGTATGAATATGACTGTTTTGAAAATGTATGTATCATACAGTCGTCAGAGAGTGGGGAATGGCTGCAGCCACTCTGTGGAGTGTACGGTTAATGGCAAATCCTGGTGTACAGCTGTGTGATGTGTGGAATGGCCATGAAACTAGGGCAGTCTTCCCCAACTTGGTGCCCTCCAGGTGTTTTGGACTTCAGCTCCCGTGCGCCTCACCCTGCAACGCCAATGGGTGACTTTGGGCCAGTCACTGACTCTCAGCCTAACCTACCTCACAGGGTTGTTGTGAGGATAACATGGAGAGGAGGAGGACTATGTAAGCTGCCTTGGGTTCCTTGCAGGAAAAAAGGTGGGGTATAAATATAATAAATAAATAAATAAATAAATAAAGGTCAGGAATGCTCTTGTAGCGTTGTAACATCGAGCCTCGCCCGGGCAAAACGGGGCCGATGGGTGGGAGGATGCTGCTGCACTCATGTCCTGCTTGTGGGTTTCCCGTGGTTGGCCACTGTGTGAACAGAATGCTGGACTAGATGGACCCTTGGTCGGATCCAGCATGGCTCTTCTTATGTTCTTATGAGTTATAGTGTGAAACATCTGGAGGGCACCAGGTTGGGGAAGGCTGAACTAGGGGATATGAAGAAGAAATGGTCCTTCCTTTTACTGAATTTGGAGGGCATTGGAAAAAAATGTCTGCTTTTTTTCAGTGGTGCCATTTCCTGGAACAAACATTTAATGAGAAAATAACCATTGTGACTTTGGTGGTAGTGAGTTTGGCCAGCTTCCCTTCTATTCTTTTTCCACAATTGCCCTTACTGAGAGCAAGCCAGATCCACCATATGGAAATTGATACTTTTTACCCAGCCCATCAGCAACCTCAGTCTCTTTCCTGTATGGTTCATCAATGGCTCAAGTACTACAGCTATTTGAATGGAGGAAAACAACTTAATTTGCAGTTGGGTGGAATTTGCCAACTCTGCCTCTTCAGATAATAGGATGCCCACAAGAGTGGATTGATTTACTCACCTAAAGATTTATTTACAACCCTACGGCCATTTGGATCATATCTACCACCTTGACATTTTCTTTTGTTCTCAGCAGTTTCACTTTCACCTACTGTTAGAATGAGTACAAACCAGATAAAACTAACACAGCTAATTCCCATTGATATCAAAAGGACTTAAATACTTAACTAGGTGCATAAATCTCAGTGGGAATTACATGTTTACATTTCTCTATATTATGATCCAGAACACTACAAGTCAAGTGTGGAAGAGCAAAGATCTAAAATGGATTGTTTTATGTTTCAATAGCTGATACAGTCATGCCTTGGATTGAGAGCATAATTCGTTCCGGAAACGTGCTTGTAATCCGAAACACTCTTATATCAAAACGAAATCCCCCCAAAAAAATTTGTACAGAGATTTGTAATTTAAGCCGTACTACAGCACTTGTACTGCAAGACGTCGCTTGTATATCAAATAAATAAATAAATAAATATTTAAAAAATTGTCTTGCAAAACGCTCTCAAACCAAGTTACTTGCAATCCAAGGTATTACTGTAATGAGAACTCTCACTATTTTCTGGACTGTAGTAATTGGTGTGTGTGTGTGTGTGTGTGTGTGTGTGTGTTTTCAATGGGAGTTTCTTAAACAATGTGAATGAATAGGATAAATAAGATAAGTTTTGCCAATAGAGCAGGACCACAGCTTCTTTGCAAATACACTGCAGGCTATTTTAGTGCAATCCTATGCATGTTTAGACCAAAAAAAGGCCAGCAACTCTCAGCATTCCCCAACCAGAGTTGTAGGACTTTTTTTCTGTCTGAACATGCATAGGATCTCATTCACTTAAGGCACAATCCTATGCATGTTTACACTGAAAAAAGTCCTACAGTTCCCAGCATTCCCCAGCCAGCAATGGATTGTACAGGCTGTCTAGACAGACATAGGAGGAGAGGTCAGAGAGTCCCAGCTCTGGCCTCAAAAATGTGCTGCCCAAGACTTAAAATATGGCCATATGAACCATTTTGATGTTTTCACTTTTAACATGTAACTATGAAATCTGCAAAATTAAGTATCAGCTATAGTTTAATCAACCTTACTTTCAATATGTGCTACAGAAAGATCCATGGTCATTCTTCTTAGGTCAAGATACTTCTTTCTGCAGCCCTATTGACAAATGCCCCTTGGGCAGAAGGAAGCAAATG
The DNA here is from genome assembly GCA_021292165.1 of Shinisaurus crocodilurus. Taxonomy (NCBI): domain Eukaryota; kingdom Metazoa; phylum Chordata; class Lepidosauria; order Squamata; family Shinisauridae; genus Shinisaurus; species Shinisaurus crocodilurus. The sequence goes on along the minus strand of CM037878.1, from coordinate 254,518,307 downwards.
AGAAATTGTGTGTGTGTGTGTGTGTGTGTGTGTATGCATGCATGTGTGTGTTTTGGAGGGAACAACAACAGCAAAACAGGGCTTCCAATTAAGGAAAAAATAGATAAAAGATGAAAAGGACTTGCAGAGCTTTACTTCCCTTTCATAAAGGCTTCCGTCTATCAGCTGGATTGCCTTAATGTGTCTACTAACAAGGCTTTGCCAATACACACACAGTCTCCTTCTTTGATACAGTCACGTGCTCTTTATTTTCTAGCACATTACACTTTTTGGGTGCCTTTAAACTCCAAGGATTAAAGAAACAGGCATATATATATATAATTAAAAGAGCTAATTTTTCATGCAGTTGCCACCGTCTTTGATTTACTTTCATAACAAGATCATTACTCTCTTTTCAAAAGAAAAGAAAGAAAGTCCTCCATTTCTAAGTTACCTTCTGTTGCAGGATATTGTACACTTTTGGTGAAGGCAGAACTGTGAGTAGAGCAGCCACGTGTCCTATATGTTAGGTACTGGGAAAGAGTAGTCATGTCTTTTCCACACCACTGATTTTCCACATCACCCTTGGTCCAATGTACTGTTACTTCATTTTGGGCCCAAATGTGGCCCAAGATGGGGGAACCAGAAAACAGCATCCAGTCCTACACCTCATTGTGAATGGTAGTCACATTGGGCCCTTTCCTTACTCCTTTTTGAGTTATGAGCAGGAGGCCACAAATTTTAGCTGGACTTGGTAGTCACCATTATTTTCTTAAAGCCAGCTGTGAAGTCCAGCCCCACAGACATTACTTTAAATCCTATCTAGCAGCTATGTCTTCTCCCCATTTTTACTCTAGAGTAGGTGCAAGCCCCCCTGATACAAATCAGTTGGAGCCAACGCTGGCAGAGGGCAGGCCAGTAGTTCCCTGCTACAATGGTCATCCCACAAATAGACTCTCTAGGTTCACACCTCTGTGGCACCTGACAGATATCTCAGTGATGTAGTGAAGCCAGGCCTCACCAGAACACAGTGCCAACACTTTTTTATTATTATTAGCAGGGATCACCCCATTCAGAATTCCCTGTTCCCTCTGAGCTTAGCTGTAATCTTCACAGTAGCTGGGGGGAAATGCATTTTCCCAGCAAGGACATACTGTTCCCTGTTGTAATGAAAAGTATTTTGGGGTGGCTTGGTCTTAAATGGGCCATTAGCTTTAAAGAGCCATTAGCTTTAGAAAATACCTGTCTCGTGATGGAGATGGAAAGTGCTAGAACTGATGTGCTGATTTGTATCAACACAGCTGCCTACATTTTTGGACTCTTCTTGAGGGCGTGGCTAAGCGGACTGTCACAATGAATGCCTGTACCACTACACCAGTAGATACTCCTTAGGAAAAAAGCCTGTGCAGAACTCTTGGCATATCAAAGGCCTACAGTACACTTTGTCACTTTGCTCTGGCTATGTCAAATTCTTGGACATTTGAGCTTTTCAGAATACTGCAGGGGTAACAGAATTTCATAGATTTCATAGATCTGATAGAGTTGGAAGGAGCCTACAAGGCTATCGAGTCCAACCCCCTGCTCAATGCAGGAAACTAGAGGAGGGGTCTCCCGTCCAAGTAATAACCAGGCCTGACCCTGCTTAGCTTTCCACACGCAGACAAGCTGAGCCAGCGTAAGTCACAGGCTGGGGAACTCATGTTTTCTAGCATCTAGTGAGACCTGCACACCACTCTGCACATTCATTCCCGCCCGCACATACAAGACAGACATAATAGAAAATGTCTGCATTGTTATGTGGCCAACTCACTGTGATTTAAAAGACATTGCAAGGTCAATAATTATCAAGGACAGATAATACTGATGAGACAACTGCAAAACATCAGGCTGATTTTATAGCAGCTACCAGGGATGGGGACTCGGACTCGAGGACTCGACTCGTGAGTCGGACTGAGTCCCCCCTCTGACTCGACTCGGACTCGAGTCCCAATATTTTTAATGGGACTCGAGACTCGACTCGGGACTCGAGACCAAGGACTCGTCAACATCCCTGCTTGATGCCACCTGCAGGTGCTGCCTGGACCCAGTTGCAGTAACAATCCAAGTTTATTTTTTAAATCATTTTCCTAATGCAACCTTTCAGACATTTTGGGTTTGGCTGCCTCTGCCTGCCTGTTTGGGGTTCCCTGCCTCCTCCGCCTGCCTGGTCTCTTCTTAACTAGTTCCACAGTTTGAATTGTCCAAGACAAATGCCTCTGCCTGCCTGCTTTGGGGTTCCCCGCCTCCTCTGCCTGCCTGGTTATTTTGGGTTTGTCTGCCTGGTCTGTTCTTGTCAAAATCAGTGGCAGAGTTTTGAGATAAAAAGGCACACTTGTGCTTAGAATTTATTTAAGCCACACATCTGAAGTAACCTTATTTTGTTGGGGGAAAACCCCATTGATTTTAATAGGGACTCGTGGAGTCAGCTTTGGGAGTGACTTGGGACTCGGGACTCGTGAGTCACCATTTTGGAGCAAGGACTTGGACTCGGACTCGAGACTCGGGTCCAAAGACTCGTGACTCGACTCGTGACTCGAGACCAAGGACTCTTCAACATCCCTGGCAGCTACCTAAACTTGTGCCAAGGAGAAGACCTCATGGTTTGCTCTGCCACAATTATAACAGCAATCTCACAAGGCAAATGTTTGCGGGGGGTTGGGGGTGTTTCACCCTCCTGGGCTCACACATGTTATGCAGCTGTCGTCTCACCTACCAACATAAATATAATTAGGTTAACATGACCTCCAAAAGTACAGTTTTTTAAGGACAAAATTGGCATGATGGTTTATTTCTATGACAGGATTGTAGACAAAATGCCCACATTCTGGAGCCTTATACCTGGCCTTCTTCACTTAAAACTTGCTGAATTGTTTTCCTGATTTGGGGCAGGAGGCTCTTCATGCAAGACAACACAGTGAATATTATGAAGCAGAAAACATTTGTAAGCACATTTTATATTAACAGTCTAACCAGCTACAAACTGCATTATATTAAATATCTTATAACTTAGCCTGAATGTTTCATTTCGTTTATTACATTTCTATATCGCCCAATAACCGAAGCTGTCTGGGTGGTTTACAAAGATTAAAAAGTATCAAAAATACATTATACTCAATATAAAAACCCATTACACACAAACATATAGACAGACAGCACACACCCAGACACACATATGTCTAAACGATCAATAAGAAAAATCCAGGACCTGATTAAAACCACATCATATGCTGCCAAATGCAGAGAGAAGAGGAAGGTGCAGAAAAGATAACAATGTTGGTGCCAAATGGGCCTCACTGCGGTGATTGTTCCATAACTGGGGTGGGTGGGGCACCTCTGAGAAGGCCGCCTTCTGAGCCTCCCGTGTTGCCGCCTTCTGAGCCTCCCTCAGAGGAGGCACCTGGAGTAGGGCCTTAGGTGATGAACATAGTGTACAGGTAGGTTCATGCTGGGAGAGGTGCTCCATCAGATATTGCGGTCCCAAGCCATGTAAGGCTTTATAGGTCAAAACAACCACCTTGAATCAGGTTTGTTAACATATAGGTAGCCAGTGCGAGTGGGCCAGAATTGGTGTTATATGTTTGGTCCTTATTGTCCCTGTTCTCAGTCTGGCTGTCACATCTTGTACAAGCTGCAGCTTCTGAACCATTTTCCAAGGCATCCACACATAGGGCGCATTGCACTAATCTAATTTACAGGTTACCAGAGCATAGACTACTGAAGCCAGATTATCCTTGTTCAGACATGGGCATAGCTGGGCCTCCAACTGAAGTTGATAGAAGGCAGCCTGTGCCACTGAGGCCACATGAGCCCCAGTACCAAGATGACTCCAAGAGAACCCCCAAGCTATGAACCTGATCCTTCAGATTCAGTGCAACCCTATCCAGAACAGGTTGAGCATGCTCCATCCAGTCAGAAGAACCACCCACTAATAGCATCTTGGTCTGGTTTGAATTTCAATTTATTAGCCCTCATCCAGTCCATTGTTGCAGCCAGGCACCGTCCGATCTAGTACACCCACAGCCTCACCTGATAAAGATGAAAATGAGAAATAGAGCTGTGTGTCATCAGCATACTGATGAAAGCACACTCCAAAACTCCAGATGACCGCACTCAATGTTTTCATGTAGATGCAGAATAGCATGGGGGACAAAACTGACCCCTGCAGAATCCCATACTGGAGAATTCACAGGGCTGAACAATATTCCTCAAGCACTACCTTCTGGAGCCAACCTTCCAAGTAGCAGCAAAACCACTGCAATGCAGTACCTCCCACTCCTAACTAAGACAATCTTTCCAGAAGGATACCATGGTAGATGATATCAAAAGCTGCCAAGAGATCAAGGAGAATCAACAAGGTCGCTCCCTGACATAGTTTATCATACAGGGTAATCAAGGCTGTTTCTGTGCCAAATCACCGCCTGAACCCTGACTGAAATGGATCCAAATAATCAGTCTCATCCAAGAGTGTCTGGAGCTTGTTGGCAACCACCCACTCAAAGACCTTGCCCAGGAAAGGAACATTTTCCACTGGCCTAAAATTATTAAGATTTACCGGGTCAAGGGAGGATTTCTTCAGGAGTGGTCTCACTGCCATCTCTTTCAGGTGGCCCGAGACCACTCCCTTTACAAGGAGGCATTAATCACCTCCTTGGCCCAGCTGGTTGTTCCCTCTGACAGTTTTTATAAGCCAAAAGGGGGGGAAGATCCAATATGGAAGTGGTTGTATGAACCTGTCCAAGCACCTTGTCAACATCCTCGAGCTCTACCAACTGAAACTCATCCAAGAAAATTGGAGACGGCTGTATTCTGGATACCTCACCTGATTTATCTGATTTGTGTGTTTATCTAGATTGGCAGGTGGCAGTATTAATGGATATTGAGCTCTGAATTTGGGATAATCCCATGTGGAATTAGTTATTGTTTCTAAACTTGCACATGTACGTATAACTTTGCATATGCAAATGCCATGCAAATTGGTGCCCTCTTTTTTGGTGATCGTGATACATTTCCTCTTTTTTGGCCATGTGTAAGTAGTCACGCTAGAACACTGTGGACAGAGCACCATCTCTGAGGGTGGAGCTCCCACTCAATGGGCTATACCCAGTGGCCCTTGGCATGCCCTAGAAGTGCTATCTAAATTATAAGAGTATGATAACACCTATTTTGTATGAGCAGCATTTCATTAATTATGCTACCAGTATTCTGAATTGTTCTGCAGCTCAGTGAAGTCACTGCTCCCTTGTCTGATGATGGGGAAGCAGCCCTTGAGCTGCCTGAACCTGTAAAGGATCTGAATTGGTACCCTCTCCACCTTGGGGCACTCCCTGAGAATTAGACTACAATATGGGGCTACAGTTTGGCTGGAGCCATTCTCTAGAATTTATTTAATACTTAATGCGTATTGCAGCCTACAACAAAGCACACAGCTCACTGACCCGACTAGAAAGAACCATCAATACACGTCCTCTAATCAATATGTATTCACTCACACATATACTAATCCTGACAGCACACTCAACAAACACCTAAGTACAAAAATAAACATTAAAACATCTCAGCCCTGTGAACAGATGTACTCATCCACTTAGATGTGCTATGGAACAGCAACTTTATTTGCAGAAACCTTGTGATCTGGCCCTTTCTTCCCACATTGTCAGAGTGAATTGGCAGCACACGTGGCACATTCATAATGTTCACCATACATTTTTACCAACAGTGGTTGGGCCAGCTCAGCTACCATAAAACATAGGTAGCCGAGTTGGTCCATTAGAAGAAAAAATCCAACAGGGTTGCATGCCTTCCAACCATTAGTTAATTCTTCCCAGTTTGATTTCTAGGGTAAGCAGAAAGACAACAGAAGACCACATTGAGTGCACCACATAAAATGTATATCCAGGTTTGCTAATATAAAGACTACCATTTTTCTCTTTACTTCTGCCTCCTGAGGATGCCATATGTTCCACTCTGTGCTAGCGACAGAACTGAGTGACTGCTAGATGTGATACTTCCAAAAAATAAATAAACGTGGAAAAAGGAATTACTGCTTCTTTGTTCTGGCACACCTTGGTGCCACCTGAAATCTATTTAACACCTAACACAGGCTAATCTAATGAAGCCTGCACAATCTGCTCTCCACCTTAAGACTGTTGGGAGCTTCAACAGCATGTACTGTTTTTTCTCCACCACCTGAAGAAGAGTTCTGGAGGACCCAAAAGCTTGTTCATAGCTTTGTGAAATTGGGTTGCATCCAGTATTACCCCTACTCAAGAGTAGACCCATTGAAACAAATGGTAATTACATTAGCCAAGACAAAGTCCCATTCATTTCAATGGCTTTGCTCTAAGTAGAGCTAACATTGGATACTGCCCATTTTGTCTGGAGGAGCCATAGCTCAGTGGTGGAGCACCTGCTTTGCACGCAGAAGGTCCCAGGTTCACTCCCCGGCATCTCCAGGTAGGGCAGGAAAAACTCCTGCCTGAAACCCTGGAGAGCTGCTGCCAGTCACTGTTAACAATATTGGACTAGATGGACCCATGGTCTGACTCATTATAAAGCAGTTTCTATGATTGGTCCTAATACTTGCATTATCCTACTGTGGTTCATGCAGAATATTTTCTTTAGTAAGGGGCATGGTAGTGAGAACACGGTTAATCATCATGAGTAGGTATTAATATTAGTGTCTTGCATGAGTCTCAGATCCACAGACAGGGCAGATCTGCAGGCCAGGGGTAACTGGTGCTAGTGTCCTCCTTGTTACCCTTCTTCATTTTTTTTACAATTTTCATTTTAACAAAAAAACACTTTTAGGAAATGCTCAAAAGCAGTGAGCCATTCATAGAGGTCATGCTGCAGGGAGCAATGAGAGGTGACTGCTGCCAAAGGAGCGCTTTTATGAACTAGTAAAAGCTTGGTAGCTTGCTCATTCATTGGAGGCATCAGGGCACAGAGCTTTTACATGCAATGTAAAGAGATTAAAAACTGGTTTAATAAAATCCCAAGGACTGTGACGGCCAGAGGATGATGAAGGAGATTGGGAGGGAGAGACTAGAGAGTTCTCTCGGAGGCTTCCATCAGGATGCCTTATTATGGAAGGGCACACTGTCTTATCTGAAGGGCAAAGCCTTATTTCTCCTTCCATGGTTGCAGATTTTGCTCTCCAATTTGAAGTCTCAGTGTCATCCATATTGCTATGTCCAGTGAACTCATTCTTAGATACTGAGAGAGGCAAAAACAGGTCCTAGCACCATAAATGGAGGCTCTGAGCTCTTCTATAACCACACACACAGGGCCAAACTAAATGTTCTCCTAATCACACATAGTGTAGCTATGTGTGATAGTTTTAGGACACAATCCTATGTACGTTTAGACAGAAAAAAGTCCAGCAACTCCCAACATTAATTAGTCAGCACGGCTGGCTGGGGAATGCTGGGAGCTGTAGGACTATTTTCTGTCTAAACGTGCATGCACAGTTGCACCCTTACTTACTCCTGTGTAAGCATGCATGATCCCAATTTGGATTAGGACCACAGCACTCCAGGAGGGAGATTTAAACCGGTGGAGGCATTTTTCTTTTCTTTTTATTCCCTGCATGGGGCGGGGGTGGAGTTCTAGGGAGGAAACGGGTCTGGGGAAGGTTTAGCCCCCCTCCTGGAGCGCTATGTTCCCTGTCCGAATTGGGGCTGCATTCACTGACACAGGAGTAAGTTAAACTATCACACAGGAGAATGTTTAGTTTGGCCCACAGACTCTTTCACAGAAAGTTGAGTCGTGCTACACTTTAAAAGATGGGATCCCCATAGGAAATCATTATTTCTCAAGGTTTACGGCTGTAGATTGGCTTGTAACCTGGATACATAAGAGATGAGAACAAAACGTCACCTCATAGTGTTATAAAGCAAAAATGTTGACAAGAATTCATTTTATTTCATAGGAGTGTTATTCATTATAATATCTGTGAGCTAACCACAAATGCAAAATAATTCATTCTGTATATGCTATGAGCTAGCTTTAAGTGCAAAAATGTGTTCTTGGGACTGGGGCAAGGGAGCTTGCTACAGGTGAGTTGGTTAGTTCTTGGAGCTCGTTATCTCATGAGGGGATGGACCTTGGGAAGGCTGCTTCTGAAGTTAGATTTAAGCCTGGCTGTGTTAGGGAAAGGTCCTCCTGAGGTCATGTCATGGGTAGGAGCTATGACTGAGTCCAAAGCTCCTGGTTTAGTCAAGCTACCAAGATGTATGTTTAAGATGAGGAGCTAGAGCTAATGTTAGGTAGAATGTTATAAATAGCAAGTTTTTGGCTTGCTTGAGCAGAGAGATCCTGGAAGAACAAGAAGCCTACCGAACATGATGCTTGCCAGATAGGTAAGTGTAAGATATCAGTGTTGGGATGTGCAGACTTTGTTAAATCTATTTTGTCTGTGTTTTGCAGATTGTTAGGCACCTCTTGTTCCATCGTCAAGAGGACGATGGCTGGGGCATGCTGGGAGTTGTAGGCCAAAAACATCTGGGGACCCAAGGTTGGAGAACACTGGTCTAATAGGCTGACATGAAACCGGTGATGGAATACTAGTCCCCTGTGCCCCTCTAGCCTCTAGAGGATTCATCTATTTGTTACGTTGCTGTGCAACTCTTTAGCTGCCTCCTATCCTTCAAATATGTCTTGTCACTGCAAACTCATGGGAGAGCAGTGCTAGTGCCTGTCTTTAAATCTCTTTGGCTAAAAAATACCTGATGGACTGAACATGTCGCATCTCCCTTCTTCTCTCCAAGTTGGTTCTACACCAATGCCCCAGTACCACCATTGGTAATCCATAGTTAAAGGTAAATCCCCTTTAACTATGGATTACCAAGAGTAACAAAAAAAAAGTAGAGGGGGAATAGAGGATAGATTCTGGAGGGGCCAAGATTTGTGCCCTGCTGTGCTGCTAATCAGTACACCGGGGAGTTATAGATGGAGGGACGGGGGAAGGGGGAAGGTGTTTGTGGAGCGGGGCCAGTGGCAGGAGGTTTTGGAGACTGGTAGGGTATCATGCCCCCACTGGAGGAATCCTCCTCAGAGGAGGAGCTAGAGGTTCCAGGGATGAAGAACACCACAGAACACCCCATGTCAGAAGCCCAGGAGGAGCCTGAGCCCTCGGTGGAGATGGCTGCAGGTCCACCTGCACAAGAGGCAGAGGATTCTTCCTCCGAGGCAGAGGCTGAGCGATCCTGTAGCTCTCAAGAGTGTTGTGGCCTCAAGAGGCAGGGCAGTACGGCTTCATTGAGAAGGAGTGCTTGGAGGAACCCTCAAGAGTAAAGAGCTTCTTGGGAGCAAGGACCTCCTCACAGAGTAGAACTTTTGCCAGTGGGCCTGTAAGGAACTGCTAGCTCCAGTGCCTTGACCTGTGACTGCTCCTCTATGCTGCTTACCTTTGGACCCCCGCTTGACTCTGCTCCTTGGACTGCATTTGTATTGGACTGCTTTGAACCCATGCTTTGAACTTGGCCGTGCCTCAGACCCTTCTTGATGGGTTACATCGTGCTTGACCCTTGCCTGTTTCTTGACTTCCTTTCAGACTTGCCCCTTAGTTTGCCCTAGCACTGAGCCTGATCCAGCCATGGCAGGAGATAGGGCTGGAAGGGGCAGAGGCGGGGAAGCCAGGAGTTCTGCTGTGGCTCAGATTTTGATATGAATTCTTATCCAGGGGCTTTAAAAGCTTCCCTCTCATTCAGAGTGGGATTTTATGAGATCCTGAAGTTCTTATCTAGCAGGGGCTAGCTTCACCAGCAACTGTGTTCATAACAAGCAGTACCTAACTCCCAATTAGACACTATGTTTGGCACTTCTATATGTGACTTGCTGGTCAGACAGAAAGGGAGTTGGATATTGTGCTTGTTTTCATTGGGGGTCCTAACTGTTGAAAAACCTAGGGCCCAAGGCCAGCCCTTATGGAATGTGGTGTTCCTGATCAGGAGCCGGCAGATGGTAGATCAGGATCTACTGGTGGATCTCTAGTTGATTTGCAATAGATCACCAGGGGTTTCTGTGGCGTAACCCCACAATTCAGTTCCCTGGTGTATGTCTGCGTTAGTATGTTTAGTGAGAATAGAAGGTTGAACTGAGTGGGTGTGGTTCATGATATCAGGGGGGTTTACAGTCTTACAGTGATTCTTGTCCAGTCTGTCAGGAGTTTTGAGAGAAATTAGTGCTTCTCTGAATAGTGAAAGAATTTAGAGTGATAGGGACTTAGGATAATTACAGAGTGTTTGGTGTAGGCAGGTTTAAAGTTATCTTCTTGAACTAAGATTTTGTAAACTAAACTAAACTTATTTTTATTTTGTTTGCTACCCAAATCCTACGTGTCAGCTTGGCATTATTAACCTGCATTACTGTTAAACCTACACACACACATCTTTATACCCACAGTAGAATATATTCAAAATAGATCCTTAAGAGACTTTATTGATCTTTTTCCTCATAGGTAGGGGAAAGGTTTCATTAGACCCTCCCCTCAGGTTTTTAGGTGTTGGTACTTAGCCTGAGAAGGGTTTATGTGGTTGGTCCTAGAGTGTAAGGACGGTGACGTTGCAGTTTCTGGCTCCTAATGGTTTAACAACAGCAGCAAAAAAGAGCTTCCTGTCGCCTTTCTAAATTAGACTTCTAACATGGGGTGAAAAATCAGGAGTGCTTGGGGTGAAAATCAGGAGTGGATTTTTGTGTGACAAGCCTGTGAGCTCAGTTCTGGCACTGAAAACAGATTTCTGGGGTGTGCTCAGAGGCACTCTTGATCCTTAATTCTAAGGATATGTCCCCCCGCTCTCATTCCAAACCACTACTTTGCATCTTGCTCCAGTTGGTGGGCCTGGTTATTGGAGTTCTTGTAAAAAAACAAAGTAGATCCCGCAAGTCTGAAATCTGCCTGTCCCTGTTCTAGATGAATCATTACAAGAGCATCCACCATGAACCCTACAACACGGGTATATCTACACCAAACACTTTGTACCAGTTTACAGTGATAACTCTCCTCCTTCCACCCCCACCCCATCCTGGGAATTGTAGTTCCACACAGAACTACAGTTCTCAGGTTCACGTGGAAGAAGGAATGACTATTCAATGAAGTTTAAGGCTGCAGTGTAGATATAACCTAGGTCTAAATGCTCTTGGGCTTGGTGGCTACCTCGTCACTCATCTCATCTAGACCTGTGGCTTGTCAAAACCTGATAGACCCTCTTTCACGGCCTCCCTCATTCCTACAGTTGTGCAAGCTAGATGTCCTTCGTATAATCCCTGCTTGCCCAATGTTCTTCAACACCTCTCGGCACAACCTAGCCCCAAATTGACAAGCAGTAGCTGCTGCATATGCATCCAAGCCTCGGTTCTGTTGAGCCCATCAGCCTCCTCCTCCAACATGGTAGCCCCTTATCTTATCAGGTCCTCCAGTTCATCCTGCAATCTGTGTAGTTTCTGAGCAGGAACATAGCTCATTCAGCAAAGTGCTACTAGGGCAGGAAGTGGGATGGCATCTCTTCCACTGCTATCTCAGAAAAAGTGCTTCTCACCAGGAATTGATGCTGCTGTGGCAGCTAACTAAGCTTACCTAGTTATTTGGCTGGACCTTCTTTGTCATTCTTTCCCAACCTGGTGCTCTCCGGATGTTTTGGACTACAACTCCCAGCATTCCTGTCTATTGGCCATGCTGGCCGGGGCTGATGAGAGTTTGAGTCCAAACACCTGGAGGGCACCAGGTCGGGGAAGGCTGTAATCTGGGCTATGACCTTCAGCATCACTAAAGAGAAGACTATGTGGATATTTTAATTAACAGTAGCAGCACCATACAAGAGTGCTTAGTATGGCAGTCTTATCTATCCTATCCTATCCTATCCTATGCACACTTTCCTGAGAGTAAGCCACATTGAACACAGTAGGACTTACCTCTGAGTAAACATGCATAGGATTGTGTGTTCACATAGTGCTTCAAACAGATTATGGGCACAATCCTATGGGTTGTGCCCTCAATTATCATAAACCCGCAAACTCAGAGGATTACAGTCATCCAGTGCAAAGTGGGAAGAGCGGTGGAGGCGATCTTCACCTCCCCATCCTCCCTCCCTGCTGCTTTTTGTGTGTGCTAGGCTGGCTTTTTTGCCCATCTAGCTGGGGCATTTTGGAGGGTGAGGGAAGGAGACTGGAGAGGCTTCAGGATAGCTCCTATCATGGCCTCTGCAGTCACCTCCCCTCCTGGCCCACCAAAACGCCCTCTTTTCCCCTCTCCAAGGTAGCTTTCCTGACCTTGGAGGTCAGCTGGAGTGGTTCTTTCCACGCCGGCTGAGAGGGGGCAGGAGAGAGTGGTTGGTTCTCTGATTCTCTGCATGGAGGTTGGAGTGCTGTCTCTGACCTCGGATCAGGGAATCCAAACTATCCAATGGACCCTCAGATGCTGTCTAGGGGTCGTAGATTGCTCCCTCCATCATTGTCGTCATCGTCATCATTATTATATTTATATACTCCTTGCCAGTGCTTTTTTTCTGGAGAAAAAGGTACTGGAACTCTTGGATTACATTTCCTCGGGAGTAGATGGCGATTAAATTGTAATGCAATTAATAGAAGAAAAGGTGCTGGAACTCAGTTCCGGTGAGTTCCACCAGAAAAAAAGCCCTGCTCCTTGCCATATCTAAAAATATATATCTAATCACTTTGCAAAATCAAGCATTAAAATACATCATAATAAATTCAAGAGCTCATCAGTCAAAATGTTGAAAATATTTAAAACCAAAGCTAAAAGCACAATACTTCGTAAACAAACTAAGTGGGCAGCACCAAGTGGGTAGCACTTCCCATTTAGGGAAGGTTTGGGTAAAGAGATGGATCTTTAACAGGCACCCCCATAGAGAAGGTGCAACCAGCAAAGCCTCCTCCAATGATCTTGGCAATCGCACAAGTCTATAAAGAAAACGCTCCATGTCAATATTATTATTCTCAAAGTGCAGAGGGCAGGGCTAAGGCTATTTAGCAAATCCATGCCTATTGACATTTGTATCTGAGACTTCCTCAGTCTCCAGTCCACCATTTCCTGTGTGGCCCATATATAGGCCATATGCCTACACATCCCTTGTAGCTTCTTTCATATAAGCCTTTTCACTTCCTTCGTATGGTATTGTGTTAGTCGATACTGTGAACTGCTAGCATGTTCCATCTCCAGAAGAGTCCCACATCAGTGGTGTGCGAAGCAAATTCTTTTATATGAAACCTGTAAGACAATTTCAAAATCCCCCTGAATGCAGTGATGCTTTGTAAATGAAAGGGCTGTAATGATTTTTATTATTATTTAATTACTGAGAATGTGCTGGCACCATAGACAGTGGGAATTTATAAACTGCAGCCTTTGCTGTCTTAGATACTGAAAAATAATCTTTTTTTTTTTTTGAGAACTAATAAAAGATAAGGTGTGTGTGTGTGGGGGGGGGGAGTCTTCAGACAACTAACCTGCTCCTGGAAATAAATGGGAACACTTTGATTTTTACCTGTGACAATGCACAAAATTGGCATTTTCTGATTCAGAAAAGTTTTCAGGCTGGAAATTAAACTGTCACAGGTGAAAAGTATGGGACACTGAAGTCCAAAAAGGGTTTAATCAAAGTGTTCAGCTCTTTTTTTTCCCCCAAAAAGGGCAGGAGACTGATTGTTCTATAACGACAATTTGCAAAACTCTCCTAAATGTAATTAGACCATGAAGACTGAGGGTGCAAAAGACAGAGCACTGGGAAAATGTAAAGGCAAACTGGGCATATCTTCTCTCCTTGTTGTCTAATGTCTGTTCATGCAGAAGAAGATCATTTACCAGTTAGTGCATGTTCACATGTATCAGTAAGAACACATTGCAGTCTGGAATGTGTGAATGTTGTTAATGTAAGACAGAAAGTGAAAGAAAGCCATCTTAAAATGATACTTATTTGTCAGCACTGGGTTTTTCTATCAGTTTAAACTTCCAGGAGTGGAAAATGGGTTTAAGCTTTGCTTTTGCAAACATTCTTTGTACTAGTGACTCCTAATTCTAACATATCTCCCCCAGTTCCTTCTCGCATTAAGAACATATTAAGAAGATCCATGCTGGATCGGACCAAGGGTCCATCTAGTCCAGCATTCTGTTCACACAGTGGCCAACCAGCTGCCCACAGGAAACCCAGAAGCAGGGCATGAGTGCAACAGCACCCTCCTGCCCATGTTCTCCAGCAACTGGTGTACATAGGCATACTGCCTCTGGTACTGGTGTTTTTGACCTGCTACTACCAGTTATGCTCTAATTCCCTAATAAGGATCCCTAACACTACCCATGAGCAAAAACACATTGCATTAATTTTATTGCTACCCATTGTTCAAAGCACACAATTCAAGCAGTCAGAGAGGCAATGGCCTTGCCTCAGAAATTTTAAATAAACAAGGCAGAGAAGTTGGAAACAGAGGTATAAAAGGTACTGGATCAAAGCAGGAATGATTGAGAAGAAAAACCAAAGGCATTATCCATGACTATTTGGTGCTTTTGGACTACAGATTCATAGTGCCCCTCCTTTCATGCAATCCAGCACATAGTTAATTGTGCATTTCGCTTCTCGGGAAATTGGTAGATCTTCAACTTGCTTGATTGTATCATGGCTGTTGTCCCTCAGGCCAGTTTTAATGGCTGCTCTGAGGCTATATCTATGCAATAAATGTTTCGGCTTTATGCCAAATGCACTGTCATGGCTTATCCCAAAGAATCCCAAGAATTGCAGTTTAGGAAGTGTGCTGAGCATTTTCTAGCTTTCTTCACAGAACTGCAGTTCCCACAGGAGAGGGAGGTATGGCTTAAGTCTGCTGTGTAGTGGATAAAACCACAATCTCAGAAAAACATACTAACCTGTAACCTGTGATGTTGCCTTTGAAGTCCATCCTAACCTTGCTTTTTATCAAGTTTATAGTAAAAGTATATGCAGAAGGATCCCCAAGCTCACAAAAGAGCCCTGTTGTTGTTTTTTCTCCTCCTCAGGCTCTCAGGAGTAGAAGCACACCACAGGGTCATGCATCTTGGGGCGGGTTGGAGGGGGATATGAGAGACGAACATAGCCCAGTCTGCCTTCCTGCCTGCATATGCATCCATATATTTATTTACAGCATTTGTATACAGCTCCATATCTAGACAGATTCCGGAGCGGTGCACAAGAAAAAGATAAAACAGATAGAAGAATAAAAACAAGGCATTGAAAACAAGATATCATTAAAATCATGGCTGGTCAGCAAGGAAGGCTTCCCAGCACAAGGATGTCTTCAGCAGGCACCAGAAGTAACACAATGTCGGAGCCTGCCTGACCTCCAGAGGCAGCGAGTTCCATAGAAATGGAGCTACCACACTGAAGGCTCTTCTTCTGGTGGACTCCAATTGGGCCATAGGTCCATGTGGAACCACCAGGAGAATGTCCTCTGATGACTTCATAACAACACCTTGAGGTAGGTTAGGTTGAGAGAGAGAGGCCCAAAGTAGCCCAGCAAACTCCGTGTTTGGGGTGGGGATTTGTATCTGATTTGTATTTGGGGTGGGGATTTGTATTTGTATCTCCATCCTACTTTTATATTAGTAAAGTATTCATTATGCTCACTGGATTATTGAGCCTACTCTATCATGGATGCTGCCTTCAGGCGTCAACATATTGAAAGAAGTTGTATTTGAAAGAGAATGGGTTTTGGTTGTTGGGGGGTGGAGAGATGTCATATCTATCTCACACCATTAGTTACGGTTGTCATCCTTCTTGATAAGAGGGAAAAGGCTATTGCATCTGCAGTCATCTCCTGCTTTTGTTTTATTTGTAAAGCATTTGTGTGTGTTTTTGCCTCCCCCCCTCCGTCTGAGTAGTGCGGTGAGGCGGATCTGACATGTAAAGGTACCATTAGAACCAATTTAGAGCTACAGGTAAATATCACATTGTATCTGTCTCAGAAAGTCTGGAGGGCACTGCCTTGGAAGCCCTAATGCAGGAAGCCTTTTTTTATTTTATTTTTTTAAGCCAATTGAACTTTTAGATGGGGTGGGCATCACCCCCAGTCACCCCAAAACATCACTGGGGGGTGGGGAATGGGTTTTTTTTGCTAATTATGTAAACATAGATAAACCTGCAGTGGAGGGAGGAGCAGGATAGTGTGAAAGTTTAATTATTACTTTTTGTTTGCTTTTTTTAAACAAAAGAAATCTAGACACATTTTATTTGACATGATGGGCTAGAACCAGACAGCCTAAAATTGTACCAGACCTGCAGTAGGCATCATCCTAGCAGGATCAAGGAAGAGATAAGCCACATGACAACTCCCAAGCATTTGTTACTTCTTAGTTTTCTCATTGCAATACTTGTTCCACCAGCAAATAAAAGCTTAGGGAGATGTTCTGTTGGCTATTAAACCGTACGCAAGTTATTTATTTATAGGCTGAGAGTCAGTGACTGGCCCAAAGTCACCCAGTGAGTTTCATGGTGGAGCAGGGACTAGAACCCAGATCTCCCGAGTCCCAGCCCTACACTCTCACTACTACACCACACTGGTTCAAAAGTATTGCTGATACAGTAATACCTTAGATTGCAAGCATAATTCGTTCTGGAACCGTGCTTGTAATCCAAAACACTCTTATATCAAAGTGAGTCTCTGGCGGGCGTGAGAGGGGCCGATTTCGGCCCGCTATGCCCGCTTGAGGCGAGCGGTTACATCCCTACAGTAGGCTGCAATTCTATTTACTTTTCATATGGGTGTAAATCTCATTGAACCACATGAGTTTTCTTTCTGAGTAAACATGCATACAGTTGTGCTTCACAGTAGGTTAGAAAAGGGGCACTGTATTATTATTATTATTATTATTATTATTATTATTATTATTATTATTTTCATTTCATTTCATTTATTTCATTTATATACCGCCCCATAGCCGAAGCTCTCTGGGCGGTTCACAACACTCTATACATAAAAACAACATTAAAACATACAAAACAGTTTAAAAAATTAAAAACCAAATTTAAAAACACAGTTTAAAATAACAATACAAAAGCCAATAAAACTGAGCCTACAGGTGACAATCCCCCCCCCCCCGTGCTATTCCAAGCTCCTAACTAAATGCCTTGGCATAGAGGGAAGTCTTAACCTGGCGCCGAAAAGATAGTAAGGTTGGCGCCAGGCGGGTCTCAGTGGGGAGCTGATTCCATAACTGGGGGGCTACCACCGAGAAGGCCCTCCTCCTCGTTGCCACCAACCGAGCCTCTCTTGGAGGTGGCAGTCGGAGGAGGGCCCCAGATGTTGAGCGTAGTGTCCGGGTAGATAACGGTTGGGAGAGACGTTCCATCAGGTATTGTGGTCCTAAGCCGTGTAGGGCTTTATAGGTTAAAACCAGCACCTTGAATTCGGCTCGGAAGCATATTGGCAGCCAGTGCAAGCGAGCATATTACTGGTGTAATATGCTCGGACCTTCCGGTCCCTGCAATAAGCCTGGCTGCCGCATTTTGCACTAGCTGCAGCTTCCGAACAGTCTTCAAAGGCAGCCCCACGTAGAGTGCATTGCAGTAGTCTAGTTTAGAGATCACCAGAGCGTAGATTACTGAGACCAGGCTATCCCTGTCCAGATAGGGGCGTAGCTGGCCACCAGCCGAAGCTGGTAAAAGGCACTCCTTGCCACTGAGGCCACTTGAGCCTCAAGTGACAAAGATGGCTCCAGGAGCACCCCCAAGCTACGAACCTTCTCCTTCAAGGGGAGTGCAACCCCATCCAGAACAGGTTGAACACCCTCCATCCGGTCAAAGGAACCACCCACTAACAGCATCTCAGTCTTGTCTGGATTGAGCCTCAGTTTGTTAGCCCTCATCCAGTCCATTGTCGCAGCCAGGCACCGGTTCAGCACATCCACAGCCTCACCTGCTGACGATGAAAAGGAGAAATAGAGCTGCGTGTCATCAGCGTATTGATGGCAACGCACTCCAAAACTCCGGATGACCCCACTCAGCGGTTTCATGTAGATATTAAATAGCATTATTATTATTATTATTATTATTAGGAATTATTCTATGGATGATACAACAGAAGTTGTTACTCTGAGGATTTAACACAAATAAGGGTGTGTGTTTTAGGGTGTGTGTTATAGCCCTCCCAGGATCCATATTTTGGGAGCAATTCTCAACAGGGAAACAACCCAAGGAGAAAAAGTTAAGAGCACTGCTACCCCTGTCCCCCAGACAGATTCCCCTTTCAAATTGCAGTCTCAGCTGCTGCATTTTCCAGAAACAAGCACTGACCCTGAAAAGAATCATGGAACAACACGCAACGTGTAGTTCTGTCCCCAAAGAATCTCCTGTGAACTTCATCTCTGATAATAAAGCCATTCCAATGATGCCACTGAAAATGCTCCCCTGACCCAGAAAGGACAAGAGCAGAACAAAAAAGAAAAAGTCGCTAAAAACTATAGTGATGCTGCTGGAGCTCAAAACAATAGGCTTAAAATATGCATTTTCCCAGCCCTAAATACTCAAGTCTATTATGAATCAAGCTTCCTTGCCCAGAACTTCTTACTCCAATTGTAATTAAAATCAAACTGTTTTTATGAGCAGATGTGCCAGTTTTGTGCCTAAGTAGGGATTCATGAGCACTACAATTCCCAGCATCTCTGGTGTGAAACGGTGTTCTGCCAGAGAGCTGGGTCGCCCACCACTGCCTTCATCAGCACCACCACACACCCCACTTCCTACTCCAGGGAAGGTTTGTGGCTACAGGCACAGGTGGTGGGCGCTAACACATGCTAGCTTGTAGCATTTGAACAGGGGCACTAACATTTGCAAGCCCCTCTTTTCAAATGTTCACAGCACGCCAAAGAGTTGGCGTTAATCAGACTAGGCATCCCAAATGGTAGCTGATCACTTTAACACTTTGCTCCCTAATGAAACTGGCCTTGGATACTAAAATTCACTAAGCATTTAAACATGGGAATGTCAACACAGAAGAAGATTTTAGCTCCCAGGCAATCAGCTGGCTCAGGAATGTCATGTACTGTCTGCGTGGCTGAGGCCTGGGGTGGAGGGTGGCTTTGCTTCATGCTTCCAGCTTGAGTCCCACAACTTGGACATTTCCCTAGGGGTTGTTTCTTGGCTGCTTTATTTGCTGGTGCTTGGGGTGAACAGGCAGGGAGGCAAAAGCTGCTGGACCACTTGCAACTACTAGCCATGATAGTTGCATGCTACCTCCAGGATCAGAGGCAGCATGCCTCTGAATGCCAGTTGGTGGGGATCAGCAGTGGGAGAGGGCCATTACCCTCATGTCCTTCTTGCGGACTTCACATAGTCATCTGGTTCTCCACTGCGGGAAACAGGATGGTAGACCAGAAAGGCCTTTGATAGGGATGTATGAGAAATTAGTTTCAGTTCATTTTTGATCAGGATTTACCCACTTCGCACCTTCCAGACTGACCACAGACTCGGATACAATCTGTGGCTGAGGTCCATAGATTTCCGAGCTTGCCATGTCATTTGCAGACCAAAAAAACCTGCATTCAACAGCAGGTGCACATTTGAAAAATGCACATGAAAAAAATGTGTACTTTGGAAAAATACGCACAAATGCAGTTTAATCAATGGGAGAAGAATGCATACATTTCAAAGATGTGCATGACTGATGTGTACATTTGGAAAAATGCACACAAAAATACGCATGGATTTTCATGCCAAAAGAAAAAGTAAAGCTCACAATCTGATATGGACTTGAGTTGGAATGAGCCTCAGGATGGAATTCAGAGAACTTTGGTGAGCTTGAGTGTTGCTGATTTGCACATCCCTAGTTGATGCTGCTGGACTCTTTATTTTCTGATGGCTTCAGGATTTGGTGACAGAAACTTTTGGATTTTGGTGCCTTCCCCCACCCCTGCACTAAATTTCTCAAGTGGCATTGCAAGAATGCACATGGGCAAAACACTGCAGCCAGCTTAGAACTCTTGCAACAACAACAAAAAGGGGCGGGTGCGGGTTGAGCATTGAATGATGATGCTCACAATTTGCAACCTAATTACAATTCAAGCTGAGGGGAGTTTTCACATCACTACAAAAACATTAGTTTGGGGGTGGGGATATGGCAGTGGTGTTATCACCTCCAAAACAGAAGCTTGTGAATGTAAGCCTTTGGCCCTGGAGTTGTGAACCAGTGCCAGACGTAGGTGTCTAGTTGTAGATTTGGTCCAACTCATTACGGAGACAATTGCTACCTGCAAACGGGAGCCTCACATGCAAGTCCCCTCAGTTCTGTTCTCTGACTTCTGTTTTCAGATGTTGAGAAACGCTTGTTTGGGCTCCGGCAAATGCAATTACGAGTCCCATGTGCACTGTGGAGATCTGTACAGGAAGTAGCTAGGTGGGATTCCAATATTCTTCAGGCACATTCCCCAGTCCTCACCTTTTGTCAATGGAAAAGAAAAGTAGCTGATTTCCTCTATTGCTCCTGTGGGGATGATGTCCCTCTATCTCCAGACTCCTCACTAAACACATGCACACAAATGGCACAATGCTATCTTTAGCTGAGCGGCTGATTAATCCTGCGTTAATCCACCTCCTTAATTGCACTTTGCTATT
Source organism: Shinisaurus crocodilurus (assembly GCA_021292165.1). Classification (NCBI taxonomy): domain Eukaryota; kingdom Metazoa; phylum Chordata; class Lepidosauria; order Squamata; family Shinisauridae; genus Shinisaurus; species Shinisaurus crocodilurus. The sequence goes on along the minus strand of CM037878.1, from coordinate 254,497,701 downwards.
TTCTCTTCCTTTATCCTTCAATTGCTCTACTGGGCAGGGGGTCTGGAGGGCAAACATATTCATTATGTTCCCAGCAAACAAGATATGAATCACACTGCAGGGGACAAAATTAAATTTACAGTTTCCCCTTGTACATGTCATAAACTATTGATTTAAAACAAGAGGGGAGAGCAGCAGTAAGAGAGAACACCACTGCAGTCTTGTGCTGTCTCCCCTGTATTTGGCGAGGGTGCCTGTTCACCAGCGGCTGAAACACAGATGGTGGTGAATAGCTGAAGTGAGAGCTTCTCCTCTCCCCTGAAGAAGGATTGGGCAAGTACAAATTAGGGGAGGGGAGCGGGTGGGACAGTCTCATTTATTGATAATCTACCATGCTGTGGGGCACCTCTTTGAAATGGCCTGTGCTAATACAATCTACCGTATGTAGATTTCCTGGGACTGGGAGATCAAACTGTTCCCTGGTGCCATTTGCATTTTTCTCATTCCATATTCCTGGGCTTCCTTCTTACCACCACATCTGTATTTTATTCCTCTTTCTGAACCTGCCTGACCCCAGCCCTCCCTCCTTAGGTTCTAAAAAACTCCTCAAAGCTGGGGTGAATTGTGGAGTGTGACACTGGCTTCCTCTGTGACCTTGTTCAAGCTGCTTCACCTCTCCTCTGCAATATTTTCTCTGGGCTGCATTCAGATGGTGCATTTAGCATTTCATACAATGTATGCATTATGTATTTAGCACATACACATAGGGATGTGCAAGGAATCCATTTGAGGGGTGAAAATCCAATGGATTTTCCCAACTTGGCCCTCTGGATTCCATTCCATTGCTCCCACGCTGGTGCCAAAGCTGTCTGGTGCGAGTCAAGGCAGCACAAGGATTTCCACTATTAAAATGGGCTGCAATTTGTGGAAGTTTTTTTTTTTTTAAAGCTCAAATTGCGAAGCCTGAAACTTGCACACATCTCAAAGTTGTGCATATTTGAGCCTTTCATGGGGCTGCCCTGACTCGAGCTGGCTGCCCCACCAACGGGACCTACCTTGTTCCTAAAAAAAACCCCACAAACCCACCAGCAGTATAATTATAAACCAGTGAATGCAATAAACAGTATTTGTTGGAACAAATACATTACCGAAAGAAATCAGATATTGCATGCATAATATTGGTGGGAGGAATGAGGCGGGGGGGGGGGAGACTAAAAAGCCACAAGCCCATTTGCAGAAATCGTGGTAGCTGAAAAATAATAACTGAAAATAATAATTAAAAATGTGTCTATTTCAGGACCGGTGCAAGGCAGTTTGGTGCCCTAGGCAAGATCAGATATTTAGCGCCCCCCTTCCCACTTGAGAGCGCTGTATTTTGTTTTCAAGGCGTTTCTGGCACCCCCTTTAGCCCTGCGCCCTAGGCGGCTGCCTAGTTGGCCTAATGGTAGCACCGGCCCTGGTCTATTTGATGTCCGCAAATTATGTAACCCTAGCAGAAAATCATAGTACCGATGCCGAACTAGACGAAATTGAGAATGGCAAGTTCTTTGTGAAGTACAGAATATGGCGATGTAATGATGAAGTGGTACGAAGAAGACACTGACAATGATATTTACTGGATTTCCCAGTGTCGCACATCCCTACAACCAAGAATGTACCCTTGTATCATGTTCTCTCGCCTTGATCCTCCCTCTGGCTCAGAGGAGGACTCGAAGGTGGGCGAGGCATCATCCTGTGAGCCATCATCTGTCACCTTGGGAAATTCCAGGCCAGAGGACATGGCTCTTCAGACTCAGAGTCCTCACCACCCCCATGCCAGAGGAGCCAGCAGTTGCAGAATCAGGCGCTGGTTCCTGAGGACAGCTTCTCGGAGGGGGTGGGATTAACAGCAGGCTCAGATCAGCCAGCCTTCATAAAGCCTCAGAAGACTTCTGTATGTTGCTGAGACAACAGCCCTTGCTAAGTGTGCTCTAGCCAGCATAGATCCGTCCAGGGTTTTGACAGACCCCGCCATGTCTGGCTTTGCATTGCAACAAGGATGATAAAGGGACTGGAAACAAGGCCCTATGAGGAGAGACTGAAAGAACTGGGCATGTTTAGCCTTCAGAAGAGGAGACTGAGGGGAGATATGATCGCACTCTTCCAGTACTTGAAGGGATGTCACACAGAGGAGGGCCAGGATCTCTTCTCGATCATCCCAGTTTGCAGGACACGGAATAATGGGCTCAAGTTACAGGAACCCAGATTCCACCTAAACATCAGGAAAAAAATCCTGACTGTTAGAGCAATATGACAATGGAACCAACTACCTAGGGAGGTGGTGGGCTCTCCCACTCTGGAGGCATTCAAGGTGCAGCTGGACAGCCATCTGTCAGGGGTGCTTTGACCTGGATTCCTGCATTGAGCAGGCGGTTGGACTCGATGGCCTTGTAGGCCCCTTCCAACTCTGCTTTTCTATGATTCTATGACTGCTTCATTGGACTTGACTCTGCCTCGCCCCCCTGGTAAATGCAGCTGCTTCATACTGGCTCCCCTGGGAACCTTAAGCTGAACTAGACAGGACACCCTTGTACTCTTCACTGCAAAATAAAACAGTACAATCTGTATATGAAACCCCACTTCCACACCCTGCCTTTCAGGGGAGGAAAAAAGGCTAAATATTTTCAAGAATGTATCCCAACATCTGTGGTGATGTCAAGAGTTTGCTAATACAGGAGAAGCTGGTGTATGTCTGTCTAAAACTTATGCCAAAGTGATAAGTGGGAGCAGGGTGGGAGAAGAGAATAGCTGTACCGAGAGGCAGTAAGAGTTGCAGAAATTTCACGGGCTATATTTTGCTTTCATCTCTTCATAGTCACAAACTCCATGGAGATAGAGTCCCTGCTTGTAAATGCATTGGAAGGATGCTAGATCATAGCCTGGCTGAGATTCTGGAAAAATTAATTTAATAGAAAGGCATAGAATCAAAGAACTGGAAATGGTCCAAAGGTCCTCTAGCCTAACTATGAGTTCCAAGATGGGATCCTCCATATATTAGTTCATGTCACATTTACACCGCTTGTTAACCTCCCTACAAATTAATGAAGATTATAGTGTGCCACAACGAGAGAGCAGGACTGAGCAAGTGTACCATGCCAGAGTTGCATGCAAGGAAGGAAACAAAAAGAAAAAGAAAAAAAGAAAAATCTAGGTAGCTAAAACAAGTGAGCCAAACCACAAATTACAGGGAAAGGGGAAGCAGAGCAGAAAGCCAGCAGTGGTGGTTATGTAATGATGCTGAGAATGCATAGTTAAAGGTTTCTTAACCATTCAAGCATTACAGTTCCAAAGGGTAAATTATTGGGAGTCATGACCATTAAACATATTTGAAACAGGGAAATTGTAAGTGTAGACATATGCTAAGTGTAGAAACCCATCCACCAAGCTTCCCCAAGAATGTTTTCCTCGGCTCTCTAGCACGAGGCCATTCTGCCCGATCATTCATCTTCAGTTGTAGCAACCTCTGATGGCCCAAGAAAAGGGGTAAGGCTATTAGCTACATTTTCTCGTTCCAGCAGGCCATAGCTGAGCCACCAGACTGAAAATGATAAAACGACCTCATTGGAATTATACAAATCTGGGTGGTGAGGTTGCATGTCATGCTGAGCCCCCATGGGTTGGTTGTTTGCTTGCTAATCTGACATATGATTGGGTGCTCTGTGGCTTTCCATAGCTCGTTTCCACCTGCAGTCCCCCTCAGTCCTCCTGCTGGCTCCTGGCATGTATCCCAGGTGCCTTTGCAGCAGAACTCCTTGTTGCCTCGGTCCCTACGTCAGCACCCTTTCTGCCATTGGTCTGCTGGGGTTGCAAGCTACCAAGGGACACTCCCCACCCCACTACATCAGATCTCCAAATGTCATTAATTTTCGGAGCCCTTATGAATGCGCTAACGCTTTCACAAAGTTTTTTTTTTTTTTAAATTCAGGATCTAGAATAAGTGCACAAGAACACCTGTCCGCTATTTAGCCTAGCATACGGATATCCCCCCTCTTGTCAATGTCCCTGTCAATTTCACCTTCCACTTTGGTGCTTGCCTTGCTAGCAAACACCATTTTTTAAAAGGTCGCTTGGAGGAGTACCAATTACATCTGCCCCAAAAGCTCCTCCTCCTGCAGCCACCAGACGCTTTCAGCTCCCCCCACCCCCACATCTTGCTTGTTGCTTCCCTCCACCGGTCTCCTTTGTTAGCTGTCAGATATATACAAAGCAGTGACAGGATCCATAAAGATATGCAAATTTCAAGGCAGAAAAGGGAGTGAGGGGGATTGGTAAAGATATACAAATTTCTAGGTAAAGGCATGCAAATTTCAAGGCAGAGCAGTGAGTGGGATTGGTAAATATACACTAATTTCATGGCAGAGCAGTAAAGTGGAGGGAAAACGTACACAAATTTCATAGTTGCAGACTTTCGTATGTGCACACTTGCGCAAAACCATTTTTTTAAAGGTTTCAAATGCATTTGGAATTGGGACACTCTCAAGTGTCCTTTCTGCTTGATTTTCAGGAGAACACAGTTGAGGACACTAAGAAGGGATATGGGGGGACGGCAGCGGCACTAGTAAGATCATGAGGAGTGGCAGGGGCTTCTGCCGCTCTTGCTGGGCAGCTCTCTAGCCATTTCCAACAATCCATGATGAAGTCACCCTGCCAGGTTCGGACGTCACCACAAGCCACCCTGAAAACAAGCCTCCCTGAACAACCCAACAAGAAGCAATAGGTTCTCAGGGTGGCTCTCTTGTGAAAAATAAGCCACCCTGCAGAAACCATACCGGGTCTGGATGTCATGACAACCCACCATGGGTGATCACCCATGGTGGGTTGTCATGTTGTGCGAACCAGGTCTCTGCCATAAGGAAGAGTTTTAGGTCCCTCTCACCTTCCAAAGAGCACTGCTGCCCATCCACCTACTTGGTTCCCCTTCCTGCTGTGGTGCAGAAGCAGGCCCATGCATAAGATACAGCTTGGAGAGGAGTCAGGCAGCTGAACTGTAGCAACACTGTTGGTGGAGAGAGAGTGATACAACTGTTGCTCGGCAAACCCCTTCTTGGCATAGGGCCTTTCAAGATTACACACTTCTTAGTTCCCTACAACATACAAATTGGGTGAGATGGGCTTCTTGCAAGTTTCTTTACCCTGTTGCATTTGCATTCTACCTTTCTTCCAAGGAGCACAGGATAGTACACATTGCTTCCGCCCTCCACACACACATTTTTGTCTAGCACAACAACTCTGTGAAGTAGGCTAAGCTGGTTAGATTGAGAGAAAATGACTGGCCCAAGGTCACCCAGTTGACTTCATGGTGCCCCATAGGATTTGAACCTGGCTCTCCCCATTTCTACATTCTACCCACAACACCATGCTGGCTATCAAATCAAAGGCAGTGCCTTCTCTTTGTTCTACACACGCACACACACACACCGGTGGGGAAGAGAATGGACCCACATCGCCTGTACAGGACCTCAGCTGAGCCTGCATTTCCACTGCTGCCCTATTTCTTCTGCACAATGCACTCTGCACAGGAGAATTGCTTCAGCATATGGTTGGTCCTCCTCACTTCGCATCTTATCCATCACATTGCAGCAACACACCACCCATCCCTAACTGCCTGGGAAAATATCAGGCCAGCATCTGTCAGATGGACCGCTCATTTTTCTGTATGTAATTGGCACCACAGACGTTGCTAATATGAGGATGCCACTACAGAAAGTGGAGGAAGGAACTAGAGGATCGGCTATCCTTGACCTGATTCTAACCAACAGAGACGAGTTAGTGGATAAAGTGGCAGTTTCGGGAACTCTGGGGGAAAGTGACCATGTTATACTTGAGTTCTTGATTCTAACAGAAGCAAAAGCTGAGTATAGCCAAACACGTACCCTGGATTTTAGGAAAGCCAATTTTAACAAACTCAGAACAATGATTAGTAAGATCCCATGGCAAGTGACTCTCACGAGAAAGGGAGCCCAGGAGGGGTGGGAGTTTTTAAAAAAGGAAATTTTAAAGGCACAATTGCAAACAATTCCCACAAGGAAAAAAGGCAGAGGGCAACAGAAGAAGCCAATGTGGCTTCACAATAAACTCAAAGATGACCTGAAAACAAAAAAGGACACGTATAGGAAGTGGAAGGAAGGACAGGCTACAGGGGAAGAGTACAGGCAGGTAGCACAGAACTGCAGGAATAGTGTCAGGAAGGCTAAAGCTGAGAATGAGCTAAGGTTAGCGAGGAATGCTAAAAGCAACAAAAAAGCTTTCTTCAGATACATGTACAGTAAAAGACAGAAGAAAGAACTGGTGGTTCAACTACGCAATGAGCATGGCAAATTGATAACAGAAGACAAAGAAAAGGCAGAAGTGTTCAATTCCTACTTCGGCTCGGTCTTCTCCCAAAAGAGGGTCTATGACCCCCCTGGCAAACCTGAAGTGCAGACTGAAGGGGCAGGATTGCAGCTTGAGATTGATAGGCAAATGGTCAAGGAGCACCTGATTACTCTGAACGAGTTTAAATCTCCAGGGCCTGATGAGCTGCATCCTAGAGTAATAAAGGAACTGGCAGAAGAACTCTCAGAACCACTGTCTATTATCTTTGAGAAATCATGGAGGACAGGTGAAGTGCCAGACGACTGGAGGAGGGCAAATGTTGTTCCCATCTTCAAAAAGGGCAAGAAGGAGGAACCTGGGAACTATAGGCCAGTCAGTCTGACATCAATCCCCGGGAAGATTTTTGAGCAGATTATAAAGAAGTCAGTCTGCAAGCACCTTGAAAACAATGCAGTGATTACTAGAAGCCAGCATGGATTTGTCAAGAACAAATCCTGTCAGACTAATCTGATCTCATTTTTTGATCGGGTAACCTCCCTTGTGGACTGTGGGAATGCTGTGGACATTATATATCTGGACTTCAGCAAAGCTTTCGACAAAGTGCCTCATGATATCCTGATTAGTAAGCTAGCTAAGAGTGGGCTAGATGGAACAACTATCAGGTGGATCCACAATTGGCTACAGAATCGGACTCAAAGAGTGCTTATCAATGGTTCCTTCTCAAACTGGGGAGAGGTAACGAGCGGCGTACCACAGGGCTCGGTCCTGGGCCCGGTGCTCTTCAACATTTTATTAATGACTTGGATCAGGAGGTACAGGGAATGCTTATCAAATTTGCAGATGACACAAAGTTGGGTGGAACAGCTAATACTCTGGAAGACAGAAACAAAATTCAAAGTGACCTCGATAGGCTGGAGCGCTGGGCCGAAAACAACAGAATGAAATTTAACAGGGATAAATGCCAAGTGCTGCACCTAGGGAGAGGAAACCAAATGCAGAGTTACAGAATGGGGGACACTTGGCTCAACAATACTACAAGTGAGAAGGATCTTGGAATTGTGGTAGATCACAAACTGAATATGAGCCAGCAATGCGATGTGGCTGCAAAGAAGGCAAATGCAATTTTGGGCTGTATTAATAGAAGTATAGCTTCCAAATCGCGGGAAGTGATAATTCCCCTTTACTCGGCACTGGTTAGGCCTCATCTTGAGTACTGCGTCCAGTTCTGGGCACCTTTAAGAAGGACATAGACAAACTGGAGAGGTTCAGAGGAGGGCAACAAGGATGATAAAGGGACTGGAAACAAGGCCCTATGAGGAGAGACTGAAAGAACTGGGCATGTTTAGCCTTCAGAAGAGGAGACTGAGGGGAGATATGATCGCACTCTTCCAGTATTTGAAGGGATGTCACACAGAGGAGGGCAAAGATCTCTTCTCGTTCATCCCAGTTTGCAGGACACGGAATAATGGGCTCAAGTTACAGGAACCTAGATTCCACCTAAACATCAGGAAAAATTTCCTGACTGTCAGAGCAATAAGACAATGGAATCAACTACTCTGGAGGCATTCAAGGTGCAGCTGGACAGACATCTGTCAGAGATGCTTTGACCTAGATTCCTGCATTGAGCAGGGGGTTGGACTCGATGGCCTTGTAGGCCCCTTCCAACTCTACTTTTCTATGATTCTATGATTCTATGATCTCCCTCCAAGCTGGAAGCAAAGGCAGTCAGGAAGAGTGTCGCAATCAGTTGAAAGAAGGGAAGTTGGAAGGGTGGTGAGAGGGGAAAAGCTCCTTGTTACACGGAAAAGATAGCAGGAGTGTTGGCGTTAGGAATAACAAAACACATCATTATGATTGGAAGTAAGTATTTTGATGTTATTGGTGTTCCTTTTAAATATAAGAGTTGGAGCCAGGCTTAGTCATTTTCAGAGTAGAACCACTGAAATCAATAAGACAAGATTGTCATGACATCCGCATTGATTTCAGTGGGTCTTCTCCAAGCATATTTAAGTCTCGATCTAATCCATAGTTCATCTCTGGGCTTAAGGTGGGTAATATTATGCCTAAAATTAAGGCTCTCACAGGTTAAAGAAATTGTATGAGTTTTAGTTGATGAATGTACATCATAGTGGGGGAAAACTCTTCCTATGAGCTACTGCCATGTGCAGACTACAGGAGCTCAAAGGATCTGAAATCATGACATTGAACCAAAGTGCCCTCTGACATCCATAGAACTTTCCTCAGCCACAGCAAGGCTTTACTGGGTAGAGTCCACTGGAAGCGGGAGTACCAAAAAAGGGTACCGAAAAAGCCAGGAATTCAGGTTGAGTTTATCCAAGCAAAATCTCTTTTGGGATCACTTGAAGTTCAGGGGTTCAGAGGTGCAAGAAGAGGCACCCAGCTGAGAATTCTAAAAGCTAGATGGGCAGAGTGTCACCTTTGGCATCACATCCAGACAAAACAGAGATGCTCCTGGTTAATTGAAAGGCAGATCAGGGAATAGGGATTCACCCTGTGCTGGATGGGGTTATTCTCCCCCTGAAGACTCTGGCTCACAGTTTGGGTATACATCTGAACTCAGCCCTGAACCTGGATGCCCAGGTCTCAGTGGTGGCCAGGAGTGTGTTTTGGAGGTGGAGCTAGTGCCAACTGTGCCTGTTCCTAGAGATGGCTGATCTGGCCACAACCACACATGCATGCCTTAGTTACATCTGGTTTAGACTACTGTGATGTGCTCTATGTGGGGCTGCCGTCGAAAACTGCTCAGAAACTTCCAACTGGTCCAGAATGCTGTGGCCAGACTGTTGATTGGGGCTGGTTATAGGGAGTACATAACTCCCTTGTTACAACAGCTTTGCTGCCTACTAGTCTGATTCCAGGCACAACGCAAAGTACTGGTTATGACCTATAAAGACCTATACGGCTTGGGACCAGGCTACCTGAAAGACTGCCTGTCTTCTCCCATACGAGTCTGCCCAGTTCCTATAATCTTCTGGGGAGGCCCTTCTTTCAAGACTGCTGCCTTCAAAGGCAAGTTTGATGGTGACCCGAGAGAGGGCCTTTTCGGTGGCTGCTCCCAGGCTGTGGAACTCCCTGCCGAGGGAGGCTAGGTTAGCTCCCTCTCTGTTATCCTTCCGCCAGCAGGCAAACACCTTTTTATTCAAGCTGACCTTTGGCATGTAAGCAGGTCTCTTGAGTTGTGTGCTATTTTTATTCTGTTGTTGCTGTGCATTTTATCATGTTTTAATTCATTGTTTTATCATTTAAATCAAATTTTATTTATGATTCTAAGTTGCCTTGACTGCCATTTTTCTTGGGAGATACTCACTGAGCCTTTGGCTAATGAATGACCTCTGAGCACACAGAAGAATAAAAAAATATCTTGGTTTTGCTTAAGAAAGGACAGAGCCTTGGGAGTTAGCTGGAGTTTACAGTACTTCTTGTAAAAGACACTAAAAACGAAAAAATTTCAGGGCTCTCCATAGCTAATTGATAGATGATATAGTGCTACTTTGATTAGACTAGAAAAGGAGGAAGATTTGAATATCGACCATTTCAGGAGGTCCAATGCTAATGGATGGTTGTGAACACTCTTTTCTTTGTTTCAGCAGGAGTTTTTGGTGGGGCACTTTCAAGCACACTTTGTTCTAGTTTGCTTGAGCCTGACTAGCTTGCTTTCCCAGACAAAATAATGTAGCCTTCTGAGCCAAGGTGCTCTTGAGGGGACACACAAAATGGCAGCAGGAGAGTGCCCTCCCACAAAAATGCACTCTATGAAGAAAACAGAAATACATCCTTTTGTCTGTCCTGAATCTCATGCCAATCATTTTCATCGATTCACCATGATCTCTGGTATTAGGAGACAAATAGCTCACTATCCACTTTCTCCTCATCAAGCATAATTTTATAAACTTCTATCATGTCTCGTCATCTTTAAACAAACAAACAAAAAAAACCCACTGAAAACAAACAACCCAATGTATAAGCAAGGTATTCCAGCCTCTGGATGAGTTTGGTGGTCTTTTTCTGCACCTTTGCCAGCTCAACAATGCCCTGTTTGAGATGGAGTGACCAGAACTGTACACAGTATTCCAAGTGTGACTGCAGCATAGGATTGTATAATGGTGTTACTATCCACCACAAGCCCAAGCTCTCTTTCATGGCTGGTCACCACCAGTTTAGACCCTATATGTGTATCAAATGCAAAGAAGCAGAGAGTATTGTACTTCATGTATATCATTGTTATCATTATTGTTTGAACTGGGAAGGTGTGTGTGTGTGTGTGTCTACAGTGTGTGTTAGATGGTCATGTGTCCTACTTAACAAAGGCTGAAAAACAAACACAAATCACACACACACGCACCTATTTTTTTTCCTGCCAGCCCAACCAACTAATTTTTGACTAGTGGAGGTAACCCCTGAAGAAGGGGTCTTTCCCTGAAATGTTGGGAGGGCCACCTCAGGCACTTTTGTGATTTTGTATACCTTTTATTTATTTTTACTTTGGTGCCTCCTTGTTTTTGGCTACTTATCAAAGGACAGTCCTCTGTTTGAAGGGCTGTCAGAGAATAGATCTCTATTTGAGGAAATCCCCTATTTGTGTGTGGCTATCTAGTCCAAGTCTGATTTAAAGAAAAAGACCAATAAGAAGGGAGATCAGGGTCCTTGGAGTTGCCCATCAACAGCACCTGGACAGCAGATGGAACAGTCAGGCTCACAGGTCCCCTGGTCACAGTCTTCCTCACTATGGTGAGAGGTACTGTATTTCGATTTAAATTATAGTAATTATTTCTACATTTGCATCTCATATGGAAATCTGTGTTCTCTTCCATGCTCCTTTTTGGTGATGCTGAAGTGGCCTCCCTTGTGTGTATCCAGCACACACATCACCCCATTAATTATATGTGTGAATACAGGAAGCATGACTCACACTTCCTTTATTCACAAGTCCATTAATGTCTGAATCCACTCGATGGTCCCCACAAATGACCTTGAGGTAAATTCACACACTAACGTTTTTGTGATTCAATAAAGCCAGAGTTCTGGCCTGTGATTGTGACTAATCACTAATAGTTTCACATATATTGGCTCATGGTAATGTGATACAACTCACTAAAAAAAATGAAAATGAAAATTCGCCTGTCCTACCATTCCTGGCCATTATTAGGCATTTACTTTTTATATACTGGTTAGGTGATGGAGTGATTCCAGACTCCACAAGCATTGTGGCAGTCTTTTTCTCCATAGTTTTTCGTCCTTACAAAGATGTCAATCTATTTGTCATTTGAACAGTCAGAGCATCCTCCTGCCCTTTCTCTGGCAAATACCTACTGGAGCAATATAAATAGAAGTGCTCCATATGTTAAGAATTAGATAGCTTTTGAAATGCATGAAAATAAGCCCTGGTAACAATTTGTCTTCCTGGCTTTCTACACCATTGGCATCATCCCAACTGGAAAGCATGCATGGTGGATGAGAAAGCAGATGGCAAGGTAGAAAATACCAGCATTGGGTGCCTGACACTGTATGCACCACAGCCTTTCCCAACCTGGTGCCCTCCAGACTTTTGGACCTCAACTCCCATCAGCCCCAGCCAGCATGGCCCATGGCCAGGAATGCTGCAAGTTGTAGTTCAAAATATCTGGAGGGCACGAGATTAGGGAAGGCTGATGTACCATGTGACATTGAGCGTGGCTGAAAGATCTTGAATCAGTCTGCTCATCTAGCAATGTTATGGCCATGTCAACCCTTAGGTGTGCATATGTCTGGCTACTCTGCCAGACTCTCCTATGCAAGGTGGCTAACTTTTTCTGTATTTTGCCTACTGCCTACTCTGCCAGACATCCCTAAAGAAAGTTGCTAGCCTTTTTTGTATTTTGCCTACTCTGCCAGACTCCCAAACATAAGGTGGCTAGCCTTTTCTGTATTTTGCTACTCTGCCAGACTCCCTGACAGAAGGAGGCTAGCCTTTTCTGTATTTTGCTACTCTGCCAGACTCTGCTACAGAAGGTGGCTAGCCTTTTCTGTATTTTGTCTACTGCCTTCTCTGCCAGATTCCCCTACAACAGTTGGCTAGCCTTTTCTATATTTTGACTACCACCATCCTTTGGATACTTAAAATGCAGCACATACATAAACAAAGCATCCTGTCCAGACAAGCTGTTTTGATCTTGCTAATGGCATGAGTTATGGGACTGCTTGCATATTATTCCTGAAGTGCCACCAGTACGTGCCGCAAGGAATGCCACGACAAAGGTCCTTGCCTTGACGAAAACATACAACTGTCTGTGCCCTGCATTTCAGGTAGGAAAGTAATGTGGATTTTCACATGCTGCAGGGATTATAGAAGCAGTTAAATCTGCGGATGCAATAATAATAATTAATAATAATAACAACAGGTGCATTTAATGTGCTTGAGTGTGATGTATGGTGTACAGAATGACACAGGCACACACGAGGCATTGCAGGCAGGAATAAAAAGACAAGGTGACTGAGCTTTCAATTGCACATCTGGGCATGATCTGGAGAGGCAATTTACTGACATCATAAATGACGGCTTTTTAGAGCAGCTTGTTTTGGTGCCTATGAGGGAGGAAGTAACTCTTGATTTAGGGCACTATTCAACAGTACTTACTTTTCCTGCAGAACTACCAGAGTGTTCCTTATGGTAGAGGAGAGATGGCGCACAGGATGCAGGGAACAGGTGGAAATTTGGGCTGATTAGAAGGCTTTTGTAAGGAACATGGATGATGAGGATAAAAGGTAGGCTGAAGGGGTTACTACTTGAAGTGAGCACACACTGATTCCACATTTGCCTCTGGTAAACAAGTTTTGTGGGGCTTTGTTTTGTTTCAACAGCCTGAAAATGCTATTTGACTGCAGCTTGCAGTGAGACAAAAGAAATTTATGCACACACTCCATGGGAAGTGACACCTCTCTCAAAATCATTTTCAGTTCTCTTAAAAACTATTGTATTATCTCCAGATTTTTGAGAGGTTTTGCCCATATTATTTTTTCTCTAGAAATGTGTACATAATCTTTTTTTTGAAAAAGAAAGAAAATATGCTTAATGGGAAATCTAAACTTGACTGGAAAAACACCAAAAAATCATCTTCAGGTTTGTTTCCAGGTTACATTGACTTGGTTTATATTAGGTGGCAGAAGACAATATACCCACCATCAAGTTAGAGATTATCTCTGTGAAATCTGATATGCGGAAAGGTTACAACATCTCAGACTGTTTAGCTTAGAGAAAAAGTGAGTGAGGGGAGACACAATAGAGGTGTACAAAATTATGCATGGTATGGAGAAAGTGGACAGGGAGACATTTCTCTTTCTCTCTCTGGGCTTCTCTACATGAGGGGTTTAACCTGCTGCTTTAAACTGAGGCTTCTTCTTCCATTTTAATTGTGGGAGGAAAACTGTGTCCTTTACACAGGGTTTTTTTTCCGGGGGGGTTGTATTTCTCTGCTTTTCTATATATTCTATTAACCAACCGTAGATGGTGCTTTGGTATAGCTGCAGTATAGTGGAAGTGCCAAAATTCTTGAGGCGTTTGAAATTTAATAGCTGGGTTTCCCCGCTCTAAGAAACCCCTCGAAAATGTTTGGGAAACACGGGAAAGGCCTGGGAGGATGACAACATTGTGAAAAGGCCCCACAAACTTCCGTGAGTGATGGATCATGAATGCACAATAACTGTATATTTCCGAGCTTGTAGTGTGATTTGTGGACCAAAAAAATGTGTTCTTTTGGAAAATGATCACAAATATTTTTTAGTCAATGGGGCAAGAATGCATACCTTTCAAATATGCCCACAATCGATGTGTACATTTGGGGAAATACACACAAAAATATGCACAGATTTCCATGCAAAAGGGAAAAAACAAAGCTTGCAATCTGATACAGACTTGAGCCAGAACGTGCTTCAAGATGGAATTTGGAGAACTTAGGCGAGCTTGGATTTTGCCGATTTGCGCATCACTAACTAGCAGGGCTCTTATGTTCTTACCTAACCTGATCTGTACCTCCCAGATTAATGTGCATATCAGAACTTGGTTATCCAATTCCCAAATGTTCTGAAGTGTTCAGATTCCCAGCATCTCTCTGATTGGGCAACATGGAAAGTCATTCCTATTGCATACATCTGCTCCCCGTAGAACTACATGTTTTTGCTTTGTGGGTCCCTAAAGTGTGCAGAGTTTTGTTCCTCTCCTCCCCCCCCCCCCCATTGATGGCACTGTCCTACCATACAGGATTGTCATCATGATGAATATATGCTAAGCACTTTGAATGTTCTAAAGTCCATTATATTATAATTATTTTGGAAGCAGTGATTGATATAGACAAAGATTGTCATTGCTGGCATGGTTATTAATGCCCAAATTACAAGCTCCAAGAAACTCCATTGTTATGCATTTCTGTCAGTGCACAGACTGAGTTAGCTTCACTGATCTGAAGCATGGAGCACATGAGCAATACCAACAGCAGCCTAGAATGCCTGCCTGAAAAAATGAAAGACAGCTATTGGCAATGGGGCCCTATTCGGCATGCAAGGCATGCACTGCTACGGGGCAGTGAAGAAGATGGTTTCCATGGCCTTCACTCCTAAGTGTTCTGTCTCACTCTCTCCACTTTCCACAAGTTCATCAGTTATCAGTCACCTCTGTTTCCCTCTTCCACTTCCATCCAATTATTTTTGCGAATGAAGAACCCAACTGGCATTTAGGGCTCCTAGGTTCTTTTCCAGTAGTTATGCCACTTAATAATTGTATAACCTCTGGCATCACTTAATACTCATTTTGACTCATTTCCGTCACCTAAAAGAAGAAGAAGACAGGAAACGTGTCCTGTTTCAAATGGTAATTTTTGCCATTACAGATTCCATTGAGATCCTTGGATATAGGAAGCTGTATATTTTCAATATAATATCACTCTTATTTCAAGAAACAAAACACCAATAAAGAACTTGGGAGTTATAAAAATGTGGAAAATAGGAGATCAGGCAGGAAGCAGGTGTGTGTGTGTATGTTCTTTTCCAGGATTTTAAAAATGTGTAACTTGGGATAATTGATACAATAGTAGACTGCTCAGTTCTAAGGCACATAAATGGAGTATCTGGACTCTGGAGCTGTATCCACAAGGCCGCTTTCCAAAGGACTTCCAAAAGGCTTTTGAATAAGTCCCTCACCAAAGACTCCTGAGCAAATTTAGCAGGCATGGAATAAGAGGAGAGGTCCTCGTATGGATCAGTAACTGGTTAAAGTACAGAAAGCAGAGAGTAGGAATAAATGGTTAATTCTCCCAATGGAGGGATGTAAACAGTGGGGACCCACAGGGATCTGTACTGGGACCAATGCTTTTCAATTTATTCATAAATGATCTGGAATTAGGAGTGAGCAGTGAAGTGACCAAGTCTGCTGATGACACCACATTATTCAGGGTGGTAAAAACAAAAAGGGATTGCGAAGAGCTGTAAAAGGATCTCTCCGAACTGGGAGAATGGCCATCAAAATGGCAAATATGGTTCAATGTAAGCAAGTATAAAGTGATGCACATTGGGGCAAAAATATCCCAACCAAGTATAAGCCGATGGGATCTGAGCTAGTGGTGACTGGCCAAAAACTGACTGGTCACTGCACCTAAAATAGGATATTGTTGAGTTGGAAAATGTCCAGAAATGGGCAACTGAAATGATCAGGGGGCTGGAGCAATTCCTCTATGAGGAAAGGTTATGACATCTGGGATTGTTTAGATTAGAAAAAAAAACATGAGTGTGGGAAGACATGATAGAGGTGTAAAAAATTATGCATGGTGTGGTGAAAGTGCATGGGGAGACATTTTTCTCCCTTTCTCATAATACTAGAACCCGGGCTCACCCCATGCATCTGAATGGTGGGAGATTCAGGACAGATAAAAGGAAGTACTTCTTCACACAGAACATAGTTAAACTTCACTTCCACAAGATGTAGTGATAGCCACCAATTTGGACAGCCTTAGAAGGGGATTGGACAAATTCATGGAAGATAAAGTTATCAGTGGCTACTAGTCCTGATGGCTATATGCTACCTCCAGTATCAGAGGCAGTATGCCTATGTACACCACCAGTTGCTGGGGAGCATGGGTGGGACGGTGCTGTTGCACTCATGTCCAGCTTATGGGTTTGTCATGGATAGTTGGTTGGCCACCGTGTGAACAGAATGCAGGACTAGATGTACCCTTGGACTGATCCAACATAGTTCTTGTGTTCTTAAAAAAATTTTTAATACTATCCTGCTGATCAGTTGTCTGGAGGAGAAAAGGGTGTGGGGGAGAAACCAGTCCAGTCCCTGTTCCCTCTCCGAAACAAGTTAGTGGAAGATCATTGGAAGGGCTGCCTCTGTGGGTTGCAATTTTTACTACTTCCAGGCCCTGAGTTTGTCTGCAGCTCCTTCCGCCCACTCCCTCTTGAAGGAAGAGCCTGGAACCTAGACTGTATCACAGGGATGTTGAACCTCTTTTAGCCGGCGGACCAAATTCCATTTCACAGAAGCTCTTGCATTTTGCATTCCAGTGGTGGGTGGGGTCAAAGAGAAAGGGGGCAGGGCACAACCCCCTCCCCACCCCTAATACCAGCATATTTTCACTCAAAGCTCTTACTGGCAGTAACCAAGTCTTAGGAGAGACATTTCAACCTTTTAGAATGGGTTGCTGGGAATGGCACAAAAGCTAGGGAACCACTAAATGATCTGTGATGGGGGGAAGGGTATGGGGGATCAACCATCTGGGGAACACTGGAGGCTGGATTAGGACTCCAGGAGGATCAGATTCGGCCCCCAGGCCTGAGGTTCTGCACCACTGCTATATTACCAACCCCCAGGCACCAGAAGACACTGTCCCATGTGTGGCGTAGTGGTGAGAGTGTTGGACTGGGACTTGGGAGATCCAGGTTCTAGTCCATGCTCGGCCATGAAACTCACTGGGTGACTTTGGGCCAGTCACTGACTCTCAGCCTAACCTACCTCACAGGATTGTTGTGAGGATAATATGGAGAGGAGGAGGAGGATTCTGTAAGCTGCCTTGGGTTCCTTGCAGGAAAAAAGGCAGGGTATCAATATAATAAATAAATAAATATATAAATAAATAAATAAATAAATAAAATAAATAATGATAGATCCCTTATTTACATTGTACTTTCCTGTCTATTGTTAATTGTATTGTAAGATTATTTGAGAGCCATTCTTGGATATATATCAAATAATCTTTTTGAAAGGGAAAGGGTCACACACACCCCTGCTGGATTGGAAAGGTGAACAGGACATGCAGCACCTGTTTGCACACATGGTTCACACCATCCAGCTAAGGAGAGATTCTCTAGCTTGGTGTTTTTCTACCACTTCAGACCCAGGATGCATAATTTGCCCAAGCATGCATTTGAGGACCCCCTTCTTAATTTATTACCTTTTTTTTTTTATGGTGGTAGTGGTGCTGTTGCAAACCAACTAAGATCAGGCTATGACCCAGTATTAGGTCCTGACCCATTAGCTGCAAACCAGTACCATATCTGGATATGATCACTGGCACCTTTGGCCTCTGAAAGAGGAAAAAACACTCATGCTGCAATCCTATATACACTTACCCAGGCATAAGCAAAGCCCCACTAAGCTCAGTGGGACTTGCTTCTCAGTAGACATGTATGGGATCACATTGTAAAGGTTGCTTAATGAAGGTATTTAAAATAGTGGAGGAGACTATGAAACATGATCAGTCCTTCTTTTTATGCTGTCCCATAATAGCAGAACAAGAGGTCACCATGAGATGTTAATGGTAGCTTAATTTAGCTCATTTGGAAGATGTTTCTTCACAGAGCAGGTCATCTGTGAAATTCATACTCCTCCAGGGAGTGCAAGTCATTGTAAAAGGTGTGCATGGGGGGATGGTTTTATTTATTTTTTAAGGGTCTGCTTAATTTTTTTGGAGAACATTAGTATTACTTTTACGTCAGTGCCTTCCAGAGACCCTAGCAGAGTTTCAGTTTTCATTATGCTGCACGCTGCACAAATCCAAGAAGGAGCCATAAGAGGTCTCAATGACAAACAGGTGAAAGAGGCATCCAGACACTGATCAGGCACATGCTGCGAATGGAGCGATGACTGCATGACCCACTCAACACCAGTGCTTTAACCACATCAGCTTACTCTTCACTTCTCCCAACCTTGTGTCCATATAAGGATGACCACCCAGTTGAATTTAAACAGCCTGAACAGGGATTTTTGGCACTCACGTGTTTGAAAGAAAGTGAAAGTATAGCACAGGGCAATAGTGTGGCATAGTGGTGAAAGTGTTGGACTGGGACTCTGGAGATCCGGGTTCTAGTCCCCGCTCGGCCATGAAACTCACTGGGTGACTTTGGGCCAGTCACTGACTCTCAGCCTAACCTACCTCACAGGGTTGTTGTGAGGATTAAAAAAAACGGAGAGGAGGAGGAGGAGGATTATGTAAGCTGCCTTCGGTTTCTTGCAGGACAAAAGGCGGGGTATAAATATAATAAATAAATAAAGGGGATCCCCCTTACTTAGCACACCATTCCCCCTCCTCTTCCCCCCCAGGATGTTATAGTACCATGCAGTTAGCAAACATCAGAATTTTTTACTGCATGGAAACCACAAGACAGGAAAAAAACCTGTGATGCAAGCATGTCAAGAAATCCATTTTTCTTCTATGCTTTAACAGCCTGTACAGTTAGTTCCATTCCATAAGTCTGAGCCTGCATTTATTTGTTAGGCCACCAGGGTGTGTTATCTTGTGCCATTACTGCCTTCAAGGCTGAACCCTCACTAACTGGGCTGAATGAGTCCAGCTGAGTGTTGGCAAGAACCTTCTGCCCCCAGAAAACCTGGGCAGATTGTTTCCAGCTAGCTTGTGACTGGCTAATAGGGATCGCCTCCGATTTGTTAAAGGCTTTTGGGTATAAAACCAGGGCCGAGGGAAAGATGCCTATGTTTTCACTTGCTTTTGTTTTGCCCTGCCCAATGTTTGCTTTGGAGGGTTCACTTCCTGATGGTATTGAAAACCTTTGCTGCTGGTACATATAGACAGTTTTTGTCAGCTTTGGATTTTTTTGCCCTGTAAGTATTGTTTCCAAACATTGTTCTGGTTCTTTGGTATGTTATTACCTTTCCATTTTGTAAATAAACTTAACACCTGTAAATAAACTTTTATTTATATTTATTTATTTATTTATTTATTATTTACATTTATTAATCGCCCATCTGGCCGGCAACCGGCCACCCTGGGCGATGTACATAGGCTAAAAACAAGATAAAATACATTTAAAACATTATAAATTTTTTTAAAAAACTTAACCCACCCCATATTCCCGCCTGAACAGCCAGGTTTTTAATGAACGGTGGAAGCTCAGCAGAGAGGGGGCATGGTGGAGGTCACTCGGGAGAGAGTTCCACAATACGGGGGCCGCCACAGAAAAGGCCCTCTTCCTCATCCCCACCAGTCTAGCTGCTCTGGCTGAAGGGACAAGGAGAAGGCCATCTGTGGCAGATCTTGTTGAGCGGCCCACTTGGTGTTGCTGGAGACGCTCCTTGAGATAGACTGGACCGGAGCCGTATAGGGTTTTAAAGGTCAAAACCAACACCTTGAATTCGGCTCAGCAAGCAACTGGTAGCCAGTGCAGCTCCTTGAGCACTGGCATGATGTGGTCCCGCCGGCGGCTGCCTTTAACCAGGCGAGCCGCCGCGTTCTATACCAGCTGTAGCTTCCGAACCGTCTTCAAGGGTAACCCCACGTAGAGCGCATTACAGTAGTCTAGGCGAGAGGAGACCAAGGCATGAACCACTGATGGGAGCAGATGATTAGGAAGGTAGGGGTGTATCAGATGGAGTTTATTTATACCTCACCTTTTTTCCTGCAAGGAACCCAAGGCGGCTTACATAATCCTCCTCCTCTCCATTTTATCCCCACAACAACCCTGTGAGGTAGGTTAGGCTGAGAGCCAGTGACTGGCCCAAAGTCACCCAGTGAGTTTCATGGCCAAGCAGGGACTAGAACCCGGATCTCCCGAGTCCCACTTCAACACTCTCACCACTATGCCACACTGGCCATTCACACCATTTTGTAAATAAACTTAACACAGGCTATATACAGGTCTGTGGCTTACGTTGGCTCAGCTTGTCTGAGTGGAAAGCTAAGCAGGGTCAAGCCTGGTTATTACTTGGATGAGAGACCCCTCCTCTAGTTTCCTACATTGAGCAGGGTGTTGGACTCGATAGCCTTGTAGGCTCCTTCAAACTCTATGATCTATGAAATCTAAACCCATCATATTTGTGTGCTTTATTCCAATGAGTCTTGGTACTAAGTCCAGAGCTTTCCTCTTGGTTATGCTACTGTTTAAGGTTTCAGGCCTGGGGCCTTGAAATACAGGGTGCTGGCTTGGGCCCTTGTTTCATATTAGGGGTGTCCTGTAAGGTCTGGCTCAGGCTGAGTTGGACGTAAGGGGTAGTGGCAGCCTGCCGTGCTGAGTTGGTGTTCAATCCAAGCAACTTTTTGTCCCTGCCTACACTGCTGGGAGTTAGGGTACCCCCTTTCCTGCCTTCACAAAGCATTCTGAAGAAAGCTGGGATATAAGGCAGAAACTGTGAGGAGAACAGTTTGGGGAGTGTGGTATGTGCCATGCGAGTGAACCAGGCGTTACAATGGTCCTTTGTCTAACCATTTATTTTAGCAGAAGCTAAAACTAGCTACTTCATAGTCCTCATGGCCTCTGGCAACCACACCAGTCCACCTCATAAAGATGTAAGCAGAGTTCTGGATCAGACCATGGGTCCATCTAATCCTGTATTCCTGTCTTTCCCAACCTGGCTGACCAGGCCACCCTGCCTACCCCTGAAGACACATCCCTGATTGGTAATTCTAAGCAGTTGGCTTTTATTATGTAAAAAAGGCACAAGAGAGCTGATCTTGCTTCAGACTACATAGTAGGTTGTGTTACAAACAGTGGCTACAAAAGAATTAAGTTATTTTAGAACTGAGAAAATCAGCTCCTTGATATAAGGTGGCAAGTTAGAGAGAGAGAGTTGATACCAAACTATTGGGAAATTGTTACAGCCCTCCCATTCAGGCTAGGTGTGCTAACAAAGCCCTGTCTTCAAGGCAGATCCTTTCCTTGAGGAGTCTCTTGGGCACAAATCACTTTGACCAGTGTATTACCCTACACTGCTCCTCCCTCATTTGACGTCTGACCCTGGGATCCCTAACCCCTAGTCCCTCCTCCTCCTTTTCGCTCTGTGTCGGCATTCCCATGGTTTCAGAATGGCTTATTGGACTATCAGCAATGTTCCTACCTAACTAGCTGCTGTGGCCTTGAGGCCTCATCTGTCAGAATCAAATCCCAGGTGTAATTGAGGCACCTCTGCAGGGGTGCTGGGCTTAACCCTCACACTGGCAGCCTATAGATGTGTTGGAGTACAATGCCAATTAGCCCCAACAAATGCTGTCATTGGCCATGCTGTAGGGGATGGGAGTTGCAAACCCACACATTAGGAGGGTGCCAGTTTGGGGAAGGAGGCTGTATTCAAGTTTCCAGTGGTAGCCTGCCAGAAGCTTCTGAGATGCTTGCTAGCAAAGTATGAAAGCAACGGCTCCATTCTTTTCAGAGGTACACCCCTTCAAAGCATGGAGGTTCCTTTTCAGTATCCAGCCTAACAGCCATCCTAGGTTTCCCATCCCCCTTTCCTCCAGCAAACTAGACCCAATGTACCAGGGTTGTATGAATGCAATTGCACCAAAAACAGCATTTTTAATTAGGAAAAATCAATAGAAAACATGAGCCCACAATTCTGGAAGCAGGAATCATGGGAAACTAGCAATGAATTATTTTAGAAAAGTGAGCGAACCTTTCACCCTGAAATGAAATAGGAGATGAAATAGGTCTGGCCTCCCAAAGAATATACACACCACTTGGAACAGGCTCTGACATCAGCATGGATACTGCTTATCTTCTAGAAACACTCAATTCTGTGTTACTTCTGGACAGTGCTTTTAGGGGAAGAAATCCAGAAGTATTATTTTAGGAAACTTTTTAAAGGGACAGCATGATTTAGTATGGGATCACAGTGGCTTGCTGTGTGGTGTGTGTGTGCGTGTGTGTGTGTATGTGTGTGTGAAGTAGAAGCATTGAGCCATATTTAGAGAAACATCTATGCAATTTCTAGTAAGATGACTGGATCTTGAGTCAAATGACTTAGTGACACTGATGTAGGCAGAATCTCCAACAAGAAAGAGAGCTCTCAATCCCCAGCTTCTCCAGGTAGGGCTGGAAAAACTCCTGCTGGAAACCCTGGGGAGCTGTTACCAGTCAGTGTAGACAATACTGAACTAGATGGACCAAGGTCTGACTCAGTATACGGCAGCTTCCTACATTCCTAGCTGACATGGCTACCTTCAGATGTTCATACTGGCTGTCTATCCATCTTATTCACCCTGCCTTTTCTTCAGACTACCGTATATCAGTTTGGAAATCATTTAAAATGTCATTCATGTTTTCTTCCTCTTGTTATTTCCTCTTGTTGTCTTCTTCTCACAGCCTCAGAAGCTGCCAGTGCCAGAAAGAACCTTCCAGAGAAGCCAAAGTGTTTATTTGACTCACATATCAATTTATCTCTATTTTGGGGAGGGAGGAGTTTATCAACCAGCCAAGAGCTGGGTTTTCCCATGATGTCAGTGTTATACATTCTTGAGCTCAATATGAACATTGAATTTCACAGCCAGGTTCTCCTGAAGCACTCAGAACATGGAGATGAAAGCCCATCTGCTGTTCTCATGATGCTTTCACAGGGCCAAATCACACTTTACTTAAATGTGAGTCTAGCAGCTATGTCTTCTTTTAGGTTTTACTCTAGAGTAGGCATAGGAGCCCCCAATCCAAATCTTAAAAGCCCCCACTAGTCCCCATGCTAGGAGCCCAGTCTGGATCAGGGCCCCTGTGCCTACTCTAAAGTAAAAAAGAAAAAGATGTAGCTGCTAGACACACATTTAAAGTAATGTCTATTTTGGCCCACAGGGTTCACAGTTTTGAGCCTTTTCCCAACACAATTTGCAATCCAATTTCAAGTGTCAGGTCCTGCCCTCAATTGTTTAAAGTGAATGACAGTGGCATGGCAGGCATGCATAACATGATCCTCTCCATGCTGGGAGAAGCTGCACCTAATGTTTTTGGATGGTGCAGATAGGTGAGGGAGGGAGGCTCACACCTCCATGCTTTACCATTCTCCAGCTTCCGGGGTCTCCCAGCTTTCCTCCTTGCTTAGGTGGCTGCTAAAAGCTGTCTCTGCTACCCAGCAGTCCCTGCCTACTGATCTTTCCCTCTGTGAAGCAAATGTTTCAGTGGCCTTTCATCCGCCCTCCCATACATTTTGGCTGACCCTGCTCAGGTCTTTGCTGCAGCTCTTGGCTTCTCAGGAGGGGAGTGTTGGCTTAGGGAGGGGTTACTTCCTTGGGCAGCCTGAGACTGACTTAGAGGGAAGGAGGCAGCTGGCATGGGGCACAGCTCTGGGCATAGGGCACAGCACAGCCCATTACGGTCACCTGCAACATTGCGCTGGATTTGGACCTTCATATTTCTTGAACAAATTGTATGGTGGATACATTTTTATCAGGTGTTTTCACAAACTGTGCATCCATGGAAATTATTCCCAGATCAGCCTATGGCTGAACAAAGTATGTCAAAAGTGGCCTAATGTGGTTGGTAACCTTGCAGCAAAGAGGTATCTGAACATGTTCCTTGGGCTTATGTTGGCCCAAGCCAATTCCTGTGTTTTGAAGTGATACAGCAGGTTGACTTGTGTTAACAGAAGTGGTTGAATAAAGCAGACTGAATCCAAAAAGTGAAGGACTTGGCAAACATTACTGAGTCTTAAACAGGTAGTCCCCTGGCTAAGTAGCCAGAAACATAAAACAGCAGAGCAAATCGGGCCAGGATTCTAACAGAGCGAAACCACTACTGCTGCAGAACATACTGAACATGCTAGTCTATTAGACACAAGAAACCAAGGCTAAAAGAAAAAGAAACTTATTTGGCTCCATCTGGCTGCTAGGCAACATCCCCCTACCTTGTGACCCCTGTTTACACTCAAGGGTTTCTGATGCATCCACAGCTGTTAATTAGTTCTGTACACCATGGATGACCCTTGTTATTGTACCCAATAAATGCTTTAAAAACTCAAAGAAATTAACCCTTGGCCTGCAACTTTTGGGTGTGTGATCCCCTGCCATCACTATTCCAAAAACCAGAAGATCAAGGAGATGTCTTCTTGGGAACAAGATTGTACAAAGCTGTTGAAGCACTTCGTTCCCTCCACTGATGAGTATCTCAGCTGTGTTCTGCCATTTTGTAATTCCCCAAATCAATACTGAAGCCCAACAGAGAACTTCTCTGAAGCATAACTCATTAAGCTTTAGTGCTACTTAAGACAAGGACCTTGCATGCATGAGGCCATCAAACACCGATATTGACCCTCCAGGACATTTTTAAGGCTATTTATATCACAATAAAGCCTTTTCATTAGCTTCATCAATCAAGGAAAGGCCATGTTTTGGCCTGAAAATGACTTTGCCTTAGTCTCGGCAGAGGAGAAGCATGAAAAATCATGGGATGCATTATCTTCCATCTCATTTGAAACAGTCTAATTGAAAGCACAGATGAGAGATTATGGATGCTAAAATAAACGAAAGAAGCATTGCTAATACATGGGAGGGAAGTGCAAACTTCTAACTCAATGAAGATGGTACTATTCTGGTGGAGAAACCTGTGTGGTGTGGTAGTTAGGCAAAGCATTGGTTCAGGTGGAACTAGGTTCAAAACTCTGCTCATTGACCAATCTAAGTGAATGGCCTTTGGTCAGTGACAATCTCTCAGCCTACTCTACATCACAGGGTTGCCGTATAGGATGATATAACCCGCACGTGTGCAGCCTTTTGCATCTTGAAAAGTGATAGGATACAAATGTGCTTTTAAAAAATGTACCTGTAGGTAGAGTCATGCTGGGGGGGGCCTTTCCAGGTGGAGATGGTGATACCTGAACTCTGCCATCCAGTCACCTAGGATAATAGAAGAGTCCATGAGGAGTAAGAGGACTAAATCTGAAGATCTCCTTGTTTTGGGGACATTTCAGCTTGGGGAAATACACATACAGCAGTCCCTTGCAAGCATTTACTGCTGGATCAAGGCCACTGTCTTTTGTCAGCTTGCCCCTGCTTTTTTGCCACACACAAACACACACATATAGTGTGTGTGTGTGTGTGTGTGTAGATTAGATACATACAAGATAGATAGATAGATAGACAGACAGACAGCATCTGCTGTTAATAAGCTTGGTACATGATGACCTGGTGTCCTTTGCTGCCAGTACCATCTGTTTTTAGCATTGTATCAGTCAGCATCTCTGTCTGGTGTGCAGGCTGTCATTTGTGGATGACTATATTTGGTTTGCATACCTTGATTAACAGGTGGTATCGAGCTGGCATTGCCTATCAAGGCCAGTGGGATGTACTTATTAATATTCTAGGCAGGCAGGATCCATTTTCTGCTCTCCCTTTCCACCCTCCTTGCAGATTTCACACCTCAGGCTTCTCTTACCTGGGAGTAGGCTAATAAGAGTAGTGGTTCAGGTAAAGAGACATCAGGTTGGCACGGCTCGCGGGAGCATCTGAGATTAAGCAATAATGCCGGAGCTTTAAAGTAGTTACAGATATTTGATAACTTAATTGTTTGGGAAATCAATTTATTTTAATTACGCCAGTTAAATAAAGCAGGGAGATAAAAGGACTCCAAATTCCTGTGGTGCTAAACCACTGTCAAGGGGAAAGTGAGTGTGTGAGAAACCATTATACCACTGCTTTTATGCCACCAGGGCCTTTTAAGTTGCTGAGAAGGCTTTTTCTGCATGTAGCTGTATTATTATTATTTTTTATCTTCCCAAGGTCATAGCAGTATGGATTAGAAATGCAAAGAGATTATTTCTGTAGCCTGTTGCAAACAATCCAGGTGAGGTGAGCATACCACAACCACATGGTTCGCCTTCAGCCAAGAAGGTGGGGTAGCCACAGTTCTGACTTTACAGAGAGTCTGGTTCAGAGCATGATAAGGAGGGAGATCATCAGGGGCCTTGAATTCGTCCATCCACAGTTAGTCTCTGGACAGCAGACTGAGCACACATGCAGTGCCCTGGTTAGAGTCTTCCCCACTATGAGGAGATGTGCTGCACCTAGGGAGAGAAAACCAAATGCAGAGTTACAGAATGGGGGACACTTGGCTCAACAATACTACAAGTGAGAAGGATCTTGGAATTGTGGTAGATCACAAACTGAATATGAGCCAGCAATGCGATGTGGCTGCAAAGAAGGCAAATGCTATTTTGGGCTGCATTAATAGAAGTATAGCTTCCAAATCGCGGGAAGTGATGAGGCCTGACTCAGCACTGGTCAGGCCTCATCTTGAGTACTGCGTCCAGTTCTGGGCACCTCACTTTAAGAAGGACATAGACAAACTGGAGAGGGTTCAGAGGAGGGCAACAAGGATGATAAAGGGACTGGAAACAAGGCCCTATGAGGAGAGACTAAAAGAACTGGGCATGTTTAGCGTTCAGAAGAGGAGACTGAGGGGAGATATGATTGCACTCTTCCAGTACTTGAAGGGATGTCACACAGAGGAGGGCCAGGATCTCTTCTCGATCATCCCAGTTTGCAGGACACGGAATAATGGGCTCAAGTTACAGGAACCTAGATTCCACCTAAACATCAGGAAAAAATTCCTGACTGTTAGAGCAATAAGACAATGGAATCAACTACCTAGGGAGGTGGTGGGCTCTCCCAGTCTGGAGGCATTCAAGGTGCAACTGGACAATCATCTGCCAGGGATGCTTTGACCTGGATTCCTGCACTGAGCAGGGGGTTGGACTCGATGGCCTTGTAGGCCCCTTCCAACTCTACTTTTCTATGATTCTATGATTCTATGATTCTATGTACTGAATTACTATGTAAATTATAGTAATTATTTCTAAATTTGCATCTATGCATATAGGTTACTATATGCACATTTTAGGAAAATCTATGTCCTCTTTTTTGGTGAAGCATAAGAGGGAACCCTACGACAAGGTTCCGCTGTTCTCCCCCACCCCACCCCGTTGCCTTGACTTTTTTTCTGGTATAGACTACAATCCTAGGCTTCCAGGAAGGTAGCTAGAAACATAGGAAGCTGCCTTATACTGAGTCAGACCCTTGGTCCATCTAGCCCAGTATTGTTGACACTGACTGGCAGCAGCTCTCCAGGGTTTCTGGCAGGAGTTTCCCCAGTCCTACCTGGAGATGCCAGGGATCAAACCTGGGACTTTCTGCATGCAAAACAGGTGTTCTATCACACTGAGCGATGGGCCCTCCTGCTGAGCCACGGTCCCTCGTGAGGGTGGCCATGTGTCCTATTTTACAGAGGACAGTCTTCTATTTGAAGGGCTGCCAGAGGACTGCCCTCTGTTTTGAAGCCATTGTCTCTTGGAAGGGCTATCCAGCCCAAGTCCAGCTGAAAGCTAAAGAACCATCAGAAGGAAGAGCTGGGCCTTGAATTTGCCCATCAACTGCACTCAGACAGCACACTCAGCAAGGCACACACAGGTCACCTGGTTGCAGTTTTCTACACTATGGTGAGACGTACTGTATTTCTATTTAAATTATAATAATGATTTCTAAATTTGCATCTATAACTATAAATTATCATATGCAAATTTTATGCAAGTCAGCGTCCTCTTTTGTCCTCTTTTTTGGTGATTCACAAGTGGCCACCCTAAGAGCATCCTGCCTGCAGCCCATAGGTCCACGGGTTGGAGAAGGTCTGTCCTCACAAGCCTCTTCTGTGCAGCCATGGGAAGGCTCAGCAAAGCATAGGAAGCTGCCATGAATCTTCCCTCCCCCAGCATTTTGAATGCCAGCTCTACCTGGTCCTAAAATGAGGCCCTGTCCTCTGCCCCTTTGACAGGCCATCAGTATGAAAACAACAACAGTACTAGTAATGAATCTCGGGCACAACTTTGAAAACATATCTAACAAAACCTGCTATGCAGTAAGGAACTGTTTTTAGAAAGATGGCAGCAATGCCTAGTATCAGGAGCAGGCACCACCCATGTCCCCCTTTCAGGGATCAATTGATCATTCCAGCCTTTCCTTCACTCACCCCAACATCAGTTATAAATCAGTTCCTAACCTTCATGCTGACAGCAAAAAAAAAAAAAAAAAAAAGCCCTTCCATCAAATAGGCCCTGCCTTTGCTTTTTTCCTCTTCTGCTTATTTATTTATAACTGCATCTTCCTTTGCAAAGGCTCATTGTGGGTGCAGGGATGAAGGTGGGTTCAGATCAAAGCACATGGCTTCAGAATGAGGCTTCATTCCCAGCATCCTTCTCTCTCTTTCCTGCCTCAAGCCCTTTTCAAATAGTTCCCTCACACAGCCAACAAGCCCACAGTGGACTAAAGTGACACATCCATGACATGTAGAAAACTCAAAGATGCTTTGGAAGGGGAGAGAAGAAAAGTTTCTTGCTAATATAATGGGACACACTCACCTGTTTTACACCTTATTTGCTCAGAAATATTAATGACTAAAAATAATAGTTCTCTAATATTTATCTGTCTATGATCTATCTACACACACACACACACACACACACGAAGAGAGACAGAGACCGAGAAAGATTTGTGTAAACATAATGGAGAACAGTAGAAAGACTGGCAATTGTGTACATTCACATGAAGGCATGGAGAATGCATACAGACTGAGCACATAAACAGGCAATGTTGTGCATTGGTCAGTTAATATGCATAATCTGTTCACAGAGTATGAATTCATTTGAGGAATTTTGCTGGGTCAGTGGCCATAGTCTTCAACTGAAGTCTATGCATATGGAAGAGGCAATGTATGAAATAATCCAATCATTTTGTACATACTGCATATTATTCACTGAGCTTTCATGTGAATGTGCACAATTGCTGATATATATGCACCTTCCTAGTTCAACTCACACTAGCCAAAAACAGGTTCTGGCATATACACAGTCTAAAGACCTGTTCCACCTGGTGCCGCTCTGCCAAACGATTGTGAACTGCTGCTGCTGCTGCTGCTGCTGCTGCTGCTGCTGGGAGTCATGAAATGTTAGTGAATATTCCAACTGATCAGGGGAGGAGTGGAAGAATCCATCACAGAACTTTAACAAAGAGAAGAACTCTTCAGGATGTGAAGCTACTTCCTCTCCCTTGGTGACACCCTGCATGGTACCCAAACTGATGCACAATTGGCTTGAGCCTGAAGCGGGGTGCCTTCATCACATGGAGGATTTTCAATATGGGGATGGTTATCTTGGCCAATCAGAGTTCCTGTCCCCATACTGGAAACTCTATATGCAATGAAGGTGGCTCCCTCCAGACTCAAGGCATACATATTTCAGCTCAGGCATGTTGCCAGCCCTGGGGCAGAGTCAGCCCTGAGCATTCTCACAGCCCTCTCATGCATTTAGAAGTGAATGCCTGAAGAGGGCTAATGAAAATACTGTAAGGCAATTAGCTGGGAGTAAGGGCTGGTGCCTATGCTGACCTTTGACATCTGCCAAGGGCCCACACCAAGCAGTGGGCCCACTGACGAGAACCATATGGTTCTGCTCTTCCTCTTCCCCATTGCAACCTGGTTTTTCTCCCACATCTTGTTCTGGCCCAGACAACAGTGGTGGTATGAAGGAGCAGTAGATGCCATTTCACGATACCCCAAATCAGCTGCCTGAGGTGACCTCCTCACTGTGCCTACTGATAGGACTGAGCTTTTTATCTTTTTAAAACCATCCTATTGTGCTTATGCTATGCACAGTCCTTCTTTCTGAATGGCCCTCATAGGTATCAGCACGGTGCCTTCAAGTTTTTGCTTAGCCAAACCTACACATACTTAACCATCTTAAATTTACCTTCTCAGTCAACCCCTTGCAGCTCCTTCATGCTTCCTCCCCTTCCCCTTTATTTGTTAGTTCAGAGAAGGAAAAGCAAACTATCTCCAGTTTGCCTGTTTCTTTCTGGAAATGAGGCACCCTAAATGGAACAGAGGTATTGTGGATATTTTTGTGGTGATCATTATTGTTCAAATGAATAGAAGCAGAACAGCTGAGAGCAAATCTGCCACTTGGTCTCTTTCTTTGAGAGCATCCTTTGCTGATGGTATTTCAGAGCTGGCCTTAGATATGGAAATGAATGTGTGTGTGCGCTCCTGTGTCTCCCTCAGAAGCTGTTCTCCTCTTTCAAGTGGGAGAGAGATATTGGAAGCAAAAGGGGGTAGGTTAAGCTCCTCAAAGGATTTGTCAGTGCTAGACTTTTCTTCACATTTTGTTGTGCTTCTACCACCAGAGCAGCACAACTGGGAACAATGGCAAGTAAAATTGTATTTTTTTTTCATCACCATGTCATCTATAGCATCTCTTCCACCTTTGCTGCTTCCAGTGGACCTGCAACAGCCGAGAATGGTAATGGGGGGGGAAAGCAAAATATAAGTAGCA
This sequence comes from Shinisaurus crocodilurus, assembly GCA_021292165.1. Lineage (NCBI taxonomy): Eukaryota > Metazoa > Chordata > Lepidosauria > Squamata > Shinisauridae > Shinisaurus > Shinisaurus crocodilurus. Next base: position 254,466,800 of record CM037878.1, on the reverse strand, counting down.
GACTAACAGTATAAGATTCCTAATGTTATGGGGTAAGGTCCCAGGGTTGTTGTTTTAATTTGTTTTTTAAATGATGAAGAACATGGAGATTGTAGCCCAGACCTTTATTGAAAATCACCCTGATCATTTATTATTAAAGAGCAGCAGCAGCAGCATCCCATAATAAATAAGAAGTATGCATTTTTACTCAGCATTAACTTCCACTGAGTTCAGTTCATAGGCTTGCTTAAGACTGCGACCTACAGTAAATGGGTAGGGTGATCCTGTGGTCTTGCTATGCCAGGCAGCTGCTATGCCAGGGTGAATGCTGCCATAACGTAGGCACTGTGTTGCACCAGCGGCAGAGGCAACACCGCAACAATAGTCAGAGAAGCAAGAGCAAATGTGGCATCCTCGACAGACGCACCAACACCAGTTAGTAACTCTACTGTCACCCAGCAATCACAAAGTTGCTCTCTAAACATGCCCCCACATTACCCATGCATAGAAGGCACCAATCAATGTGCAGTGATGACCAAATGGCCCTGTGGTGTCATCCAAGCCAGTATACACTGTTGGTGCTGAAAGAGATCTATAATCCAATCTGTGTGCTAGTGTAGCCTGGCATTCCACACACAGATAGTAGCAGAGTGAATCTCTCACACAGCAGCAGCGTGCAGCAGACCCTGTAAGGACTCAGTCTCTCCAGCTTCTCCAGTTGCAGATTAATCCAGATTAATCCAGGACTCAGGACAGGACCGGTGCAAGGCAGTTTGGCGCCCTAGGCAAAATCAGATATTTAGTGCCCCCCCTTCCCACTTGAGCCCTCCCTCCCTCCAGCCCTATGCCCATTAATAAAGGTAATTATTATTATTAATTATTATTATTGTTATTATTAAGGTAATAAACCTTACCTGCCGGCCCACAAAAGCCACACCCACTCGCGGGATGGTAACTAATTTAGAGGCGAGGGTCGGTTTCTGAATAAGCGAATGTGTACATATATTGCCCGCTCTTTATAAAAGCAGCCAGGATAAAAACTTCCCTTCATCTAGTCTAGTGCATGAAACACACACTTTACAAAATAGGAGCGCTGCGTTGTTTGAAATACGACACCGCTAGAGTAAGTGGCCCCTTGCACGCATTTGCTGCAGGGATGGATCGGGAGGTTGATGAAGATGCAGCAGCGTGGATCCTGCCCAGAGGCCCGCGGGCGCAGCTCCCTCAAGGCCCTGCGGAAGGGGTGACCGGGCCGGGGTGGGGTGGGGGCCGAGTCCGGCAAGCCCCGAGCAAGAATCCCCGGGTTCGTACCACAGTCCTAGATGCTCACTTCTGGGGGGGGGGACTCGTCGGAGCTTACTTTGGAGTAGACCTGTACGGTTAAGCACAGCTGGAACTGCTGGAGGCGAAGCGAGGCACCCCGGCTGATCCAGAGCCGTTTTGGAGCATGGGTGAAGGAGGGAGGGCGAAAGGAAGGAAGAAAGAGGGGGAAGGCGGCGAAAGAAGGGAGAAAAGGAAGAGGAAAGCAGCTTGCGTGTGCGTGAAAGAGAAAGAAAACCACAGAAAGATTATTTTAAAACTGAAGTAGACCATTGGAGAAGGGGAAAAGGCAAAACAGATTAAGAGGAAGGAAGAAAAATTAGACTGGCTGGAAGGAAGGGGAGATTTTAGGGAAGGAAAGCCAAGCGCGGTGTGGACCCGCGGCTCGCTCTTCCTTCCCTCCTGCGGTTTTGCTGACGCCCTGCCCGAACTGCGCGGGGCCAGCCGACTGGGCTGGCCTCTCCCACTCCACTCCCATTTGCCTGATTGCATTTAAACGCGTCATTATCCAGAGCGAGGGCTCTCGCGGTGCAGGCGGGAGGGGACGCGCGCAAAGGGCTGCTTGGCCATTCCAATCCTCTTCGATTGCGAGCCCTAATTCATCACCACCTCCCCACCCCGATCAATTCATTCATCCCTGAGCGGAGCATTTCTGCACCCCCTTTAGCCATGCACCCTAGGCAGCCGCCTAGTTCGCCTAGTGGTAGTGCCGGCCCTGACTCAGGAAACACTCTGTGACACCAACAGGTCTAATCTACCTGTTTATTTACTTATTCAAAGTAAGCACTACAGAGTATACATTTCCTAGTTACAGTCCATGTGCAGAGTATAAATGCATAGCAAGCATTAGTCCAGTGGAGAGAAGTTGAACTTCACCCCACCAATGATAAGTGTTACATTGTTGCAGTTGCAAGAACAAAAGAAGAAGAATACAAGTACAAAAACCTTCCCCTTAAAATGGATTCTGTCTAGAACAGTTCACTACGTCAGAGAATAACAAACACGTGACAGTTGGTTTGTTCCGTTCCCATAGATTTTGTTTCCCAGGAGTGAGGCCTGGCATAGACTCTGTCTGTAGACACAACCGAACTGCTCGTAACAGCCAACTGTTCCCAAAACAAATGCTCATAGTTTGTTGGTGATAATAAATCACAACATACACACCCTCTCCATGTACAATACCCAACCCGGTAACCAACCACAAAGAGATTACCAACTTGGCACATACTACCCTGACATATCGGACAGAAGAACAGCAATCAATGCCTATAGCAGAAACTCCAGGGCTCTTGTGCAGACATAAGTTTGAATCCCCTAGCAGCAAGCAAAGCAGGTAACAAACAAGCACCTTTTGCCAGGCAAGCAGCCAAATCTAGGGAAGGAAGGAAGACAACCCTCAGCCAGCTGCAAAGTGCAAAGGAGGCATGTGTGATTGAAGAGCCCATGGGTCACACCTGAGAGGGGTGACCCATGTCCCACATGGACACTCATCAGAATATTTCAAGCAAAGCAATGTGCAGTTACCTGCAGGAAGGGAAAGAAAGAGCTTTTTTTGTAACAAAGAGCCACCTCTCCAAGCAAGAGCATAAAATACAAAAGGAAACAGGAGTTCAAGGCTTCAGTTTTACCATTGGAGGGGTGGGCAGAACTTATCTTTTGGATGTTCTGATCTGAAATCAAATAATGATTTCAGATGCAAAGGGGAGGCAGTAAAGATCAGAACGCAAAGCTCCCCACAACACAAAACAACTCAAGACCGAACACAGACATTACTTTAGAGTAGGCACAGGGCCGCTGATCTGGGCCAGGACCCTAGCATGGGGAGGGGCTAGGAGAGCTTTTAAGATCTGGATCAGGCCCCTGCACCTGCTCTAGAGTAAAAACAGAAAAAAGACATAGCTACTAGACACACATTTAAATTAATGTTGGTTTTGGCCATCACGAACATCAGAGACTAAAAACAAACTCATGATGGGGCTTTTCATATTCTCTTGGGGCCAAGCCCATGACATCTTCCTCCAAGCCTGTTGCACGGCACCTGAGGACCATTGTCATAGAGACCAGGAGTAAAGGATTTCCATGTGGGACTGTAGCTCCATAGAATAGCATAGGCTCAGTATAAAAAAGGCTCCAGGTTCAGTTCCTAAGCATAGTCTCACAGTGGCAAGACCTAGGAAGTAGGGTTGTACAGTTTTTGTTAAATCTGTTCCGTCTCTGTTTCATGGGTTGTCAGGTGTCTTTCCTTCTATTATCTGTTCACTTTTTTTTAGGGATGTATAAGAATTCCGTTCCTGGTTGCAAATGTGCATTTGCACAAGAGCTCATTACTGCTAATGTGCACTTGGCACTAATGCAAATTTGCATGACCCCCCCCCCCCCCAAAAGTAAAAAGCTGGTCCACAAGTCTGCAGACTCTGCATGACTTGGAAAAAGCCAGTTTGCTTTGCTGCAGAATTCGCAGGTTGGATTCTCAGAAATGCAAATTCATTTAAATCTGTTGTGGATTTCTCCGACATCCCTACAGGAAGAGCCGGACTCACACCTGAGGAAATGCAGCAAGCCCAAGGGAGGGGTGCTGGCACCATTGTCTCTCTGACCCAGATATGCTCCCAGCTGCCTTTTAATATGCCCACAGGACCCTTCATCCCATCTAGCCACACTTCCCTCCCATTATTTTGGTTGATTGCCCATGGATTCTGGTTTGCTTTTCAGCAGACTTGATATCAGTCTTCCCCACCACCACCACCATTTTATGACTTGGCAGCAACACTACTTGGTTTTATTATCGCAGCAGCAGCCCAGCCATGACTAGGTGGGTGGGGTGGGAAAAACACTGAGCTGTTGGAACGGCCTTCCTCAGCATGATGCCCTCCAGATGTGCAGGGCTACAACTCCTATAATCTTCCATCAACATGGCCAGGGCTGTGCTGGGAGGACACTCCCCCATTGCCTGTGGCAAAATCCTGGCCAAGATGCAGACGCCTGGCCTTGACAGGGAGGTGGGGTACCCACTGCCCTTCTCCCACTATGTAAATATGTACCCTATAAGAAAGGAGTTACCCAATCTACTAACCATTACAGAGGCTGAGACACAGCTGAAACAGGCACTGCATGTCTAGAACCAGGTTGGTGGTTGCATGAGGGGTCTGCAAGTAACATTTATTATTTTATTGCATTTCATTTTTATACCATCAAATTGCTGAAGCTTGCTGGGTGGTTCACAAATCAAGACTTAAAACCATAAAATAAAATAGCATAATAAAACATAATATTTAAAAGGATCTTTACGGGTCACTGAAAAGACCTCAGTGTAAACGCCAAGTGAGCCTCTCTGGGGAAGGCATTCCACAACTGGGGTGCCACCACTGAAAAGGTCCTCTCCTTAGTAGCCACCCATCTCACCACATTTGTTGGGGGAAAGGCCTTGAAAGATGACCTTGGGTTGAGCAGGGTTTACAACCAGGTTTTCTGTTCCTGCAGGGCTCCAGTGCCTGTGACAGTTGCACAACAGAGAGCAGGATAATGAAATAGCAGGTTAATGGATCTCCATGCTAGATACTTCTGTACCTGTTACATGGGTGTCTGTCATGCACCCTTGAAAAGCACAGCGGCCCAAGAATATCATGTAGGATAAGGTGTGCACATGGTGTTTAAGAATAAGTATGCAGAAAGTGTTTTTTAATACCGTTATTCATGAAATGCAGCATGAATGTTTATTTTTGGCAAGTAAAAGACATAATGCTTGTTAATCTATATACTCATGGACTTGAACAATCCTGGCATGTTACATACATGATGGTATGTATACATGCATATTCTTATGTGGAGATTATTTCTGTGTCGGAAAAGTGTTGTATATGAAGATGAAACATCCCTAACACTGGTTGCATGAGAAACAGACCGCTTAATGTCATGGATTCATCTGTGATGAATTAATTTTTGATTCTGTGTCTTGTTTTGCTGATGTCTTTCTTCACTGATCTTTCCTGTGCTTGTAGAATGGTATTTGGGTGTGGGAGAGGCAAGGCAGGAAGCTTTGAAGTTGCCTTTAGCGCTCGTTCTCTCTCTCTCTCTCTCTCTCTCTCTCTCTTTTTCTTCTGTCATTTTCTCACCCATTCTGTGTCTCTATCTTGCCCTCATTTTTCTTCCTTTCTTCCCAATTTCTTTCAGAGTTTCTCTTTGCATTACTAATCTTTGACTTTAGCTAATTCTTCAATAGCTGCATCCGGGCGCCTTGATATCTCTTGCCTCCCCCTCATTCCCTGTGATCTATTACCATTTTCCTCCATCTGCCTGATTGTCATCTTGCATTTTATCTGGGTTTAAGGGCTCCAGGTGCTGTAATTCTCTGATAGAGCACACTGTTTCAGATTGCCTTGGCAGGCTTGATAATTAGCAGGCATGTAGGAGTTCCAGCCAGACCTCTCCCTATCCTTGCCTCATTTCTTCAGAAGTTGGCCAGGTGTCCTCTTTTGCAGAGCATAGTCCTCTATTTGAAGGTGTCTTCTATTTGAAGGCTGTCCTGTCCAATTCCAGTTTAAAGATAATTAACCATAAGAACTGTTGCTGATCCACAATTAGCACCTGAACAGCCGGCTGAACTTGCAGGCACATGGCTCCCCTGGTCAGTCTTCCAAAAGTATGGTGAGATGTACTGTATTTCTATTCAAATGATGATGATGATGATGATGATTACATTTGCCTCTATATATATATATTAGTTTATGCAAATGTTATGCAAATCATTGTCCCCTTTTTTGGTGATGCATTTGCTCTTTTTTGGTAATTCGTAAGTGGTCACTCTAGTTCTTCAGTGAAGGTGCCATACATGACTTTCAAAATCAGCCTTCCCCCATATACCCCCAGCGGAATGTATTTATTTTATTTATTTGTAGTATTTATATACAGTACTGCTAAGTATAATAAAATCCCTAAGCAGTTTACATATTAATATTAAAACCACATTTAAAATATTAATATTAAAACCACATTTAAAATATTAATATTAAAACCACATTTAAAATATTAATATTAAAACCACATTTAAAATACAATTTTAAAAACAGTTTCAATTACAACAACCATAATAACACAGAGCAATACAGGAGTAGTTAAATGGAGCAGCATGATTAACTCTCAGCCTCACCTACCTCACAGGTTTGTTGTGAGGATAAAATGGAGAGGAGGAGGATTATGTAAGCTGCCTTGGGTTCCTTGCAGGAAAAAAGGTGGGGTATAAATATACCGTAATAAATAAATAAATAAATAAAATTTAATTATAAGCCAGGGAAAGCCTGTGTGAAAAAGTGCATTTTCAGGAGGCATTTAAAAGTGCACGAGGGAGTTTTCCAAAGGGTGGGTGGCACTACTGAGAAGGCCCACCATCAAGGTATTTCACAGTGACATTAATTTCGGAATGGCCAGCAAGGTCTCCTCTGACGATCTTAAAGGTCTGTTGGGTATATATAAAGTAAGACAGTCTGCTAGATATCCTGGTCCCAAGTTGTTTAGGGCTTTGTATGACAATAACATAACTTTGAGCGTGTGGCTCCATAGCTAATCGGCAGCCAGTGCAGTTCTTTTAACACAGGTTAAAAGAACTGCACTGGCTGCCGATTAGCTATGGAGCCACGCTACTGAAAAATCCCCCAGAGAGTGGAGCACTGAGCACCCTGGCTGCTGCATTCTGCACTAGCTGCTGCTTCTGACCCAGGCCCAAGGGCAACCCCACATAGAGCGCACTAGTCTAATCATGAGGTTACCAGTGCATGGTTCACTGTGGCTAGATTATTCTTATCTAGGAACAGGCATAGTTGGTGTACCAACTGAAGTTAGTAAAGGGTGCTGTGGGCCACCGAGGCGGTATCAATAGCGGTGTTCAAGTCAGCATGAAGGTGAGTGATTTTATCCTCAAAGTGTCTTGCACAGTGCTTTTTTTCTGGAGAAAAGGGTACCGGAACTCTTGGATTACATTTCCTCGGGAGTAGATGGCGATTAAATTGTAATGCAATTAATAGAAGAAAAGGTGCTGGAACTCAGTTCCGGTGAGTTCCACCAGAAAAAAAGCCCTGGTCTTGCAAATCATCGCAGCGGGCCTCCAAGTTCTGGATTAACTGAGTTAGATGACAGCAATCCCTGAACCACTCAGAAAAGCTCAGCTGGACGGCTACTTGAGGATGTGATGGAGGTGGCAGAGTAAACCTCTTTGCTGCCTTCACCGCCACACAGTAGGTGCATTTATGCGCTCTTACGCATGCTCAATCATTTTCATGACGAGTCTTATGTCACTTACACTCCAGGCGTCTTCTGACCTGTTTCATTGTCTGACTCTGGAGCTCTCTAGTAAACCAGGGAGCCTTCTGGGCTCCGCAATGCCAAAAAGGACACTCAGGAGCAATTGTGTCAATGGCCCATTGCACCTCAATATTCTATAGTATGACAAGTGCCTTGACAAAATCGCCAACACTGGCTACTGAAAAATCCCCCAGAGACTTCAGTAATTCCTCGGATTCCATACGTCTCTGGGGGTGGACCATTTTAATGGGTCCCCCACTCCTGCAGGGGGGAACTGGCACCATGAGACCAAATTTCACCAGGAAGTGATCTGACCATGACAAACGGGGTGATTTCTATCCCCCCATATCCACACACACACACCGCACACCCAGAGGCAAAGGCCAAATCAAGGGTATGCCCTGTCCTTTGCATTGGGCCAGTGATAAATTGACACAGCCCCATGGTTGTCATGCAGGACATGGAGTCCCAAGCTGGTCCTGTAAAGACAGCCTCAGCATGGATGCTGAAGTCTTCCAGGACTTCCTAGAGTTCTCCAACACCACATCTGAGACAGCCTCAACCAGCTTGGTCAGGGAGTCCATTGGGTAGCAGGGTGGATGGTATACCAATAGTATCCCCAATCTGTCTCTTTGGTCCAACACAAGGTACAGGCTGTCATAGCCTGTCCCAGGGTGGAAGGTTTCCTGGTGAATGAGATTGAACTTTTATGGATTACGGTGACTCCCCCGCAGGGCTGGATTAAGAGCATTATGGGCCTGGTGCTGAGGATTTTGGTGGGCCTTTTTATGGCAATAAATAAAATGAAGACGCAATTTTATATTAAAACAAATTAAATATTTTAATTACCATTAAAGTGCCAAAACTCAAAAACTCCTGCAGCTCATCAGTAAGGGTCTTCCCAATTTCCCCCAAATTTATTTATTAAAAAAGAAAAAGCAGCCACAACAAAAAGCCAGGAAGCTTTGCTTGACCAAGAATAATTGTGTTGTTCTTGTTGCTTTGTTTCGTTTTTGTTTTTGTTTTTTTGTTAAACTAGCATTTGAACAATTGAGCTGCGAATCAGAAAGATCTTTTGCTGAGGCTGGAGAGAGAGGTCCCTTCTAAATCTGAATATTACAGACCCTAGCAAGCCCCCATGCGCTTCAAAGAAATGTAGTAACAGTGATTGAAATGCAAAAACCTACCGAAATGCTAATTTGAGAACAACAGTTCTTGCTAGGTCTTGCCTCAAGCCTGTAATGCAGATGTGCTTAGAACACCTTTCTAATCTTGAAAAAATCATTACTTATGCTGAATGATAACGATCAGAGCTAACTCAAATCGTGCTGTGTGTCCCTGTATTGTGGGCCTATTGTCTGTTATGGGCCTGGAGCGGCCGCTCCAATCGCCCCTATGTTAATCCGGCCCTGCTCCCCCGCTCCAACCTTGGCTTGTGCTGTACTAAGTAACCAGGTGGGCAAAGCTGGGTCATGTCTACAGCACCCAGCTCACCAACCCAGGTCTCCATGATGCATGCCAGGTCAGCTCCCTTATTCACGATCATATCATGGATGACTGAGACCTTGTTACGAACCGACCTGGCATTCACCAACACCGCAACCAGGCCAGAGGGTGCAGTAGCCAGCCCTCCAGGAACATTAATGGAACAGGGAGGGGATCAGAGAGGGAAATGGCTTGTAGCCATCTGGGTCCTCCATCATTCCGATGACATTTCCTCCCCATCACACTAGAACGTCCCTTACCCATGACAACTGTGATACAGGGTACCCTCTACTTCCATATCACCCTCCCTCCCACCCTGACACATTCTGGCTTTTTAACCCTCTTCTCCCTAGGAATTAGCAAGAAAAGAAGAAAAGGAAAAGAAGAAAGGAATGAAGGAAAAAGAAAGGGGGAAATGTTCAAGGGCAAACAGTAATAATTCAGCTGACCAACTAGCTAAAATACAATAATAAAGGCCAGTGATGACAGATTAGGGCAATTGAATACATAAGATCAACATGGGTGATTACATCCCACTCCCAGTTGAATGGAAGATTTTATAATCTATATCCCTATCTTTCTCCTCCCCACTCCCACTCGGGGGGGGGGGAACCCACATGCCACAACTTCCCACACCCAGGTTCTCACCCTAGGTCAGGGTCACAGAGTCACCCTAGGTCAGGGTCACAGGCCTGTCTCTCACACAGAGACCTGGAAACATTCTTATTCCCATGCAACTCAGGGGACACCCCCACGGCTCCCCAAAGAGGCAAGCCCCTTTGGTGTCGCCCCTTCGGGGTCAGCAAGCCTGGGTCTTTATGAGCCTCTTCTCAGAGCTGGTTCAATCACAGGAAAGGTTCTAGCCCAATCCAGCCACAGCACAGCCCCCCGCTGCAAACATTCAACAGCAAGCTGCAACAGTCAAAACAATCAAACAAAGCAAAGCAAGCAGAGCTAAGAAGAAAAAAGAAAGAACAAAAAGGCACTCCTGCTGGCAGATAGTAGCAGATGAGGCAGAGCGCTAGATGCTGCCTGTCAGCTACTCAGTCTCATTCTGCTCAGTTGTTTCCTTCTGCACTGCTCCAGGAATTGTAACTTAAAAACTTAGTTGTTGTTTTTAAAACAGGAGTTTCCGGAATTGATTTGATGTTTCAATAATTTAAATATTGTGCAGACCAATTCTATGCATGTTTACATGGACATAAGTCCCACTGTGTTCAAAGGGGCGGCTTACTCCCAGGCAGGCGGCTTGGGGTTGCAGCCTAAATTCTGCAGTCATGGCCTCATTCATCTTTGCAAACTCTCTCTCTGTGAAGAAACATAATAAAGGTTGTTCATTTCTAAAAATATTTATGAATTGCCTTTCTACCACAGAGATACTCAAGGCAATGTCATCATGATTGTTATGAATCAGGTTTTAAGGATGAGGAATGGCGTCCAAGAGAAAATGCTTTCCCGAACAAACTGGTGGTTGCTCAAACATTCTGCTCAAACACAGATTTCTTAGATGCAGTTTCAATATTCTGTTGACTAGGGCTCCATAGAGGTCATTTCAGACATGACATTTTCCCTCACACAAGTGTAAGCAAAAAAGCATGCACTTATCATCATGTGTGAAAATCACAAGTGTCTTTCATGCAGTATTTGGAGACCTCTGTGCTCTGTGGCTTTCAAACATGTCTATACATGGCAAAACTTTATTCATGCAATTTTCACATGTAACAGTGTATACATATAAACATTTTTCTAGGGCTGGGCAACCCCCTCCAATCAGATCTGGAATTAATCCAGGAAAAAAATGGATTAATTACCTGGATGTCCAGACATTAATCCAGAATTTTTGGACAAGGCGTCCAGTTTGGAAGAGGCCCGTGACCTCTCAGGGCATGGTCTGAAGAAGAAGGTACATAATGTAGCAACCTTACTGAATCCGAGCAGGTCTGGCCAGAGCCTGGATAATAGTTCCATTGAGAACCTCCTTTACAGCACCTTGAGCTCCATGGAGGAAAATTAAGATAGAAATGAAATCAAAATAACCTCTGTCACTTGCCTGATTATGTAATAGGGTGTGATTTACTGCTGATTCTGCTTTGCCTTTCCCTGTTCTCCCCATATTAATACCTGTGGGAAATCCATAAATAGATGGCGACATTGGGAACAAGATGTCTATTGCTTTGGTGAAATAGTGCTTTGTCTCAGATGCTTGGCTGGTGGATCACACTTATTAATTCTTCCTCTTGATCATCATTATATTTAATAGGAGGGAGGAATGCCCCCCCACACACAATGAAAGATGGCTGTATTTTTTATCATTGTTTTTGTCTACATGGTTCCCTTGTTTGCTCTGGGCATCTCTTCTTTTCATGTTCAAAGTCCTCCTGCATTTGTACCATCTCTTTCCCCCAAAGCTTTGCCAGAATTATTTTCCAGACATCTCTATGCCCTGTTTGCCTCTAATGCCAGGGTAAGTATGAGCACTGCCTGGCACACAGTTTTGTCTTTCTTGGTCTCAGTAATATTTGGTCACTCTTGTACAGTTATTTGGAGGCAAAGGATTACATAGTTCAAGAACCCCCTGGGGAAGTTTAATGTTTGTCAAGGATGATATGACTATAACAGGCAGGGTGCATCACAATTGAACCAGATGACTCTTGAAATGTTTCTGGCTCTGCAGGATTCAAACAAGCGCCCCTAAACAAATGCAGCCAGGAATGCGATAATCCGTTTTATTCCTCTGCCTTATGCAGTTGCTATTCTAGAGCTCAGGTTTTCTTTGCAGAGAGAAATAGCAATGGTAAGGTAGGATTTTATTCTTGGCCAGATAGCTCATTCAATTGGTGTGATCAGAAGTTGATTAAGATTCTGCAATCATTCAAGATCAAAGCCAGTTTCCTGGCTGGACTGAAAAGGGAAGTTGATGAATCCTCTGCTGACCTAAAAAGTGGAAGGAACCTATGCTTCCCATGGGATGATCAAGAGCCTGGTTGATGCTCAGGTGAGCATGTTTGGTAGGTCTGTAAACAACCAAAATCAAGATGTTTATGTGCAGTGTAGCAGGCCAGGCCAGGCCAGGCAAGGAAGCTTTCTATCAAGAGAGGAAGTGTGTGGTGGTCTCAGAAGCCATGTTGAAATGAGATGTTCTGTTCTCAGAGAGAAAGTTTATCTCCAGGATATATACCTTATCACATAAAGAAACAGGTTTTTGGGTTTGGGTTTTTTTTTTTGTTTTTTTTTGGATATGCTTTACAATAAGGCTACTGCAGTTTGACTGACTCTCCCAAATCTTGTGAGGACAGAACACACTTTAGGCCAGTTCACACCGTACTTTTTGTATAAATGTGAGCAATCCCTGACTACCTTAGGGCATGAACTTGTGTGAACAAATCTATTGTGTAAAACCAGACTATGGCTGTTAGCAAATCCTGTAATTGCTATCTATCTATGTATCTATCTATCTATTAAATTTATAAATTGTACCCTCTTCCTACCATATACCCCAGGTGATGTACAATATAAATGATTAAAACTTCTCATAAAACCAAAAAGCACAAGGAACACAGGAGTAAAACAAAACATATAGAATAAATGTTGAGAGCATCACTAAAATTAAAACTGAAGTGTGACAAAACATTATACAGAGTTAAAAGCCTGGCAAAACAGAACTGTCTTAACTGCCCACCTAAAACAAAATAAAGAAGGAGCCAATTTCATCTCTCTCATAAGAGAGCTCCACAGTCAGGGTGCTGCTACTGAAAAGGTCCTTTCAGCCTAGGAAAAGGGTTGCAGCAATCATGTCAGTTGTTTGCTAGACATCTCAACAGAATTGATATGAGTCCAAGAAGCTATAGGCAGCACAGACAGCCAAGCCGTGAAATAATACTGTATAGTGTTTCCTGATGGAAGTGGAGGGCTGAATGGATTCACCCACATCTCACTTCAATAAATTACCTGGGGATCGTGGCATAATTAGGTAACTTTTCAAGGCATAAGGAAGCATAACTGTGTGTGATGCCAGTGTTCTAGTGGTGAAGATGGGTGAATTCAGGATTTTATTTATTTATTTAAATAATTACATTTCTGTACCACCGATTAGCCAAAGCTCTCTGGGCAGTGACAAACCGAAATTCATATAAAGATAAATTCATGGTGGTGGTTGTATTGATAGGTTATCACAGCAATAAGCAATACATGATTGCTTATTACAACCAAGCAATCAGGCTACTATGTGGCCATTGCCATCACTTTATGAAAACATGGTTGTGTGAGCCCACCTTTAAGCAAAGCAGGTGCTTAAGGGATGTGCTCCAGGTCACCATCTTGCTGGGGTGGGGGTGGGGATAAAGAACAAGGGAAGCTGATCTTCTCTAGAAAGCAGAAAATGGACCACTTGAGCAAGCAGGCTAGGAGATAGCATGAATGCAGCCTTGTAATGTGTCTCCAAAATGCCCACAAACATTTTCAATAGATATCCATTAGCAGGTTCTTGCTAGGCCTGGGTCCACAGCCCAGATACATTTCCCCACAGCCGAGATCTATTCTTCAGAGCCCTAAATGTCCATTGGTGCCAATGGAAGTTTCTAAGCTTAATTGCCACGCAGGGGGCAATTTTCAAAGGGAATTGCAGCTGCGGAGAAAAGGGTTAACCCCCCCACACACACACACATGCTACAACACCCCCAACCCTCCCCCTGCAAGACACTTCAGCATAGAAAAAGCTTCCAACTGGTGCCTATTATTATTATTATTATTATTAATATTATTATTAATATACTGCTCAACAGCCGAAGCTATCTGGGCGGTTTACAACAATGGGAGGGTTTTCCTAAATGTGTGCGTGGGGGTGGGTGGGTCAGGGGGATCACAGTTGGTGAGGGAAGGCTTAACCCACCCTTCCCTGTGCCTGCCCCAAATCCCCACTCTACATGGCAATTAAGCTTGGGGGGGGGGACTTTCCATTGATGCCAATGGAAAGATTGGGGCCCAGATCTTTTAAGTGCCTAACAGTGTCTGTGCCGATTAGATGTACAAAATGGGGGTAGTAGGTTGTGACAGCTGTCATGTTTCCTGTATTCTGCCTGATGAGTATCTGTGTTAGTCATCTATCAACAGAAATCACTCTGTTGAACAATATCTTTTCAACTAGATTGTATTTCTTAGGTTTGTTTCCTAGACACTGAACTAAAACATAATTGTGTTGGTAGAATATACATGTTGCATATATATGCCCGTCAAAATGTGGCACCCCAAAATAGGTAAAAAACTGACACATTGAAAAAACAACCTGCTTCTCCATCTGGGATGAAGGGAATAGATAACAGTTCATCGCTTCCTCACTGAAGCACTGCAACGGCCCTAATCTTGGTTGTAGTTCTAGCATTAAGGATGTATTCAATATATGTCAGCAACTGATACGTACAGTGAAAAGTCCGACAACTCAGTGGAACTTAATTCTGAGTAGACATTTACAGGATTGCTCTGTGAGTGTCCTACTGTTAATAACTTGAAATATGAAGGTACAATGAAATACTGATTCAACAGACTAATTAAAACAAATGAACAGATCTTTACCTTTTAGGGTTGTGAAGAACCCCAGATAGGGTTCCTGGGTTCCAGGCAGGGATGTGCAAATCGGCAAAATTCAAGCCTGTCAATGTTCTCCAGTTTCCACCTCAAAGCTTGTTCCAATACGGGCATGTAGCAGATTGCGAGCTTTTTTTCTTGCATGGAAATTCATATATATTTCTAGGCAGTTTTCTAAATGTATGCATTTTTGGTGCACATTTCTGAGGTACACATTTCTCTCCCATTAATGGGGAGTGTGACCCTATGGCCCCCACCCTCGATGCACATAAGCCTCCGAACTCAGAGGCTTATGTGCATCCAATGCACAGCACGAGGTGTGGTGGCGGCGACCTTCGCTGCCGCTGTGCCTCACACCCTGCATTTCATCAAGATGGCCATTTTCGGCCATTTAAATGAAGCTCTTTGGAGGGGGCAGGAAGGGGCCTCCTCCCCTCCCCGCCCCGCCCCCCAGCATGCCCCTTTTCCTCCTCTCCGAGGCCGAATTGCTACCTCGGGGAGGCAGCCGGCACAGTTTTTTCCATGCCAGCTGTGAGGAGGTAGGGCAGGGGCTTGGCCTTCGGAATCCCAGCTCCGAACCCGCAGGAGCTCGGACTCTGAATAATCCTGTGGCCCCCAGACAATGTCAGGAAGCCATAGGATTGTGCCCTAAAGCATGCTTGTGCACATTTTTCAAATGTATATGTTTTTTTCATGTACTTCTTTCAAATTTATCTAACATTCAAACACTCTGTGTGTGTGTGTGTGTGTGTGTGTGTGTGCGTGCACAAATCAGATTTTTTAAATGTGCAGTTTTCCACTCGCAAATTGCATTCAGGGCTGCATTCAGTTCCAGGAGTGCAAATTGGGTAAGCTCATACAAACGCAATGGATTTCTTTCACATCCCTAGCAGGAGCCCTCTTGAGAAATTTTGCTAGTCTGATCCCAATTCTTTTGGCTTGAATTCCTTAGAAGTGTCTCCCAGCCTAGCAACTTGCCTTGAAATTTTTGCTGTAAGCAAAATTGCAGTTCTACTTTGCATAGATTTGAGACATTCCAGACTCAAGGTCTCTATCAATTCACTCCTCCTATACCTCCTTGAGAACACCACAGGTATGTTTTGCCTGTGTCTTCTACAATGCAAGCATTTTTCAGAGTACTCCAGCATAAGAATAACTTATTTGAGGGACCTTCCAATATGCTTTGAGTTTATTATAGCTTTCTGTATCTACACAAAAGATAATAAAAAGATGCTAAACAGCGATTCCTACATTCTTCAGTTTCTTTCCTTTTAACGGCAAAGTCCAACATTTGATCACTTGGAGGAAGAAAGCTGAGTAGAATAAGAAGCCTCAATAAAAGCCATCTTTGTATGGTTTACTGTGTTGATGCTGTGTCTCACCTGCTCCCCTGTCCCAATCTGTATTGTGTCTAACAGCAGCATTTGCTTTCCAGGATCACATTTTACAACACATTAGAGAATTTGTCTGGATTGTTTATGCTCACTAGCAGGAGTCCGTGTTGTTTTGCACTGAACAAGCAGCATTTGATCCTGTTTTATTTCCCTTTCTGCCATTTTGCTGCTGGCACCAGGGGTGGCAGGGGGCTAGGATGGGTGACAAGGGAAGTTGTTAGCTGAATCCTGCAAATGCTTGTGAAATGGCAAGATTACAGCTGCCTCGTCAGCACTTTTGGTGGTGTGATACTTAAGGGAAGGCAGGCTTTGTGTAGAGGCTTTAGCCGGTTGCAGTGCTCTCAGAAATAGGCGGCTTGCGTTTGCAGAAGGATCTTCTGCACTCTGTTCAAACTATTTTAAAATGCATTTTCCATTCCTGCTTTTGTTCTCTTATGACTTGGGAGTGTTGCTGTTTTTAAAAACATAACCTGACATCTCTACGTGTTTATTAGATGCAGGATCAAGTTTCCATTATGAGTATCACATTCAACTGTGTCTTGAATTTGTACCTAACTCTGGAACACACGTGACAGCTCTACCCACTAAGCTAGTACAGTACTGCCTACCATAACTGGATTGGTCTTCACATCTCTGCTACCATTTAGTGAATTTTGCAATCCTAGAAACACTGATATTTTGAAAGAAAGCTGTTATGATACAGCACAGGTGGAGAACCTTTTTCAGCTGGAGGTCCTACTTCCGTCCTGGATAATCTTCCAGGGGCCACATGACATTGGTGGGCAGGCCAAATTTAGAAGTGGGCGGGGCAAATTTAAAAATGGGCAGGGCCACCACCAGTCACACACTGTTTTTCATTCATCCATACACCTATTCATACACACACACACACACAGGTCAAGCAGTGTGTTATGTTAATTGTGTAGCAAGTAGCTGATCTCTCCCTTTTTACTCCAGAGTAAGTGTGTGTGGCCCAAATTCAGAGCGGGACCACGGCACACTGGGAGGGGAGGGTCATTTATTTCCTAAAATTTCTCCCCACTCCCTTTTTTAAAAAGGGGGTAAGCACCATTGGCATCAATGCAGGCTTCCCCCCCTTTTTAACCTCAACCCAGGAGGCGGGGGCAGTGGGGATTTTGGGAAGTAAATAGCAGTATTCTGCGATCTCAACATATGGATCAGATTTGCATTCAATTTGAGGAGTTCTGTAAATGTCTGACTTTTCCTCACAAGAAACCATTTGAAAAAACCCTGCTGTCAAATAGTTTTCTTATCTTTAGGCTCCCATCTTCATTCTTTCTCTCTGAAAATACACTTGTGTGAATACAGCTGACAAAAAGGTGAGAGAGCAACAGCCCTGGAGACTAGAGGCTTTTATTTAGTTACACAGAACAAGAAATACAGAGCAAGTAAAACGTCGCTTCTTATTCCATTCATCATTAAAAAATATTTCAAACTAGCTTATGAATCTCTTCATAAGGCACAGAAGGGGGAAAATGTTTAAAAAAAATAAAAAGAGATGTTCCTGGACCTTAATGCCTATCTAGTTGAATCTGTTGCTCTTTAGAAGAAAGGATCAGAAAAGTGACCAGATTCTCTTACTTACAAATAATAAGTCCTTGATCAGAGAAAGGGCTAAGGACTCAGGCCCTCCAGAGACAATAAAAATTATGCAGCAAGTGAAAATATTATGACTAGAGAATATGGCTTATGCTTATCTTTAGCCTTCAAACATGCTTCAGAGAAGACAAGACTGAACCATCTTTAGGGCTGACCTATATATTTTGTTCAACACATGGAAGACAGAAGAAGGCAGTCACATGACTGCTTCTCTAGGCTACTGGTGTTGTTGGATCTCAGAATGCAGATAATTCAGAAAGGCAAAGTGAAGGGTTCTCCCCAAGTCTTACAGAAGCATCTATTGAGCCAGGAAGTCTTGGAAACTAGCTGCTTTGGGTATGGTTTATCATTAAAAGGCTGGGTATGGATGCCAGATAAAATGCACATTCATTTTCTATGCTTCCTCATGGCAATGGATCAGGGCCGGTGCTACCATTAGGCCAACTAGGCAGCTGCCTAGGGTGCAGGGCTAAAGGGGGCACCAGAAACACCTTGAAAAAAAAATACAGCGGGAAGTGGGAAGGGGGGCGCTAAATATCTGATCTTGCCTAGGGCACCAAACTGCCTTGCACCGGTCCTGCAATGGATGCTACCTGCGCATGATTGTGGGAATGCCCAGCTCTTTAAGTCTGAGGCCTCCACTTCCACCAGTCATTGCCACTATTCCCACCAAAGAAAGGCTAGGAAAGGGGGGGACCTTCCATAACTGCTGGAGTGATAATTCAAATAGCTCCAGGCTCATGTTATTCTGCTGTTCATCAATGATACCCACAAAGGGGTAGCAGCAGTGTGTGTGTGTGTTGGTTGTGGAATATCTGCAGTTCCAGCCATAGACAAGCTTGGCAGGCAAGCAGTAAAGAAGAGCACACAGTCCAGCTTCAGAGTCTCGAGTCACTACACTGGAGGTATTGGGTAAATATTGGTGTATATATATAAGCAGATTTATCTGGAAGCACATACACAATGGCTATCCCCACACTGGGCCGGTTAAAACCCAAAAGGAAATAATAGTCTTACTCTGTCTTTGCTTAGACCAGAAAAGAAAGTTTACTCACAACTTGCAACATACATATGTAGAAACTATGTAGGTTCATCTTAGGGTGCAAAAAGGCTGAGCTTTACCTCATGGAGCTCATGCGGCTTCGAAGGCAGGAGGAGAGAGAGAGCACACATGGCAGGAAGTGGGAGGGACAAAAGGCAGGAAGAAATGTTGTATAGCATAAGAGTTCCCTTTTTAAGCGATGTGGTTTTAACCCTTCCCTCCCTGGAAGATTGCATGTGGAGTTATACTGTATCCAACAGGAAGCAAGTTCAGAAGTAACCAGCGGGGCCCAGGTCAGAGCACAGGTAATATGAAATGTTGCTCCAGCAACAGTCGGAAGCCTACTGAAGGCTGAAATTCTCCTGCAGTGAGGTGTGTAGTAGTCCCTGCCTTCCTGGAAATTAAGTCCTCAGCTAAAAAGGCAGTGCTCTTCTGAGGCATACCCTCCGATGGTGCTGCTATGACTCCTGATGCCTCTAGGATTGGCATGGTGGTCAAGGCATGATGTTGGGAACTAAGAGTTTCCAGAGAACTAGCCATCTATGGGTGTTGTTAGGGAAACATTCATGGGAGCTGGGCATAGAGAAAGCATGGTCGCTTATGGATCTTTCTCCTGTTCGTTTTAGGAATTCTCTGCAGGTGGGGCTGCCTCAGTGGTGACTTTCTGGGATGATCCAGGGAGAGGATCTCCCCTATTCCCAGCACTTCTTTTCTGGAGGAGAGTCAAGTCCAGATGCTGCTGATGATATGTTAATTCTGGCCTGACCCAGATTGAGCCCCAATTAGCTCATTTTTGTTTGCCCCACTCCTAGCCATGGGTGGGCTCCAATACTATCTATCAATGGAACAGGGAAGGAGGCAATTTCCCCTCTCACCTGCAGCCCCCTTCATGCCCTCAAAACCAGGTCTGGGTAACTGGGCAAACCCCCAGAGCATGGTGGCCTGCAGGTGTGAGGGGCAGGGAGAAAGTCCTGTTGCACTAGCAGACATCTACTAGCACGACATTGGATTTAAGCCTATACCTGGTGTCAAGGTTCCACCCATACCAGGACACCTTGATCAGCTCCTTAAAGATATCTGCCTCTTTAAGAGCCCCTCCTGTCTCAGGATGCCAATTCTCTGCCTTTTTACCTCCTCTTCCCAGTAACGTGGGATTAGGCCTTTGGCGTGGTGCAAAAGACACTCCAACAACTGAATTTTAACAATAACTGTTTACTTTAGTAAATATTGGTAAAGTAGATTCACATTAACTTAGGGAAATTACACAAATAGAGCTGTAAGATTACAAAAAGCAAGCATAGTGGAAATAAAAGGAAAAACAACGCAAGGTTCTCTAACCTAGCTACACTGTCACCTGTAGGCTTAGTAGAGATTCCTTCCCCCAGCCTTTCCCTGGCTGTTCTGCAGTTCTTTGGTGATATTCAGACTCTCTTCTCTGTCTGCTTCTTGGTGCCTGAAGAACACCTCCTCTCTCCAATTTCACTCTCACTCTCTCTCTGCCACACACTGCAGCTCCAGATCCGCTCTTTTATATACACTCTCCCAGAACTGGAAGGTTACAATCCTGTGACCTCAAACTGGGGAAATGAAATTTAACTCTATTAAGGGGGAAAGGAGACTTCTCTCAATGAAAAGGAAACTTTAACTCTAAGAGGGGAAAATGAAACTCACAAATGCCCCCCTCCCATCAGGAGATGTTTGGGCCTACAGGCTTCAAACTAACTCAGGCCTCTGTAGGCCTCTGTAGGCCTCAATCCTTCACACCTGGACTGTAATGTCTTGGCCAGGACTGTAATGTCTAGAATAGTTTTGCTCAAACTGCATGGAGTGATATACCAGTCAGTGCAATACATTGCTGGCCTCTCTGCTTTCCCTGTCTTCTAATGTTGATTGTAATTTATTATTTATTTATTTATTATTAATATTTATTTATCGCCCATCTGGCCGGCAACCGGCCACCCTGGGCGATGTACACAGAATAAAATACATAAATGCAATAAAATACATTAAAACAATATAAAAATTTTAAAATCTTAACCCACCCCATATTCCCGCCTGAACAACCAGGTTTTTAATGAGCAACGGAAGCTCATCAGAGAGGGGGCATGGCGGAGGTCACTCGGGAGAGAGTTCCACAGTACGGGGGCCGCCACAGAAAAGGCCCTCTTCCTCGTCCCCACCAGTCTAGCTGCTCTGGCTGAAGGGACAAGGAGAAGGCCATCCGTGGCAGATCTTGTTGAGCGGCCCACTTGGTGTTGCTGGAGACGCTCCTTGAGATAAACTGGACCAGAGCCGTATAGGGTTTTAAAGGTCAAAACCAACACCTTGAATTCGGCTCGGCAAGCAACTGGTAGCCAGTGCAAATCCTTCAGCACTGGCGTGATGTGATCCCGCCGGCGGCTGCCTTTAACCAGGCGAGCCGCCGCGTTCTGTACCAGCTGCAGCTTCCGAACTGTCTTCAAGGGTAACCCCACATAGAGTGCATTACAGTAGTCTAGGCGAGAGGAGACCAAGGCATGAACCACTGATTGTAAGCACTGTGGGCAGAGCCTGTGTCATTTCTGCACGGTGCCAGCAGACTGTACAGCCAGTATTAAATAAATGTTCCAAAGTTAAAGGAGCTGCAGCAGTGGTAGCAGCAATAATAACAGATAAGGCAGAAAATCGTAAGTCATCATTATTTCATTTTATTTATTCAGTTTCTGTCTCGCTCCATCCCAAAGGCTCTCAGTGGCTTACAACAAATACAGTCATGCCTTGGATTGAGAGCATAATTCGTTCCGGAAATGTGCTTGTAATCCAAAACACTCTTACATCAAAACGAAATCCCCACAAAAAAATTTGTACAGAGATTTTTAATTTAAGCCGTCCTACAGCACTTGTATTGCAAGACGTCGCTTGTATATCAAGTCAAAAATAAATAAATAAATATTTAAAAATTTGCTTGTCTTGCAAAACGCTCTCAAACCAAGTTACTTGCAATCCAAGGTATTACTGTAATTAAAATGTATATTAAAGAAGGAAAATAACAACAGCATAGAAATGGTCTTTCCCTTGTTGGTGTTCTTGCTAGGAGGGGAAGGGAGAACTCCCAGTGGCCTTTCTTCTAGCTGCTGACTTGGGCCAAAGTATCCTTCAGGATTTATTTAATTATTAAAAAGGAGGGCAGCATCAGTCTTCAGCTCAACAAACAGTGGGGAACCTTAACATGTACAAAAATAAATGTTTTATTTATTTACAGACACACTCCAAATTGCATAATGTGTTTTAAGTACAGCACACCCTTCCTTAGAGGCAATGGTCAAAACATCTTTGGCTGTTTGGAATGAAAACAAATCATTTTTTCTCCTAAAACAACAAAGAGTCCTGTGGCATCTTAAAGGCTAAGAAATTTATTCAGGCATAAGCATTTGTGGACTATAGCCTACTTAATCAGATGAGGGGAGGATTATGAGTTTCAAATTTTATACGGAGTAGATAAACTGGTGGTGGGGGTGGAGAATTGTAAACAGTGAGGTCAGAAGGAAATTAAATACAGAGAGTGACAACCACATTATTAACAGTGGTCATCCACAGGGCAGTTGTTGCTGATAACACAAACATCCTGGCACTGTGTAACCCAATTAACTCATGTAGTGTGATAAGAATCCTTTATCTCTGCTTCTTGGCCGAAATGCCCTTCCCCTCATCTCTGAAACCACAGGGCAATATTAACAAAATGGTTGTCTTATCTGGAAAGAAGATTAGATATTAGAGAGTCAATTCAGGACAAATGCGATGGAGCCAGCAGGGAGCAGTTACTCCAGATTAATTAATCTGGAGGGAAAGGCTGTGATATTGTGTGTATATTCTCTTAGGTTGACTTCATCCTTTAGATCCAGCTGGGTCTGACTTTGTGAGAGCTTCTTTATGCTTTCGCATAAAAGGAGTGAATGAGTAATGTAGCCTGCAAGGGCTGCCAGTCCGTCTTCCTGCTAGCAGACTCCCCACTGTTAGTGACAGCTGCAACGAGGTACATGCCAGGTGGCAAACCGTACTGTGTTTCTGTGTGCCCCCCTTCCCTGCCTGCCCTCCTTCCTCTCACCTCTGTGTCACCTGGTTTTCTAAGGACATTAAGCAAGCCGTGTGGAACTGGTAAAATCTGAGCAGGATTCTTTGCACCGTTTGGGCAGCAAACACACAGGATGCAAATGTGATGTTGACTAGCGGGCAGGCAGCATCTAGTTCTCGGGAAAAGTTAAAAAGCTGTCTAGTATGGCAGGAGGGGAATAAGCAGATAGCACACCATTCTAATGCCAAAAGGGGCTGGCGGGAGCCGGGACTGGAGAGTAAATGCATAATGTAACAGCTGCATTCCTGTAACAAACTGAAAATACAGTTCCCAGCCCTGACCTCTTGCTCCTCAGACTGGCAGGGGGCTAGGAATATTTTGAGTCTGTTCTGCATCCAGCATTTGGGTACATATGGGAAGAAAACTAAAAAAAAAAGTGTTTCACTCTGTGTTCACACTATTGGCAGTTTTGGAGAGAAGCTTGTAGCCTGGAGACAGTGTGCAGAAAACTTTAGAGTGCTTGAACTCTATATTTTTTTTAAAGTGTGCGTCGGGGGAAATAATAGAAAAGCACACATTGATGCATTTTGGGGGGACTTGCCTGATCAATGTATTACACAAAATGGACATTTAAAAAGTAATAGCTGGTAACCATTACTAGGGCTCCTCTGTCAGTAATGAGTGCGGCATGATGTGAGTTCAAATAGCTTAAAAACTAAACTTGCATAACTGTGCATGTTAATTAACAATGCATATATTTCAGGCAGTATG
This sequence comes from Shinisaurus crocodilurus, assembly GCA_021292165.1. Lineage (NCBI taxonomy): Eukaryota > Metazoa > Chordata > Lepidosauria > Squamata > Shinisauridae > Shinisaurus > Shinisaurus crocodilurus. The sequence goes on along the minus strand of CM037878.1, from coordinate 254,443,264 downwards.
GTGCACGGATAGCAAATTGAACTAAGAGCTGACAAACTTGAGTTAAACTGTCATATCTTGTGTGGGTACTACTTATTGGGCAAATTGCTGTCACCCTAGTTCCATATCAATAAAATTGGAATTGTACTAATAAGGGAGAATTGTGTGAGCAAATACAAGAATGGTTGAAAAAGAACCTGGGAAATTAAAATATACTCTAAAGATGAAGCAGTAGGTTTCAGTGTGAATGGGACTGTGCCTTGGGGAAAATTTGCATGCTTGATACAAACTCCATACTGGAGGGACTTCTTGGATACCAACATCTCCCTTTGTCATCCCATGCAGGTGTTTTATAGAAGACAAAAGCTCCAAGGTGGCCTGGTTAAATCGTTCTGGCATCATTTTTGCTGGTCAGGACAAGTGGTCCCTGGACCCCCGAGTAGAGCTCCAGCAACTTTCTCTTCTGGAATACAGCCTCCGGATCCAGAAAGTGGATGTCTACGACGAGGGGTCATATACATGCTCAGTGCAAACATTGCATCATCCCAAGACTTCCCAGGTTTATTTGATTGTTCAAGGTAAGAAATTGTGGCTGGAAATTGTGTGTGTGTGTTGGGGGGGGGGGGATTTTGGGAAACTCCAGCTACTAGCCATCATAACCAGGACTGTGATGTTGTCCATGTTTATATGACTTCCAGGATGCTGAGAATTAACAGTAGTAGATGCTTATTGCTATCATGCTTAACTTGTGAACTTACAGTACTATCTGATTAGCTGCTGCTGATCAGGTTGGGTCCAGATGTACAGTGCAATCCTATACATGTCTACTCAGAAGTAAGCTTGATTTTGCTCAACAGGACTTACTGCCATAGGGTTGCAACCTACATTAGTCAAACATAGGTACCAGTGAAATTGATGTGTAAAGTCAGTCATGATTAAATTACATCTCATTGATTTAAATGAGAACTAAATCTGGATCCAACCAAAAATGCTGGGCTAAAGAAACCATGTATCTGACTCAGGATTATGTTGCAGGCCTTTAATTTGTTGATAGCAAATTAGTGATAAACCACAAAGCAGTTTTTCTTCATACACCAACAACAAAGGCTTATACAAAGTAAGAGTCTGCACTCAGACCCCAGCCATAAAATTATATAGGACTGAAAGGAATTACTGGATACCCAAATCTCCTTTCTCATCCCAAGCATTACCAGATTTTTAAAAAGCCATTTCAGGGCTCTGGAAATGGAACTGTGGATAAGCTCTTAATGTATATGTGTTTGGAACTGGGGTGTCTTTTAACATATATCTGAGGTCCATCAAAATTGGGGTCCATCTCCAATAAAAAAAACAGCTACCGGTATGTATTTTAGCCTCTAGGAAAGTTGTCAGTGAGGTCACTGTTGATTGGAGGCAATGATACCAGTAGCTCTCTTTCTTCCCCAGTATAATGCTATATTGATCACACATTTTCTTCTCTGTGACCTTGATTAGTCAGATGTGACTGGTACAAATGGCAGTAGTTTTGGGATAATGACTAAAGCGAGGCAGTTTGACTATATTGGTTTAATGCAAGTAATTTGTTCATTTATGTGTTTTGATGTTAGAATATCAAGTGTAAAAATAGCACTTATCCCTGCCTGTCATCCATTCTTGACAAAAAAAACTAAAAGTATACTCTATTTAGGGGAGGGACCATAGCTCAGTAGTAGAACACTTTTTTTGCATACAAGGGTTTCCAGATTCAAACATATATAGGCTGGAAGGGGCTCTAGATACTTCTGGAGTTTTAATCATACATATCTCCTTGAATCACTCCCAAGAGGAAGTGTTGTCTGACTTGTTGTCTGGCTCTATTGTTGCCTAACTACCATGAGTCCTCCAGGGGGGCTTTCCCATCCAGGGCAGGCTGGACCAACCATAGAGATCAACGAGGCAACTACTTGAGATGCCAAAATTCCAGGGGTGCCTGCCTCTGCTGTGTAAGAGCTACTGCCTGCACTTAGAGGAGGTGCACAGAGACAGCAGTAGCTTCTTGGCTGGATAATATCTCCTGCATTCTAGGGCAGATAATCAATGGCCTTCTGATATCCATCCAATGGCCATCCAGTGATGAGATACATGGGAGGATGTAAAGAAAGGGCAAATGCAAAACATAAACATGAGGAAATAGTATCCCAGTCAGGTCTTGGTTGTTAATATGCTACTGTTATATTGGTCAGGAAATGATAAGACAAAAAGTGGGTCGACATTTTCATTTCCTTAGCGTCACATAAAAGAAAGAAAAAAGTGTTTTGCTCAAAAAAGAAAAAAAAAGGTCTTCTAGCTGCTATACATGTTAAGCTAAATGTTTGAGTCGGCAATTATATGCATTCTTACTGAGGAATAAGTACTTCTGAGTAATTATGGATTGGATTGTGTTGCCTTTGTCTTACTGGAACTTTGAAACCAACCAATAGACAACATATCTGCCTGAGGGAAAGCTCATTCTAAATGGATATGATGTTCTCTTATGCCTGCTAAAATGTGTATTATTGATGTGGACAGCTGACAAAATAGGTGGTGTTTTGTCATGAGGAATGCTTTGTGGATGTTAGTGCAGTCACATGAGCAGACTTCTGCACATCATGGCATCCAAATTATTTGTAGGCTCTTCATTCTGTTAATTGAAAGGCTGAGAATTTATTAACCAGCAAGAATATAGTATTTCCCCCGTCATATCATTTGTTTTCATATTGTATCCTTTATTTTTCCCTAGTTTAAAAATTGTGATAGAAACTCAACATTTCCATTTCAGATTATGGGAGCCTCATCTTGTAATGATCTTACTAAGGCAGTTCATATGCCATAGCTCCAGAAACACTTCATTCCACAGGATTTCGATAAAAGAACACCATGGATATTTGGATACTGGAACAAGCCAGTAGCTGTATACTAACTTACAATGCACTGTTTTATATGATTTGTTTAAATTCACACACAATAGATACATTTTAAAAATGTATTTTGTGTTTGAAATTAGGGTTTCATTGTTTTATATTCTGTTCTGTAAGCTGCCGCAAAGTTAGGAGAGGTTAATATGGAGAAGACCAAACCTCAGAGACAACACATGCTTTGCATGAAAAAGGTCCCAGGTTCAAGAGGTTCCAGGTTCAATCCCTGGCATCTCCAGGTAGGGCTGGAAAAGACCCCTGTATGGAACCCTGGAGAGTCAGGGTTCCATACAGGGAACTTTTCCTTTTCCATACAGGGCTGGAAAAGACCCCTGTATGGAACCCTGGATGTGCGAATCAGCAATCTCGAGCTTGCTGAAGTTCTACGAATTTCATCTCAAAGCTCATTTCGACTTGAGTCCATATTAGATTGAAAGTTTGGGGTTTTTTTCTTTTCGCATGAAAATCTGTGCATATTTTTGTGCATATTCTTCCAAATGTATGCATCAATTGTGCACATCTTTGAAATGTGTGCATTCTTCTCTCTTTGATTAAAGTGTACTTGTGCGTATTTTTCAAATGTATACATGCTGTCAAATGCATTTCTTTGGTTTCCACAAATTACATTGTAAACTCAGAAATGTATGGACTTTGACCACAGATTGTGTCCGAATGCATGTTTGATCTGGAAGGTGTTAACTGCGTAAATCCTGACCTAAAACGAGCTGAAACGAATTTCTCATGCACCCCTAATTGCTTGATGGACCAATAGTTAACTTGGTATAAAGCAGCTTCCTATATTCCCATGAGATACAAATATTTAAATAAATAATAAAACATGGACTGTTACCAAGGATTTAGCAAAAATTCTAGAGGTGCTTGAGGTAGCCATGAATGGAAAATTAACACCAATATATGGGGACTAATATATTAGTCCCCATATATTGAAGTATGTGGGGACTAATTCAGATGATGAGCTAAAACTAGGAATGGACAGATTTTATTAAATCCATTTCATCTGTGTTTCACAGGTTGTCATGTGTCTTTCATCCCTTTGCCCCTCATTGATGGAATGGGATTTCTGTACAAGAATTTCATTCCTGTTTGCAAATGCGCAAAAGTAAGAAAATTGTCAGCAAGTCCGGGAATCCATGTAACTCGGAACAAGCCAGTCTGCTTGGGAATCCATAGATCCGAATTAACAGAAATCCGAACTCATTTGAATCCATTGTGGATTTCTCCAACATCCTAACTGAAACAGCATTTATCAAGTCTTTCAGCCTATCCCTGAACAATTTTGTTCCTATTTTCACTGATAAAAAAGTCGTATCCTTAATTGCTAATTTGCAATAGCACTTCCGCACAGCCAAGCTAATGTATGTTGGTTGCTGCTAACATGGGATAAACGTATGGATTATATTCCTTAGTCAAACTGGTAATCTGTGCACAGCTTCCTTCCTGTATTCTGCTTGACTGCCTGGCATTTGGACTTCTCTGCTTGGCCAGATTTCATTGCAACTTTATTAAAAGGAAACATTAATTGGCAGTGCACGATATGCTGGGAAGTGCCATAAAAGGGAGACGAATCTGAAATGAGAGAGGGAAACGAGATTTCTTTTTGACAGGCTTTCAGACATACCTCAGCTGCAGCAGCTCTGGCCTATAGAAGCTTTTCACAATCAAAGTTTCCTTTGAACACATCTGAATAATGCTTTTTGTGAAGGCTGCTCTGCTAATTGCAGAGATAAAATTACCATCAGCAGAAAAGATGATATAGATTTTTTCCTCCATCTAACTAGTCTTCTTGGGCTGGAGACCTTATGCCCTTGACTCTCTGCACAGCCAACAGGATGCTTAAGGATTGCATATAAAAAGCAAAGGAAGCTTTGTTGATCCATAAGAAAATAACCCCAAAACTACAGTTCAGCAATACTTTTATTAATTTAGGACCAACCAAAATGTCACAAACAAGTGAGCAAGTGTTTGACTTCTCCAGAACACTTCATCATGCTGGATTTTATACAAAGTAAGGGGGAGGGGAAAGGGGGTGGGTGGGGAGGAGAACAAAAACATTGCTTGGTTTTGTATCCATAAATTCAAGGTGGAGACTCCTCAAGTCTCAAGATGGAGATTGAAAATTAGATGGATTACATTAGTCACTCTCTGCTAAGTGCTGCAGGTCTCCCTAAAAGATATTCCCCCCAAAGGTACATGACCTTGACAAAGCCATGCAAAAACCATGCACATTACATATATCGGTGGCAGCAAATCCCTTATTCCCTATGATGATCAGAACAGCACTTTCTGCCATTACCAGAATCACAGGGAATGTTGGTGGCTATATCTGTGACCACCTCGTTTACACTATATTTTTGTCCATGTGGATGCATAGCTGAGGGTCACCACCAGTACTGTTTTTGTTCAGGGAAAAACGCTAAATCAATGCTAAGAATTTTTTAAAAATGGAGTGAGATTATCCTTGGCACACCAAGTACTCCAGATCTAGAACTCTCCTAGCAAGCTATTACAAAACAGTGTTATAACATGTTATGGCCTTTTTTGCTGTTATGAATGGGAACAATCAATTTTATAACATTACTTCTGTTCAGTTAAGGAGTTATAATGGGTGAAGGAGAAATACAAGATTTGCCATGGGGACTTCATGGTCCATAGCTCAGTCTCTTTGTAGTATGCCTCACAATCTGTGTGCCAATACTCATAGGAATGTAGGAAGCTACCTTATGCTGAGTCAGACCATTGGTCCATTTTCTAGCCCAGTATTGTCAACATTGACTGGCAGAGGCTCTCCAGGGTTTCAAGCAGGACTCTTTCCCAATCCTAGCCCTACTGGAGATGCTGGGGATTGAAGCTGGGACTTTCTGCATGCGAAGCATGTGCTCTTCCACTAAGCTATATTCTAAGTTGCAGCTGGGTGGAGGACAAAAAGACAGTGCTATCATCATCTTTGAGCTTGAGCATGGTGTCACCCTTGGCTTCACCCAGACTGGCTGGCCTATAAATGCTTCCAGGTCAGGCATGGGTCTTTTACCTGGGCAACACTCTACTGTAGTCTTTGTCTGTCTACCTGTATTGCTACCTTTTTGCCTGCCATTCTAGCCTACTTGTTTCCCTGCATTTCTGCTTTTTTCCCATCCAATACCTCAGCTTTTTCTCCAGATGGTGAGTGGCCTAGTGTATAGAGAGCCCCTTTCTGAGTGATCACAGTTCCTGCTCCTGTAGATACTCAATTGGGGCTCTTGTCTTGGTCACTTCTAGCCCAGCATTGACATTAGAGTACCCTTTAAAATTTATAAAGAAAGAGATTCTGCCGTGTCTCTCAGCAACTTATTCTGTTGCTGAACTGCAGAGTATTTTTATTAGTGTTTAACTAACAGTTAATTTTATGCAAATGAAACCTATTGCTCCCCCCTTGAACCTCTGTAGCTTTGGTGAGCATCATTATTTAATAGATCTTTCTACATTGATCTTTATCTGATTGTTAAATTTCTTGTACTCACATTGATCTCTTCTAATGTTTCTATTTATAAGGAATGCCTATTTATTTCACATCCCCTATGTCCATCTAGCTGTAATATAAAGCCTTATATTCCTAACAAGCAGCTATCCACCTGTTTGCTTACACAATCTCGACAGTCAAGGTCATTTTGGTGATTATTGATGCTGGATTGTTACTCTGAATCAGTGACCCCCATTTACATGGGCAGAACCGCTCAGGATGTTTTTGTGGTACGAATCAGTTTGGGATCAATGTGTATATGGTACCCACATGTAGCTTTTTCATTAGCAATAGCCTAACCTGAGGTGTCAAGTACTTCACTTCATATATGTCTGTAAATGTGGTGGCCAACTGACTAGGGTGCTTGACTGTTTTGTTTAAAAATATCCTGGCTTCACACTAAATGGCCACATCTAGTGTATCATACAAATGAGAAAATGGTTGGGTTGGACCATGTGTCATTGGTTTTTCAATACTCATTAATATTCTCAGATGTTTCAGTGGCCTCTTTGCAAAGTTGTTGCTTTGGCTGCACCCTGATATTCAACTTAAGAACATAAGAAGAGCCGTGCTGGATCAGACCAAGGGTCATAGATCATAGAGTTGGAAGGAGCCTACAAGGCTATCGAGTCCAACCCCCTGCTCAATGCAGGAAACTAGAGGAGGAGTCTCCCATCCAAGTAATAACCAGGCCTGACCCTGCTTAGCTTTCCACACTCAGACAAGCTGAGCCAGCATAAGCCACAGGCCATCTAGTCCAGCATTCTGTTCATTCAGTGGCCAACTAGCTGTCCACAGGAAGCCCACATGCAGGACATGAGTGCAACAGCACCCTCCCACCCATGTTACCCAGCAACTGGTATACATAGTATCCTCTGATACTGGAGGTAGCATATAACCATCAGGACTACTAGCCATTCATAGCCTTGTCCTCCATGAATTTGCCCAATCCCCTTTTAAAGCCCTCCAAATTTGTGGCCATCATTACATCTTGTTGAAGTGAATTCCATAGTTTAGCTATGCTCTCTGTGAAGAATTACTTCCTTTTATCTGTCCTGACCCTCCCACCAATCAGCTTCATGGGATGACCCATGTTCTAGTATTATGAGAGGGGGAGAAAAATATTTCCCTATGCACTTTCTGCACACCATGCATAATTTTGTACATTTCTAGCATGTCTCCTCTTACTCTCCTTTTTTCTAAACTAAACAATCCCAGCTGCTGTATCCTTTCCTCATAGGGGAGTTGCTTCAGCCCCTTGATCATTTTAGTTGCCCTTTTCTGCACTTTTTCCAACTCTACAATATCCGTTTTAGTCAACTTAACCGGGAACATATTTTGTGATTCGAACGAGACAAGTAGGACCTCCGACAAAATGTAGTCTCACTTCCCAGTTAGAGTGCTTCTCTTCAGGGTTCCAGCTTGCCAGCTGTGCCCTCCTCCAGCCAGCCATTCCACCTCCACCACCAGTTTTTCTTTTCCAACTTACGCTTAAAGTTCCATAGCTTCAAAGTATATTCTGTCCTCATTGGGCTGGTTTGGGAGGGACTGCCCCGTTAGGCTGCATTTTTAAAAGATATATGTTTTGGGTTTTTTTGGGGGGGGGTTGGTATCTCTGAAAACTTCAGGGTACTCCTGAGCATGCTGATACCTCCCTCTTGCTTCTCAGTGGTCCTGTTTTGTCTCCATTTCTTTCAGCACTCACCACCTGAGTTCACTATGAGAGGATATGATGACTTCCAATATTTCTAGATAGAGTGAACATATTTTCCTCGGCATCTCAATAATCTTTCTGGGTCTATAGCTGAACAACTTGCATTTGCATCCAATTCCCTGTTTACCTTGTTGCCCCCAATGCATTTTTAATCAACTGTGTTAGAAGTGAGGGGTGTGGTAGCTTGGGCAAACTGCCCATGACTAAAAACTGGCTGTGACCAGAGAGGTATTTGCAATTTATTCTGTGCCAATGGCCAGAAGCATTTTGCTGTTTGTGACAGCTGATCACCGGTACTGGACAGCTGCTTCTCTTTATGCATCTCTATATACCTGAGGTCTGCATATTTAGATATTCCTACAAAAGGCTGTATATAGCTTAGATCCTGTGGTCTTCTAGTTTCTATGTGGCTTATGCTGGCTCAGCTTGTCTGAGTGTGGAAAGCTAAGCAGGGTCAGGCCTGGTTATTACTTGGATGGGGGACCCCTCCTCTAGTTTCCTGCATTGAGCAGGGGGTTGGACTCGATAGCTTTGTAGGCTCCTTCCAACTCTATAATCTATGAAATCTATGAAATATGCATGTCAAGAAAATGAGGTTAAGACAGTCACTTAGCCCAACTTACTAGGAACTAAGCCTCACAAAATTTAATAAACCAGAACAAACACCCCAGAACTGAAAATGTGCATGCCAGACTGAAAAGATGCAGGTGACAATTTGAGATTATTAGTGCCACTTCGCTATTGATATTTCTGCCACTTCGTATTTTATGCCTTTTCCTACACAAAAAGGCTTTCATGTAGGAAACCTTGAAGTGTGGCAATTGCAGACATTTATGTTTAGCTGCATTTTAATGACCATACAAAGCTGGGAAGCTGCAGTTGTCTTCCCAGCTTCCGTACATGAAATACAAATGTGTGTGTCATTGTGGCACTCAACATACATTCATATCTGTCCAGTATTGGACATGGGAGTCCAAAAACATTTTGATATCCTTATCCTATTATGCTACCCTTTACTGCCCTTTACTTTCCCATAGGCTTGTTTTAGTTTTAGTTTTCTGCTGCCTACCTGAAGAAGAGATTTCAGGATAACAGCTCATATTTGTTCATACTATTGAGCATTGATCTATTGGAAAGTATCACCTCACTTACTACAACTCTCTCACACTCTGGAGGCAGAAGCATCTCTACACATACATTACCATTTCTGGTTTCTATCCTTTCATAAGAAGTAGTTCCACCCTATGAAACATGATGGCACAATACATTTGTTAGTGTTTATAGTGCCACACAACTCTTTCTTTGTCCAGCCCCTGATATAATGGCTCTGTCTTGGCAGGCTTGTTTGGTGAATGCTTTCATTAACAGGATTTCCTTTCTTGACATTTTAGGCAGGTGGGTGGGCGGGCAGGGTTGAAGTAGGTGATTCACCAAGTCCCTTCAAATTCTGAGATTCTAAATGATACTATTAGGGTTCTTTGAAATACTTTCTAAGCAAATGAGTACATTCAAATTTAGTGTTAGCATCTCCCTTTGCCCCCTATTTCCAGTTTCATTCTGTAGTCTGGTGACTCAGTTTTCAGAAGATTGATAAGTAGAAAGGAAAACACAGAAGACTAGACAGATGGTATTTTTCCTGTGCTCCACAGTACTTTGTATGGCTTCCAGACTTCCTCCCCCCATAATTTTTGATGTAACAATGTAACCTGTTTGATACAGCAGTAGTAACAGGGAAAGAAAGATTTAAAACAAAAACAGCAAAAACTGGATTCTGGAGGAAAATATTGACTATAAGTCTTCTTCACTTCTCCTTCATCATCTGGAAGGGCTAGTTCTTGAGTTTCTTTGGGTTACTTCACACATTAATGTGTACTCACTTCTACCCTATACTTTGTAAAGAAGCTATTTTTTTTCATATTGAAAAAAATATGCCCTGATATCTATGATTAAACATGCCTCCCCTTCCAAATGTTTCTGGATTAACCCAAAAACAAACAAACAAAAAAAAAACATATGCATGTTACAAGGTAGAAGTTGCTTAGAAATGCACTTTCAAACAACAATTTTAAAACTGGAGAAAATTTCAAAATCTGATGTGCATATGGTGAGGTCGTTGTTTATTTATTATTATTATTATTATTATTATTATTATTATTATTATTATTATTATTATTTTTATCTATATTTATTTAAAATATTGCTTGGTTACTTTTCAGGGCAGGAGCCCTCCCAAGGTGGCATACAACAACAAAACACATAATGAAAGCTTATGTGGTATTAAAATACACAATCAAAACAGCAAAAACAACAAACATACCAGGGGAAGGCCAGCCAGATTAAAATAGCATGTTTTCAGGGCCTTCTTAAAAGCCTGCAATGATGGGGTCTGGCGGATCCCCAATGACAACTTGTTCCAGAGGTGTGGGGCCACTGCGGAAAAGGCCCTCTCTTGTGTGGTCACCTACCTAACTGCTCTTACAGGTGGGCAAATGGGAAGGTCCTCTGTTGCTGATCTTAAAGTATGGGCAGGCTGATATGGGTGAAGGCAGTCCCAGGGATGGGGACTCGGACTCGAGGACTCGACTCGTGAGTCGGACTGAGTCCCCCCTCTGACTCGACTCGGACTCGAGTCCCAATATTTTTAATGGGACTCGAGACTCGACTCGGGACTCGAGACCAAGGACTCGTCAACATCCCTGCCTGGACCCAGTTGCAGTAACAATCCAAGTTTATTTTTTAAAATCATTTTCCTAATGCAACCTTTCAGACATTTTGGGTTTGGCTGCCTCTGCCTGCCTGTTTGGGGTTCCCAGCCTCCTATGCCTGCCTGGTCTCTTCTTAACCAGTTCCACAGTTTGAATTGTCCAAGACAAATGCCTCTGCCTGCCTGCTTTGGGGTTCCCTGCCTCCTCTGCCTGCCTGGTTATTTTGGGTTTGTCTGCCTGGTCTGTTCTTGTCAAAATCAGTGACAGAGTTTTGAGATAAAAAGGCACACTTGTGCCTAGAATTTATTTAAGCCACACATCTGAAGTAGCCTTATTTTGTTGGGGAAGAACCCCATTGATTTTAATAGGGACTCGTGGAGTCAGCTTTGGGAGTGACTCGGGACTCGGGACTTGTGAGTCACCATTTTGGACCAAGGACTTGGACTCGGACTCGAGACTCGGGTCCAAAGACTCGTGACTCGACTCGTGACTCGAGACCAAGGACTCTTCAACATCCCTGGGCAGTCCTATAAGAAATTTGGTCCCAACCTGTTTAAGGCTTTAAAGGTCAAAACCAGCACTTTAAATTGGGCTCGGAAACACCGGTAACTGGTGCAGCTGGCACAGTACTATAGGTGTTATATGATCAAGTTGCCCCACCTGCACCAACGCTCAGGCAGCTACATTCTGCACCAGCTGAAGTTTCTGAACCGTCTTCATAGGCAGCCCCACATTACAGTATTTCAGCCTGGATGTCACTAGTGCATGGATAACTGAGGCAATGTCCGTTCTCTCCAGATAGGGCCGCAGCTGGTGAACCAGCCTAAGCTGGTAAAATGCACTCCTGGATACCACAGCCACCTTGGCTTCCCCAGCTAGTGCAGAGTCCAGGAGGACACCCTGACTATGCACTTGGTCTTTTAGGGGGAGTGCAATCTCATCTAAGACAAGTTATAAACCTCCATCCAAAGTAGTTGGTTTCCCAACCCACAGTACCCCCATCTTGTCTGGATGAAGTTTCATTTTGTTTATATACAGGCCTGTGGCTTACGCTGGCTCAGCTTGTCTGAGTGTGGAAAGCTAAGCAGGGTCAAGCCTGGTTGTTACTTGGATGGGAGACCCCTGCTCTAGTTTCCTGCATTGAGCAGGGGGTTGGACTCGATAGCCTTGTAGGCTCCTTCCAACTCTATGATCTATGAATCTACCCTCATCTATCCCAAACAGCCTCCAGACAACAGCTCATAGGTTCCCTGGGATGTGTAGATGGAAATGAGAGGTAGAGCTGAGTATCATCCGAAAACTTATGACACTTCAGCCCAAACCTCTGGATGACTTCCCCCAGCCAGTTCATGTAGATGTTAAAAAGCACGGAGGATGAGATGGAACTTTGTGGCACCCCACAGGCTAATGGCCATGGGGTGGAAGAAATGTCCTCCAGCACCACCTTCTGAGACTGCTCCTCCAGGAAGGACCAGAATGACTTTAAAACTGTGCCTCCCAAGCCCAGTCCAGATAAATGATCCAGAAGAATGGTTAGTGTGTTGGACTGGGACTCTGGAGATCCGGGTTCTAGTCCCCACTCAGCCATGAAGTTCACTGCGTGACTTTGAACCAGTCACTGACTCTCAGCCTAACCTACCTCACAGGGTTGTTGTGAGGATAAAATGGAGAGGAGGAGGATCATGTAAGCCGCCTTGGGTTCCTTGCAGGAAAAAAGGTGGGATATAAATATAATTAATAAATAAGAATACCATGCTTGATTGTATCGTAAGCCACTGAGAAGTCCAGAAGAACCAACAGGGTTGCGCTCCGCCCATCCATTCCCTGGCATAATTCATCAACCAGGGCGAACAAAGCTGTTTCCATCCGATAACCAGGACTGAAACCTGATTGAAATGGGTATAAATAATCAGTATCATCCAACACTGCTTGGAGTTGGGAGACCATCACACACTCCAGCACCATGCCCAGGAATGGCAAATTTAATACTGGGTGGTAGTTATCTGAAACCATAGGGTCTAGATTTGGTTTCTTCAACAAGCACCTCACCACTGCTTTGTTCAAAGCTGCAGGTATCTTAGTGTCCCTCAAGGAGGTATTTACCACCTTAGAGGTCCAGGTACCCAACCCAGCTCTGGCAGATTTCACAAGCCATGATGGAAAAGGATCTAAACGTCAAGTAGTAGGCCTCAGTCCTGCAAGCAGTTAATCCACAAGCTGAAAGATATCCATGACTAGTGCTGTCCATCCCAGACTCTGTCAAAGCAATGGTATCCAAATTGGCATGAATACAAGTGACTTTATTGGCAAAATGCCTGGCAAATTGCACAGGGTTTGAGTTGTTGTGTTGTAAAGCCTACACCCAAGAGGCCTTTAACCACCCAAAAGAGTTCCGCTGCATGACACCAAGCAGATGCAATGGTGGCAGAGAAGTAGGATTTCTTTGCCACCATCACCACCACAGAATAAAATCACAAATGGATTTTTACCTGTGTTTGACTGTATTTGTTACAAGTCTTCTGTCCTTTGCACTCTAACTATTGACACAGTCATTTCATCGCCCTCAGCTCCTCAGAATACCAAGGAGCTCACATGGTTCTACAACTAGGTCGAGGATGTTTGGGAGCAAACATATCGATAACCAAGGTCATCTCTTCATTCCATGTGGTGACCAGGACCGCTGGCTAAACCTGCAGGAAAATCCCCAAGAGTCCTCAGAAATCCATCCAGATTCATCAGCTTCTGGGTGCGAACCATCAAACTTGCCCCCCCCCCTGCAGACGTTACAGGTAGCCTGAAGGTCAAAACTGATCAGATAATGATATGTCCATGCCAATGGAGTCACTACTGCCTCCCCCATCCAGAGATCATTTTCTCCCAATTGAGCACAGAAAACCAGGTCCAAAGTGTGCTAAAACTTTAATATAAAACATTAATACAACATTAAAATCAATTAAAACAACACCGTAATTACAAACAAACAGACTGGGCAGCACATTCACTCAGGGAAGGCCTGGGTAAAGAAACTCATGGAGGCAATTCAAAAGAATACTGTGGTCAACAGTATCAAAAGCTGCTGAGAGATCAAGCCAGATCAACAGAGTTTCACTCCCTCTTTCTCTCTCCCACAAGAGGTCTCTCCTGCAAGAGGGAAACCAAAGCTGATTCTTTCCCCCAAACTAATCCTGAACCCAGACTTAAATGGGTCAAGATGATCTGTATCCTCCAAGAACATCTGCAATTGCTCAGCCACCACCCTCTGAAGCACCTTGCCAAGGAAAGGGATATTAGTGACTGGGTGGTAGTTGGTATAAGCCTCCAGATCCAGGCAGGGCTTTTTCAGGAGTGGACGCACCACTGCCATCATGTGGAGCTGCATTCACCACTCCCTGGATCTACTCAGCCAACCCCTCCGAAGTCCCAGGTAGCTCAAATAAGCCAGGATGGGCAAGGGTCAAAAGAGCAGGTCATAGGCCAAACAGCTACAAGCAACTTGTCTACATCCTCAGGCCTCTAAAACTGAAACTGATCCCATACAGCTGAACCAGACAGTTCATGGGACACCTCGCCAGATACTGTACTATAGCCTCTTGTTGCTTTCCTCTGAACTTTCCTCAGTGGAGGCACTCTAAGGAGGGCCTCAGATGTTGATTGTAATTGTAATGTATGGGTAGGCTCATAATTTGGATAAGTTATAATTTGATCTCAAAGTCCAAAATTTAAATGTTCCCAATCAGTTATCAATTTCAGTCGAATATCAAAAGTTGATATAAGTCAGCTATGAAATACACTCAAATATTTGAATCCTATATGCTAGTAGTATATATTGATAGATATAACTAGTCCATATATAACCAAAATGGCACCATTTACACACAACAGGGAGGTATCAGCAGGCTGGGGAACTACAAAGTTTGTAGAAGTACAAAATATCTTTGGAAACCACCTCTGGCGGGGGGCGGGGAGGAACATGGTCGGTGGGAACGAAATGCTGACTGAGTGGGAGGATGGGGATAGAAAAATGCAGAAATGAGTAATAGAATATCCTGGAAAAGTGGTTGCCTGGTTGGAATCTGAACAAGAGCACTCCAGACTGCAACATTTTGTTGTAGTCAAATCTATCTAACCATTGAAGTGGATCCCCTGGTGGATTTTCAATTCCAGGGTGCAGGGTGTGGACTGGAGGGATCTTTTTTTATTTTTCTTCCAAGCAGGGAGTAGCTGTAGGAGGCTTAGGAGAAAATTAAGATTTCTATGTGGGAGGTGGGGGAAGAGGCTTTCTGAAGACAAAATTCAGACAGACAGGTGTGAGGAGACGGATTGAGATGGACCAACTAACACCTATTTTGGCATCCTCATGCACCTAGCTAATTCCATAGTAGTTCAAATCCCTACAGCTTAACCACACACACACACACACACACACACACACACACACTCCCTACCCCCACTCACTGCCTGCCATTTTCCTTTGCCAAGGAGACAAACTACTAGGACTGTAGCTGAGTGGCTGTTTTAGACCCAGTCTGGGGTTTAAAGGGAATATTTGAGTGGACTCAGAACCATACTGTCAATTCTACTGTATTGAGTGTTGTCTACTTTAACCTTCATAGTCATAAAATAAATCTCCATGCCAAAGTCATGGAACTTTTATCATTGTGCATTTCATAATTATGTAAAATTAATTTTAAGGAGTGAGGAGGAGACCAGTTTATATCTTGCCTCAGCAATAAACTCATTATGGCCTTGTTAGGTAAGTCTCTGTTCTCTCATACATGCTCATCCAATATGAAGATAATAATCCTGACCTACATTGCAATACCTGGCATTGTATAAGGATGATGAAGATGATGATGGTGATTATTTATTTATTTATACAGAATTTCCAAGAGTTCAAAACACATAACACACACGATCTTGTTGTAATCTTTACAACAACCCCTCAAGGCTGATCAGTATTATTATATTCCTATTGTAGGGAGAGGGGCTGAGGGAGAGTGACTTGCCTACAGCTAGCTAGTGAGTTTATGATGAAGAAGAGTCATACTGGGGACATCTCATTCCTAGCTCAGTCTCTTTACCACAATACTGTACTAACTCCCTAAGCCTGCTGAGCAAACCTGTTTTCCTTGGTTGGCACTGCTTTGTTAGTTGCCCTTATTGTCAAACACACAGAACATAAGAGACCCTACCCTGCAAGCCAGCCTTCCCCAACCTGGTGCTTTCCAGATGTGTTGGACTGCCACTTCCATTATTCCCAGTCAGGTGGTCTGGGAGTTGCAGTCCAACACATCTGGAGGACACCAGGTTGGGAAAAGCTGCTTTAAGCCATCCTGGGAGTTCCAGATAGAACTGGAGGGTGGAATATTAAAGTTTTACAAAGTAAACAAATATCAATTCACAGTACATAGTTGTCTTGTTGATGTTTGATTTATGGCTGGTTTATAGTTGATGAGTACATCACACAACTGTTTATACCTTTGAGTGATTCCAGCTCTGAAACTTCTCTTGAGAATCACACCACCTTACTTCAGCTACATTTAATAGTCTTCTCACCTGCACAGGTGTCTATTTAGTTACGCTTCTGTCAGTGAGAAAAATAGTCATATTCTTACATTTCTAGTGACCCGAGACAAACTTGTCACTCTCTCATTAAAACCCACCATTTCTAAGAAACTCTAGTATAGCATTGCTTATAATCCTTCTTCACCCCTTTCTCAAACCCATGTCCAAAAGACTTTTATGAACCATTGTCAAAATGTTTTTGCACTTTTCAAACTCCAGCAGTTTACTCTTACATTAAATTCAGTGGTAGAGTACTTCACGTCTGCAGTGTTCACAAAGCCAATTCAGAGGATATATAAAGTAATGATGATCTCTGCTTTGCCTCCCTTTCAGAGATGAAAAGTTGCTATTCTGCATCCTTTTGGATTAAATAAGGAGGTTATCTGAAGGCATATGAATGGTGCAGCAACCTGACTGAAGTCAACCGGTGCTGAGTTTGGTCCATGCTCAGTTAGAAGTCCCTCTGAAAACCCTATGTACCATCTTGTCTTCCATGGTGGAAGTAAAGTGGGTTATAACTGGAGTAATGAATGTTGCAGCATATCCTCAGTTCACATTAGGAGGTTCATCCTATCCTCCTTACAGGAATGCTGCTGTGCAGGGTTCTAGCCAGCCATTTCCTCCAAGAAGGGCATTCCACATTCTTCCTTTCCCCTGCCCTTCCCCCACCCCCATTTTTACGTTTGCCTTTTCCAGGTGACATTAACATTCTGTGGTTACTGAGCATGGTCAGCCTTCATTGAGCTGCTTTGGGGGGGGCTACCCCCTCAGATCTATCTGTCTCTCTGTCTTTTTTTACTTTGTTGTGATTTTGCAGTTTTCCTGAGCATGCTGATGTCTCCCTCATGTTTCTCAGAGGCCCTGTTTGGGCTCCGTTTCTGTCAACACTCACCACATGAGTTCACTATTAGAGGGAGTGATAAATAAATGAGGGAGTATGAAGGATGCTACCTTTTGACTGGGGCTTTCTAGTTATTTCTGCAACAGAGGACAGAAGTAGTTACACCGTCTTCTGGAATTATCCATGTAAGTAACACAGGAAAAGAACATCTAAGTGCATCCTCCTCCTCCTCCTCCTCCTCATTATTTATTTATTTATTTATTTGCATTTCTTTCTGGAACCAACCAAGGCAATTTACAACAGTTCAAGAAACAAATACAAACACAATAAATCATTTACAAAAGCTTAAAACCATAACAATTTAAGTTTCTTGACCCTCTTTCTTTACTTTGGGATCTTTTAGCAGTATCTTAGGCTACTGTGTGGCCAAGTCTTAACTGCACAGCCTTTAGGGTAGTAGTAGTAGTAGTAGCAGTAGTAGTAGTTCTCACAATAAACCAACAGCAAAAAACCAAACCTGCAAGTGTGACTGCACTCGTGCGAATGGCATTCAGGGTATTAAACTTGTAACTGAGCTTTCTGGTTAGAATTTCAACCCTTCTTCCTTCATTTCCCACTTCTTCCCCATAACATCAGTCTTTAGTAAGACATACCCACATGCATAGCTTGAACCATTCTAATGAATTGACCCTAGCCACACCTAGAGGGCAGGGTTGCTATACAAGGTCTGAGAATATGAGAGAAACTGGAGCTTAAACATACATGGACTGATGCAGAAAACAGTGGGATATCAAGCTGGTTCACACATATATCACGGAGACCCTGTGGGTGAGTGGTTCCCGAGTCTGGGAGATAGGCTCATTGCCTGTTCTGGATAGGGTTGCACTCCCTTTGAAAGATCATGTTCGTAGTCTGGGGGTACTCCTAGATCCATCATTGTCGCTGGAATCCCAAGTGACTGTTGCGGCTTGGAGTTCCTTTTACCATCTTCGATTGGTGCACCAGCTATGGCCTCTCCCAGACAGGGATAGCTTGGCCACATTGATACAGGCGCTAGTAACCTCAAAACTGGATTACTGCAATGCGCTCTATGTGGTGCTGCCCTTAAGGCTGCTCCAGAATCTGGAGCTAGTGCAGAATGCAGCAGCTCGGCTTTTATCAGGAGCTGCCCCCTTTCAGCAGGCAACTCCTTTGCTGAAGGAACTGTACTGGCTGCCTATTTGCTACAGGGTCAGGTTTAAGGTTCTGGTACTTGTGTACATAGCCCGAAACAACTTGGGACCAGGTTACCTGAGAGAGTGCCTCCTCCTATACCAACCTGCCCGGTTGCTGGAGTCATCAGATGGCATGCTCCTGGTGGTTCCTCATGGACCTTTGGCCCGATTGGAGTCCACCAGGAGAAGAGCCTTCAGTGTGGTGGCTCCATTTCTGTGGAATTCCCTGCCTCTGGAGGTCAGGCAGGCTCCGACATTGCACTGCTTTCGGTGCCTGCTGAAGACCTCCTTGTTCCAGGAAGCCTTCTCTGCTCTCCAACCATGACTGTAATTGTTACTTTGTTTTCAATGTGCTGTTTTTGTTTCTTTTATCTGTTTTTGTCTTTCTATTGTTCACCGCTCCAGTATCTGCTTGATGTGGAGTGGTATACAAATACTGTAAATAACAACAACAACAACAACAACAACAACTTTTTCAATGTATTCTGGCTATCAGAGAGCCCTAAGCAGTGCTTAATTTGTGTCAGGGCTCTCTAGGGCTCCGGAATCTGCTTGATGTGGAGCAGTATCGAAATATTGTAAATAACAACAACAACAACAACAATATATGCACAATGCTTGATAAATGCAGCCAGTTTGAATCAGCCATCACAGATCAAACAACACAGGTAGAGCTTTTGTCTCACCATATATCATCTCAAGCACAATGTTTTCCAGTTGAGTCAGTTCACATGTTCAGTCGCCAGTCATCAGGGCCCAGTTCAGATGGGCCTTGATAGGAGCAGTACCCCGTATGATCACCTGTGGAAATGTAGGGCCTCCAGTGCTTTCACAGACAGATGGAGAAACCTTTCCCCTTGAAACTGCACATAAATAACTCCTCAAGTGCAGCTTGTGTAGTAGAAATTAATCTAAGCCGTAGCCATCTTCTCTCCTGCCCAAACTCATCTGAAGTTTAATGAGTGCTGTGTGTCCATACACTATAAACAAGACTGATAAAACATTATGTCACAATGCCTCTCATGTCAGCACAGTTCAGCAGTCTCCTGGCAACTATGGACACAAAAGCTGTGTCTGACTCCACAGGAGGTTGTTTCTTATACGTGTGAGTTATGTGCAGTAGTGGGCAGTTAAATTTCATGAAGGTCAGTGAAGTAATGACAGCAGGGACAGCCCAAAGGGCAATGCAAACAGGTAGAAAAAGCAATTAAGCTATGTTGGCCCAGAGATTTGGGCTATGTGACCTAACCAATCCGAGGGGAAGGGATGGAACTTTCTACCAATTTATCGGGGGCAACCTAAATTTATTAGAAAGACAAAAACAGATAAAAGAAACAAAAACAACACATTGAAAACAAAGTAACAATTACAGTCATGGTTGGAGAGCAGAGAAGGCTTCCTGGAACAAGGAGGTCTTCAGCAGGCATCGAAAGCAGTGCAATGTCGGAGCCTGCCAAAACACTGTATCTCTTGTCCTTTCCCACACTGCATTGCCTTCCTTAGATCAGCTTTCTGATTTGGAAGCTCCCTGTTGTATCCCTCTCTAACCTTTTTTTATCCCCTGAAGTTAAACATGTTCACCTCTGTCAGCAATGTCAGCAGCAGACCCAAGATTGCAGATTGGTGATTATTACCACATCCACACAATAATCATGATGTGTGGATGAACCCATAATTAAAGAAAAAGAACCCAAATGAACTCCATTTCATGTGTAGCCTTCCAGTTGCAAGCTGAAGTATCTGTAGCAAAAGGGCATGGGAAGCATTCTTCCTTTATCAAGAACAAGCCACTGTTGCTGTTGTATTACAGATCATGTGATGGGAATCAGATAACTGCCCTCTAACCTGGTAGAGAGGAAAGTCATTGTGGCAGAATAGCCAAAACACAACCAGGTGGTACTAGTGGCCCTGGAAGAATATTAAATGAGATAGTCTGCTCTGCCAATTTAGAACCTTTTGTATGTCTAGGACAGTGTTCTCCAACCTTGGGTCCCCAGATGTTTTTGGCCTACAACTCCCAGCATGCCCCAGCCATGGGAGTTGTAGGCCAAAAACATCTGGGGACCCAAGGTTGGAGAACACTGGTCTAGGACATGTAGGAAGGACAAGGTGGTTTGAGGCTGTCTTTCACACCTACGTCCAGAATTTCATGGTCAGCATTGTTCATAGATGATTGTATGTATTAGAATAACAAAAGGGCAACACATAGTTCTTCATCATCTTTAGTTTTCTGTAATGAATGGGCGTCTGCCTTCAAAACCAATTATCTTCAGATACTAAGGGAGAGAAAACAAAAGATCATGTTTAAATCAGATTTTAGTCAGCTACCCAATGAGATGTGAAATAGGTTCCAGGACAGATCATACCCTACAACAAACTTGTTTGCCATGATAATGTATAGAGTGACAGTACGCCTATGTAACTGAGCCACAATGCCTTATAATTCCTAACTAGTGAAAGTGCATTTTTTGCATGTTTAATGGAGCTTAAATACTTTAGAGCAATTTTATTGAATATTTTGTCCCTCACATACTGTGCCCTCTCATTGCCTCTACAACAGAGGCATTTCCTCCTTTCTTTGAACTCTCCACATTACAAAATGATATGTTTTACATTGTATTTTTTCGTATGTTTTGAGAGCTTTGATTGTTGTGTCTGCTTATTGCTGGACAGTAAAGATTTCTAGTTTCATTGCCATTGCCTTCTTTCCATGATATTTTCACCTCTTCACATCTGGGCTCAATCTTTCAGTTCCTTTCCGAAATCTGCAGCCATCTCTCCTCCGACACCCCAAGAATGTCCCTGGGAACAATGCTACATCATGATGGTGATGGTGATTGTCTTCAGCCGAAAAAGACTCCCAGAGGGCCTTACAAGGATCAATAATAAAATATTCCCTGTAGCATCATTCCCATGGGGCATTCTGGCCCACACTATCAAAACAAATGGCAGCAGGGCTGCTCAGCTCAATCAAGCTGCCATGTGGAATGGCCACTTAGCTTTTTTTAGTAGAAAAGAAAAAGAAGGGGAAAAACGCTTGGCCAGCACATCATAATGTAAGTGCATCCCCTCCCGAAAATGCTGCAACTCCCTCCCAGAAGATTAATACAATTTTGGGGGAGGATTTTTGCTCCAGCCCCCTCAAAAAGTGTCAAAAAGGTTGGGCCAAATGCTTTGTCCCAGCACTGGGATCTATTGGGGGTCTGGAGACAGTTAGTCTGGTACTCCCCAATGGAGTGATTTTAACCATCCAACAGGAGAAATGGCCTTTTAATGTAACATTTTTCACTATGGCAATTCCAATCTCAATCTCTCCATGTTGTAAATCTTATTGTGAGCACGGTATCCTTGCAAGACAATGTATAGATGCCACATTTCAGGCCCTTTTTCCATTTAAAAGTGACTGGCAGTTGGAGCTGAGCGATGAACTATCATGAGAAGAGGTTTAAGAAGAACAGCGAGGAAAAAGCTTGCCAGTATAAGGCATGAGGGAAAAAAGGATAATTGCCCTGGGAAGCAATTAAACCAGAATATGTTGGATTGAAATATAGGTGTCCTGTGAAAATATTTTCTTTCTTTCTTTAAAATAAATACCTCCTTTTATCAAAGATTTCAAGGCATTTTGCAAAATTTAAAACAAGTAAAACAATAAATCCATTGAGTGTGTGCAAGTGTCTCTAAATGCAATCCTTCTCTCCTCCTGGCCTCACGTTGGACCAAGAGGACCACAGATGGCAATGGCAGCACACACAGCAATCCTCTCTAATACATCATTCACAGTAGATGGCATCGATGTGAGAAAGGAACCAAACCGCACATCTTCTTTGGCACTGGCATCCATGCTGTTTTTCCAATAGGGATGAAACTTTTCCCTAGTTATGAAGTCTATGTAAAATGTACTCACATTTTACAGCAGTACACTAGTCTCAGAATTGCCCAGTGATGATGCCATGAAATGTTTCACCTCACTAATATAATTTAATGGCCTCTGGTATCTTGTGTCATTGTAGCTGCGAACAGAGGTTGATTTGTGTGGTTCTTGTGACAGATTCACAAAAACAGCTCCAGGATCTCCTGATGGATTGAGAGCACGTGTGTGTGTGTGTGTGTGTGTGTGTGTATAAATTAGGACATCTTCAGAACCAAATGGCTTACCAAGGCAAACAAAGAGCACAAGTTTGCTAATTATAAGAAATGTGGAGGTTCAAATCCGATTTTGATATGTGGGAAGTTACTGTTTCTGTTTCCCACTTTTGAAATTGGAGTAATAGTACTGACCTTTCTGTCTTACAGTGATATTAGCTCATTTGTTCTCAACACTTCTAGAATGAATGGGCTAATATTACTGTAAGGCACTTGGAAGCTATTGAGATGAATTGCAGAGAAATACTCTGTGGTATCATATAGAGAAGGCATCACTTGTGCTTACACAGACCCAAGATCAAGTGTGTGTAAATCAAATTGTAGGTTTTCTTCTAGCTTCCACATGCAAGATTCATCACTGGGCTCAAGGGTCGCCCTAACTGCCCCCGATGCATGAGCAAGCAGGATGGACAGTGCCAAGTCAAAGAGAGTTTTTCTTTGATGTTTTCAAAATGTGGGGACCAGTGGGACCTTAAAATCTTACCTCTGTCTGATGTGCTACTAAGCAGCCATGAGATTACAAATGCCATTTGTCTTCTACCACTCTGAGCGCCATTGAAATCCATCCTCCATTTGCTGAGCTGTGCATATTTAACATGGGAATGGTTGCAGATGGATTTTGTTCTAATCTCTAACCCCTGCAGTGCTTCGAGTATTT
The DNA here is from genome assembly GCA_021292165.1 of Shinisaurus crocodilurus. NCBI lineage: Eukaryota > Metazoa > Chordata > Lepidosauria > Squamata > Shinisauridae > Shinisaurus > Shinisaurus crocodilurus. The sequence goes on along the minus strand of CM037878.1, from coordinate 254,419,995 downwards.
ATTCATAACATGAATCCAGCTGTTTTGTAAAGGACCAGAAAGCAGATGTTTGTGAAGTTCAACAACACAGCTTAGGTGGGGAAGGGCAAGATAAATATCTTCTCTGTTGCTCGGATCTGCTCTGACTTGGACGCTATAGTTGATACAGACCCTGTGGATGTAACTTTGGCTCCTGCTTGTCCAGTGTTATTGGATACTTTTCAGTTTGTACAGCCTGAGGATGTGGACAGGATCCTTGGAGAGGTGAGAGCCACCACGTGTGTCCTAGATCCTTGCCCTTCCTGGCTCATTAAGGCAGCCAGAGTGGGACTGACTGAGTGGGTAAGGAGAGTGGTTAATGCCTCTCTTCACCAAGGCAGGGTACCAACCTGCCTGAAGGAGGCAGTGGTGAGACCTTTGGTAAAAAAAAGCCCTCCCTGAGCCCCACTTTATTGGATAATTATCGGCCAGTCTCCAATATTCCTTTTTGGGGCAAGGTATTGGAGCACATGGTGGCCTCCCAACTCCAGGGATTCCTGGATGAGATGGATTATCTAGATCCATTTCAGTCTGGCTTCAGGCCTGGTTATGGGACAGAAACAGCTTTGGTCACCTTGGTAGATGACCTACTCTGGGAACTAGACAGGGGGAGTGTGTCCCTGTTGGTTCTGCTGGACCTCTCAGTGGCTTTCGATACCATCGACCATGGTATCCTTCTGGGCCGCCTCGCAGGGTTGGGTCTTGGAGGCACTGTTTTACAGTTTTTACTTCCTGGAGGGGTGGACCTAGAAGGTGGTGCTGGGGAACTCCTGTTCAACTCCCTGGCCATTGGCCTGTGGGGTTCCTCAGGGTTCTGTCTTGTCCCCCATGCTATTTAATATATACATGAAGCCATTGGGCGAGGTTGTTTGGGTTTTCAATATCATATTTATGCTGATGACACCCAGGTATATCAGTCTTATCCTGAACTCAATTATGAGGTTTGGTCCTCTCTGACGAGTTGTCTTTTGAACATCGCGTCGTGGATGTCCTCTCATCATTTAAAATTGAATATGGACAAGACTGAAGTTTTGGTTTTTCGTCCTGGTCATCCCCTGGTTTGTCCTCCCCTCGTTCTTCAGGATTGCCAGGTGACCCCGGCCTCGAGGGCCATTGATCTTGGGGTTGTGGTGGATGATCAGTTGTCACTTCGTCCATTTGTGAATATGACAGCAAAGACATGTGGCTTCCATCTTGCTAACATCCGACGGATTCGTCGATTCTTGACCCCAGAGACTGCGAAGCTGCTTGTCCATGCTTTGGTCATTTCACGCTTGGATTATTGTAATAGTCTTTTGGCGGGTTTGCCTTCTTCTTCACTTCGTCCCCTTGTTTTGGTGCAGAATAGTGCTGTACGTGCGGTTATTGACTTGCCCCGTTATTCCCATGTTTCTTGTCATCGTAGAGCATTGCACTGGTTGCCGGTCAGGGCAAGGACTTATTTCAAACTTCTTGTCTTGACATTTAAGGCACTACGCTCTTCCCTTCCCACTTATTTGGCTGAGTTGGTCATATGGCACACACCTCTTAGGAGAACTCGATCTACAGACTCAGGGTTTTTGGAAGTGCCTTGGACAAAGGTGGCAAATTCTAGACTCCGGGCATTTTCTCATTTGGCTCCACGATTATGGAACTCTCTTCCTTTACACCTTCGGATGGAATCGGAGTTGAGTAAATTCAAGTGTAATCTGAAAACCTATCTGTTCAACTTGGAGACATAGGTGTTAGACTTAGTGTGAACTGGGTAATTGCTATGATTTTAGTTTTATAGCTTAATGGTTTTAATTATTTGTTGTTGTTAATTTAAATTTACCTGGATTGTAGTCCATTTTAAGTATTTTAATGTAGTTTAGTTAAATTGTGATGATTATTGTTTGAGTTATTTTGTATATTGTACTGTGCTCTGGTGTAGAGTGCAATATAAAGTTGTATTATTATTATTGTCTGGAGTTTTGGGGCTCGGTGTCACCAGTATGCTGATGACACCCAACTCTATTTCTCCTTTCCATCCAATTCTAAGGAAGCTGTTGCTAGTGCTGAACTGGTGTCTGTCGGTGGTAATGGACTGGATGAGGACAAACAAATTGAAGCTTAATCCAGACAAGACAGAGGTGCTCCTGGTCAGTCGGAAGTCAGATCAAGGAATAGGGAGTCAGCTTGTGTTGGATGGGGTTACACTCCCCCTGAAGACAAAGGTTCGCAGCTTGGGTATACTTCTGGATTCAGCCCTGAACCTGGCTGGCCAGGTTTTGGTGGTGGCCAGGAGTGCATTTGCAGAGTTGAAGCTAGTGCGCGAGCTGCGCCCATTCCTGGAGATGTCTGATTTGGCCATAGTGACACATGCCTTAGTTACATCCCATTTGGATTACTGTAACGTGCTCTATGTGGGGCTGCCTCTGAAGAGTGTTCGGAAATTGCAGCTGGTTCAAAGAGCTGCTGCCAGACTGCTGACTGGGGCTGGTTACAGGGAGCATACAACTCCTCTGTTACAACAGCTTCACTAGCTCCCAGTCTGTTTCTGGGCACAATTCAAAGTGCTGGTTATGGCCTTTAAAGCTCTATACGGCTCGGGTCCAGGTTATCTGAAAGACTGTATTCTCCCCTACGAGCCTGCCCACATTTTGAGATCCTCAGGGGAGGCCCTTCTCTCGGTTCTGCCACCATTACAGGCACACCTGGTGGGAACACAGGAGAGGGCCTTCTCAGTGACTGCCCCAGTGCTTTGGAATTCCCTCCCCAGGGAGGCTAGAGTGGCACCCTCCCTGGTAAGCTTCCGGAGACAGGCAAAGACCTTCCTGTTTTGGAAGGCATTTGTGACTAGCCTGCGATGTGATGGAATGCTGTTTTTACTCTTATGTATATTGTACTGTTTTTAATGCTGTATTTATATATTAATTTTAATATTATTGATGATTTAATTCTATTTTTAACTTTTGTATTTTTCTATTTTTGTTTTAATTGTATGAGTTTTAAAGGCTGTAAGCCACCTTGGGTCCCAGTGTTGGGAGAAAGGCGGGATACAAATAATAATAATAATAATAATAATAATAATAATAATAATAATAATAATAATAATTTCTGCCATTCAGTTTGTTCACTCAGGCATTTTAAAAAAAAAAGTTGGATCCCCTCCCTTCCTACAAGTAAGAAATATCAAACAAACACAGCAATCCAATCTTGAGCAAGCAGAGAGGACTCTGAAAAGTCTTGTTGAAAACCGATTCTATTGCCCATCCAAAATAGAGAATTATGGCCTTGAAGGATGTTTGGGGGTGGGGGGAGTGTTATAATCAAATGAGATGAAGAACTGAATGAGAATAGAGATTTTAAAATGTAAGCCCAGAAAAGACATGCTAAATTTTTGGCAACAAGGAGCTTTTTGGTGAAAGAATACTCCAATCTTCAATACATGTATGACTATACAGATAACGAGATAAAGGCAAAGAGCTGAATCCACTCTTCTCTTCTGCATCACAGTTCAAAACATTTCTGGACAGAGCCAATTTCTAACCAGTTCATTTGAGCTGCTGTCTGGGTTTGGGGACAAGACACTACCTTGGTTGCTAAAGGGATTGGCTTCATCTTGAGATCAACAGGATGAGTGTGACCCAATTGATTCTCCAGTTCCTCTCAGTGGCTTTGATACCATTGACCATGAAATTTTGTGGAGAATTCTTTGGAATTGTTTTGAGTTTCCAAATTTGGATGGGAAAGTGAAATAAGATCAACTACATATGTACTTGAACCATGTCCTTACTGTTGGGGTAACAACCTGAGAGCTGGTGCAATATAGTGGCAATAGATGTGTGTGCTGTAATCTGGGAAGTCCCAAGTTTAAATCTCAGCTCAGGCATTGTACAACCAACCACACTCCTGCCAGGAAAAGCCAGTGAAGGTGGGTGGTGTTGACTACTGGAGAGGGGCCAAGGAGGGAATGGGGCCAGATCCACTCCACAGGCCAATGGTTCCCTATCCCTGATATGGAAGCATAGAATTGGAAGGGACCTCAAAGGTCACCTACCTTGCCCCTGGCCAATGCAGGAGATCCACTACTGCAGCTTCCCTGGTAGGTGGCCATCCAGCCTCTGCTTAAAAACTTCTGTAGCAGGGGTGGGAAACTTGTGGTGCTCCAGATATTACTAGATTGGAACTCCCATCAGCCCTAGCCAGCATAATCAATGGTGAGGGGCAATGGAAGTTGCAAGAGAGCCAGAGTTTGTCCACCCCTGCTTTGTAAAATCAACACAATCTCTGTGACCACTATATTTACTGTTGTTTTCTTACTGTTTTATTGTCTTTTTTAAAATCACTCTTAATATTGTATTGGTTTTATGTGTTTTATTGTTGTACACTGCTTTGGGAGGGCTTCTGCCCTGAAAGGTGGCCAAGAAATCTTTTAAATAAATACATAAATAAAATTTAAATGAAATAAATATTGGACAGATTCATACAGAGGATACAGCTATCAATGGCTACTAGTCATGATGCTATATACCACCCTCCAGTATCAGAAGCACTATGCCTCTGTATAACAGGAGTGGGATGGTGCTATTGCTGGGGAACAGGAGTGGGACAGTGCTATTGCATTCACGTCCTACTTGTAGGCTTCCCACAGGCAGCTAGTTGGCCACTGTGTGAGTAGAAAGCTGGATTAGATGGACCCTTGATCTGACTGAGAATAGCTCTTGTTATGACAACTGACAAAAATGAAAGGAAAAAATCAAAATAAGATATGCTGTTTCATTTAGGTTTGGGGAGGGAGGGACCAGAGCTCAGTTTTGAGTACAAAGGCATGCTTTGTATGCAGAATCCTTGTCATCTCCAGTTAAATGGGTCAGGGAGCACGTGATGGGAAAGACCCTTCTCTGAGACCCTGGAGACCTGTGAGGGGGTGTGGCTTAGTGGTAGAGCACCTGCTTTGCATGCAGAAAGTCCCAGGTTCAATCCCCAGCATCTCTAGGTAGGGATGGAAAAACTCTTGCCTGAAACCCTGGAAAACCACTTCCACTCAGTGTTGACAACACTGGGCTAGATGGACCCATGGTCTGACTCAGTATACAGCAGCTTCCTATGTCCCTCTGCCAGCCAGAGTAGATAATATTGGGCAAGACAGACAAATAGTCTGACCTGGTAGAAGAATGCTGCTACCTAGGCTTCATCCTTAACTGACAGTTTTGTTTATAGTTTGTAGGATTCTCAAGGCTCATACGTGCTCTATTTCATCTGCAAACAAGCTTGTTCAGCTTAATAGATTAGACTGCTACTCAGAAGCATCTAACATTAGTTAAGCCCCTCCTTCTCCACTACCCAGTTACAACATGGGTGTGCAAACATTCTCCACCCTGTTGTCATCCCCCCCACCCCGCCTCCTGTTCTTGCCTCCCCAAACACAGGGCCTTTGAGCTCTGCCCCTTCCATTTAAACTGTGCTTTCCTACTTAATGACATACACTAATGTGTGTTAACAGATGTCTGAGAGAAAATTAGCTGCGGTGTCCGGATCAATTAGAGTTGAGTTGCAGTGCAGAAACAATTGCTCAATAGGCAGCGGAGTTTTTGGAGTGGGGGAGGGATGGGTGGCTCTTTTTTTCCTTAGAAAGGTGAAATTATGCTGGCCCAGCTTGAGCCTGCCTGCTCCCATGAACTCCTGTTCCAGACAATCCTTCTCTTTACTTAATAGATTCTGATCTCTCTACCAGATGGAGACAGCTCCGACAGCTGCTGGCAAACAGCAGCAGCCACACAATGGTAAAAGCAAAACAGTTGCACTCCCATGCAGAAAGACTTTGCAGCACCAAAAAATTATCTATTTGTTTATTTGTACCCTGCCTTTCTACTAAAGACAAATGGCACAAACTACACCTTATGTGGGAGAACTTCCATCTCCTGATATTTTGTTGTTTTTAACTAATGCTGGGGAAAGGGGTCTTAACCCCCCCCCCCATACTGTTTTCTCATTCTAAAACAACCCCCTCTTTGCAAGTTACTGTTGGCCCTGTGGGGAGGAAATTATAGGAAATTCTGTGCCAGTTGCAGTTTCCAAATCATCTTCAAGAGCAGACCCATGTAGAGCACACTACAGTAATCTAACCAAGACATGTGTCACTGTGGCTAGGTCAGCTTTCTCTAGATAGGATTGAAGCTGTCAAACCAGCCTAGGCCGGTAAAATTTGCTCCTGATATCCAACGCTACTTGCCCCTCCAGAGACAGCATTGAGCCCAGGAGCATTCTCAGACTGCGTACTTGGCCCTTCAGGGGGAGTACTATCCCATCCAGAGTCAAATCTAAACCTCTGAACTTCAGAACAATAGCTGCAGAGGTTTTTGTGCAATAGCAGCCTTGACATTTTGAAGGTATCCAAAAGAGGGCACACTTATCCCCCTGTGTTCCTTGTGGATAAGTGTGTAACAGTACCTTTCAGTTTTCTGAAAATAACAGACAACCCAGAGGTTTCCCTAAGTAAGAAACCTGTAAAGTTTCAGAAAGATAGTCATGGCAGTTCATGTGGAAATGGACTCCTCAAATGCTTTGGAAGAAGCGATTCACATCACATCCACTTCCTTCCTCCTGTGGTTTTTTGGTCAATATGTATGAAAATGACACACATCATAGATGAATCTCCAGGCAAGAAATCTGCAAAGTTTCAGAAGGATAGATGCAGGGGCTAGGGAGCTATGATGCTTAAAACCCCATTTAAGGCCCTTTCATAGTGAAGCGTGGTGGCATTGGAAGAATGGCATCTCATAGTCCCATCTTTGCGCTACACTGTTGGATTGAACTGCCTGCCTAATACTCACAAAACAGAGAGAATTTCAGGAGAAAAGCGAATAAATAAATAAATAAATAAATAACAATATTATAAACTGTAATTAGTAAAATTACTGTAATGCATAATGTTCTGAATGAAACCAGGAACAAAAGGAGAATGGAACCAAAATAGATTTGGAATTCAACAACAACAACAACAACACCAACAACAACAACCAAAGTTCAATAAGGGGAGGGAGGAAAGATTATTTAGTTTCTTTTTCCTAGGGAAGGGGGAAACGGATTCACTATGTGATTCTATACAAAGACACACAGGGAGAACAACAGCGAATGACTGCGAAATCAAAGCGTGTCTCAAAGAGAAATATTTTGCAGGAAAAAGTCTGAGAGAAGCTTTGAATTAAAGCAGAAAGAATGTAATCATGAATAAACAGAAGTTGAAGCCAAGTGACCCGCACCCCACCCCAACACACATGCAGAACCTTTCATTTCACTTCCTACTCCCAAATTACTACTTTGTACAACTGAGAGAAATGAAACTAAAAGATGCTATTTGCAGGAGACATATGGTTTCTTCATCTCCCACTTCTCCCACATGTCTGAAATACAAGTTGGTAACAGACCCTTATTTGGCTCTGGCTTTGGTTCTGGTGGCTTCAGAGGGAAGCCCACTTTGCCTTAGGAAGCACCAGAACCAGACTGAAGCAGTCTAATTCTGCTTGGGCGGCGTCAGGCTTCATCTGAATCTGATGCACATCCCTAACATCACTTTGATTTTCCATACTAATCAGCTGTTGCTGAATGCAAGGTTTACCAAGTACCTTCCATTTAAGCTTTATGGACCTCCATCATCTACTATCCGAATTGTTCATATCTCTGAGAAATTACTAACAGTTCATTTTACAAAGGAGAAAGTGGAGAATGTACAGATGAAGTCACACAGCCAAGGGCAATTGAGACATTTGTGGCAGAGCCCTAGTCATTGGACCAGGTCTACTTTGTTTACTATCTCGCTTTTTCTGTAACCAATGTCTCTCTCTCACTCAGCCAGTTCCAACATTACTTTTTAAAGAGAGTTGGGTATGTAAACTTGGGAAAGAACTGTACATATCCATTTCTGAAAGAAGGGAGTTTCCAGAAGTAGTTCTAGAGCTTACATGCCTTTTTTTTTTTAAGGGGGCATCACAGTACCTAAATCATATTTTCATGTGCATTGAGACATGAATGGGCTTGCAAGAGCACATCCATCAGTGTTCCAAAGTAATATGGAAAGTAATGCTTCAGCATCTCTGTTTTAGATCTTTCCCCCCACATTGCATTCCTATATATTTTCAAGCTTCATCCCATTTTGAAAATTCCATGCTGATGTTCCTAATATTTTCAGACATTTCAGTATCATTTCAAGTACCTTCTGCTTAATGTACAGAATCACTGAGCCTTCTCCGCCCCATCGACCTTGTCATCACCCCAAACTCCATGTTGTGTTCCACGCCTACTGTGCACCCTTCAGTATATGCAGAGATGGGCTATGAACATACAAGCTTTGCACTAGACTCTTGTCAGATCAGCTTCTGAGCCACATTTATCAAAATTATCCCACAGTCCCTTGCAGAGGCGGATATTAATAGTGTTCATTTAAAACCAAGAGTGTTACTAATGCTTTTTCCTGTGTGCTAAATCAGAGGAAACAAGAATTATCCAGACAAATGCACCAAAAGCAAGGCTGTTGGAATTGGTCAACAAGGCAAGTAAAATCTCAGGGTGGGGTTCACTATACAATGCCTGAGGGGGTGAAGGTGGACTTGGATATGGTGTTAAGGACCCCATGCCTTGTTTGGTGCAGCTCAGGATTTCATGGCCACCATTGGCATGTCTCAAATTATATCTAATCCAACATGTGGCACACGTTGGACTTGGTCTTCTGTACTGGGGTGAGGGGTTGATCTGTGGGTGCGGGAGAAAAAAATGACTGTTGTCATCAATGGTTCACTATCAGATTGATTTTGGAATGTATGCTACCAAATTTTATTGGCCACCCCTAGAGACTGATAAATCCTGAGGGTTACCTGATGTTCCTGGGAGGATTTTCCTGCAGATTTGACTGGCAGTCCTCTTGAGATCCTAAATCACTCTTGGAATCATGAGATGACCAGGGCCATTGATACAATCACTCACAAATGTCCTCAGTGAAGACAGAGTCAATTCAGCTTGTTGATATTCTGAGGAGCTGTGGATAATGAAATGGCGCGGTCAATGATTGAAGAATAGATGGCGGATATCTCAGAGTGAATATGAACAAACATAGATTAGAGCCATTTGAGGGCCTACTTGGCAGTGATGGTGGAAAAGAAAGCTTATTTCTCTGCCACCATCACATCTGCACAGTGGCAGCAAAGAGTGGTGGGGGCCCTGCTTAGTAGAGACCCAGAAAACCAATGCCCAAAGGCCCATTTTGACCAATTTATGATTTGCAGAAAAATTGCTTTGTCTTCACTCCAGCTTGGATGCCATAGTTTTGGTGGAATCAGAGATGGATGCAGCTTGTGCAGCCTGAGGATGTTGGCATGTTGGATGGAGGGGTAAGGCCTACAACTTGCTCTTTGGATCTATGCCCCTCCTGGCTTATAAACTCTGCCAGGGCTGGGCTGTCACTTTGGGCTTCGGGGGTGGTAAATGCTTCACTAAGGAGCAGTGTAGTTCCAGCCACTCTGAAGGTGGCAGTGATAAAACAACTGCTAAGGAAGCCAAGTTAGGATTCACGCGAACTAGAAAATTATCACTTCATGTCAAATTTAGCATTTTTAGCAAGGTCCTAGAATGGGTGATGTCTTGCCAGCTCCAGGCAGTCTTGGAAGACACTGATTAATTAGATCCCTTCCACATGAGGCACTGCTTCCCACTGTCATGCCCTGATTTAAAAATTAGACAAATGAAATTATGCTCCCTAGTGACTATAGAGCACTATGATGTGGTTTTCCACCACATTTCAGCAGCAAACTGCCCATTTAAAAAATATTTTTATTATTTCCCCCTTCTCAGCGCACCCCACAGGGGAAGGGTTCAGGGGGGTGAAAATGGCCCCCAAACCTCCCATAGCTGCCCACCCCTACCCCAAATGGTGTTGGATTACATTTTCTGAAGGACAACCCTGCTTGGGCTTTATGATCAGTTACTAAAAACCTGTTCTCTGGCCCATTATTTAGAGATTTAGGTTGATGGGCACTGGGTACAGGGCCTTTTTTTAGTGTTGGCCCCTCAATTCTGGCATTCTCTCCTCCAGAAAATGCATGTGGCCCCATCTTAGACATTCTTTTTTTTTTATCTTTCAATTTTTTATTTCTATATGAAACAAACACATAATATCAAACATATAACAATTAACAAAACAAAATAGACCTCCGATTTTCTTCTACAGCAAATATAGGTAACAATAATTTTTCTTACTCGATAATCCGAATGAAAAATCTCTTTCTTCCCGTTGTCCCAAATTCACATTACTCCATAAATCCACAAACAAACAAATCATTATTTTCCAGTCTCTGCAAAAAGTCAATTAGAGGTTTCCACTCAATAATAAACGCAGTTGTTGTCCTTTCTCTAATTAGTGATGTAAGTTTGGCCATCTCTGCCAGCTCCAGCATCTTGACCAACCATTCTTCTGTCGTAGGCACTGCTGGACCTTTCCATTTCTGTGCAGTAGTCTCGCTGCCGTTGTCATGTATAAAAATAAAGTTCCATATCTTCTTTCTAGCTGACTGTCCATTATTCCCAATAGAAAAGCCTCTGGTTTCAATTGAAAAGTAATCTTTAAAATCTTTTGCATTAATAAATGAATTTCAACCCAAAATCTTTTAGCTTTCTTACATGTCCACCACATATGATAAAAGGTTCCTTCCTGTTGTTCACATTTCCAACATATATCTGATGCACCGCTATACATTCTAGCCAATTTCTTCGGCGACAAATACCAACGATACATCATCTTATAAAAATTTTCTTTAAGACTAGAGCATAAAGTAAATTTCAAACCTTTTAACCACATGTTTTCCCATTGTGTCATTAATATATTATAGCCAAAATTTTGAGCCCATTTTATCATACATTCCTTCACTTGCTCTTCCTCAGTTTCAAATTTCAACAAAAGCTTATACATTCTTGAAATAAGATGTTCATCATTTAGACATAATTCCCTTTCAAAGTCAGATACACTCTGTTCAAAATCATACAACCTTTTATCAACTTTAAACCTTTCTACCATCTGTAAATAGGAAAACCATTGACATGTATGGCCTTCTTTTATCAATTCTTCTCTTGATTTTATTTTACATTCATCTTGTGAAAACTTCAGCAAATCGCGATATGTCAACCAACTGTATTTACTTAACATTTCTCTTCTATGATGGGCTTCTTGTGCTGATAGCCACAATGGTACTCTCTGACAAAACCTAAAGAAAAAGTTTAAAACATTTTTATTCCAGTCCACTTTTTACAAATTGCTGGGATTAATTGATAGCTTCTCCTCAGTTTGTGTATTGTGCTTCGAACTGGATTATTATACTTTATTTATTTATTTTATTATATTTATACCCCGCCTTTTATCCTGCAAGGAACTCAAGGTGGCTTACATAGTCCTCCTCCTCCTCCTCTCCATTTTATCCTCACAACAACCCTGTGAAGTAGGTTAGGCTGAGAGGCAGTGACTGGCCCAAAGTCACCCAGTGAGTTTCATGGCCGAGCGGGGAATAGAACCCGGATCTCCCGAGTCCTAGTCCAACACTCTCACCACTACGCCACACTGGCGTACAGTGTACGCCAGTGTGGCGTACACACCACACTGTGTACAACATTATTTTTGTTTTAATGAAATTTTGTATACCATCTTGGGAGAACAGTTGGGTATTGAAGATATCATGCTCAGGCTGCATTAAATTCAGTAGGAGGCCTAAGGTCAGACAGTTAATTGAAATGGGATCTGACATATTTCTTTATTACATCAGTTCACTCCAAGCAATCTTTGTCAGCTCTACTAGCATCCGATGACTCCTACAGCGTCTCCTGCCCAGATACCCAGATCTTCTAGCAGTTGGACCCCCCTTGCTTCGTGCTGCACATATTCCCCCTGCTATGTACTCCCAGTCTTGCAAGCAAAGTGATGTCAAAGCTTTAACCTTATGAGGCGGCAGGTGGCCTAAAATACAAACGTATCCCAATATCATTTACCAAAGTTGGGCACACCTCTGTTGTACTAGGGAAGAGTCACATCTGGGTGATATCGATAGAATCTTCCATAGCTGCAGTTATGCTGCAAAATACATAGTCATGCTGCACCTTCTAGTACAGTGCAGTGCCCCTATGGGCCTCTGCTTTCTGTCTTTCAAGGTATCATGGGGGGGGGGATGTTATGCCTACAAATCATTTGCTTTCAGTCCAATAATTGGCTTATATACATATGAGGGGCTTTATGCACAGAGCTCATAAAACCTGTTCTGCACATGCAGGTCCACACTGGATACCCCTTCACAAGTGAGGAAGGGAAGATTCAGAGATACACACCTAGGTCAGTACTGGATATGTGTGCACATGAGCATACCAAGTGATGGGGAAATTGATCTATTGGACCAATGCAATCCATGCAATGCAAAAGTAGGATCCCCGGTGTACTTCTCATAATGGATGCGGATGTGCTTTCTATTTGTCTCTCAGTGTGAAAATAAATTATTATCGGTATCTGGTGAGTGTACCACTGTCATGGACCAGCACTCCAAACCATCCTTCTCAGAGGATTCCAACCCTTCATCCTCAGAAGATGCTCCAGAGACAGCAGGAGAAGACTCAGCCACAGAAAGGCATTGCAAGACTTCTGTCTCCCCAGGACCGTTCTTTGGAGGAATCCCAGGTAGCAGCTCCCCTGTGTCTAGAGGAGACTCCATGACTCTCCTCAGACTCTGAGGACTTGGGCCATGAAGACACTAGCATGCCACAGCCACTCCCACGTTGCTGCTCAAACAGATCAGGCCTCTTTAAGAGTCAAAGCATCAGTAGAGGTAGAGGTGGAGCTCACCAGCCTAAAGGACAGTATCTCCCTATTTAAGCTTCAGTTTTGCTCTAACCTTCATTAGACCAACATAGAGATAACCCTGTTTGGCTTCCAGCCCCAGCACCACTTGGATCTTTCCGTGGTGCTGATTGCATTCTGCCTTGCTTCCTGCAGAAACTGACCACTGCTCCAGATCTGATCCATAGCAGAACTCTGCAACCCAAGAAATGATATGATCACAGCATGCTTCCCTCTCCACCCACCCCACATGTATTTTGTATATGAGCAGTGAAAAAGGGCAATGCCTGTCAACCTTTGGTCTGGCCATGTTTTTCAGTGGGCTCAGGCCATATAGCTCATGTTAGGCAGGCAAATCAATCATTATCTCCTCTCCCTAGATAGTATCTGCTCTGCTGGGTACCTTGCACCATATGATTCCCTTCACTCCAGAATTTATTATGCTATTAAAAAGGGGTTTCCTTTTACATGAATTAGGAAAATAAATAAGGAAACTCTGCATCCATTTATATACATTTGAATATACCTATTTATTCCAATTCCAGAATTTGGATTTTCTAATTGCAGAATGTGTAGCATCAATGTGGAAATCTAAATCATCTGATCATGATCTGTAGTAAGTGGTTAGATTTGTGCCCGGGAAGCAGTGATTTAGAAAAGGACCAAGGAAGGGATTATTGTAGATAACATCCTCCACAGGAGCTCAAAGTTTAATGATGTGGCAAACAGGGCTAATATGAACATTGTGCGTATAAAAAGGATAGCAAGCAGAATTTATATTGCTTCAGCACATAACACTGGTGAGCCCACCGCTGCAAAATTGTGTTCTGCCCTAGCAGTCACATACCAGTTTAAAGAAGGGCAGGAGCCGAGTATATCGGGAAGAATTCATAGGGAGATTTTTTTAAAAAAATCCTGAGGCACAGAGCAAGGCTTATGATGTAAGATTCGAGGTTGGAAAGCCACTTAATCACTAAGCATATACACACAGAGAAGACACCCAATCACAGCAAGTTGCAGATAGCAAGAGCCACTGGGCTGGAAGTAAGCACAAGAAAAAAATGCTTTTCTAAGTAACAGTTATGGAACTTATCATCTGCTACAAACCTCAAACTGTGCTACGTGTCTAACCAATATGAGCCAAACTGTAGCATGCTACCAGCAGAGATCCTAATGGGGCCCAAGGTTCACTACAATGCATGTGCCAGAAAAATAATAATAAAAAAAGAATGCCTTCAGTAGGTATGAGCAAGTAAGTTCTGCCATCACAGGGGCCCTAGGGAAGAGCCAGGGAAAGAGGTAACAGCATGGTCTGCCCTTGAACATAGGGGTGAATTGCTCTTGTACAAGACTGGACCGGTGCACTGTGGCAGAAAGACTGTGCAAAGACGGATATTTCACCCAGCTCCTCTGACAGCATCCAATCAGAACTGGAGTGTAGCTGAGAAAGACTATTTGGGGAACATGATTCTGTCCCTTGAGTGGTGAGCGGCCAATGGATGAAGGTGGGCAGCTGGCCACAAGAAAGCCAAACCCCGCTCACTTGTTATTGGTTCATAGAATCATAGAAAAGTAGAGTTGGAAGGGGCCTACAAGGCCATCGAGTCCAACCCCCTGCTCAATGCAGGAATCCAGGTCAAAGCATCTCTGACAGATGTCTGTCCAGCCGCACCTTGAATGCCTCCAGACTGGGAGAGCCCACCACCTCCCTAGGTAGTTGATTCCATTGTCTTATTGCTCTGACAGTCAGGAAATTTTTCCTGATGTTTAGGTGAAATCTAGGTTCCTGTAACTTGAGCCCATTATTCCGTGTCCTGCAAACTGGGGTGAAGGAGAAGAGATCTTTGCCCTCCTCTGTGTGACATCCCTTCAAATACTGGAAGAGTGCGATCATATCTCCCCTCAGTCTCCTTTTCTGAAGGCTAAACATGCCCAGTTCTTTCAGTCTCTCCTCATAGGGCCTTGTTTCCAGTCCCTTTATCATCCTTGTTGCCCTCCTCTGAACCCTCTCCAGTTTGTCTATGTCCTTCTTAAAGTGAGGTGCTCAGAACTGGACGCAGTACTCAAGATGAGGCCTAACCAGTGCCGAGTAAATGGGAATTATCACTTCCCGCGATTTGGAAGCTATACTTCTATTAATACAGCCCAAAATTGCATTTGCCTTCTTTGCAGCCACGTCGCATTGCTGGCTCATATTCAGTTTGTGATCTACCACAATTCCAAGATCCTTCTCACTTGTAGTATTGTTGAGCCAAGTGTCCCCCATTCTGTAACTCTGCATTTGGTTTCCTCTCCCTAGGTGCAGCACTTGGCATTTATCCCTGTTAAATTTCATTCTGTTGTTTTCGGCCCAGCGCTCCAGCCTATCGAGGTCACTTTGAATTTTGTTTCTGTCTTCCAGAGTATTAGCTGTTCCACCCAACTTTGTGTCATCTGCAAATTTGATAAGCATTCCCTGTACCTCCTCATCCAAGTCATTAATAAAAATGTTGAAGAGCACCGGGCCCAGGACCGAGCCCTGTGGTACCCCGCTCGTTACCTCTCCCCAGTTTGAGAAGGAACCATTGATGAGCACTCTTTGAGTCCGATTCTTTAGCCAATTGTGGATCCACCTGATAGTTGTTCCATCTAGCCCACTCTTAGCTAGCTTACTAATCAGGATATCATGAGGCACTTTGTCGAAAGCTTTGCTGAAGTCCAGGTATATAATGTCCACAGCATTCCCACAGTCCACAAGGGAGGTTACCCGATCAAAAAATGAGATCAGATTAGTCTGACAGGATTTGTTCTTGACAAATCCATGCTGGCTTCTAGTAATCACTGCATTGTTTACCTCAGTGGAGGTATCTCCACTCCCCTGTATCTATGGCTCTGAGAGTGACTACAGTTTACCATTTGGTATGTAACATGTATATGCCCACTTAGCGAGGCAGAATTTACCACATCCTCAAAACTGGTTGGAAACTGTGCATACCGTCATAGCCCAGAAGTCAGACATGCATCCAGAAAGCTGGTATTTCTTGGGAGGTTGCCTCAGTGGAGGAGGTGACTGATTCAGTGCTACAATCCCCCAACCCCTGCACTTGGCCCCAATACAATATGGCCCACAGGGAGTGACTCAGACCTTTATGCCTGTCCCAGTTGTCACCTAAGCACCATGAACCTCAGTGATGCAAATGTTAGCTACACCTAGACAGGGGAGGCTGGTGACTCTTATGTCAGTGGGGCTCCTTATCCATTGCAGGCTTTATTCTCATAGGAGCTATCCACGGTGGTGAACCTATTTTAGGGATGAAGTGCAGCACCATGGATAGCTCCTATAAAGCTCATAATAAAACCTGCAAAGCCCCACTGACATAGGGGTCACCAGCCTCCCCTGTATCTATGGCTCTGAGAGTGACTACAGTTTACCATTTGGTATGTAACATGTATATGCCCACTTAGCGAGGCAGAATTTACCACATCCTCAAAACTGGTTGGAAACTGTGCATACCGTCATAGCCCAGAAGTCAGACATGCATCCAGAAAGCTGGTATTTCTTGGGAGGTGCCTGAGGAAGCCACAGGGCCCATGGCCAATGAGGAGCTCATCTCTCTGCCATCCTGGAAAGCAGTCACTGGAGAACAGGGCAGATTCTTGACTGAAGAGAAGGCAGAATCTGAGAAACAACCTCACCTTTACAACCCCCCAGGATTGTTTCCCTTGCAGCATCCCCAGATGTGCCTGTGCCTATTCTCCAGAGACCTCTGTGGCCCCATCATCCCACCTTCCATGCCATACCCAGGGGTATGCTACAAGACTTACCAGCAAAGCCAAAATACACGTCATAGGACCAGAGAAATACTGCTTATCGCTGTAAGCTGATCTTTCCGAAAGTGGTATGGCTTGAGCCATGCACTTACTATCTGCAGTATTTCAGGACTCAGTAGCTAGTGCTGGAGCAGCATCTAAATTTACCTGACCTAGGCCTTCATTCAGCACCCTGTGATCTATCCATGGTCCAGACACCTTGCCTGCCATTCTAGACGCCTGACATTTGAATAACCTGCTCAGACCTATTTCCTCCTACCTGCAGATACAGCAATCTTCTTCCGAGGGGTGAGGATGTTCTCCAAAATGCTACCTGCCTTCCTCCTCCTCCTCCTCCCTCCTCCTCCACAAGTCTTGACCTTGAAGAGGCGGGTGGTGGAGATGTGGTAAAGTTCATTATCCCTTGGCCAAATGTATACAAGCTTGACACCACCTACCGTTGCAATTGCCCTGTGATGAGTTGTCACCATATGACAAATGATTGCCTGTAGTCATAAGAATGAGGTGGCTCAAGGACTGTTTAGGCACTCAGAGGGAAGAGCTGCAAGTTCCCCAACAAATTGTCTGTATTTTGACACTAGCTAATACTACATTGGGAAGGCAATAAATCTAGAGTGGCCCATTAAGCAGATCTAGACATTTTTTTTGTTCTCATGATTTATGGAAAAACTGGGTCTCTCTTCTTTAATTTTCTGTGTGCCAGGGAAGTGTTTGTTTGTTTGTTTGTTTTGAGGTTGGGGGACTTTCCTGTGGGAAAAACTTTTCTGTTAACCCTCCCTTTTGTTCCTTCCCTAATGTAAGTAACTCTTATATTAGTGTCCCTCGCCACCTTTAACTATAGCTGAAAAGGTTTAAGTGTTCTGTGGCTTTCAGCTGACAGGCAAGAAATCTTAGCTGATATTTAGTAGGCCTTCTTCAGGGCGCCACGTTCAAAGAAACCAACCGCACCATGAAAACATGGAGCAGCCTGGAATGCCTTTGTTCCTCTATATTTTAGAATAATTACAGCCTTTCTTTTAACCTAAACAATTAAAATGTTCAGCTTTATAAAACTGCCCATTTTATTAGCCGTCAGTACATAGCCTTTTAGACAGTGAGGTCAGGATGTATGTGTATTTATGTGAGCAAATGGGTGTGTGGAGGGGGGGGGAATACATGAGGCTTTTAAACAGTATTCTGAGCCCCACCGATACTATGGAGTTTTAAGGCTCAGTCAAACTCATCCTTTTGGGAATGTAGTTGTCAGTTTGAATCCTGGGGAGCTGCTATTTCAACCCCAATGAAGTGCCTATCCTTTCAGCGCAATGCTGTTTCCAATTTATGATACCCTACTTGGGGACTCAGCTAGACATTTCCAGAGGCTATTTTGACCAACCAAACTTGGGCAGAGGAAGACCAAGAAGCTCCCTGCTGAGCTGTTTCTCAGGAGCAGAGAAATTAATTGGAAAGTGAATTGGGGAGGTCAGAATGGCAGTGGCTGTGGGCAAGGAGGGCAAGTGCCGTGCTAATACATACATACAATGCCCTTCATCTAGGGAGAGGAAATAGATGGCACAGATAGAGGGCAAACTAGGGGGTATGACACCAAGCAGCAGCACCCTTCCTCCGCACTAATAACTTCACTTGGTTTTCATTTGACTGTCCTATAAAAGCTTTAGGGCTGACCAAGTTAGTTCAGGGTGCTGGGACTGACTCGGGAACTGGGCAGTAGTTGGCTCTCCAGCCGCCCTGCTTCTAAGCAGTCTACACACATCACACTTTAAAATATTTGAGTCTGAGTCAAGGAATATACCCATAGTATTTAGGGAGAGGCAGCAGGGTGAGCTTTCCTAGAATAAATAATTGTGGATGTTTGACCATCATGCTTCCTGCGGAAGCCCCCAGAAATTTCAGCCAATGCTCTTCTTCCACTCCTAATATTAGAGATGGACTAGGGTACCTTTGACAACCTGGGCAAGAAACAGGAGCAGCTGTTCCAAACCAGCAGGATCAGCCCAAGAGATTTTGCTGCCTGAGGTGAAAGTCAATATGGAAGCTGACCACAGTGAGAATTGAATCTTACTCCAACACTGGTGATGGGACAGGACAGCAGCCTCCTCCACACCTGAAGGCAGCAGGGGTGTTAGGCAGGCCACACAGCTCTGTTCTCCAACAGAGGGGAGCAGTCAAGTGGCTGCCATCCACGCTGGCTCCACTACACCTCCCATCATCTGCCGCCTGAGGCAACAGCCTCACTCTGCCTAATGGTAGAGTCAGCCCCACGATCCAGTCCTTCTTGCCCCAAGATCCATTTACATGCTTTTTGCCATGAATAAACCTACGATAACAAACTGCAAAGCTCTTGATTTCTGTCTCCTGGCATGAATGTTCAAATCTCAAAGAGGTCTTCAAAAATTACATTTAAGGTGGTTGTTGCTTCCTTTGCCTTCCTTTCTTTTTTCTTCTTCTTTTTTTGTTATGGCCTGGCAGAATAGACAATTCTGTCAATCAAAGAGACCAATGAGACACCACCCCTTAAAAACAGGATCTGTTTTCCGGTCCAGTGGCTGCAAGGGGGCATCCCATAGCAGGCTTGTAAGCAGCAAGCTCCAGCTCATTCGAAAGAGTGGCCAGTCCGCACATTCCAGAGGCTGTCTTCAATGGTCAGAACAGAAGTTTGGGCCACTGGAAATTGTGAAGTGTGCCATATTCATGCATCTTGTCATTCCTTCCTGGGATAAGCTCTCTGTGAAAAAATGCAGAATGTTCAGGTCTTGTCAGGTCCATGTATGCTACCTGAAAATCTACCGCAGCTCCTTCGGTTGCATTGTCCCAAGCGGAATGGTGCTCTACCAAGAATGCATCAATTGCTTCCTGGTCAGTCCAGTCCCAATGCTTACTCCTGACACAAAAGGTTACGCACCCCTTTTAAGTTAGCAAATCTACAAAAGGGGCCACCCCTTGTATTCACCAATTACTAATGCAGATGATAAACCTCACATGCATTTAAAGAGGGGGGGCAGGATCATATTTTCCCTTCCCCCTTATAGGCATGCCAGGTAGATTAACTGGGTGGGATAAAGCATTCATTTTTAGTAGCAATGTCATGAGAAACTGAGAGGGTCTGCTAGTGAAGGGAAACAGCCCTGCTCGATTTCTATGAGCAGAATCTGAGTGAGAAGAATGACACAGTTTGAGCAGAGGCTATACTATTCTGCTCATCCTTCTCTGTCTGCATGCTCTCTACATGCTGGTCAACAAAGTTTGCATTTCCTGCCTCACTGGCCAGCATCAAGACAGAGCTGCTTTTTCCTGCTCCCATAGGAACCAATGAAGCCCTTAGTTCCAATGGGGGGGGGGGGAGAAGAAGCTTTAGGAGCAAAACCAGAGGTTGGGATGTAAAGCCCACCTCCTGTGGATGACTCATGGCAGTGGCTCTCAGCACCCCCACCATTCTCCAATTTTGACCCAAAAGCTGATTATTCTCCCCCTCATAGGAACTAATGGCACCACTCATTCTTGGCACCCCTGCAGAGGCAAGATGAGAGGGTAGGTAGGGGTTGAAAGCCACCCCTCTTGGGTCATCCATAGTGGGTGGGGTGGCTTTCAGCCCCGAACTGTCCAATTTTTCCCTGAAAGAAGAGCCTTCCTGGCTGGCCAGCATTAACAGAATCTGTCCATTTGCACAGCAGATTGAACATCGGAACATCTCCCCGTGGTGTTTTGATGTTTGAGGTGGCTGCTCAAAGGGACCTGTTTTGTTTTTTTCCAGTCGAGTAGCCTGCTGCATGTGCATCCCTCATCTTTACTTATTTCTGTCATACTGTTCCTACTGCTGGGAAGCTGGGATCACAATAGCTGTGAAGTTCTTTTACATATAGTGTGTGAAATTCAGAGAAAGGTTAAGTGCACTTAAGCCCCACTGAAATCATGAACAGTTAACTGCTTCATTGTGTTTTTGATATTGATAGAACTTGAGCACATTTTAATGTTTTTCTGAATTACACCCAAAGCTCTTGCCTTATTGATTATAGGATCACGAACAGTCGGTCTGGACTAAGTGTGAGTTTCTTTTTACCATGCACTGGAAGACATGGACCACTTCCAGATAGCTAGCTCCTAGCACTAATAATCATTCCACCATAAGCTACAAGCAGAATTACAATTATTTATTTATTTTTCTCTATTGGGGATATTGCACTTTTTCTGTATGTTCATGCTGCTATGTTTCATCCACAGCAGTGAGCATGACATAACACTGTGGCGGGAGAAGGGGAACGTCAAGTTACCTGAGCAGCCACTGAAACACAGCACACATTCACTGTAACCTTTGGGGTGGGTGCCATTTTATTACCCAATTACCCCCTTTTTATAATCAATCTTTTAATTAGTGCTAAAATGCTTTTCTAGCTATCATTTTTATAGCTAGTTTTGTAGCCATAGATAGCTGTAATACTATAATTCTAACTTTAAAAAATGATTTAAAAAATACTTTTCCATTCACCACCATCTTAGCAAAGCGATTTGAGCAACTTGCCCCCAATGCATCACTGCCCATATCACAAACCCACCCTTTTAAAAAGGTGGAAGAATAGCACCAAGGGCGCCTGCACGCTTCCGTTCCAGAAAGAAAAGAAAAACGTCAGAAGAACTACAGGGAAAATACATGATGACAATGATAGGATGATGGTGTTGTTGGACACCCTGTAAAAAATAAGTCAACGAAGGATGGCAATTCCACGCTACACACCTAGCATCCTACGTGATATACTACTCTGAAGGCCATTCTTCACTCACTGAATTAGAACCATGCTTGCACAATCATGTGCTCAAGATGTGATTTTTATTTGTTGCTTCCCCCCAAACTGGAGATTGATTCACATTTAGCAAGTGTAACAAACTGAAGGAAATAGATATAACAACTTGTGCTTGCCTTTTGCTATGTGTTCAGGGAAACATAGCCTCAGAAATTATATCCTGCTGAAGTTTTATAAAATCCCTTCTTTCTCCTTGTTCCATAGCTTTTGAAACTAGCTTTGTTTATGAAATTGCGAGTATCTCATACAAACAGCATTAAGATTGTACCAAAGGCTTATTGACCTGGTTCTCATGACATGACAACCCACCATGGGTGATCAGCCTTAGTTCGTTGTCGAGTCATGCGAACCCAGTGCGGTTCCTGTAGGGTGGCTTATTTTTCATGAACGAGCCACACTGAGAACCCATGGCTGGTTTTAGGGTTGTTCATACCCATGGTGGTTTGTTGTGTCATCCGAACCTGGCAGGATGATTTTATCATGGGTTGCCAGGAACAGCTAGAGAGTCGCCTGACCTAAGTGGCAAAAAGCCCTGTCGCTCCTCGCAATCTCACTCATGCTGCCGCCATCCTCCCTCATCCCTCCTCAGCTGACAGCTGCCTTTACATTTCCACAAATGTACATTTCCCCCTCCATGTTACTGCTGTGCCATGACATTGGTTTGTTTCCTCATCCCACTCACTGCTCTGTAACCCTTATCAAGATGTAACAGCTGGCAATGGAGAGAAGCAACAAGCAAGAAGGGTGGAGGGGCAGAAGCAAAAGTGGTGGGTGCTTTGCCAGCGGGTGCTCTTACTTTGGGAGTGGGTGTGCTTACTTTAGAGTAACATGAAGCAGCCAATTTTTAAAAAATTTTTTTACAAGTGTTTGCTAGCTAGCAATGTAAGCACTGAAGTGGAAGAGGGGAATACAGGAATGCTTGGCTAAATATCAGAGAGGCAGAGTTGCACAACAGTGAAAGTCCTCGAAATTATTATTTTTTTAAAAAGCTGGTGAATAATAATAATAATAAATAATAAATTTATTTATTACCCGCCTCTCCAGCTAGATCGAGGCGGGGAACAGCAGAAAATATAAAATACATAAACTAAACAACACAACACATACTATTAAAACATCTTAAAACATCCTAAAAACATCTTAAAACATCTTTAAAACATCTTAAAGACATCCTAAAATTCCGCCGGATAGGCCTGCCGAAAGAGATCAGTCTTTATGGCTTTTTTAAATTCCAAAAGACTGGTAAGTTGACGAATCTCCTCCGGCAGGCCATTCCATAATCTGGGAGCAGCAGAAGAGAAGGTCCTCTGGGTAATACTTGTCAGCCTAGTTTTGGCTGACTGAAGTAGATTCTTCCCAGAGGACCTAAGTGTGCGGGGCGGATTGTATGGGAGAAGGCGATCCCGTAGGTAGCCTGGACCCAAACCATGTAGGGCTTTAAAGGTAATAAGCAACACTTTATACTTCGCCTGGAAACTGATTGGCAGCCAGTGGAGTGCTTTTAAAACTGGTGTGATGTGGGCACCCCTAGGTGTACCAGTAACCAGTCTGGCTTCCATATTTTGCAGTAGTTGCAGTTTCCGGACTAGGTATAAAGGTAGCCCTATGTATAGCGCATACATGTGCGTTACCACATCCATAAGGGCTCAAAAAATTAGTTCCATTTGGTGAGCAGATGCCTGGGGGGGGAGTTTCCCTTTGTAGCCAACAACCCCATCGGACCAATTGCCCAAAGGGTGCTGACCTAGGGACCGAGGTAACGAGGAGTTCTGCCCCAATGGCACCTGGAATACATGCTGGAGCTGGCGGGAGGACTGAGGGTGAATGAGGGGTAAAACAAGCCACTGCAAGCCTGACTGTCTGTCTGGAGTACTGTGGGTTCAGTAAACAACCAACCCATGGTGGCTTATTCTCAGGGTGGCTTAGCATGATGGGCGAACTTGCCCATTATCTCTGTTCCATCTCCACACTAGCAGTAGAAATAAGACTGTATGTGGAAAAGAAAATATTGGTTTACTTCTGTGACCGTACTGACCCCACTTAGCTGCTTCTATTGTGGTTCCAGATGTTTCCAGCATCTGTCACCAGCGTGCCTTGGCATTATCATTGCTCTCCTTCCTTGATATATGCAGAAGGGATTGCTTTTCTTCACCATCTTTTTACACCAGTTTGGCAGGGTGACAGTGTTTTGCTCCTTTAGATTAGAGATACCTGCGCTAAATTGCTCAGTTGCCTGAGGTCCTCTGAGATCCCTGGGACCAAACCTTTGACAAGCTGTAGAAGCCTGCGCTATTTACACAGCTTTCTGAGTCAAATGTCATCAATTTGACGGGCTTCTGGGAGTTTGCAAATTCCATGGCAGGCTCATTTCTGGGAGGAGAGATCTCTGAAGTGTCTGTTCCCTGTCCACTGAGATATGAAATGATCCCAGAGATGGTTGAAAGGGGACTTGTCTCAGTCCTCATTTTGTGTGCATCTGGGTGGAACAAAATCATCCGTGCAGTATCAGGCCACATTTTATTCTCCCTTGACCCCTTCTCATTTTTGTTATCCTGTGGAATCAGCTTTCATGTTTACAAGAGATCAGGTTTTAGCTTTGTTCACCTCCACAACGAAAAATGAAGAGCAGAATCAGAGGGAGTATATTATATATGTGGTCGTACAGTGCAAAAGGTAGCTGTAGCCCAGAGCACAACATATCTGTGCGGGGGTGGTGCAGTTCACTGGGGATGAATGTTGAGAGCAGAAAGGAAGCAATTGAAAAGTGAACATCTTCCTAGAAATAGACTGGTCACTCAAAACAAATTGCCAACTTGCCTTCAGGTGTGGAAGCACACCTGCCAATCCCACTCTAGCAAACTTACTGCCGTTACATTAATAAGCCACATTCATTACTATGGGCTCAACATCTCTTGGCAAGGTGAAATAAACAGGTCATTTCAACCTCTAGCACATGATGCTTAAGTAAGAGGAGACAGCTGAGACTCATTACCAGAAGATGAGCCTGAAATGAATGTCCCTTGTGTGGTGTTGTGCGTTTTCTTGGGGCTTTTTCATGCATGACACTAAAAGTACTTGTTGCATTTCCCATGTCAGTAACACAAATGGAAGCTTGCATTGGCTACAGTGTGCATGTGATTTAGAGTGGATTGCTTCTACTTTTTAATCCCATATGCACAACATTGACATGTGACAAATAGCACAAGAAGGGCTCAAACCATCTGTAGGCTATTTCTAGCTTTGATGGTAAACCTGTACTGAGGCTGCACTACTTCAGAATTCAAGTGGGGGCTTCCATGATTTAAGCTCCTTATTCCTGCACATTAAAAAACTAGCATGTCGGGAGGGGGAAACTTGCCTAGAACCCTTATTCTTGACAACTAAAGCCCCAAACAAAATGTTCCTTTAATCATGCATAGACAAGCTATGCGTGATTGTCTTCATTACTCTCCTGCAAGTGCACATGGCTCTGATTTCGATTGGGATCATGGCACTTTAGGAGAAGAGGTTTTAAATTTCATCTTGAAATCCCCCCATGGGTGAGTGTTTAAAAAATGGGGGGAAATGTCTTAATTTGAACATTTAGGATGGCCCTACGTTTCTGTCAGGAGAGGGTTGTGGTTTTTTTTTTTTTAATAAGGAGGAACATTCAATCATGTTACTCATCCATCTTCCATCTGATGTGATACAGGCCAGCCACAGATGTACCCCCTCACTGAAAACGAGAGAGCAGTGTCATGGGCAAGATCACCCTTCAATGTGTAATAAGTGAGAACATAAGGAGAGCCCTGCGAGATCAGAGCAAAGGCCTATCTAGTTCTTCATTCCTTTCCACAGTGGCCAACCAGATGCCACAGTGGCCATCCAGAGTACATTAGATTGAAGATGGATGGGTAACCTGACTGAATATTCCTCCCTATTAAACAAAACACAACCCTTTCCTAAAAGAAACTTAGGGCCAATCTGCAAGTGGACACACAAGTGCACATGTCCACAGGCAGGACATGAGCACAATAACACCCGCAAGTGGAAACCAGACAGCCAAATCTTGCATCTCCATGCAAGCACAAAATGCTAGAGACATAAACTGAGCAGTTGAGGAACTGAGTTTGGAACACTGAACAACAACAAGTAAAAATATTTTCCGATTTGTATTAACAACATAAAACATAAGACTGGTCATGAGATCAAACTGCTGAAAGATTGTGCAGCCTTATTGCCCTCCACATCTGGAAGGCAGAACATCTGAATCAGAAATTAACATTAAGACGGTAATGCTGCCATTTTTGCCTCAGTTTCATATCTTAGAAACAGAGAGTAATGAAAATAATTTGGAATGTCACCTTATAATTGCTTTGAAATGTAATGATTAAAATGAAAATTTTAATGTGATTTCTATGAATGTAAATAGAATCCAGACTGAGTTCCTCCACTGATTCTTTCTACCATGTACTAATAGTTTGCAATGGGTAAAGCCAAACATTTGCAATGATTTTGAGAACCTCCTTAGATGTATCTCTGAAAACATACAAGTTATGCATTCTGTGAAATGTTTAACTCTAGTGCCTACTCTGTAACTAATTATTTGATGCCAACAGCCCCAGGATCATAGGATCATAGAGTTGGAAGGGGTCTGCAAGGCCATCAAGTCCAACCCCCTGCTCAATGTAGGAAACTAGAGGAGGGGTCTCCCATCCAAGTAATAACCAGGCCTGACCCTGCTTAGCTTTCCATGCTCAGACAAGCTGAGCCAGCGTGAGCCACAGGCCTGTTCTAAACAACAGGGCTTCCAAGTTGGGATCTGGTAAACATAAGATCATTAAATACATTATTATGAGTTTTAAATTAGCAATATTAATTTGGGATTACATTCTAGCCACAGTTAAACTCTGTAAATTCCTATTAGCATAAAATATAGTACAAACAAATATGCTAAAATAAATTGATTTAAGTAGGAGTAATGAGCACACAAGATTTAAAGGAGCCTAAATTTGATTAAATTTTCCCCCTAGTGTTCAAAGAACAAAATTGTCAAAAGGAGGTGAACTACTCTTGCTTCTCCACACATACCATCCAACATTTCACAGATGAAAATAGGGACACACATGTGAATTTGTAAGAGGTATGGTTAAACAACATGAAGGTGTGATCAAGAGGGCGTGGCCAGGCAACATGAGGGCGTGGCCAAGGGTATGGCCAGGCAACAAAAGGGCATGGTCAAGTACAAAAGTTATTAGAGGAAACACACAAAATCTTACATATAATAATTATTACATTATTATATTATATATTATTTTATAACATTTCATAAGTGGCTTTTGTAATTTTTTTTTACCTTACTTAAACCCTTAATTGTTGATATCTGGTGTTTTTCATGGGGGGTGGTGTCAGTGCTTTCAGGGCAATCTCTTTCTTTTTGTTTTAAAATGGTCAGGATTGGCACAAATTCAACAGGTGAAGCTTACCCACCCCACACCCCCAAACATGGAGCTTCAGAGAGAAGGAGAAGTTTCTTGCATTTCCTTCTGACACTGTAACCTCACCAGAAATAAAATCTTTGGCACTATAAAGATAGGAATCATGTGATAAATTCCCGCATTCACCTCTCCCTCTGCGCACGTGCGCGCACACGCACACACACATCCTTCCCTGCTCTCTTTCTCTCTGTGGGCAGCCATTTGAGCCTAAGCAGAGCTATCTTAAAGGGGCCATGGGCAAAATTGCAGCTAAGCTAAAAGTTTTAGCTTAACTGCAATTTTGCCCATGGCCCCTTAAAGAAGCTTGCAGTTGCGGGAGGCAGGAAAATTCGGGACTCTGCATAACAAAGTGAGAAGCTGTGATGGCTTAAGGGTTTTTGGGACGGGCCCCAGCATTTTCGGGGCAGTTGGAGACTATGTCCACATCCCCAAAGAAAGCCCCTAAGACATACCCTAGAACATTTAGAAAAAGAAAATGGGTGATTTGTTTTGTGTTATCTATCTATCTATACTTTCTTTAAGGATAGAATCCTCTCAAGGCAGTGTACAAGATAAAAACCATACAAAGTTGATACAATAAAAAAACCCCCATAGAAACATGCTTCAATGAAATCCATAAAAACAGACATTACCAATTAAAATCAATAAAAACAAAACTTACCAATACAAACCAATGGCCCAGACTTAAGGGAAGGCCAGCAAAAAAGGTGGGTCTTCAGAGATTTTCTGAAGACCAACAATGAAAGGACCTGGCAACCCTTGATGAACGTTGATTCCAGAGTGTGTAGCCATCACTGAGAAGGCCCTCTCCCATATACTCACCAGTCTAACCTCGTTTGGTGGCAGACAAGTGAGAAAGGCTTCTGTTGATGACCTCAGAGTGTGGGCGGGCTAGTATGGGAGAAGGCGATCCTTCAAGAAGCTTTGGCCCAAACCATTTAAGGCTTTTAAAGGGTTAAAAGCAGCACTTTAAATTGAGCTCAGAAATGTACTGGCAATCAGTGCAGCTAGTGCAGTACTGGTGTCACATGAGCCGACTGCCTGGCACCTGGCACCTGGCACCATCCAGAAGCTGAAGCTTCTGAACTGTCTTCAAAGGCAAGCCCACATACAGCATATTATAGCAGTCCAGCCTGGATATCACCAGAACATGAATAACTGAGGCAAGAGCCTCCATCTCTAGATAGGGCTGTAACTGGTAAAAAGTATCCCTGGCCACCGTCACCACCTGAGCTTCCCCAGCCCTAGGACCATTAGATGGAAACGAGAGGTAGAGTTAAGTGTCATCTGCATATTGGTGACATTTCAGCCCAAACCTCTGAGTGACTTCCCCCAGCAGTTTCATGTAGATGTTGGAAAGCATAGGGGACAAGATAGAACCTAGTGACACACCACAGGCCAGTGGCCATGGGATAGCGCAGAAGCACCCAAACACCACCTTCTGAGACCGTTCATCCAGGAAGGACTGGAACCGCTGTAATACCATGCCTCCTATGCCCAACCCAGATGAATGACCCAGAAGGATACCATGGTCAATGGTATGAAAAGCCACTAAGAGGTCCAGGAGAACAATAGGGATGCACTCCCCCAATTCATTCCCCAACATAAGTCATCTACTAAGATGACCAAGACTGTTTTTGTCCCAAAACTGGACCTGAAGATGAACTGGAATGGATCCAGATAGGTAGCATCATCCAACACTACCTGGAGTTGAGAAGCCACCACACACTCCAACATCTTGCACAAGAATGGCAACTTTGATAATGGATGGTAATTATCAGACACAAATGGATCTGCATTAGGTTTCTTCAATAATGGTCTCCCCACTGTTTCCTTTAAGCCAGTAGGAACCACTCCTTCCCTTCAAGGAGGCATTAATTACCTTTGAGGTCCGAGTAGCCAAGATGGGCAAAGGTACAGTGAGCAAGAGTCCAGTGTTATCTAATCAAAAAATAAGTTAAGGCTGCAATCCTATACATTACTTGTTAACACAATGGGGCTTACTTCTAAGCAGGCATATGTAGAATTTCAATGTAAACCATTTCTATGGAGGCTGGTGCATGTCCAGCCAAAGAATGTTTGAAACATTGATTCCAAAACACACATTTTCCTGCAACAAAGCAAGGAAACTTTCACATTGTACACATTATAAATCTGTATATTTTTATTGCCATAGCAACTGGAATTCAGTTTTCAAGCAAGTCAAGATACTATTGCTTAGCCACATTGGCGGCCACAATTTAGCTGCAGTATTGAATAGAGATTCAGTATGCATCAGGGGTTTGTATATGTAATGAAAAGCAGATACTAGTATTGGCACAGTTGAAGTATAAACTAAAGCTTTATTAATACAATCATGTTTTCACTTTTTTCTAGTCGCCTCATGTCAGATTACCATTCTTCTGCTTTTTGTAATGTATTAAATAGAGCTATATATTACAAGCCAGTAGAATTTTCCACTCCAGCTGAGCATGTGTTTGTAAGTCTTAGAGCTTGATCCTCCTACCAGCTCACAGTCCCAGTGCCAGGGAAAATTGATCCGTTTGTATTGAGATCCACTACAGCTGCACGATAGTCTGCTTTGCCACACAGTAGTATAGCGTAGTGAATTGGCACCTGAGCTATAAACTTGGGTTGGAAGTCCCCAATTTAGATCTCACTTCAGCCATAAATGCACTAAGTACTAACCTGGATGTCATCCTGGAGATCTCCCAATGTGGTGCAGTAGTTAGCATGTTGGATTAGGCCTTCAGAAACCCAAGTTCAAATCCCCACTCAGCTATGATGCTTGGGACAGTCGCTCTTTCTTTCTTTCTTTCTTATTTATTTATTTATTTATTTATACCCCGCCTTATTTCCTGCAAGGAACCCAAGGCGGCTTACATAATCCTCCTCCTCCTCCTCCTCCTCTCCATTTTATCCTCACAACAACCCTGTGAGGTAGGTTAGGCTGAGAGTCAGTGACTAGCCCAAAGTCACCCAGTGAGTTTCATGGCCGAGCAGGGAATAGAACCCGGATCTCCCGAGTCCCAGTCCAACACTCTCACCTAATTCACAGCGTGGTTCTACACTGTCTTGAGTTCCTTCAGAGAAAGTTGAAATAAGAACATAAGAAGAGTTATGCTGGACCAGACCAAAGAGCTATCTAGTTCAGCATTCTGTTCACATAGTGGCTTAACAGATGCTTGTGGAAAGTCCACAAGCAAAACTTCAGTGCAAGAGCACCCTCCTGCTCATGGTCCCTGGTACTGAGAGGCATAGTGCCTCTGATACTGGAGATAATATATAGCAGTCATTGTTAGTAGTCATTGATAGTTGTATTCTCCATGAGTTTGTCCAATCCCCTTTGAAAGCCATCCACGTTGGTGGCCATCACTACTTCTTGTGGCATCAGATTGTGTGAAGAAGTACTTCCTTTTATCTGTCCTGAATCTCCCACCATTCACCTTCATGGGATGAACACGGATTCAAGCATTATAAGGGCGAAAAATATCTCCCTATCCACTTTCTCCACACCATGCATAATCGTATACACCTCTATCAAGTCCCCCCTTACTCACTTTTTTTCTAAGATAAAAAGCCCCAAACAGTGTAACATTTCCCTGTAGGGGAGTTGTACCAACACTTTGATCATTTTGGTTGCTCTTTTCTGCACCATTTCTTGCTCTACAATATCCTTTTTGAGGTGCAGTGACCAGAACTGTACACAATATTGTAGGTATTGGCAGTTTTACTTTTTTATTCCTTCCCTAATGATCCCCAATATGCAATTTGCCTTTTTCACAGCAGCTGCACTGCACATTGGGTCAACATTTGCATAGAGCTGTCCACCAGACCCCTAAGATCCCTTTCTTGGTCAGTCACCGCCAGCTCAGACCCTGTGAGTGTATATGCAAATTTATGATTTCCCCCCCTCCAATGTGCACTTGCTTGCATTGATCCTCATTTGCCATTTTAATGCCCATTCTCCCAGTTTGGAGAGATCCCTCTGGTGCGCCTTGCAATTCCTATTTTCTTTCAAGCAAGCATCCTAAATAATTTGGTGCTGTCAACAAACTTGGCCATTTAACTGTTCACCCTAATTTCAGATCATTTAAGTTTAAAAGCAGTAGTTCCAAGACAGATCCTTGAGGGACCCCTCTGTTCACATCCCTCCATTGTGAGAACAGTTGACACACAGGCCCTACATCTTCTGCAGTGAAGACCAGCGCAAATAATTAATCCAGCTTTTCTGCAATGAATCCTCCTTTAGTATGCTTTCAACTCCATTGTCATCCAGCAGTCCAACTGCCTCCCTAGTTGGTTTTAGTCCTGCTCTGGCCACTTTTAAGCAAATATGTATTGGAACTGAGAAATGCAATCATAGCTCTCCTGTATCAAATCTACGTTTGCCTTAACTGGGCCTGTGCATGCCATTACCTCTTGGTATCCCCCCTGCTCCCTCATTTGCTATAGGCTAGCCCATTTTATAGGGCTACTGCAGGAATTATTGAAGGAATGTGCGTGGTGTGAAATGGGCTATAGAAATGCTAATTATTACAGTATTATTAAGAACTGTGCCCCAGTTGCATAAAGTTTTTTTTTCAGGAGATGGAGGAGAAAAGGGACAGAGCAGGGACAGACAGTAACATGAACAGCAGCAGCCCCTGGCCGTGCCTCCTGAGCCACCGTAGCCATTACCCTCTGTTGGAGGGCATCACTGTGTGTGCCACACAGCCTGTCCTGCACCCTTTAAACTAGCCCACTGCCTTCAGGTGTGGTGGAGGACACTGTCCTGTCACGAGTGCTGAAATAAAATTCAACTGTCTGTCCAGTTTACTTCTGTATGTGAAGTGGGTGCATGAGTGGGCATCTTTTCCTTTGCCTCAGGCAGCAAAAGTCTTGGGCCACCAGCCCTAATGAGCAGTTCACTCAGGAGGATTTTGGAGCTACTCTGGAGCTGCTGCTCAGATGGAACAAAGTCTCCTGGATTTGCTGTAGTAAGCTATTCTCAATCGTAATGGTAGCAAGTGGGAGAGAGATCCAAGACTCTTCTCCCACTTGCCTACTGCAGGATGCCACTTTAGCAGTAGTGGCACACTGGGGTAGCCCCCCCCCCCCCGTAGCACAGAGCTGCCTGTGTTTAAGTGGCACGCATGCACATATTTTTGCAGAGCAGCTCAAGTAATTGGTGGTGGTCAGTCACCGCCAGCTCAGACCCTGTGAGTGTATATGCAAATTTATGATTTCCCCCCCTCCAATGTGCACTTGCTTGCATTGATCCTCATTTGCCATTTTAATGCCCATTCTCCCAGTTTGGAGAGATCCCTCTGGTGCGCCTTGCAATTCCTATTTTCTTTCAAGCAAGCATCCTAAATAATTTGGTGCTGTCAACAAACTTGGCCATTTAACTGTTCACCCTAATTTCAGATCATTTAAGTTTAAAAGCAGTAGTTCCAAGACAGATCCTTGAGGGACCCCTCTGTTCACATCCCTCCATTGTGAGAACAGTTGACACACAGGCCCTACATCTTCTGCAGTGAAGACCAGCGCAAATAATTAATCCAGCTTTTCTGCAATGAATCCTCCTTTAGTATGCTTTCAACTCCATTGTCATCCAGCAGTCCAACTGCCTCCCTAGTTGGTTTTAGTCCTGCTCTGGCCACTTTTAAGCAAATATGTATTGGAACTGAGAAATGCAATCATAGCTCTCCTGTATCAAATCTACGTTTGCCTTAACTGGGCCTGTGCATGCCATTACCTCTTGGTATCCCCCCTGCTCCCTCATTTGCTATAGGCTAGCCCATTTTATAGGGCTACTGCAGGAATTATTGAAGGAATGTGCGTGGTGTGAAATGGGCTATAGAAATGCTAATTATTACAGTATTATTAAGAACTGTGCCCCAGTTGCATAAAGTTTTTTTTTCAGGAGATGGAGGAGAAAAGGGACAGAGCAGGGACAGACAGTAACATGAACAGCAGCAGCCCCTGGCCGTGCCTCCTGAGCCACCGTAGCCATTACCCTCTGTTGGAGGGCATCACTGTGTGTGCCACACAGCCTGTCCTGCACCCTTTAAACTAGCCCACTGCCTTCAGGTGTGGTGGAGGACACTGTCCTGTCACGAGTGCTGAAATAAAATTCAACTGTCTGTCCAGTTTACTTCTGTATGTGAAGTGGGTGCATGAGTGGGCATCTTTTCCTTTGCCTCAGGCAGCAAAAGTCTTGGGCCACCAGCCCTAATGAGCAGTTCACTCAGGAGGATTTTGGAGCTACTCTGGAGCTGCTGCTCAGATGGAACAAAGTCTCCTGGATTTGCTGTAGTAAGCTATTCTCAATCGTAATGGTAGCAAGTGGGAGAGAGATCCAAGACTCTTCTCCCACTTGCCTACTGCAGGATGCCACTTTAGCAGTAGTGGCACACTGGGGTAGCCCCCCCCCCCCCCGTAGCACAGAGCTGCCTGTGTTTAAGTGGCACGCATGCACATATTTTTGCAGAGCAGCTCAAGTAATTGGTGGTGGGCATCGCTATAGGAAATGGGGAACGTAATAGGTAGAATCAACAAGTGTACTATTTCTATACTCTCTACTCATCCATTACCCCCTTCAGCATTTGTCAATCTTTTCCTCTTGTGAATAGTCTTTTTATTTGTTTTCTCCTCATAAAAACAAGTAAAATACCTCAGAGGAAAAGAAATGAAAGATAAGCACAGGTGAATACAGTTGCCACTGCTGATTACTTGTAATTACAACCTGCGGTTTTGTGAGAGATGTGCAGAACACTGACAAAACACAAGAGAGGGATTAGCAACTGTAAAAATAATTAACCCTCTCCGAACAAGGTTCTGCTTGCATGCAGAGGAAGATTTCACTTACAGGTGGCAGTAGGTCTGGAAAGATGCATGGACGTATTTAGACATTCGTCGCAATATTTTTATTTTCTTTACCCATGCATCTGCTCACACATTGGTCTGATTTGTCTCATGAATAAAATCCAGGTGGTTTGCCATACCTATCTTCACACAGGTTGACTAAATTTTAATCATGGTGTAAACATTTTGCCCACAGCTTTGTTCATAAAGAAAGGGAAACTGTTTTCAAATGTTACATGTGTGAGAGATTACAAGAACACTCTGGGGTTTTGTTTTTTAACAAGGAATTCCTTGGCCACACCCAAGTGAATGTACCCCCTAGGAGTGAAGTGCTTGCTGTTATGTGGCACCAGCATTATTCTGGAGCCCAAATGCCCATGAACAGTTTGGGTTTTGTGTGGCATAACAGACTTCTGGTCTCTGGCAGGAGAATGGAGGGTCTTCTAATACTGAAGTTGGCCATTCCCAGCGTAGGAGGAACATGTTGTATGACTGGGCACACACTCCCAGTTATCCCTATTAGTAAGCATTCCTTCTCCTCAAAATAACAAACAAAAAAACCTGTGTACAAATATTATTTACTTACACTTCATAGCCGTGTGTGTGTGTGTGTTGGGGGGGCAGGGAGAACAAAGTTAAGAACTATCTGCTGCAGAAGCAGCAGCAGCAGTGGAGAAAGAGGAGAAGGTGTGATCAGCTTCGGGCGGGGACAAACATGGCTGCTGGCTGGCCCGAAGCTATGAGAACATGCCCCAAATGATGTCACAGCCACACACCCCACAAAGCAATGCAAGCTCCCAAAATCAGGCAGCCACATCACTGGGTTATGTTTTGGGGTTTTTTTTGTAAATCATAGAAGTCAGAAAATAATTAATGGATTTTCCCCTGTGTGAGAAAATATAGGAGAAGCGTGGGGGAGGGGGAACCCAGGACGATGCAGGACAACTGCAGGAGACTGACAACATCACGAGGGCAGCCCCAAAAATTCCACAAAGAAGACAAGCCAGTAGCACATTTAAAAAAAACCATCTGGAAGAGCTCTTAGTCTTATTACCCTTAAACTAGGAATGGGAGACCCTGAGAAACTTGACCTGAACTTTCAGCACCTCACCGACTCGAGAGCCAAAAGCAGGCTGAGTCTCAGGGGGTGGGTGTTCCGCAGCTTCCACTTTTTAAGCCAGGGAAATGTGCATAAATTCTGGCCACAATTTGCATAAATTCCGGCCACCATTTGCACAATTAAGAGCCAGCATGGAATAGTGGTTAGAGTGTTGGACTGGGACTCAGGAGATCTGGGTTCTAGTCCCTGCTTGCCCATGAAGCTCACTGGGTGACTTTGGGCCAGTCACTGACTCTCAGCCTAACCTACCTCACAGGGTTGTTGTGAGGATAAAATGGAGAGGAAGATTATGTAAGCCGGCTTGGGTTCCTTGCAGGAAAAAAGGCAGGGTATAAGTATAATAAATAAAAATAAATAAATTTGCATATATATGCAAATTGCAGGCCACTTTCAAAGTGGAAGACCGCATGCTGGCTCGACTTGCATCAGAGTGAGTCAGCACCAGTGCTGGGTTGAGGAGCTGGAATCCAGGGGGCCAGCCAGGCCAATCTGCCAGATTTTGACCGCCTAACTGAATTCCTCACACATCCCTACTAAACCTACCAGTGATCCAAACCTTAAATTTGCCATTTTGTCATTACAGTGTTGAAGATTTGCTGACTCTGCTGGCTAAACTGCATAATCAGCGGCACTAAGTTAGCAGTCAGTTCAAGCCCTGTTACAATAGCAGGCTTTGGCATAACTGCACTGTTAGGAGCACCATCACAGACATGGTTTAGCTGTATCATGCAAAGGGACTTCTTTGATACCAGTGTGTATTGGTATATTGAACCTTAGCATCTCGTGGTATTAGACTTTCCTGTTTGAGCAAGTGTTTAGTTGAATGTGTCAAGTAAGGGTTTGGATAACTATTCAGATATATGAACTGCTTATGTTAATGCATATATTTAAGATACGACTGCTGAATTTCTGGTAATGTTATTGTGAACTGATGTTGTCTTTTAGTTACAGTAATACCTTGGATTACAAGTAACTTGGTTTGAGAGCGTTTTGCAAGACAAGCAAAATTTTAAATATTTATTTATTTATTTATTTTACTTGATATACAAGCGTCGTCTTGCAATACAAGTACTGTAGTACGGCTTAAATTAAAAATCTGTGTACAATTTTTTTGGGGGGGATTTCGTTTTGATATAAGAGTGTTTTGGATTACAAGCACCTTTCCGGAACGAATTATGCTCTCAATCCAAGGCATGACTGTATTTCTTTTTCTGTTATATCTGCAGTATGCAGTTTATTTTAGCAATATGCTTTAAGTAATGTGTTTTTATTCAACTTTTTTCTCTTATACATGCACTGTATAAGTTATATTGATATCCTATAATATTCTTATATGGCAGTGTTTAAAGATTGTTGCCTGCCATAAATCAAAATGAATGAATACATAAATAAGGTGCATATCTGTAGATATGTCCACGTGCCTCTGGGTTATAGCAATGTCAATGGCTGGTGATGGAAACCCTGCATCCCTCCCTGTCACCTTACTCCTCATCACAGTGGGAAGCTGAAGCACAAAACATTCAGGAAGAGATGTAACCAAAAAAATCCTTTATTGTGGTTCCATCAGCAACTTTCAATCCACACGAGTGCTTGCATCCTAGTGCAGGCTTGAATTAAATTTTCCACATGGGAGTTCATAGAGTGCAATATTTGATATAACACAGTGTTTTCCCTTTGACCATCGTTTTTGTAATTCAGTTCAGAAACAGCACTTAGTGATACACATTCAACACAGTGGGCTTGCATCTTGAGAACTCAGGATGTTAACTGTTAAAGGCATAAGCTGCCCCAAGGCAACTTGACTCATATGTTGCTGTCATGCTCAGAAAATGCATATTTTGTGCTCCAAGACATCAGATGAGAACAGTGTACATTTGAACATTTATTTTGGCTTCTGAGAAAGAAAGAAAGAAAGAAAGAAAGAAAGAAGATACAGGGAAAATTAGCTTCCCTATGTTAGTAATTTAATGCTTTTTGAAACTTACATTTATTAGATCTATGAAATTTACAACTGTAAACTCATTGTGAATCTCATGTCTCACACAAGGCTCTCAGCATCCTTCCATGAAAGAGTCAATTAGCCATGCATGTTCCTCTGCCCCATGCTTGACAGCAGGTAGTGTGGCAAAGGACAACATTGCAACAGTCCCAGAAGTGAGGCAAGACTGCTAAGCATACAGATCGCATCTATGCATAGACCTGGGAGCAGGTCCAGAGGCTTTATGACCCAGCTCCAACCTTACCCCTGCCTCTATTGACGTAGCATTGTGGTGCCCACCCTCTGACCCTGTAGTGGCATCATTGGAATAGGTTGGCTACATTTGGCATGATGGTGCAGGAAGGAAGAGCAGCAGTTGAGTCAGTGGGGTAAGCACCCTGAGGCATCTTTATGGTGAGCAGGGATTCCCTGGACTGGCCCCTAAGGGTCATGGGGCTCTAGGGATAAGGAAAGGATCTCCTTTGATATACTTACATGATCACACACCTAAAGCTGTAGGGCTTGGATGAGAAGTGACTCAAGACAGCCTCCCTCTATAGATGTGGCCAGAACTGGCTGCAGCCAGGGGCAGGCCAGACTCAGCCAGGTATTGTGACATAGGAGGAGGAAGGCCGCAAGCAGCTCCTGCCTTGTCTAGATCCTGCACAGCTGGTGTCCTTTGCTGCAGATATCTTATGTAAACCAATACAGGTATCTCTCTCTCTCTCTCTCTCTCTCTCTCTTTCTTTCTCTCTGTTATGGTCGTAAGAGCTCTGCATGGTGAAAGTGTAGCATGTTTCAGAAAAATATCCTACATCCTAGCAAAAGCACAAGTAAAGAACTGAAGATTATTGTGCATTATACGTCTTTTCATTTCTGGTCACTTGCTATGTAGTTTAAGAGACATCATTCCTATTCCAAATAGGGATGCTGGAGAACCTCTTACCTCCTTCACCAGCCTAAAGACTTTAGAACTACAGTATGAGAGAAGAGTTAGATGCACATGGACACTGCTGTTTCAAAGCTGGGCATGATAACCTAGGAAATGATGCCTGTTCCATTTTGAATTGAAATGCTCTCTTGAATACAAATTTCAGGAATGCTGGCATTATCTTTAAAACTAGGAATGTCTGAATGAGCAATGTTCATGTTCACCCAGATTCTCTGAACATTGGTTTGCTGCTCATCTCTCTTTGATTTGCACTCGGGGTTGTGATCTCTATTCATTTTGCGTGAATGGGAAAATTGCACAAAATGAACATGATTGAACATGAAAGTTGCACCAAAAAATCTTAAATTTGTGCAAATTTTCAACGTTGCGCAAATTTCCCCTTTAGAAAAAAGCGTGAAAAGCCGCATTTCTTAAGTTGCACAGTTGTGATCTCTCTTTTTTCTCACCAGAATTGGTGTATTTTTTGAATGTGAGCAAATGTTTGATAATTCGTGAACATTTTCGGAAAATGCGTTCTTCTGCTCGTGCTCACATTCGAGGTTTCAAACAGGACATGCTTGCATGTTTTGCGACCAGAAAGGTGAGGTTTCCTTTTGCCAGGCTGGCAAACTTTTATGTTGCTGCATTCACATTCCTTTGACTTTAATGTTAATTTCTGGCAGATTTGGGATGCTTCCTTTTATGCTGGAATTAGTTTATTGAAGCAGTTTATAGTAAATCAGAGACATTTGACCTTTTAAAGGACTGAGTTCCAAACAGTTGATATAATTGATCTGAAATCTGAGCAGAATGAAAGGCCCAGACTGAGTTACAGCTAAACCTGGTCTTCATGTATGTTTATAAGACAAAAGGATCATATATTAGAAATGCTAGGATGACCTTGACCAGAGGCTAGAGGTATATCTGTCTGTATGTGAATCCCTTTTATTATTTTATTATTTATTTATTTTTGCAGTTCATTTGTTCTGGTTTTGTCCTTCATCTTCTCTTTGTCCTTCATCCCTCCATAGGAAAATGCTTGTATAGCATATTACTTTAAAGGCAATGTGAGCATTCTTTCTACCACAAGTGCATGGGTGGGGTAACCATCACACATGAAAGATGCCCAATTCTACATAAAGAAGAAAAATACACTGCTTTTTATAACTGATGTAAATGTATTTTCCTATATGTAAATTATCTCTGTGTAGTAGTGGGTAAGAAATGGAAATGTTTGAACTTCCCCTTAGCGTACTATAAAAGAAACCATCAGAATAGAAACAAGTTTGGATTAACAACTATGGTAAGTATTCTATAGAGTGGGACCTATATGCAGCTTCTTATTCTAGGCTAATTAGAGTTCCAATGTTCAATTCCATGTTGTCAACAATGTGTCCTTACAAATGTCCTCCCTCACAGCTGAACAATGTTGATGTGGGAAGACCCTACTCATGTGATTTCTTCATACATAGGTTACTGGAATGGTGTTGGATACACTATAGGGAAGTGATTCCCAGACTGCCACAGCTGTGTGAATCAGCACTTAGTTGCAGAATAATTCAGGTGGGAGGTTAGCAGAACAGGAGAGGTGTGCTGACCACTGTTTATGTGTAATGGGGAAGAGAGAGAAGAGACAATAGAGATATGGATCAGAGGGGAGGGATCCCAGAATACAGTTTTAAGTGGGGCCTCCATTCCCAACACTGTCCAACACTGACAGAACCAGTTTATATAATACTTTTTGAATAGCACGACGCTCTTGGGAAGCAAATGCTATATCTCCCTAAAAATTGGCTGGCTGATGTTACTACCACCTCAGTGGGTCCAATGCATGAAGGGGAGTGAATGTGTGCAGTTCTGTTCTACCCACATGTTACACTGTTAACAGCGCCACCGTCTCTGCCTATACATGCAGGGACAGATATTTGACTGGCATCTACATAGGTGGGATCACATGGTTGATTTCCTGATTTAATTAGCAAATCTTATGTGATTTGGAGGCAATGGGGTGGTCCATTCCCATCCATACCAATTGAGAGGACAGAGATGGAAGAGCGGGGAAGAACAGTTGTGGGTGGGGCAAGTATCTTGTATTTACCTTACATTTATAACTACTGCACTCATTAAAAACCGAGGGAGGCTACATGCGTTGAATCAGCCACAACACCTCTATTAGAGTCTCCTCAGTCTACCTCAGCCCCATCCTGAGTCTGTACTTCTTAAAAATACACACACACACACAAGATTTATAGACTTGTAGCACATTTACTTTCCATCAGGCCTTCACTTCCTTCTCATTTCTCCCTAACTTGTCAGGTATAATTAGCAGTTGTTGAATGAATTGATCAGCTAATTTCCTTCTCACCCTTGGATGCATTTAATCCATTAGCTGATGATTTGTAGAGACTTGGGCTTTTCCCCCTCTGAAACATTTCTTTGCCTGCATTATATCAATAATTATATTTACTAAATCACCATCATTTCCTGATTGCCTACCTCACTTTATTTTTCTTGGTAAAGACTTCATGGTATTTTTAACAAGCACTTTTGCATCTCAGTTGTTTAAAAATCATCTTGAATGTCACCTTTCTTTCATTTATTAACAGGCATACCCACTACCTAGTGGTTTCCCCCCCCCCCTTCTTGATAGAAACTCCTTAGAAAACATTAACCCATTGTTATATTGTATGTCATTATTTATTCATTGCCCTGAAACTGGCTTGGAATCCTTGTTTAGCCATGAAAACTTGATTGCCTTTATAGTTGACTTTGACCCCCACTTAACACCCCCCCCAAGTTTCTCAGTGTAATAAATGTAAGGGAACCTGTATACTACATACTGATGTTGGACTGAAGCTCCACCCTGGTAGAGTTTAGCACAGTGTTCTCCAACCTTGGGTCCCCAGATGTTTTTGGCCTACAACCCCCAGCATGCCCCAGCCAGTGTAGCTGGCTGGGGCATGCTGGGAGTTGTAGGCCAAAAACATCTGGGGACCCAAGGTTGGAGAACACTGGTTTAGCATGTGCTCAGGGCTGGCATCAAGGGTAGACATGGTTGGGCACCTGCCAAGGGCCCACAGCCCAGCAGGGAGGCATCCATTGACAAGAACCCCCCTGGAGTTGCTCCTCCTCTTCATCATTGCAAATTGCTTGTTCACCTGCCTCTCACTCTGGCCCAGACCATGGTGGTGGTGAGAAGGAGGAGCAGTCGATGCCACTGTCTGCTGGCACACTGGCCCTCTGCCTGTCAAGCATGCAAGTGGTAGCAATGATGAAGAAGATGAGGAGCAATAGCAGCTGGTGACAATGGTGGTGAGAAGGTAGACTAACTCAAGGAGGGACCCCCCCCCCCCACTGAGGATGTCTTCCACAAGGGCCCTCAAAAACCTGGAGCCAGCGCCGCATATGGTTACTGAGGAGCAGCCGCTACCTTTGTTGGAATCCAAATATTGGCAGGGTGGCAAAAAAACAAACAAACAAACCCTGTGAAGAGCTTTAAAGGGCCGCAGCCATTGCCTCTGCAACCCTCTATGTTGGCATGTTGAGCAATAACGACTTAGAAGGCGGGATTTTGTAATCTACACAGGGGTTTCTTTTTACATCCATCTCCTGCAAATGCCATACTCAGTTTGTTTTGTCAAGCTAGAAGTGTGTAATTGAGGGACCCCCAGAGTGCACCTTTCCTTGCTCCAAAGCTGGGGGCTATGTTTTCTCCAGGGTAGACTCCTGGAGAAAACAAAGTATGCTTTCCCCCTGGGATCCCCCCATGTTCATCCTGAGAGGCAACCATACGGACGGACACAGTGCTCCTTGACCCTGAAAAATGGGCCCTTGGGGGAAAGGCTGATCCTCAGTGGTTGAACACATGCTTTGCATGCAGAAAATCCCTGGGACAATCCCCAGCCTCTCTAAGTACAGCTAGGAAATACCTCTGTCTGAAACTTTGGTGAGCTGCTGCCATTCAGTGTAATCAGTACTGAGCTAGATGGACCAGAGGTCTGACTTCAATAAGGCAACTTCCTATGTTCCCCCTCCGGGCCAGGCTTTTTCCAGGGCATTTGTGAAAAGCATGAAGAGAGGCTAAATTGAAAATGGCTTAAGACAGCCTTCCCCAACCTAGCTGGGTTTAGACACTACCAAATATACATGGCATATTTTGTGAACCATGGCATATACCTTACCAATATATGTAGCTAGAACAGGTTTTATCATGTGACAAGATGTGTCCACTCAGCTTTCCTGCTGACAGTGCCAATCTGCATCCACTTCAGAGGGGTCCGAGTAATGGCATGCTTGGGCCTCCTAATTTCTGCACTTGTTTCTCTTACTAAGTAGTCTGTAATAAACATTATTCCCTTTGAGAACAAACCAAGAACTGCAAGACATACTTCTCGAAGAGAATTAAATCTTAATGGAAAATTAC
Source organism: Shinisaurus crocodilurus (assembly GCA_021292165.1). Taxonomy (NCBI): domain Eukaryota; kingdom Metazoa; phylum Chordata; class Lepidosauria; order Squamata; family Shinisauridae; genus Shinisaurus; species Shinisaurus crocodilurus. The sequence goes on along the minus strand of CM037878.1, from coordinate 254,377,770 downwards.
AGTAATTAGACCACTATATCTATGGCTCATGTAGTGTTTTACGTTCCTGAATCAAATTGGAATACTCATTTGCTCTGAAAAAAATATGTAAATTTGAATTTACAGGCCATTGAGAACTTGGAATTCAGCATCATTGTTCATTCATGTGGGGAAAAAAGCAGATCTTTGAGCATGCCTTGCTGTCTTCCTGTTGATGAAAATGAAGATAGCCATTTTGCCTGAATGCTAGGTTGGACACGGGGGAGGCATAAAACATTCTGTAAACATTCAAAGTGTTATCCAAACAAGACATAGGAAGATATGAGCATTGTGGTCCATATCCGTAAAAACTAATCATGTTTAAGGTCTGTTGAATTCAGTGGGCCAAGAAAGTTCTGGGACCAACTTAAGTCCCATTGATTTCAGTTTCTGCTCAAAGTCAATAATTGGGAATTTCTTAGTCCAGACAGTTGACCCAGTCCCCATCTCTAACATTATGAATTTATTTATTTATGTATTTATTTATTATATTTATACCCTTCCTTTTTTCCTGCAAGGAACCCAAGGCGGCTTACATAATCCTCCTCCTCCTCCTCTCCATTTCATCCTCACAACAACCCTGTGAGGTAGGTTAGGCTGAGAGTCAGTGACTGGCCCAAAGTCACCCAGTGAGTTTCATGGCCGAGCGGGGACTAGAACCCGGATCTCCCAAGTCCCAGTCCAGCACTCCCACCACTGTGCCACACTAGCTCTTGAATTTCAAGAACACGTTTAAGCAAAGAAGATGTGAGTTCCATTTTGTGACATCAAAACTCTGTTACCAAATGAGATACTTACTTAAGACATTCCAATTATTTTTTCTTGTAAATTGTTTATGCTGCCACAGCACAATCAAAAAGTCATCAAACATATTCCTTTGCCATCTCAGAACATTCACCCACAAGATCTCAGCAGTTTCCCCCAAAAAACCAATAGACAGTCTCAAATGCACAGCCTGCCTCCTCAAGCCATGCATTTCCTGTGTGGCTCTTTGTTTCATGAACTGCCAAAACTGGGGAGATTCCTGTGGCTGAATAAAGGTTTTCAAGACACATCTCCAGGAAGATTGAACCAAATTTCCCATCATATTGTCTTTCAATATGCTTGTGCTGGCAAGCTCCTGGACAGACAAAGCCTCTTGCTTCTCTACTACTGACTGCAGATCTCCACAATCCAAGCCCATGAACTGTTCATCCACCTCATGGATCTTCTTAGCTGTCCCTGACTGGGTACTCTGTAGCTGGGCATCTGGGTCAGCCCTGAACCTGTTCATACACCTCATGGATCTTCTTAGCTGTCCCTGACTGGGTACTCTGTAGCTGGGCTTCTGGATCAGCCCTGAGCCTTCATAGCTGCAGACCATCCAAGGGACTCACCTCCTGGATAAACCTCCAGGCATCTCTCAGGCATACTTCAAGGCTCTCAAAATGCTGTATGTGGAAGGCCTCCAGGCAGACTCCAAGGTCTTTTTGACTTGCCTCAAGGTCCTTGTTCAGCTGCTGTGAGGCTTCCATTTGCTGTGGTAAGATCTCCATTCTGGCAGCACTTACTTAGGCAGCACTTACCTAGGTTTGGTTCACGTTGGGAGGAGGCTACTGGGGGCTTAGTGCCATTTTGTAATACTTGCATTTATTTACAGATATAAAGGTTGTACATGGATGGAGGTGCACCTTAAACGCTCCACTGCTCCCATATCAACTCCCTAGGGAAGAAGCCGAAGATGTTTACAGAACCCAAACTCAGCTCTCTGTGTCCAGGGCCAGCCCTACCATTAGGGAGAGTGAGGCAGTCACCTCAGGTGACAGATCCTGGTAGGCGACAGCTAGGTGGGGTGGAGGAGGATGTCCCATTGTCAGTGTCAAAGAAAGATTCAACTTCCAGTACAATTGGCTTTTGTACATGGAATAGGAGGGGTGCCATCTTGTCATTTGCCTCAGGCAGTAAAATGTCTTGGACCAACCCTCTGTTTCTAACCCAAACTTCAGTCACTTGTTCTTTTTAACCTTGTGGCCTCCTCCTACCTAGAGAGCAGATTCCAGATGAATCATCTCTTCTGAAGACCACCTAGCTTTGTTAGCTGCCATGAAGACACATCACTGGAACATCATGGGCTATCAACACTCCTTTGACACATCCCGATATTGCCTCAGGGCAACCCACACTGAGAGCCCTGCTCACAGAAGTTTGATAAGAAAGCCATAACATTTTCACTGGAGATTTTTGAAGTGGAAAGACCACTGCAGAAAAAACAAATATGTAATAAGAGATGCCCGACCATTTATCCTTGTTGCAAAGTCTGACTATTGGTTGAGATTACTCCCTTTCCAGGGAAGGATGAGCAGACACATCTTATCACATAAATCCAAGCAACTTGGGATTCATACCCCTGTGGTTGTAAAGGGCCTTGGACTACTTATCTCTTGCAGAGATCTGTTTAGCCATTAGCTGTCATCACCGAGCACAGATATCATGGACATTTATTTGTGCGACTGAAATGAGAAACTGACAAGAGGAAAGCAAAAGGTGAAAAGCAAACATTTGGACACAGTATTCATTTCCATACAGTACAGCATTTGTAGATTGTGTTGTGAGTCAGTGAGACAGTGAGCGAGAACACATAATGACCATGAGTTGGAGCAATATGAACGAACATGCCACCAAGATGCGAAGGTATATGACTGAGGTATACAAATAAAGCAATCCTATTGGTGGGGATGCAAAGATTCAGAGGTGGAAGAACCACCTTATGCAAAGCCCTGCTGTGCTTTTGCCAGCAGGGCAGAAGCGCAGGAGGAGCAGCCTTTTTCTTCTTCTTTTCATTTGTCATTGTTGTTTACAATTTCTCCCCCCTCTAGTATGCAAATGGTAGAATGCGGACCTGGAAGGAGCAGTGAGGCCAGCTTTCTGTCAGGCCCAGCCGGGCAGCACCGCGGCCTGTTAGGCCTTCAGTTTGGTAGCCCGCAGGAGTGCCTGCCTTGTAAATCAAATGGGCAGCAGTATGACGGGCTCCCTTGCTGACTGTGACTATGCAAATTGCTGACTTCCCATCGTGTTCCACCTGGCATGGGCCCCGGCTGAGGCGGGGGCTACCGGCTCCACCGTGGTCCACCCACGCGTGCGGGGCGGTGGGTCGTCTGTGGCGCCCCGCTGGGCCCCACAGGCGGCCCCATGGTGCCTCTCTCGCTCGCCTCCTGGGTCATGTGAACCGGCCCATTGTCTGGGCACCAGATCTACCCAAGGAGAAACAACAGACGGATAGACCTGGTATACAAATTTCTCAAAGGCTAAATCTCTCTATCTTGGTAGACCTGGTGCCCAGGCCTTATCAATGCTCAGTCACCAAATCTACCAGAAATGGTAGACCTGTCTACTGATATGATCTGGACCTTTTTTAAAAGTGCAACCATGCACAAAATGTACAGTTCAAGGGAAAATATGCAATTCCAAAAGAACATTGCTGCAGTTCAAAATCCAAGCCATGCAAAGTTGTGATGTTAGCTGATGTAAAGTGGCTGATAACTATGTGAAAAGTAAAGTGAGTAGTCCAGGCTCCTCTAGAACTCTCAAACCTGATCAGGCATACTCATTTCTCCTTCAAATGCTAAAGACACTCCCCACAGACTCCACTGCTACCCTCCTGAGCTGCCTTCCCCAACCTGGTGCCCTCCAGCTGTTTTAGATATCAACTCCAATCAGCCCCAGTTAGCATGGCCAATGGCCTGTAATGCTGGGGTTGCAGTCCAAAACATCTGGAGGGCACCAGGTTGGGGAAGACTGTTCGAAAGAGTGCTGTTCATCAATGTTACCAAGACCAAGGAAATCATTCTAGGATGAGTTATGTGAAGTTGTCAATGTTATGATAAGGGCAGTGATGCCATATAATATACAATATAATGTACAAACTCAGCTGTACTGAGTTTGTGCATTTGGTTCCCCCCCCCCCTCTTGTTCCTAGGTGTTTTTTTTATCCCTCACTCCCAAAGTTCATGATGCTTCTTGAATATAACACTCTTCTGTATTAGTGCTGTTCAGTTCCCAGGATCTGCTACTCTGTGTAGGCTTCTAAATGTCATGGAATGTGATGCTAAGCAACAAAGAACACACACAAGGAAAGTGCACAGGTGTGTTGTAGTGGTGCACACTATGTGCATGTATTACAACCACAAACTGCTGTGCAGCTTTGCCGCCCACCCCCCTGGAAAAATTCCTGTGGAAACCCATGGACCTTTCTCTCTGTCTTTGGAGTGGGGTATCTGATCAGTCCTATGGCCTCTGGGATGCCCTCCCAGGGACCATAGGATTGCAGCCTTAGGTATAAGGTTTGTGGCCATTAACATCACTATTGCTTTAGACATACCACCTGTAGAAATGCTGGATTTACAATGACTGAGCTGAATATGAATCCTCTTTCCTCATATTAAATAGCAGGGAATCAGATACGAATGTGCTCTCCGTCTTAATGATGATCTTCTCAAAGGCCCGAAGTTCCTTCTGTGGCTCTAGCTACCATTTAACATTAGTTCACCTTGGCCACTAGATGCTGTTTAGTTTAGATGGCCATAGGATGATTCGGAGTCCCAGCTCCGACCTTGGAAAAGCGCTCTAAGGTCAGAGCTGGGACTCCAAACCTGGAGCACCCTCCCTCCACCCTCGCAGCCAGCACAGTTCTTTCCATGCTGGCCGTGGCTCTGGGGCTGGAAGACCAACCTCAAAGCCTGCACTGGGTGGGCGTTCCACGGGGTGTGGAGGGGAGGAGAGAGGCTCCCTGGCAGTGCCTCAGCCTATCCTCCTCGCAAGCAGGCACAAAAGACGTAGACGTCTGAAATTGTCCATCTTAAGTCTTGCAGGGCAGGAGAGGTACAGAGGTGACCTTCGCCCCCATGCTCCTTCCATCCTTGATAGGATGCCCATAATCCTCCCAGTTCGGAGGGTTACCGGCAGCCAAATTTGATTGCGCTGCTGAGGAATTTCTGCTTGTTCTCAATTTCAGTGCATCCTGCAACAAAAGTTTGCCTAAGTTAAGAAGTTCATCTATCCAACTTTATGTTTTTCTTCCTGGCATTCTTTCTCCATCTTCTCTTTTTGCCCCTTCCTTTACCTCTGTTTCATGTTTCCTTCACTCTCTGTCTCTCATGGTCTCCCCAAGTGATTGTTAGCTATCTCAAATCCACGACAAGCTGTCTCTGCTGACAAACACAGACGTCAGTCATGCAGCTCACCAGACTGGGGGAAGACAATCGGTCTCTACAGCACACATCTGATGGCTCCGTTCTTTTTCAGCAGATAGGAATGAATCTGTCTGCTTTCTTCAGACTTTCTTAGAACGTTTGATTTACATTTACTATGTGACCTTTAGGGAATGAAAAGTGAAGCAGCATAGGATGAGGTACTCTGCTGTGTTGGGCACCCTTAAACTGAAGTGTGTATATATGATGCCATGACCAAACATACAATTTGAAGCAGCCTCAGTGTGTCATATGGTTTAATTCTCGGTGCCTTGTCATCTTCCTCCCATCCAGCAGTGCCTCAGTTAATTCTGTTTTCCTCCTTCTAAGAGATTTGAAATCTCTGTTTCAACTGGGTTTTTCAGTTATTCTCTGGTTAAATTCTGCAGCTCAGCTGCCTTCACCTTCATTTCTATCTTGCTAGCCAAATTATATCAACAAAAAATAAATGCTTTGCCTTGAGTGTTACATTTTCTGTTTCTCTTATTAAAAAAAAATTACATGCAAATCCTAGATTATTCAGAGCTGTTTTTTCATGAATCTTAGTGATGCTCACCAATGCTTTGTTCTGACATTGAAAAGAAGCCTATAGGGCACAATGGGGCAAAGGCAGCAAATAAAGGTCCATGTGAGCCACTTGCTTTCTCAAAGAGCCAGGGCCCGGTCACCCCTCCCAGGCTCTGCCCCTTCTTTGAGGAGCGGGAGGCCTTAAAGGGCAGGTCTCCTCCTCTCTGACAATTCCCTCCAGGCTCATTGCCTCAGCTGACAGACTGGCATGGGGATACATGTCCCTGCCATAGAATGGATTACTTCCTCAGGGTGTACAGACTCTGGGCTTCCTGATTCAGGTGTAGGGATAGGCAAATCTGTCCATTTCACTGTCTCTCCCACATTTGATTTTTTAAAAAATCTCAAGTTCTCTCCAGAATACGAAGAACTTTGCGAATTTTGGTAAATTCTTATACAAAATGAACTGAAATTAAATTCTTGCCCATCTCCACCAGCCAAACATAATAGGTACAGCTATTCCCTGCATGGAGAGGACCATGATGTACCTGCCTGCCATATAGCTGTTAAAGATGAGGAGCCTGTCAGGAAAAAAAAGAGGTGGCAAACTTGATGAAGCACTGAGATGGCTGAAGACACGGGGATGCAAAGCCAGGCTTTTAAGAGAAAAGCCCTCGGAGCCCTGGGCCTGGATGGATGAACCTGTCAATTTTGTTTTCACTCCCATTTGGATTTTTTCAAGTCTCACGTTCTTTTTGTTCTGAATAGGGAGAATATTGGTAAACTCTTGGTGGTGGCTGCATACGGTTAGTTGTCCATGGGCAAGAAGCAGACCTGTGCAGTAACTTCAAGTGGTCACTACAAGCCCACTGATTATTTCAGTGTTCTCCAGCCTTGGGTCCCCAGATGTTTTTGGCCTACAACTCCCAGCATGCCCCAGCCAGTGTAGCTGGCTGGGGCATGCTGGGAATTGTAGGCCAAAAACATCTGGGGACCCAAGGTTGGAGAACACTGGATTATTGGAATCAGCCCTTAGTTTGGCACATATGATCACATAGTTCATTCTATGCAGGGAACTTTGTTGCCTTCGATTTGTACTCTCCCCCCTGCCCCTGATATCATACTCCCTGGGGAAATTATGTTGCTAATTTTGTTTCCCTCAGGGCCACACCAAATGTTTGCCCATTTCGATTTTTAGGATGAAAATAATAGAGCTTTTAGGTGCGCTGAAATATTTCCTGGGAAAAAAACCTTACTGTTCACCTTTTTAAAAAACTGGTTCACTGTTTGTCATTGATATTGTTCCCCTTTGCTGCTGCTTCAATATCATTTTAAAATTAAGTTTACTGTGACCTTTTTGTCCCTTTTTAAACGTGTGGGCAAGAAGGAGCGAACTGGTTACATGGACTACAAATGCTCATGCACATCATGTTTTAATCAGCCAGGATTCGTGGCTCATTGTGATGTGTACTGTAAATACAGCCATTGAGACAATACAAAATGTTAATTGCTTTGCTACTAAAAAAATAGTTAGTTGGTTGCTTCCGTGGTGAACATTCAGTGGATTTGCAGAAGTCAATAAAGATTTTAGTAGATCTGCTTGGACTTTCTGAATGCTGTTCCACTTTGATAGAACTGCAAATTTCAACTTGAATAAAGCTTTTAATGCATTTCAGTAAGACGCAAAGTAATATTTCATCTCATATTAAAATGGCAGTAATTCACAGACTGTGTTTAATTTCTGGCAAACCCTGTTGAGCAGAATCCCATAGTACCTAAAACTACTAAACAAAACTTTTATCTCAAGGAATATAATTTTTGTATACAGACCAGGAAAGAAAACCAAGACTACAGATGCTCTGTAGCCTTGTTCCTGGAGTTGCCTTTTGTATATTAGCAAAGCTTTAGCTACATGATTGATGCATTGGTTTTACTCCATTCAGTTTAGAAATCTATGCAATTTTCTACCTTCCTAATCGACTTTCTACCTTTCCTACCAATGGCATTTTCCTTTCTTAACTGTCTCCTGAAATCCTGAGGTACTATGACACATAAGTCATTGGGAGCTACCCATGTGCATCTGATAGTTTGATTTCTGTCTTGTGCCTTGAGGCAGATGATAATATTAAAAATGTGCAAACTGAATGGCCAGAATTATTCATCCTCAGGTTCACAGCAAAAGTCTCCTACCGACTTGAATGGAAGATGAACTGAGTCCTGTAAAAGTAATAGGCACTGAGATAGTTGGTAGTTTGAGAGTTATTCTGTTGCCTTTTCCCACATGAAACTGAGGAACATACATCACCACAGTTTTGTGAGGGTGTTTATTATTGTTGTTAACTGAAGGAGCATAAACTAGGATTCAAAGAACAGATAAACTTCAGGCCTCTCTCTCAGGCATCCACTGTGATAGTCTATACATAGATTTCATAGATCATAGAATTGGAAGGAGCCTACAAGGCTATCGAGTCCAACCCCCTGCTCAATGCAGGAAACTAGAGCAGGGGTCTCCCATCCAAGTAATCACTAGGCCTGACCCTGCTTAGCTTTCCACGCTCAGACAAGCTGAGCCAGCATAAGCCACACATGATGCTCATCTTTGTCTAACTACTGAAGCTTTCAACTTTTCTGGAGCTATGTGCTGTGCTGGGCACTACATACTGCTGAACCAAAACAAAAGGTTTGCTTTTTAGCAAGGTGAACCAGATGGGGCAGTAAATCTTCAAAAAGAAGAGCATGATGTCACAAAAGATTGACCTTTGGAAGAGAGACTTCTACTAACTGGTCTAAAGCTGCTCTTTCATTTACATACCAGAACTGTAAACTGTTTCTGACAATAGGAACTTCTGCATTGTAGCTCACCATTGTTCTGTAGCAAAGCCTTTCTCTTAAATTTGGTTTGGTGGAATGAGTGTTGGTCTTAGGCCAGGGCAGCACTGGTTCAAATCCCTACTCAACCACAAAGCTTGCTGCATAGGAAAGTCACCATCTCTCAGCCTAACTTGCTTCTCAGGGTTGTTGGGAGGATAATGGGGTGAGGCGGGTAAACCATTCTCAGTCAATCCAACTAGTAGCTTCTTTCCCTTACTTGAGCAAGTGTGTCTGTGACTCACCTGACCTAGAGAGAAAACAGTGGCTGTATGGACAGACCGCACCCAGCAACAGATGTGTAAATCCCAGCTGAGTGTTCTGGGCTTCAATAATTAACATATGGGTTGTGGTCCCTGAAACACCCCTCAAGCCAAATAACACTAAGTGGTACCACAAAATATATATTTATTGCTCAAACAGTATTAGAGAATAACAAAAATCTGTATTGATGAAACAAGCAAAATGTATTACTACATACAATGCAATTAAGATGATTAGAAGCATAATAGTGGCTAGCATATTTCTTAGTAAAATTAAAGTTCTATTCCTCTCAACCAACAAAGCGGTCATCATTAAGATTTTATAATTGCCTAGGTTGCAGGCATAGTTGGCAGAGCTTAGGTAATCATGTTTGATAGGCTTCTTGTTCTCCCAGGATCTCTCTGGTCAGCCATGTCAAAAACTTAGCACTTATAACATTTTACTGTACCTAGCAATAGCTCTAGTTCCTTATATTAACACACATCTATTTATTTATTTATTATATTTATTATATTTATTAATCGCCCATCTGGCCAGCCACCCGGCCACCCTGGGTAATGTACAACCAAAATAATAGAGTAAAACAATACAATAAAATATGATAATTAAAACAGTATAAAAAAAATCTTTTAAAATCCTAACCCACCCCATATTCCCGCCTGAACAGCCATGTTTTTAATGCACGGCGGAAGCTCATCACGGAGGGGGCATGGCGAAGGTCACTAGGGAGGGAGTTCCATAATGTGGGGGCCGCCACAGAGAAGGCCCTCTTCCTAGTCCCCACCAGCCTGGCTGCTCTGGCTGATGGGATAAGGAGAAGGCCGTCCGTGGCAGATCTTGTTGAGCGGCCTACTTGATGTTGCTGGAGGCGTTCCTTGAGATAAACTGGGCCAGAGCCGTGTAGGGTTTTAAAGGTCAAAACCAACACCTTGAATTCGGCTCGGCAAGCAACTGGTAGCCAGTGCAACTCCTTAAGCACTGGCGTGATGTGATCACGCCGGCGGCTGCCCTTAATCAGACATCTATGCACCTTGACTTTTTGGACTCAGTCATAGCTCCTACTCATTACCTCCGGAGAACCTCCGTAACACAGCCAGGCTTACAGCTTACTTCAGAAGCATCCTTGCGAAGGTCTATCTCCTCATGAGGTTATGAGTATTTTACTTCCAAGAATTAACCAATCCACCTGTGGCAAGCTTTTTTGCCCCAGTTCCAAGAACCCATTTTTGGACTTAATCACTCTATACTTACAGTTAACATACACAGATTATTATGAACAGCACTCCTATAAAATACAATGAATTCTTATCAACAATACCTCTTACATTCATACTTTGTGACAGGGTGATAGGGGGGATGATCATGGACATCACTCAGAGCAACTTGGAGAAAGGGCGGAATACAGATAAAATAAATTAATTTCTCAGCTCTATGTTTTTATCCTGGATACAGTTTTTTGCAATCTGAAATTAGATAATATTGGAGTTTCTGTAGCCAGCATGTCTGAATTTTATTCTGCTTATCCATTTTCAATAAGCAAGGTCACCATTGATGAGAACAGGAACAAGGCTGTAGTGAGGTGTCTGAGTCAAACAGTAAACACAGTGCTCTTTTTTTCCTCTTATAAAGTATTTTGGGGGAAAGTTAAAGCATTTTAGGGGGAAAGTTAAAGCATTTAGGCAATCATGATTAGAAGCAAGAGTTTTTGCCTACAGAAGTTGATTGTAACTGGTAAAATGTTACCGTTTTTTCAAACAGCCATGGTGCCATGCTTTCTATATTTGTCATAAAAAAATTATTCCTAGATTGTAGAAAGTTATACTTTCCAGTGTCCCCCCACCCCAAAAATTCAGGATCTGGAAAAAGTTAATGAAGCAGATGAATCAACAATACACTATTATTTATGTTTACCATGCTCTGTTGCACATGCAATCATGTGTCCCATTTTTCAAGCTCCCTTGCTGTTTTATCAATTAGCAATAGTACTTGCATGTATATTTTGCTATTTTTATTTCTAAATATGTTAAGGTTATTTGTTTCCACTGATTTCCCATTTGCTAAAAATGCATTTTCAATGTGCTGATTCCAAATCCTAACAGTTCTGATTTGTTCCATTTTATCTTGTCTCCAGAGAGAAGCCCAAAGCAATGCATTGCACCTAATGATGTTGGGGTATAATTTCTGGATCTATGAATGCAGAAAGGCTTTACACAGAATATTATGTTCTGTATTACTAATTTTTATTCCCTTGGTGTAAGTGAATAAACTATGCACCCTAACTGTATATGGAAATGAGGGCAAGTTGCATAACATAGTTTTTCCTTGTCATATGCACATTGAAATTTGAAGATGTGCATATTCCAACATTAATGTAACTTGGTCTAATAAGGGTTGCCATTTTACCCATTTTGTATCATGGAATACATTGTGATAAACAATGTTGTCAGATTACAACCCCAGCTTTGCAGACACGAGTAATGATACTTCAGAGAAACCTCCCACAAACAAGATCCCATGTATTTGAATTGTGTGTGGCTTTTGCCTTTCACATATGATTTCAATACGGGTCAGTTCTGTGCACTGTAAAGTATTCAAACTTTGCATCATGTGGCTTTTTTAAAATCTGCCATCTGATCTCAAATGTAATCAGGGTGTAATCAGATGAGACAATGGTGAAGCATGTGGTGAGTATCCCATTTGTGCCTGGAGTGCAAAACAACAACAGCAAAAGGCTATTCTGAAATGGCTTTACCCATAATTATGGTAATTATTGGTACACATAAGACATAACAATATCATGTGGGAATATTGTATGTTGCAGCCTGAATACTCCTCATTTATAAATGAGGAGTATTCAGGCTGCAAATCACTAGAAGATTTCATCAAGACTATCTCTCTTTTAATACCATATCCAGTGAATGGCTGCATCTCTAATGTTCAACTGCAGGAAATTGCATAGATTCCTGTCCAGCGCAAAATATGAATATTGACTTTCCTTGTACTGACTTCCATAATCAGAACTTCTGGTCCTCCATCCTTGTGCCTCTCACACTCACCATCCATTTGAGTTTTGTAGTACCAACTTCTTTTCATCCTTGGACATCCTGGCGTTTTTTTTTTTTTTTTTTTTTTTTTTTTACCATATACATGGAAATAAGTATCAACCAGAATTCATGCAGGAAGGCTACTCTTCTATTTTTGTTCCTGTTCAGCAGAAGAATTCAACTGGAGTCCACAAGAAAGCTTTTGATGACTTAAATGCTGATGGGATATGTTGTTCTTATATCCCATAAGAACATAAGAAGAACCATGCAGTTCAGACCAAAGGCCTATCTAGTATGGCATTATGTCCACACAGTGGCCAACCAGCTGCCTATGGGAAGCCCACAAGTGTGACATGAGCACAATAGCACCCTCCCACTTGTGTCCCCCAGCAACTGGTATTGAAAGACATACCAGTACCACCTCTCATACTGGAGATAGCTGTCTTATGGGTTACGTATATGTTTCTCACATATTAGCTCAGAACTCAAGGCATAAGCATGTTACACTCACGACAGGGATGTTGCTAAAATGAGCCTACCATTGTGAGTCATAGGAACATAGGAAGCTGCCTTATACTGAGTCAGACCCTTGGTCCATCTAGCCCAGTATTGTCAACATTGACTCACAGTGGCTCTCCAGGGCAGGAGTTTTTCCAGCCCTAACTGGAGATGCCTGGGATTGAACCTGGAATCATTTGTATGCAAAATATGTGCTCTACCACTGAGCTGTGGCATTTCCCATGGGTCCTCCCTGGCCTAGCCGCAATGTAGGCATACAACACAACACAACACAAGCTTCATGTTTCTTAGTTTAGCTAAGCTATTGTTGAAAAATGCTTGAAATTTTAGACACCTATTCTTTTATGCATTGGTCTCAAACATGAAATTAATCCGTTCTCTCAAACCTGAAGAACTAGAAAATGCCCTCCTAAAAATTCAGTGTCTAACTAGTAGTTAAGTCATGTTAAATGAGAATTGGGATGCCCAAATACTCATGTTTTATGCCCTCATTTTAGATATTTTACTTTTGTATTGTTTGTAATGGCCTATGGCTATAAGCAACAAGCACTGATAGATTGATGGTACTTAAGTGGGCAGAGTTACCTCTTCTTTAGCTGAAAACATGGCCTTAAAAGACTTCCGTCTATGATGATCTGTTTCCACTGCCAAGATCAGCATCCCATGCCAAATACTACAACCACTTTAAACATGAATGCCGTACCTACATATATATTTGCACTTTTAAAAAACTGTTTAGTCCTTTGGATTACTCAGTATCCGAGGGTTACACATTTGGATAATAAACACTTTTTAGTGTAACTTAAATATGCATTAAGCATAATACCATGCACTAGTCACAGCATGCCTTCTTAGGTATATTAATCAGAATGCTCTAGCTGGTATGAAATTTTTAGGCCAAAAGCATCCTGATATAATTGCTGGTAAGCTTTCCTTCATTCTACATGTAGATTCCCCCCCCCCAGGTTTTTATTTATTTATTTATTTGTTTGTTTGCTTAAGTTTAAAGCACAGTTACAAGGATACAATAAATATTACACTTTGACCAACTTTTTTCTTTAGAGTTCCACCATTTCTCTTTCCTGTTAACAGTTTGGCTAATTTAGTCTCATTCTACCTGAATGAGGTAGAATAGGTCAACCATATTTTACCCCATCATTACTATTATTGTTGTTGCTGTTCCTAAAATGCTAGAAGCTATACAAAAACTGAAAATAACACAGGCTCTGCCCACAGGCTAACAATCAAGAGTATTTTGTTACTGGTGACCACACAGAGATCTGAATTGAGTATTTCCTTTTCATAGCACAGTACTTTTATACAGGGGAGGCTGTTGATTCCTATTTCATTGGGACTCCTTTTCCATTGCAGGTTTTGCAGGTTTCATTTGGAGCTTCATAGGAGCTATCCATGGTGATGTCCTCCACCCCCAAAATAGGTTCACCACCATGGAGCACCATGGATAGCTCCTGTGAAGCTCCAAATAAAAACTGAAAAACCTGCAATGGAAAAGGAGCCCCACCAAAATAGGTGTCACCAGCCTCCTTTGCATTTTATAGCTGAGGTGATTAGAGGCGAATTTCCATCTCACTCCAGTGCAGGGATGGGTGTGACTTTTATTCAGTTTTTTAAAAAAAATTATAAGAACAATCCAAAGTTCACAAAGTTTGTCAGAATGAACTTGAAATTAACATAATTTGAAAGTGGGAGAAAGCAAAACTGACAGAATTGTCCATCCAGGCAGAGGGTTTTCAGTGCTTAGCTCTTAAAAGTCTAGGTTTGAATCCCTGTCTGTTCAACGTCAACCATGTTCGTGCTGAACTAGGGTTGCCACCTCATTTTCCGACAAGCTGCTCATCTTTAACATCTACATCACAGCCGGGCAGGTGCAACATGGTCCTCTCCATGATGGGAATACTGGTGCAGATGCATGACAATTTTGTTCAGCTCGTTGTTTGATAGGAAATGACCAAATTCACAAATTTCTTCACAAACAGAAGAGAAAGAAATTAAGACTTAAAAAAAAAAAAAAATCAAATGTGGGAGAAAGTGAAACTGGCAGCTTTGTCCATTCCTACTCCAGTATTTCCAGGAATATTTAGGCCAGCCGGCCTGCTGCCATTGCACGTCCAGGAGATTTACCCACAAAAGTACATATGCAACTTTCACAATGCAGACCTAAATTAACAGAGTTAGATAATCTGTCCATCTAACCCAGTCTTTTCTACTCCAACCAGCAGCAGCTCTCAAAGGTCTCGTGCAAAATCTTTCTCATCCCTGCTGCTGGAGACCATTTTAACTGGTGATCTGGAAGCATCTGCATACAAAGCATGGACCCCGCCACTAAGCTACAATCTGAATAATTGTCACACCTCACTTGCATATTATTAAATATAATATAGTTTAATTATGTTAATATAGCATCATAAAATTGTGCAGCAGATTGTAAATCCAGCTACCATCTTTTGACACTGTTTCATTAATAATATTTTCTCAAACCTGCAGTCTGCTCAGGACATCAGCAGGCCTAACTGAACATTTCATTAATGCATGTAACAAATCACCAGTGGCTTGGTTTGGTTTGGTTTATTTGGAGGGATGGTTTTGAACAGAAATGATGCTTTGGTGGAGAATAATTTGGAGCAGAAAGGTGAGGGCAAATTTTCTTAATCCTTTACTATTCCTACCCTGCTGCTCCTCTACTCCAAATCGCCCACTAGCTTCTTTGCCTCCTCCATCACCTTGCAGTTTTTCAAACGGATGTTTGTACCGGCAGGGACATCTTTGGAAACTTGCAGGCAAGAAAGTAGCTGAGGGGGTTGATTTAGAGTAGAGAAGAGGCAGGCAGGCAGGGTTAAACATCTCTGCTCTTTCTCCTCCTCAAACTTTTTTTTCTCAAAAAAAGAAAAGAAAGAAGTCGTAGCAGTAGTCATTGTCACTAGCTGGGTTCACACAACACAACAATCCACACTCAAGGTTGAGTGTGGGTTATGTGTGGGTTGTTGTTGAACCATGGGTTGTTATTGAAACATGATTTGTGTTGTGTGAACCCAGCTGCGCTAAGAAACCATGGTTCGTTAACCACGGACAATCCACGCAGAGAACCCACGGTTTGTTTTTGGGTTATGAACTGTGGTTTGCTTGTGGTTAACAAACAATGGTTTGTTAGCACAGCTGGGTTCACACAGTACAATAACCCATGGTTCAACAACAACCCACAGTTCAACACATACTCAACCTTGAAACCAGTCAATGTCTGATGTGTGTTTATTCTACATATTATGTGCAACACTTAATATGTGTGTTTTCACTTGGGAGTAGAAAGTTACAGATATATTTTGCAGTCTGACACCTATCCTATAATGGGTTGCATCCAGAATTAAGTGCATGCAATGGGCTAGACTTCCCAACTCCTCCTCCCTACAGCCCCCTGAAAATGCTACAGAGAGGGTTGGGGAAACCTGCAGAGTGGGCTTAGCTGCAGTGTGTGTAGGGAAGAGGGATCCCTGAAAATCAGATGGCAACACCTTCCAGAGCCCTTCCATCCACAGAAGACAGATCCTGGATCCAACCCAATATTTCCATCTGTATCTGTTTCCAGGTCTGAAATTCCAAGTCTGAAATCCAGTCACTGAATTCATTGAAAGAGGGAGTTTGCCTTTGTGAATGAATAGTAGACATCACATTTACCAAACAAAGATTTTGCTTTTAAAACCCAAGCAGCAGCATGTTCAAGAACTGGAAAACGGTGGCTTCTAATGTATATTTTGCATCAGAATTTGGATCGACCCAAATTGAATTTAACATCTTTGTTGCTTATATTCCATTCTAAGTTGATGAACCTCATTACCTGTGGTAAAATAAGGATGTTGGGTTTAGGGTTCTCTTTGTATAGATCTGTGCTGTGTTCATAGTAAGCAGAACTTTTTCTGCCCTTCTTCTATGACTGTAAAAATCCTTTAAAACTACCGTACTAAAAGGATTTTGGTTTGGTGTGAGATACAGGCTGGTCCTCTTTTCCTCTTCTAATCAGGAAACTAAATGATCTCACTTCAAAGGTGCTCTTTGAAGAATGCCTACTTGATTGCTGAGCGAATGGGGGGAACTAATAAAATATTTACACTGATAGGCCCAAGCCTCCAGATTCATATCTTAACTTTTTCAAAGGTTCAGTTATTAAGACTCAAAAGGTTCGGCTTTGCACCTTCTCTGCTCCTGTGAAGTATTTGCCATACATTTTCATGTAGATTAAAAGCTCAATTACTTTATTACAGTGTATGATAGAGACCTGTGCTTTAAACAAACTTGATCCCTCCACCAGTTGGCAGATTATTGCCTTAAAGCAGCGGTAGTGTCCCCCCCCCCATTAATCCACCTAATAGCCTTGGGCTCCTTGGCAAACCAAGTGGAGGACAAGAATGGGTGGGCTTGTTGAGCCCTTCTCCTCCAAATCCGATGATGCTAGACTGATCAAATTATCCCTGCACTGAAATAAAAGAGGAGCCATTTATAGGTCAGGTGGCCACCTGTCTAGATGAACTGGTTTCACAAAGACAAGAGACTGTGTTTTAGAGGCCTCATGTATAAATACTAATGTGTTAATTTTCCCTGTGTTAATTTTCATGCATTGATTATGTGCATATTTTATTTATCCTTATTTATTGATTTGATTTATTGATTTGATTTATATCTTGCCCATACAAAGAGCACGGGGGGCATATCCTACATCGGAGAGAGGGGTGGGACAGCAAGGCCCCTTCCATTAGCTCAGCTGGAACTATCATTTGGTTCCTATCCTGATGAGCATGGGCAGGCTACTGTGCAAGCCCAAACAGAAGTTATATTTATATTATATTTATATATTTATTATATTTATACCCCACCTTTTTTCCTGCAAGGAACCCAAGGCGGCTTACATAATCCTCCTCCTCCTCCTCCTCTCCATTTTATCCTCACAACAACAACCCTGTGAGGTAGGTTAGGCTGAGAGTCAGTGACTGGCCCAAAGTCACCCAGTGAGTTTCATGGCTGAGCGGGGACTAGAACCCGGATCTCCCGAGTCCCAGCCCAACACTCTCAGCACTACGCCACACTGGCTCATTGAGTTGGGAGTTCAGGCACAAACAGTACCTTGGACAGCTCCAAGTGACAGTCATGCTGCTGGGCTGTCTGGACTTCCTTGAGGCTTTAAATAGAGTGTGGCTCCATATATATCTACTATATTAAAGGAGCCTTGCCCAATTTTGTTATGTTCTCTTCAATGGCATTGAGAGGATCATAGCTTGACTGGGGTTTCTGGATAGAGTCCTCAGAATCCAAGGATGGTGGTAACACAACTAACCTCTCCACAGGCCTGGAAGATGGTTGCAGGATGAGCTGCAGTTTGGCTCTTCCTCCCCCAGAACTGTCTTTCATTAGCAGCCATTTCACCTGGCTGCAGCGGAGCAAGATGTGAGACAGCAAGGCCAGTTCCATCAGTTTGGAATGACCAACTGCCATTTTGCTCCTCCCCTTACAATGGTCTCCTTTCAGTGGCTATTCTACTATTTATTTATTTATTTGTTTATTTAGTCATTCTATGACTTCATCATGTAGCAATATGAAATAGTTGGTAGTCGAATATGCTTATTTTCTTCTCCCCTCTCCATTCCTTGTCCCTTTTGTATCATGTCTCATCTACTATATAAATGTGAAAGTTTTTCTGTGGGTGTGTGGGTGTGTATGGGCGTTTGCGTACATTGCATAGGCTCCTACACGGTTGGACGGATCCGCCCCAAACTTGGCACGCATACTCTCCATCACCCAAGGACAAAGACTGGTGGGTTCAAATCTCCGAAAAACCCATCGCCGCGCCTGTACGGCCCAAAATAGATGAGAGCCAATGGCGTCACTTGGAATGTTCGCAGGGGCCATTCACGAGCGGTGATGCAAATTGCTCCAACGACATATAAAATGTTGGTATGAACTGCTGCCACAGGGGCCCAATCAGGAGCGGATATACAAATCTCTCCTACGTCAAAACAGAATGTTCATATGAACTGCAGCCGGGGTCTACACGGCGGGGGGGAGCTGGGATTACATTGTTGGGTAGTCCTGAGAGGGAGAGGGAACAGGAATTTCATTGCTGTGTAGTCCCAGGGGGGAGCAGGGATTTCATTGTGTGGTCCTCGAGGAGCAGGGATTTCACTGTTGTGTAGTCCCGGGGGGGGGGCTGGGATTTCATTGTGTGGTCCGGGGGGGGGAGTAGGGATTTCATTGTGAAGTCACGGGGGGGAGCAGGGATTTCATTGTTGCGTAGTCCTGGGGGGGAGCTGGGATTTCATTGTGCAGTCCTGGGGGGAGCAGGGATTTCATTGTGCAGTCCTGGGGGGTGGACAGAGATTTGATTGTGTAGTCCTGGGGGGGGCAGGGAATTCATTGTTGTGTAGTCCTGGGAGGGGGAGCTGTGATTTCAATGTTGTGTGGTCCCGAGGGAGCTTGGATTTCATTGTTGTGTAGTACCTGGGGGGGGAGCTGTGATTTCATTGTTGTGTGGTCCCGAGGGAGCTGGGATTTCACTATTGTGTAGTCCCAGGTGGGAAGGAGCAGGGATTTCATTGTGTAGTCCCGGGGTGTGTGTGTGCAGGGATTTCATTGTGCAGTCCCGGGAGAGCAGGGATTTCATTGTGCAGTCCCGGGGGGAAAGGAACAGGGATTTCATTGTGCAGTCCCGGGGGGAAAGGAACAGGGATTTCATTGTGCAGTCCCGGGGGAAAGGGAACAGGGATTTCATTGTGTAGTCCCGGGGGAGTTGGTAGTCCCGGGGGAGCTGGGATTTCATTGTGTAATCCTGGGGGAGCTGGGATTCCATTATGTAGTCCCGGGGGACCTTTCCTATGCTATGAAGAGATTAAAAACAGCGGACAGCAACCCTAAGGAATTTTGAACAAATAGTGCCTATAGGAAAATGACGACCCATGCCATGCCGGATAAAAAAAGCTAGTAGACTATAAAATGCGAACCACCTTGAGGGTTTTGACAGAAAGCACTATATAAAGGTAATAAATAAATAAAATATCTGGATGCATTGCAGCAACTAGTACAGACATAACTTAACACAGAGAAATTATCAGCATTGGTGTCTGCCCCCACTTTGCTATCTTGATACAACCTACCGGTATGGTTGTAGAAAAATACTCCTTTATTCTCCTGCTTATTTCACTCCTACCAAAAAGCTTTCCTTTTCTGTAGAGTAAAATTGTAAAATAAGGTGCTGAGATCTTAAGTCATGTTCATATAAAACCTCTGAGCATTTCTCATTTTGACATAATTTAAGAAAGCCCAGAGTTAGTAACTGAGTTGACCCCTGATAGTTGCTACTCATGTGTTTATTTATTTATTATATTTATACCCCGCCTTTTTTCCTGCAAGGAACCCAAGGCAGCTTACATAATCATTCTCCTCCTCTCCATTTATTTTATCCTCACAACAACCCTGTGAGGTAGGCTAGGCTGAGAGTCAGTGACTGGCCCAAAGTCACCCAGTGAGTTTCATGGCCAAGCGGGGACTAGAACCTGGATCTCTCGAGTCCCAGTCCAACACTCTAACCACTACACCACACTGGCGTGTTCCTGTGTTCCTGTGAGCAGAGTTTAATCCCCCTTTTCCCCAAAAAATGTCAGGACCCTGTTTTTGCTAAATGAAAGTGAATGCTTATGTAGCATTTTGCATCTTCAAAGTGATCCGTGGACATTAGCATGCATCACCCTAAAGGGCTTAAGAGTTTGCTTAGATTGTCACCCATGTGGACAGAAGCGGCATCATGCTGTTTCTCCTTATAGGTGTAAAGAGCAGTGATTAGCCTGCAGTGTAGCAGAGAAGAGGGAAATTAGCCACTCAGTCCTATTTACTAGTTCAGCCCTCTCTTTAAATCCTCTCTCCTCCTTCCTCACACTCCTCTCATTCACTTTAAAGTAACAATGACTAATGAGGCCAATTTGCTGCCAATTAGTTGCCCTAAGAAAGGACTGCTAATTGTAGTGGGCAAGATGTCAGCTCCAGAATGCTTGTGGTGTATGTGTGCATGTGATGGCCAGCATGCCCCCCCTCCCTTTAATCTTCACCTGGGGGCTGATTAGTTTCCTTTGTATTTGTTGCAAAACGTTGTTAATTAGGAGGCAGGGACAAGGAAATTACAGCCCTCAAGGCTTAATTGGGAAGCTCCTGTGGAGGCTTTTATGGCTATAACCCCCCCCCCCAATGGAAGTTTAATGGTTTGCTCTTAGCCCTTATAGTTGAGGAATACAAAGTGCTAGATTACTCATTTTCCTCATTCAATGTGATAGGCTTAGAACCATAGAAAAGGATGTAGGATAAGCAAAATTCCAATATGTAGTTGGAGTAAGGTGCAAGGTGTGAATCACCACTTTTATCCCTTATTATTTTGGTTTTGGGAGGAACTTGGTAAAATGCATTGATGACTCACAACTGATCTAAGTGTAAAGTGACTCAGCTGAAAACCATTGTGCTTGAGCTGATACAAAAGTTCTAATTGTTCTGATATGTGGTGACTCATTTACACAACCAAGTGATTGCTGGATGCTGTAGTTATCAAATGATGAACATGAATGTGTGAGCCAGCCCCACTTTCTCCTGAAAACCCATGAAATGTTTCAATCAAAGGGTTCTTCCCTTTGTAAATCAACAGTGCACAAAACACCTTTTTTGTGCACAAAGTTTGGGTGGCATTAAAAAGGAGGGCCATTCCCCTGCCTCTCATTTGCCTCCCTTCCTTCTCTTCATTTTTAAACTCTGCCGCTACCCAGCCCCAGCTGCAAGATGGCAGAAGTCATGAAGGTACAACCGAAATGGACTTGTATGAGGAGACAGGTAACTTGAGGGAATGAGAGAGGGGGAGGCATCAGAGGAAGAGAGTTGGCAATCCTTCACAAAGACTAGGAGCTGGAAGTGTATGTGGAAGGAGAAAGGAACCAGGAAAGGCACCAAGGTTTTGGCTGAATTGACCTTGTGAGGGAGTCTCTTGGAGCCCATCTGGAAGCTGTTGCAGTTGTGTTACACCAGGAGGTGTTAAAGGAGCCATTCAGAAGTTTCTGCTTTCATCTAGAAAGGATAAGTGTCTTACTGAGAAGCTGTTTTGCCTGTTTGAATTTTTGAAGATGTTTTTCCCAACCCCTTTGTTACAAGTGAAGTTGGTGCTTCAGAGACATGCTAATGTTTTGTGAAAACAAATCACTTGCTTTCATCCTGAGTGCAACCCTGATTGCACTAGGGTATTTTAGTATGTTTTCATGTCTCATTCCTTTTATTATTTACACCAATGTGAGTTGTCCCTGTCACAAAAGCTAGAGCTTGAAAAATCACCAGGGCTAGATATGATGTAGTGGGAACAGATTGTCTGCCACTTTATGCAAAGCCCTCTCAACGGCCCTGTAGCACCTCTTATTACAGCCCTGTGCTCCGTTCCATGCCTACAAACAGCCCACGGTCCAGTTTCTCCATCATTGCCCTGGTCTGCTTCTCCTGAGCAAAATGCCTGACCTGTCTGGCCATTTTCTTCACTGGAGCATGTAGCGTGAGAAACCGGGAACCAAGGGAGGCTGTGACTTCATTTGGCCCTTTAGAGATATGATGTTTTCTTCAGCACTTCCAGTATGCTAGAACTGGAACAAGATTTCTGAAATTATTATTCTACATAGACTCATCTCTTCTAGCTAATGGTATGCCATTCTTGGGTTGCTTTGACACTGGCACAAATCCACAGCAATTCAAAAACAGAAGAGAAAATGTTCTCAGGTGCCAGAAAATGCTTTATTAAGTCCAAAGCATTTTGGAAAGATATTTCTTTCTTCAGGGGCCACTCATCTTTTCCCACGTATATCTTGCAAAATCTTGCTAATGTCTCTGTTTCAAACTACAGGGGACAGAGGAAGAATTAGCAAGATTCTTGCACTAGAGAACATTTGTCTTCTGTTTCTGGAAACAATTGGTGTCTTTCACTCTTGCTGGTTCCTTGACAAATCCACAGATCACATCAGAAGCACAAACTATGCAATGTGCACTGCAGGTGGATGTAATTTCTTGCACATTAGAGATTGTTGGTGTTTTATGGTCATAGAGTTGAAGGGCTCAAAGGATGCTCCAATCCAACCCTCTGGTGTGAAGCAGAATGTTCTAGCCACAATGCTCCCTCCTCACAATAGATCAGCTACAAATCAGTGCATGCGAAAGGCAGAGTGGTAGCTGGGAGGCAGGGTGATAGTTCAGCGAAGTCAGGAAGAGCTTCCAGTCACTCAGGAACAACAGCTCAACCTGCAACGAATCGCTCAGAGTGCCAAGCAATTTGGGATCTGTTGGCCTTACTGAGCCAAGCAATTTGAGATCTGTTGGCCTTATCTTGCCATTATCTGCTATTGATCCTTGGTAGCTGAGGAAGTGTAGTACTCCACTCCAACAAGGGCTTGGGATAAAGTGGGCTGACTCTGTCACTGTGCCTGCTGTAGTTCCTCGACTAAATGAGCAGTGTAAGGCCAAGGTTTCCCAATTTAAGATTGTTCTTAAAAGGTTGCATAGAGAGGAGTGACAAGCACCATGCTACAATGTTGCAAATTAAGAGGGGGTTGCTTCTTGTAACAGCTATGACTTCTGACACAGTGAAATAAACAAAACACCCTTGGAAGTAAAAGCTTCTGAGTTTTATTTGTGCTGTGCAATCCCGTTCAGAAGGATCCAGTTTCTTTACTAGTGGACCGCTCTGAATTCTGAACCCCAGGCTCATTTTAATGCCCAGATGTATTCTGAGACAGACTGTTATGTTAATCACAGCCCTCCGAGCAAGCAAGATACCTTAGGGAGCTTGCTAGTGGTACAATTGCCAACTGGACATACTTGTACAAGCCTGAGGCATTCAGAGGCAATCAGCCTGAAGTACCAGAAGGTTGTTTTTTTTGTGGGGAGGGGAAGATGCTAAAGCTGCTCAAGAGAGGTATGTATGAGCTCTTCCTTAGCTCTCTGGAGGCTTAGTCGAGCATTGCACTTCCTACTGAGATGATGTTGAAAATCATTTGGCAAAACTCTGCATGCCAAAGCCAGTTCCCAACAATAGTGCTAGTGTAGAGAATCTCTTCATACAGTTGGGCCAAATCTGATAGAAATTGGCTTTCATGCTGTATAGACCCACCGCTTCTTGCAGGGTGACCCAGCCAGTATGGTTACAGTTGACTGGTGATTATTTATTGTTATATTTTATGGTTTTATCATTTGATAGTTTGATATCAACTGTCAATCACTTTGATTATTTATGGTAAAGCAGAATATAAATTTGTGTAATACATAATAAATGAATAATAGCCCAGGGCTGGGCAACTTGTGGGCCTCCAGATGTTTTGGCCAGCAACTCCCATGATCTCTCACCATTGGCTATTCTAGCTAGCACTGATGGGAGTTATAGCCCAAAACATCTGGAGGCCCACAGGTTTACTCACTCCTGGTACATCCACTACAGAGAGCACCACCCCACTGAAGCAGTATCTACTGGCCTCCACCTTGGAGGTGCACTGTATGAAGGAGTGGCCCTCAGTGGCTCTCTTGATTTGGTGATGATAGATAATTGCAACCCTTTCGCCAGGCCTTCCCAAATAGTGTGATACATGGACAGACTTGAAGCCTAAAGCAAAAGAATTGGCTGGTTAGTACTTCAGATCACAAGAAGTGAAATTCAGCCCACCGCTGCCACTCTTGTTGCCCCTCTGGGTTGCTGGTTACAGTGACAGTAGACCAAGTTATGGCAGGCAATTCCTCCCAGGGAATTCCACTCTTCAAGCTGTGCAGTCTTATGTTGCCTTGACCAAAGTCTGCAGTCTTCCAAACCTCCCTTAACTGTCCACTTCCTTTCAACTAATAATACCAATGCCTAGTCCTGATTTCCAGGGCCTTGCCCCAATCTGGCTCTCCTTCATCTCCATGTCACCACACAAATTATTTCCCCAGGTCCTTGGTTTCCAGGCTGCTGACTGGCTTGTTCCACTTCCTTCCTTTAGCCTTCCTATCTCTTGATCGACTCAAGGAGTCTCACTCTGGGAGGATTCAACAACCCTTACTCCAGGCGGAAACAGCAACTGGGAGGTTTCAACTTTCTAGCCAGAAATCTACCAAATGAGACTCATCTAAGAGGTTACAGCTTATGATGACTCAACCTTGTGGTTATTTTAGGCTCCATAGTGAATCAAAGGCCATTTGATTTCTTCTGCGTTCCTACTTGGTGCTCTGGAAGCTGACTCATGGCTCTGGCAAAAGCAAAAAAGAAAAAAAAAGCCAAGCAAATATTGTATACATTTTCTTTACTCAGCTGTACGTCTTCTGCAGATAAATATAGTATTGGCACGACACACTGCATTGGTTTGCACTCAGTTCACATTTCCAGGATTATTTACAGAATCACAAGGACTCTTTGAAGTGAAGGCTCAAATTTTGAAGCAAAAATATGCATCGTAGGGGGAATTTCACAGCAACTCAGCTTCCTGTCATGCCAAAGCACTGCAACCATAGCTACAAATGGAAACTGCGTAGGGGAGAGAGAGAGAGACAGAGAGAGAGAGACAGAGAGAGAGAGATTATGAAATCCCTCTGAGCCACTGCAGTCTCTCATTCATGGGTGCAGGGACTTTGACTTCACACTTGGGAAGGGAGACAAACTAGATGTTAACACTGCTGTGGCATGGTGTTAGAACATGCGTTGAACTAAACACAGGGCCAGCCCTACCATTAGGCAGTGTGAGGCAGCGCCTTCAGACAGCTGATTTCTTAGTTATTTAATGTATCATTATCATATTTTTATTCCCAGGGATTTTCTTGTGGGATTTTCTCCCTCAGCTGCCAAAATAACTAGGCAAGTCTTTTGGGTACTATGCACCATGAATTGGCATAGAGGGGTGGGTACCATTTACTTTCTGCCTCGGGCAGCGAAATGTCTTGGGCTGGCCATGGCTAAAGAGTTGTGAAGGAGTGGGGAAGGTGATTTCAAGAGGAGAACCAGCAGGTGGGTGTGCTTTCCCTGCCTACTTCTTCCAACCCCCCCCCTACACACACACACACACACACACACACACACTGTAGTCCCGCCCTCCAACCACTTTCCTCCTGAATAGATAATGTGACTGTGGGAACTGGGCTGCTGCAGAAAACAGCATGTGGGGTCAGGGTCCAGCATCTCCTCCTACATTCCATATCTCTGCTTAAAATAGAGTACCCCAGTCCTTTTCAGCTATTTGGTGCAATCCATGTTTTAGGACTTGGGTTGTCACTGTAACTTGTAGTTTGGCACTAAGGCTGCAGTCATTTGCACAATACCTTGCACAATACCTCAATTGAACACAATATTTAGTTAATATTAATGGACACAAATGTATTAATCTAGTTTAATTTTCATTGAAATCTTTGTCCAAATCATGCCCCCCCTCTCTCATCTTGATTAGCTTTTGAGTGTAATGCATTTAGATACTACTACTACTGCTACTACTACAGTGGGACTTAAAACAGTACATATATATATATATATATATCAGAGGCAGTTGCACCTGAATGTTACCTTCAACACATTATTTTAAAATAATTCCTAGCAGCATGCGGCAATTAAGAAGCATTGTCACTTGGCCAGTGGTGGGGTGGAGTTCCTCTGAAGATTAAAACATTGGCACTCTTGAGCTAAAACTGACCAACTTCTTTGTTTTGTTTCCATAGTTCCACCAAAGATCTCCAACATCTCTTCAGATGTCACTGTGAACGAAGGCAGTAATGTGACCCTGCTGTGTATGGCAAATGGACGTCCTGAACCTGTCATCACCTGGAGACACCTCACCCCTACAGGTAGGAAGCCTTGGTTTGTGGCTACGTGCTTCACATTGTCCTATTCTCCAACACATCACTAGAGGATATTTCACTGCATAAAACAGACAGAAAAAAGGTAAGTTCATTGGATCAACCAAATACTGAAGGTATTTCTACATCACATTGTACCAGAGATTCTCTCAGTGTCCGGACTTTGTGCTTGCTTGTTAGCAGCTGTTTTCATCCAATAGTCAGTCAGTAGTCCTTGCCATTGCTAAGATATTATAGCAATAAGGGAAACCCAACATTAGTGGCAGACAAAGTGAAAAGGCCTTGCATTTCTAATAATAAGTTCAAAGTAAGGCTTTCAAAACCACAAAATTGACTTCTAGTATGGTGTCATTAGTCACTTCTTACCTGCAGCCTTAAATCTCCTATAGACAATTTCTGTAGAGAGTTCAGATAAGAAAAAAAGGTTGAGGGGGGGGGGTTCCCCCTGTGTTGTGCTATGGAAGTGGAGATGCTAGTAACAATTCAATGAGTGAGAACCCAGCCAGGTCCACTGATGGTTTAATTACTCCTTTGATACTTTAATGCTTGGTTGCCTTGGAAAGGGCACTGTCATTAGTCTGACCTGCAGGGCAATCAGTCCAGAAAAGGAGAAAGCTTTCTGATTATTTATCCTTTTAGCACTTAATGTAGAAAGAATACTGCTTACAAGTCTCCCTTATAACTATACTGAGAGTGCATTGACACTACAGCCTTCTACACTTAGGCCTGCTTCACACATCAACCAGCAACAAACCCAGGTTTGTTATCAAATCAAGTCAGGCCAGTAGCCAGGGGTGGGCTGTGGGGGCCTGCCCCACTAAATTTTCTCCCCCCCCCACACCAGAACTTTTATTTATTTATTTATTTATTTATTTATCAAATTTTTAATTTTTCACATCTTACAACTACTAATGAATACAACAACAAAAAATACAACATAAACATTGTGCACCCCCCACCTCTTGGGACCAAGTTATATTTCTCACCCCAATTTGTGTGTGTGTGTGTGTGTATTTTTAGGTTGG
This sequence comes from Shinisaurus crocodilurus, assembly GCA_021292165.1. Classification (NCBI taxonomy): domain Eukaryota; kingdom Metazoa; phylum Chordata; class Lepidosauria; order Squamata; family Shinisauridae; genus Shinisaurus; species Shinisaurus crocodilurus. The sequence goes on along the minus strand of CM037878.1, from coordinate 254,350,428 downwards.
CTATGGGCCTGAATCAAATATACATCTAATATGAAGCCACACAGCTAATTTCTGATGAGTAGATCTAGCTAGCTATTTGCCATATGCATGGTTTACAGTTTTCCTGTCCTTCCTCCCTGTCCGATGGGTCCTGTCGAGTCACTTCCAGCACTCCGCTCGGCGGAGAGCCCAGGTAAATCCCACGCGCGGGGCTGAGCAGCCCGTCGGACGCGAGCAGGCCCAGTTTGGGCCTTGCTCCTGTCTGACGGGCTGCTTGGCTACATCCCTAGCCCAGCGTAAGCCACAGCCCTGTATTATGGGTGTGTATATGGGTGTGACCTCTGGGTTGGATTCAGACTTGGCTGTACTTAGAGAAGATCCATTGAAATCCATGGGACTTAAGTTTGTCAAAACTAACTTAAATCCCATGGATTTCAGTTGGTCTACTCTAAGTAAGACTAAGCCTGAATCCAACTGTAAAGCAGCATAGGAAGATGAAAAATAATAATTACAGTGAGTCCCACAGCAAAATACCATAGATGATGACAACAATGATGATCATAAAGATGATGGTAATGATTGTACAGTAGGGTATTCAAAGCATCGTACAACAATAATAAGTGGAGGCTAGTGACTCAGCTCACAGCAGATATAAAAGCTTGCTGAAACAGCCAGGTTCTTGCAGGGTGAAAAGAACAGAGGGAGCTGGACAGATGTATGGGATTCTAAAATTTGTTAAGGTTTTTCCTCCTAATCACCTTACTAATTCATGAGGGGTTCCCACTCTATGTCAGTTGGAGTTTGGCTTAGGCTAAGAGGTGTATTTGTTTTCATTCTAAGACAGAGTCGTACAGACAACCACCTGAGAAATAGATTCATAGATCATAGAGTTGGAAGGGTCCTACAAGGCCATCAAGTCCAACCCCCTGCTCAATGCAGGAAACTAGAGGAGGGGTCTCCCATCCAAGTAATAACCAGGCCTGACCCTGCTTAGCTTTCCACACTCAGACAAGCTGAGCCAGCGTGAGCCACAGGCCTGTAATGGGAAATAATGTTTTTTTATTAATAAGAAAGAATCATTCCCACACACCATCCATCCTTAATACAGAAACAGAAAGAAAATGAAGTTAGACATACAATTTGGCCAGCAAAAGTCCCCATCCCCTCTGAAAGGGGACCCTCTCAAATAGAGGGGGCCCTCTCAAATAGAACTAGAGGCAGTTCCTGGGTTACAAACGTCCCAACTTACGTTTGTAAGTAACTCATAGTTAAGAAAGGACTGCCATACATGTAAAAATTTGAGTTAAATACAATGGTTAGTACTTATGAATGCACGCACTATACTTTGCGACACTTTGCAACACTTTGAAAACATTGCTCAGCTTCTGTTCCAACGTATGTACACATTCTGTCTGACTTAGAGACAGACTTACGAACGGATCTCATTCGTAACCCGGGGACTGCCTGTATAATGTTTTAAGCCTGCTGATTGGTTATAATAGGGTGAACTAGCCTCCCCAAAGACCCTTTCCTAAATTTAAAGTGCTACCCTTTTGTTTACTTCTATTGATGCCTTTTGTTCACTCCACCCTCTTGCTTACATCTTTACTGATGATGATGATGATGATGATGATGATGATGATGATGATGATGATTATTATTTGCATTTATCTATCGCCCATCTGGCCGGCAAACCGGTCACCCTGGGCGATGTACAGAAAATAAAACAGAACAAAATACATTAAAACATTTTTCTCCATTAAAATACATTAAAACAGTATAAAATTTTAAAATCTTAGCCCACCCCATATTCCCGCCTGAATAACCAAGTTTTTAATGAGCGGCGGAAGCTCAGCAGAGAGGGGGCATGGCAGAGGTCACTTGATGTATCTTGTTTACCCTACAATTCTACAGAAATCTCCCAAGTTTCCTAATATTTCATCTGCATGTACCATGTGTGGTTAGACCTGTCTGAGCAAGAGCCGAAACCTATTTTCATCTGTTTCTTCTTTACTTGGGTCAAGCTGACCTTGCCTGCTTGTAACTTAGTCCCAAAATCAAAATTTTGGTTCATAGAGCTTCTTTCTTTGCAGCTTCTTCCGAACCAGGCCTCTTTTCAGATGGCCTATATAACCTTAGCCTAATTGATATTTTCACACTGCATTTCAAATGCTCTACAGATGAATGTATCACATGAGTCCAAAAGCTCTTTCCACTTCTGTATCTGCATTCATGAAACCATGTTCCTTCCAAAGGATAATAAAGGAGTGGCATCTAGTTTCAATTAGCTGCTTTTATTACTCTATCCCTAAATTCATTTAACTTAATTATTTTTTCCACAATAGCCTGGTCTTAAGTGGTATTTTTAATGATACTGGCATGTTTTCAATCTTCACATAAAAGGGCAATGCAGATTTGCCAGCCTCTCACAACCTGGTGCCGTCCAAGTGTTTTGGACCACCTCCCATTGGCCCCAGCCAACAAATTAGGAATGCTTGGAGCAGGGGAGGCTGGTGATTCCTATGTCAGTGGGGCTCCTTATCCATTTCATCTTTTATTCTAAGCTTTATAGGAGCTATCCATGGTGCTCCATGGTGGTGAACCTATTTTGGGGATGGAGTACAGCACTATGGACAGCTCCTATAAAGCTCAGAATAAAAACTGCAATGGATAAGGAGCCCCACTGACACACGAGTCACCAGCCTCTCCTGACTGGGAGTCATATTCAAAAACATCTGGAGGGCACCAGGTTGGGGAATGCTGTTTTACACGCTAGCTTTTCCAACACTTGCACTGTACCAGCAGTTTTCTTCAGTCTTCAAGTGGTAAACCATCCAGATACCTTTGCATCCTGATAAGTTTTAGCAAACATATTTACTATTTTTCAAGGAATGTACCAAGATATGTGCAAATTTAGCTTCTGATGGTTTCTAATCTAACTCCCAGATGTTGATGATCCTGGCCAGCTGCTGGATAGTTCAGTTTAGAAGTGACCTCAGATAGATCCAGAATGTAGAAATACATCCACCCTTCAGATGTCATTTCCATTAGAGATGGATTCAGGTTTTATTCAGATTAACGAGGAGCACAGAATCAAGGCAGGCTATGTGTTCTGATTGGGAATCCATCCTCTTAAGAAGAAGACATTTGACAATATACTTATGAGCAAAGGTGTTAGAGGAGCTTAATGCTGTCAGAGCAGAAATTTCCAGAGCATGATATGCTGTGAAATTAAACAGCAAACATGGATCAGAAATGAGGGAGAAGGATGAGGAAGGGATATTAGGAATGGAAAAGTTAGAGATTACCTTCAGTCACTGTACCCTTAAATCAGAGGGAAGGTTGTCAAATTGTGAGCCAAACCTTCCAGTTATCCCTAAGGCTAAGCTAACAGGGTTTATCGGGGAGCTTCTGTGCTTTTGCATGATATGCACACAAATTCAGTAGGCATAGCTTTTCCTGTCATTGCGCCTGCATGCGGGGAGAAACTGCAGCAGTTGTATGTCTGCATATCATGCAACTGTTGAAGGTGCAGAGGCCGCCCCTCCACCTGCCACTACCACATTAGAGCAGCTTCCCTGGAGCAATGGCTCTTGGCTCTGGAGCCACTTAGAAAGTTGTAACTGACCAGCATACTTCTTCTGGTCCTATTGTTGTTATGGGTGTGCATGAGATTTAGCAGAATCCAAAATCAACTACTGAACTGACCTGATTCAGAAAGATGCAGGATTCCTCCAAAGTGGATGAAAACTGCATTGGAGCCCTCCCAAATATTTGTGTGTGGATTTTCTCTCCCCCCCCCCAAATTTTTATTTTCAAAAGAAAAATAAAACACAAACGTCACAAACACAGAACACCAAACTAAAATGGACTTCCGATTTTCCCCACAACAAAGTATAAGTAACATTATATACGCTACTCTGCAGTTTACAAATACATTTCTCTTTTTTTCTATTGTCTTCTTATTCATCCACCTCACAAGTTCACAAAACCTTATTATTAACTATAAACATATATGTTAATTCTTCTAATTCTTCTAACAATCTAAAACATCACTACTATTTAATACAGTTCCCTCGTTCTTTCCCTCTGCTGCATTTATCAAAGGCCAAGCCACCACCTATCTTCCCCTTACATCAATGCCTCACACCCCAAATCTTTGACTTCTTTTGTTACATCCATTCCATTACTCACTAAATATTTGTTAGTGATTTGGAGGGACCCAGAGACACAGTCAGTGCATCTGCCAAAATTGATACATTTCTCCCCAAACTTTCTATATAAGGAAAATGCCAGGGTGGGGAGAACTGCCAGCTCCATGTTTTTGAGGGTACTTCGAAATGGAACCATGGAAATAAGACAATGGAACCAATTACCTAGGGAGGTGGTGAGCTCTCCCACTCTGGAGGCATTCAAGGTGCAGCTGGACAGCCATCTGTCAGGGATGCTTTGACCTGGATTCCTGCACTGAGCAGGGGGTTGGACTCGATGGCCTTGTAGGCCCCTTCCAACTCTATTTTTCTATGATTCTATGGCACCCCCAATGGGCCCCGTTCCTCAGTGAGTCTCCCTTCTCACCACCATTGCCTCCAGATGCTATTGCTCCTCCTCCTCTTTCACATCATTACTACCACTTGTTTTCTTGAAGGCAGGGAGCTAGTGGGCAAGCAGCAGGCAGTGGTGGCACCTCCTCCTCCTTTCTACCACCATTGGTTGTCTGGGCCAGAGTGAGAGGCAGGTGAACAAGCAGGCTGTAAAAGTGAAGAGGAGAAGCAACTCCAGGGGGGTCTTGTCAGTGGGCCCCTGCTGGGGTGTGGGCCCTCGGCAGTTGCCCAACCATGCCTGCCTATGACACCAGCCCTGGTGGGGAGAAGAGATAGTTTTGGGACTCATAGCTCTAGCTTCTAATCACAGTGAATGGTTTTAGCAGGGCTCTCTAATCACAGTGCTTTGCGGGAAGGATCATGAAGTGATGTATCATAGGACTGATCCAGTTTTCGGTGCCGTTTGATAGTTCTTTCCTCGGAGCAGGAATGTTAAAAGTATTTTAGTGGGACCTAGGAGGGTGTAGCATTGGGTGCTTGCTAGGGATGTGTGAATCAGCAAAATTCGAGCTTGCTGAAGTTCTCCCAATTCCATCTCAAAGCTTGTTCTCACTCGAGTCCGTATCAGATTGCAAGCTTTGTTTTTTTTTTCTTTTCCATGAAAATCCGTGTGTCTTTTCATGCTTATTTTCCCAAATGTACACATCAGTTGTACAAATCTTTGAAATGTATGCATTCTTCCCCCATTGATTAAAACATATTTATGTGCATTTTTCAAATGTACACATTTTTTCACGCACATTTTTCAAGTATGTGCGAGCTGTAGAACTCAGTTTTGGGGATCTGCAAACAACACTGCAAGCTTGGAAATGTACCGACTTCAGCTGCAGATTGCATCCGAGTCCATGTTCGGGCCAGAAGGTGCAAACTGGGTAAATCCTGATTTAAAAATGAACTGAAATGAGTTTCTCATATATCCCTAGTGCTTGCTTGGAAAATGCTGAATGTTCAAGACTTTCTGTCTCTGCCGACTGCCACAATTTGCTCCAGATTCATCATCCACCCCCGTGCGACAGCATTTTCTGTGATTTTAGTGTCAGTTGAGCAGAAAACAAAAAAGTGTTGAATTGTTCTACGTTCACCATAACTCCCTAGCCCCTACACCTATCCTTCTGAAATCTTGCAGCTTTCTTGCCTAGGGACACCTTTATGATGTATGCTATTTTCATACAAATGGGAGGGGGGGAAGGAACATGAGTAGGGTGCAAGGAAAATGATTTTGATTTTTTTTAACATTTCCCCTTTCACAAAAACACTGCATCTATTCTGAATTTTTTCAGGTTTCTAAGCTAAAGCCACCTCCATGCTGCATGCCATTTTTAAAACAAATGCCTACAACAAACATAGGGGGACAAGCACATCCTTTTTTTGGAAAACCCAAACTTTAAAGGCTGCTCTTACACCCACAAAAAACAACAACAACCCTGCACTGTTTTGTTTGAAATTGGGCAGTCTTGATTCCTTCAGAAGGGGCAACTATGCCTACAAATTTTGTCCAATTCTGCCAAGAAATAAAAATGTTATTGGCAGTTCCTTCTTTTAAAAAATCAAAATTTAAAGATACATGCCACAAAACCCTCTGAACAATTGGCGAACTTCATCCCTTCATAAGGGGTTATACCACCAGAAAATTTTATCCAATGCTGTCAAACAGCAAAAAAAGTTGTAGTTGTTTGTTGCTTTCCAATGATAGGCAATTGGAGGCATGGAGCTTCACATTTTGAAGTTAAGATTCAAATTTGGGCTCTGAGTTGAATCGGGGTGAATCAGGCTATGTTCTGAATTGCTGAATCAGGGTCCAAACTGAATCTTGTGGTCAGTGCAGGCTCCTAGTTGTTGCTGCTGCCACTACTGCTTCTGCTACTACTACTATACTACTGCTGCTGCTACTACTATAAATAATAATAATAATAATAACAAGAGCAGCAATAACAATAACAAAAGCAACAATGACAACAACAATTAATAACAATGATAGAAAAATCCAGTTTTGTGGCTTGGTCCCATCTGCATTCCAAAGAACTATAAGCAAGAGAAGGAAATGCTGCCAAGAAGAAATGGGGTGGAAGGAGGGAACCAAGCCAATAAAAGAAACGTGAACAGAGCCAGGAAGAGAGAATGTTTTCTTCACTGAATTTTGAAGCGCCTAGCCGTTCCCTTCTGTTGTTGTCAGTACTAAGTGTAAATGTGCCAGCCACTGAGGTACACTTGGAAACATGTCCTATTCCCCCCACCCCTTTAATTAAGATATGTATTTGCAATCTGCTAACTTCCAAGACATAGTTTTTCCATGAAAGGCACATTTTTCTTGCATTTGATCTGCCTCCTTATTGGAATTTCAGTCTTCAACGCCATCTAGTAATTTCTTCTAACATTATCAGGGAAGTTGTCCCACATCACACATGGAACATTGGTGTGTATTAGAGGAGTTGTGGTTGCTGTATTATCTGAGACTTCTGCTGACACTTCTAATGCTGTAGAGTGCAAGGCTCCTCACCTTTGCAGCCATGGTATCCTTATCATACTGGATTTCGTGTGTGTGTGTGTGTGTGTGTGTGTGTGTGCCCTCTATGAGGTGGGAGGGTACTTTGTACTGGAAGGCTAGTGAGACCAAGCGATGCCTACAGAACTGGCATGTCTCTGTGTGGGTGTACATGCATATGTAGATATGCATATGTAGATTCATATATATAGACGCGCGCACACACACACACACACACACACACACACACACGTTCTCTTCAGGCATTCCACTATTGTAAGTGTGGAGGGCAATAGGGATGCACATTCTGCCTCCCTCCATCTGTGACCCCTCTGTGTTGACAGGGAAGGTCTACAATGGCACTGTGACTGCGTTCAACTAAGCATGATTGCAGAACTCCATGCAAATGGGAACACTCTCCTGAAAAAAAATCACTCACATATGCATGTGTGTGTGTTTGTGTGTGTGTGTGTGTGTGTATCTGATGTCCTAGCATGCAGATTCTTACTGTTCCATTCTTTCAGCGATCTGGTGATAAGAGTGCAATGTAAGACTGAATAAAAGGTTTTGCTCCTATCCCCTTGAACCTTTGAGTACAGTTATGTAGTTAATTATCAGTCCTGTAAAGTTTCACTTATACAGGAGCCATCATAGTTTCCAAGGTTTCCTACAAAATGACCCCTTCCCCACTTGTGTATTTTTCTGGATGACCACCCTTTCCCCACCACCATATTTTTCTTCTCAGAGTCATGTGCTAAATTCACTTGCTGATATTTAGTTCTTGCATGTTAACAGTGACCTCTTTGCAACTGGTTTGTGAATGAAGCATGCAGCTTTTCCCATTGATATTTAAGGGACATAAACTACCCCCCCCCCAAAAAAAAGGTTGCAGTGGAACCCAGTGAGTCAAGTCCCAGTACCAAAGTGGGATCTGATTCACTTCACTCAAACTTTGAAAGACAGATAATCAGTCAGCCTCTTGTAATATATGCTACCACTTCCAATGAAACCATAACCAAGTGTACTGTGCCACACACAGATTCTAGTGCAAAAAATAACAAGTCCAAATCCTAGTGCAAAGATAACAAAGGTGTTGTTTTCTTGTGTTCATCACTTTATGAGTCCATCCCTATTTTTAGGTTTTGAGCCACTGTTCAGTGCTTGATGATGGGGAGACTCCTGGTGTGTCACTTCTATACTAAATGCTGCTTTTATTCTGCCATCAGCTGAAAGATAGGTGGGAGAATGTAAAAGTATATCTCTAACCAAAAGCAGCTGTTGCCTTCTGTTCTGCTAGATATGCAGAAATATCAAACATTTTTCTCACATCAGCCAACAGTTCCCAAGCCCATGAGCTGCCTGTAGCAAGCCCGTTTCCTTCCCGGTGAGATGGTTAAATTGCCACAGTTGCTGTCAACTATAACACTGAAGCCTGGGGGAAAAAAAGAGGAGAAGCTGATGTATGGGGAAAGAAAGAAACCCTTTAATAATTCAGATGGCAAATATCAATGCAAATCAGCTTTAATTCTTGGAGGTATACTGGCAATGAAAGCTGAAATGCCATTTCTTAGAATGACATCAGCCCCTGATTCATTCTTCAGGATTGTTCTGCCACTGTTGTACAGTTAACAGATGGGTTTGGGATGAGCAAGCAGAGAGAAAAACAACCTTGCCTTCTCAGCACAGCCATTGCCCTCTTTATGATCCAGGCTGCAAAGCCAGGATGACCATCTTTTGTAGCAGATTCAGGGACTGTGTATCGGACACAGAGATAACCAAATCTAACTAAGCCATGAGTGGCGCTCAGCTGGCGCTCGGCGAGGCGCTTGGCTGATCACACAATGGGGGTGCTTGGTGAGTGCCCAGAGAGTCGGGTTGTGGTGAGTTCGCCCACCCCTGTGAGAGCTGGACTGACCCGGGTTCAAAAGCTCCCCTAGCCAATGACCCTCAGTCCCAGTCACGCAGGCGGAAGGAGGAGATAACAGCAGTTAATAAAGATTAAAGAGTTTATTTGTAAGACCCAATTACATGGGATTAAGGCAATCAATGCATCTCTACTCACTACATCATTGCAGATACAAATCCAATACCCCAGTGGTAAGGCTAGATGAAGTGAAGTCCAAATCAAGACACATGTCGAGTCGAGACGAGACAGCAAGGAGTGAAGGAGAGCAAGCAAGTGAAGCTATCAGCAACTGTGTTAGCTTTTATACCACAGACCCTGCACTTATAAATAGGACATTACTCACCCAGTTGTATAACCTATTCATCAACATGTTGATCTGCTAAACCTGTTCAAGGTTGCTGAGTCACATCACCTCGAGACCATGTCTCGTGACCAAAGGCCTTGTGTACTTGAACTCAAGAGACACCCACCAGGTCAGGTGATAATCTCGATGTCAGGTGGTAATCTCGTTCTGCCTATGCAAAACACAACATCCCCCTGCTTTTGCATTTGCCCAGAACGTGGTTATTTACCTCATACAACAGCAACAGCTTTGTTGACATCTGATGCTGTTCCTTCATCTATGGACTTTGATAAAAAAAACTTCTGCAGGAATGACTTTACCTGCCAGAAAATTTGAACCACTATCAAATCACTTCTGATGTATCCCTCCTTATGACACAGTTTTTAATTTGCAAACCCAAAACGTTGTGTATTGCTATCTGCCTGCAGCATAGCAATCCTGCCTTGGTTTCCTGAAAAAACTGTAATAGGTTTTTCACATCAATCCCAGCATCATTTAAACATTTTTTTACAATTTAAACTATTTAAACAAATGCAATAACTATTCAAGCTTTACAATAGCATAATAGCACAATACATAATACAATGCATTCAGTTCAGCTTCAGTTGAACTCTAACTTTTAGATGATTGTTTCTACAAAATCAATCAAACAAAGTATGGTTATAAAAATAACAAACTTCAGGTGTGTTCTTGTTGTTCTTACTATCACAACCACAACTGGCATTTCTGTGAATCTGTAAGCCACCTGTGCTCTGACTTGTAACTCTTAGTCTGAAGTGTGATGTTCCTTCCAGATAACACTCAACTCCTTTTCAGAGCTTTCCAAGCATGTCCTGTTGGTCTAACAGTCTGCCTATCACACTGACAGCAATACCTGGCCTTGTTGCTTGTACAGTAAAGCTCAACAGCCCAATGCTTCTGTGTAGCATTCAAACTGCTTTTCCATCAGCATGTGCTTGAAAATCCTCAACTATTTGGAGTCTCGCACTGAGTTAACTATCTCCAAAATTCTCAATCACATCCATGATATTTCTCTGGTTTGTTGCAGTAAGATACTGCCCTCTTGGTTCTCCCTCAACTTCTATTTACAAATAAACAGTTGATCCACCACCAAGCAGTTTCATTTTCAATGAAATTCCAAACCCTGGATCAATTATATCATATTGCTTTTATCTGTCCAGAAAAAACAATAGATCATCCAACTAAACAAAGTACATACAGTCTATGTCCTTGTTCCTTCTGTTTAACAAACAAACATTGATCTGCCTCTCTGTGCAAACCTCAATTCAACAATGTTTGAGTTCAAAACAGAATTCCAGCCTCTAGCTGATTTCTAGCTTTTCCTAAAGAAAAATATTCTCATACAGTTTTCCATTTAAAGACTTCTCTCATTTAAAATGCTTATGTTCCAATATTTCCATTGTGAAATATTCATACATCTTTGTCCACATTCTTAAACATCAGTCTAACTGTTTCCAAAGCAAATTGTTGTTGCACTCATCTTATGATTATCCAGCTCCTTTTAACTTGAGCAAAAATCACAAGCAACCAATCTTGCTATTTGTCATGTAACCTTTTTTTCAATCTGGTTAGTTTTCACCTAAAATCTGTCTGGTAACAATGAGTTCCATGGACTGCTGTTTGTTTCACCCAGCTTCCATGTTTTGTTCTTTATCCAAAGAATTCAACTCAGCTTGCATAGCCTGAAGCTATGGTTCAGCTTCCTTAACAGACAATTTTTTCACCTCTTGAAATTTTGAAGTTTCAAATGGCTTTTCCTGCAAATTCATCCTGATATCTCACAGGTTGTTTGACTCACCTGTTCCTTACTTCATCAGTTATCAGGTTCCTGTTCCAATAAACTTGCACCAATGATGAACAATCATTTGTTTAGCCTCCACTAAACCAAATGTGTATCAAAGTTTGTCAAATTTACCTGACTGTCTTTCAGCAAATGCTTTTCTATTCTGACTCTGACCTTGATGCATCCCCTGCATTAACAGAATTAATTTTGAAAAATGATCTCACCTTTTCATTCAGCATTATACTCAACACTTCTAGATAATCTCACTATCTAAGTGTTGTTCATGTGAAACACAATATTCTCATTTCTAGAAAAATCTCATGTAAGCTCCCTTACAGATTTCTTCTAACTTTGAGGTGTATGTACCTACATATCAGATCCAAGATCCTGAAATGTTTCTCCAGAAGATTCCTCCTTCTACACTACTTTCTATAAGGTGTACAGTTCATCACACAGAACTAAAACTTCTATCATGTACATAATCAAAAAACATTTAAGAGCTTCTACCCAAACCTCATTATCCAAATTAGTATCACCTCTTCTGAGTGTTTGTTTACTCTTCCACACAATTCATGTGTTCAATATCACATCCTGTTAGAAATGCATCAAAAATATGCACTGAATTGAACTTCCCCAAATCTCAAAAGAAATAGGTAACATGGGTAATATGCTTGTTTCCCACCCAAGCACAAAACACCTTGACTTTGTTCAATACTATCTAACATGTACACAACCTGTACCTCGTGTATTGATCAATTGACATCATGAAATAACGTGCCTTTCCTCTAAAGACCATCAGAGTATCCACAAGATTACCAAGAACAAATTGAATGAAATGAACTGATTTTTCAGCTTGCCTTCCAGTTTACCTGTTGAAGCTAGCATCCCTTGTTTATGTGCACAAAATTACCTTTCATGTGAAAATTACAATTTCCAATGCTTTCCCCACAACACAGTTTGCATTTTCTTTCACAGGCCTGTGAATCTAAATGATCAAACAATCATGTGATATGCATGCATGTACATGTCATACATATAAGCACTTAACCTTTTATAGTTGCATCAGTACAACTTTCCATTTCTTTATTACACCATTACAGTATAAAAGAAATAATCCATCTCTTAGCTTTGCCATATAAACATACCTAATAATTTAGTATTTTACATTTTGCTACAGGGAAATCCACAATATACTCAAGTCATATATACATTCAGTACATTTCCTGACATTTCAGAGCATATATTACACTTTCTTGAGTCCAAGTTATCCAAACTTTCAAGAAATACATTTCAAAAACATGATTGTTAAACCCTGACCATTTGCATAGTCTTCTTCCTGTTTATTTATGTCCAACACAGAAAGCTTCGTTTAAACAATCCACTGTTTTCTGTCCAAACAAAATAATGTCCATTTTGTTATGTCCTGGGTTAAAACACAAAGTTTTTCCCATCAGCAGCACCCCTGCTGATTTCAAGCTCCTTCTTCTGTGATCCCACATGAAGAAAATGAAGAACAGCTTCACATTTTAAGCACAGCTTTCTCTGTTCAAAACTGCCGCGCTGTTTTTTCTCCTGCTGCTTTAAAACCATGCCTCCGCTGGTTTAATACAGCCTCCCGTGTAGTATCAGGTTTCCCGAGATACGTTCCTGTCACACGTGACTTTGCTGCGACATGACGCTCCAGACGCTTTGCCCACGTCAGACGTAATCCACGCATTTGTAATCCAAGCCACTTGTTGATACAATGCAAAAGATAGCTGATCCGCTGCTGTGTGAAGAAGTAAACTGTAAATGAAATATGATCCTCCTGCTGTAGCCTTGACTAGTAGACACAGAGCCTCCTGGAAACATTTCCTTGCCTGATACAGTTCCTTGACAATCACTCCAGCAAGCTGTGGAAAACGAAATCCTTGTGTCCAGCGTTGTTCACTGTTCAGCCTAGTAGCTGCCCGAACCGGCACCTTTTTCAGCTTGTTTTCACAGTCTGTAGCCTTGGATTTTGCCAAGCCTGGCACCTCCGTTCCAGCTGCTTTTCAAAACGAAAAATCCTCCGTCTCTCTGTGCTGCATTCCAAGCCGCTGTTATCAGCACCCAGCTTTAGCAACACTGCATTGCCTTCCCGGTTTGTTTACAAACCGTTCTTACAAATAGTAAACAATTTCTCTTAACTCTATAACTGCTGAATTTCTCCAAACTGCGTCTCTGTGGCTTATCTGCCCATCTGAGATAACCATCAGATTGTTATCTGATCCTTATCTGGGCCCATAACCAGATGTGAGAGCTGGACTGACCCGGGTTCAAAAGCTCCCCTAGCCAATGACCCTCAGTCCCAGTCACGCAGGCGGAAGGAGGAGATAACAGCAGTTAATAAAGATTAAAGAGTTTATTTGTAAGACCCAATTACATGGGATTAAGGCAATCAATGCATCTCTACTCACTACATCATTGCAGATACAAATCCAATACCCCAGTGGTAAGGCTAGATGAAGTGAAGTCCAAATCAAGACACATGTCGAGTCGAGACGAGACAGCAAGGAGTGAAGGAGAGCAAGCAAGTGAAGCTATCAGCAACTGTGTTAGCTTTTATACCACAGACCCTGCACTTATAAATAGGACATTACTCACCCAGTTGTATAACCTATTCATCAACATGTTGATCTGCTAAACCTGTTCAAGGTTGCTGAGTCACATCACCTCGAGACCATGTCTCGTGACCAAAGGCCTTGTGTACTTGAACTCAAGAGACACCCACCAGGTCAGGTGATAATCTCGATGTCAGGTGGTAATCTCGTTCTGCCTATGCAAAACCCAACAACCCTACCTGCAAGTGTCTTTTTTTTATATACACAGGGGGTTTCTGTTGTGCATGAGGCAATGGGATGTGGCAAAGTCTTATGTAACTTTGCAGTGTCACCATATGCAACCAAGATTCAAAGTAATGTGGGAAAGTGCTCTAAGGAATATATCAAGTGCCTAGTTAAATGCCGGATTAACTTCTATCATGGGAGGCATCCAGCCTCAGTAACATGAGAAATAATGTTACAGGTATGTTCACAGGTATGCTGTATATAAGACGATAACAGAAACCAGAGCCACTTCTTCTATTTTGCCCATAATAAAATGGCCAGCTGGTAAATTATTATTTTTGTTTTTGGTTGAATTACAAGTTTCCATTCCCATTCTTCACCCCAGCTCCATTTCATACAACATCAGCAGTAGGGCAGAGGATGTGCCTGATTGCCTAAAAAGGGAAATGCAGGGCGAATCAAATTGAATCAAAGGACTTATGAAATATATTTGTGTCATCTCAGTACTGACAGTAATAATCTCACAGTTCTGATAATATGCAGAACTTTCTACACATCCTTGTAGCACTGGTGGTATTCCTTTAGCACTAATGGTCTGCAAGCCAGTTTTACCACTGAAAAGCTTTTTTTTCTCTTGGTATAACCCCATGGATAAATAATATCATCTCAAAAATAATTTTTAAAAATAACATCTATTTTCAGCCCCAATTAAGTCATGAAAAAGCAACTGTCACTCAGCCTATGAATCCTTGGTGTACTCACGCTGCATACATACATAGGGATGGCAACCCAATTTAATTTAAAACAGCTCACTGGCTGCCTAGAATGCAACAGGGATGTTTGATGGGGTTTTAACTTATTGGCCTGTCCAGCATCACATTGAAATCAGGTCTTACTGTGTGTGCCTCTACACAGATATGTCCAGCATCCCACACCAGCACTGCAATTCCCTTAGTGTCAGTGGTGCCAGAATAGGGATACCAAACACATTTTGCTGGATGAATGCAGTTTTAGACATTACCATTTCTGAATGGAACACCACAACAGGGAAGAGTATTTATACTGCGATGTTGAGATTTCAACCAGTCCAGTGTAAATAATTTAGGGATGGTGGTGAAGTTCACCCAAGCCGCACTCAGCAAGCTTTTAAAGCCCCCCTCCCCCGATCTTTGATGTATGGATTTTGTTAAATCCATTCCGATTTCCGACTGTGTTTCATGGATTGTCCAGTGTCTTCCATTCCATCATCCGCTCATTGACAGAATAGGATTGTTTTTAGGAATCTACAAGAATTTCGTTCTACTTGCGCTGCTGTGCCTTAGCGCATGTGCGAATTAGGACTAATGCACATTAGCACAAGTATGAATTTGTGCAAATCCCCCCTAAAAGTTAAAAAAAAAAAAACCACTCCACAAGTCCACGTGACTTGGAAAAGGCTGGTCTGCACATTTCATAGAAATCCAAACTCATTTTGAACCCATTGTGAATGCCGGCTCCAGCATCCCTAGAATCTGAGTTGGAATAGAGTTCCCTCCTGGTCTTTTGGAAGACTGCATACCCTATGAGCCACCGGGGGGCTGTCACCCAGCATGCTCAGTGCACCAGAGCATCATAGAAGGGAAGGTGGAAGAGAATTTAACAGAGAAGGGATGTTTTCAGTCACTCCAAGTCAACACGAATAGAAATCTAGAAGAAAATTTACATTTGGGGTGTCCATTTGGGGTTACCCAAAGGAAGAGACCAGTTCTGTTCTACTATGGCAAGATCCCCCCTCCCCCCTCCTTGTCTGGGCTACATCTCAGTTTTGACAGACCATGACACTTTGATTAGGAAAGTCACTGAGAAAAACTGGTAGGAAGTTTTGTCTTTTTCTCTTTTATGTTACTGCAGAGGGGGCAGGGAAATCTCCTCTTCATCTATTCTCGAACTTTTTCTTTTTCTTCACTAAAAATTGGACTGTCCCTGTTACCAAGGGTCCTGCTGCTGCAACCCTGACACATATACGGGAGCTTTAATATTGAATTCACAAGTATGTTACAGTCATTTACTGGATTAAAATCAGTCATAAATACCAACAGTTCAATGAGTAAAGCTAATGTGTAATTTACTTGTGTGTGGGGTGGGTGGGTGATGTCTGGCAATGGGGAAGAGAGACTGAACTGAGTGAGAGAACAAGACAAGCTGAATCCAGTAAGGGGAAAGGAGCGGAGGATTCCTTGCAAATGTGAGGAAAGAGGAGGAATCTGGGTTACATTTCAGTGGGTTTTTTAGGGTGAGCAAAGATCACAATGGAAAAGGGAAAGGGAAAGATTTAGGCTGATCAAACTGACCATGATGAGAGTGGCTTAAAAGCAGAATGGATCTAGCCAAGATCTTGGGCCACATGCTTCAGATTTTGGATCAGTAAAATGTTCGTTAGTCCTGGGTGAGCACTTTCATTCTCAAGAATCAAGGAAAAGGGAGGATCTTCTCTTCTCCTGATTCTTCCACTGTGCAAGGCTGGCTCATCACTAACCTTGCCAGAGAAAGGGAAGCTCATTCCTTGCTAAAAGCAAAATCTTTCTTCTTTTTTTACTCTAGAGTAAACACAGGGCCCCTGATATGGTTACGGAGCCTAGAGTGTGAGCTGAGCAGAGGGGGTTAACCCACACACACACACACACACACACTGTGTTCCCAATCCAGATCTGGTGGGGGCTATGCTGAGTCATCATCATCAAATAGAACCGGACATCATCAATATACTGATGGCACCCAACTACAAACTCCCTGATGATCTCACCCACTGGCTTCTATAGAAGCAGAAATCCCCCAATGCCACCCTTGGGCAATGACTCTGCAAGTAGAAGCAGAACCATTGTAACACCATGCCACCTCACACCCAACTCACAGAACCAGTAAAATAAGATGCCATGGTCGATGGTATCAAAAGCCATGGAGAGATCTAAGAGGATCAACAAGGTTGCACTTCCCCTATCTCTTCCCTAGAGCAGGTCATCCATCAAGGCAACCAAGGCTGTTTCTGTCCCAAATCTTGGCCTGAAATCAGACTGGAATGGGTCTTCTAGTATTTTATTTATTAAATTTATTAAATTTTTAAATTGCCCATCTGGCCGGTAACCCAGCCACCCTGGGCGATGTATAATCAGGATAAAATACAATAAAATGCCATTAAAACGCCATTAAAACACCATTAAAACAATATAAGAGGTTTAAAAAAAAAAAAAAAAAAAAAACCTAACCCACCCCATATTCCCGCCTGAAAAGCCATGTTTTTAAAGCCCAGCGGAAGTTCATCAGGGAGGGGGCATGGCGAAGGTCACTGGGGAGGGAGTTCCATAACTTGGGGGCTGCCACAGAAAAGGCCCTCTTCCTAGTCCCCACCAGCCTGGCTGCTCTGGCTGATGGGACAAGGAGAAGGCCGTCCGTGGCAGACCTTGTTGAGCGGCCTACTTGATGTTGCTGGAGGCGCTCCTTGAGATAAGCTGGACTGGAGCCGTATAGGTTTTTAAAGGTCAAAGCCAACACCTTGAATTCAGCTCGGCAAGCCACTGGTAGCCAGTGGAGCTCCTTGAGCACTGGAGTGATGTGATCCCGCCGGTGGCTGCCTTTAACCAGGCGAGCTGCCGTGTTGTGTACCAGCTGTAGCTTCCGAACCGTATTCCAGGGTAACCCCACGTAGAGTGCATTACAGTAGTCTAGGCGAGAGGAGACCAAGGCATGAATCACCGATGGGACCAGATGATTAGGAAAGTAGGGGTGCAGCTGCCGTATCAGATGGAGTTGATACAGCGCTACCTGGCTCACAGCTGACACTTGAGCCTCCATGGACAGCTGGGAATCTAGAATGACTCCCAAGCTGCGGACCTGGTCTTTCAGGGGTAGATGTACCCCATTCAGCACCAGGTCAACATCCCCCAACCTTCCCTTGTCTCCCACCAGAAGTACCTCAGTCTTGTCGGGGTTCAGCCTCAGTATGCACTGGCTATAGCTGAGATGGAATCTCCTCCTACTTGACAACCTAAGCAACTATAAGGGTCCGTAAAATATCCACTCCTTTGGCTGTGTTTTGTATGTAGAGCGGGAAAGGTTTGTTACACAGCATATAAAACACATTCATTTTTAAAAATCGCCTGCTATATAAAGGACTAGGGTGCAAATTAAGAAAGTAAAACACGTCCTCTGTATTTAACAGCTCCAATTTAAGCATATTTCAATGGCTTCCCATAAAATGAAATGAGGAGGCAGGGTGTGTGTGTGTGTGTATGTGTGTGTATCCTTAACATGTATCCTCTTTTGCTTTAACCTAGCAGGCTTTCTTTTCACAGCAGGTAGAGGAATATGAGCCCTAGTTATAATAAGAAGGAAAAGTTTAGGATAGCAGCTCCAGGCACATTTTAAAGAGGTTTTTATTTTATTTCATTTTTATTTCATTTTCCCCCTCCTGCGTCTCTGATTAGTTCTTCCTGTATCAAAGCAGGGGCTGGCTCTTTCTATCCCTTTTTGCCTTCCCAGGCAGCAGGGAAGGCAGTGTCAGCTTTGTCCTGGCAACTGCCACCGAAATGCCTTCCTGAAGTTACCCAGAGAGCTTCGCGTCTCGCCCTGAAAGCTCAGCAGCTGAAAGTTCCTCCCATGCAATTTCTCCCCATTACCACAAGCAGCAGCAACACCCCATGTTGTTGTGAAGCTACTTGGCACACAGGGCAGCTTGTAAGTCATGAAGCAACTTGGCATTTGCCTGCTAGGTCCAATGTTGGCTGGAAAACATGCTGGCAGAATATTCTTTTGTTGTTGTTGTTGTTGAATGCATGCAGGATTCAGAAATAATTGAGCTGGACTCTGAAGTCTCTGAGGTGCATAGAGAAAGGAAAGACAGAAAGATTAATTCCCATCCTATTGGAGAGCTAAGGCAGTTTTCTGATTTATGACTCACAGCCTTCCCAATCCCTCTCTAAACTGTGCTCTTAAATATGCCCTCATTTCAGGATGCTACAGTCTGTTATGAAACTAATGAGAAATAGAACTTTATTTGTCACATAGGGCAGCTTATAAGAGTCCAGAGAGATGAACTGCACTTTCGTTTCTGTTACTGAGACCTTGATCAGGGGGGTGGGGGATGCTTCCATACCCGTCTGATTCGGGGCTCATTCACACAACTATCTTTCCTGGGGCAAAGTCCATGGGTCAGTCAGCTATTTTGTGGTTATGGCTAATATGAAGGAAGGAATATCTGTGAATCCCAAATATACCAATAAACAATTCAAGAGGTCATTCACACAAAGCATATAACATAAACAAATGACATGTACAGAGATTGTACTGAGTTATGTTGCATATAAATCAGATACAGCTGGTAGTGGCGTACAGTAATAATATACTAGTAGCATCACAATCCAGCCCGCGGTCTGGCACATGCAGTTGACTGGTAATGGTGCAGGCAAAAGACATTTAGCTTCATGTGGTGCAGGCAAGCAAGCCAACATGGCATTCTGTGGTAGGATGTGCAGTTCAGTGGCAGAGCACATGCCTCGCATGCAGAAGGTCTCAGTTCAATCCCTGGAATCTCCAGGTAGGGCTGGGAAAGACATTTCTTGTCTAAAACTCTGGAGAGGCATTGCCAGTCAGTAAAGGCAATCCTGAGCTAGCTGGACTGATGTCCCTGTCTCTTAATCTGGATTTTTAAGAATATATATATATTTAAATTCTGATATATTGTTTTATAAATATGTTGTAAGGCACTTTGATTATTTTTTTTATAAAAAGGTGGAATATAAACGTTCAGAATTAAAGAATAAACAGTATTATTGAGTGCAGTTCAACCTTATGAGCCGCATTATACTATATTTCACACAACTAAATTCAATTATCTTAACATGTGGAGGGGAGCAGGATTCCATAAACTGCCCCACCCATCTGTCAACAGAATGTGTGAATAGCACCCTGCTCAACGGTACGGCGTTGGCTCTGTACACATGATCAGGGTGTGATGCCTCACCCTGTGGACGTGAGAGGTCTAACACTGGTATTGTCAGCCTGCTGTCACCACTTGAGGTATTTCTCTTCCGCTACCCTGTACCCTCAAGAATACCAAGGGAACTATGTTGCTGCTGTATAAATTGCCAGCTCCAGTTCACGTATGTATTCACCTCCATGAAATGTATAAATAACCATGTTTTTATTTTCTTGTTAAGTTTCAGTTCACATTCTTCCAAGTAAAATAACAAAACCAGAACACACAAAGATATCCAACTCCTTTCTCCCTCAGCTTCCAACACTCTCCTCCCCTAACTGCCCTTGGAACCCCACTGACCAATCCCAACCAGGAAAAAGGCCCAGTCACAATGCGGCTTTACCATCAGTACAGCCAAATCCATTAATAAATACAATCTGCTGAACTTTAACAAAAACAACAGTTCCATCAGGGACTCTGCCTTTTTCCGGGTTCCTGGTCATGCTGAAGAGCCCATGTACATGCAGTCTGACATGTGTAGGGTTTGGTTCACACCTTCTGCTGAATATGCCGAGGTCAGGAGATGGAAACCCTCTCCATGTATTCAGTGAACACAGTTTACTTGTATGAACAGAGCTTATGTTAAAGGCCTAGTTTTCACTGCTATTTAAACCTATATCTGTAACACTTTATACTTCAGGTTGGAATTTAAAAAAAACCTCTTCTTTGACATGGTAAACCAGATGTCAGGGAGAAAAGGTTTATCTAGATTAGCCTTCTCCCTAACATCTAGTTGTTGTTGAGGATTCATTCATGTGAGCCCCCATCCGTAGTCTGAAGTGGTAAAGCCCGGATACAGGTTTACCAGCTCAGTGAGAGAACTAGGCCAAACTAGAGGAGTAGTAAAAGGAAAGTATGACCGCAGTCTTCCTAGGGAGCAGCACATTCAAGAGCTGTTGTTAACGCAGGTAATGGAGACCTTGCAAAGGCTAATCTATCGATCATGAGTGATTTCAATTATTCTGCTATTGACCAGATTCATGGGAGAGTGGTTGGGAAAGGCAAAAGGGCCCTGAAGGCCAGACTTTCCACTTTTCCGTACTTGTTTTTCTGGGCATTTCACAAAATCAATGCTTTGTCCTGAGTTTTCTTCCTGGGACACAAGCCAAGGAGAGGCAGGTAAGATAGAAGTTTAGACAAGAAGGAAGGGAAAACAAACAGATGCATTAGGTGATAAGAAAGCTTTGTCAAGGTGCCTATGTACCGTATTTTTCCGTCTATAAGACGCCCCCATGTATAAGACGCCCCCCACTGGGCAGTTTCGCAACCGTGCGGTTCTCTCCTCGGCTTACTTCCGTGTATAAGACGACCCTCAATTTTTAGTCTAACAATTTTAGGAAAAAGTATAGTCTTATACATGGAAAAATACTGTATGTATGTGTACAATGCATCTTAGTATATACCCTTGTCGTGATCCCTAATCAAATACAGTAATACCTTGGATTGCAAGTAACTTGGTTTGAGAGTGTTTTGCAAGACAAGCAAATTTTTAAATATTTATTTATTTATTTTTGACTTGATATACAAGCAACGTCTTGCAATACAAGTACTGTAGTACGGCTTAAATTAAAAATCTCTGTACCATTTTTTGGGGGGGGGATTTCGTTTTGATATAAGAGTGTTTTGGATTACAAGCACGTTTCCAGAACGAATTATGCTCTCAATCCAAGGCATGACTGTACTATAGAGGCTGAGTGTGCTGTTGATGTCTGTCAATGTATTCGAGGACCAACACATGGAACATTTTCTTTCTTTCTTTCTTTCTTTCTTTCTTTCTCTCTTTCTTTCTTTTTTGCAAAGTGAGGGCTGGATTTAAGTTCTAGCATGACTGAGTTAAAACCAGCTTTCCCCAACCTTGTGCCCTCCAGATATTTTGGGCTAGAACTTCCAGCATTCCCAACCATTGGCCATGCTAGCTGGGGCTGTTGAAGTCCAAAACATCTGGAGGGCACCAGGTTGGGGAAGGCTGGATCCAATACTGTCGCTTATATCCTAAACAGAGGCAGAATCATAGTAGAAGACAAAGGCATTAACCCAGGTATGAATGAGATGTCAAAAGGATAAAGCAGGTGGCCATATTGGTTCAAGCGGAAGGGTCAAACCTAGGAAATCCATCTGTGAGAGTATGACAGACTGATGGGGGTGGTGGGGCAAAAGATGCAGGACTGGTGGAGCAGCAAGGGCAGGAATAAAGGTCCAGGACCAAAGAATGTAATGGTAAAGGTCAAAGAACCATGAGCACAAAAGGTCTTTTGATGACCCAGTGTGAAGGCTGCATTCTTACTGTAAGAACTAACTAACATAAGAAGAGCCATGCTGGATCAAGAGTCCAACTAGTCCAGCATTCTGTTCACAGAGTGGCCAGTCAGCTGCCTGTGAGAAACCCACAAGTAGGGCAATATCACTCTCCCGCCCATGTTCCCCAACAACTGGTATGCAGAGGTATACTGCCTCTGATAGTATAGGTAGCACATAGCTATCAAGACAAGTAGCCATTGATAGCCTTATCCTCCATGAGTATGATCCTCCATTAATGGGGTTTGCATGGTGGGAGTAAATTACTGCTTTATGGTGGAGCAGAGAGTACAATGTATTTGTACTCTTCACCACTACTTGGTCCACACCAAAGGCAGACCATAGGCAAAAGTGTTCACGCTACCATTTTTAAAAAGCCAAGAGAACTGGAGAATCCAGCCTAGCACTCAACTTCCATCATCCATGGGGGTAGTAGCTCTTTCGCCAAATCCACTTAGACTGCTTGACTCAAAAGCCAAGAGATCAGATCCATCCATACTGTTAACCTGTCCTTGCCTGCACAGCAGCTTGGATGCCTTCATGCTGCTCGCAACAAAAAATATGTAAGCTGGGTAGGATATGCAGTAGTGGTGAGAAATTTGACATGATCATCACTCTCACCATTAAGGGAGAAGGTCAGATCCACCACCACCACTTGTCTTGGCTGTCCAGGATGAAGCTATGGGTTGCCAATGTACAAACTAATATCTATGATCGCCATGGTCCTCTATTTCCTCAAGATACAGAGTTGAGTTTCAGGAGGTAGTTTCAGGTAGTTCTGAATTTTCAAGGATCTGATAAAATAAAGTTGCAGCATGAATATAGGTAATTGCATCATTGTCTGAAATGAGTAAGATTTGTGATGATTATGATCACCTCTTCGTGAGAGAATAATCACAGCAATGAGGTATTTATTAAAAAAAAATGTGCCTCAATCTCAACTCTGTCTTTTGAGATTGATTTCTTAATTTTCCAATCTGTCAGTTCACATGGTACAACAGCCCGCCATGGCTTAATCTACCTGCAGGGGATCAGAGGAGGCTGGTGACTCCTATTCCGGTAGGGCTCCTTTTCTATTGCAAGTTTTGCAGGTTTTACTTGGAGCTTTATAGGAGCTATCCATGGTGCTGAACTCCATCCCCAAAATAGGTTCACCACCATGGAGCACAATGGATAGCTCCTATGAAGCTCCAAATAAAAGCTGCAAAACCTGCAATGGAAAAGTAGCCCTACCAGAATAGGAGTCACCAGCCTCCCCTGCAGCGGATGTTGCATTGTGCCGGACGCCCGTGGGCACCATGTTTACATGGCACCTGTGGGCTCCCGACTTGTTGTGGCTTTTCATGTCAACCAAGCCCAGGTGGCAGGGGTCGTTTGAGGGTTAGACAACCCTCAAATAATCCATGGCTTGTGTTCGGGTTATTCCTCTGGGTGGAATGACCTATGATGTCTTCCCCTGCCCTTTAATTTAAGTGTGGGAAGCTAAGGATGCCACAGGCTGCCAGATAGATGATTGTACAATGAAAGACAGGACAATTGTGCACACTGCTTGGCCACATCCTAAGTAAGGTAAGCACAAGAAACCTGAATCCAACCCATGAGAATTCCTCTGAAATTTTCTTCCCTTTTGAATTTCTTTTTGAAATCAATTTCTTTTCTATCAAATTGAATGTGAATGGTCAAAAAAATGTGGGAGAAATTTTCAGCACAGCACTAGAAAATACTGCAAAGCAGTCTTTTTTTTCTAGGAGGGTGAGAAAAAGAAAAACCTCAGAGACTTTCAGGGGGGGGATGTCTTATTTCAGCTCAGCTCTAACTTTTATGTACATACCCAGTACTCCATCTGCTCTGGGCTTGAGTTGATACATCAATTGAGAAAGGACAGTAGACATAGAGAAGGAATATCTGAAATGAACTGGAAGATCCAAACAACTTGGGAAAAAGAGAGCCTGCTCAAGTAGGCAAATGTAATTAAGAGAAGGGGGAAAAGAAGATTAGTGAGCAGCCAACATCAAGGGAGCTTCCTAATTATCAGCCAAAGGAGTTTTTTCCCCCCAAGTGTGCTAACTTGTTGAGGAAATGAAGAATAGGAACAAAAGAATATTCTTCCATTTTAAAAAGTGGCTAGGGAACTGGAGGTTAATAGAGCCAAGCAAATGTCTGAAGTATCAAATACTCTACCTGATGTTATGTCAGAGTAAGGTGTGATAATGGATATCTTATACTGTTGCTAGTAATGTTTCTTTTCTGTGGTTCTTTGAGAGACAATCATGGCTACATTCCCAAGAGTCAGGAGATTAGAAAGTTGAGGCAAAAGCCTCAATGTCTGCAGCATCTTTGAATATTGTATGCCACTCTGAGTTCATGCTTTGGTTATTTGTGGTTAACTACTGCTTGGTTCCAAAGTGTGAGAACACACACAAACTGATCTGCTAAATAAAATCAAGGGTCCAGCATTCCTATTCCATTAATAACCCAGCAGGGCATTCAGAATTATTTGCACATCACTCGGGATTGAGAACAGGAAATATTGTGGTCCTCTATATTGCATTCAGTTCTCTTACTGGTATCCATTTCACATCTGAATACTGCCATTTTCTAGAGATTCTTTTCTCCGCAGTATGTTCTCTGTCATAAAAGTGGATAGAATAACAAACAATGGTTAAGACATGTCCTGGGACTACAGATCTGAAGGGAAGCACATACTTGGCCTCTGTCATGGGCCAGAGGACCAAGGGCCACCGGGAGGTTACACCTCTAGCTTACCAGGAAGAACATAATGGCAAAGGAGAAACCAGCCTGGCTTTATCCATCAGCCAGAAAAGGAGCTGCTGCAGGGATCTTGCTTCCCCACCTTCTTGCCAGAAAGAATACTCAGTCCCCACCTATGGATGTACAAGAATTTTGGTTTGGTTTGGTTTTGAGTTGGATTTGCCCCATTCACACCTCCAGTCGCAAACATAAATGTGTGCACATTTTTTGAGGAAAGGCCACATGCTCTTGGTTCACCCATCCCTAGACCAACTGCCAGTTGCCCTGGAATTGAAGAACTGAAGCACACCTTGGTCCCAGCCAACAGCCACAGGGCTACAGGCTGCTGGAGCAGGGCCGACATAAAGAGTAAACATGATTGGGCATTTGCAGAGGGCCCACACTCCAGCAGGGGCCCACCTGTTGCCTTTTGGTGAACTACTATAGAACTGTTCACTTCTTAACCCCCATGCATTCAGGGAACACATGAAGGGGAAGAGGAGCCACACCCACTGGCCATGCAACATGGCTCTTGGCCCCACACTACCACTGCTACACATTTGGCATTTGTATGTAGGGGCTCTACATGTGTGCTTCTACTTCCCCCTAATGCATTTATGGAAAATGTGCGGAATTTAATGAATGAATAGAACTTCTGTTTCAGCTTCAGCAATCCCAACTACAATACGGGGAGAATAACACTGATCTGCTTGCACGTTTCCAAGCCCAATTCAAGGTGCTGGTTTTGAAGCCTTACATGGCTCAGGACTGCAATACCTGATAGAGCCCCTCTCTCAGCATGAACCTACCCATACACTATGTTAGTCATCTAAGGCCTCCACCAGTTGCCTCCTCCGAGGGAGGCTCTGAAGGTGGCAACAAGGGAGAGGGCCTTATCAGTGGTAGCCTCCCAAATGTAGAATGATCTCCCCAATGAGGCCCGCCTGGCACCAACATTGTTATCTTTTCTGCACCAGGTTAAAACCTTCTTCCCTCAGTCATTTGGATGATTATGATGAGGTTTTAATCAGGTCTTGAATTTTTTCTTGTTATTGATTGTTCAAAATTGATTTTAGGTATTTGTGTGTCTCTCTGTGTTATACTGTATGTTTGTATGTATATGCTTTTTATAATGTATTTTTTAAGGTTTTAATCTTTCTAAATCACCCAGAGAGATTCAGCTATTGGGTAGTATGGAAATGTAATAAATGGAGTGAAATGAATGCTTTACAAGGTTGTTGTATGGATTATTCAGATAACGTATACGAAGTACTGTGAACACACTAAAGCAGGGATGCGCAACTTATGGCCCTCCAGTTATTTTGGCCTATAAAACCCATCAGCCCTAGAAAGCGTAGCCAATGGTGAGGGATAATGGCAAAACATCAGGAGGGCATAAAGGTGCCCACCACTTAACTAAATTATTATATAAATGCTTGGTGTTATTATTTCTGCTGTTTGTGAAGCACTCAATTAAAACTCATATTTAATGGTTGTGTGTGGGTGGGATGATTGTGCTGTGAATTATGCTAGTCCCAGAAATGTTGGCTGCTTAGCCATTGAGAGAAAATGGTCAAATATGAGAGAATTCTGGTGTGTAATTAAAAAAAAAGAGTTGAGGGTAGGATGAATGGAGTCAGAAACAGATAAATCAGGAAGAAGAAATTGCAGACAAATGTCTATATGGGAAGTAACTGTGATGTGACAGTAGTAAAGAAATCCATGGGATGTCAATGGGAACCAAACCCTGCTGATGACATGCACACACCAAGGCCAGGTAAATGATTTCCTTGGAGATTTCTGGGATCAATGAATGGAGTTTGTTTTAAAGGAATGAGCTTTGTGCAGGAGGTTTTGCAACTTGTGCTAATGAGAGGCTGCCTATCAAACTTAAGTGGCATCAAGTGGCTCAGAACAAGAGCTCTTGGGCGTTAAATGGTTCCTACCAAATACCAAAGCCATTATCATGATTGGCTGTTATGGCCCTCTAAACAGCAAAAGTGATTAAATTGGTCGTTATGAAACCCTGAAGATGCATAATTATGAAAAATACGGCTTGAGTGCAAGCCTATTTTCATCTCTGGGCTGCTTTCTATCTCAAAGAGGAAAAGACGCCATGATGTTTCAAAAGCAGTATATTATTCAGATGTTCAAGCAATAGAACATTCCTATGTTCAAAGCACAGGAGTTTTGCTGAGAGGTTGAAATGCATATATTGAAGGTGCATTCACAATGACAGGTCCTCTTCCTATAGACTGTTATTTCATTACCATACATTTACTCCTTCAGTATCATGGCTATTCAGGAGTGCCTTGCAGGTACTGTTCAGTGCAGGTACTGTTCAAACAGAGGTGTGTGTGTTCATATCTTACCTTTCCTGTGCGGAGCTCAAGGCAACACACTCAAGGTTTCCATCCAAACCTGCTAGATTTCCGCATGCTTGCTACATTATGCTATTAATAATGAAGTCATCTTTTCCTGTATGAATAACTGAAGCCTCCCTGGGAATGCCAATTGGATGAAAACTGCAGGATGCAATTTCCAGAAATTGATAAATATAATAATTTTGGTGGCTTTGATGATAGATGAGAAGACAGTATATAAATGTTTATAATAAATAATTAAATAAATTATCCAACCTTCCCTAACCTGGTGTTCTCACTAGGTTTTGGACTACAACTCCCATAATCCCTTACCATTGGCCAAGCTGGCTGAGGCTGATGGGCATTGTAGTCCAAACCATCTGGAGGGCACCAGGAAAAACATCTTGACTATAAGAGCAGTTTCACAATAGAACCAATTACCTAGAGGGGTGATGGGCTCTCCCTTTCTGAAGGTCTTCACGCAGAGGCTGGGCAGCCATCTGTTGAGGATGGTTTCGCTTTGTATTGATCAGAAGGGTGGACTAGATGGCCTAGTAGACTCCCTCAAACTCTGTGGTTCTGTCATTCAATGGTTGAACATGGGACCTTCTGCATGCGAAGACTGGCTTACTTACTTCATCTACTAAGTTCTTGACCCTCCCAAAAAACCTTGTACGCCTTTGCAGAGCTCTTGACCTATTCTGGAAGCAACAGTCATAGTGTTTGTTCATTAATTTATTATCCCTTGAAATCTGGCCCTGACACACAAGCTCACAAATTTGAACAGACATCTCACACCAGACCTGGAAGCTACCTGCACTTCTTTTGCAGAATTCTGCCCAACTGATCTGTCAGTCTAGGCTACAGATATCTCAAGTGGCTAAAGTATACAGGAACAGACAGGTACAGAGTACAGTCAAATTACAGATTGTTATTTTTTTGAATCAGTTACACAATGGTTAAATCCAAAGGCAGAGGTCAGTACCTTTTGTGCTTAGCAGGAGTGGGGCTTTCCTCCTATCTCTTTTTCATTTTCTTTCATCTGGACTGACATGTCTCCCACCTGGAGTCAGTTTTATAACCTGCTTAGAAAGAGGAAAAAGTTGTCAATTGTGAAAAGCCTCAAAGGGTTAGGTTTCTTGGATTGTACACACACACACACACACACACACACACGTGCATGCGTGCGCGCACACGCGCACACACACACACACACACACACACAGGTTTATGTTGGATAAAGTTTGAGTTGGGCTGAACTTCCATGATTTTATTTGAACTGAAAGATCTCTGGAGATGAAATAAAGGTTACATTACTCCTTGAATGTGTGGAATGCAAAACACCATTGTATATTCCCCTGATTACTTCCTATCCTCCTTTTCCCCCTTTTTCCATTTTTCTCTACTCTGCAATTTCTGACTTTTCCCCTTGTGGCTTGTGCCTTTGAATTAAGCTGTATTCAAGCCCTCTCAAATGCCACATAAGAAAGTTTATTGTTTATTGCAAAACCATGATTTGTCTTCATGATATTTGCAAAAAAGCACAGTGGAATTGTGGGTGGGGAGCAACTTCTCGGTCAGGAGGAGGGACCAACATCCATCTCTGAAACAATGACTAATAGCAGAACCCTATGTATAAGTCCTACTATATTCAAGGAAGTTTACTCCCTAGTAAATGTGTTTAGGATTACAGCCTAAAATACCCCATCAGTAGGGGAGGGACTGTAGCTCGGTGATGGAGCACATGCTTTGCATGCAGAAGTAAGGATGGGAGAACCAGGGATGCTCGAGCTAGCCAAAATTCTCCAAACTTCACTTCAAAGCTCAGTTTGGCTCACTCCCATTCTCATTTGTGAGTGTGACCTGTTTTTTTTCAGTTCATTCAAATGGGAAAAGTGCACACTTTAAACAGGAAAAGTGAGCATTTTTCAAATGTGTGAACTTTCCCTCCATTGACTAAAATGCAATATTTTAAAGTGTGCATTTAAAAAAAATGCACACTTTAAATTAAACTAAATTAATTGGCAATAAATTCAGGATGGACAAAAGAAAGCACTTCTTCACATATTACATAATTAGTTTATGGAATTTCATACGACAAGATGTGGTGGTGGCCACTAACTTAGATAACTTTAAAAGTAGGTCAGACAAATTCATTCAGGATGTGACTATCAATGGCTATTGGTCATGATGGCTATATAGATCTTCCATGTTTACAGATAAAGCAGTATGCCACTGAATATCCATTGCTGTGGCAGATGGCTAATGGTGTCCTTGAAGCATCTGGTTTGGCTACTTTGGGAAGCAGGATTCTGGACTAGATGGATCGTTGATGTGATCCATCAGGGCTCTTCTTACATTCTTATGAGAAGTTCTTCTGCTACTCAGAAGTAAAATACTGAGGTTTCTGGGAGGAAAGCTAGGGGGAAAGCCAACAGAAACTGTAAAAATAAAAACCAACTGGAGCTTAATCTGTTCCCCTACTCAATTTGAATTGCACATTGATCCCCCCCCCTTTTTTTACTAGAAGCAACAGCTTCTCTTTTAAGTTCAAAGGAATGTGTCTGTTCCTGTGAAACCAGTGCTGTAGACTAGTAAAGAAGCCCCACCGTTGTCCCCTGCACGCCGATCTGGAACTTGTGACATCATCGTCTCTTAAATTTTCAGATTGTGTCACATTTTGAAGCTGCCATTCCACTTGTATCTTTCATTGTTCTCTCTGTATCCATGCTGGAAGCAGCCATTCCACTGCCTCCTGCATGGAAGATTCCTCTCATTGTAATGGGATCCTTCTGTGAGTGTGTTAATTGAAAGGAATCTCTGCCAGACCAAAAGGTGTCAGGAAGCTGAGGGAGACGTGCTCCTCCAACGTTAGGCTTGATCTTCAGCATCTGGGGCACTGAGAATGTTTCACACTGTGCCTGTGAGGAATTTAACAAGGGTGCTGTCGTTTTATATCTCCTTTCAGCACAGCTTTCAGTTTCCTTACCCCGGTGTAGGATGCAGTGAGATGCTTATCCCTTCCCCATTTGCCCCCTGCCTGCTGCGCTAGTGCCATTTTAATTCCCATCATCCTGAAGCCCTTGTTGACCACATTTTTATTTTTCCTGGAGTGGATAATAACATTAACCTCAACTGCAAATGATGGGCTGAGACAGTGAAAGGAGATAATGAGGAACTGGCTGTGTGAGGAAAAGACAGGAGAATTAAGTGAAAAGCAAAAGAGGGGATTTTTAAAAATCTTTATTTGAAAAAAAGAAGAAAGAAAAAGAAACATCAGTGAAATAGGCAGGGAACAACAAGGCCGAGTCACATAAAAGTAGAAGTGAGGTGAGAGAAGAGAAAGAGAGAAATGTAGGGGGAAAGCAAAAGCAATATAGATTCAGCCATTAACTGGAGCAGCATAAAGAAAGCAGAGAGCAAAATGCACAGAGGAGAATAAAGAGAAAGAGAGAAATGGAAGGGGGGATGGAATAGTGAGAAAGGTAGGACTCACCAAGGAAGATTCAGAGATGGATCACACAAAAGAAAAGAGCCAGTGGTAGAGAGAAACCCCTTTTCACTCTTTCTTTAGGTTATGGCCGACACGATACTAATCTGTCAGTCTGTAAAATGCAAGCTGTGCCTTGATATCTTACCAAGCTGCCACAACCTGCACCACCAGTGTTTAGCCATGCTGAGGAATCAAAACTCAGACCACCAATATTGCTGATTCACCCATGCTCCTGGGGTCTGCAGAGAGATCAAAATGATGTCAGCACAAGTCTCTCAATCCCCCTTTTTGCTGTGTCAGAATATCCACCACAGCAGATGCTGACAGGATTTTGGCTCCACAAGTATGTAGTTGGATGCCACAGGCAAATTAGTAATCAAAGTCCCAATGAACAGAAATCCTAGAACTGCTTCCCTGGTCAGTTTCTGAAGCTGTGAGTGCATGATTTCTGGACCTATGGCCTGAGTTTTGCCCTACACACATGTTTTCTCAGAAATGAATACATCATCCTTCCTACTCTTGATGTTTATGAATAATAAAACATGTGATCAGGATGAGAAATAGCCCACAGAGGTGCATCACATGCTACATAGAGGGAGCCACATGTTTTCCAACTGTGTACATAGAGCAGTCCTGAATCATCATCATGGGCACCCATATGACACCTGAGCTGAAAACACTTATATCTTCCATTTGGGTACACATGACGGGTATACATAAAAGGTTTTGGATTTTAACAGTACAAAAATGGAATGTGTGACGCGGCCTGGAGAGTTAGAGAAGTAAAGGCATCATGTCAAGGAAAGACACAGACTTTCAAAGTGAAAAATAAAATGAGATACAAGGTGAAATACTGTGAGGAGGAAAGCAGAAAGAGGCCACCACCTTCCATTAAGTTCTTCAGAGGAGCATGAAGAAAGAGGCTTTGAGACATTGAGTTTCTGATGGCTCCTGGTTCTCCTCTGCTTCAGAAGCCCCTGTCATTGACATAATCTGTTTGATTTGCAGTTTTGATTTTCTTCTTGGAAACAAAATGTTTAATCTGAGGTGGAATCTTAGGACTCCATGCAGCTGGCACATGGTCTGAAGAACAAAAATGACTAACAGGCAGTGTTAAAATTTCAACTTATCTTAACATGCAGCAGAAGTGATCCAACTTTGGATTCTTGTTTCAACCAGGTAGTTCAGTAGCTTCCTTGCTGACGCAATTGCCTATGTTTTCTTGGGTCCTAGGTTGGAACAATGTTTCCCTGTGTTAGCATAGAAGATCAATGATGACATCATATGCTGTAAAAAAGTTTTCTATCTGCACAAACAGTCAAGGCTGCCTTGGCACTCATCAATAGCCAGTTATGAGATCATCTAGATTTTACAGCTTTGTATTTTTACCCTTTCCAAAGGGAGGGGGAGAGAGAAGAAATGAATATGGTTACATCCATACCCACAATTTGTTTTTGTAGTGAAAGTAGAAACAAGTTGAGCAATGGCGATTTATGAAACATATCTCACATCTTTGAGCAGGAACACTTTGCAAGAGTTGATATCAAGAGGAAGTATATACAGCGGAGGATGGTGACTCCTATGTCAGTGCTCCATGGAGGTGAGCCTATTTTGGGGGATGGAGTTCAGCACCATTGATAGCTCTTAAAACACTCAAAATAAAAGCTGCATGGATAAGGAGCCCCACTGACATAGGAGTCACCAGGCACCAGCCTCCCCTGAGTATATATACTTACGTACATAGTGGTAGATCACATGCTTTGCATGCAGAGGTTTCCAGGTCCATCCCCTGACATCTCCAGTAAGAAGTTGCCTGAATCCTTGGAGAGCTGCTGCCAGTCAAAGTAGACAACACTGGGCTAAATAGATAAATAGTATGACCTCGTATAAGACACCTTCCTATATTCCTATTTATTTTGTCTTCCAAGTCTGAAAAAGCTATTGTTAATTAGCATCTTTATACATTTACCAACACTTCTTTAACAACCGGATGACATTTTAAGATTCTGCAGCTTGGAGTACCCAACAGCAGAACTCTGTATACATGGGGGGAGGAGCCTTCGCTGGCTATGGAGCAGTAGCTTTTCTGCCGAGCTCCCGGAATGATTTGAAAACATCTGCAAATACACAGGAAAGACAAATCGTGAGTTTAAACTCCTTTGCTGTTTACTTTCTGGAAGGTATGCAGATGTAGAGCTAATAAAGAAATAAAAAGAATAGCTTTCTTTTGATGTGCTTCGCTCTGGATTGTTTATGAGCTCCAGACGGGTGAAAAAGTCCCTACCCCCTCTTTGGAAACGCGATCGGGCGCATCCCTCGGATAACAGTTTGAAAAGGCTAATTAGGATCCTTGACACTAAAGATATTGAATTTTCTTATCAAACTGAGCAACTGGGTCCTGATAAGAAGCTACGAGGTAGTGAAAGTTCCGAGACAGCGAGGGGGAAGGGCGGAAAAATGGCGGATTCAGCTGGCAAATTCCCTGCTGGTGCCAAGCCAAAGTCAACATCTCCAGCTAAGCTTAAAGGGGCAGCACCAGATTGGGAGAAAATTTTATTACAGTTTCAAAGCTCTATGGAAGCAGGCCAGCAGAAACAAATAGAAGCAATTGAGAAATTTCAAAATCTGCATCAAGAAGATATGAAGCACATGCGAAAGACCATAGATCATTTAGGGGTTCAAGTTAAAGAGCTGCAAGTTAGAGTGGATAAGGTGGAAAAACTCCAGGTGAAGGATGAAAAAAGTATTGAAAAGTATGAAATGAAATTTAATGAGATGGAAATACAGATGATCAACATGCAAGACAGGCAACGTCGTTCCAACATTCGGATCAGAGGCTTCCCCATGGAGATGGGGGAGACTGGATATAAGTTAAGAGGCAGTATTTTGGAATGGATGAATGAAGCTGTCTCTGGAGAAACAATTCTTTGGGATGATATGGACATTGAGATTGTGCATAGAGTGGGAGCATTAAGGCGTGGTATGACATCCAGAGATGTTGTATTGAAATTTGCAAATTTATACAAGAAGGATGTCTTCATGAAAGAGATTAGAAAGAAAGGTCAAGTAGCTTTTAAGGGGGCTACTTTGCAAATCTACAATGATCTTTGTCAGCAAACAATTAAGTGGAGGCGAAGTGTTAAACCGTGTACAGCAGTCTTGATCAGAAAGGGATTACAATACAATTGGGGTTACCCAGTTTTTCTTACTTTTGTGTGGAACAGTAAGAGATACAAGATCTCATCATGTGATCAAGGCATGGGCCTGCTGGGAGAGTTGGGGCTTCATGATGATGCGGAGGGTCCAGAATTGATGGGTCAACTGGAAGAAGAAGGAGCCAGTGGAGGAATTGTATAAGAGGTCGTTTCAACACGAGAAGAAAAAAGAAATAGAAAATGTTTTATAAAGAAGTTATCCGGGAGGGAATGACGGGCTGCTGTTCGGGCTGGTGATGGGTCCTTCCCCCCCCCCTGGGATAGGTGGGTAGGTTTAGGGTGGGGCAAGTTGCCCTGGCTTAGCAGGGGGGATAGTTTAGATGAATGTGGGGGTGGGTTAAGGGGTATGTTATTGTGTATTATTTTCACTTTTGGGGACCAAAAAAGAAAAAATGATGTTAATAGATGGATTATAAGTTAAGAATTTCAACTTTAAATGTTAAGGGGCTAGGTTCAGTTACTAAGAGGAGGCGAATAGAAGCACTTCTTAAGAAGGATAAGGCAGATATTATATTCTTGCAAGAAACGCACCAGGCAAGGAAAGGAGTCAATGAATTGAAATTGAGGTGGTCTAGAATATATGAGATAGCATGTGGATCATCTAAATCACGAGGAGTAGCAATTATAATTTCAAAGAATTGTGGTTTTAATGTTTTAAAGGTGAAAAAGGATGATACAGGTAGATATATTATAATGTATGGGACCTTGGGAGGGGAAGAATATGTTATTGTTAATGTTTATGCTCCCAATCAAAATCAAGGAGAATTTTATCAACATGTGTTTAAAGAAATGGGTAATTTTCAAAATCAAAGGGTTATTATGGCTGGGGACTTTAACATGGTATTGGATAGAAGAAAAGACAAATCCAATCCGACGAGAGAAGATCAGAGAAATAATCTAACGATCTTGAATAAGTTAATTAGTAAGGAAGGGTTGCTAGATGTTTGGAGAGGGGTCAAGGGGAATGAGGAAAGATATACATTTTACTCATCAGCAAATAAGAATTATTCTAGGATAGATTTTATTTTTGTGTCCAGGACACTGTTTTCAAGGGTCCTGGGCACAGAGATAGGAGTGATAAAAGTTACAGATCATGCTTTGGTTAACATGGATTTGAAGATACATAAGGATTATAGAGAAGCGAAAAGATGGAGATTGAATTGTAATATTTTTCGTTATAAACATTTAACAGAGAAAATAGAGAAGGAATTGAGGGAAATTTGGGAATTTAATCAAACAGAAGAATGTACTGAAGCGATCATATGGGATACAATGAAGAGTGTAATGAGAGGAATAGGATTGAGAGAGGCAATAAATTTGAGGAAACAACAAGAAGTTTTTTATCAAAAGCTAGAGGGGGAGATTAGGGATTTGGAAAAGAAGTATTTAGAGAAGAGGGATAAAAAGATTTTTGCAGAATTACAGGGTAAAAGGAAAGAATTGGAGAATAAAGAACTGGACAGGGTACAAAGGAATTTGATTTACACAAAAAGGAAGTATTTTGAGAATAGTAATAAAAATTCTAAAATGTTGGCTAGATTAGCACAAAAAAAAAAAGAAAAAAGCTTAGTGGGGATGATTAAAGATAAGAGGGGTAAAGAATATAATCTAGTAAAGGATAAATTGAAAATTTTTCATGAATATTATACGGAGTTATATAAGGCAGGAAAATGGTCGGAAGCTGAGAGTAGAAGATATATCGAGAAAAATTTAAAAATAAAAATCCAGGATGAAGATAGAGAGAAAATGGAGCAACCATTCACAGAAATTGAAATAGAAAGTGCTATAAATAAATTAAAACAGGGGAAAACGCCAGGACTGGATGGTCTGGGGGCGGAATATTATAAAGTCTTTAAAAAAATGTTAATTCCGAAGTTAAAACGGTTGTTTAATGATATTTTACAGGGGGGAGAGATCCCCCCGTCATGGAAACAGTCCTTGACTATTTTAATCCCGAAACCAAGGAAGGATTTAGCAGAACCAGGTTCTTATAGACCAATATCATTAATTAATCAAGATGCTAAACTATTGACAGCAATTTTAGCTAGAAGAATGAATAGTTTTCTAAATAAGTATATAGGGATAGATCAATGTGGGTTCATTCAAGGAAGACAAATGGCAGATTTAACAAGAAGGGTTCTGAATATAATTTATTTAATAAAGAAAAATAATTTGAAAGCGGGGGTTCTTGCATTGGATATTTTTAAAGCCTTTGATTGTGTGGAATGGCCTGCATTAAAGATGTTAATAAAAACTATGGGGTTTGGAGAAAAATTTATAGGTATTACTAACCAATTATATACTCATAATGTCACGTCGGTAATTGTAAACGATGGAATAACAGAAACTATTAGCCTAGGCCGGGGAACCAGACAGGGTTGTCCCCTTTCCCCAGTATTATTTGTGTTAGTTATGGAATTGTTAGCGAATTCGATAAGACAGGAGAAGAAATTACTGGGGATAGGAATAGAGACCAAATGTAAGATAAACCTTTTTGCAGATGATATCTTGTTAACATTAGAATGGCCTATAGAAAATTGGGATTGGATAGAGAAACATTTAGATGAATTTAGAGAAGTAACAGGGTTAAAAGTTAATTGGGATAAATCGGAGATAATGACATTTAATTATAGTAAACTGGAGGAAAGGGGATTTAAACAAAGGAGAGTGGATATAAAGATAAAAAATATAATTAAATATTTAGGTATTGATATATTAAAAGATATGGATAAAATAGGGGAATGTAATTTTAAAAAATTAAAAGATGAAGTTAAAAATCAAATAGAGGATTATAAAAAATTGGGATTATCGTGGTTTGGTAGGATAGCTTTGATTAAAATGAAGATTTTACCGAAGTTTAATTTTGTATTTAGAATGATACCATATAAGATATCAGAGAAAGAAATTAAAGAGTGGCAAGTAATGTTAAATAGCTATTGTAATGGGGGGGAAAAATCAAGGATTACTAAGAATAGATGGTATAAAGCTCAAAAAATAGGGGGACTTGGTCTCCCTAATTTAAAATGGTATTATATAGCTAATCAACTTAGATATATCATGGATATTATTGTTAGAAAAGATTTTATGTGGTGGGAAATAGAAGCATTTGAATTGGGTAATAGGGTGGATAAATTCTTATTTACAAAACAAGGACATATTATGACAAAAAGATTAGAAAATCCCTTTTTAAAAAATATGTTAGAAATTTGGGGTAGAAATAAGGAAATATTTTTACCAGGTATATCCCCGCTTACTCCAGTGGTGGTTATGGAAGATTTTCCCGAGAATGTTAGACATTTAGAACGAATTTTTAGAGAGAAAAAGGTGATAACTTTAATGGATTGGCTGGAAAAAATGGAGACAAGACAGCAAATAATTGATAGGGTTGGGGCAGGAAGAATTTCTTGGTTAAATTTAATTCAATTAGTACAATGGGGTAAGAAATGGAAGAGGAGACATGAGCATGA
This sequence comes from Shinisaurus crocodilurus, assembly GCA_021292165.1. Classification (NCBI taxonomy): domain Eukaryota; kingdom Metazoa; phylum Chordata; class Lepidosauria; order Squamata; family Shinisauridae; genus Shinisaurus; species Shinisaurus crocodilurus. The sequence goes on along the minus strand of CM037878.1, from coordinate 254,312,909 downwards.
AAGGGATTTCACTGCATTTGAGCAGGTGGTTATGTCTAGAGAACTTGTAGAAGGAAATGCATCAGCTAGGGGTCTTACAAAGATGTTATATAAAATGTTGCAGAAATCAGAAGAGCAAGCAGAAAATCTTAAAATAGTCTGGGATACAGAGTTTGAAGAGGAAATATCAAAGGATGAGTGGAATAAGATTTGGGATAGGCGAATATTGAAAAATATGTCTATAAGAATTAAAGAGAATTTTTATAAGCTAATTTGGAGATGGTATTTGACTCCAGTGAGATTAAATAGAATAGATAATAAATGTTCTCCAATGTGTTGGCGAGGATGTCAGGAACTGGGTACCTATGCTCATATGTGGTGGAGTTGTAAAAATGTAATGGATTTTTGGAAAATGATTTTTGAGGAAATATCAGAAATTGTTGGAGTTGATTTAGAGGTATGCCCTAAACTAGCTTTGCTAACAATAACGGAAAAGGTGATCGGTTCTCAAAATGTTAAAGAATTAATCATAAATTTGTTAACGGCAGGTAGACTAATGATAGCAAGGAAATGGAAAATCCAGCAAGTTTTCACTATTACTGAATGGTATAAGGAAGTATGGGATATGGCTTTGAATGATATGTTGACTTGTAATATTAAATGCAAAAGGGGTCAATTAAAGAAAAATAATTTTAAGGATATTTGGGGTTTATTTTTGGAATATGTGTTTAAAAGGGGGAAAGGGAGTTTACCCTGTCAAGATATGTTGTATTTTTGGAATAATGAACAATTATAGAGTTATTGGATTGTTTGGTCCCATGGTGATGGGAGCACAATATTAGTTATGTGTGTATGTTATTTTCTTTGTATTGTTTTAAAATTTAATAAAATATTAAAAAATAAAAAATAAAAAAAAATAAAAAAGAACTCTGTATACATGATGGGAGATTTTACCCCTATCCGGATCCCTCATTTTTTTTATCTCATAAATGTTGTGGCATCTGTTGGCTGAGATACAGGCATTTAATCCTTGTCTGCATGTTCTCTCAATCTTTTAGTTTGGCCTAGTTGTTTAAACCTGCCAATATTCAGTCTTCCCATCTCTAAATTAAGATAATGTTACTCAGAGGCTGTGCTAGGGGGCAGCCCACTAGGGCTTGAGCCCTGAATCTTTCATTTGGAGCCCTGAATCTCTGGGAGATCATCTGCCCCACCACCCTGCTGTCCATGGGCACTTGCTGAAATAAAGGTACAGTGGCCCTGATGATCTTCTGTTGCATCTGATCCCCCTGGATTAGCTGGCTTTTTGCCCATATATGCTTCACCTCTTGCTGCCGCCCCTCCCGAATCTTTCTGCCTGAGTTTTTTTTCTGAAATCAAATGCCCTCCTCCCCTCTGTCCATACATCCTTTTTTTGTTTGTTCGTTTTGTTTTGTTTTTGGGTTGTTGTTGTTTTACAAATACCGGTGTGTTTAAGAGGCAGGATCCTTTAGAGATGCACACACAGAGACTTTAGAGCATATGTAAATTAGTATATGCAACTTTCTGCATTTTTTTGGTCCTGTAGGCCTGCGCCCTGAATCTTTTTTGTACTTAGCACTGCCCCTGATGTTTCTGAACTGTTTTCAAGGAATGTATTGGTGTTTGTAGACTTGGATGAAATCATGTACTGTACATTGAAAGTGAAAGAAGAGGCGTGGCATTTAGTGAGCAGAATTATGGCAATGGAAGAGACTTTGATTCCAGCATTAGGAGATTCCAGCTATATCCCCAGTAAGGCAATTTCTCTGCCCGTATAATGCAAGTATTTCTTGGAACAGTTATTCTGCCTTCTCTGAGCATCTAATGCAAGGACAGTTCTAAGTGCTTCTGGCACTGGCCTCCAGCATGTACACTCTCATTCCAAAATGGCCATGAAGAAAAGATGGGATAGGAATGCACAGTTTGAAATCTCTGTAGTAGCAGCTGAGCCTTGAGAGATAGAGAAAACATTCCTTAAGTTCAAATGATCTTAAGTTCTAATGGTCTTAAATTCTAATGATCATCAGAATACTCTTTTTTAATATACATTTCTCAAATGTGCACCTCTTTTCTGTCCAGGGATAGTGCATGCATTTCCACAGTTTTCTCTGAAATTTAAAGCAAGAATTTTCTGCCAATAACTCATGATGTATTAGATAACTTTTGGTTGGTTAGGGTAGTTCACATGGTCACAACTGAATTCCTATTTCAATTAGCATCACATTTCCTAATTTGGGCGGGGGTGAGGCTCACACGTAGGGATGTTCAAACCAGCAAAACTCGAGCTCGCTGAAGTTCTCTGAATTCCATCTCAAAGCTCGCTCTTACTCAAGTCTATATCAGATTATGAACTTTGTTTTGTTTTTTCCTTTTCACATGAAAATCGTATTTTCATGTGTATTTTTTCAAAATGTACACATCAATTGTGTGCATCTTTCAAATGTATGCATTCTTCTCCCATTGATTAAAGTGTATTTGTGTGTATTTTTCAAAAGAACGCATTTTAATGCACATTTTTAAATGTACATGTGCTATTGAATGCATTTTTGTTTGGTCCACGAATGACTTTGCAAGCTCAGAAAAGTATGGACTTCGACCACAGCTTGCATCCAAGGCCACGTTTGTTCCGGAAGGTGTGAACTGGGCAAATCCTGATCAAAACCAAACTGAAACAAATTTATCATACTTCCCTACTCATACATATATAAATTGTGTGTGTGTGTGTGTGTGTGTGTACACATATACTACCACACTCTTAAAATATGTATAGTCTCCATGAACACTCCTGCTGGGAAGCATCAAAGGAATTTGGTGGAAAGAAGTTAAGACAGGAATTGAACCCCACTCATGTTTGCTAAAAAAAATATCCATGCATTGTGTTACAGAATTTCTCCCAAGTTTCATGATAATGACACTCATTGCCCATTCAGACTGTTTTCTTTATCCCTCAATGTTTTCTTAATAAGATCTTGCAGGATTTAAGAAGGTTGGCAATGATAATATAAGTTCCCAGCCAAGGAAATGAACACTTCTAGTTATTGCTAGCTAGGCTCATGGCCGGCATCCTGATGCAAGGATTTGGTTTTCAATGAGATAAATTTCTCCAAAAACAGGGCAGCAGGAACACATGGGACAATATTGACTAAACACAAAACAATTCAGTGAGTGCCCTTCATGCTCTTGAGCAAACAGCCAATGAGAATTCATAGCATGTAGATGGCAGTAAATCGGTATTCATTTTATGTGAATAGTTACCAATCAGTGTCATGAAACAGATGAAAGGCAGCATACAGCTATGTAATTTGATTGTAAGATAACAGATCAGATGATGATTCCATAAAGCCAAAGGGTCAACAGGGCTGGTAGCATCAATGCAGATGGATTTTTTAAGACAATCGAATCTTTGGTGTAAAGGAAAATCAGCAAACAAGAATCACATATTCTATTCTAGACCTCCGTGCATGTGTGTGCGCGCGCGCACACACACACACGTACGTTTCAGTCTAGTAACTGCTTCAGGCATAAGCAAACCCACCTTTGGAGCAGAACAAGTGAATTCTGACCCATTTTTTCCATGGAGTTTACAACAAAAATGATACAATGAACTTGATGGCAGTTACTCTTTTTAGAGAAAATAAGTGTGATAGTTAAGGGGGAAATAGTTGCTATCATCCAGGAAACAGTGCTCAAAGTATCTGGAGTGGGGGAGGTAGGAGGGGCCCATAATGAAATCTACAAGCCAGCTTGACTCCACCCAATTTTACTCAAATCATGCCCTCCCACAGCTGTGTAAAACCATAGATAAAAGGTAAGCTCCCTTCCAGTTCAAGCACTGCCAGGAAAGGGAAAGAGATAGACAGCCTGAGTAAACAAAGCAATATAGAACTGGAGTCCAGACTGCCCCCCTCAGCCAGGCACATAGCCAGATTCGAGCACTGCCAGAAAAGAGATATTGGGGCCATTGTGGAAAGTTCATTAACATGTGAGCACACTTTGCGGCATCAGTGGAAGCTGCAGATGCATTATTGGGGATGTGAGGGAAATGGTTGAAGTTAAAACATCAAGGATCATCGTAATGGTATTCTGTAAATCTGTGTTGCTGCCACGTTTCTGAAATATTTAGCCAAGCCTGGCTCCAGGTTTGGTGGGCCTTCGCCATCTCTCCCTAACGTGGGCTCCTCAGCAGGGGCACCACCTTCTCCTTGTTGGTTGCAGGCGGACACAACAGCAGGGAAAAAAGATCTCACTTGCAAGCACTACTGTTGACACCCACTATTTTAATTCCACTTCTATGCCTCTGAGGCCATCTTGCTTTGGAGCAGCACTTTATCAGGGTCACAGAGACACTGCGGGGGTCTAAATTGACAGGCACCAGCGATAGCCACCCAGGCTACAGCCCTGAGAGGATTTCTGGGCCAAGGTGGCCGTAGCCAGCATTTTGGGTCAGCGGTAAAGTAGGCAGTGGGCCCTTCTGAGGGCTTAGGACATTGGCAGCTGCTGACACCTGAGGCTGGGCCTGGGTTTAGCCCTCAAATGCATCTTGAATTTTGCTTTAGGTGAAATTTTGGTGACTAGTCTAATCTTTCCCAGACTTTTTACAATAGGTAGTGTAGTCTTATTCTAAGGACTGACACCGTGTTTTTACTTTAGATATATTGCAAGTTCGTAGGAGAGCAATAGTGAGAACATTTGTCTGAGGAAGAGGAAGTTTCAGCAGCTTGTACAGGACTCTGTTCTCCCTCCATCTCCTGAATGGCAAGTGCTTTATCCTTTACCCTAGTGTATGCTATGCAGAAATAAATCACCTGGATGCTGCCGCTCAGAGGGTCTAAGATAAGTGAAGACTTCAAAAGTGTACAGGGCCTTAATAGACTGAATTGTGTGCAGTTCTGAGCTCTCGTCTTTGTTTCTCATACTGGTGGCTTTCCCTCCCCTTTTTCATTAATCCAGAGATTCTGCACATGACTTTTAATCATTTCATCATTATCACATCAGCTTCCAACTATAGTAGTATATTACATGTTTTTTTTCATTGCAGTTATGAATGGGTAGAGCGCTATTAGAAAATTCATAGTTACAATCCCATTTTAAGATTCCTAGTGTGGATATTAGTTTTCCTAAAACAGTGTAAGGAGGAAATGTTCTGAAAGGACTGATATTTATGGTGGATGGGAAACTGTTTATGTTTCCTTCTTGTGCTTCTTTCTAGGCTTTATGGCTTCTGTTATTGATTACTTCCCCCTCCACCCATAGAGGACCAGAAATACATCCAAACACTTTTCAAACAAAGCATGCAGAAAGTCGAGAGGTCAGAGTCAGTTTTACATTATGGTTCTAGTTCCTCAGTCCAGTCCTGCCAAGAACCCTTGAAGTGTTTGTAAGAGTAACATAAACCCACTGCAACATCTGGATCTACAGTTCCTGTGGCTGCAAAAGGGCCTCAACGTAGCTGAAGAAGGTCTTGCTCAAACTAACCCAAAAGAATTTACCCCAATGAATAGAAGCTGAATGGGGTACATCTACCCCTGAAGGACCAGGTCCGCAGCTTGGGGGTCATTCTAGACTCCCAGCTGTCCATGGAGGCTCAGGTGGCAGCTATGAGCCGGGCGGCACTGTATCAACTCCATCTGATACGGCAGCTGCGCCCCTACCTTCCTAATTACCTGCTCCCATTAGTGGTTCATGCCTTGGTCTCCTCTCGCCTAGACTACTGTAATGCGCTCTACGTGGGGTTACCCTTGAAGATGGTTCGGAAGCTTCAGCTGGTACAGAACGCGGCGGCTCGCCTGATTAAGGGCGGCCGCCGGCGTGATCATATCACGCCAGTGCTTAATGAGTTGCACTGGCCACCAGTTGCTTGCCGAGCCGAATTCAAGGTGTTGGTTTCGATCTTTAAAACCCTACATGGCTCCGGCCCAGTTTATTTCAAGAAGCGCCTCCAGCAACATCAAGTAGGCCGCTCAACAAGGTCTGCCATGGACGGCCTTCTTATCCCATCAGCCAGAGCAGCCAGGCTGGTGGGGACTAGGAAGAGGGCCTTCTCTGTGGCAGCCCCCACATTATGGAACTCCTTCCCTAGTGACCTTCGCCATGTCCCCTCTGTGATGAGCTTCCGCCGTGCATTAAAAACATGGCTGTTCAGGCGGGAATATGGGGTGGGTTAGGTTTTTAAAAGAACTTTTTATATTGTTTTAATTATTATTATATTTTATTGTATTGTTTTATTGTATTTTAATTGTACATTGCCCAGGGTGGCCGGGTGACCGGCCAGATGGGCGATTAATAAATATAATAAATAAATAAATAAATACTATTTTGCAAAATCTCTTGAAGCAGATATGATTTGGGCTCCTGCTGATATTCTTCCTGAAATAAGGTGAAATAAAAGAATCAAAAGCTAGAGCAATGGGCTGAATACCAGACTTTTCCATTTCTTTTTTTCACTAAAATAATATCTTGGTTTTCTTAACTTTATGAATGTTCTACTGTAGTTACATAAAATTTATAGATTTGCCTGTGAGAAGAAAAGGTAACTCATTCTTTTCCCAGACCATCCAAAGACCTGAGAGTGCAATCCTATTCCGATACATATTTACTCAGAAGTAAGTCCCATTATGTTCAATGAGACTTACTCCCAAGTAAGTATAGGATTGCAGCCTAAGTCTGATTTAAATACTACATCTTGTGGAAATGAATTCCATAATTTACCTATGCACTGTGTTAAGAAGGGCACACAGTGCCTTTTATCTGTCTTAAATCTCCCACCAATTAGCTTCATGAAATGACCCTGGGTTCTAGTGTTATGACAGAGGGAGAAAAATGTATCCATTTTCTCCACACCATGCATAATTTTGTACACCTCTATCATGTACACCTCACCCTTTTTCTAATCTAAACAATCCCAGATGTTGTAACCTTTCCTCATAGGGGAGTTGCTCCAGCCGCTTGATCATTTTAGTTGCCCTTTTCTGCACTTTTTCCAACTCTACAATATCCTCCTTTTAGGTGCGATGACTAGAACTGTACACAGTATTCCGAGTGTGGTCACACCATAGATTTGTATAAGGGCTGTATGATCTTGGCAGTTTTATTTTCAATTCCTTTCCTAATTACAGTATGCCTAACATGGAATTTGCCTTTTTCACAGCAGCTGCACACTGGGTTGACATTTTCATCGAGCTGTCCACCACAACCCAGATTTTTAAATCTATGGTTTTAAATCTGATATTTATATTATATTGTATTTTATGGTTTTAACTGTTGTAAACCACCCAGAGAGCTTCGACTATTGGGCGGTATAAAAATGTATTAAATAAATAAATAAATAAATAAAATAAACCCCAAGATCTCTTTCTTGGTCAGTCACCACTAGCTCAGATCCCATCAGCTTATACTTGGTTGGGATTTTTTGTGCTAACGTGCAACACTTTACATTTGCTTACATTGAACCACATTTGCCATTTTGGTGCCCGGTCTTCCAGTTTGGAGTGATCCTTTTGGAGCTCCTCACAATCGTTTTTTGTTTTAACCATGCTAAATAATTCAGTGTCATCAGCAAACTAGGATTTCAGGCTCCTCATTAGCAACTGAAAAAAAAATGCTGATCACAAATACGAAGATAATATAAAGAGCATGAAGTCAGTTATGTATGATTTAGCTGAACAATATAGTAAGTATTTACTACAGATTCTAACACCTAGCTTTGCTCTTTTCATTTCAGGGGACTTGATAAAAAAATGTTTATAATGAGCTATTGTTAGAACCTGGAATCAGGGTGGCCTTTGTCAAACCACTAGACTATATCAGTAATGACTCCTGAGTTTTATTCTCATCTTTGCCTTTGACACACCATCATTTTTATTCATCTGTGAAAATCGTACTCCATGGTATTCTAAAGCAGCACATCTTGCATCTAACTCATAACTTTAATTTGCTGACTTGTAGGTTAGCCATTCACCCACTTCTTCCATTCCCTTTGAGCTCATCAACTGAGCATAATACATATATGGAGCAAGTAATACTGTTGAGTTTTCACAAGCTTACTATGAAAGCAATTTGGCAAATTTCCAACTAGGTCCACGCCGGTAATAGGTGAAGAACAGAGGGCCTGATAGAAAAGAGGGTGAAGGAGAGATGATAGAAGTGTCAGGATATGGAGGGAAGGTGGTTTAACACAGGAATGGAGAAGATGTGGCTTTCCAGATTATGTTGGACTGCAAGTCCCAGCAGCCCTCACCATTGGCTATGTTGGCTAGGGCTGATAGGAGTTGCAATCCACAAACATGTAGAGGGCCACATGTTCCTCACCCCTCGTTTTACCCCTGGCATCCAGATGCCTGGGAAGAGCCTTGACAAAATAATAGGCTGTAGATCAGATAAGGAAGGAATTTTATTTTTGCAGTTTCTAGAAGGGAAAAAGCTAACCTTGTCAAATGTTATACATTTCAAATGTTATACATTCTTCTCATCCTTCTTGTAGACTCTGCTTTTCATTATCAGCAGTGAGATTTAAAAATAATTCCAGTGTAATATACTAGGGCTTCATCCTTTCAATGTACCTCTTCATTTTAGGGGTATACATCCAAGTGGGGGTACTATCTCCTTATTTACATTCCACAGCACTTGGTGCTGGGAAATGCTAGCCTTCTATGCTAGCCTTCTGGCCAGCACCCTTTGCTACTATCCTTTGGTAGCTGCTCATAGAGCAGCATGTTTTTCTGTATGGCTAGAAATGGGTGGGCCATTTAGTTGCTCAATCTCAGGTAAAGTGTCAGGAGAAAGAAGCAGTTTGGCCAGGAGATGGCAGGTCTCTGGAGGGTGGAAGAGCTCTGTCATCCTCTCTCCCTCCTACTCTCTGAACATTAAAATTGTAAGCTGGATAAATATGAAATTATGGGAGGGGGAAATGGATCGAAGAAACACATCTGCTTTAACAATTGCTGCCTTGCCCCACTTCTGACATAACTCTTACCTGTGAAAAGTGCAAGCATTATGTGACTTTTCTAATGTCTGCATATATGAATACTCGAAAATTTGTTAGACCACATTATTGACTTCCGGTGGTGGAAAATGTATGACTGACATCTAAATAGCTGAAGGAACAACCTGGCTCAGAAACCGTCCAGGAGAGATCCTGGGCAGCGTTTATCTTCCTTGAACCAAAGCGAAGATCTAGAGATAAGCCTTCTATTCTCTAAAGGTCACTTTTTGGGAGCTTATCTGCCATTTTCAACAGTTAACTAATGGGAAGGACCCGGAGTGAAGGATTTACAGCTTGCTCCATCGCCAGGTTGAAGATCAAAGTCTGCCTGCCCCCATTTCTGATTTAGTGCCTTTATTTGTTTATAGAGAGATATTTTTCTACAGCAGAGTTGGATATTTGTTTTTTCTTGAGATCATTAAGGGGAAGGAGAGATTCGGGTGAACAACCCCACAAAGAGAAGTTATATGTAAATTTCCCCTCCCCTTTATTTGAAATGGGAAAGCAGCTTCTCTCTCTGAATTTTCTTTTTTCCTTTGTATTCTTAATTAATTGTTGTTTAGCAAAAGTGTTATAGAGACAGACCAGATTGTTGCAGGAAGGCTTTTTATTTTTGATTTGACTGGTGGGGAGGAATGCACATAAATAAAAGATAACAGAACAAAGTACATATTGAGACTGCTGGATTGTACTGAGGATTAAAGGAGACAGAATGGCTACACTCGACTCAATTTAAAACTTATTGGAACAGATCACTAAAAAAAAATTGAAGACAGGATCGATGCTCTTGAAAAAAGATTGGATGAGAGGTTTGGAGTAGAAATGACTCGAGAAGCCAAAGCGGAGGAACTGATTAAGATGGAGGATTCTGGAAATAAGATGGATACCCTACAAGATGTTAAAATATTGGATAGCTACACAGAACTTATGCCTGAGGAGGAGAAAGACACTTCAGTTAGTGGATCTGGAGTTGTCCTGGGCTTGGAAGATTTGGGAGATTTGTTGGCTTGCTCTGTCAGGGACAATACAGTGGATCAAGTTCATCAGCAGTACTTCTCTATTGCAATGTGTTTGGATGAAGCAGATATAAAACAATCCTTTCAGCAAGGTTTTTTTGTGGGAGCGAGGCGGGAGGACAAAGTTTCGATCGTTTTGACCAGCAGGTGGAGGGATTGCACCTTTGGTGTTATAAAGCTGGAACAGAATAGGATTGTTTTCGACAGAGGAAGAGCAGATGAAGGACTTAATTAGGATGGAAGAATACCTGGTGAATACTGGACCCGGCAGAGATGGTTAAATGTGTTGTAGATTAAAGAAAATATAGTTATGCTTACTATGTACTGGATTATTTGAGATTGGGGGAGAGTACATGATGGAATATAGATGGAAGGGATGTAATAAATGGGGATATGTTGTTCTAATGAAATAGTGGGAAATTGTGTGACTAAAAGGCCTGAAATTTAAGTTAGGTTTTACTTTTAAAGAGAATGTTCTCAAGATGAGGGATGGATATGTAAATTTTATGTTGGGATGTGTAACAAAGTCAGGAAGGATGGATAAGAAGATTGAAATTAGAATTTGTCCCCTCTGGGATTAATGGTTAACAGATGGAAAAGAAGCTATGGAATTTTATTAATATATGTGACTGAAATGCATATTATTGTGTATAATAGAAGAATGCTTAGTAAAGATCTTGACACTTTCGTTAACATTTAGAGAATAATTAATATTTAGGGTTGAATGGAAACCTCTAATAGTCTTTTTTGTAGAAATTAAAAATGATTTGTGTTCTTTGTGGGTTTGTTGAAGAAGAAGAAAATTTTGGTATATTGGAAAAAAGGGAAAATTCATTGTAATTATAGAGTACAAGAAACTACTGTTACTTACATTTGCTGTAGAGAAAATCAGAAGTCCTTTTTTAGTTTATTTTTGTTGTATGTAGTGTTTCTGTGTGTGTTTTATTACTTAATAAACTTAAAACTTGCAATGCCAAAAAAGAGAACACATTATCGAAAGCACACATCGTGCTGCCATACATACATGCACACCTAAAAAGGGATCAGCAGCCTTTGAATCCTTAATTGCCCCAGAAGATTGAGATGACAAAACAATTGTGTAAAATATTCAAGATAGAAAGGTCTCACAGCCTACGAATACTCATATTATGAAAAGGGAAATTATGTATGCAGCATTTCATTGGAACTGGCCCAAGATAGACCATAGCTGTCCCTAATATTAGGGGTACCTAGAAATGCAACAATAACCCAGTTTCACTGTTTGAAAGAAGAATCCAATGCTGAAGGAGAAGGAGAGGAGGGAAAGAAACACTGAAAGATTTCTCAAAGTTGAGTGACTCACAATATGAGAATTAGGAGAGTATTAAATCAAAGCCTCACCATGGCATAGAAAGCTGCTGGAGAGATAGGACACCAAGAGGGCCCACATTCTTCCAGGAGACCTTTGAAGCAGAATAATTCTTTTTATGGTCACCTTGCCTTCAGGTTCTAACAATAGTTTAGTGTGCAGCATACAGTCTGTACGTTTTCTCCAACAAGTGTCACCAATAACTTCTGCACTTCCATTTTTCTGATAGCATTTAAAATCTGGGACAACAGATAAGACTTATATTCATTTTAATGGTTAAGTAATTTAAGTATATAAATAGCTATAATTTTAATAACTTGCGTAAAACATTTTCTTGCCCTCCTGTATGCCAAGGAAAATGATCGTCACTGACTTGATAAATGGGTGACGAATGACAAGTAATGGACAAGACAAGAGAAGGTAGCAAATATAGATTCAAAGAGAAGCTGGAATTGCACCAGATCAGAAAGAAAGGATAGAAATTCTGTATGGGGGGAAAAATCCAGTTTACTATATAATTTTAAAGAAAACATTCTGTAGACCAGTGCTATATAATAGATTTTTACCAAGTTGGGAATGCATGTGAAGACTTTTGTAATACCTTCAGTCCAATTAATTTTCATTTCCAGATAACCACAGCAAAAAAATAACTGGTATACAGAAAAGTGTGCATTATGTGAATCTCATTCTAGAAGATCTTAGAAACAAAATTGTTCTGGGCCTATTATCAAAGTCAATGCTATCTAACTCATTGATACACTATTTGGTACAGCCAAAAAAAGGTGCCATGTATTTTAAAATGTAAAAATGCATAGAAAGAGATTTTCTCCATTGTACCACTGGATATCAAAAACTCTTATCAAAAACTCATCAAAATTGGCATAGACTTCCCTCTTTTGATATCTAAAATGGACAGAGAGATAAGAACACAGCAGGGCGGGATCAACCAGGCTAGAGAAAAGTCTCTGCAAGACTGAGCTCCTCGGTCACCACTTTGTGGAAGCTTCACATCTTGCTCTCTTAGGATATCATAGGATCATAGAGTTGTAAGGGGCCTACAAGGCCATCGAGTCCAACCCCCTGCTCAATGCAGGAAACTAGAGGAGGGGTCTCCCATCCAAGTAATAACCAGGCCTGACCCTGCTTAGCTTTCCACGCTCAGACAAGCTGAGCCAGCGTGAGCCACAGGCCTTCATCGCTCCCTTCAAATTCTCTCTAGCCATATGGTTGTGTGCATTGGCTGGGCTCATTATGAATTCAAAGTCTGGCAGGTGAGAAAGCATTGCGCACCATAACAGCATAAGACCACTATGCTCTTTTTCATGGTGTTAGAATTAAGGCAGTACATCACTGTATTCAAGGTTCACCCAGTAAGAAAACTGACCTTTTCATTCAGATTCAGACCTGGCCATGGGCATTAATCCCATTTTAGCCTCAGAAACCAGGAATATGCTCTAGAGTCTCCAGCGGATACACAATATGCTAATACACCTCCTGGCAAGAATGTGTCACCAAACACACACTACATATTCACTGCAAATAGCCTGTAATATTTGCTGCCACCACCAGCGTATTAGTTCTTGTGCAGTTAGGAACTGGTGGCTCAAGCAAGCTATAAATTAGAAGATAATCTTCCTGCTGATTACAGAGCTCTAGAACTGAGCTTGCCACTGAATGGACCATGCCTAATTATTCCTACATTAAAATCAAAGCAAAACTGTATTCCACTGAATGTTCCTTTGCTTAAGAAACTGCGGCATCCAGACTCCTTTTCACCATATGTTGAGGCTAGGGATAGATGAGAAATTTGTTTCAGTTTGTTTTTGATCAGAATTTACCCAGCTCACACCTTCCAGAACTGAACACAGACAAAAACACAATCTGCATTTGAAATCCATACAAGCGTGCTATGCCATTCATGGAATAGAAAAAGGGGCATTTAAAAAATGCACACAGTTGATGCATCCTTTTGGGAAAATGTGTATGAAAATACACACACATTTTCATATGACACCTCCCCCATCAAAAACTCACAATCTGAGGGCCAAACTAAACATTTGGGAAAACATGCATGGCTCCGATTTGGATCAGGAACATGGTGTTTGGGGAGGGGGAGTTCTACCCAATTTTTAAATAATAATAATAATAATTATTATCATCATCATCATCATCATCATCTGCAAAATTCCACCTCCACGGGGGGGGGGGGGGTAGAATTTCATGAAAAGAATTGGTGGAGGGAAATGATTAATGCCCACACACACACACACACACACACTCCCAGAGCACCATAGTCCCAGTCTGAATTAGGGTTGTGTGCACTTACAAGAGAGTAGGAAAGCACCACTATGCATGCTTTAGTTTGGCCCTGATACAGAAACTAGTTGAAACAAGTTTCAGAGAACTTTGAACTTGAGTTTTCCTGTTTTTCACATTCCTAGCTAGGGATGGGCAAATCTGTCATTTTTGTTTTCTTCCACATTCATTTTTTTTAAATCTCAAGTTCTTTCTCTCCTGAATATGAAGAACATTGCAAATTGTGGTAAATTTTCATTAAAAATGAGCTGAACTGAAATTCTCACCCATCCCTACGAGCCAAATGTAATAGGTACAGCTATTCCCAGCATGGAGAGGACTGTGTTTTACCTGCCTGCCATACAGCCCGTGATGATGAGCAGCCTGTCAGAAAAAAGAGTGGACAACCCTAACAGTGCTAAGATGGTTGAATACACAGGGATTCAAAGTCAGACATTTAAGAGCTATGCACTCAAAGCCCTGGGCCTGAATGGACAAATCTGTCAGTTTTGGTTTCTCCCACAATCATTTTTTTTCTAATCTTAAATTCTTTTTTGTCCTGAATATGGAGAACTTTGAGAATTTTTGGTAAATTCTTATCAAAAACTCATCAAAATTGGCATAGACTTCCCTCTATGCCAAGGCATTCAATAGTTCAGAGCTCAAAATAGCAGGGGGGGGGGGAGAGATTGTCACCTGTAGGCTTAGTTTTATTAACTTTTGGATTGTTATTTTAAACTGTGCTTTTAAATTTGGTTTTCAATCTTTTTAACTATATTGTATGTTTTTATTGTCGTTGTTTTTATGTATAAACTGTTGTGAACCGCCCAGAGAGCTTCGGCTGTGGGGCTGTATAGAAATGAAATAAATAAATAAATGAAAGCAAAGGAAATGAGAAATTCTTATCAAAAGAACTGGTAAATTCTTATAAAAAATAAAACTCTCACCCACCCCTGTTGAGGTGCGGATCGACAGACTCACAGATGAATAATGGTGTGGAGATGAGATAGATCTGAACAGAATAGGAGCAAGAGACTAGTTCAGGCGCAATGTGATTTGTGGGCTGCATGTGGGGCTCTCTCTGACTGTGCTCTGACACTGCCACTGCTTGACCCTGACATTGGCACGACGAGGCACTGTGAAACAAACACAGAGCTCCTAATAGCTTTGCGTATCTGCTGTGTTCAGGGGTGTATGAGTTATTCCGACAGAGTTAGCAGGGAGCCCTGAAAAATAAAAAATAATTTACTAGAGAACAAGACATTCATTTCCTGTGAACTTCGCGATCTGTGTTCAAGGAGAATTGCTCCTTTAGTCTTCTTCCTCTCCTGTCTGTGTCTGAGATGCTCTTGTTTAGCTAAGATGAGGCCTGGCATTTGGAAAACCAATACTTCAATCAGCATTTATGAATAAAAAATTAATTCCAAAGTCATTCAAGGTCAAGGATTTAACCCAGTTGTGTTGTCTGTTTGATGAAGAACGAGGTGAAGGAAGTCAGAGAGAAACTCGTTCATAAGAACTTAAAATAAATATGTTGCAAATTTTAGATGAGCCGCTACACAGAAAGTGGGGTGGGGGACCACAACCCGACTTTACAATTGGCACTAATAATCAGTTTTACTGGCAGAAGACCTCTTCAGTAGACCAAAATAGGGAATAGTCATAGAGGAGGGGGTCAGGATTACATCCACCCTCCCACACACATTGATCCAGCTCTTCTATATAGAAACTTTGCACATAAAAGCAGTGTGTGCAGGGACTTTCTTTGTGCACATAGAGAGCACATACATTGTGTGGGTCAGACTCCTTAAAACATGGGCTGGAAGGAACTGATAAAACTGACATTAGAAGAGAAGGGCTGTGGCAGAAGCAACGAGGTAGTGGAAGAGAACAAGCTGAAATGTTAACTAAGATGGAGTTCTCTTATAATAAAACACATTAAAGTATTTGTTCTTAACATACATCATTTTGCTTCATCATACAAGGAATAAGACTTCCATGAATATGTGCATGCATGGACCTTGTGCCTGGATCAATGCATGAAGGTCAGGGATGGGGCCAGTGGGTATGATCCCAACCACCTCTCCATGTGCCAACTCTGTTTTGGTTAATAATAGATCAGGGCTAGAGAAGCCCGTGATAAGAAGAGCTAGTAGTAACAAGAGGGGAGAGAACTTCAGTAGGTGCTAGGAAAGTTTGTTATAGTGTCAACAATGTGCTTTAAGTAAATAAATACCCTTTTCAATGGCACCCAATATTCTGTTGAGTCACAAGTTAATCTTATTTATGCTAACAGAGAACATAAGTAACATTATCTTGTGACACAACTGAGTTTCCCCTGAAAAAGATAGTCCCTTTTTTCAATACGCAATAAGTTGGGTGACTACTACACCATTTCATCATTACAAACTGTTTCCAAGCATCTATGGAAGTTCTCTCTGTGTCTATTGATGCTGCCCTCTATTTTTTCTTTACATTGACTTAACAAGGCACAACCCTTTTCAGGGAAAATAGGAAAGCAGGAATGAAGAGCACAAAAAGGAATAGGTCAAAGGAATTGGTATAGATGGAGCCCCACTTTGTGAAAGTATCAGTAGCAGGTTGTATAAGAAACTACCAATTTGGATGCACCCTACATTGTTTGAAGGAAGAGCTCCAGGTAAGGTGGCCAGTTGTCCTACCTTACTGTCAGAGGACAGTCTTCTATTTGAAGGTGTTCTCTCTATTTGATGGGCTGTCCAGTCCAAATCTGGTTTAAAGCCAAAGAAGAAGAGAGCAGGCACCTTGAAGTTGCCCATCAACAGCACCTGGTCAGCAGACTGAGCGGGCACACAGACCACCTGGTCAGTCTCCTCCACTATGGTGAGATATCTTATATTTCTATTCAAATAACAGTTATTATTTCTAAATTTGCATCTTTACATATACATCTGCATATGCAAATGTTATGCAAATTGGTGTCTTCATTTTCAGTGATGTATTTCCTCTTCTCGGCTATGCATAAGTGGTCACCCGAGCTACAGAGGAAGAAAATTGGCAGTATGGGTCAGCCTTGAAACCATCTATAATTCAGCTTGAGATATGAAGTGTAAGATTGCTTCTGTTGTGCTAACAAATAGAAGCAGCATTCTGTTGTGAGGCCCATCCTAAGATATGCAGCAAAGAAGAATTAGGCTGTATATGATCAAAGAGGAGTCTAAGCATACCACAACAACTGTTTGTACTTCCCTGGGGAGGCCAACCACACACTTCTACAACTATAGGTCAAGCAATCTAGCCAACAATTATTTGTTGTTTTTTGGGACTCACTTGTCAGTTCCAACCTTTGACCTGGTAGTGAAATCCCTTTAGCTATTTGTGCTGCATATTCCACAACACCCGATGCTGGCAGCTCTGTCACCTGCTGCCCATGACAAATTGATGAGTGCTATGCACCCCCAAGTGGTCCACTTTTCTTTTTAGAAAATAAAGGGAAAGTAGGCTTGACAGATGTGATTTTTGTACTCACCCAACAACTAAAGGTAGAATGGGGTGGTTTGTATTTGTTTGTTTGTTTGTTTGGGGGGTGGGGTTAGGACCTCTGAGATGCCTTGACATATATTTGTTCAAACTAATGCAATTCTCCATCAGACCCACAGCAAAAGCTGGAGTGAGCCTGCTGCTGTCTTTATGCATTCTGCAATGAAGCCTTTCCGCAAAGCAAAACTATTTTCCCCAGCAGGGGTGGTGGTGGTTTGGTGTATTCATTTAGAGGAAATTGTCAGCTCTGATTGAGATGGATTTAGAAGAGGATAGACAAATTTAATGATGATGGCTTGAAAAAAAGTAATAGTTTAATGGTTCTAAAGGTGGATACAGATTTAAAGAAAATTGTTCAGCTTTTCACTGTATGCAGAAGTCCTAATTAACATTGTTTTTTTCTAAGTGTCTCCTTCCTTTTCAGCAGGAGTTCCTCTATTTTCATTTTTATAGCTCTGTAGCTGTAGAAATAGCAAAAGCTTTATTTCCAAGTGAACTGATTTTTATATTCATCCTGTAATTCACGGACATCACATTTCATAGGGGAAGATTACACATTTTTATTTCCCATAGTTTACACCTGGTTGTCCCAGAAATCTATATGTTCTTTTCTTAGCTGTGAATGCAATATGTTGGATATTGGAGTGACTTAGACCAAAAAAATGGAGTATGACAGGAAGCAGAAAAAGCTCTATTTGAGGCCAGGTGGGTGAAAGGGATTGGAAGCAAAGGGAATCTAAAATAAAACACACTGCACATAAGACAATTCTAATCTTGAATGTGAAACCCCAGGGCCAGTTTGTATATTACAAAATGTGCTTCTTCATGGAGTATATGAATGCGCAATGCTTATGTAAATGTCATGTGATGGTCTCATGTGGGCCGCATATTAATTCCCACATGGAAATCACTCTGTTGAGCTTTGAACAGCATTTGAAGTGGTCCCCACTGTTGGCTTGGAACCTGAGAACGTATCTGCTCTTTGTGCAGAAGGATTCTTAAGAATTAATCGGATCCAGACGGATTTACTCCATATTTTGGAAGTCAGACAGATCATGCCATTCTCTGTATTGAGCTCTTGGTAAAATATTTGCACCTTGATGACAAAAACTTGGGAATAATGGTGCCATCCATGTCCAAGCAAACAGTTTTATAAGGAGAGCTATTTTATTGTATTGAATCCATTTGTGATGAGGTGGAACATTAAATAGATCTCATCCTATTGGTGAACCTGTTCATGCATCCAAGTTTCACAGAGGTATCCTTCAGGTGAATTAACACCATATGCATTCCCCTAGATGTTGCTCTGATAAAACATTTCAGTTTCTTTCTTCCCTTGTGTGTCTTATTATTAGGTAGCAACATGATGGATGCTAAATACCCTCTAAAATAGGGTTCTATGAAGGAACCAAAAGAGGCATATCTTGTAACTGTTAGGTTGTCAGCCACATAGTATGAATGGCTGAATTCCTAGCAGTTTTCATCACAATATTATGAACAGGAATGAAACCCACCAAAACCCGACCGATATCTTTTGATGTATGTGTACAAGTACTTAATAAACAAAAAGGGGGCAACATTATTAGTTAAAGTGTTACCTATTGGTGATAAGATGACAAGGGGGCTGTAAGGATGATCATAAGATGAATGATGATATGGATCAACATTTCCTAAAGAGAAAATACTGAGGTAATCTATCATGCATAATTATTTCAAAGCAGGGGCAATCTGTAGAAAAGATGTACAAATCAATGCAGTATCTGCACTTTGTGCACAAAGAATGAGTTGGCTGTAATTAACGATCAGTACCAAATGCTGTATTGCTACCTGTCATCCTAGGGTAGCTTCTGGGACCACAGTGCCCCCACAAGGCCCACCAACACGGACCCATAACCTGGGCCTATACGTTGGGCAGCTGGCTCTGCAGACCTCCCTTTTAATTTTCCAGTGTTCCAGAGTGACACTACATCAGGAGCTCTGGAGCATTGTGGGAAATTAAAATGGCAGCTCCCATCCACTCTAGGAGCTTCTGCCACTGCCAAGTAAGGCTGAGGAGACCCATCAGTGTAAAAGGGATCCCACCAGAGGGTACTGCAAATTTTAAGTTTACATTCTGATTATGCTGGCTCCAGGTTTGGGCAGGAATCCCTCAATGGGGGCCCATTGCTACCACCTGCTTGCTTGACAGGTGTAGTGCCAGTGAACAAGTATACAATGGCATCGACTGCTCCTCCTTCTCACCACTACCATTGTCTGGGCCAGAGTGAGAGGCAGGTGAGCCAGCAGGTTGGAATGGTGAAGGGGAGGAGCAACTCCTGGGGTCTCTTGTCAGTGGGCACCTGCTGGGATGCGGTCCCTCAGCAGGTGCCCTACCATGCCTACCCTTGATGCTGGCCCTGAAGCAGGTATATCTGTTTGCTTATTTAAGCAATTTGTTCATTGACTTAAGCTATTTTTAATGGTGTACCCTACCATTCGGTTTAACAAAAATCACAAGGCAGCTTCCAGATAATAAAACACAAGCTAACAAACTGAAAACACACAGTCATGTATAAGTTATTATATATGTTACAAGTTATTATATACATATATATATATATATATATATATATATATATATATATAATCTGCACACACAATCAAAACCAATACAGAATCTTAATATTGCAATCTGGCTGAGGGTTACCCTGTTAACCCCAAATCCTTGGGGGGTGGGCGTGTATCTTATACCCAGGTAACTGTGGACACTTGCCTTTTTTTTTCTTTTTCTTTTAGCAACTATTTCTATTTCCCCCAAAATATAAATATAACATCTAGTCTTCTACAGTCAGGTCTATATATGTCTACAAGTACACATGGAAGTCGCCAAAATAGCCCTTACCAGCAAGTGAGACAACAGAGGTAGCATTTCAAAGGCATACTCCCATAGCTGGAATTCCAAGAGGAGAATCCAAGAAGCATTTTAAAATCCTTACCATTCATAGTTGTCACAAAGATGATTAATGCATTCTTGGAATAACCCAGGGACATAAGCTAGTGTTCTCATTTTACAGATGGATAACTCTGGCTTAAAGTTGTTGAGTAGCTCAAGGCAACCTATGAAGCCCAGGTTTAAGCAGAGGTGTAAGCCCAGATTTCTATATAGATGCTGCTGGATGACAGTAGTGTACTAAGCATCTTGCCAGTGCATAGTCAATTATATGCCACTGGTATTGCAGAGACATCTTATCAACATTGAAGAGCAGGTCCTTTGAGGCAAAAGTTTAGGGATGAAGACCCCTGCATAAATGAGTTATCATTTTCAGAGCAAATTGGGCTTCTATATGACAGATACAGGCATACCTCGGAGATATTGCATTATGTCTAAAAAAACCCCAATGTACATACAGTACCTTAATTAAAAAACACTTTATTGCTAAAAAAAAATGCTAACCATCATCTGAGCCTTCAGCGAGTCATAATCTTTTTGCTGGTGGAGGGTCTTGCCTCAATGTTGATGGCTGCTGACTTCAATTTGTAAAACCGCAATATCTGCTAAGCGCAATAAAATGAGGTATGCCTGTATTCATAACTCCTAGTCTACAGCGAGGCTGCAGTTAGTGTCTCTGCGATTAGTGCCCCCTTGCTTCCCTCTCCTTCCTGCTCACCTGTTCAGCCACCAGAACTTCCGATTGTCTTGAGTCCTTACAATCAGAGTTCATAGTATGAAGACTAGGTGAAAAACTTGTTCCGTCAAGGTTTTTTTTTTTTTAACTGATTTACCCAGTTCACACCTCTGGAGCCTATAAGTGAGCTGAGTCAGAGTTGTGTTCTGAAATCCACACTTTTGTGAACTTTGTGATGCAGCTTCTCTTGTGGGGAAAACGCACACACACAAAAATGTGCATATTAGGGGAAAGTGTGCACAAAATGCATATGTTTGAGGAAAAGTGTGCGTAAAACTGCATTACAGCAATGGAAAATACTTAGAAAAAAATGTGTACACGACACGTAAAAATGTGCGCCAAAATGCATACATTAGGGGAACTGTGTACAAAGAATGCTATGAATTTCCATGTGGATTTAAAAAAAATAAAAATAAAAATGGAAACTTAGTTGGAAAAGGAATGGAACAAGCTTGACCTTAAAAATCTGACAATCTTGGTGAGAACGAGATTGACAGATCCATCCATCCATAACCAAGACATTGAACTGAGAGAGAACAAGTACTGATGGACAATGCAGTTTGGAAAGAGGTCAAACTTTCTGTTGGCTTGGTCCTCTTAAATTGAACTCACAAAGGGGAAAAGACCATCATAAATTTCTTTACACAATCATGGTGACTATTAACTTGGCACCGCAAGAATATATTAAATGCTAGAGACAATTTTTGTGCAAAGTGAAGATAAGGAAATATATGCCCTCTATTAAATGGCATAACCCCTTGTTCAATTTCCAATGCAAAATAAGAAAGGGTGTGTGTGTTTTGTCTCACTTTGTGCGGTTCATTTAGCTATACATCTAATCTCATTGCTCAGAAATAAGAACAGATAAATTAGAATCCACATTGGTACTCTTAAACATTCCCCGAGAAGGGCCATAGGTCAGTGGTAGAGCACATCCTTTGCATGCAGAAAGTCCCAGGTTCAATCCCTGGCATCTAGGGCTGGGAGAGACCCTTGTCTGAAACTAGAGAATTGCTGCCAGTCACTGTAGACCACAGGTGGGCAACCTGTGGCCCTTTGCTACTCTCCATGTGGCCTGCCAGAGCCCCAGAAATAGGGATATTGAGAAATTCACAATGGACTCAAATGAGTTTGAATTTCTATGAATTTGACCCATGGATCCCGCAGTGGACCGACTTTTCCCAACTTCACACGGATTATGCGGACTTGTGGACCGGGTTTTTTATTTTTCATAATTTTACACTAATTTAGTCGTAGAAAAATAGGGGCGGGGGGAATTGACTGAAATTGTGCATTTTCCCCCATAGGCTAAAGCATGAAAAAACACATTTTGGGGGGATATGCACATTTTTGGAAGTCTGAATTTGCGCAGATACATATTGAACAAAATCCAATTCAGTAAATGAGCAGAATATGAAATGAAAGGCACCTAAAAATCCACAAAATACAGACAGAATGGATTTTACGCAGTCCATACATCCCTACCAAGAGAGCCGCATCCACTTTCCCCTTCAGTCAGCTGATCAGCCATCTGCTGGATGCTGGTGAAAAGACTGCTTTTGGGGATCACTGAGGGAGGCTTTAATCTTACCCCTCCGAGCAATCCTGATGAAGAGGGGAAACAGAGATCTGGATCAGGATCGTTGGAGGGGGAGAGGCTTTAAACTCTACACACACACACACACACACACACACACACACAACATTCCCATCACCTGATGTTAAGTGGAAGGCAGGGGATATCCCAACCTGTGTGCTGAGATATGGGTGGGTGGGGCAAAGTGTGTATGTGTGTGTTTATATGTATGTGTGCATTTATGTATGTGCACGTGTGCGTGTGGCCCTCAACCCACCACCTGGTGCTTCATGTGGCCCTCAGGGCCAAAAATGGATGTCCATCTGTGGCGTGGATGGGGTTGCACTCCCCTTGAAGGAGCAGGTCCATAGCTTGGGGATCCTCTTTGAGCCATCTTTGTCACTTGAGGCTCAGGTGGCCTCAGTGGCACGGAGTGCCTTCTATGTTCTACCAGCTTCGCCTGGTGGCCCAGCTATGCCCCTATCTGGACAGAGATAGCCTGGTTTCAGTAATCTAAGCTCTGATGAGCTCAGAATGAGATTACTGCAATGCACTCTATGTGGGCCTGCCCTTGAAGACTGTTCAGCAGCTTCAGCTTGTGCAAAATGCGGCAGCCAGTTTAATAACTGGGGCCAGAAGGTCTGAACATATAACAATTCTGGCCCACTTGCATTTAGGGGTGGGTGAACCGCCAGGACCCAACCTGCCTCCGACACTGCTGCTGTGCCCTCCAAGCTGGGCCAAAAGTTGGATGCGCTGTGCTGCTCACCAGACTTCCGGGTTTCCCCGCGGGCCACTGTTTACATAGAAAATGCCTTAAGATACATCAAAAGTGGCCGCAATTTGTGCAAAGTATGCAAATTGTGGCCACTTTAGAGAACCCGAGTCAATGTCGGGGAATAGGTAAACCGGACAGAGTTCGGGGGATCAAGCCCAGGTAGCCCACCGGATTTCCACCCCCCCGAATGAAACCCTCGCACATCCCTACTTGCATTGGCTGCCTATTTGCTTCTGAGCCCAATTCAAGGTGCTGGTTTTAACCTATAAAGCCTTACGCGGCTTGGGACTGCAATACTTGGCGGAATGCCTCTCCCAACCACAATCTACCCAGACACTATGTTCAACATATGAGGCCTTCCTCTGATTGCGTCCTCTGAGGGAGGCTCAGAGCGTGGCAACAAGGGGGAGAGCCGTCTCAGTGGTGGCCCCCCGACTGTGGAATGCCCTCCCCACTGAGGCCCACCTGGCGCCAACTTTGTCATCTTTTTGGTGCCAGGCTAAGACAGCCCTCTATATTGAGGCATTTAAGGATGACTAGGGTTATTTTAATGGCTCGATGGGGACACTCATGTCGGGTGTTTTAACAGGTCCATTCTGTATTAAATAGTGTTCTTGTTGCTGAATTGTTTTTAAAAAAATTAAACTTTTAAAAAATCTGTATTGTCAAATAATTTTGTAATTTTTATTGCATTATGGCCTCATTTAGGTACTGTTGTCAAGCACCCAGTGAGCGTCAGCTATTCAGCGGTATAGAAATAAAAATGAATAAATGAATAAATAAAGATGATGATGATGATGATGATGATGATGATGACGACGTGATGATAATAATAGACAATACTGAGCTGAATGGCCCAATCTGACTTGCCATAATGCAGCTACTAATGTTCCACATGGGAGCTGCTCATGGACAAGCAGTTCTCCCATAGCTGGGAGAACACCTAAAGATCACCTGAATTGATAGTTAATGGGAGACTTTTCCTAGTCGTATCTCTTTTACATAGGGTGCAGCAGCTGAACAGGGAGAAAATCCTTGTGTGTGTGTGAGAGGGAGAGAAATCCTAGAATAATTTATTTTTCTTTTATCATATGATGCTAAAGAGGCTGAACAATGTTTGATGAAAAAATTGACATACAGATTTTAAACCTTTTTTCTTTACAACAACAATAACACCACAGGACAAAGGCAGAGCAGGGGGGAAAGTATAGGCCTTTGTGTACAGAAAGATGGAGAAACGTGCCACACGAGTCCCCTGAGAAAGATTCTGTAGCCTAGGAAAGGTAAAAGACCAAACAAACCGATATTCCTATTCTACAGCCATGTGTGCAGAACCTCAGGCCTGGGGTCCCAATCCAGCCCTCTGGGGTTCCCCAGATGGCCATGCCTCCTTTACCTGCTGGCCCCACCCCCATTTGCCCAACCTCCAATCGTTTGGTGGTTTCTGGGGTTATTGGCAGGAAGAGCTTTAAATTAAACTCTGCTGGTAATTTTGGCCCCACCCCTTTTGCCTCTGGCCCTTCCCCTTTTGCCTCTGGCCCTGCCCACCACTGGAATGCGGCCTCTGGGAGCTTCCCCAAAATGGGATTCAACCCTCCATCTGAAAGAGCTTCTGTACCCTGAACAACCTGGTCCTCAGCAACAGATCCCTGTTAGTTCATCCTTTCTGTACAGTGGGAAACAGAAGAACCCTATTGTGCAGTGTTCTCCAACTTTGGGTCCCCAGATGTTTTTGGACTGTAGGCCAAAAACATCTGGGGACCCAAGGTTGCAGAACACTGCTATAGTGGCTCCTGCCTGGTAGATCTCATCTCCAGGGCTGCCATTTTAAGTTAGGGTGGTTGGAGATTTCAGAAGGCGGGGGAGGGCAAGGTTTGCAGCAAGGCTCAAAGGCTCAAGATTAAATAGTCAAAAATAGTATTAGCTCTGGTTCCTTTTTTATACCTTATAATACTCAGATCTGTCTTACCATCTGTACGTGGGTCCCTTGGGCAGCTGCTAGGGCCTCCATACAGGGCCTCCATTTTAATGTCCAAAAATGCCCTGGAATGATACTCCAATTGGGGGCATTTTGG
Organism: Shinisaurus crocodilurus; assembly: GCA_021292165.1. NCBI lineage: Eukaryota > Metazoa > Chordata > Lepidosauria > Squamata > Shinisauridae > Shinisaurus > Shinisaurus crocodilurus. Next base: position 254,287,657 of record CM037878.1, on the reverse strand, counting down.
AAATTAAAATGGCTCCCACAGACCCTGCTGCCTAGTGCTCATTGGAGCTGTGCTACTACCAGTCCCTACCACCATGTAAGTTCACCAGCAGCCCACCAACATAGGAGGGGGCCAGCTCAAACCTGAGTTGGCCATGAACCAAAGATAGAGGTGCTTTTGGGAAACAATCACATGTGATCAAAAACGTGGTGGGGAGGCATTGCCCATGCTTCAAATGGTACCCCTGTTCAGTTTACCTATTCCTTTCCTTGTGTCAAACCACTGATGAAAGGAGACTCCCACAACACTTCCCACCTGCTTGACTGAGCAACTGACCTAATGAAAGAGGCAGGAGTGCAGAATGGGAAAGTCGCTCTTTCCACATCTGACTGCAGGTTGCTTCTTCAGCTGAGTAATTGCCTGCAGTAAAAACATTCAAAATATCCATCCATCAGTGTTTGAATTAAGTATTTATTATTAATGCTTAAGCCATAGGCCATTCACATACAGAATAAATAAAAACAATATTAAAAAGTACAACAGTACAACAACAACAATAATAGTAATAATAAAAACTACAACAGCATGGCAGTTAAAAAAACCCAAAACAAAAAACTTTACATAAAATCACACATGATTCTTATATGTTAACAGGATAAAATTCAGGACAGTTTAAAAGCAATTATTACTATTATTATTGGGGAAGAAAAAACCTTACATAAAATCACATATGAATCTTACATGTTAACAGGATAAAATACAGGACAGTTTAAAAGCATTAATTGTTATTATTATTTTAAAAATACTATAATTAAATAAGACTATCTCCAGAACAGTCAACTGCAATCTCAGTAATGAATCTTGCCCAAATTTTAATTGCTGCAAGGGCAAAAAGAGAAACCTTGTGGGCGATCTTAGAGTCGGTGTCAGACAGGAGATAAAAAATCTTTTCTGAAATGGTATTGGAATGTAAATGGGACAAAATAGGTTCCAGAAATTTGGTTCTTGGTTCAGAATACAATGAACAGTAGAACAAATGAGGCAGATCCTCAATTTCAGTGTTTGAATTAAGGAAACTATTAATGAAATCTACAAGCCCCTCAGCTCCCCCCACTGAAAACAAGTGTGCTGTAGTGGTTAAGAGTGTTGGACTGGGACCTGGGGATCCAGGTTCTAGTCCCTACTCAGCCATGAAGTTCACTGGGTGACTTTTGGCCAGTCACTGACCCTCAGCCTGACCTACCTCACAGGGTTGTTGTGAGGATAAAATGGAGAGGAGGATTATGTAAGCCGCCTTGGGTTCCTTGCAGGAAAAAGGCAGGCTATAAACATAATAAATAAATATTTTTTTCAGCCAAATAATGCCCTCTTTGTAACCTAAAACAGTTGCTAAGGGGTCCATCACAATCACAAAAGTTTAGGGGGTGGCCCCCCTTCAACAAGAAAATAGCAGTGTTAGGGTATCTAACAGTGCAGTCCTAAAGAGGTTCATTCCAAAGTAAGTCCTGCTGAATTCAACGGGATTTACTTCCATGTATGTTTTATAGGATTGCAGCCCAAGACTAGTAAACTCTTCATATTTTGCTTGAGTGACACAAGACAAGCTTTTCACAGCCCATATTTTTCTATCAGCATTGCAAATATGAAACAATTAAGTGCTTCATATTTTGTCAAAAATCAATTAAAAGAAAAGTAGCTACTTGTGAGTGAAAGGTGGACCCTACTGCATCATCTTTCCATAAACCCTATGCTCTAGTCCCTTTGCAACTACTTATCTTGCAACAGTATATATAATCTTCTAACCAGACAATGGATTTATTTTCCTCCCATTATTGCAGATTCTGCATCCCATAATGTTTCCATAAACCATATGTCCATGCAGTCTGTGTGTATCCACATGCAAATGTATCTGTTTCTATGCAGACACACAGAGGGATGAAGATGAGCCCAGTGAGATTTCAAAGAAAACACAGTAAATTGAACCAGATCCTCAAGGGATGTAAATTGGGGCAATTCATTCTGCCTTTAGGCCAACCTGACAGCTGGCTAGTTCTGTCCCATATAAGGGCTGATGCTATACTTAGCAGGCACACCTCTTTAGCAGCTTGAATTGCTGGGGAAATTTAAAAATTCAGAATCTGATTACTGACACTGACATATTGAATTGACACTGTTCTCCATGTTTCTTTTTTGGTGGCACAATGCTTAATTAAGAAAGAGCAGAGGAGATTTTATTTTATCTTTTGGTAGATTTTCACTGGTGTTCAAAACACTCAGCACTTTATCATCTTTCAAGGCTGGCCCTGGCCCATGACAACAAATGCCTGGATTAGAATCTTGTTGAGTTTTGGCCCCGAGGCCCTCCCCACTGCAAGGGGCCCACTGCTGAGCTCTGGCCCTGCAGCACTCCCCACCTGCTGTTGCTGGCTCTGCACCTGCCATCTCCATGCATGGAGACCAGTGACAACAGCGAGGACAGCATCCTCCACTTGCCTTTCACTCTCCCTCTGGACAGTTGTGTGGATTGAGCCCAGACGGACAGGGAAGACAAATGAGCAGCAAAATGGCAGTGAGGGGAAGGGTGGCTTATTCAGACAGCAGGGGGCCCGCTGAAAACATTTTGTCCGAACCTGGAGCTGACACTAATTGTGCAGATAATCTGAACGGATAACATTTCTGAAATCCTTCATGCCATTTTCATCAGCTTTCTTTTCAGTCTATCTAAGAGGCGGATGCCTTCTGGATACACTGATAAGAGTGTGACCGCAGTCAGGGATCTCCTGAGCCATTTGCCACTTGCAGTGGAGGCCGGTGACGCCTATTTCGGTGGGGCTCCTACTCCATTGCCGCTTTTATTTGGAGCTTTATAGGCGCTATCCATATTGCTCCATGGTGGTGAACCTATTTTGGGGATGTAACTTAGCACCATGGGTAGTGCCTATAAAGCACCAAATAAAACCTGCAATGGATTAGGAACCCCACTGAAATAGGAGTCACCTTGGCAAATGGTCCTCTGTACATCCATCCTAAACAGTCTTACACTACAACAAAGTGATCAAGATATTTGCTGTTTTCTAGCAACACTTAAGCAAATGCACATTTTCCTATTTGTTTGTGTCCACATCTACTTAGTAAGATTTTGTCTGAAGCTCCATGTGCATATTAGAGTCTTTTTTCTAACCACCTCTATAGCTATAAACAAACTGCTATAAAGCCATAAACAAACTGCTTTTAAATTGGTTTGAATTGTTATCATTTATCCAATGGTTCCTTGGGAACAGAATTCTTATTTAGAGACTATTAAGCACTCTTACTGAACACTCCCATGGGTTCCCTGGGGCAAAGTTATGAATGATCACCTGGTTCAGGTTTATAGTCTAGCCCTAGCTTTGCACTTCTTATATTTTAGGCTTGTTTAAAATACAAAGGTGGGTATCCAGTGCATAGGAATTTAAACATACAGTCATGCCTTGGATTGAGAGCATAATTCGTTCCGGAAACGTGCTTGTAATCCAAAACACTCTTATATCAAAACGAAATCCCCCCAAAAAAATTTGTACAGAGATTTTTAATTTAAGCCGTACTACAGTACTTGTATTGCAAGACGTCGCTTGCATATCAAGTAAAAAAAAATTAAATAAATATTTAAAAATTTGCTTGTCTTGCAAAACGCTCTCAAACCAAGTTACTTGCAATCCAAGGTATTACTGTATGTGGCTAAATACGGTAGGAACCTTGCATTTTGAAGGAGCAATCACCCAAGATAAATCACAGTAAAGCTAGAAAACCTCTGGCAATCTCTTTATTTCCCCTTTATATTACTGAATCACCTATTTTCTCAAATATATCTGCAGAAAACTAACAAGTATAGAATCCATGATTGCCAATGTTTCAACCAGCCACCACTGCTGTGCCCTTAGTATGATGTGCAGAGATGAACAAGTGATACTGTTTATCTCCGTGCTGTGAAAAGTGTCACCTGCTGATTTCTAGGCAAGAAGTTGGTGTTAAAGGCAGTCCTGGCTGGGTTTGTGTTTATCTGGCCAGTATTGTGGCAACCCTAAGAGAATCTTCCAGTGACCCTTCCCATGTGAAAATAATATAGCTGCAAAGGCCTCCTTTCGCCACATGATGGAGCAAGGGGGAAGAGAATTCTAACAGGAAACACAGTCTCAGTTTGATACACCTAGTTAATACAATAGGAACTCACCTGCAAGCCAATCAAAGGGGAGCTAACTTGTAAATGCCTCTTTGTCTCAGAGATGCTTCCAGGTTTTTTTACTGGGACTTTTCCTTTGCAGCATCCTGAGATAAAGAAATTTAGCAGGTGGCAAGAGGTTTTTTTCTCTCTGTTGGAGATAAGGTGATTTCATAGATTTCATAGATCATAGAGTTGGAAGGAGCCTACAAGGCCATTGAGTCCAACCCCCTGCTCAATGCAGGAAACTAGAGGAGGGGTCTCCCATCCAAGTAATAACCAGGCTTGACCCTGCTTAGCTTTCCACGCTCAGACAAGCTGAGCCAGCATAAGATGGAAATAGTGTTGCCTGCTCTCTTTCCTCCTGCTTTTTTAAACAGCAAAATAAAGCTATTCCACTATTCCAAAAAGAAAAGAAACAAAAAGAGAAGAAATAAGTAATTAAACATTCTTATGTGCCCCACCTGGGGTGGGGCAGAAGAAACTGGCATAAGGCAATTCACAGAGAGGCCACTCAAGGGGAAATTACTCACTAATCTCCCAGCAGGGATCAGTAGGAAGCAATCAGAAAGAAGGAATCAATGTAAATGGCAAAGAGGAAATATTCAATTTAAAGGCACAGGAACCCTAAAATACTTCAATAGCGCTTTGTCCACACTGGTCAGGCTGGACCTGCAATTGTGTTTTATTTAAGAACATAAGAAGAGCCCTGCTGGATCAGGCCAAGGGTCCATCTAGCCCAGCATTCTATTCACACAACAGCCAGCCAGCTGCCCGTGGGATCCCACAAGCAGGATATGAGTGCAACAACACCCTCCCACCCATGTTCCCCAGCAACTGGCATAAATAGGAATTCTGTTTCTGATACTGCAATTTATGGCAATTCAAAAATATTGCCACAAATCTTGTCTGAAAAAACATGGGAGGGGAATGCAGAAAACACTAGAAGTCAGCCATTTGGAAATGACTTTATCCGGGTGTTTCATAATAAGTGAATGTAGAAAGGCTGGCCATTCCAGAGAAAAAGGCTACTGTGGAAGCACCTGCAGTCTCCAGTGCTCAGCTGCCACTGGCTGCCAGTCTGTTTCCGGGCCCAATTCAAAGTGCTGGTACTAACATTCAAAGCCCTAAATGCTGGCTTGGGGCCAGGGTATCTGAAGGATCATCTCCTCCCATATGTACCTGCCCGGACACTAAGATCTTCGTCAGCGGTCCTTCTCCGAGAGCCCCTGCCAAAGGAAGTGAGGCAGGTGGCTATCAGGAGGAGGGCCTTTTCTGCTGTGGCACCCCAGTTGTGGAATGAGCTCCCCATAGAGGCTCACCTGGCGCCCACATTGTACTCTTTCTGGCGCCAGGTGAAGACCTTTTTATTCTCCCAGGCATTTTAATCATCTTAATGATTTTTATCTAGTAGTTTTTAACTATTGCTGTAATTTGAACTGCTGCTAGCCTTATTTATTTATTTATTTATTTATTTATTTATACCCCGCCTTTTTTCCTGCAAGGAACCCAAGGTGGCTTACATATCATCCTCCTCTCCATTTTACCCTCACAACAACCCTGTGAGGTAGGGTAGGCTGAGAGTCAGTGACTGGCCCAAAGTCACCCAGTGAGTTTCATGGCCGAGCGGGGACTAGAACCCGGATCTCCCGAGCCCCAGTCCAACACCCTAACCACTACGCCACACTGGCCTTGCTGTTTGTTTTAATCTATGGTTTTAAATTTTATAGTATTTTATGGTTTTAACTGTTGTAAACTGCCCAGAGAGCTTCGGCTACTGGGCAGTATAAAAATGTATGAAATAAATAAATAAAGTTGTCCATTCTGGCAAACCCTTTGGGAAGAAACATGCTGGAGACATGGCCTCCACCCACTTCTCAAAATGACCCTCTTGAAAAATTAGTTGCTAATCGCTGTAGTAGACATGACTCATTGTGTAAACAGCAGAAGTGAGTTAGTCTGCAGGAACACACATGGATCAGTATAGAATTGTGAGAACAGCCCAGTAAAAATATTTTTAATATACACTTTTTTTGCCATACACTGATAGCATGTTCATGGAATCATAGAATAGTAGAGTTGGAAGGAGCCTACAAGGCCATCGAGTCCAACCCCCTGCTCAATGCAGGAACCCAAGTCAAAGCATCCCTGACAGATGGTTGTCCAGCTGCACCTTGAATGCCTCCAGAGTGGGAGAGCCCACGACCTCCCTAGGTACTGTAGTTGGTTCCATTGGTGTATTGCTCTAACAGTCAAGAAATTTTTCCTGATGTCCAGGCAGAATCTGGCTTCCTGTAGCTTGAGCCCATTCTTTCGTGTCCTGCAATCTGGGATGATCAACTAGAGATCCTGGCCCTCCTCTGTGTGGCAACCTTTAAAGTACTTGAAGAGTGCTATCATATCTCCCCATAGTCTTCTCTTTTGAATGCTAAACATGCCCATTTCTTTCAGTCTCTCCTCATAGGGCTTTATTTCCAGTCCACTAATCATCTTTGTTGCCCTCCTCTGAACCCTTTCCAGTTTGTCTACATCCTTCTTAAAGTGTGGTGCCCAGAACTGGACTCAATACTCAAGATGAGGCCTAACCAGTGCTGAGTAGAGGGGAACTAGTACTTCCCGTGATTTGGAAGCTATACTTCTATTAAACATTGGTTTTGGCATATAAAAGAGAAACTAATTGGGATGAGGTTATTTTGATGGCATACCCTAAAGTGTAAGGGTGCAAGTGTATGTTTGTGAGGACACAACTGGGAGGAATGAGGGGGGGCCCTCTATGCTAGTTTACTGAAGGAAAGATCCAAGGGTGTCCCAACAGCAGCCCTATTGATGTTGTGCTAGGGTAATCACATGCTTCCATATGCTAGGGTAATCACATGCAGTTGCTAGCATGATGGGTTTCCTTGGAAACCCATCATGCTCTCAAGCACTAATTATGTCACACAGGCATTGGTTTACACTAACACAAGCACAACATCCATAGTGCTAGCGCTAGGACATTGTTAGATCCTTCCCTGAATCTGTAATTTTAAAAGTGTGTGTCTTATTTAAGCCCCTTAAAAAACAAAACAAAACAAAAAACAACCAGAAAACATTGCAGCATCTGTATTTTACTCGCTTGTCCAAATGCTGAATCCATGGAAAGAATCCTGAAGTTAGCAAACCCGCTAACAAAAAAAGAAATCTGCCTCCCCCCCCCCCTTTTCATGTTGAAGTATAAGAAAATTCATGCCCTGGAAATGCTACTGGGGTCACTGGATCTCATCAGCTTATTTTGCAGCTCCACTAGCTAAGCCACAGTTACACCAGGGACATATCTTGCACAATAGCCTGTATCAGTAGAACAGCATTACTGAATGGTTTATGTTCAAACTGTATGTCTTCAGTCAAAGGTTAAGCTTTCAGAAGAGACTGTGGGGCTTGCAGCACAAATGAGTGTCCTGGGAGGAGAGGGACATCCATTCTTTTGTGATCTGTCTTTGTTTTGTGCTGTGATTGTTACTCTGCTTCCTTCATTCTAACACTCACTCTCCTTTGCCCATTAGATATTATTTTAATGTGTCCTTATGGTGCTATGGCTACGGAGTTATAATTTTAAGTACCAGGCCCTTCTTTCCCCATAGTCCTTCTTTCATTTTTAAAGTCTTTTGAGTTCTTTAATTTAAAATCGTCAGTTAAATTCCATCAGAGTATTAAATTTGTATTAAATCTGTTGGTGCAAAACAGAAAAGCAAAGTAGCACATTCCTATGCATGTTTACGCAGAAGTAAGTCTTTAGAGTGGCCACTTACGGATTGCCGAAAAAGAGGAAACACGTCACCCAAAAAGAGGAGAAAAAAGGACATAGGTTTGTATTAAATTTGCATTTGCTGATTTATATGTATAGGTTAGAAATTTAGAAATAATTACTATAATTTAAATAAAAATATAATACATCTCATCATAGTGCAGGAGACTATGATCAGGTGACCCGTGTACCTGCTCAGCCTGTTGTTCAAGTGCTAACTGTTGATGGGCAACTTCAAGGCCCCTGATCTCCCTTCTCATGATTCTTTAACTTTGAACTGGACAACCCTTCAAACAGAGCAGTGTTCTCCAACCTTGGGTCCCCAGATGTTTTTGGCCTACAACTCCCAGCATGCCCCAGCCAGTGCAGCTGGCTGGGGCATGCTGGGAGTTGTAGGCCAAAAAACATCTGGGGACCCAAGGTTGGAGAACACTGAAATAGAGGATCCCGACAAACAGAGGACTATCTTCTGTCAGCCCTTCAAATAGAGGACTCTCCTCTGTAAAGTAGGACACATGACCACCTATGAGTCCCACGTTATTCAAGCAGCCTTACTCATAGGTAACTGCATTAATTGCAGTTCCAGCGATTAATTTATTGAAGTTTAGTTTTTATATGGATGACTAGGTTCCCAATTCCAGTTTGAGGGATGGAAGATGGCTAGTACAAGCCGGCTCCAGCCCACATGCCTCAGAAATGTTGCACGTTACCTAAGCACTTGATGTGTGTGTGTATCTCTGCCACCACATCTGAATAGTATCCCGAATAGAATTAGGAGTATCTGAAACATTCAGAGAAGAGGTAGTTCAGGTGAACAGGAATACATTTGGATGCCCAATGGGCCACGTTTTGCATTGGAATGATTTCCTGAAGCGAGATAATATTTATTGCATTTATTAAACTGTAAAAAGGGAGGCACACCACATTAGTGTGGAATTATGACTCACACCCTAGTGAGTACTATATCTTGCCTTCAAGCAGGCAACATTCTTCCGCAGCATGAATTAGGCATAGACATAGATTCTGTGTGAGAGGAGACAGTCTGTTTCAAGATGGGAAGTTCCTGTTCGTTAGTTCCTCTTTCTCTGCCACCAAGGAGCTGCTGTGTGTGTGTTCGTGCTGAGTGCAGTCTTGTTATTAAATTAGTACATTGATATTGTCATTTGGTGTGGCACCACTTTCCTCTGGGCTTGATGCAAAGCTCTCCACTGCATAAATCATGGGTCGCAGATGAGCTGCTCATGGTGCTACTGGCAGGAACACTGGTGCCTTCCTCTGCAATAAAAACAGTGAGTCTTCTGGCACCTTAAAGACTAACAAATTTATTACGGCATAAGCTTTCATGGACTAGAGTCTGCTTCATCAGATGCAGGAAGTGTTATCCAGAACTTCAAGTATATCAACACTTGATTGGGGCAGGGGGAGTAAACAGCAAGGTCAGAGGGAACTGAAATGCAGAAATTACAGATAGGTGAATCTGTCAAGCACAACTTCTCTCATGTCCTCATTCTTCCAGTGCTAACTTTGTTCCATCCTGATTCTACATCGGACTGTGATTACTTCTTTAAGACTGCACAAAAAATTGTTTGCACTTTTGTGCACATTTTTTAAAAAATCCACATTTTTGTACACATTTTCCCCAAATGTACATATTTTGTGTGCACTTTTGCAAATGTTCACATCTTCCCTCACTGAATACAGTGTTTTATGCAGATTTTTGCAAATAGGTTCATTTTGTGCACATTTTAATGTGTGTGTGTAGATATAGATATATAGATATAGATATATGCATTTTTGCATGCATTTCCTTTTTGTGTGTGTGAACTGCATTACAAAATTCAGATATGTACCGTACTCATTTCCGTAGCAAACTGCATTCTGGTTCATGTTTTGGTTCAGGTACTGCCAATTTGGTAAGTTTGCATTGAGATGTGAACCAAACAAATTTCTTACCCATCCATTATTATTATTATTATTATTATTATTATTATTATTATTGGTGGTGATAACACAAACATCCTGACATTAGGTAAGCTAATTAACACATGTGTTTTTTTTAAAAAAAACAAGGCTTTATCCCTATTCTTTTATCATCCATTCCCTGCTCAGCCAGAAAAGACAGCACTTCTACCCTGAGAAAGTAAGTAAAAATCCAACTGGGTCATTTCAGCTGCTGGTGTGGAGAAAGAAAAAGAAAAAAAACACCCAGGAAAATACCCAATAGGAACACAAAGTTGTCAAGAGCAGAATGCTCTGTATTCACTGTAACTGATTTCTGTGTTGTAGACAATTGTATAGACAAGAGCAGGAGAAAATGACTTTCATTCTTCCTATAAAGGGCATAGCTTCCATGGTTAGGCATGCCAACAAATACTTCATATTTGTTGGTATTTTAACTGCCATGTTGATACTCCGGCCCTTGAAAACACTCCCTGTAACAAAGGGTTTCTTTTCCAATTCAGCTTTACACGCTGAAAAGCCCAGCACTGGATCTTTCTTTTGCAGATATGACAATTTGTGGGATAGAAATTGATTTGGAGCTTCTTTTTAATCACCATGTATAATGTCGTTTAATGTAGTTCCACCATCACTGCTGCATAAGAAATGTATTTTCATATGACCCAGCAACTTTCTATGGAAGTTAGAAATAATAAATGAAAACTGAAACAATTAGCCAGTAACAGAGGAGTACAATCATAGCTTTATCTATAAGTCTGTACATGTACATTTTTCCTCCATTTACTCATATGTGAGGAGAATCATTTTTCTATTAATGACTGAAATTGGGTGAAATCTCAAATTTAAAATGAATCTTCTTATGACTCCAACCTGTATTTTTGGAAGCCATACGTTTGTACATTGTACATTTGGAAGCTATGCATTTGTTGGTCTATGTCAAAAGGAAGGAACCCCCTAACCATCTACCAGGCAAATGGTCATTTCTGGCAAATAAATTCTGGCAAATATACTGACCCCTGGGGGAAAGTCAACAGGAGCCAAGGAGCTTCCAGTTCATAGATTTCATAGATCATAGAGTTGGAAGGAGCCTACAAGGCCATCAAGTCCAACCCCCTGCTCAATGCAGGAAACTAGAGGAGGGGTCTCCCATCCAAGTAATAACCAGGCCTGACCCTGCTTAGCTTTCCACGCTCAGACAAGCTGAACCAGCGTGAGCCACAGGCAGGATGAATCAACCAGAGGAGATGAGAGAAAACATGTTTTTGATTGTTCAAATGGGGATGGGGTAGAAATAGCCACAAGCATACAGTAGAACATGATAGCTCAGCCAATGGGTCTTGTGGTCCATGGACCATGGGGGGGGGGGGCAATGCACATGTCAAAGACATTTGTAGAGGGACGCCAAATATAGATGTTTCTATGCTAATGTCAGAAGGCTTTGAGCCAAGATGGGGTTTTTGGAGTGGTTGGTTTTAAAAGAGAACTTATATATAGTGGGCATAACGGAAACCTGGTAGAATGGAGAGAACCAGTGAGAGATGGTCATCTCTGGATACACGTTCCAGTGTATGTTCCAGCCGCAACAAATGAGAAGAGACTCAAGAGAGAGAAAAACCACAAACTTTCACAAAAGAAAAGCAGACAAACAGTAAGGGATGCAAAAACATTTTTAAGGAGTATATATTGCTAATAGCATTAAGACCAACAATACAAATTATTTAAACTGGGCATTAAAATGGCAAATATGATTCAATGTAAGCACATTGGGGTAAAAGGTCTGAGCGGGTGGTGAATGATCAAGAAAGAGGTCTTGAAGCCGTGGTGAGTAGCTTGATGAAAATGGCAACCCAGTGTGCAGCGGCTGGGAAAAATGCAGATTCCATGGTAGGGATTCTTAGGAACAGAATCAAAAGGGTGGCCGGTTGCCAGCCAGATGGGCAATTAATAAATGTAAATAAATAAATAAATAAATAAATAAATAAAAATAAAACTGCCAGTATCATACTCCATCTATCTATGGTGAAACCACTCTTGGATTACACTGTAACACTGTACAGTTCACCACACCTCAAAAAAAGATATTGTAGAGCTGGAAGAGGTGCATAAAATGGGAACCAAAACGATCAAGGGGCTGGAGCAACACCCCTATGTGAAAATAATGCAATGTTTGGGGGGCTTTTTAGCTTAGAAAAAAAGGTGAGCAAGGGGAGACATGATAGAGGTGTACGAAGTTATGCATGGTGTGGAGAAAGTGGATAGGGTGAAGTTTTGTCCCTCTCTTATAATGCTAGAACCTGGGGCTATCCCATGAAACTGAATCGTGGGAAACTCAGAATAGATAAAAGGGAGTACTTCTTTACAAATACAAAGTGCATAGCTAAGCTATGGTATTCGCTACCACAAGATATAGTAGTGATGGCCATCGACTTGGATAGTTTTAAAAAGGGATTAGAAAAAAATCATGGGGGATAAGGCTATCAATGGTGTCATGACGGCTATGTTACCTCCAATATCAGAGGCAGTATGCCTCTTGAAACCAGTTGCCAGGGAACATGAGCAGGAGGGTGTTGTAGCACTCATGTCCTGTTTGTGAGCTTTCCATAGGCATATGTTTAGCACTGTATGAACAGAATGCTGGACTAGATATGCCTTTGGTATGATCCACAAGGGTGTGTGTGCGTGTGTGTGTGTCCCTATATTCTTAACCTGCCTTTAAGAGATAAATTTAAGAGATAAAGAGCTTTGGTCAACCCAAATTTGGAGCAAATTTGCCTTCAATCATTGAAATGCAGAGGAGGCTAGATTAGGAATTACATTACTCTCTGTAAAGAAATGAAGTTGGAACAAGAGTTATGAGTAAGTGGAGGTGAAGTTTGCAGAGGATTCTCATGTTCTGCTGTGGAGATTTCCATGTTTGCCATTGTTCAGAAAAGGTTATTAGCAGGCTGTAGTACAAAGGGTCCTGAAGTGCTTGCTCTGCTTTTGTCTGACTATGGGATTTTTACAAGCCCTATTTTCTTTGAGAGCTGACAGCATAATGGTCCTGGACAATGCCAAATTATCATCTGCATGTTCACTGGGGGAAGGGGCAGGCTCTTTTACAGGAGAGACAAGATAAAAGCCATTCACTTGAAGCTCAACAGCAGCTGAACAGGGAAATAAGGAAGAGTGTGTGTGTGTGTGTGTGTGTGTGTGAGAGAGAGAGAGAGGGGGGGGGGGGAGAACACGGCACAGTATTTTATTTCTTTCTCTCAGTTTCTTTCACCTTTCTAGCCTGCCTCAGTCTCATTTCAGAGTTGCCTAGATTACTTCTCATGTCTTTGTTGCCAGTTTGCCACAGCATGGAGAAGCATTCCTCCCAACTGCCCCCGCCTTCCTTGGTTCTATGAATCCAGCATCTGAAATTTGCTATAATAAAAATAATACTTAGCATTCATATAGCATTTTCAAGTGTCCAGAGTTCTTCAAATGCATTATTTTGTTGTAATCTCCACTGCAGCCCTGTTGATAACATTATCCCCCATATTGTAGATGGGGAGACTGAGGCTGAGAGAAAGCAGCTTGCCTAAGGCCAGTTCATGCCAAAGACAAGATTAGAGCCAGGAACTTTCTTATTTGTAGTCCTGTTTTTAGCCACTGTGCTACACATTTATAGTAGTGAGACTGCCACTTTCCCAAAATGTTGTCACACTTTTTGTGAGGTAAGGATAGCCACTTGAAGGATCTCCAATAGACATCAAGCATGAATGGAGAGGGAATACAGACAGGCTTTCTTGATGGTTGCTCTCCAGTTGCAGAATTCCATCTTACATCATTTTTATCTGTACAGGTATTGAGTAGTCTGGGATAGGTAGAATTTTGGCTGTAGTCTGCTTTTTAAATATTTTAAATTGTATATGTTGTTGTTTCCCCATCAGTGCCTCCTCTACAGAAATTTCCCACCCTCTGCTCTTCCAAATATTTTTAGTTGCTATAACAATTAAGCAGGATTAGACCACATAGGACAGTATTGATACATGTGTTTAGAATTCTTCAGAGTAAGCCTCTGCCCCACTGAAGTGAATTCTTTACTATGGTGTAACTCTGAGTGTTTCTGAATAAGAAACGTGTGCTTCTCACCAGAGCCAGCCCCACAGTGTTTTGCCACAGGTTCCTCAAAAGGGATTGGCAAAGGTTCTTCGAAGGATTTTCAGACCATAATAAATACTCCTCCAGGAAGTTAAAGCCAAACATCTTTATTGCAAAGCTGAGCATGAAATACAACAATGCTATGCCTTCCTCCAAGTTCCCTGGTGGAAATCCCACCCCTTAGCTACACAGTCACTGTATTATTTCCAACCAACCCGAATGCTAGTTCCAGCAGCTCTCCGCCTGGGAATCAGCTTTCAGCGTTGGGGCTTCAGCAGGGCTCTCTGAACAGCTTCCTCTGCTCCTCCTTGCTCCTTCCGATTCTTCAGCACTCCTCCACCACCACTATATATATATATATATATATATAGAGAGAGAGAGAGAGAGAGAGAGAGTCCCTCATTGCTTTGTTCTGCAAACCAGCGAATGAATGACTGTATGGTACGGATCCAACGAATGATGATCAAACTACAGAGATATGACTTGGCTGTGAACTACATACCAGGCAAACTTTTGTTCACTGTGGATGCACTTTCAGGAGCTGTTCCTCCCACTATTGTAGCGGAAAAAACTTTGGAGACGGAAATGCAAATTTATGTGGACATGCTTATCATTTCCCTCCCAGTGTCAAATAAAAAAATTGTGACAAATCAAAGAGGAAACTGATACTGACCCTTCACTGCAGGTCCTGAAACAAGCAGTGACTAGTGGCTGGCCTGAGACTAAGGACACAGTTGTGATCTGAATATCAGAGACTACTGGAATTTTAGACATGAACTCACAGAGACAGATGGCCTGATCTTCAAGGGGAGCAAAGTGGTGATACCTAGGACCCTCCAGAAGGAAATGCTGCAGAAAATCTGTAAGGGTCATTTAGGCATTGAGAAATGTAAACAACGAGCATGGGAGGTGATATATTGGCCTAGGATTAATCAGGATACAGCAGCTATGGTAGAAGGTTGTTTTACCTGTTTAAAATACAAGTCATGGCAACTACCAGAGCCATTAAATCCACATCTTGTTCCACAAAGGGCCTAACAGAAGGTAGGAACTAACTTATCCATGTGGCATTCAAAGGATTACTTAATAATCACAGACTATTACTCCCTCTATCCAGAAATATGCACATTGTAAAGTACTGGCAGGAAACCTGTGATTCCCAGGCCTGAAAAGGATCTTTGTCAGGCATGGTATTCCAGATGAAGTCTTCAGTGACAATGCCCCACAGTTCTCATGTGCTGAATTCAGACAGTTTTCCAGAGATTGGGATTTTCAGCATACTACATCTAGTCCTCACTTTCCTTAGTCAAATAGACTTGTAGAAAGGTCTGTCCAGATTGTCAAAAATCTTATGAAGACCTTTGATAGTGGTGGTGATTTGTACAAGTCCTTGTTGATTTACAATAGCACTCCATTGGAGAATGGTTGGTTTCCTGTAGCGGTCGGTGGGCAGCCTACCAGCCAGGGACCCGACCCGCCTCCAGCTCAGTGGACCCTGATGCTGTGCCTGCCGAGCCGAGCCAAAAGCTGATGAGTGCCGAGCGCTTGGCGAGCTTCCAGGTTCCCGATGGGCCACTTTTTATGTAGAAAATGCCATAAGATATGTTAAAAGAAGCCACAATTTGCATAACTTGGGCAAATTGTGGCCGTTTTCGGCGTATCTTACAGCATTTTCTACATAAAATGCGGCCCACTGGGAACCCAGAAGTCGCTTCCCCAACTCGGCTCGAGAGAACACGAGGCAAGCTGGGGAAGCAGGTAGGTGGGACGGAGTTCAGGGGGCCGAGCCCGGCAAGTTTGCCAAACTACCACCCCCCAAACTGAAAGCCTCCACATCCCTAGTTTCCTGCTCAGCTCTTAATGGGAAGGTGCATTACAGCTAATTTTCTTATAACTGATGATTTACTACAATCTAACACCAATGGCAGTCCAGGAGGAGGAAGGAGATTCAGAAGCTGAAACAAAAATATTATTTTGATAAGATAATCTGTGCCCTTTTAGAACTTAAACCAGGGTACAAGGTTTGCCTGAGAAATTCTTCTACTAGTACTTGGGACCAAAAGGGTATAGTTGTGGAACAGTCATATGTCTTATGTAATACAAACAGACAATGGAAACATATTGTGCCATAACCGTCATGATCTAAGAGCCATCCCAGGATGTTCCTCAGATGTGTCAGCAGGTATTGATTCCAGCTGCAATCAACCAACAAATAATTTCTCCTGGCAAGAAGAATCTGATCATCAACAGCAGGGCGCACAGATACCCATGATGAACAAACATTGTGGTGTTCTGCCAGGAAGATAAAACCTCCATAACGACTTAGGAAGATATGTTGATATGATAGTGTAATTAACTGGTAAAGAAACTTCTTTTTCCATGGATAACACTGTTTATACAGTAATTTCAACTTGTATGTATTATAGTAATTATTTTATTTTATTATCATTTAATAATTAAGGGGAAATGTGTAATGATAGAGTTTATACTTTATTTACAGTCCCTTAGTATTAAAGAGTTGGTAATTTGAGGACTTTATTTGATGTCACATGGACTGGGCAGTTCCAGAGACCTGTAGGTTGTTGTAGAGCAGATTCTTAGATACTCCTTAAAATAAAGTTATATTTTAAGTTATTCCTTATTTCTTTAGCCTGTTTTTGGACATAGAAACATTAGAGCCCCTCACCTCTGAATCAGCTTCCATCAACGGTTCTTCAGGCCCCTTCTTTGCAGTTCTTCAGGAAGCCTCTGAAGACCCATCTATTTTTGATGGCCCTCCCATAACGTGTGGGCTGCAGCTTTTATTGGTGTAATCTGCTTTTATACTGTTTTATAGTATTTTATTGTATATCTACTTATTGCCTATTTGTATACTTCTGCATCATTTTTTTAATCCAGTACACCACCTTGAGAGGGTTCTACCTTTAAAGGCAGCCTAAAAATAATTTTAAATAAATAAATTCCATAAATGTGCCCCCTGAACAAACTGACTCCCTTTGCCAAACTGTGTGTAATGGGAGTTGCGGAAGATGGCGAGGAGTGCAGTGTTGCACAACAGTCCTGCCTCGATGCTCTGTATTATGCTCTGTATTACACTATACTCTGTATTATGTTCTGTATTACACTATAACTCTGTATTATGCTCTGTAATAGCAAGGCATGACCTTGCTATAATTGCTAGCATGTGAGTTGGCTGCTAGCCAGGAGTTGTCAGCTGACAGGCTGATGCAATCTCCAGTAACATGTGACCTGGCTGATGGCCAGAAGAATGACATTGCACAACAGCACAGGTGCTATCATTTAAACACAAGGTCTGCAGCCAATGGAGTTTGGTGCTAGAAATGTATATAAGATTAGCAAATGCAGACTGAAGTGTGGTGGTTGGTAGTGGTGTGTGTGTGTGTGTGTGTGTGTGTGTGTGTGTGTGTGTGTATATATATATATATATATATATATATATATATGTGTGTGTGTGTGTACTGTTTTCATAGATACTGTCCGTCCATAAATATATTGGGTAAATCATTCACAAGCAAACAATATACTAAGTAGCTCTTTTTCAATCTGTGCATATCTGGTTTCTGCATTAGTGGGGGACTTGGACACATATGCCACTGGTTGCCAACAGTTGTCATTTATGTAAGAGCACAGCACCCAAACCAGATTGTGACATATCTGTTGAAATCTTGATAGGTCTGATTGGAGAATAGAACTTTAGCACTGGCTGGTTTGTTAAGTGTTGCTTTAAAACTTTCCAGGAGGCCTCCTGTTCTGCATCCCAGCACCATTCCTTTTTCTTTTCAAGAACCCTCCGAAGAGGGGCTGTGGCTAGTGATGTGTGAGGATTCCATTTAGGGGGTGGAAATCCAGCAAACTGCCTGGGCTCGACCCCCTGAACTCCATCCCCCTTACCTGCTTCCCCAGCTCAACTCACATTTTCTCGAGTTGAGCTGGGGAAGCGACCTCCAGGTTCCTGGAGGTCGCTTTTTACGTAGAAAATGCCGTAAGATACGCCAAAAGTGGCCGCAATTTGCGTAACTTGCGGAAATTGCGGCTGCTTTTAATGTATTTTACAGCATTTTCTATGTAAAAAGTGGTCCGGTGGGAACCCGGAAGTCTGCCGAGCGGCTCAGTGTGCGTCCGCTTTCAGCCCGGATTGGTGGGCTGCTCCTATGGAAAAATTAGGGATAAATTTCCCATGATAATTCATCATCCCCAAAAATTGCTGAACGTCCTTCTTTGATTGTGGACATGGCATCAAGTTTATAGCCAATACTTTCTTTGTGTCTAGTTTCACACCTTCAGCAGAAATAATGTCTCCCACAAATATCAGTTCTGTAACACCAAAAACACATTTCTCCCTGTTGGGCTTCAAGTCTGAAGTTCTAGTAGCATTTAGGACTTGCTGTAGTCATTGATCATGCTCTTCTTTAGTTGGACACCAAATTATGATGTCATCCATAGAGGTGTCCACCCTGCTCATGTGTTCATAGAGCATATGTATGGTTTTATGATAGACTTTGGGAGCAGACGTAATACCGAATGGTAGGTGCAAAAACCTATAACATCCAAATGGAGTATTGAATGCACACAATTTCACGCTTTCCTATGTTAACTTCAATTGCCAGATCCCTGAAGAAGCATCTAGTTTGCTTTTTTAAAAAAAAGCATGCATTTGCAAATTGAGCCATTATCTCCTCTCTAGTTGGGAATTTGAAGTGCTCTCTTTTGATTGCCTTCTTGAGATATACATACACATATGTTATACATATGTATAACTGCCCATTGTGTTTTTCCACCAGTTAGCTTACCCTGTCAGTTGGTTCACCCATTTTTTAGATTACTTATAAATCCACCATCCTGTCTAGCTCAGTTTGTAGTTTATTCTGAAAAGCAAACAGCACTTTCTTGCATGGGTGAATAACTAGAGGCACTGCCTTATTAATCTGGATGGAGTGTTCTCCTGGCAAACAGTCCAGCCATACAAACAAATCCTTACATTCCTCTATGAGCGGCACATAAAGTCAGTATGGTCCTGTAATTCAAATACACATTTTACCAGATTTAATTTTTCACAGGCTGCTAGACCCATGATGGGTGTCACATTCTTGGGTACAATAAGGAACAGAAGCTAGTATGTGGCATTTTTGTACCAGACACTAGCAATACATCTCCCCAATACTGGGATATTTGTTCCATAATAACCAGTAACTTTGATATTTGTTGGTATACTGGTCATTGACTGTAATAAACAGAATTGAATTGATATTTGTTAGTGCTAATTTTGGCCTTATTAGCACACTTTTATAATCCTTTCCAGATAAAATACTAATCTGAGCAACAGTATCCAATTTTAAATGGGATGAATGTCTCATTCACCTGCACTGAGAGGATCCTGTCCCTTCCACTAGCCATTCTTGCTTCTGCTACATCAACATAAAACTTCTGATCTTGTATCCTCAACAATGTGCACCTGATGTTTTTGTGCTTTGACTTGGCAACATCTTGCAAAATGATTATGCTTCCCACAGTTAAAACAGAGTTTTCCAAATGCTCTACACTATTTAAGACCATGCTGCATTCCACAATTTTTGCATGCTTGTCTCTTTTGTATTCCTTCTCTCATAGCTGCTTGGGAAGAAGGTATTTCCACTTGTGAAACTGGCTTTTCTTACACTCTGTCAGAGCATGGACAACACTGCTGAATTCAGATCTTTGGCTTGTGTTTTCAGTTTCTGAGGCCCTCCAAATCTGAAGAGTTTTGTCCAGGGACAAATCTCCTTCATGTAGCATGACGTTAGGACAGGACATTATCTCTGATTCCACAAATAATTCTGTCCCTGAGGTTGGAGCTCTGTTTCCAACCTCAGATCTGGGATTCCGAAGAACCCTATGGCCCCCTAGATGCTGTCTAGGGCCATAGGATAGCTCTGTAAGAGGACATGCAGGAAGAGTAATTTTAGGTTTTCACTTGTGCTGTTGCTGGTAAACTTTATCATTGGGTGGATAATGTTGATAAACTTAGTAAAATTCTCCAAGCTATCCTTTCCATAGTCCTAGATAACAAAGATGTTATCTATATAACACCACCATATGCTGGGCTTGTAGGTGGAAGTTCTTCCAATAGTTTCTTCATGTTGTTCCCTAAATAGATTTGGCATATGATATATATTGATGTGGGAGGCAGAGAAGGGGCATAGTTCATTTCTCAGTGGAAGGGCAAGTTTGTTTGTCCCACCTGTTAGATTTCTGAAAGCGAAATAACAGTAGTCCTGTTCAGGCCTGAACGTGTGAGGACTTGGAGTAGGTAGAGTGATAGGGCCATGCATCCTGGCCCCGCGCCCTATATCTCCTGGTGTGCGGGCCCTCCCCACCTCAGTTCTGACCTTACCATGCTGAATCAGTAAGGTCTGAAAGGGAGTTCTACTCGCTTTTGCTTAATGCGAGTAGAACTCTACATGTGAAGACAGGACCCTGTCTCCAAGGAGCTTACATTACAATCGCATTTTTCTCCTTTGTCTCATGGATGGCATAGCACAAGCACAAGCACACACACACCCAACAATGTTGGTAGTACCTTGTCAATGTCAAAGAAAAGAGCTAGGTGCTTTTCTGGTTTGACAAAACTGACTATCGAGAGCCAGTGTGGCATAGTGGTTAGAGTGTTGAAGTGGGATTCGGGAGATCCGGGTTCTAGTCCCCGCTTGGCCATGGAACTCACTGGGTGACTTTGGGCCAGTCTCTGACTCCCCAGCCTTACTTCACAGGTTTGTTGTGAGGATAAAATGGAGAGGAGGAGGAGGATTACATTAGGTGCCTTTGGTTCCTTGCAGGAAAATTGGTGGGATATAAATATAATAAATTAATATAATAATAAATAATATTCATATTGTCCAGGCATAAAAAATATACTTGCACAGCTCCTCTTTGGTTTAGGGTAGTCATTCCTTTGAGATCTCAGCCAGTTGCTACTGTGGACTTGGTATGATTCATCCAGAGCCTGGCTCTGTAATTTAATGGACCAGTAGTAGTTTCAAACTCCCTTCCTTTCTTGATGTGTAAATTTCTCAGTCTCCTTATTATTAGACTTTTTCCTCTCCCTTGTCTCTACAATTTACTAGTAGGTCAACGTTTGGGACAAATAAGTCTTCCTTAACTTGTCAATCAAAAATATAGATTAAAAAACTTGCCAATCAAGAAGCGATTCAGTAGGTGAACTGCCTGTATCTCATTCTGTGTTAGTCTAACCTGCTTAGATTGTAGTGTGTATTATCCATTCATTCTCAGCACAGTTTGTCTTTATCTGTTCTATTACATCTATGCTTTCCTAATGCATTCATCACCTGGTATCTGGACACCAGATCTAAGAATAATTTGAAACTGAAATGTTTTCAGTAACATAAAAATGTGCAGTCCTATTTTCCCCCCTCTGGTCTATTGTCCCTTTTGCAACCATCAAATATCTCCTGGCACCAACGGGTTGCTCGCTAACTTTGCAGAACTGCTTCCATTGCAATAGGAGAAAAGGAGCATGTGGCACAACTTCAAACAGTCACCCCTACCAGAAACTTCTCTCTGCCCTCTGGAGACCCCTTTTTGTGAGAGAATCTTATTTGTTGATTCATGTGCTTGAGAACACACAGCTTGCAAATAGGTTTGCCTTTGCTAAATCAGTAGCATACGAAGAGCTTATTAAAAAGCCATGAATGGTAACTCTATCATTATGTTGTTTATCTACTAGGCCCTCTGTTGACTCCTGATACGAGCATAGACACTGGCATTCAGGTTTTACAAGGAAGGTTTACAGGTTTTCTTCAGTCATAAGAACATAAGAAGAGCCATGCCAGATCAGTTTAAAGGTCCTTCTAGTCCAGCATTCTGTTCCCACAGTAGCCAACCAGCTGCCTGTGGGAAACCCACAAGTAGGACATGAGTGCAATAGCACCCTCTTGTTCATGTTCCCCAGCAACTGGTGTATATAGGCATGCTACCTTTGATACTGGAAGTAGCATATAGCCATCAGGACTAGGAGCCATTGATAGCCTTCTCCTCCAGGAATTTGTTGAGTCCCCTTTTAAAGCCATCCAACTTGGTGGCCATCACTACATCTGAAGAAGTGAATTCCATAGTTTAACCATGCGCTATGTGAAGAAGGACTTCCTTTTATCTGTCCTGAATATCCCACCAATCAGCTTCATGAGATGACCCATGTTCTAGTACAGTGATGGCAAACCTATGGCACGCGTGCCACAGGTGGCACGTGGGGACTGCTCTGCCGGCACCTGAGCCATAGGTCGCCAGGGGCACAGAGCTCCAACAGAGCTCGACGAAGCGGCCGCTCCTGGCCGCAGCGTGTCACCCAGCATCCCGCAGGCCACCTCCTCTGCCGGGGAAGGGCCGAAAAGGTCCTCCCAGGGTGGGGGGGCAGGCCTGGAGAGTCACCGCCCTGCTCCCGGTGGCATGAGTCAGCGTCACGCCGCGCGCCCACGTGCCCTCCCAACGAGGCCCCGGTTCAGTTTGTTTGCTGAAGGCAGAGGAGGAGAAAGAGAAGGGAGAGGAGCTACCAGTGTCGAGCAGAGTAGGCACCAATGGTTTACTTTCTGCAGGAGGGGGAGGAGGAGAAGCAGGAGAAGGGAGGCAGGGCAGGCGCGTGGCGTGGGGAGGTTTTAGGAAGAAAAAATAGAAAAAAAGCAGTGCCGGCCGGGCCAACTCCCATGCCCGGCCGGCGGAGAAGAGGGGCCTCTGCAGCCCCTTCCCGATCTGGCGTGAGGACGCGCCGCTGCCGGCCCCAGCCCGGGCGAGGAAGCCACGCCACCCCGCCCGGGCTGGGGCCAGCGCTCCCAAAGTAGCGCCGGCCGGGCAAACTCCCGTGCCCGGCCGGCGGAGAAGAGGGGCCTCTGCAGCCCCTTCCTGATCCGGCGCAAGGACGCGCCGCCGCCGGCCCCAGCCCGGGCGAGGAAGCCACCCCGCCGGGCCCAGGCTGGCGCTCCCAAAGTAGCGCCGGCCGGGCAAACTCCTGTGCCCGGCCGGCGGCGAAGAAGGGCCTCTGCAGCCCCTTCCCGATCCGGCGTGAGGACGCGCCGCTGCCGGCCCCAGTCCGGGCGAGGAAGCCACGCCACCCCGCCCGGGCCCAGGCCAGCGCTCCCAAAGTAGCGCCGGCCGGGCAAACTCCCATGCCCGGCCGGCGGAGAAGAGGGGCCTCTGCAGCCCCTTCCCGATCTGGCGTGAGGACGCGCCGTCGCCGGCCCCAGCCCGGGCGAGGAAGCCACCCCGCCGGGCCCAGGCTGGCGCTCCCAAAGTAGCGCCGGCCGGGCAAACTCCCATGCCCGGCCGGCGGAGAAGAGGGGCCTCTGCAGCCCCTTCCCGATCCGGCGTGAGGACGCGCCGCTGCCGGCCCCAGCCCGGGCGAGGAAGCCACGCCACCCCGCCCGGGCCCAGGCCGGCGCTCCCAAAGTAGCGCCGGCCGGGCAAACTCCCATGCCCGGCCGGCGGAGAAGAGGGGCCTCTGCAGCCCCTTCTCGATCCGGCGCGAGGACGCGCCGCTGCCGGCCCCAGCCCGGGCGAGGAAGCCACCCCGCCGGGCCCAGGCTGGCGCTCCCAAAGTAGCGCCAGCCAGGCAAACTCCCGTGCCCGGCCAGCGGAGAAGAGGGGCCCCTGCATTAATTAATTCCCTTAATAAATATCTTACTTTTGTTCATCTTTTCTCTTGAGCTGATGTCAATCCCATGCTTATACTGTAGGAACAAGGCTACTGTGTTTCTAAAAGGTACAGAGGGTTGATCTTGGGTGGCAGCAGTTAAAGGTTTTATAGTGGAGACAGCCTTGTGGCAAGGAGTTCCATAGCCCCACATCTCAAAGTTTAAAGAAAGGAACCGTGGTGGGAAAACCTACCTGGTTTATTTCACATTTGTTTACATAGATGGGATATATAAGCAGGAGGAGGAGGGGAAGCAGTTGCTTAAATAACCAAGAATGTGAAAAGGCTGTTTGCACATATGGCAATTTTGCCAGTGGCGGGCAGGACCATAACCAAAAGTGGCATTTGTAGCCCTTTTCTCTTTCTGCCACCCTCTTTTCTCTCCCTCCCTCTGATGTAGAAGCATCAGAGTAAAGCTTGCCCCATACAATTTCAGTCTGGCATATAATCATATTACAAGTTGGGAATCCCTTATCCAAAAATACACGTGCCTAATTATTTAAAAAGTTTATCTAAATTACCTTCAGGCTATGTCATAAGCATGAAGGTAATTTAGATAAGGTTAAGGGATTCTCAACTTGTAATATGATTATATGCCAGACTGAAATTGTATGGGGCAAGCTTTACTCTGATGCTTCTACAGGTGTTGGATTAGTAAAAGTAAAAGTCAACCTGTACAATGTAGTACCATTAAAAAAAATTGAGTTAACAGTTTTTCAATAAAAAAACTGTTTGTATCATTGAAAGCCCTGTTATTGTGTTTTTCTTTTAAGACAAAAGATGTTAATTAGTTCGGACAACTGTATGAGTTATTTTTACTAAACTAAAACCCAGGTTAAATTCAGGTTTAATTGCAGTGTTGGCACTTTGAAATAAATAAGTTGGTTTTGTGTTGCGGTTTGGGCACTTGGGCTCAAAAAGGTTCGCCATCACTGTTCTAGTATTATGAGAATGGGGTCAGGAGAAAAAGGTATCCATATCCACTTTCTCCCTACCATGCATAATTTTGTCCTGGAACTTTTCAGTCATGGAGCAGTAATTGTTTATTCCTGTGGTAGCCTCTGAAGAGTCTGGATTTACCAACCAGCCCCAACATAACCTCCCACAGTGGCATTTCACCTATCCAAGTGCCTAAGAAGGGACCATATACTAACCATGGACCATTCACCTCGGTAGTTCCATGTAAAGTTGAGTGGCAACTTATACATCACCCAAAAAAGAGGAATTGCACCGTAAAAAATGGGGGGGGGGGACAAAGACTTGCATAACATTTGCATAAGTTACTTTATGAATAGATGCAAATTTAGAAATAGTTACTATAATTTAAATAGAAATACAATGCATCTCACAATAGTGGGGAAGACTGTGACCAGGGGAGTGGTGCGCCTGCTCAGTCTGCTGTCCTGGTGCTCAGTGTTGATGGGCAACTTCAAGGCCCCGCTGCTCTCCCTCCTTATGGTTCTTTATCTTTAAACTGAACTTGGACTGGAAAGCCTTCAAAAAGAGGACTGTGTCTTGTATAAATTAGGAAAGGTAACCGCCCTAATTTAGAAGTGTTGTGGGAGTTTATCTGAGCCTGGCTCAGATACAAACTCCCAGGCTTCTTAAAAGCTCACCTCAAAGGAATGGCAGACTCTTAAGTACACCATCCCCTGAAGCCCAGACTCTGGCTCATAAAAATATTGTGGCCAGAAAATCATCCCCAGAATAGCTGTGCTGAGGAGAGAGTAGGAAGGAAAGAGGGTTATCTCTCGCCTTGCTGCTGATCCTTGAAAGGTCTGGTTCAGCATGGAAGATTGTGTATAACCCTGTGTAGCATGGCTAATTAACCCCTCCCAGTTTGCCAGTGGTCCAATAATCACTACCCTTTGGGTGTGGCTTTCCATTCAATTTTACCAATAATACATTTTTATTTTATATGTTGATTGCTCCATCCCTTTTAAAACCTAATTTATAATAAGCCAAATGCAGCTTACAAAACATAAAGTCACTGCTCTTCTTACCCCTCTTTCACTGCAGTGACCTTTGGAATATATCAAAAAAATCTGGCTATCTCTGCCACAATGGATAAAAATGTGTCCTTAGCCATCTTAAATAAGAAATGAGCTTTTTTGCAAACCTTATGAAAAGTAGCTGTGCCGTGCAGCATGATTGGCAGCCTCTGAGCCAGCATATAATAGATGATTAAGTTACAGGTCATAACTGGGTTGCATCATTAGCAAGCAGTGCCATTCAGGCAAGGGGAGGTGCAGAAGAGAAGGGAAACATTTGCATGGTTCCTGGCCTGGTTTCATTTGACCATGGGCAGCCCTTCCCTTTGAGTATATGTGCATTGGTCTGATGTTGGGTGTCATTCAGGATTTACAGAAGTGTCTTTCTTATCAGAACAAGAAAACGGGACAAGAAATTGTATGTCAAATGTCATGCGTCACTTTAGGCTTAGATACCCCAAAGTAATGGGTACTAGAGGAATGTCAGAGCAGGGGAGAAAGGCAGACAAAATAAAAGCCAACTCAGAGATAGAGTGGTTATCTAAAATGAAGAGAAATGGGTAAAGTACCCAATCAACCAACAATAAAAAGGGAAGTGTGAAATCATTTCCAAGGAGCTGTAACAAAGACCTGAAGGAGATAAATAACAGTAGACAGAGATAATGAGGACCAGCAGCAGCTCTGTGGTTAAATATGCTGTCTGACACGGCCCTTCCCATGGACTCTGGAGATCATACCCTCCAACATTCCATAGATGAAAAACGGACATGCTTGAAACAGCCCTATTCTCGTAGCAAGGATCAACCTGTGAGCTTCACCCACTCCATGATTACACAGTGCAGAAGGCACTTCACCCTCTGGCCCAATGCTGTATTCATTTATTCGCTAATAACCCTCTCTTCACTCATTCAGACACCAACCGGGTGTGTGTTCTTTTGCTTAGAGATATACTAGGAAAAAATAATTGCCTTTCAATACGTTATCAGCAATTTAAAATATACCTCAGCATCAGCAGTGTCTGAAATGGCAAGCTATGCACTGCATGGCACCCTTAGTGTTGATGCGCACATGCATTTACTTACAGAAAAGGAAGCGTAGGCATCCATCTGCTAACCCCAAAAGGACTCGAACCCTTAGCTTGGAGCATTTTAGGTGAACACATGCAAAGCACCTCTGCTCCAGCTGCCCCAAGGCCCCAAAAAACTTACCTTGAGGCAAGGGGAATGCAGAGGTGGTGGCTTTGGGTTCTTCCAGTCTCCACTGTGGACTCAACAGTAACAAAATGATGCTCTATGTGTGACTCCTGCTGAGGAGAAGACCCTCAGGGGCCTTCTCAATGGGAATTGCACACAGTGGCTGGGTTCAGACAAGACATTAACCCACACTCAAGTGTTGAGTATGCATTGAGTGTGGGTTGTCATTGAACTGTGGGTTATTGTTGAAACATGGGTTATTGTGTTGTCTGAACCCAGCCGCACTGACAAACTATGGTTTGTTAACCACAAACAACCCACAATTCGCAACCCAACAACAAACTATGGTTTCTCTTCATGGGTTATTCATGTTAACAAACCATGGTTTCTAAGCGCAGCTGGGTTCAAACAACACGATAATCCACATTTCAGCAACAATCCATGGTTCAACAACAACCCATACTCAGCCCCTGAGTGTGGGTTATTGTGTTGTCTGAACCCAGTCAATGTGCCATTTTTCTACTGAGGATGCTGAGACACATAGACCCAGTCCAGTCTCCAGCATGAAACTGATCTCTGCCAGGGCCTCGGAATGCCCAAAGTCACTATCTCCTTTATCTTCCCCCTGCCTTTCCCCCGCCCTGCATTTGCGTGGTCCTGGGGCAGGAAAGGGGAGGCAATGGTGGCTTGCAGGATCAGGGCAAGCACAGCCCAGAATCTACTCACAAGCATTCAATCAAGGGTGCTCATCTTTGCGAGTGTCCCTAATTGAATGCTCATTACATCCTTACTACATTACATGTACTCTAGAGCCAAACTGTATTCACCCATAGTGAATACAGTTTGTTTTTCAAACAGGGTTCTCAGAGACATGGGCTACAATCCTATGCATACTTATCTGGGAGTAAGTCCCATTGAAAACACTGGGACTTCCTTCTGAGTAAACATGTATAGCACAGCTGGGCAGCTTTGGGAGGTTGAGGGGCCATTTGTGCCTGTTGGACCCTCCTGCATGCCGCACACGCACACACCCTGGGAGTGCAAAAAAATAATAATGGTGTGCCGTAGCAGCTACGGAACACCAAAAGGTTTGAAATTAGCCACTATGCATGCCATTCTTTTCCTGATTTTTTTTTCTTTTTAGAATTTGGGAGGCAGCGGGTCCTGTATGCGGCCCACAGGCCACATATTGCCCAGTCCTGATGTAAAGGATTGCACTATTAACTTCCTGGGAAGGGAGCTGAAAGGAGTTGAAGAACGTCAACTTCTACAATTTGCACCAGCAACCTTTTAACCAGGCCTCTCTCAAGAGGAATCACAGGGGCAAAATAGGCACAATGATAGGGGCCCCTGAGGAATAGTCCTTGGTAAATAGGAACACAAATATGGGCTGTCTGTGACCAATTTCCACTAGTCTCTGTGTGTGCCTGGAATACCTTGTTATCATGAAGGACACAGAAGCCTACCCTCCCCGTAGCTTCTTGCTGCCCCATGGTCCCTTTCCAGCTGCTGCTACTGAATCTCCTGACTCGTGAGTCAACTTCTCTGTCTGCCTTGTGTAACTTTTGCTAAGTCTCTTGCTGACGACTCTGCGTTTCAGGGCTGTGGGGGTTTCTTTCCTCCCTGCCTTCTCCTTTCCGTTCACCTTACCTAGCCAACAAATGCCTGCATGCAATCAAGTGCCTGGCACAATTATTGCAAGCAGTGGGGATCTCACAAGGGAACTGCACCAGTTAACATGTTAAACCAAAAGGAAACAGCAGGCCAGAGCTTTGGCATAAAAAATGGATGATCTGATATTTTATTCATCAAATTCTTTTCCCTCTTCCCTTTTCTTTCATCCCCACCCCACCCCCAAGATCACGCTCCAACTCCTGTCATGCTTCTTTCCCCTTGTTCTCAGTAATGATGACTGTATTATGCAGTTTTTCTTTAAGATGCCTTCTGGCCTCCCACTTTTAAATGGAACAATTGAATCTTTTGGTCCTGGTGGAATATTTCCTAATCTCCACTGATATCAACAGACCCACCTTCCTTTGGCTGGGTGTGCTATGTGCAGATATATTCCCATATGGAATTAGGAATATCATGAAGATATAAACTCTTTGAAAAATTTATTTGCTCATTCAGCAACAGCAACAGTGCTCCTGCTGCACTTGGAGGAACATAAATAGATGCTTAGCTATCAGAGTGAGTGGGCACCTTTGAAAATCCTGCAATGGAATAGGGATGTTAATGGTATACTTTCACTTAAGCACCACTCATTTAGTATCACGTCTAAATTTTGCCACCTTTTAAAAGGTGGCAAAAGGCTCACTCTTGGCCTGAGTAAATCATAGAATTACAGAGTTGGAAGGAACCTTGGGGGTCACCTAGCCCTTGCTCAGTGTGGGATCTGCAATACAGGGTGCAACCGCAGCATCCCTGAGAGATGACCATCCAGCCTCTGCTTAAATACCTCCCGCGAAGGAGAACCCACAGTGGTCCCCTGATCCTCCTGCTGAATATCATGTGGGGTTGTCACTTCACCAAGAGTAAATGTAAAAACTCTGTTCCACAAATGAATGTGCAGATCAAAAATATCTCTCACCCAACATTAATCTCTTAGGGAACATAGTCTTTAAATCTAGTCACCTTTTTGCCGTCTTCAATATACGCACCCTGCTGATTCCTTACATAGTTCTTACGTGTTCTTTACATTTAGGGACAGTTTGCACATGCAGTTATTTCACAATTGTTCAACATTTGAAGTCCTCCAGTTGAATGTACACCTATTCAATTGAAACGTATTGTGTTTACGATGGTATGAAAGTTGTGTCTGTGGTGTTCGATCTGTGATGCCCCACTCGCTTATGCAAGTCGTTCATTGATACTCCAGTCAAGTGTATAGCATGCATAGCATCTACTGGGCCTTAATTTCACTTCTCTGACTCACTTTCATAAGAAACACCTGGGGGTGGGGGGTGGGAGTGTGTGTACTATATATATATACAGCCAAAATGGAGAAGCCATGTGGAAAAAACTAAGTACACCTTATGATTCAATAGCTGGTCGAACCACCTTTAGCAGCAGTAACTTGAAGTAATCATTTTCGGTATGACGTGATCAGTCTCTCACATCATTGTGGAGGAATTTTGGCCCACTCTTCTTTACAACATTGCTTCAGTTCATTGCGGTTTGCGGGCACTTGAGCCAAGAACTGTGTCAGAAATTTCAGGAAATGCCAGCACCAGTAGATTTCCAAGTTGCTGGATAACTCTATTAGTCTGGGACATTTGGATCATATCAGTTCATGATAGAATACGAAAAGATTCAATTCCTGAAGCATCCCTAAGAAGTATACGGAGGGTTGTGTGGCTCCCTGGTAGAGCACATAGTTTGCATGTAGAAGGTCCCAAGTTCAATCCCTGGCATGTCCAGATAGGGCTGGACGAATTCCTGCCTGAAACGCTGCCCGTCAGTGTCAACAATACTGGGCTAGATGGACCAATGGTCAGAGTCAGTATACGGCAGCTTCCTCTGTTCCTAAGCAGGACATCTGCTTGACTGGGCATTTTAAGAGGACCAGAAAATCCGTTCTCTTTAGTCTGCCAGTGATTGGGGCATGTTTCCATTTTTGCCAACTATATTAAAAGTGTAATCTTATACACACTTACCTGAGAAAACTTCATTGACCTCAGCTGGGTTTACTTGGAAAAACAACTGGGGAGGATTTATCCTGAGAGCAGGATTCTCGTCCATCATAGTATCAATTTCAGGCATCATTTTTCCTTGTGGATGCACATGTCCACCCAAATACTAATGTCTCTCCCATATCCTTGGTTATTATTTATTAGTTTTGTATATTTATTTATTTATTTATTTATTACATTTATACCCCACCTTTTTTCCTGCAAGGAACTCAAGGCGGCTTACATAATCCTCCTCTTCCTCTCCTCCTGATGTACACATCTTTTCCTTCACCAGCCTCTACAGATGGCACCATTGTAATCACATCAGGGCCCTTTAGCACTCCACCACTTGTAATATTAAGCAATGGGCATCTTGAGCATACACAGCAATGTAGTCTTTTTTAATGGTCAAAGGACAATGGGCAAATTTATGCTAGCTAGCGCCTCCAAATCTTAAGGTTCTAATGACACAACTTCTTCCTTCCTCATCAGCTAATTGAAACACTGACAGAGTGGCATTATCCTAGTCATTAGTACACTCATTTACGTATTTAAAAATTAATAACCATTTTCCAACTAAAACGGAATACAATAAAAGCATAATAAGCATAGTAAAACACAATTTATCCAGTCATTTGGGAAAGGAGGTTTTTTATGGCATCTCAGGTTTATGTATGCAAGCAAATTGCACCATTTCAACCCATTTCCAGTTCACACTG
The DNA here is from genome assembly GCA_021292165.1 of Shinisaurus crocodilurus. NCBI lineage: Eukaryota > Metazoa > Chordata > Lepidosauria > Squamata > Shinisauridae > Shinisaurus > Shinisaurus crocodilurus. Next base: position 254,256,338 of record CM037878.1, on the reverse strand, counting down.
TGGTGTACTGAGGTCCTCCCGTATAACATGCATAAATGAATGTTCTTTGCTTTTGGATGTTGATACAAAGTTCAGGGGTATAAAGCCACAATGAAAAGACAGCAGTAGGATATACATTCTGACATTTGTATATTAGTGTCTTAAAAAAAAAGAAGAAGCACTGTTTAGCATTACAGGCAACCTCTGCTCCTCAAACCTCTGAAGTTCTCCCCAACAGTTTATTTTTAGTCAATCCGAAGAATCCCAGAGACCTAACATTCATCTATATCATAGGCACCGTACCTAGCTGTGGCAGAGCAAACATATCTTCACCTGTTTAACAGATGCTTTTAGCCTTCAGTAAAAGCTTGTGTAGCTAGGGTTGGTTGTTGCTTTTTAAAGTGTCCATCTAGCCATTAGCTTTCTTTTTAAATTTTTTGGAAATGATATAATTCCCTGAGTGGAAGGAATACATAGTCCATATCAGGGATGTGCATCAGATTCGCCCAAAGCCCAAGCCGAATGTGGCCCTTTCAGACCATGTCTGGTGTTTCCCGAGGCAAAGCAAGCTTCCCTTCAAAGTGACCAAAACTAAAGCTGGACCCTGCACAAGGCTTCATTGGCAATTTGGCTTCAGAAAGGTGTGTGTCCAGAAATAGTGTCAGGTTTGGTTCCCAAGTCAAAGTGGACACACTCCGAATTGGTCTGAGCAGAATCAGCCCATTTCCCAAAGTACCAAATTGGGGTTTCCAATTGAATATTGTGGTTGGTACACACCTCTAGTCCATATGCACGTTTCCCTCTTAGCAATTACCTGATTGGCTTATTTCTTTTCCATCCTCATAGGGCTGATCTGTAAAAACAAACCCAATTTTCTAATTAAAAAGCAGGGCTGAGAAAAACTACCATCAGAAACCTTGAGGTGCTGCTGCCAGTCGGAGCAGATGGTATTGGGCTAGAATAGTTGAACCATTGGTCTGACTTGTGTGTTTGTGCATTTTTAAGTGCTTTTATATCAGCTTCCCCCCCTCCCTGCCCATTGTTTTTGCATCTTTTTCTTTTGCAAAAGAAAAAGATGTGTGGACATAGTTGTGAGCTTTTCCCATGCAAACTCATTTCCATCCTTTCCTGTTCTTAGCTGAATAATTGATGTTAATTCATTTGCTGTCATCATTTCCTAATTTTTTGCACATGCTCATAGGTGGAAACATGGAGCATGTGCACCAGGGCATTTATGGGGTTCAGGGGTGCTGTCATGCACAGCAGTTTGTGTATACTTGCATATAAATCCCAGAGGTGCCCCCCATCTTTTTCTCAAATATGTTTACAGAATGGCTACTGCATTCAAAAATTCTGAGGAATCTTGCTTGAGTTTGTCAAAGATGCCACTGCATAGTAACACAGACATTTCTCTATATGTATATAAATCTTTTGCCATTTGATGTTCTTCGGCTTCTTCACCTTTTCATGCTGCTCTGTTGGGGCATGTGATAAGATCTTGAACTGCTTAGTGGGGAGAGCAACACTATGGTCCGTGGGAGAGTGACCAGTGGCCACAGGATTGCTTGGAATCCCCCTTCCAAAGTCAGAGACAGCACTCTGACCTCAGAAGGGGAAATCAGAGATCAACACTCCTCCCTTGCAGCTGGTGTGGAAAGAACTGTGCTGGCAGCCCTCCGAGGACAGAAAAGCGATCTCAGAGGAGGGGGAAAGGGGGCGTTATGATGGGCGGGGAGGGGAGGAGATCAGAGAGGCTCAGAAGCCTGTCTGGCAAAAACACTAAAGACAGAGAACGGGGAGGTGAAGATCGCCCCCCCCCCCGGCGGGGCTTTGGATGATCAGAAGTGTTTGAGTTTGGAGGCTTCCGATCAATGAGGGCACAACCCATAGGATTGCACCATGAGGTGATCTTGTCAGGTAGAGGGTCAAAAATACATTAGCTAACATGCTATATCTCCATTTTAAGAGTGTACTAATACTATAAAAGGTCTTGAGGTGTTATGAAGACCTTGCAACTCGTAGGGATGGACAAATCTGTTAATTTCTGTTTCACGCTGCTCCTCATTTTTTTTTCTTTGTAAGATTATTACATCCCACTTCTGCACTAGTTTGTGACTTTTTGTAAAAGTCTGCATGAAAATCTGTATGAATTTTGTGCACATTTCTCCCAAGGCAAGTATGATATGCAGTTTTGTATGCAAGTTTGCCTAATATATGCATTTTTTGCAAGCGGCTTTTCTTAATATAATGTTTTGTGCAACTCCCCCCCCCCACTAATATACATTTTTGTGTGCACTTTTTGCTACTGTATGCCTCCCCCCCCCTTTTTTTTAGAACTGCACTGCAAAATTCTGAGTGCAAAAACCAAAGGAGGTATTTTGGGATGAAAACGCATTGAGTCTGCCTGACAGTACATAGGAGCAACATAATATATGCCTCTGTGCCTCCTTCTGCCCCATGTGGAGGAGATATTTACTTTTCAGAGTGTTTCTAGGAATCACTAATAATTAAAAATACTTTAATGAATGCAGTTAATGTCCTATTCTGAAAATGTGTTGAGAAAGCACTTTTGTCATATTAGCATATTTGCCAGGTTAATGTAGTGTACTTAATAAGATAAATAAAGCTTGTCATGATATTTCAGGAAAATTTAACAACAGGAGAATTCAAAACTATTTTGAAAGCTCTAATCTCTAAACTTGCCTGGTCATGCTGAAACATTAACTTCTGAGTTCCTGTTGTGAATTTAGGTCATTGTCATGATGGAAAATGAGAGCTAATGCTAAAGTCAGGTGGTGTGGAGTGGAATTTTAAGATGCAGTGAAGAGGGGCTGCTGCTAATGCTATCACTAGCTGAAAGTTTGTTTGTGAAATGGGATAGAACAGCCAAGGTAGGATAGGAGAATCAGTATATTTCTGGTCCATGTCACATTGGAATTTGTTGTTCACCCATAAGTCCTCTTCCATCCTATTTTCTACATTAATCTGCTTTAGGGCGTAATCCTCTGGGGGGACATAGGATAGGGGCTGGAAGCCCCTGTGAGCTCAGAAATCGTTTCTGAGGTCGCAGCGCCATGGAGCGCCCCTCCCCATCTTGTAGCTGGCGCGGTTCTTTCCACGCTGGCAGGGAACCGAAGACAGTCTTCCGTCTCGGGGAGGGGAGGGGCTAGGCTCTGTCGGATTCTGAGGAATCCAGGCAGCACCTCAGCCTCTCCTCGCAAGGAGAGGAAAAACATCTAGAAGGCTGAAATCAGCCATCTAGATGTTTTTGAGGGTGAGGGATATCCTATCCGCCACACTCCTCCCGCCCTGCATAGGATGCTCATATTCCTCTGGGTTTGGAGAGTTGCGGGCACCCTCATAGGATTGTGTTGCCCATAGTTTAAGAAATCTGCATGAAAATTCACATTTAAATATGTATTTACCATGTTCTTTCTCTCAAAATACACATTTCTAAACATATTTTGATACATTTTTGAGCCAAGAACTCTGTGTGAACAGTCAGGAGATGCAAAAGTTGGTGTATAGCTAAGTACAGATCCACACATTTGTCCAGTAGATGCAGATCAGGTCCATTCATATGGGAATTTGCAAAGGCAGATGTACGCCTGGCGGGATATGCCTGGTTATGAAAACAGGATATTCAGATATAGTTTAGATTCAGAGAGACAGCTGGTACAGACAACATTTTGTCACACATCTAAATCTAAAATTATTTCTAGGCCGCCTTTAAGGGTAGAATTCTTAGAACATTTAATTCATTTGCTACAGATTATATGATGTGATAACACTAATATTGATGTGATGATGTGAAGCAAAAGCCTCTGTGGCAGTTGGAAGGATGAAACAGAGGTCCCCTTCACACCAGTGTGCACACACACACTGAGCCACTGCCCTTTAGTGCAATCCTGCACTGGTCAGGAGTGTGTGTGAATAATGATAACACTAATATTTGTAAAGAACATATAATTCCTAGGCGCAGTACCCAAAAACCAAATCAGGCACTGCCCTAAAGCTTTCAATTGAAGAAAATAAAATATTGCAGCTATGTGGCTAGGGCCAGTCAAGTATGTAATAGAATAATAGAATAGCAGAGTTGGAAGGGGCCTATAAGGCCATCGAGTCCAACCCCCTGCTCAGTGGAGGATGTGGGCAGCCCAGACAGTCACCCATCCAAGCACTGACCCAGCTCATACCTGCTTAGCTTCAGCATGTGGCCTGCATTATGTGCTCTCGATGCAGTGATCCACAGTGTGCATATGTGTAAGAAACTAGACAACCATCTTACAAAGTGGTTACACACACTCCACTAGCTACGGTATATGTTTTCTTGTGTTAGCCTATTGCAGCAAAAGCAACAAAGGGCCTTGTCTGGCACTTTAAAGACTAACAAATTTATAATGGCTTAAGTTTTCACATGGACCAGAGCCCAGCCCACTATATGGTACTCTGTATCCACCCAATGAAAAGATGTCTTTGCACAAGCTCTTCCTGTGCTCCTCCTTGGGCTGCTATCACAAGGAGGAGGATGCAAAATGGACCGTGGTATGTATAACAGCAAGAAGAGCGAGGCACAGGAGGACCCTGCATCAGTGTTGTCAGTGTGGAGACTGTACACCTAATTGCCTGGAGCTACATCCATGCACTGCATTACCTCCATTTCCAATGGCAGCAGGTACAGGGCCAGTGCAGAATGAGGTATGGCAGATTACAGAGATCAGATGTACATCCAGCTGTATCCAATGCAGATGCAGCCCCTCGGTAACATACTATGCAGACGTGCCCTCCAGCAACAGAGGCAGAGCAGACTGTTACAGCGATAAACCATCAGGTAGAGTGATGCAGCCACAGGGTTTGATGAGACCTTGCGATGGGCATTGAAGAATTTCAATTTCGCATAGGGACTGAACATGTCTTTAAAATGTCTTATTTGAGCCATTGACTTAATGTTTTATTTTCCTGTAAAAGTCCGAAAGCAGGGAAGCATTTGAAAAATACTCATGTAAGGCACTGAGGGCCATGGGAGGCAATCATAAACCCACTTCCTGGCTGCCAGCCGTGGGCAAGTCTCAGGTAATCATTAGCAGAGAGCCCTTGTGCTCCTAATGGTTTCTCCGCCTTGCCTCTTGCAAGGATGATTGGTTTCTCAGCCTTCTTAATATTATACGCTAAAAGCAGCCGCATCTACAGATAAATGAGGCCCCAGCTGGTAACGTGAGGAAGTGAGAGAACATCCCAGGCAGACACAGGGCAGCTCGCTCACTCACAAGGCTGCAAAATAGGGCTGCCAGCTCATTATTGCACATACTGATGTGGGCAGAATGAGAGAAAGGGGGTGGCATAGGTGGGCAGACACACTAGATATTCAGTAGAAAGTAGAACGCTTGCATGGGTAGTTAACCGTTACAATAGAAGGATGAAGGATCAGATCAATTCAAGAGATGGAGGAATGGATCAATACAAGAGGGAGGCAGGTACAATTGAAAGATAGAAAGATACGGTAGGGGGTGGTGGAGGAACTGATAAAGTAGGACAAACCCAGAGTGAAGGGATCATGGAGAGGCAGATAAGACAGGCTAGAAAAGAGGGGTGAAGGCGTTAACAGACTAGCACAGTAGTGAAGCAGACCATGGGTGGGAAGGGTGGGAAGGACGGAATAGATTGCTACAGTCGGTAGATTGATTTTGTTGTTAGATATATTGCAGGTCAAATGCAGCCCTCACACCCCATTGCCTTCACATCTGTTTTTTCTTGCACCTGCCTGTCAGCCCCCTGCTGTGTCCTCCATTTTTATTTCATTTGGAGCCCCTCATGTTTTAATGCAATAAGTCTACCTGGAGGGAGGGAGGTAAGAGCAACCAGGTGAATCAGCTCTCATCCTTTATATCCTGCCACCTCGATGATCCTTTACTGAAGGAAGATTTAAAGAATTGACAGTTTCAAGAATTATTGACTTTATCTACAGTTCACTCATTGTGAAACTCCCAGTCAAGACTCCAGGTGGTACAGGCCGCAAGAAGCCTGTACCACCTCAGCTAGTGAACGTTTGAATTGGCTCTAAACTGCTCACATCTAGGGTGACTTTAATGAGCTGCCAAATTTTGAATCAGAGTTGGTTGGCAAACATACCATAGATGCAGAAAGGTTTGACACACATAAAAAGAGTGTTAGCAGAGGTGTGGCAGCCAATGTTTCTTTCCTGAATCTGCTTCCCCACCAGGGAGCCAATCAGGAGCTAAGGATGGTTCACAGTGATCCCCACCTAGCTCTATATAGCTCATCATCAGCTTCTCTTTTAGCAGAGCTGCCACCAGCAAGCCTCAAAGAAAAGACTCTCTCTGGACTGCTTCAGACATAATGGGAAACCATATTTTCCTCCTATGTGAATGAGCTGCAGCAAGCCTTGCGTTCACACATTCCCCGCTCTCCTCTCGTCCAACACATTAGTGAACAAACTAGGATCATAAACCAGAATTTGATCCTAGTTTGTTTGAACTAACTACATCTTGACTAAGCCACCATTCCCCGAGTTCAGATGTAACAGGGAATTGTGATCTGTTTAAAAGTGGAAGTGAACGTTTCTGAACTCCTCTTCTGGTGTGAGCAAATGAAGGAGCATGGGTTGGAGAGTGCATAAGCTTGAGGCTCACCAGGGCTCATTCACATAGTGGGGAAACTGTTGGTGTCTGAGAATATGCAGAGTGTGGGAGATTTATAATCCTGTCTGTGTGCTAGCAGACGCCTGAAATTCCACACACAGATCTTCCAGATCTCACCTCCCCCCAGCGCAGCGTGCAGCGTGTTGTGCCAGTTTGACCAGCCCAGTCTGCCCTGTTGTCAGACTGCCTCTAGCTTCCCCAGTTGCAGATTAATCCATGGAGTCAGGAAACACTCTGTAACACCACAGGTCTAATTCTACCTGTTTATTCACTTAGCAAGTAAAGTTCTACAGAGTATACATTTCCAAGTTACAGTCCATGTGCAGAGTATAAATGCATAGCAAGCATTACATCCAGTGGAGTAAGTTGAGCTTCACTCCACCTCAGCAAAGACGTTACATTGTTCCAGTAACAAAGTCCAGCAAGAAGAACAAGAAGAAGAAGAGAAAGCAGTCCAGCTTCTCTCTAAGATGGCTTCAGACAGAAAACAAGTTAGCACATCATCAGAACATACAAACCATGTGACCAGCTCATAATGTTCTCACAGTCTAGTTTCCCATGCGAAAACACGAGATCCCAGAAAGACTCAACAAACCTGTTTACAGCCATTCTGTCCCTTCCATGTGTAAACAATGTGCTGCAGCTGGTGAAGTGATACATATCACAACAAAAACATGGTTTCCCACTCTCTCTTCCCCTCTCTCTCTCTTTTGCTGAGGTATATGGGCACAACTTAGGGATTCCAAATGCCATCCAGAAAATTGTAAGACCCATGGGATTGGTAGTGGTCTCTTGCAATACCTATAACATGTCATTTCTTTAATCTCCATCTCACTCACAGATTCCTGTGGAGCTTCAGCTGGAAGTACTGCTAATTCTGTTCATCACTCTTACATATATAGCTGTACAGAAAACAAAGCAAGGAGCTAACCAAAGAGCTTACAAACAATTAATAAAGGTTCAAGAAGAAGATACAATGAGTTGTGCTTGTGGGCAACCAGTCACACAACTTTTGCCAAGGCCATATCTCAGAACAGGAATTCATGGGCTTGCATCCAGACCAAGTTAATGTAACCTCAGTCCCATTGAAACAAATATGACAAGTTAGTTGTGACTACGGTAAGTCCTTATGGCTTGAATTAGTTAATTTAAGGAAGTTCATAGAAGGAAAGTTTCCCATCCCCTCCTCCTCCCTGCAGCTCCTGAATAGCCTCGCTAGAGACTTGGGGAGCCCTTCTGAACAATGTGGGATGGGGTGCAGGGGGATGCTGGGGGGAGGAGTTAACTTATATAGAATGCAAGCCATTGATTTCAGTGGGAACGAAGTTCAACTAACTGGATCCAATGCATGGCATTTTAGAGCTGAAAAGGACCTTGGAGGTTATCCAGTTGAATCCATTGCTCAATACAAGAATCTTGCAACTATAGCATCCCTGATAGATGGCCATCCATCCTCTACTTAAATACTTCCAACTGCTCAACCTTCCAAGGTTCAGTGGCAGGATGCATGATTTGCACCCAAAAGGTCATGGTTCAGTTCCAGGTAGAGCTTGGAAAGACTGCTGCCTTAAAACCTGGAGAGTCACTGCCAGTCAGTGTAGACTATACTGGGCTCAGTGGATGAATTGTCAGCTTTAGTCTAAGGCAGTGTGTCCTGTGTTTTCATTGCTTCCATTGTTCTGGAGTCTCTGGAATAGCCTCATTGCTTTTGATGGGCCAGCACTGGGAGAGAAGATTAATCCTCCCAGACCTTCCTCTGCCCTTTTGGAGGAAAGATGCATACCTCAACAAGCTCAGCATGGCAACTCCAGTGTACTAGCAGCATCCTCAACAGGTCCTTGTCCTTGTCAGGCAAGCTCCTCACGACTGAGATAGAGTCGTCAACCGCCAATGTGATGATGGGAACTTCCTATTAACATGAGACTCTGGTGCTGTTCTGTACAGCAGCCCATTATTGCCTTGTAACATCCAATTAAATAACAGAAACAAAACAAGCTTCCTTCTCCTTCTGAGCTGATTGTTCTCTTGCCTCCTGGGGTGCTTGAAACAAACAATGTTTACCATTTGAAATGTGTTTGCTTTCCAGCCCAGGACTCCCCACTCCCTCTCCTGCCTCCATTTCATTGCTCAGCAGCCTCTAAAGGGGAAAGGGGTAACAGAACATGTTTCTCTGCCAACCTGGGTGGCAGCCAAACCAGAGGATGTTACTAGAAGCCCCAGTCCTGATACAGAAAAGGCAAGGTTTGTATCTACTCATTGGCAAGAAGGAAGGCATTGATGGGTGTCAGCATGTGCGATTGCTTTTTCATGTGAGGGAAGAGCGCCCTCTTCCTGCATTATATAGATCTGTCCAACACACAGATCTACTGTATCTTCAAAACTATGTCATGCTTCAGTTTATTGTTTTGGGCTCTTCTTTAATGCCTACCTTTTTTCCCTTTCTTCTCCTTTTCCCACTCTTCTCTCTGCCTCTCTCCACTCACTTGTCTGACTTGCATATTCCTTAGCTCCACTAAGGAGCTGTTATTTGCTCGCCATGGGTTCTGTAGACCATAGCAGATGCCTCAGGCAATGAACCAGGGATCTAAAGTGTGTACATGTGTTCAGGAAAGTGCCTTGAATCTCCTTGTTATTCAGACTGACTGGATAACAGTGTGGCCTTATGCTGTTTAATCTCATAGAAATACTGTTTACATTTTATTTTATTTTCTGAACTTCTTCTAATGTGTGGCATGTTTTCAAGCCCTTCTTTGATAAATGATATTATGCTCTACCTGAACCAAAATATGAGCTTTGTCAACCACTTCCTTAAGAAGCCCAGAATTTGACTGTTGTTTTTTTCATAGTAACTTTAGGGGCTAATTAGCCTTGTGACGGTACACAGGCGGCTGAATGAACAAGACACACCATAATGTTAGTTAACATGACCAAGTTCTTCATAAGGTTGTTAAAATAAACCTGGTTGCTGGAAAGCTTCATCGTGTGTTGTCCACTAGCATCTTCTGTCCCCCCAAAACACACCTAAATGCAACCTGCTCATCCAATTCGTAGGAAGACTATTGTAGTATGCACTCTTATCATGAGAAACCAAGTATACAAGGGACAAAAATAATACATAGCTTTTATTTATCCATATGTGAAGCAGCTTGGGTTGGGGTGCTTTTGTTGTCAAATCCTTTGCCAACACTAAAATGCATAATTTATATTCCCAGGTTACCCATCAGAGAGAGCTTCAAGAACCAACTTTTTCAAAATCTGGTTCAATAGTTAGGATTCCAAACCAACTGGGGGAAGATTACAAGTAATTTATAAGCATTATCTAAAGATGTTAACCCAGAAGTCTCTCTACCGAGTTTGATGAGACTTCTCAGCAAGCATGCCAGGGAGTGCAGCCATATTTTCTGTCACTGGCAAGAAGTGCTATAGTTAGGGCTCACAGAATCATAAACTATCAAGAATCATAAACTATCTCATCTTACGAGGCCCATAGCTTTACTGGACTAGAACCAGTGCTCAAGAACCAAACTGTTAGGAATGTTCCCCACTTCAGTTAATGTGCATCACTGCCGATTACAAGTTATATCATCACACACCCTTCCCTCACTTGCCTACCCTGGCCCATTCTGAATTGACACTAAACTGGGGTGGATTCCATAACACCCTCACAGGACTTTGGGTGCAATCCCATAATACCCCCCAAAGGTTCTATCAAGGTTTGTTATTTTTAAATCGGGGTGCGATTCCTACTCCATTGCAAGGGTGGAGATATGGGGGACTATACACTGTGCTTAAAGGCAGGGAGGCAACACGTTCACTTACATACTAGGAATGGGGAAGACATTTGTTTGGTTCTCATTTTAATATGAACTGACCTATTTCACACTTCCCAAACTAATATGTGAGCTAGCACTCAATTATCCTTCAGTTTTTATACCTTCCTGAACTTTCCAAGACAGTTCTCCACTCAAAAAGTGCATGCAAAAATGTGCACATTAGGGAAAGCAGCATACAAAAATGGATATATATTAGGGGAAATGACATACAGAAAGGTATCAATTAGGGAGAATGGCTTGCCAAAAATGTGCATATTTGGGGAAACTGCATACAAAAAATGTGTACAGATTTTAATGTGTACAAAAATGCAGCCAATTTTTCATGTGGACTTGTTTAAAAAAAGATATTTGCAAGCTGATGCGGAAATGGGATGCTATGAATTTGTTCTTGAAAGAAGCGAAACAGAGAGATTTGTCCATCTCTAGTGTATACATATCCTGCTTCAGTACTATTTCTTTGTGCTTGAGCCTGAGGTGCGCGAATCCCTATTGCATCCCATCCTGATCTCAACTCTCCATGGGGCACTGTGGCTGCTTAACTCAGAGAAGGCATCCATTGTCTTAATTTCACTCAGACTGAAAGTAGGACTCAAAGCCCTTGTAGAGAATTTAGTTTTTCATAAGGGCCCCAAAAGCTCTGGTTCATTTTGGCCCCATATAGGCTGGCATGCCTATGTGGCTGCTGTAAAAGTTTACTGCATACGTATAATCTTATCTGGGTCAAAGCTTTATTAACCTAGAGCAGTGGTTCTCAACCTTTTTTGCCCCATGCACCCTCTTCACTATATGTCAGAATGTCATCCCCCCCTTTCCAAGATTGTCTGACTTAATCTGTGCCATACAATAAGGTATGATGTCCTGTAGATTATGTACAAATCTGTAGAATTGTAATTTGCAGAAAGATCAGTATTCCAACAGTTTGAGTTTGTGGTCCCAATTCCCCATCCCCTGAAACCCTAAAATCCCCCCCCGGGGGGGAATTTCCCCCTGGTTGAGAACCCCTGGCCTAGAGCCAGTGCTTGATTTCCAGACAAATAATTGCTGGGGCTAAAGTTTGTCTGGAAACCACTAATTCCTAATGTGTGGGAACTCTGTAAGAACATAGGAAGCTGCCTTATTCTGAGTCATACCATTATTCTATCTAACCCAGTAATATGGACACTGACTGGCTGTGGCTCTCTGGGGTTTCAGCCAAGAGGTTTCCTGCCCTACCTGGAGATGCTGGGGATCAAATCTGGGAACTTCTGCATACAAAGCATGTGCTCTACTACTGAGCTATGGTGATAGAGTGGTTAGTGGTGAGGGAAATGTACTTGTTAAATACCCAGGAATGCTTTGATGTTTTCTTGATTTGTATGTCCCATGGTTGAACTAGGGATGTACGGACATTGTAAAATCCATTCTGTCTACGCTTCATGGGTTGTCAGGCTCCTTTTGTTCTGTCGTCTGCTCATTGACAGAATTGGAGTTTGTGCAAATGCATTTGTGCAAATTCGCAGTTGCGCAAATTTGCACTCCCAAAAATGCACAAATCCCCCCCAACATATGCAAATCACCCCAAAATGCAAATTTTCATGCTTTAGCCTAAGGGGAAAATGCACATTTTTGGTCAATGTTTTTTTCCCCTAATAAATTTACATAAAATTATGGAAAGTAAAGGTGGGGGAAAGAGTCTGAAGTCTGTGGAATCCACATGACTGTGGAAATGCCAGTCCGCTGCGGAATCCGTGGGTCAGTTTCTTAGAAATTCAAACTCATTTGAGTCCATTTTGGATTTCTCCGACATCCCTAGGTTGAACACTGGCACTGGAAAAAAATGGATGCAGGGACTGAGCCCTAGAGAGCCCTGACACAAATTAAGCACTGCTTAGGGCACTCTGATAGCCAGCACATTGAAAAAGTTGTTGTTGTTATTTACAGTATTTGTATACCACTCCACATCAAGCAGATACAGTCATGCCTTGGATTGAGAGCATAATTCGTTCCGGAAACGTGCTTGTAATCCAAAACACTCTTATATCAAAACGAAATTCCCCCAAAAAAATTTGTACAGAGATTTTTAATTTAAGCTGTACTACAGCACTTGTATTGCAAGACGTCGCTTGTATATCAAGTCCAAATTTTTAAAAATAAATATTTAAAAATTTGCTTGTCTTGCAAAACACTCTCAAACCAAGTTACTTGCAATCCAAGGTATTACTGTACTGGAGCAGTGGAACAATAGAAAGACAAATCAGATAAAAGAAACAAAAACAACACATTGAAAACAAAGTAACAATTACAGTCATGGTTGGAGAGCAGAGAAGGCTTCCTGGAACAAGGAGGTCTTCAGCAGGCACCGAAAGCAGTGCAATGTCGGAGCCTGCCTGACATCCAGAGGCAGAGAATTCCACAGAAATGGAGCCACCACACTGAAGGCTCTTCTCCTGGTGGACTCCAATCGGGCCAAAGTTCCATGAGGAACCACCAGGAGCATGCCATCTGATGACTCCAGCGACTGGGCAGGTGGTATGGGAGGAGGCGCTCTCTCAGGTAACCTGGTCCCAAGTTGTTTTGGGCACATGTTTGTACACATGTACCAGAACCTTAAACCTGACCCGGTAGTGAATAGGTAGCCAGTGCAGTTCCTTCAGCAAAGGAGTTGCATGCTAAAAAGGGTCAGCTCCCAACAAAAGCCGAGCTGCTGCATTCTGCACTGGCTCCAGCTTCCAGAGAAGCCTTAAGGGCAGCCCCACATAGAGCGCATTGCAGTAATCCAGTCTTGAGGTTACTAGTGCCTGTATCACTGTGGCCAAGCTATCCCTGTCCAGGAGAGGCCGTAGCTGATGAGCCAATCAAAGATGGTGAAAGGCACTCCGAGCCGCCGCAGTCACTTGGGACTCTAGTGACAATGATGGATCTAGGAGTACCCCCAGACTACGAACCTGATCTTTCAAAGGGAGTGCAACCTAGGGATGGGTGATCCGCCCAGCACTCCACTCACAGTGCACGAGCCAAGTGCAAGCACCATCTGAGACGCTTGCCAGAATTCTGGGTCCCTGGCTCTACGTTGTTTATGTAGAAAATAGCGTAAAATACATTAAAAATGGCTGCAATTTATGCAAATTATGCAAATTGTGGCCGTTTTTAATGTACCTTATACCGTTTTCTACATAGCGTAGCACCGGAAACCAGAAGTCACTTCCCCAGCTTGGCTCGTGAGAACGTGAGTTGAGCCGGGGAAAAGGTACGGCGAGCAGAGCTGGACTTCCACCACCCAATCTAGCTCCGTGAACATCCCTAGCAAAAGGAGGAATTCGTATTGAAAAATCATTATTAATTTTTTTGTTAATGGTCCTGTCTGTGAAACCACTGAAATTGTAAGTTCTCCCAATATCATATGAACTGAGTTGGCCTTAGCAAGGTTTAAAAGGAAGTGGAGACATTGGTGCTCCTATACAGAGGGCAATGGGAATGCATGAAAATTAAATCCCTTGACTGGTGTACTTTCTCAAATTGCACCATGCTGAAATACATAAATATAGAGTGCTGAGCAACCTGCCCTAGTTGTTTCTGCAAGTCTTACAGACAATTTCCAACAACTCCCAATGAAGATAACAGAAGGTGCATGACAGCAAAACTTTGGCCAATTGTACCTATGAAGCCTGGAGCACCTCAGTGCCTCTGCACAAATCATTGGCACTGTAAATCAAAGCAGCAGTCACCTGCGAACTGTATGTTTGGGGAACAAGCTCTATTGCAGTTGTGCTAATTCACATGGACTACAAGTGCTACCACCATGCCAAAACCACAACAGTAATTCAAAAACCCCAAAACAGCAACAGCAAATAGCTCTTTAATGAGTTACTTCTTGTTGTTCTTCCTTTTTTCCTGTTGTCATTACCAATTGGGTCGATATTTGAAAGCACCCGTATTTTTTTCTAGTCAGTAAGGTAGGCAATCCAAGTAAGCATATCCGATATAAGAAATCGAGTCTATTTTGTAAGATGAACTTAAAACAGAGGCTCACATATTTCCGTCTCAATTTACTCAAGAAGCAGAACGAAGGAAACAGCACCTGGGAATTCTCTGACCACACTGTGGATAATTCAATAATGAATGGCCTTAAAAGAAGTTCCATATGTAGCAATGCACCACTGATCTGAGTAAAGAGCTGTACATTCAATAAAATACCTAAGCATTCTGGAATAAACCTCCACTAGGGAATTGGAGTAACTCCTCTATTGATGGAACAAAGTTGTCTGGATTATTGAACTCCTGCTTCTAAATATCATATAAACTGGTATATTTACTAAATTCTTGTGATCCCTTATAAATTATTAGTAAGCACATTTGTATAGAGATCTGAGGTTTATTTAACCCTCTAGAGGTGTTTTGACCACACCTGGTGTTTATACGATTATCTCAGTTTTGTCTTATGGCCGAACGTCAGTTCTGCTTTGTTGCGGTTTGTTTCTTTACCTCATCTGCTTCATATTATGTAAAGAAGAAAGCTATCTTCCTATTGTTAAATAAAGACACAAAGAGGCATCCTGCCTTCACTCAATTGTTCTATTAGTTACAAAGCATTCAAAGTATAAATAAAAATAGAGTGAAAGTGAAAGAAGCATCCAATATTTAGTTACAAAGAGAGTTTTAAGCACTAGAGTTACCTTATTCCAGGCCTCCGAGAATCTAGATGATGTAATGTACATATGTAATATGAAATCTGGGTACAGTAAATTACAGTACCTATTATGTGTAATAACTGGCAAGTGGTCCCTATCTACTCATCCCATTTGTGCTCAGACATCATCCCTGCTGGCCATCCCAAAATGAGCTTGGTTTAGCCACGGCAATTAAAAAGCAAAAGGCACACTGCGGGAACTGTATATTTGAACAACACCTGAGGTGTTAGTGGGTTAGGCTAATTGAAGTGTCAGAGCTATTAAAAACAACAACAATAACACAGAAACACAGGTCCCCTTTCTCCAAAGCTTATCTAATCAGCAGTCTTATTACTGTTTATTTAAAATACAGAAGTATAGTTAGCCTTACTGGAAAAATGAGGCTAGAAAAGTTCACCAGTGTCAGGTGGCTTTGGCTGCTTTCTCTAGTGATATGCTTATCCCTACATGCTCTTTAAGTGGAGAAATGGGAAACTGTTTAGTTCTCAGCCTGGCAGCCAAAAGCACACAAAAAACAATGATGTATATCCTGCCATATTATATTCAGCCATATTATAGCTAAACGTCAATTCTGCTTTGTTGCGGTCTGTTTCTTTGCCTCATCTGTTTTGTGTTATGTAGAGAAGAAAGCTATCTTACTTTCCATTGTTAAATAAAGGCACAAAGAGGCATCCAACCATCACTCACTTTATGGAGATGGTGGGTGTCTAATTAGGTAGACTGGATATATGAGCATTAAAGATGTAGGTGTTTCGGTTATTCTTCTTGTTCTTGTTTCTCTCCTACTGGAGGTTCGACATCATCATGGCTAGACTGTCTAGACATGACGAGTATACTTGGAAAATATAATGTGGTGGTTTTCCGTTGCCTTCCACATCGCAGTGCTGTAGCTGGTAACAATGGCTACCATCTTGCTCGCAGTTTTCCACACTGAAGCCCTATCGGCATCCCTTGCCTTGGCCTCCAGTCGGTACTGACAATGCTGCTATCCAAGGTCAAGTGGAATTTAGAGGCAATTTAATTCCACAAGCCTCCTGGTCAAGCTCCTCCACCCGAAGCCATTGACTTTCCCAGGGACTGGGTTATTTGCCACCGCCCAATACTCGTCTTGGTTTTTGGTTGTTGTTGTTATTGTTGTTGTTGTTGTTGTTGTTAATGAAAGGCTGAACCTCTGATCAAATAATGTCTGCACTTCTTTAATTTTGAAATCACAAATCAGATCTGAATGTGGACTAACGTATGAGAGCAACATTAGGAAGCACCATACGCCATCCTCCACATGTAAGTTTGCCAGCTGGCCAATTTTAAACCACTCTGACAGATACTGAGCCTTGTAGTCAGCTTTTGCTTTCTAGCTCGGTCTCCGTATTGGGCAGCAGGCACACTTAAATGTGTCCATTAGTTAATCATTTAATTAACACTCTCATGCAAACAAGGTCCAGGGTCCTTAACCTGCCTCTGGAAGAGCTTTCTTTCTATCTCTGAGAAACCATTTCAACAGCACCAGCCTGCGAGATGCTAGAAAGAAGGCAACCTGATTTTCTCAAGGACAAAAGCCTATATTAATGCACAATTATCTTGGCATTCAGCAGTAATGGTTTCAGAATTTGACAGTAGATTGAGCCTTGTAAAATTTCTGAGATATTTATATATGAAGCACTTTTTACATGAGCTTGGCAGCATGTTAACTCTTTCTGTATATAATTTTTCTTGTCTTCCTCAACCGCACCGCACCGCACACACATGCTTTTGTCTTTTTGTCTTTCTGTTGCCTGCATGTATTTGTCTTGAGAGCAATGAAAAGAACTTGAAGAGCTTTTGAGATTTGTGACAGCAAACTGCAAATAGAATTATTTAAAACACTTTTCTTTTAAATATAGAAAAGATTGCTGGTCTAATGTGCCTGGTGGAGTGAGCTTCATTATGCAGAGAGAAAATGCGTGAAAGGGTTCCCTGTACTTCAGTGGACTGGTTCACACATTCATGCATTGTGGAGAACCTGACCTTAGGGTGGGACCCTCTACACTAGAGCAATCCTACCCCTATCCCCAAATGTGGAGAGTCACCCCTCACCACTGGGCAATCCTTTCCTTCGCTTCCACTTCCACCATTAAATTACATCCTTTTATTTAAAATACACCTTTTCCCCTAAGGTATTGTTATTATTATTTATTTCATTTCTATCCCACCCAGTACCCAAAGCTCCCTGTGCGGTTTACTACAATTCATAGGATACGCTAAAATACAATAAAAATGCAAATATGATAAAGACATCATAAAAATTGCACTACAACAATTTAAAAACCAAATTTAAACAATTTAAACACTTGGAAACAAGTTAATACAACTGGACCTGTTTAAACAGCTGGCATAAAGCCCCCTCCCCCATATGCCCTAAGAGCCATTAAATGCCTCTGCCTAGAGGGCAGTCTTAACCTGGTGCTTAAAGGATAGCAGAGTTGGTGCCAGGTGGACCTCAGTGGGGAGATTGTTCCATAATTGGGGGGCCACCACTGAGAAGGCCCTCTTCCTTGCTGCCACCAACTGAGCCTCCTTCAGATGTGGCACTTGGAGGAAGGCCTCAGATGTTGAGCATAGTGTCCGTGTAGCTTTAGGCTGGGAGAGCTGCTCCAACAGGTATTGCGGTCCCAAACTGTATAAGGCTTTATAGGTTAAAACCAGGTAGCTGGTCATTAGACATGAGACAAAACAGATCAGAGGTGCCAGGAAAGTAAACAAAGATATATGGTATTTTATTAAAAAGAAATAAAACAAGAAAGCTTATTATTTATGGATGTTGTTACTACTTTTAAAAAGGGTTTGTATAGTTGCTTTTACTGCTAAGTTGTTCAGATCCTCAGTTATTGAAACAAAATGTAACCGTCAAACTTTTACTTCAGTTTGACCTCAGTTTCTTCACATACACACAGTTTCATTTCTTACCTCTTAACTACTTGTTGGTTTGCAGCTGTTGGATAAACTGTCTACACTGGAAATAATCTTGTTTGAGGTGATATGAATGTTCTGTCTGTGATAACACTCTGACTAATCACTCACACACACACACATTTTCATGGTCCATTCATCCCCCATGAAATGGGGGAGGGAAATTCTGCCCCTCTTGGGATGACAGGAGAAATTCCACAAGTTTTTTGGGGGAAGGTTTGGCTCACCTTACTATGGGCTTCTCTACACGAGTCATTTATTGTGTGCTCTTGATTCTTCACAGTAGTTTGCGGGACCTTTACACAAGGTCGTCATCTTCCAGGGCTTCTCCTGAGTTTTGCAGCCATTTTTGTGGCTTTTTTTAGAGCGAGGAAAGTACAGTATTGTTTCCTATTCTCGCGATAAGTCGCTAAGAGAAGTTGGTGTATTTCTGCAATCCGCAATATCACAGCTATACTAGAGAGCCGCCTTGTGGTTGTGTACTGGAATATATAGAAAGGCGGAGAAAGAAACACCTGGGGGTGGGGGACACGTGTAAAGGACCTGCTCTTAATCCCATAAAGAAAACGGAAGCTTAGCAGAAGCCTCGTTTAAGTGGCGGGTTAAAAAGCCTCATGTAGAGAAGCCCTATGAAGTTCTGATGGTTTTTCCCTGTTGTTCCAACACTGTAAAAACAACACTTCCGGAGCTAGAGGTGCAAGGCCGGAGGTGGTGTCTGGAGGCAGCCCACTAGGGCTGGAGCCTCAAATCTTTCGTTTGGAGCCCCAAATCTCTGGGAGGCCATCTGCCGCACCACCCTGCTGTCCAGGGCCACTTGCTGAAATAAAGGGACAGAGCGAGGCCCTGATGATCTCTGTTGCATCTGATTCCCTGGAGTAGCTGGCTTTTCGCCCACATGTGCTTCACCTCCGGCTGCCCCCCCCCCCTTGACTCTTTCTGCCTGAGGGTTTTTTCCCCTGAAATCAAATGTCCTCCTCTCCCCTGTCCATACATCCCTTTTTACAAATAGGGGTATACTTAGGAGACAGGGTCCTTTAAAGACACACACACAGAGAGAGAGACTTTAGAGTATATGTAAATTAGCATATGCAAATTTGTGCATTTTATTGTTCTGTGGGCCTGAGCCCCAGATCTTTTCAGTACCTAACACCACTCCTGTGCAAGGCACACTAAAACCTCCTGACCATGCTGTGTTTCCTGGTGAAAGTGGACCAGAATGCCATTGGAATGTTCCCATTGACATTCTGGCCGCCTACCTCTGGCAGTGTTGGGAAATTCTTGCTGGCTGCAGACCTGCTAAACACATACATACAAGGCTCGTTTACAAAGTTAAAACAACAGGAGAAAACCCTCGGCACCTCATAGTAAGGTAAGCCAACCCCTCCTCCCCTGCAAATGAAAACTTCTTCAATTTCTCCTACCACCCCTCTGTTTTGGGGAACAGATTCTTTTTGCTCACAGATTGCCGAAAAGAGCTAGGGTGTAAATATTGGCCCAGCACTAGTCTGCAGTGTTTGATTTGTGATAGCTTATTCACACATGCAAGCCATAATGGGGCCATTCTCATGACACGACAGCCCACCATGGGTTATTTAACCCATGGTGAGGCTGTGGCACATGTGGGGCATGTGCAGCCACCCCTTGGGGGTTGTCGCATCTTGAAAACCTGGCGAGCATGGCGTATGTGAGTATTAAACAACCCTCACATAACCCATGGCCTATTTTAACCCTCACATAACTGAAGCTCACTGGTTTCACACAACACGACAACCCCCAAGCAGGGGTTGCATATTCAGCTTGGTGCCTGCAGGTGCCTGCAGCTCATCACAGGTTATTTAATCCACGACAAGCCGCAGCATATCGTCTGAACACAGTCAATCTGTTGTTGCAATCATGAAGAGATAAACATGTATGTATGAACCAGCACAGAATGGATAATTTAGCCAGATGCATCTTCTTTCATTGAAAAACTATGATAGGAAAAGCCATATTTAGTGGTGCCCTAAGAGTGGTGAACTCTTAGGCTGAGTTCACACTGATGAGGTGGTAAACTGGTGTCTGGGATGTGCCTCTGGAGACTGCAGGTGGAAGTCCACATGAGTGAATACTCCTCCATACCAAAGAAGACCCTACACATAGAAAATTAGCATGTCAGGGAGAAAGCTAGGCAAGAACATCTTGACATCTTGATTTCTTTGTGCAGGGATTGTGTGTGTGTGTGTGTGTGTGTGTGTGTAGAGGAACATTTGCTCATGTGTGCCCCCACTTGGAGTCTGAGGTGGTATAAGCCAGACATAGGCTCACACCTCTAAAGTAAGAACTAGGCCTAAAATGTGCAGGAACCTATACATGGTCTGGATCTGGCAACCTCTTGACCAAGGTTTATAGCCTCACACAAGAATATGGAAGATGCTTCATAGGCATTCTGTTGTGTAAGACTGAGTTGATCCAGGGTGCTTTCCACTGAGCTGCTTTTAGCTAATGTGAAAACATTCTGATTGGGATTGATAGAATTATGGAACTCTCTCCCCAGTGACCTCCGCTATGCCCCTTCCTTGATTAGCTTCTGCTGGGCATTAAAAACGTGGCTTTTCTGGCGGGAATATGGGGTGGGTTAGGATTTTTAATTTTTGTACTGTTTTTAATTGTGTTTTATATTCTCTGTGTGTGTGTGTTCCCCCCCTTGTGTTTTATTGGACTGTACATCGCTCAGAGTGGCCAGATGTCTGGCCAGATGGGCAATTCATAAATATAATAAATAAATAAATAAATTATATGTGGGATTCCACTCAGGCAATGAGGCTTTCCTGCTCCCTTCCTGCTTCAGGCCTTGGCGCCCTCCTCCAAAGCCATTTCTGTACCAGGAGACTGCATAGGGTGACCAAGTGTGCATTGCTAAAAGAAGATGTGAATAGAATACAAAGGGGGGGACGACAAAAGAGGGCACTAGTCTGCATGAAATTTGCATGTCTTAATTTGTATGTATAGATGCAAATTTATACATACTTGCTAGAATTTAAATAGAAATACAATACAACTCACTATAGCAGTGAAGACTGTGACCAGGTGACCTGTGTGTCTGCTCAGTGTGTGTAAGGCGGTATCTTCTGCTTGGTTGCAGCTCTGTGCGTGTCTCACTCACAGACACACAAGCAGATGAGTCTAGGTGCAACTCAATAATTGGCAAGGAAGGAAGGAAGTGATCTCCGGTATCTCTGTGCAGGAGAACAGGTGGTGTGGGCGGCTGCCTTCCTTCTGAACCCTTTCCAGAAAGAAATAACAAAAGGGCAGCCAGCCAAGATGCTCGGTGTATAATCTAATCAAATACTTATTAGGCTTCCTAATCTCCCAGTCCCCCTTGATTACTCCCCCACCCAGTACAAATAATTAGAGCATTCTACTTTTTGATCATTCACACCTTTCTTATCATCAGTGCCACCTTGGTCCGGATATTATTATTATTATTATCATCATCATCATCATCATCATCATCATCATTAAACAGCCAACATGCAAACAAGAAGAAGGGCTGCTTCTATGTGTGCCTAAGAGAAAGCAGTTGGATGAAGCACAGCAGCAGTTCTCCCTGAAGCCCATGTGAGGGGTCCGATGACCTGGTTCTGAGAGAGGTGCCTGCTGCTTGCTCATTCACTTGCACTCATCCCGCCTCCTCCTCTTCTGTTCCTCCTCCACCTCTGGCCCCCAATGCTGATGTGTGCAGCTGCTGCAGCTGCAGCCAATAGGACAGTATTCTCCAACCTTGGGTCCCCAGATGTTTTTGGCCTACAATTCCCAGCTACACTGGCTGGGGCATGCTGGGAGTTGTAGGCCAAAAACATCTGGGGACCCAAGGTTGGAGAACACTGCAATAGGACATTAACTCAGCCATACATCTAACCCTGCTGCTGCTGTGGCTGTCTACACACCACCACCACCACCACCACCAACACCACCACAACAACAATAAAACTTCACAGGCATGCTCAACACTGTGTCCAATCTGTTATCCCAGATTTTTACCAGGCAGGGCACCGGTCTATTTTCCAGATACAAGTTTAAAAAGAGAACAGTCTGGTGTAAAAGAGGCCATCTGGCCACCCTAGGGCTGCAGCCAGGAGGGACAACTGGCTGCTGTTATTTTTAATACATTTATATCCTGCCTTTCTTCTATTGTGGAACAATAAATCGGGTTCCCAGGCAGTTTCGCTTACAAGCCCTGAGTCTGACCAGACCTAGACCTGCTTTGCTTCAGCAGCTCCTCTCCCTGTGTGACAGAAGGCTCTTGCAAGGGCCTATTTGGATTCAGGTCTGAGTTAATCACAGTCCACTGAAATCCATAGAGCAGTGCATTAGGGGAACACTGTATTTATAAAGCTTCTGCCATGCTCCTGGATCATAATGCAAACTGGTTAGCTGGGTCAGGAAGACCTCGGTTGCCATGGAGCTTTCAAAGAAACATGAACATTTCACAGAGACAATAACATTTCTGAAGCAGGTGCTGCATTTGATCGCACATCGGAAGTGTGGGTGTCTTGTGTGTGTACATGCAATTGGTGCCTAATACTGGCTTGCAGAACTTGCCAACAAAATGGAATGCAACACTCCAGCCATATATGGCAGTGTGCAGGCCTAGCCTAACATAATGGGTTTTGATGCTATTTAGGGTTTAATTCTAATTCTGGAATGCATATATATTAAATCTGCATTATCAGTTTAGAGCAATCTTCCCCAACCTGGCTCTCTCCAGACGTTTTTGACCACAACTCCCATCAGTCCCAGCTGGCATGGCCAGTGGTCAGGGATTGTTGAGATTGTAGTTGAAAACATCTGGACCTAGGCTGAGGAAGGCTGCTTCAGGACTTGAAGGAGTGAATGTCACTTAAACAAGAGGCTTAAAACCCTTTTTGATTTCAGATAGTGTGGGTGGTAAGTCCTTCAGAGTGTGTCCATCCCACAGAAATAACCCCCATTTATCACTTGAGTAAAAAGTGCCCACATATGCCAGTGGAAATTAGATTATGCACAACATTTTGTTTGACTACATTTCTTATGTTTGGGTGTTCTCCGGAATTAAAGAACAGAGAAGCGGATGCTGTTGCCAACATGAAATAAAAGGATTTGCCTGAACGTAAATCAAAAAGGCTGCTTTTCTTTCAATGGACCCATATGCTACTGATGGCTGTGTAGCAGAGGTCGGCAACCTCCCATGGGCACATTTGACAAATTGAAAAAGTGACTGCAGGCACCATCACGAATTGCCGTGGGAGGAGTGGGTGCATCTTCCCCAGACCTTGCCTGCGATTTTCACCCTCCTCCTCCTCCTCCTCCTCCTCCTCCTCCTCCTCCTCCTCCCCCTCTCCTCACCCACCCAAGATTTTCTTCCCCACTGCTGTGGTTGTGCTCCCCTCCTCCACTCATCCTCCCCCCACCCTAGATTTTTCTCCCCCACTGCCATGCTCTCCTCCTCCTCCTCCTCCTCCTCCTCCTCCTCCTCCTCCTCCTCCTCCTCCCCCTGCAGCAGCCAATGTCACCTCCCCATTCCCCCCCCGCCCAAGGTTCCCCTATGCTGCTGCTGCTCCTGCCGCCACACTCACCTGCTCTTCTTCCTCCCTCTCTCACTGCCTGGAGATTTACTCCAGCTGATGCTGCGCTGCTGTGTCCACCTCTTCTTGCTCCCACCTGAGATTATGCAGCGGAACTGGTGGTGATGGGGGAAAGAAATTGGAGGCAGCGAGGTGGGAGGATGAAATGGGTAATGGGAGGGTAGCTAGCAGTGGGAGGGAAGTGGAGTGGAGGAGGAGGAAATTCCAAGGGGGTCTGACAGCATACTCAGGGACAGGGAGTTTCTGGTGGATGTCAGTAGGCCCGTGGGCACCGTGTTGCCAACTGATGATGTCTAGCAATAAGAGCACCTTGACTTTGTAGAGGGATGCTGAGTTGCATTCAGGCTGAAGTTTACTCATTATGTTGTCATGTCGGTTTACTTTTATTTACTTTTTGAACACAACCCCTCTTGCTTCAGTCACACATATGGATGGATGGTCTGGAAATCTCAAAAATTGCACATAGTGTCCCTTCAGTTTTGGGTTGCCAGATTGTCCTTTTATTTTAAAATTGCCATTTATTATCTCAGAACAAAGCATGCCAACAATCTCCTCAGCTTTGAGCCCATCCCTGTGATCTGGGAACAGTTTCCTGCAGTCACCAATTGATGCAGAATGAGGCATGCTCTTGACTGACCATTCATAGGAGAAAGTGAGGAATCTAGGACCTGACTAGAGCAGCAGAAACGTGTCACCAAAGTGGGAATGTTTCTAGCGACCGTATTGTTTTCTTCACTCTTCAGTTATCCCATCTCAAAAAGGAGATCATAGAACTGGGGGGAAAGGTATAGAAAAGGACAATTAAAATTATCAAAGGATTGGAGCACCTCCTCTGGTTCAGGATGGACCAGTAAGTGCCATAAGTGGTAGAGAGCACATGCTTTGCATACAAAGTGTCCCACGTTCAATCCTTGGCATCTTCAGATAGGGCTGGAGAAGGCTGCTAACTGAAACCTGAATCTTTGCCAATCACTGTAGAGCAGCCTTTCCCAACCTGGGGCCCTATATGTTTTGGGTAACAACCCTCAAGATTTTTGACCATTGGCCATGCTAGCTGGGGCTGATGGGAGTTGAAATCCAAAACATCTGGAGGGCACCAGGTTGGGGGAGGCTGCTGTAGACGGTACTGAACAAGGTAGAACAGTGGTCTGATCTAGCATAAGGCAACTTTCCATGTTCCCACAACACATACTTTGCTTATGGAATGTAGTCCACCCCACTGGATGTGGTGATGACCACTCATTTAAATGCCTTCTTAAGAAAAGAAAAGTCATGGATGATAATCCATGAATGACTGTACCATTAGCCGTGATAGCTACATGGAACTTCTTCATTATACAGAAGCAATATACCTCTGAGTGCCAGGTTCTGGGAGCCTGGGCTTGATCCAGCACAGCAGCTACTGTATTCTGAATCCCAATCTTTCATGGCTGGTAGGTAAAGTAACAAAAATAGCCCACAACTGTAAAGCGAAGGGATTTCCTCATCAAGAAATGGTATATCTGTAGGATAGGATGCTTTGCTTAACCCTCAGAATTAAATTCTGCTGTTATTCCATCCACATCATTCCATCCTGTTAATGTAAATGTTTATGAAAGGAATGGAGTGGGGGGGGGGGTAGGAAAGGCAAGCTCTTCAGCTTGAAACATTCTGTCAGTATATAAAATATGCCGATGTATTCGAGAGTTAGGCTGACACTGAAACTGTAAATCCAAGATAAATAATTTATCTTCTGTGAACACATTTCAGTGGGTGTTTTTTTTTTTTTACACATCCATTTGTTTCTAAAATGTAGTGAAGTGGGGCTGGCACTCCCTGACAAGTCCCTCAAATGGTCCTTTTCTAGCAGTGGTGTTGACAGCACAGTTCCAGTTGGAGTAAGGCTTTTTCTCCATGCCATCACTTCATAAATGATGAATTAGGTGGTTGGAAACCAAAAAGAGTCCTTTGCACACACGCACACACTCAAACACAGTATTAGCAGATCAAGAAAGTAAGTGCTATTTTTAATGTTTAATGAGAAATGTGTTCCTCATTAACAATAATGATGTTGTGTTAGCCTAACCATTCTTTAAAATGCTCCATTCTGCCTACTGGCAGGAAAGAGGAAATAATGGTACAAAGGAGTGAGTGAGAAAGAAGAGCTTAAATTTTAAAAAGATTTCTTCCGTTAGAGAAAAGGAATTGTGGAATCCTTTTGAAAGAGTGACTCGCTATTATAGATGACTAACAATGCGCTCCTTAAATATAACAGCTGTCATCTTGTATAGCAAAAAAGAAGAAAGCGAGGAAGGAGAAAGAAAGAAAGTAAGAAAGAAAGGCATGAGGAAGAATGACAAGCTGATCCTAACCATATAGGATAAATGATAACTTGATCCTAACCATATAGGATAGTTTTGCAAAGTTAATACAGAGGTGATTTTATTGTTGCTTCCAAATATAGAAATGATGAGTGAGAAATTTGTTTTACCAGAATTTATCCACTTTACACCTCCCAGACTCAAATGTGGACTCGAACACCATCTGCAGTCTGAAGTCTGTACCTTTCCAAGCTTGCAGTGTGATTTGCGCAACAATAAAATGCATACAAAGAATGCATACGTTTGGAAAATTCACATGGAAAAAATGCCTACATTTGAAAAATGTGCACAAGCACACTGTTGTCAAGGTGGAAAATGCATACATTTCAAAAATGCACACAATCAATGCATACATTTGGAAAACTGCACATGAAAATATGCACATTTTCGTGCAGAAAAGAAAAACCTCAAGTTTTGCCGAGCTGCATATCCCTAGAAATGACCCAGATGAATGGAAAATAATTCACTGGTGGACCTAACTCCTCTCTATTTCATCAAGTCTGATCTTTTGAAGAACTAACATAAACTTAGCATGGATTTGTCAAGGATACAAAGCTCAATAGGATAATTGTCTCAGCTTAGCATGAAAGTTGTGTTCTTGTATTTTTCATTTGTTCAGAGGATCTTTTATGCCATTTATTCTCCCTAAGTAGAATGCACCAACTCTTTGCTTGTGATCCATAGATGTTTGTAATAATAATAATAATAATAATAATAATAATAATAATAATAATAATAGCAGCAGCAGCAGCAGCACAGTTTGGGGGTTGGTTTTGATTAAAGACACCACCACAGCCCCCCCCATCATGTTCCAAGTCAGCCACTTCCCCCACTGTCCCTACTGTCCTAACCAGGTCATTTGTGGATTTCATATGGATTGCTAATTTCCAGGGATGGGGACTCGGACTCGGGGACTGGACTCGTGAGTCCGACTGAGTCCCCCCTCTGACTCGAGTCCCACTCGAGTCCCAATAATTTATGTGGGACTCGAGACTCGACTCGGGACTCGAGCCCAAGGACTCCGCCGCCGCCGCCCTCACCTCAACTCCGCCGCCGCCGCCCTCGCCTCAACTCCTCCTCCTCCTCCGCCGCCCTCACCTCCTCCTCCGCCTCCTCCTCCTCCGCCGCCGCCGCCATCGACCTCGTCGCCATCGCCGTCGCCATCACATACAGCACGGCGCGTCACGCCGCCAGCCTGTTTTTGGCGGGGTTGCTGTGGTTCCTCCCGGCAAAAACAGAGCGCCGTCGCTAGCGGTGTGACGCGGCATCGCACACAGCATGCCACGTCACGCCGCCAGTGCCGTCACTCTGTTTTTGCCGGGAGGAACCACAGCAACCCCACCAAAAACAGAGCGACGGCGCTGGCGGCGTGACGCGGCGTGCTGTGTGCGATGGCGGCGGCGGCGGAGGAGGAGGAGGAGGTGAGGGCGGCAGCGGCGGCGGCGGCAGCGGCGGCGGTGGCAGAGCCGAGGGCGGCGGCGAGGTGAGGGTGGCAGCGGCGGAGGTGAGGTGAGGGCGGCGGCAGTGAGGTGAGGGCGGCAGCGGGGCGGTGGCGAGGTGAGGCGTCGAGGCGGCAGCAACTCGAGCGGTGCAGAGAATGCTCTGCGCCGCTCAGAAGAGCGAGTTTGGGCCGCTCCGCCGCAGAGAACTACGAGCCCAGGGAGGGCTCGTAATACATCCCTGCCCCCGGCGGCGGCAGGAGTAGGGACGAGGGAAGGACGGTGAGTGGCGGCGGCGGCGGCGGCGGCAGCAGCCCGTGGAGGGAGCAGGAGGGTCTCTGCGGGAGGAAGGGCAGCTCTTCTTCCTCTCGCGGAGACCCTCCCGCTCCCTCCATGGGCCGCCGCTTTGGGAGTGACTCGGGGACTCGGGACTCGACTCGAGTCACCATTTTGGACCTCGGACTCTAGACTCGACTCTAGACTCGGGTCCAAAGACTCGAGACTCGACTCGGGACTCGGGACCAAGGACTCTTCAACATCCCTGCTAATTTCTTCAAGGTTTTTAAGAGAGATACAGTATAAAGCCAAAATGGGATACTGGGCTATAGTGAAAGCAAAAGGGTGGCGAGAGAAGAAGACAATTGAATAGAATGACCAAGTGTAGGTAAAAGGCAGCAAGTGAACAAAATGTGAGTCTGTGTGTGAGTGTGTATGCATGTGAGTGAGTGGCTGGGTTCAGACAGCACGATAGCTGAGTGTGGGTTGTCGTTGAACCATGGGTTGTTGTTGGAACGTGGGTTATTGTGTTGCTTGAACCCAACTGAGATAACAAAACCATGGTGAACAATGCACAGTTCACAACGGCAACAACAAACCATGGGTTCTCTTCATGGGTTGTTCATGGTTAACAAACCATGGCTTATTAGTGCAGCCTGGTTCAGAGTCAGACAATATCATAACCCACTGTTCAATTACAACCCATACTCAACCCTTGAGTGTGGGGTATCGTGTTGTCTGAACCCAGTGTGTGTGTGTGTGTGTGTGTGTGTGTGTGTGTGTGTGTGCAGGAAAAGGATACTTACATTTAGGGCCAAAACAAACATTACTTTAAATCCAGATCTAGCAGCAATGTATTTTTTTTTTAATTTTTACTGTACAGTAGGGGGGGGGCATTCCAGACTGGGACTCAAGTGTGGGGTGGGGTGGGAGCTTTTAAGATCCAGGTTGGGCCCCCTGCACCTGATCTAGAGTAAAAATGTGCTATATATGTGCATCAGTTGTGCTATATCAGCACTCCGAGTACCCAGTGTTTTGTGCACTAAGGCAGGGTGGACAGAAGGTAGACTGAGATCTACGGATAGATCTCTGGGTGATTTAAAGCAGACCAGCAAGGATTTCATACTCCCAATTGTTGAATGATGTCAATAACAAAATATTGCCCCACCCCTACTTTGAAAAGAAGGACGCCTGGTAGAGGGGGGTAATCAAGAGCGGGTTTTTGTGTGGTGAGCTGTGTTCAGTTCTGTTACTCAAAACAAACTCCCATGCTGAGAATTCATTATTCTTTGTCTTTTGCATGAGGCTCCAGTTGGTAAAGATTGGGATTCAGAATACAGTAGCTGCTGTGCTGGATCAAGCCCAGGCTCCCAGCACCTGGCACTCAGAGGTATATTGCTTCTGTATAATGAAGAAGTTCCATGGAACTTCTGTACTGTAATGCTAACTGGACAATATACCATGTAGATCTGGCCATTGTTTTCAAGCAAAATCACTCCTTTTTAGCCACCATCCCAAATTCAGTGGTGGGGTGGCAACTGCAGGGGACAGTGGGCGCCACAAAAAAGAATGTGCCCTGCACACTTCATGTCGTTCACCCCTGCCAACTCTCTTCTGAACTCAGAAAATCTGACTGTGCATGCTGCAGAGGCAGCGGTGTTTCTGGAGTTCTCTGTCCAACAGCCATGTGAATTGTTATAGACATAATGCTATAGTGTAGAAGGTTTACCAGTTAATTGAAACCTGAAGTTCCCAGTTTTTCCTGACTGCTGCAGGGGTTAGGTGTGTTGCATGAGTATCCAATTCCTAAAATTAGAGCCATCTGGAAGTACCCTGAGGGCAGAACTAAACTTTACAATAAACACAGGACTGCTAGTGAAAATGGCAACCAGTGTCAAATCCCACACTTTCCTGGTACAACTTATCCTGCTTGACGTCTGGTACAACTTACCCTGCTATGTCCTGTCTTGTGCTTCCTAAACCAGCCAACCAACCATTTCTCAATGGAGAAATGAACAGCATAATGATGTTAGGGCATGAGACGTTATTGAGGAGAAGGGGGAAATTCAACATGCACCTGTCTTTTTTAGAACTAATGTTTAGTTTCATCCCAAGACTGCTGTAGATGTTACCCAGTATTCACAGCATTCTCAGATGTTGCATTTTAGCAACACACAAAGACTCCAAATAAATTTGGAGGGGAAGAATAGAATAATTAAAATGTTAATACTGCAATCCTAAACATTCTTACTTTTATATCAATCTTGTTGAAATCAATGAACCTACCCATATACTATGATCTTCATCTGAAGCCCTCCAAGTGCCTCTTCCAAGGGAGGTTTGGAGCATGGCAGAAAGGGTGAGGGCCTTCTCAGTGGTGGCCCCCCTGATTATGGAGCACTCCCCCCAGTGAGATCCGCCTGGCGCCAACTTTGTCATCTTTTCGGTGCCAGGTTAAGACTTGATTGTATGATTTTTAATGGTTCCTGGGATTTTTTAATTGTTGATTATGCAAAAATGTATAGTGTATAATGTATAATGTATAAATGTATAATGTATAGTGTAGCGTAGTGGTGAGAGTGTTGGACTGGGACTCGGGAGATCCAGGTTCTAGTCCCCGCTCGGCATGAAACTCACTGGGTGACTTTGGGCCAGTCACTGACTCTCAGCCTAACCTACCTCACAGGGTTGTTGTGAGGATAAAATGGAGAGGAGGAAGATTATGTAAGCCGCCTTGGGTTCCTTGCAGGAAAAAAGGTGGGGTACAAATATAATAAATAAATAAATAAATAAATAAACTGTTCTTTATTTTTGTATGCAAATGGTTTTATATTATGTTATTATATTGTACTTTAGGGTTTTAATCTATGTAAATGACTCAGAGAGCTTTGGCTATTGGGCAGTATATAAATGTAATGAATGAATGAATGAATGAATGAGTTTTACTTATGAATGAATACATTTAAGATCAGAGTATTAATATGAATATACTAAGGCATAAATTCACCCTAGATTGCTTCAGGTTACTGGGGAATATGGGCAGGAGGGTGCTGTTGTACTCATGTCCTGTTTATGGGATCCCGTGGGCAGCTGGTTGACCACTGTGTAAACAGAATGCTGGACTAGATGGAGCTTTGGTCTGATCCAGCATGGCTCTTCTTATGTTCTTATGTTATGTTAGGTCGGCAAGATATTCAAGACAAGCAGCGCGCTTGGGAATCAGCTGGGGTGGAAAGTGTGAGCAAGACCATTTTCAGTATGTGTATTTCCTACGTAATACTACGTATGGAGCAAGCACTGCAGTTCCTGCCTTCTCTGTAGGGGAGAAATACATGCATATATAAAATGTTGGGTATATTGTTTAATTCCCAAGTGAGAACCAGATGCAGCTGAAGATTGCCACAAGAGCAAATGTGTAAAAGATAGATGGGTCTCACAGGATTGGATATTCAATAGGAATGTAGATGCTGGTACAAATGCTCTATAAGGCTCTTATTTTCTGCTCTAGCTCTGCCAAACATCCAGTGTCTTTTTGTCCCTGGAAGTACTATAGATATCAACAAGATGAAATATATGGTTCAACTGAAAGCAACAAAACTGGAGTCCAAGCTCAGCAAATCCTATGGTTCTGATCCAGGAACATCCTAGATTCCATTGCAAACCTAGGAAAGCTGCTGAGAAGTGTCAAAGAGTGGCAGAAATATGTTGCAAAAAAATATCCTTTTTTATCTAGTATTTATTACAAAAGAAATGTTCTGGATGATTAGATTCAGCAGAAACCAACCTTTCTAGTATAGCACTAAGAATAATATGGAATATTACACAAGACTTCCAAGAAGGATTGCATCCTGGAAATCCTGTGAAATCAGGATAACAGGTAGATGATCCCAACACTACTCTGAGTTGTTATTGCAGATGACACAATGCTGAGAGGGATAGCTACACTGTAGAAGACAGAATTAAGATGTGAGGGACATTAATGTTGTTTGTTAACCACAAACAACCCATGAAGAGAACCTATGTTTCATTGCTGGATTGTGAACTGTGGGTTGTTCACCACGGATTGTTATCTTGGCTGGGTTCAGACATGATAACCCACATTTCAACATCATCCCATGATTCAACGACAACCCACACTCAACCCATACTCAACCCTTGAGTGTGGGTTATTGTGTTCTCTGAATCTAGTCACTGCTTCAGGAGGTAGGTGGTACCTTATAGTAGGCGATCACTCGTGTCCGAGTAAGATTGTCTTCCAGGATAAAATTACAAAAAGAAAATTATAAAAGGAGGAAATTCTAAAAAATTGTGTAGACTGGTACCTTATAACTCTATGATTCTTTGTGTTGAGCAAGCTCCGACACCGGGTTTTCCAAACAGGAGAGCAGGGGATGAAAACAACAAAGATACTGGCGGCATTCCGAGGTCTTGGGAGATGTTGTGCCAGTGAGAAATCTCCTTGCCTCAACTAGGAATGGGAGAATCAGCGAGGCTCAAGGTTCTCCAAGTTCCACCTCAAGGCTCGGTCCACCTTGTTTCCATTCTCAGTTGTGAGCTTTCCTCCCGCAGGTCGAAAGGGGAAAGTATGCATTTGGCGCACATTTTTAAAAACTGAACACCCAAATGTGTCCTCCCCACCGCCCACATTGACTAAAGTGTGAAAAAGTGCATTTCCCCCAAAATGTGCATTTTTAAAGTGCGTGTTTTCTAAAGTACACATTTTGCAAATGTGCATTGCAAGCTTGGGAATGTGTGAGCTTTGCCCGCAACGTGCGCTCATATGTTCATGTTTGTGGGTACAAATGGGGCTTAAACAAATGGAAATGAAATTTTCGTATATCTATAGTGTCAACATCAAGAGAAAAGGGTTGGTAGGAAGAGGAAGGTGGAGCATGTCCATCTCAATCCCCTTCCTGCATAACGTAAACCTTTTGGGGGTGCAAGTATAAAGTGTGCTCAGTAAAAAAAAAAAAAAAGTACCCTAGATATCAAAAGTTTATGAAGAACTGCCTAGGAATCATAATAAATGCTTCTGTCCCTGTATTTTATTTTATTTTATTTATTTATTTATATTTATACCCCGCCTTTTTTCCTGCAAGGAACCCAAGGCGGCTTACATAATCCTCCTCCTCTCCGTTGTATCCTCACAACAACCCTGTGAGGTAGGTTAGGCTGAGAGTCAGTGACTGACCCAAAGTCACCCAGTGAGCTTCATGGCAGAGCGGGGACTAGAACCCGGATCTCCTGAGTCCCAGTCCAACACTCTCACCACTACGTCACAATGGTATTCTTATACCATTGCTTCACATTCCTTGGGCCCATGTATACTTTTATCGACCAGTACTGGTCTTGAATAAGTTGCCCTCATACATCCCCATGTGGGGGATCTTGTGTGGTGTATTGCTCCTATAATGTCTTCTCATATCCATACAACAGTCTTTCTCATACCACTTGCAGAATCTGAGACATGTAACAGCTGGGAGATCACAAGGATGTCAAAGTAAACTTACTCTGTCAGAAATGCAGGCTGTCTAATTCTTAGCATGTACAGCAGATGGGAGAATAATTACAGAAGCCTTGTGTGGAGCAGAATAGTGCCCAGATTAGTAAAGCACAGGATTCGAGCCAGGCTGTTCTTTCATGTTTAATTAGTAGAACTTTGGTCCCATGCAGTTTGGGGTTAGTTATAATTCCCAGTTCTAGCAGCTTCCTCTGATATCAGAGGTCATTCACTAGTTCTCCTCACTTATTGGCTGGCCTTGCCTTGCTCAACTGCGTGACAACTTGACATGGCAGGGTTTATACCTTAGCCTTCACCCGCCAGAACAGATTAGTGAATGAGTGCAGTGGAACTGCGAACAGGCCAGCAAGAGGTAACTAGAGAGCCCCCCTCTGTGATCTTATCTGTCTTGAGCCTCCTGGCAGTCACGCTCTCTCATCCCCTCACCTCGCTGAGAACCAGGGTTTATACGCAGCAGGAGCCTAGAGGGAG
The DNA here is from genome assembly GCA_021292165.1 of Shinisaurus crocodilurus. Lineage (NCBI taxonomy): Eukaryota > Metazoa > Chordata > Lepidosauria > Squamata > Shinisauridae > Shinisaurus > Shinisaurus crocodilurus. Next base: position 254,222,584 of record CM037878.1, on the reverse strand, counting down.
AAAATTAAGAGGAAGGCATGAAACCTGACAGAGATGCACAGAAAGCTGGGATGGTAGGATTCCTGCTGTTTGAGAAGCATTTTTCAGGGCTTGCTGTCTGCTGATGTCTGCTTTCTCTCTCTCAAAATAATCAATCTATGAGCTGTCAAACAATTTTGTGCAATAGATCATATTTTAATACAGAAGTGAACTGATACCGGATCTTTCTTCAATCCTACTCCCAGTTACAAAAGGAGCTGCACTACCTGGGAATGGTAGCAGTTCATAGAGATGTGCAAATCAGCAAAACTTGATCAGGGTTGTCCGATTTCCATTTTGAAGCTCATTCTGACTTGTGCCTGTATCAGATTGCAAGCTTTTGGGGGGAGGGGGTTTCATGAAAAATTGTGCATGTATTCATGCAGATGAAATGCGCACATTTTTCTCCCATTGACTAAAGTGTGTTTGTGCACATTTTTTCATGCACATTTTTCAAATGCATTTCGTTATTGTGCAAATCCCATCACACGTTTGGAAATGTGCAGACTTCAGACCACAGATTGTGTTAGGTTCTGTTTGTTTCCGGGAGGTACACGTTGGGTTAATTCTGGTCAAAAATGAACTGAACTGAACTGAACTGAAACCCATCCCTATCATGGAGAAGCTTCAATAATAAAATATTTGAGTTGATATTCTTACTCTATGGATTTAGAAGCAAAGGATCAAGAGAAAAATCACGTCACCAGTCTACTTGGGCAATCATCAGTTCTTTTGTCTTTGGATGAAAAAACTAGCAATGAACACAGTATAGGAACTTGGCGTGTACATTGGATTTGGACAAATCCAAAATCCTGAGCCAAATCAGGCAGATTCAGACAGATTGTCAGAAGCAAATCAAGCATCGTCTGAATCACCCCAAAGCGAATCTGGGGGCTCCCAAAGCTTTATGCATGATTTGAAGGACACAGAGACAAAGACAGAGTGTCTGCAAAGGTGTAAACATTTCACCCCAAGCTCTCCATATAGGGAAAATGTCAGGATGGAGAGACGGGGCGCAGTTTTGTGACTGACAGATAGGGAATAATTTAACCAGGGCTCTCCATTTTTCTTCTAATCACAGTGCTTTTGGGAGGGAAGTAGAAAGAACTTATCAGAGGTTGCCCTTGTGTTTCTACTGTATTTTGTGATGGTGTGTCTGTAGCAGCAGCAGAGTCAATACAGTGCTCAGGACTTCCAAGAGTGGCTTGAGAGACAGCACTAACTGGGAGATGGCTATCCCACCGCTAACACCAAGTGCCCACAGCCTGTCAAGCTCCCGCAGTGGCAGCGCTGCCTGGTAAAGGTGGTTCCTCTCTTCCAAGCTGCCTGATTAACTGCCAGCAACACACGAGCTCCAGGCAGCTAGGGAACATAGCTGGGGAGGGGGGGAGAACTGGTCTTGCCTCCTCTGCAGCCTCCTCTCCAGCTGCTTGATGTGATAAACCAGGCTTCTTCTCACTCTGAAACAAAGGGCAAGAAAGGCACCCTCTCTCTGCCTGAAAGAATACAGGGGAGGCCCTGGAGGGGTGCTCTCAGGGCTTTACAAGCAGGGTTTTTATGGTTGGACCAAGCACTACTCCAACTACTGAGCAGAACTACCAAAAAAGCTTTAAGAAAAGACCCTAAGGGGAACCCACAAAAAACAACTGAGGACTGAGCACGCTCAGTGGCCATGGAATACTAACTGACTTTTGGTGGGGGAACAGAAAACTGGGAGGGAGGGGGCATGGAATGGAGTATTATGAAGGAGGGCATGGCTGCCTGACTAGAACAGTGAACAGGAGCACTCTACGCTGCAACATTTTATTGCAGCTCCCACTTGTAGACGCTTAGTATTTACCACCATTCATTCTTATATAGCCTGCTTTCTTGTCTCACTTTCTCCATCTTATTTTCCTCTCCCCACCCACCCTTATTTATATTCTCCCGCCATCTCATGCATTTTAGTTTATTTTCGTTATTTCTTTCTCTCCTGTTTTTCTCACGTTCTCACTTGTTTGTTACTTTCCTTTCCCTTCTTCCACTTTCCTGCTCTTTTCCACGCTCTTATCTTTCTCACTCACTCCTTCCCCTGGCTCGCTGCATGAGCAAGACTGCATGTACTAAAAATTGCCTGGAAAAGCTACTGTACTCTACGAAGCAGAGGGAAAAGATACAATCTGTTGGTAAATTTGCCACTTTTTAATGTATAGAATGCCTCTTGCTCCACCTCTCCTGGAACTGCAAACTGCTAGATTTATGGCATAAAATCCCACCAGGATATTGGCATAACCTCTAAGCCAGGAAGTTATTTTTAATCAAACCCAGCATATTATTTGGATTTTGGAATCAGAAGCACAAGGCCAGCAGTTTTGACAGCAACTCAGAAGTAAGAAAATAAGTGATTGGTAGAAGGGGTTTTTAGTCAGTTTGGTGCATGATGCACAGCTGATTCGTAATTTTGTCCACACTTAACACGCCCAATTAAAAAAAGGAGGGTGGAAAGGAACTACTTTAACAGCAACAGCCTTGGGCTTTTTGGTGAAGTGTTGGATTGTGAAGAACACATCTGAAATTCTGGCTGCTGTCTGTCACTTCATTGCAGCCTTTATCTCCTGTTGAAGAGAAAATACCTTGTATAACCACCATTCTGTCTTCCATACAGAAAGTAGTGACACCACCCAAATAAAAGTGTGATCAGTCTATTCTCTGGCTCCTGTACTGCAACAGGTGCCCGGGCTGGTATACACAGTTAATTTGCAATAATCCCAAGAAAAGTGCCCTGTCTGGAAGCCCCTTAGAAATCAACAAAGTCACAACAAAAATGTACCCTAAGGCTCAGAATTCTAGCTGTTGGTAAGCAGGTTAAGATGGTCCCCTACATTATTGAACTGCATATAGAGGAGGCATGGATTCAATTGAGACAGAATGGTGTATTGTGGTGCAGTGGCGCAGTGGTTAGAGTGTTGGACTAGGACTAGGAAGACCTGGGTTCTAGTCCCCGCTTGGCCATGAAGCTCACAGGGTGACTTTGGGCCAGTCACTGACTCTAAGCCTAATCTACCTCACAGGGTTGTTGTGAAGACAAAATGGAGAGGAGGAGGGTCACGTGGACCCCCTTGGGATCCTTGGAGGAAAGGTTCTTGGACAAAGGTTCAATTATTTATTTATTTATTTATTTATTATATTTATACCCTGCCTTTTTTCCTGCAAGGAACCCAAGGCAGCTTACATAATTCTCTTCCTCCTCTCCATTTTATCCTCACAACAACCCTGTGAGGTAGGTTAGGCTGAGAGTCAGTGACTGGCCCAAAGTCACCCAGTGAGCTTCATGGCTGAGCAGGGACTAGAACTCAGATCTCTCGAGTCCCAGTCCAACACTCTCACCACTACGCCACATTGGTTCTTGTAATGTAACAAATACAATAAATACATACATACATACATACATGAATTTTAAAATTAAAAATATGCTAGGGCTCAAGACACAATCATATAATCCCATGTGGAGGCCTTGCTTTCGCATCAACCCTGCCACCGTTCACCTTGCTGTCTTCTCTGGGATATGCAGAGACAAATCTTAAATTGACTTTGAAAAATATGCAGATCCTAGAATGCACAATAGTGGTGATACATCCAGTGCTGACTAGGAAGCTGTGATATAGACTTCATCCAAATGCTATCATCCATTCCAGAATGTGACATGCATCTGTGAATGAGCAGTAGAAGGGCAACATTGTTGATAAGTCATGTCGTCTGAACCCAGCTGCACTAAAAAAAGCCATGGTTTATTAACCATGAACAACCCATGAAGAGAACCCATGGTTTGTTGCTGGGTTGTGAACTGTGGGTTGTTCACCATGGTTTGTTATCTCGGCTGGGTTCAGACAACACTATAACCCACAGTTCAACAACACTTGAGTGTGGGTTATCGTGGTGTCTGAACCCAGCTATTGAAAATGCTAATGCAAAGATGAAGGAGGTACTGGGGGCGGGGAGAAAGATAGGAAGGCTGTTAACATGCATTCTTTCATTCCTCAGCTTTTCCAAAGCAGTGTTTTTGCAAGGCAGCACTGTTTGCCCAGTATCATTCTCCCACTAGCAGACAAGAGAGGCCACAAAACAATACAACTAAATTGTGCCATGTTATGTCCCATGAAGATGCCAAAGATCAACGTAGGCAGCTTGTGATGAGCTGAAGCTCTGAAGCATGATGACAGCCTTTATAATGACAGCCTTTGTCATTTTTCACTTTCTCAGATAACACATCCATAGATGATACATTTAATCATATGAACTACAAGAACCTTTGTCCAAGAACATCAGTGGAATGAGTGAGTGTAGCAGCCCTACAAATGGAGGCATTTGTTCATATGAACTTAGCAGCAATCATCACAGATGGCATTACAAATCTTGCATGTATGTGTGTTTTGGAAAGAGTACTGTATTTGGGGTGGGTGGGGATGTTGCTTGTATCCATACTAGGGAGAGAGCTGGGACCCAAGAGATATATGTGTGTGCTAAAACGAGAGATAGCTGGTAGAAGAGACCGCAAGAGCTGTTTATCTCTGGGACTCTTCTGCTGTATTTGCTTCGAATTTATCAAAAGCCCCATGGGTTTTGCCTTCTCATCTTCAAAAGAAAATCCTTTCCAAGTGAGTACAAATGGAATTGTACTTGGATCCATATCCATGGTGCTGGGCCAACAGTACAGAACAGATTTAATGTTATGTTTTAATTATGATTTTGTTTTTAATCTGTATTCTATTGTTAGCCTCTGCTATTTTTGGGTGGAAAGGTAGGACATAAATAAAACATACGTAATTTTAAAAAAATACAGCTGACAGTGTGGACCCAGAATGGGAACTCCCCCCCTCGCCAGCACACCTGGGGACCTGCATGCCAACAGCAGGTGAGGGAGGGGAGTGGATAACTGCGGTCCCTGAGGTCATCGGATGGCATGGCCCTGTTGGTCCCACATGCACCTATGGCCCGTGTGAAAACACTTCTGTTTCAGGAAGCCTTCCTGAACTAACCAGCTACAGGTTGTTGTTGTTGTTTTTTCTAACATATTGTTTTATTCTGCTATCTGTTTTATCTTTTATAAAAAACAGATCTCCATACTGGAATACGGAGTGGTATATAAATCTTGTAAATAAATAAACAACAAATGTAGAGTGGAAATGGACAGGAAGCTCCATGGCTGCCTTATATTGCATTGGGAGCTTTAATGTCTAGGCTACTGCATAAGAGGTGTGAATCTCTCCCTCTCTCTCTCTCTCTCTCTCTCTCGTGCATTTGCACACTCTTTTTTTGCCCCATAATTCTGCACACAGGCACAGGCACTCAGTGACTGCATGCCACACACCTAGCCCCTCTTGGTATTTTACCTACTTGGAGTCGACCTCAGTGGCACCACTATGGCTGGACCTTGGGGCCAAAGTCCAGGGCCCACAGCCCTGGAAGAGGGGGGCAAATAGCCACTCAGAGAGCGGTAAATGATGAGGGCAGCAGAAGAAGCATTTCATTCCTGTTGTCATGCCGCAGCTACGATTAAAATGCAAAACTGCACACCCGCAGAGGTTTTTGTTTGCTTGTTTTTAATCGGGGTTGGCAAACAGATTTGTTGTTGTTGTTGTTCTTGTTGTTCTAACATATCAGGAATGTAGAAGCCATTTTAAAGTGTGGAGCGGCAATAGCAGAGCAGGGTGGGAGAGAAGAGAAATGTTCGTTATTGTGCTTTATAACTGAAGTCATACATATGACCATTGAAGGAGGGGGGCATAAAATCATCAAGTCCAGGGTCTAAAATTGCATGGCTTAATCTGCCTTTAGAATCAGGCCTTTTCCCATTCATGCATGGCTCCTGTTCATGCACAGGCAAGCCACTCCAGATGAGGAACCACAAAGAGATCCATGCCGCACAAAGTTCTTAGTGAAACTCACACTGAGGTGAGGTCTTGTTTTAGTATCCTCTCCCTGCTTACGTGTTTGTTGTTTGTATTTGAGAAGCAGGCATGGAGGGAGAGGCCCACAAGCTTTGAAATGAAGTGACTTGTCAAGTGCATGACTGTGGCAAGGATCTGGAAGGCAGTAAATTTAGCAGCTTTCTCTTCCACTGACAGCCTGTCATGTGCTTGAAATATAAATAGTGGTGGAGACAAATTGCTGCTGTTTTCCTATTAAACTTTGGCCCACTGGCCTCCTGGCCTGCTGGTGGCATTCCACCCTCCCCGCATGCCTCATTTCAGGAACTGATGTATCTCCCTCCCATAGGCTAAAGTGAGAGGATGATCGTGTTGTTTTCCCTAGTGTCCTTGGTGCTGTGGTACCATTAGTCACATGGCAGAATAGTCTCCCTTTCCTGAGCCTACCCACAACTTCGGTCTCCTGTGTGAACAAACATGGAAAAAGCTGGACACCTTTTTAAGAAACAGTAGCCCACATCTTTTTCTTTTCCAACCCCCTCCTGCACCTGTCCCCCTCCCTTTGACCTGCTCTATCAGTTTGTTTTTAAGGACCAAACTAGACACGATGCAGGAAATCTGCGATTAGGATTTTCTGATTTTTAAAAATTAATTAGCAGCTCCAGGAGCTGTTACTGTCCTCTGGCCCCTGCACACCGAGTAGCAGCTCCTGGGAATTTAGATCAGGGAAAGGGAAGAAAGGGATATTTGTTTGTTTTATTTTTAAAAATTATATCCCACCTTTTGAAAACTAGGCCTGGAAGGCAGCTTACAAAGCTTAAACCACTATAATAAAAGTGTAGTAAAATATAATTAATAGGTAAGAGCAAAATGGAAAAACAAAGAAACTTGAAGCAACAATACAGTAATACAATCCACAATGGCAGAAAACCTTTTTAAGACAAGCAAAATGCCTGGCTAAAAGGGTCACCACTCGACTGAACTCCAAAAGAGAGGGAGCCAACTAGGTTTCCCAAGAGAGATAATGCCATATTCTTGGTACTGACACTGGATGGGTTCACGATCTCTCAGAGAAACACTTCTCCAGTCTTCAAAGCAGCTGTGTGGCAGCTTACAACAGCTTAAAACAATATATTGGGGGTGGGCAACATGGTGACCATGGGCACCAGAGCGCACCTCGACACCTTCTTTGGTGCCCACCGATGTGCCCTCCTCCTCCCACTTAGTGTTTTAAAGAAACCTGGAAGATCCTAATCAGAGCTCTCCCATGTCATGTCTAGTTTGGCACTTAGGCTTTGACTTCATAAGGGAATGAGCACATGACTTGCACAAGCAACTCAGTAGTTATGAATGTTGACCATATTGAACATTTTGGACACCTCTTTCTAAGAGCAACACAGCCAGCCCAAGACATTTTGCTTCTTGAGGTGAAGGGCAATGTAAGAAGCCGACCAGACTGGCAGTTGAATCTTACTTCAACACTGGATGCAAGACAGCATCCACCACTGCACCTGAGGGCACCAGGCTAGCTTAGAGGGTACAGGGCAGGCCACATGGCACACAGAACCCTGTCCTTCAACACTTTGCTTCTGTCTCACTCTGTCTAATGGCAGGGACAGCCTTGAGGGCAGAAGTATGCTTGGTGTTACCAGCATAAAGTCGGCCAGTTCCCGTCATCACCACATTCTGCACCAACTCTGTGCCACCGAGGCCACCTGGCCCTCTAAGTGACAAAGCTGGGTCTAGGAATACCCCCAAACCGGGCACCTGCTCTTTCCGGGGAGTGCAACCCCATCCAAAACATGGCAACAATTAGTTTCCTGGACCCAAGAACCATCTTTCCACAGCACCTCCATCTTATCAGGATTCAGCTTCAGTTTATTAGCCCTCATCCAGCTCATTACCACAGCCAGGCCCTGGTTCAGCACTTGCACAGCCTCACCTGACTCAGATGACAAAGAGAGATACATTGAGCATCTTCAGCATACTCATGTTACCTCACTCCAAATCCCCAGATGACCTCTCCCAGTTACTTCATATATATGTTTGTTTATTTATGATTTATTTATATACAGTGTTTGTATACCGCTCCATATCTATGCAGATTCCAGGGCGGTGAATGATAAAAAGATAAAAACAGATAAAAGCAATGCATTGAAAACAAGGTATCATTAAAATTGTGCCTGGTCAGCAAGGAAGGCTTCCAGGAACAAGGATGTCTTCAGCAGGCACCAAAAGTAACACAATGTCGGAGCCTGCCTGACCTCCAGAGGCAGAGAGTTCCATAGAAATGGAGCTACCACACTGAAGGCTCTTCTCCTGGTGGACTCAAAATTATGGGAGAAGCAACAAGGGAAGAGGCGTGCTCTGTCCCTGCCATTTCTCCATCCAATTCTCTTTCACACACACATGTGCACACACTTTTTAACTGCTCAGCTCCTATATGGTACCCAGTTATCTAGTTCTCCCCTCAATAATGGGATAAACCATACAAGTTTGCCATTCTTTAATCTCAGTACTGAAAGTGTTTATCATTATTTTACTGATTACACAGGTTGTCTATAGAATTTTGTATCAGCCTATAGAGCAGGGATCTCCAACCTTGGGTCCCCAGATGTTGCTGGACTACAGCTCCCACTGGGCAATGTGGACATTAACACCAATTCCCTGGAAAACTACATTCAATACATACAAGTGCATTTCTGGTAAAGCAAATCTCCCAAACTTCATTTCTTTGGTATATCAAGGATGGTGCCTATGCGTTTGTGGTTTTGGAGAGATACAGAAAAAGACAAGAAGGATGAGGTTGGGTTAACTTTCTTGCTACAGCTTTTTTTCCCTTCCCAACACAGCTTTTTGAAAGTGAAAAGGCTTCTTTATGCTTGGAAAACTGATAGATTCTCCCTCCCTAACGTATTATTTCAAATACCTTTAAAGTAAGGCTTTTTGGAATCCGTCACCTCTTTTTTGGACCTAACTCTGGTTAACGGACAACAAAAAAGCTTTTGGTCTTGCTGTCTAAATATAGAGGAGAAAGAAAAAAAAACACAGTCGGAGAAATATCCTATAACCAAGACATCTTAATATTAACCTGTCATGGCAGTCACAGTTTAAACTGCTGTCACACTGACCCTGCCCATCCTATAGATGAGAGTAGAGTGGGTAAGTGTTGCTTTGTAGAACTTGAGGTTAGATATGCATCAGTTGCATATCCAGTGTGTGGTTTAGATACAGATGCAGAAGTGCATAAATTGACATGAAAAAGAAAACTATACAGTACTCAGATATTTGAGGAAGAGGGATAGCCAGGGACTAAATGAAAATGATGAAAAGAGCTATATGGAGGTAGTGTGGAAGGCTTTAGTAAGAATTTGTTTTGCAAAACTAGTACAAGAGTCCTTTATTTGGCAAGGATTCATGGCTGGGATTGAGAAGGGGTGTTCTTCAATCCAGCGATAAATCAGTATTTTATATTTAATTGTAAGTATTGTTCACACTGAAATGGCAGTTACCTCCCCTTCTCATTCAGGGCTACAAATCTTAATAAATAAATGAATGAAAAATAGTCTAGTGTTTTACGGAACCATCAAGTGCTCCAGACACAGAAGCAGACTCTATAAAATTTGCTGCATAAACAATTGTCCTGTCAAAGCAATAAGACACAATCCAGTGCACACTATGTAAAAGAGCTGCATGCCACCAACAGCCCTAGATTTCTTTTTGTTACACGTAACCAGAAAGAAACACAGAGCCAAAGAGAACTGACATCTGGCTCTGGGTTCATGCTATGATGATAAGCCAATTCAAAAGTGAAACATCCAAGTATGTTTCTTGCTGCTCTTTTAAGGGCTTGCATTCACATAGCCCTTCCATCATGTATACTTTCCCACATCCATACAAGTATATCATACTTTCTCATGTCCATAGCATTAGTTGCTAGGCTTCACATCGGTGGCACAAACATTTTGGCCCCAAGGGCCACATGTGATGCTGGCTTGGAGATTCAGGGCCATACACGGGTATGCACATATATACACACGTGCATAAACACACACACACACACACCAGCAATCCTAATAAAGAACACTCATTCAATACCAGTAGCAGCAGGGAAAGAACAATCTGTATAATGATCTCTGGGGAAAGGAGTAGAGAGGTGGGAAGGGAAATTCAGCAGTGGTGGGAGGGTCAGGGCACCCTCCGGGGACTGCAGCAGTACAGGCCTTGAGGAGCTGGAGATTGTGTACCCCTTGCTCTGCATCCATAGTTCCTCCTACCCAACCTTTTATACCTGGCCTTGCCTGTATTCTTTCCAGGTTATGACATTTCCCTTCCACATTTGTGGGAAACCATCCTGACAGAAAACAATGATCTCACAACTGACATATTCAAAATAAACCTGATTCTTACAGCAACCTTGATCACGGGTGCTTCCAGATGGAGGGCTCTTAGTGTTAACACTCAAGAAGGCATCATATAATAATTCTGTGCTTGTTTTTTCTTTAACAGAATTTCTATGGTAAGGAAAGAGATGGAAGAAGTGGTGGGAAAAAACAGGAGGGCTATGAGTGGAGAATACGGTCTGGATCCCCTATAAAATTCCAGAGATGAGGCAGAGTGATGGTGTCATAGAAGCCTTGTCTGGAAGAAATGTAACATCCCCTCCCCCCAGGGCAAAATGGACACGAAAGACAGACACACTATGGAACATACACTCAGTAGATATGCCAGATCAGAAAGTGATTATTTCTGGAAGCCTCTACAACCAGCAAGGATTATTTAATTTATACGGACATTTCTATACTGATTTTTGGCCCTAAAAAGGATCCCCTAGGAGGTTTACAAAACAAAATAGAGTATGTCTTCATTCATGCAGAGTAAGTCTTCCATTCCATACTAATCAAGGGGTTATATGGAACCCAAGGCTTTGTGTTAAATCAAAGAGACCTAAAATAGGAAATACAGCTAGAACAATTTTTGGTGCTTTGGGAAATCCCTAGGAAAGAAGAGTAAAATACACAGTGTAGATAAAGATTCTGATGTTCTCACTCATGCCTAAGAGTTCACTTCAACAGAACAGTGCTGAGTGGTGCACATCAACTTCTCAGTTGTATTCAAAGGATCTTCAGCTCCTTGTCTTAGTGAAACCACCATTCAGTAAGAAGGAAGGGACTGCGAGTGGAGTGGCAGTTCTCTTTTTCAGGAAGGGGAAAGGGAGGAGGAAATCAATTGGTTTGTTTCTGACTGTGTTGAGCACAACAGTGTAATGGAGCCTAAGAGTTGCTTGGGGGACAAGGGTATATTGCTTGCTGTGCAAGCATTTGAAAGGCAATTAAAGCAGAACAGCCATCCAGCCTTCTTATTCTCCAGTGACTCTGGGAACAAAATGTTCACTCTTGCTGAACCATTTCCACGTGCCACAGCAAAGGGAATGTGGAGAGAAAGGAAGTATAGAGAATAAGTTGAAGACCTGCTGCAGTCCCTAGTGACAGACATTTTAAAAAATGGACAGAGATATGCTTCATAGATTTCTTAACAACTTGAACTGTTGATTCCCAGATTTTAGTTAAGCTCCTTGGCTACAAATGCAGTGAACCAGTTCAAAAAAAGGTCATTTCAAATACAGAGTTTTGTACTTAGGTCAGTTAGCATGGCATTGTGACGAGTTCATGAGAGAAACTTGAAACCACAAAAACTTCCTTTTCAGCCTTTATTTTATTTATTTTACTGTATTTATCAGTCACCCAATGGACAAAATAAAATAATAATTAAAAAATAAAATAAAATCATGAAACCAAGAAGAATATGATTTTATAGAGCAGCACAAAAACTATCATTATAAAACTCATACCAAGCAATGGAAAGCACAAAACTAATCAATTTCCAGAGAGTAAAACAGTCACATTAACTTGGAGCATAAAACACAGCTAAACATATCTGATTTTAAAGCCTGTGAAAATAAAAAAAGTATTTGCCTGGCACCAAAAAGACATTAAGGTAGGCACCAGGTGAGCCCCTCTGGATGGGACATTCCATAAATAAGGGGCCACTGCTGAGAAGACCTTTTTCCTTGTGACAACGCACCATATCTCAGCTTGCGGGGGCACTTGGAAAAGGGCCTCCATTGATGATCTCAGAGAACAGGTAAGTATATATGGGAAGATGTGATCCATCTGATACTGTGATCCCTCTGGTACTGTGGATCCAAGCTGTGAAGGGCTTTAGAAATCAAAACCAGCACTTTGAATTGAGCACAGTGTCTTCATGGAAGCCAATGAAGACACTCAAGTACTGATGTACTATGCTCATAACACCAGTCCCAGTTAGCATTCTTGCAGCCTTATTCTGTATTAACTGCAGTTTCATGCCATCTTCAAAGTCAGCCTCACATACAACAACACACTGCACAGTATACTAAACAGGAAGTTTGCAATTGCTGCGTTTCCATGCTGCAGTCTGCCAAAGCACAGCACAACACTGAAATGCAGTATTGCCCATGGAGGGAGAGAACGTTCTTTCCCTCCATGGGCAGTTTGCAGCCTTTCTGTGCTGCAAAGGGAGCCCCTTCATTACTGTGCAGCATGGAAAGGCTGCTATTTTTGATCAGCAGCTGATCGGAGATAACTTTTTAGTGCTGCACGGTGACAAAAGAGCTCTTTCTCACTGCATGCAGCACTGAAAAGTTGTTATCTCTGATCAGCCTTTCCTTGCTGCAAGGTGACAAAGGGTCTTCCTCTGTCTGTATGCAGCAAGGAAAGGCAGTGGGGAAAGGAAGCCTGATGAGAGTGGGTGAGGTCTTGGGAACAGGCTGATGGGCAGGATGGGAAGGCTCTGTGGGTCATATTTGGCCCACGAGCTGGAGGTTCCCTATGCCTGTTATAGACCACAGTGACCTGGCCTCCCTGACTCTCCAGTCTATTCTGGTACTAAACCAAGTGCCCAGGAGGGCACAGTTGGGATAGACTCACTCCCCCTAGCTCTCCCATCCAAGTCTTAGTAATACAGTTGATGTCATTTGCAAATGAAGGTGTTGTAATCATCAGAAAATAAGGAAAGGGTGGGTTTTGCACTGCTGTGCTGCAGCATTTGATCACTTTCCCAGTTGAAACGCATGTTTTGATGTAAAAAATACATGCAGGCCCAGGTTGATGTGGAAGAATGGAGCAATAGAAAATGTAGAAGAGAAATGATGCAGAAGAATATACTGGATCATTAGAGGGGAAAGCAGAAGTGTGAGAGAAGAAATTATAAACTGAAAGGTGATGCAGAGCAAACTAGAAGGCTGATTAAGAAAAATAAATGGGAGAAAGAAAGTAAGGGAGATAAAGAGGAACAGTGAAAAAATAGAAGTCTAAGAAGAGACAAAGCAAAGAGGAAAGAAGCAGAGAAAATAAATCCAATAAATGATTCCAAAGACCAACAGAAAAGAAGTGCTAGAGAGACCCATGTGTCTTTAGTGAGCAGATAAGCAGCCTGTTCTGCCATGCACTGCTTATCAGTGTTGTTGAATACACAAAATAGTGACTTCCCAGAAGAACTGTTAAAAGTACTTTAGTTTTAGCCAGTATTCTTCTTGTAACTTTGGGGGTTGGAATTTTGTTAGGGTCTTTGTCAGTGTTTACCCATGTGAACTGCAGAATTTGTTACAATACCTTTGCCATGCCATACCTATGGGAGCAATGGGCTTTATTAAAATGTCTTTGTTGCACAGCCCCCATGAGAGGATAGCCATGTTACATAGATGCAGTTGGATGAATACACAGGGAACACAAAACAAGACAACAGAGAAAATCCCCTCTTTATCCCTAGCACGGTGTTATTTTCCATTGGGAAAGGAACAGGAAAAGGATATGGCTGAAAGGAGAAATTGCTGAAAAAAGGAGGAAGAGAAAAAGAATTCAGAGCTGCAGTACTTAAGAGCATTAGAGAGAGAGAAAAATCCATTGTTGAAGGCTCTATAGCAGGTCTCTCCAACCTTGGGTCCCCAGATGTTGCTGGCCTACAGCTCCCAGCATACCCAGCCAGCATGGCTAATGGCAAGGGATTCTGGGTAGTGCTAAGATTGGCTCTGGAAGCTTCTAGAAGTCAACAGTTTAACCTCTTTGAGGGTTGTCCTTTAAAACAACAACGTTTTGTGAATATTCTTGCTTTGCATTCTGTGAGATAAATTTTGACTTCTTGCTACATTAGATTGTTTTAGCGGATGTTATTTGTAATATAACTAGGTGAACCTTTTATGTGCTGGCCTTTGAAAGAAATGTCTAATTTGTGGGGAAAGTAGGGGGAAAGTTGTGACGAGCCAAAAATTGCTCGCAATCGCGGCGTGAGGCATCCAACCAGTGCCAGTTGACACCAAATGCCACTTGGACACTTGTGGAGTGGCTGGCACTGGTGGGTGTCTGAGCAAGCTTGGCAAGAGCAGCAAGGGTTTTTTGGCACTTTTGCCAAGCAAGTCTCTTCTCTAACCAATTCCCGGTACCCACGATAGAGTCAATCGCTCAGGTTTGGATGACACGACAACCCATTGTGGGTAGCACAACCCCTTGAGAGCCCGTGTGGCATAGTGGTGAGAGTGTTGGACTGGGACCCAGGAGATCCAGTGTAACTCACCGGGTGACTTTGGGCCAGTCACTGACTCTCAGCCAAACCTACTACACAGGGTTGTTGTGAGGATAAAATGGAGAGGACGAGGACCATGTAAGCCACCTTGAGTTCCTTGCAAGAGGGAAAAAGGCGGCATACAAATATAATGATAACAACCACCACCACCATATATACAGATGCCGATGGATCGACACAGTTGCCTGAATAGGACTCTCCGTGTGTGGGAAGTGCCTCTCGGAGTGTGGCTGTCATAGGGGTGGGTGAATCTGGCAGTTTTGCTTACTCTCACATTAGAATGTTTAAACTCTCAAGTCCTTTCTTTCCTGAATGTAAAGAACTTTGAAAATTTTGGAAAATTCTTATAAAAACCTAACTGAAACAAAACTTTCATCTATCCGCACCAGCCAAATTAAATAAGTACAGCTATTCCCTGGATGGAGAAGACTGTGATGTGCCTGCCTGCAATGCAGCTGTTCAACATGTGAGAAAAAAGAGGTGGTGGCAACCTTAATTCAGCGTCACAAACCCGGCTGAATACAGGTGGAATTCAAGCATAGTGTCACGATGAGCTCCTGCACTATAAAAGGGGGCTATAGAAGCACGGCCATTTAGCTGAGATCAGATTCAAGTCCTTTGCAGCCGCCCACAACCTGACTTTACACTAGTGTCCCTTTCACATTTCACCTGAAGGTGCAGGAGTGAGTCATGGTGATGTGACCTTAACTCTTGAATTGTTGTGAACCACCCAGCGAGCTTCTGCTATTGGGCAGTATAGAAACAAACAAACAAACCCTCCCAAGCTCACTGTCCCCAGCAAATGCTACCTTTACCTGCCCTCTTTCTTCAGCTCCATTATCTCAACATTTCTCCAGGTCTTTTTTTTTCTCCCCTGGCTTGCCCAATCCTGCCGATTGTTCCCTAACTCCCCAGTCTTTCTTGTTTTCCCCTTTCTCAGCTCCCAGTTGCCATCAGCACATTCCACCCTTTTACTCATTTACCATCTGCCACTCTCTACTGATCTTTTCTTTCTTTCTTTCTTTCTTTCTTTCTTTCTAATTTAAAACAAGTCTTTTCAACTAAGGGACAGATAAAAATGCCAAGCTCCTAGAAATCTGTAGGTGGGTGAAGAAGAAAAGACTGATAAACGAAGGCTTCAAAGTTGCAAATGGGGAAAAAAACATATCCCCAGCTGGAGGTAAAACAAGAAAATGATGCCAAAGGCTCCCTTCGCTATTTTTGTTTTTGTGAAGTAACGTCCTGGGGAATGCAAGGTGGAGAGCTGGGAGAAGAGTTAGGTGAGCAAGACTGTAGACTATACATGAAAAGTGCAGACAGAACTGAACAAAACAAAACCAAATTAAAAAAAAAAAAGCATACCCCATGAAGTACTGGAAGCTGCCACAGAAAACTTCAAATGGCATGTTTTGAATGGCAATCTTTTCATCCCTTTGCATCTTGTTTTAAGCAGAGAGTGCCCAACATGGTCCCACAGCACCTTCTGCTCTCCACTCCACACATTTACAAAAGAGATTTTGAAGAAAACAAACAAAGCAGTGGGAGTTCTGAGATACACACACACACACACTACGTATAAACATACTTAGGTGAGTCTGAACTTTCTCTTAGTGTAACTGCAACAGTAGAAGAGGCAACAGAAATAAAGTTGTATGTGGGTGTGTGTCAGGGAGAGGAGGGAGGGCACTGATGTGTGTGGTTGTATGCAGGACATTTTGTATGAGGGAGAATGCATGCAAGGGCAGTGTGTGTGTGTCTCAGTTTGCATGTCACACTAAGCCACTGTGGGTTAATTAACCTGCAGGGCTCCGAGATGTGCACCAGCTGCCATTTTGAATATGCAAGCTGTATCAGGAGAGCACCTCAGCTTGTCGTGTCATGTAAACCTGGGCGTCGTGGGTTATTTGAGGGCTAAACAAACATGGGTTGCTCTAAGATTATCCTAGGGTGCTTTAACCCTCAAATAACCCACATTGCCCAGGTTTGCATGACATGACAAGCTGTGGTGCACCCCCAACACAGCTTGCATATTCAAAATGGTGGCCGATGCACATCTCGGAGCCCTGTGGATTAATTAACCCACAGTGGCTTATCATGACATGAGAACTGGCCCAATATGTGTGTGAGGCAGAGTATTTTGATAGACAGAGGCAGTATCATGTTTATACATGTATGTGTGAGAGGGGCAGGGCTGGCCCAAGACATTTTGCTGTCTGAGGCAAAGAACAAAATGGCACACACACCCAATCCAGTAGCAAAATGAGTGGACAGCTGAATCTTACTTCAGCACTGATGACAGGATAGCATCCTCCACGACACCTGAGGGCAGCAGGCTAGCTTAAGGGGTGCAGGGCTGTGTGTGCCTTAAGGGGTGCAGGGTGCAGGGGTGCAGAGCTGTGTGTGCCTTATGGCACACACAGCTCTGTCTTCTAGCACCTCACCAACACTCCCTGCCCCCCAGCATCTTCTGCCTGAGGCGGCTGCCTCATTTTGCCTAACGGTAGGGCAATCCCTGAAAAGAGTATGGAGAAAGGCAGTGTGTATATGAAAGAAAGAGAAAGAGGGGGTACTATGCTTGTGTGTGAGGGAAGCAAGGAATTGTGTGTAGGTCTCCTCAGCGTTCATATTGAAGTGAACATGAAATGGCTGCCTTCTTCTATAGTTGATTCTCTTATCTTTACCTGCAGATAGGGATGTTTCCTCTTGATTGCTCTTCTGGCAAAATTCCCCTCCTTTAATTTAGACTTACAGGATTGCTTTGATGACAAGCTGTGTGTATTTAGCACCTTGAAAGATCAAAACCCTGTAAGGAGAGGCATGGTTGTTAAATAAACATATTTTCAAAAATACCATATTTTCCATCACTGGGCACATGTTCTAGGTACATATGGGTGTAGGTATGCACCATATGTCAGACTCAGGGCCACATCTCACATGGGACTTCCCTGTTTCCACCTGAGGCCAACCAGATATTTTCTGTTACATTAGAAGAGCATTTACATGTCTGAAAATATAGTAGAGCCCAGGAGCCTTGGCCAGTTCAGCTCTCTGGAGCACATTTGCCATGTGTTTTCAGATCTGATAATGCCTGTCAAGCATAGCAGAAAAGGTATGGTTGACCCATGTAGCAGCTGTGACATGACCCATTAACAGAAAGTGCTGGAGAATGTGAAAATGTGAATAGGATAGTATGTATGAATATGTGAACCGGTGCTAGAGAATACGTGATGCTGTGAATATGTAAACATGACTGTAGTTCTATCGGTGCTTGGGCAGATGTTTGAGAGTGGTTCCGGGTTTGGGGGGGGGGGGTCTATACAAAGTATTATGTTATATATGGGGAAGTACATCAGGTGGTCATACAAGATAGGGCTTTCTCCACGATGGTGCCCCGAATTTGAAATGTCCTCCCCAAGGAACTATGTGTGGCACCAACTTTATTGACATTTCAGCACCAGGCTAAGACCCATCTGTTTACCCAAGCGTTTATGAGTGGTGAGTTGCTGCTGCAATCACTCTCACCGGTGATTGCTTTATTTCTTTTATTTACTTTATTTTATTGCTGGTTTTATGATTGTTGTTTTAACATTAACCTTATTCAGGAGTTCTGTACCTGAATAGGGCAAACACAGGATGAGAGGGAGTGCTCCAGTCCCGCCCCTCTCCTTCATCGCATCCGTCACTCTCTAACAGTGGAAGGTGACTGTCTGAAGAGGAGAGCCACTCCTCTATCCATGGAGGCTCTCCATGCAGGCCAGAACACGTAAAAATCATACAATGAAATAAATATGTCTTTGTATGTTGCAATAAGGAATCCTAGGTGTGCCTGTGAGTGCACATAAGAAAGTGGTCTGTGTTTGACTGTAGTTTACATATTTTAGTTTCGGGGGGGCATGTATGGAGAGCAGCTTTTAAGCTTCTTCTTGATTGGGGATTGGGCAGAAGTGCAGCTAGTCTCTCTGGGAAAAGAAAGTACTGGTTCCTGTCAGCAGTCAGTGTGGTTGTTGTTGTTGTTGTTGTTATTATTATTTCCATTTCTATACCGCCCAATAGCCGAAGCTCTCTAGGCGGTTTACAACAATTATAAAATTACATAATAAAATACAATTATACAATAAAAATACAATTTTACAATAAAATACAGAATTAAAAAATTACAAACAATAAAAACATCAAAAAATTAAAACATTAAAACATTAAAAACCCTTTAAAAATTACTTAAATAGCTAAGACAGATGTAAAAAAATCAGGGATGGGGACTCGGACTCGAGGACTCGACTCGTGAGTCGGACTGAGTCCCCCCTCTGACTCGACTCGGACTCGAGTCCCAATATTTTTAATGGGACTCGAGACTCGACTCGGGACTCGAGACCAAGGGCTCTTCAACATCCCTGGGCTGTGCCAGAAGGAGTGGAGAGGAGCGTGATTGCCGGCGAAGAGCGCATGGAAGCGAGGTGTGCCACTGCTCGGCCACTATGGATGGCTACCAGGAGTGCAGCCCCAACAGTGTGTCAAGATTTATTTTGATTGATGTGTTGCGTACTTGGGAGAGGCAGAAGAAGGACCTGAGATTACTCTGTGTGGCTGCTCTGTGTGTGTTTCTGGTTCCAGCAAGTTCGTCACCAGTGGAGCGGGTGTTCAGTGAGGGTGGAATTGTGATGAGATCTCACCGTTCCAGAATGGGGGCTAAACATTTAGAATAAATCATGTTCCTCAAATGCAACATGGATAAGTTTTAGGAAGTACAGCAAGTTTATTTGTTTAAATCATTTTTCTAAAATGCAACCTTTCAGACATTTTGGGTTTGGCTGCCTCTGCCTGCCTGTCTGGGGTTCCCAGCCTCCTCTGCCTGCCTGGTCTCTTCTTGACCAGTTCAACAGTTGAATTGCCCAAGACAAAGGCCTCTGCCTGCCTGCTTTGGGGTTCCCTGCCTCCTCTGCCTGCCTGGTTATTTTGGGTTTTTCTGCCTGGTCTGTTCTTGCCAAAATCAGTTGCAGAGTTTTGAAATAAAAAGGCACACTTGTGCCTAGAATTTATTTAAACCACACATCTGAAGTAGCCTTATTTTGTTGGGAAAAAAACCCATTGATTTTAATAGGGACTCAGTGGAGTCAGCTTTGGGAGTGACTCGTGACTCGTGAGTCACCATTTTGGACCAAGGACTCGGACTCGAGACTCGGGTCCAAAGACTCGTGACTCGACTCGTGACTCGAGACCAAGGACTCAACATCCCTGAAAAAAATAGACTGGATAAAAAGATGACATAACCACCACCCCATGTGTTATTTGCAGCTATTAAATGCCTCAGCATAGAGGGCAGTTTTAACCTGGCACCGAAAGGATAGTAAAGTTGGCGCCAGGCCATCCAGATTAGAAGTACTAAAGCAGTGCATCCATTCCCTGACATTAAGGCCATCTGGATTTGTCCCAACAACATTTTATTTGCTTGAAAGTGCACAAGCCTGCAAGTGTGATATGCTTTATGCTGCCAACCACATTAGGAGGTGCAATTAGAATGCAAAAACAACAGACATAAGACTTGAAAACATACTCAAAGGTCTCGTCATTTCTCGATTAACGCTTTGGATTCCTGCACTGGTGACGCTTCTTCAGCCCCTATTAAATGCAAGCACCTGGCGATTTCATTTTCATTGTTAATCCTGGCACCTCTCTGCTCTATATCTGGAGCCTCTAGAGCAGGGGTGGGCAATGTTTTTGGTGTGGGGGCTGCATTGGCCCTACAGCACCCTTCCGAGGCCGCATAAATGGGTGGGGCTGGTTGTGAGTGGGACAGTGGAGAGGGGGCCAGGACACACACACACACACACACACACACACACACGCACACGCACACGCACACGCACACGCACACGCACACACATTCACACACACCTAATCAGGTTTAGGATAATGGGGCGAGGGAGTTAAAGTCTTTCCCCTGCTAATAGTAGCAAGTAAACAGCGATTTTGCCTGCAGGGATTGCTGGTGGAGGGGGCTTTAACCTTCTATTAGCAGCAGGCAAATGGCAATCACTTCCCTGCAACCTAGCTGATGGTCGATCAGCTAGGCTGCAGAAAGTTGTGGGTGGATCTCCTGGGCCCGCACAGAAAGCAGCCTAGGGCCACATGCATGCCACAGGCTACTTGTTGCCCACATGTGCTTTAGAGCAACATGTCTTAGGCTGCCCCTGAAGAAGCTCTGTCCCCTATATTCTGTTAAAACACAGGTGGAAAACTGTTTTTCTGTTAAGGGCCACATTCCCTTGGGGTAATCCGTCAGGGGCTCCATGCCAGTAGTGGGTGGTGCCAAAGTCAGTGATGGGTGGGGACACCCCTTTTCTCTCCCTTTCTGACAGCCACTTCTTTCCCGCCACCTCTCATCCTTCTTTCCTGCCCAGTGAGCTGCCAGGGGAGGGAAAGGCTGCTCTTGCCAGACTTCTGAGCTGATCACTTGCATAGGGCTTTGACATAATGGCAGGTTGTGGCACTAGGGCCACAGGTCGCCCACCCCTGTATTAGAGGCATGAGTATGGCCTGGCCTGTATGGTTATGGCATGAGTAGGACTTGGCCTGCCAACACCTAAGGGAGGCTGTGATAACTATCAATCTAGGAGTCTCCAAAAGGGATATTCTGCAAGGTAAAGTGGTACATTACCAGGATTTATAGGATGTCACTAAGAAAAGGTCACTTTTGTAAAGGTCAGCTTTATTTATATGCTGGACAGTCTTGCCTTAGGAAAGTGGTGAAGAAACACCCATCACTTGGGATATATAAAGTTAAACTAAGACAACATTTGGAGAATACACAGTGGGGAGCCATCTAGAGTTACAACAATGGAGAATGCCAGTAAGCAGGTGGTATTCTCAACTTGCTTATAAAACAGTGCAAACACAGAACTTTCTTTGGAAATTGTCCAAAATGTCCACCTTCCTCCAGCTCCCTTTACTGCAATAATATAGATAGCAACCAAAAAAAACAAAAAAAAAAAACACCCCTCCTTCCTGCTGGTTCTTTTTTGCCCCTGAGCAAATTTAATGCCTCCTTGCAGACAGTTCTTACCATTCACTTCCCTCTTCCTCAAAGATAATCTCAGACTTCTTTTAGATGTTTAGTTTAGAACCAACAAGAGCTACCTTGTTTCTTTGCTGAACTGAATTGGCACAAATTCTCTGCGAAGACATTTTTGTTTCTTATTAGCATGATATGGTATCACACTTTAGTGCAGTGTTCTCCAACCTTGGGTCCCCAGATGTTTTTGGCCTACAACTCCCAGCATGCCCCAGCCAGCTATGCTGGGGCATGCTGGGAGTTGTAGGCCAAAAACATCTGGGGACCCAAGGTTGGAGAACACTGCTTTAGTGAATTTTAATAATAAAAATGGTTCTGCTTTTAGGACCCCATTGCTGAAGAAAGAGTGACTAAGGGCACAATCCTAGGCATGTTTAGACAGAAAAAAGTATTACGACTCCCATACAAACATGCATAGCTGGCTGGGTTCTAGGACCTTTTTCTGTCTAACCATGCATTCAGGGGCAACTTCTAGGGATGTGCGAATCAGAAAAACTGAAACTCAACAAGGTTCTCCAAATTCCACCTAAAAGCTTGTCCTGTCTCATGTCTCTATCAGATTATGAGCTTTGTTTGTTTCTTTTCTCATAGAAATCTGTGCACATTTTCATGTACATTTCCCCAAATGTATGCATCAATTGTGCACATCTTTGAAATGTATGCATTCTTCTCCCATTAATTAAAGCATATTTGTGTGCATTTTTCAAATCCATGCATTTTTCCATGATTTTTTTTCAAATGCACGCATTCTTTCAAACACATTTTTTGGGTCCATGAATCACATTGTCAGCTTGGAAATGTACAGACTTCAGCCACAGATTGAGTCTGAGGCTGTGTTCAGTCCGGAAGATGTGAACTGGGTACCGGTAAATCCTGATCAAAAACAACTGAAAAGAATTTCTCATACATTCCCTAGCAAACTCTACAGAAATTAGTTTGGAGAAGTAAAGGGGTGGCAAAGACCTTGAGTTGGATCCAGTATCTGCCTTCCATTGATGGAAGGGCTCCACTAATGGAAAATGCCACCACCCGATTTTCAGAGATTTGCCCGCCTCCCTGCACTATAGCTCACCCCATCCAGCAGAGTCCCCTGCATTTTCAGGGGGCTTGAAGAGCTGCCATGGGAAGGAGTCACTTCTGCAAGCTCAGTTGTGCACACCTAAATCTGAATTCAACCCCATACTGTAACTACATAAGGGAGCAAGGATTTTGCTGTACAAATGCATACTTTATAAGAGAGATAAAATGTTAATAATTTATCGATTTACCTAGTTTCTGTAGAGTCTTAATAACGCTGGATACAGCTGTCATTGTGAGAATCTTCTGATCAAGAGACTTGGACAACTTTTTTTCCAATAGCTATGACAGCCAACGTCCTTTAAAAAAAAAACCTTTGCACTGCAGCCCCTCAGTACAGATAGTCGCATTCACAGCTATGGCCTCTGGCTTGGAGGCCAGAACATCAATGGCTTCTGCTTGCCAAGGGCATGAAGGATGGGAGTAAGACACTGAGGGTACAATGCTATGCATGTTTAGACAGAAAGAAAGTCCCATGGCTACTAGCATTCTCCACAGCATGGCTGGCTGGTGAATGCTGGAAGCTGTAGGACTTTTCTGCATAGAGTCTGGGATTTAATGGAAGAATGTACCTCAAGGCACAATCCTATGCATGTTTAGACAGGAAAAACTCCTACAACTGCCAACATTCCCCAGCCAGCCATGGACTTTTCTCTGTCTAAACATGCATAGCATTTCACCCTTAACGACTGTTGATAGTCCCCTGAATGGGCAATTCACCAATAGTGGTAGAGTCTGAGGGCAATGTTGGCAGATTGTATGTGAGAAATAGCAGCTGGCAGCTAAGGCAGAAAGAGAGAGCTGTGAGGTGTCTAGAGGTGCCTTGGGGAAGCGGGGCAGGCCTCACTCTTGGGGATCTGATTTGAGGCAATGCATCTGTTTTCTCTGTACCTCCACATATGCTTTGCTTGTATATTTTATAAATAAAACAAAGTTTTGAAATGCATCGCAAGTCTTCCTTGCACTCTCACCGTGGTACTCCTAGCCCACACATCTCTCATCCCTCAGAGGAGTAACAGTATAACCGTTGCATGTATATGACCATTATGTAGTTGTACTGTTGTATCCAGAAAGATTGGTACCCAGTGCAGTAGTGTGGAATGTAGGTGCTTTTAAACCCAAACAGCATAGTTCATCATAGGATTTCAATGTATTTTTATACAATCATTAATCCCACTGTCTCCTGTACAGAACAGACTGAATACAATTCACATGCCCAGCAGAGAAGTTTGTAATTTGAGGGGGAAATACTTGCATGAAGGAACGTTTTGGCCACTCTTGCATACATACTTGATTGTACTGTTTGGAGGGTTTCCTCTTGTAATCATACGTGTTCCATTGTGCCACCTATCACTAGGCTGTAATCAAGTTTTGCCTAAAGTAACTTTCAGAATAAATTTTGAGGTTTTCCTTACCCAAAGTTTGGAGGAATTTCAAATTAACAAAGAAGGTTCAATATGATCTGTAACAATGGGGGGACGGGGAGCAGCACTGTACATCTGTAGTCATGATGGGTCCTATGCTTGTTTTTCAAAATGTTGATGAGGATGGGTTTGCTTTTCATTTTCTCTGATCATTTCACTGGAATGTTGGGATTTGACATTTGCCACTCAGAATTATTTCTTCGGCAGTTTCAGAAA
This sequence comes from Shinisaurus crocodilurus, assembly GCA_021292165.1. Taxonomy (NCBI): domain Eukaryota; kingdom Metazoa; phylum Chordata; class Lepidosauria; order Squamata; family Shinisauridae; genus Shinisaurus; species Shinisaurus crocodilurus. Next base: position 254,198,255 of record CM037878.1, on the reverse strand, counting down.
CAGGAAATAATTTTGCCCTTTGCAGATGTAGCCCTGCTTGCAGGAGTCTAAATTTAGGCCTTGTGCGAACATTCTCTCTTTCCTTTTTGTAAGTCAGAGTAAATTATTTTACCCAAGGCTAGTTTTCATGCCTGACTACATTTTCTGTGACATTACATCATCATTACCTGCAGTAGATTATCAAATTGGGTAGCCTCTTGGGGGGGGGGGGGAGAAGCAGCAGTTACTTCTTGACAGAGTGAACAAAGTATAAAATATTATTTTGAGCCATACTATCCTGTTATGCAAAATAACCCTTGTGGCGTAACCCCACAATTCAGTTCCCTGGTGTATGTCTGCATTCGTATGTTTAGTGAGAATAGAATGTTGAGCTGAGTGGGTGTGGCTTGTGATGTCTTGGAAAGGGTGGGGGGAGGAGAATATAAGGAGTGTTTGAGTGATGTCAGGGTGGGGTGTTGGGAGTTAGGTGTTAGGTTAGTTGGGTTAGTCGGGTCGTTGTCTTTTCCTTCTTACAGTTATTCGTGTCTTGCCTGTCAGGAGTTTTGAGAGAAATCAGTACTTGTCTGAAGAGTGAAAGTATTTAGAGTTATAGGGACTTTTGGTTAATTACAAAGTGTTTGGTGTAGGCAGGTTTAAAGTTATCTTCTTGAACTAAGATTTTGTGAACTAAAATAAACTTATTTTTATTTTGTTTGCTACCCAAATCCTACGTGTCAGCTTGGCGTTATTAACCTGCATTACTGTTAAATCTACACACACACACCCCTTTGTACCCACAGTATCACAGATTTAAAATAGATCCTTAAGAACATGTATTAATCTTTTCCCTCGTTGGTAGGGGAAAGGTTTCATTTGACCCTCCCCTCAGGTTTTTAACTGTTGGTGCTTAGCCTAAGAAGGGTTTATGCGTCTGGTCCTAGTGTGAAGGGGCTGTGTCGTCGCAACCCTTTATTTAGATTTTGGTATAGACCCATTGTTAATGGGGGGGCAGTGGTAGTAATGGACAGTAAGTTGTCCCAAGCACTTGGAACACAAGTCATACCTTTCTGTGAAAATTGGGTTGAACCACTTTTGTTTCACAGGGTGTGTACAAGGGTTGTGAGAGATGAATAGCAGCTATTTTTGTCCCTGTCAGACTTTAGGCCCTAAAGGCAGACAGGGCCCAAAACAGCTGTCCCTAAAGTTTACAGGCAGGACTTGCTTGGGACTAGCATTCTCTACCTCCACATTATTAACTGAATTGTTTCTTTGTCTCTTTCATAGGCAGGGAATTTGAAGGTGAGGAAGAGTTCCTGGAGATCCTGGGGATAACGCGAGAGCAGTCAGGCAAGTACGAATGCAAGGCTGCAAACGAGGTTTCCACAGCAGATGTCAAGCAAGTCCGAGTCACTGTGAATTGTGAGTAACTTTATTCTTTCCAGTTCAGGGAAGGGAAAGCTAAACCCCACTGAGTAGCAGTGATGACAATGAGAATGGAAGTCTGTCATATCTGAATGAGAAAATTCCCCTAATCCCTATGGACTTGCTTTGACTGCTTTAAAAAGAGGCAAAGTGGTCTGGGGAAAGAGCTTAGGACTTGGAACTGGAAGATCTGGCTTGAAATCCCTGCTGAGCCATACACTTGCTTGCTGGCTGACTCATCACCTCAGTCTCTTCTTCCCATTTGTAAAATGCAAAACTATGCTTTTATTCATTTTTCCTTTCATTTTTTTAAATGGAATTTTATTTTGAAATAAGGTTAAACATACAGGTGACTAAAAGAAAACATGTAACAATGCAACAAGGTATCTAATTAAGACAAAAAGATCAAACTACTTCTCTCTGACAAGTAAGAGTGGGGCCAGAAGGGAGAGCATTCCACAGTTTGGGAGCAGTACAGGAGAAGGCCCCTTCAAGCATGCCCATCAAATGGCTTCAGAGAGAGACAGCATGCTCCAAAGGGCGTCTCCTGCAGATCTTAATAACCAGATAGGTTCATAATGAGACAGTGGGTCCCTTAGATAGCCAGGCCCTGAGCCATTTAGGGATTTAAAAGTAAAAACCTTGAACTGAGCCCCCAAAACACTGGTAGGACCGGTGCAAGGCAGTTTGGTGCCCTAGGCAAGATCAGATATTTAGCGCGCCCCCCTTCCCACTTGAGCCCTCTCTCCCTCCAGCCCTATGCTCCTGGAGCCTCCTTTAGCCCGGCGCCCTAGGCAGCCGCCTAGTTGGCCTAATGGTAGCACCGGCCCTGAACACTGGGCAACCAGTGCAGATCTTTCAATATTCAATCCAGCATCGCTTGAGCTCCGCAAGTGCCACATTTTCTCGAATGAAACATAGAGTGTTCGAGGATCGGGATATCTGTAAGAAGACCAAAACGCTGGTTTATGAAGCCATTGTATTACCAACTTTATTGTATGCCTGCAAAACATGGACTATTTATAAATGTCATATCCACCTCCTTGAAAGATTTCAACTTTGCCTCCGGAAAATCCTGCGAATTACTTGGGAAGATAGGCAAACAAATGTCAGTGTACTGGAAGAAGCAAAGACTACTAGCGTTGAAAAAATTATCCTTCAACGCCAACTTCAATGGACCGGTCATGTTGTTCGAATGTTGTTCGAATGTCTGACTGCTGTCTCCCAAAGCAGTTACTTTATTCCCAACTCAAGGATGGAAAGCGGAATATCGGAGGTCAGTATAAAAGGTTTAAAGATGTTCTTAAGACTAATCTTAAAAAATGCAATATAAACATCGAAAACTGGGAAGCTCTGGCCCATGAACGATCTAAATGGAGGTTGGCCTTTCACAAAGGTTCCATGGACTTTGAAGAAGCCCGAGTGCAAGGTGAAAGGGAGAAACGTGCTAAGCGAAAAGCACATCAAACGAATCCTTTACAGGACCGTCTTCCATCTGGTAACCTGTGTCCTCACTGTGGGAAGCTGTGTGGACCTAGAATTGGCCTCCACAGTCACTTATGGACCCATCGCTAGAGTCTACACAATTTTTTAGAATTTTTTTGTAATTTTATCCTGGAAGACAATCTTACTCGGTCACGAGTAATCGCCTACTACTAATATGCTCTTGATACTGTGCATTGCCTGGTTAGCAGCCTAGTTGACACATTGTGCAGCAGTTGAAGCTTCCAGACGTTCTTCAAGGGTAGCATTACATAGAACACATTGCAATACACAGGCATTGGATTTTGCACACACACACACACACACAAAGATTAATATAACCATTTATACCTCCAGATAGCAAATGCCATCTCTTAAAAGAAGCATTTCCCTTTTCCTTTCTCATCTTAAGATGATGCCTGCTATGACATACACAGTTTTCACTTGAAAAATAAAACATGCCTTTTGCTTCAAAACTATTGGTTTAGTCATATGCAAGTTTATTCAGATCTAATCAATTGATCAATTGACTAAGTTTCTTTAACTGAGTGACAGTAAGAGGACAAATAAAAAGAAAGGCTGAATAGACTAGGGCTGACAGCTGAATGCAATAATTCAGCTTCAAGAATGGTCCCATACCCATTTAGAGGTGCCTTCTCCATTCTGCTCCTGTCATCCCCATCTGCCTTCCCCTTTGAGACCAGGACAGCTCCCGTCCCCTGTCGACATGTGGAAAATATGGAAGGGAAAGCAAAGAGCAAATATCAATTTTGTCTTGCATTTGCAAGCCGGAGTTGTACAACATCTATTGATTTCTGGGACTATCATTTGTTCTCAAGCTCAGCCCAGTGATCAAAACTGAATACACAACAAAAGTAGCTACTTGAAGCTCTCCCAGCCCTGCTCAGTTCTTTGTGTGCACGTGTGCACACCTACACACACACGTGCATAGAAAATAACTTTTGCAGGTGAATATCATGTGATGATAGGTCCCTCAAGTTGTGGAGAAATTAAGAATGAGCTGAGTTACCCTGCTCCCTGTGTTATGATAATATTATGGAATTCAGTCTTTTTGAACTTAGAATCCCCTCCTGTTTTCATCTCTCCCACAACGGAAAGCTAAATATGTTCTGCCTACATGCAAGATGAGCTCTTAAATAACAATCTCATTAGGCTGAGACTATTTAATAAGAAAGGACATTTCACCTCAGGAAACATGGCAAACAAGAGCCATTAGGAGAAAATGAGCAACCAAACGTGGCACAGATTTGCATACAGATGTGGTCACTCAGAAGACAGCAATTACAACATTTCACATTTACTTATTGTCATGCCTTCTCTTTTTTCACCTACTCCTTCCTCCTTTAATGTCACAGAATTAGTGCTTCTCAGTGTGAGAAAATAACACCAATTTAATTAGAACAATCCAGATGCCTCACATGGGTTTCTAGGACAGCCACAATGGTTTACAGTGCAACCCTATATAAGGTTTCACAAAAGTAAAACTCACTGTGTTCAATGGGGCTTGCTCCCTACTAAGTGTGTTTAGGATTACAGCTTTAGTGAATAAGTGCAATCTTTTGCATGCAGACAAAGATCCAGACTGTTTTAATTGGACAGAACAGTAGTCACGGCTAGTTAAACAAGGTTCATATTGGAATATTGAAGAACATAATTTGAGACTGAAAAGGGAGTACAAGAGGTGCTACTCCACTACACCACATGGGTTGAGCATTGAGCAGGGGGTTGGACTCGATGGCCTTGTAGGCCCCTTCCAACTCTACTTTTCTATGATTCTATGATTCTATGGTATCCATATCCATAGTTCTGTACTCTGCATGCTCTTTTTTGCTCTTGTAGATGATGACAAACTCAAAAGATGGTGATGGCCTAAACAATAACTAAATTCCTACCCCAGGATTGCATTGCACTCATTATCCATTTCACTTTCTGTAAGGCCTTTGGCCTGGCTCATCCTTCTTTCCATAGATTGGTCAGCGATAGGGATAGCAAATCAACAAAATTCAAGCTCGTGGAGGTTTTCCAGATTCCACCTCAAAGTTAATTCTGACTCATCCCTGTATCAGATTGTGAGCATTGGGGGGCGGGGGGGGGGGGGCGGGGAGGTGTTTTGCATGAAAATCCATGTGTGTCTTCATGCACATTTTTCCAAATGTATGTGTCAATTACACACATTTTTCAAATGTACGCATTTTTCTCCCATTGATTAAAGTGTGTTTGTGCAGATTTTTCAAATGTACACGTTTTTCATGCAGATTTTTCAAAAGTACAGATTTTTCTAAATGCATTTTTTGTGCATGGAAATGGACAGACATCGACTGCAGACTGTGTTTGGGTCCACGTTCAATTCTGGCAGATGTGAACTGGGTAAATTCTGGTCCAAAACCTGTTCTAGAAGGGGTTACACTCCTCCTCAGTGATCAGGTTTGCAGCTTGGGAGTACTCCTTGATCCTGCACTGTCTCTGGATTTTCAGGTGGTGGTGGCGGCAAGGAGTCTATTAGCACAATTACAGAGCCCGTGTGGCATAGTGGTGAGAGTGTTGGACTGGGACTCGGGAGATCCGGGTTCTATTCCCCGCTCAGCCATGAAACCTTTCACTGGGTGACTTTGGGCCAGTCACTGCCTCTCAGCCTAACCTACCTCACAGGGTTGTTGTGAGGATAAAAAGGAGAGGAGGAAGAGGAGGAGGAGGATTATGTAAGCCACCTTGGATTCCTTGCAGGAAAAAAGGCGGGGTATAAATATAATAAATAAATAAATAAATTTAGTGTGGCAGCTGTAACCTTTCCTGAATCAGTCTGATTTGGCAAGAGTTATCCATGCCTTAGTCACATCACAACATAGGGCTACCCCTGAAAAGCATCCAGAAGCTTGAATTGGTGCAAACTGCAGCTACTATGCTGCTAACTGGTGTGTATTATCAAGATCATATTACCCCAATTGCCATTGATTGCCTTTTTTTTTCTGGGCTCAATTTAAGGTGTTGGTTTTAGCATTTAAAGCCCTGAACCTACCCAGACACTGCGGTCAACATCAGAGATCTTCTTCTGAGGGAGGCCTGGAAGGTGGCAACAGGGGAGAGGGCCATCTCTGTGGTGGGCCCCCAATTATGAAATGCTTTCCCTACTGAGGTTTGCCTGGCACCAACACTGTCATCTTTTTGGCACCAGGTTAAGCCTGTCCTCTACTCCCAGGCAAGGCATTTCATGGCATATGAAGGGGCATTTATGTCCCTTGTTTCTGTCAGCTTCAGTATCTTCTTGTAAATGTTTCAGCTGTTTAAATTGTTTTAAATTTTTATGTTAGAGATTTTATATTGTTTTTATTATCTTGTATTGTGATGTGTATTTTTTTGTGAACTGCCCAGAGAGCTTCTGCTATTAGGTGGTATAGAAATGAAATATTAAAATAATAATGATGATTCATAGATTCATAAATCATAGAGTTGGAAGGGGCCTACAAGGTCATTGAGTCCAACCCCCTGCTCAGTACAGGAAACTAGAGGAGGGGTCTCCCATCCAAGTAATAACCAGGCCTGACCCTGCTTAGCTTTCCACACTCAGACAAGCTGAGCCAGCATGATGGTGGTGGTGGTGGTGGTGGTGGCTTAGGGCCTGGCTATCTAAGGGACTGCCTGTCTCATTATTAACTTATGGGGAACTTGTCTTGAACATAGGACAGGATAGGAAGCCAGTGGGGATTTAAAGTGGGGCATCACATAGTCTGAATGATGAGAGAATTGAATGATTTTTGAATCTGAGTTTTGGATAAGGGTGAAGGGGCTCAGGTGTGACAAGGGAAGGCCAGAGAGAAGAAGGGTGCAGTAGTCAAGGCAGGAGATTACTTGAGTGTGAACCAGCATTTATGCTGAGAGGAAAGCCAAGAGGAAGGACTGTATTTTGGCAATGCTGTATAGGGAGAAGAAATGTGAGTTGGCAACAGGCTCAATATGGGGGACAAAGGCAAAACAGAGGGAGGAATCAAAGAGAAAGCTAAGGCTTCATGCCTGAGCAACAGAGTGAAGAATGAGAAGTTTAGCCTTGGACATATTTAGTTTGAGATGGTGATGAAAAATCAAAACCGAAATCTCAGACAGACTGTTGGAGATGTGGGACTGGATGGATAGTGAAATGATGGGGTAGAGTGGTAGAGCTGATTGTCATTGGCAAATACATGGTACTGAAAACCATGGGATTTGAAGAAATCCCCCAGTAGAAGTGTGTGTAAAAAGTCTAGCACAGTGGGAGTTGAGGAAGTATGATAGAGTTGAGCCATCTTGTCTCTTTTCTCAGGCCAACACCTACCTTCTGTTCATCCAGTGCCTATTAGTTTTTGCTAATGATGGCCCAATCTCTATTGGTATGCTTTCAACAAGCACCATAAAGCCTGATTGCTTATTTACAGCCTGTGGGACAGATAATGAAGCCCAAAATATCCCAGTTGAAGATGTCTTCTTTAATGTCTAACTGAAATGTATGTAGGGCTGGAAAGGGAGAATTTACATTAAAAATAGACACCAATACATACATTTTGAATCTCACTAGCAGCTTTTGTTTGTTTTGAGCTGTCATTGCACATTTTATTTAGCAGTGGCTGCAAATAAAAATGCACAGCTTTAAGCATAACACTGCAGATTGCAGATCTAGCACATAGCTGGTTTTTTGTGATAAGGATAAAGCCAAGTCGAGGATCCTAATAATCTGAGATCTGTGGGAAAGGCATTGGAGATGATGGCTAACAAACCACTTTAATTTACCTGAAGCTGCTTGCCCACTGCCAGGAATTATTCTGGTCAGTTTTATACCAGTTCACCGTATTATTATGTAATCTTCACCTGTTCTGTGTGACAACTCTCAAGTGACAATGAGAGCTAATGTGGAGAAGTGGTTAGAGTGGGATGGCGGCATTCCAGATGTTGTTGGACTACAGTTCCCATCATCCCAACCATTGACCATGTTGTCTCAGGCTCATGGGAGTTGGACTCCCACAACATCTCGAGGGCCAAAAGTTCCCCACACCTGGGTTAGAGTGTTAGAGGATTAGACTTCGACCAGGGTGACTTGGGTATCAATCTCCAGGAAATTCCCTGAGTGGCCTAGGGCTAATCACTCTTTCTTTCTCTCTCTCTCTGCTACTTTAGGTAACTAGGTTCAGGTAGTTGTGAGAATAAAAGTGATACAGCTCATGAGAGAAAGAGTGAGATACACATGTGATAAATAAATACCTGCCTTTGAAAGTAAGTGCAAAGTGGACAAAAACTCTAATTTCACATACACATTTGGGTTCTCCATTTCCTACTCAGAAAGAGAGATCTTGGGCTCGCACTGGAAAGCTCAATGCAATCATCAGCTTGGTGTAATGCAGTAGTGGAAAGGACAATTTTAGAAAGCATTTAGAAAGGGGTTTAAAAAAATAGAACAGCAATTAATGGCTTATATAAATACCATCATCTCCTACATTTCAAGTCATAAGGAAACAAAATTACAGATTAAAATAATTCAGCAGTACATAAAAAATCACATCAAATAGTAAATGAAAATAACATGTGAGCACACAATAAATAAATGTTTAAATCAGTTTGTTTCCTCCACAACTAACAAAGCTGTCTTCAATATATTTTTCTTGTGTCTCAGCTGCAAGTACACAGTTGGCTACCCTTGTAGTTTTGAAAGCGGCAATGCTATTTAGAAGGAATTCAAATTTAACAGGAGTTGCTATTTGCCAGCTTTTCCAAACAAAGGCCCAGCATCGTCTGAGGTTCTATAGATGGAACAACACAATGGGGTACATCTTCAACTGTATCCTTTCCACATATATGATAGCTTGATTCAATGAACTAAAACGGGGGATAGTCAACGTGAGGGGAGCAAGAGCATTCCTCTGCTCCCACCTATGGCTTCATCTGCCCATAGAACATTTTGATGTTTTAATTTTTTATTGTAAGCTACCCTGAGGGTATATGTGATAAGGCAATTATTATGCTTCCCTGTTTGACATGCTCTCTCAAGAACTACCGTCCCAATGTTCTCTGTGCATAGGCAGGAGTGAAGAACAGCTGGTGGGAGGGACAAAGCACCATAATAATCAGGGATATTAATCCCAGAGCCAGTACTGGAACTAGTACTACCGGTAGGATTTACTGGCCCAAAATACATGTGAGTTGTTGGGACTTGAAAAAGACACTAGGAGAGGATATATTGTGGAGTAATATCCTTCCTATCTCACGTTAGTGAGATCAGCAGAGTAGAGCATTTCCAGCTTAAAAGAAGCTTAGATTTGGCTAGTGTTAGCCAGTTAGCATTTGGTAATCCAGGATGCTTTAAGGCAGACTGGATTTCCCTGGTTTTGCCCCCTTTTCTCTCCCTCAGAACAATAATCAGAGACACAGTCTTGTAAAAGTTAAAAGTAACATTTACTCACTCAGATTATGCAGTTTCATTCAGGCAGGCTTAAAAGCATTTCTTACAGTTGGTTACAGTTCATTTGGAAATACTTGGGGTCTGAACTTGTGGAGTTCAGACCAGCAACTCTGGCTACATGCTGCTACAAGGATCATGTGGAGACAACAACCTGGTGGTGCCACGCTCACTAGAGTCTGAACAGAAAGAGGAAGAAGCTGGGAGCAATGCCCACTTCCTGTTCAGGCTGTTAATAATTCAATGAGTACCTTCTAGGAAAACCACCCTAGAAGGTATCAGTGATCTTAACCATTTCACCCAATTACCTGGTGAAACATTAGCCATAGCTTTTGACTGCAATTTTAATTATCCAACAATGAGTAAATGTATACTTCAGAAGTATCCTACAAATCTTTCTGAAAATGTCCTTTGTGAAATGTAGTTATTTATTTATGTTTACTGTTTTTTTAATTCATGTTTATAGTTATTTATTTATATTTACTAAGAGAAGATGAGAAAGAATTGACTGCCCTGGCATCCTTGCCCTGTTGCTAAACTTGCATGGGTACTTGCTTGTGTGCTGACGCTTTGTCACTGGGTCTGAGACGCTTCACCACTGGGACTCCTTGCACTCAGAGACATAGGCTCCTTTGCAAGCCTGCCTCCTTATATAACCCTGGCTAGCTTGCCCCAACTGCTGCTGTAGCCAGTCTGATTAGAGGGCCTTGATTAAAAAGCAAGGGAGAGTGGGGTTCAACAACTGGTGTGTACTAGCTTCCAGTGAATGGAAATCTAGGTCAGTTGAGCCCTCTGGGAGTGGAGATTTTTTATTCAGGGGAGAGGACAATAGTCAATGGGTCACTAGAGGGAACAATAGACAATGGGTAGGTGATTTAATAGGGATGTGGCGAAGATCGACGGGGTGGAAACAGGGGCAAACTTGCCCCGTTCGACCCCCCCCCCCCTGAGCCCCGCTGAACTTATCTCTCCCCGGCTTGCCACATCTTCCCGGAGAGGAGCCGGGGAGAGGTTCTTCCAGGTCCCCGGCACTGCGCTTTTTATGTAAGTTCCATAGAAAACCAGCTTAAAATAGCCGCAATTTGCTATTTGCAGATGTTTTACGCTGGTTTTCTATGGTACTTATATGAAAAACCCAGCGCAGGGTACCTGTCGTGTCACTTCCGGGTCCCCGGAACATCCGCCAGGAGCCTTCATGTCACAAAAATTGTCGACTGGCATGGAGGCTCCCAGCGGATCACTGGTGAAGGAGGTAAGGGGTTCTCATATGTCCCTAATTTAGGAAGGGATGTGGTTTGCAAGGGGCTGAGTCCCTTTTTGTTTGTGTTTTTAAACTAAATGAAAAGGAAAGCTGAACTCTCAAATTTGGAATGAGTCTGTTTCTGTGCTTTAGTTTATGAGCTGCTCTACAAGATCTAAAACCTGAGCCTACACGGAGCCCAGACTGAAGCTAGCCGACATATTTTTTGTTTATAATCTGCCACTAGATAGGCCTGCACAGTGGCCCTTGTCAATGTAGAGCTATGTATTGCTTTGATTGCCCCTTTCCAAACTTGGGTTTAGTTTAAGTATGTGGTTGAAGATCTCTTCAGCCACTCAGGAATCTCTGTTAGAGCAGGGCTGCAGGAACTCTAAGTTCCTCCTGGATGTCCCCCCTGAGATTTCGCTCCCAACTATAAGTTTGTAAAGGGCTGCAAACTTATAGGATTTAGCTCCTTTTGCTTTGCTTGCCCTTGTTTTGGTTTCAACTGATGATCTACGAGTTTAAATAAGTTTTAAATGATCACCTGAGATAATTTAATAAATATATAAATAAATAACACTTACCTTCTCCTCACATGGGTGCTTAACTCGCTTGTGTGCTGTAGAAAGTATAATTTCAGAATTAAAATAGAAACTTTTATTTCATGACTCACAAAATAGTATGGATTAGTCATGGCTGAGCATCTGCTGAGGGCTGCCTCCAAGCAAAGAGTACACTGAGAAGAGCCTCTGGACCTGCTCCTCTTCTTCACCATTGCAACCTGCTTGTTCATCTGACTCTCGCTCTGGCCCAGACAACATTGGTGGTGAGAAGGAGGAGCAGTAGATGCCATTGTCTTCTTGCTCACTGGTTCTCTGCCTGGCAAGCAAGCAGTTGGTATCAATGATGAGGAAGAGAAGCAGCAACAGCAGGTGACATTGCTGGTGAGAAGGTAGACTTACTAAAGGAAAGGGTCCCATTGACAATGTCTTGTTGAAGGGCCCTCCAAACCTGGGAACATGGTATATACGGTATGTGTGGGAGGCAGAGAGAGGGCAATGATGTTACACATTTGTACTGGGCCCCCAACAATGATACTTGAGCCTTGACAAAGGGCATTGTTTGCATTCAAGGTGCTGTAAAATCTCTTTGCTCTTATATTTTGGATTTGCACCAAATTATATAAATACACGGTGCTTCCTTGTAATATTGTTTAGTGTTTGTTGCCCTCCTACAAAACAGTACCATAGAAAGTGGCAAAATATGCAAAGGGTAACAAAAGGACTCTCTGTTCTACTTGTGGCTTCAGCCATTAGAGAGCCATGTCACTCAGTCATTCCTATGTGCAATGGGAAGGACCATAGCTCAGTGGTAGAGCATAAGGTTTGAATGCAGAAGGTCCCAAGTTCAAACCATGGCATCTCCAGTTAAAAGGATCAGGTAGCTAGTGATGTGAAAGGCCTCTACCTGAGGGACTGGAAAGCCACGGGCTGTCAGAGTTGTCTAGATGGACAAATAAGTCTGACCTGGTATAAGACAGGTTCCTATATTCTAAAGATAGCCAACCTATTGTAGAACAACTGACTAACAACAGCCCATATCTATGGGGCTACCATAACTAAAGCAGCATCCCAGTCAGGGCAGGTGAGCAGAGCTCTCGCATTCTGCCACATTTGCCATTTTCTCACCCTTTGTCTCCAGTGCTAGGGATGTATGAGAAGTTTATTTCAGTTCATTTTTTACCAGAATTTCCCCAATTTGCACCTCCTGGAACTAAATGCGGACCCAAACACAATCTGCAGTCGAAGCCTGTATATTTCCAAGTCTGTGATGCAATTTGCAGAACAACAACAAAAAATGTATTCAAGAAATGTGTGTGTTTGAAAAACCTGCATGGAAAAATGTGTACATTTGAAAAATGCACACAAGCACACTTTTAAGGAAAATGTGTACCTTTAAAAAATGCATATAGTTGATGCATACATTTGGGGAGAACGAGCACAAAAATACCCACAAGCATTAGTGCAAAAAGAAAAAAAACACAAAGCTCGCAATCTGATCTTGACATGACTCAGAAATAGTTTCAGGGTGGAATTCGGAGAACCTCGAGTAGCTCGATTCTGCTAATTCACACATCCCTCATCTCCACATCTTAAATCAACATTCTTTACAAATAGCATGACTCCCAAATATCTCTCATGAGAAGCCGTGCAGCCTTTCCCTATGTAAACATTTTCAGAAGTAAGTGCCACAGAGTTCAATGGAGCTTATTCCACACGTCAGTGTGTATAGGATTGTGACTGGGGTGTCAATTTAATGTTGCTGTAAAAAAAGTGAAAAGAAAAGTGGAACTCAGAATAGCATTTATCTTTGTACTTTCGTCACCTGTTCCTCCTCCCAATATGTGTTAAAGAAAAAGAGAAGAAAGTAAATATAGGCCTCTTTTAGAGCCAGTCAGGCTATTGCAACTTCCATTGCAATATCTTCTCAACGAAGGGGAACTGCAGTGCTGTTCTTTTAGTGAGTGGAATTAGTTGGCCTGGAGTTCCTTAGATAGAATGATGGCCAATCAGGATTAAAGCTGAAGGAACTGGCCATAGGCCTGCCTAGAATGTCTCTCTTAAAGTGTCATGAAGCGTGGCTAACATGAAGAATGCAGCTGAACGTGAGAGAGTTGGCTCCTTTGCAGGGATCAGGAGTACAAAGCATCGCTGGGCCTAGTGGCTTTCAGGTCTGCAGAAAGGTATTTTGTTCATTTCATGACTCATCTCGTGTCTTAGGTCCAATGAAGCGGAAACAGTTTGTCTCACTGCAGATGGCAAAGGGATTTACTACTGAAGAAAAAAGACATTCACACACTGAGGGGTGTTTGTTTTTAAACACACACCCCTCTTCTTATGTTCCCTTCTTTTTCCTCAGCTCCGAATTTTAAATGACTATTTCATAGCAAAGTCCACTTTTTGAAATACAATATGTATTACATATACAGGGCACATTATATCCCCTCCCATCCTGTATAAAACATGAATCAAACAAATGCAACTTTCCCACAATGGATCTGCTCCCTTTCCTTTTCAGTTCATAAACATGTTTATTTCTGCTAACTCTCTAACAACAGGACAGCTTTGCAACAGTGAACTGGTGTCTTGGAAGTCTCAAACATCCACTTAGTATTACTGTTGATGGCTAATGAAGAAGAATTGCCTCTAGAAGTCATATCTTCAAGTGGCTACCTAAATATACCTATGGTTCAGCACTTTTTTACAGGCCTGTGGCTCACGCTGGCTCAGCTTGTCTGAGCATGGAAAGCTAAGCAGGGTCAGGCCTGGTTATTACTTGAATGGGAGACCCCTCCTCTAGTTTCCTGCATTGAGCAGGGGGTTGAACTCGATGGCCTTGTAGGCCCTTTCCAGCTCTATGATCTATGAATCTATAAGCACCAGTACAAGAACCAGTACTTGTAGGTAAAGCTGCATAGAGATTTTCTCTACTAGTACTTGTGTGGTGTAGGAAGTATGCTTATAAGAACATAAGACAGAGCAGCCATGCTATTCTTATCAGACCAAAGGCCTATCTAGTCCAGCATTTTGTTCACACAATGGCCAACCAGCTGCCTATAGAAGCCCACAAGCAGGACATGAGTATAGTAGCACCCGCCAACTCATTTCCCAGCAAATAGTATATACAGGGCCTTGCAGAAGTATTCATCCCCCATTTGACTTTTCCACATTTTGTTGTGTTACAACCTGGAATTGAAATGGATTCAGTATTGGCATACTGACCACTTGACACAAGATACTCAACATTGTGAACGTGCAAAATATTTTTATTGTGGCACAAAAGCAAGGTAAACAAAAACAAATTGGCATTTGTTGGTTGCAGAAGTATTTATCCCCCTGAGTCAATACTTGGTAGAAGCACCTTTGGCAGGAATTACAGCTGAGAGTCTTCTCAGGTAAGTATCTTATCAGCTTTGCGCATCTGGATCCTGCAATTTTGCCAATTCTTCCTTGCAAAATTGCTCCAGCTCTTTCAGGTTGGATGGGGACCTCTGGGGAAAAGCAACTTTCAAGTCTTGCTACAGATTCTCCATTGGATTGAGGTCTAGGCTTTGACTGGGCCATCCTTTCAGGTTCTTGTTTTGAAACCACTCCAGTGTTACTTGGCTGTATGTTTAGGATCATTGTCCTGGTGGAAGGTGAACCTCCGCCCCAGTCCCAGGTCCCTTGCAGACTGAAACAGGTTTTCCTCTAGAATTGTCCTGTATTTGGTTCCATCCATCTTGCCCTCAATCCTGACCAGTTTCTCAGTTCCTGCCAAGTAAAAGCATCCCCACAACATGATGCTGCCACCACCATGCTTCACCGTGGGTATGGTGTTCTCAGGGCAATGAGCACTGTTGGCTTTGCGCCACACACATAGCGTTTGGCAGCAAGGCCAAAAAGTTCCATTTTGGTCTCATCAGACCAGAGAACCATTTCCCACATGTTTGCTGTGTCTCCCACATGCCTTTTTGCAAACTCCAAATAGGCTTTGATATAGGTTTGTTTCAGCAATGGCTTTCTCTCGCCACTCTTCCATAAAGCCCAACTGTGTGGAGCATCTGGGTGATAGTTGTCCCATGGACGGTTTCTCCCATCTCAGCTGCAGATCTCTCCAGCTCCTTCAGAATTACCATTGGCCTCTTGGTTGCTTCTCTGACTAATGCCCACCTTACCCGGTCACTGAGTTTTGGTGGACAGCCTTCTCTAGGCAGAGTTGTGATTGAACCATATTCTTTCCATTTTGTAATAATGGATTTAGCAGTGCTCCAGGGGATGTTCATAGTTTGGGATATTTTTTTTAAAACCCAAACCTGATTGGTGCTTCTGCACAACTTCTGCACAACAATCCTGCAGTTGTTTTGATAACTCCTTGGTCTTCATGATGCTGTTTATTTAGTTATGCTCTGGGGCCTTCCAGAAACAGGTGTATTTAATCTGAGATCATGTGGCACTGGAATTGCACACAGATGGACTCCATTCAACTACGTACTTACAGTATGTGACTTCTGGAGGCAGTGGGTTACACCAGAGCTTATTTAGGCACGTCACAGCACAGGGAGTGAATACTTCTGCAACCAGCAAGTGCCAGTTTGTTTTGTTTACTTAACTTTTGTGCCACAATAAAAATATGTTGCACCTTCACAGTATTGGGTACCTTGTGTACATCAAGTGGTAATGATGCCAATTAAATCCATTTCAATTCCAGGTTGTAACACAACAAAATGTGGAAAAGTCAAAGGGGGTGAATACTTCTGCAAGGCACTGTTGAGCCATACTGCCTCTGATGCTATATATTACCTTGGAGGTAATATATAGTCATCATGACTAGTAGCCATTGCTCCACCAAGGACACATGCACTCCACGTGCCGCCATAGCAATAGCATCAGAGATGCAGGAGCATCTCTATGAGCGACTCACAAACTATCAGCTACAATCACCAGTCCCAACCTTGACCAGGAAGTGACTCAGTGCATCCTCAGCTTTCATGCCTCAAAGCTTTCTTCCAGTGATTGCTGCTTTTATCTAAAATCCCTTGTAAACTTAGTGAACTGGCTCCCCTTGGCATTGCCCCATGATGGTTTGTTTGCTTAAGCCCAAGGTTATTTACTTAAGCCAACTCTTGGCAGTTTGCCCAGGGTTTGGGTGTCAATCTCATTCAGGATGTAATGAGTATTGGGGCCAGCATGTCAGTTGTCCTTTGTCAGTTGTATGTGGTTGGAGATGCTGCCTCACCACACATGGACAATGCTACATGCATATATCAGGTGGTGGTGCAGAATCTGCACAAAGCACCCTATGCACATCAAGATAGGCACTGAAATAAGTGACCAGGGGAGGGGTGGGCTAGAACAAACAGATCTCCCATGGAGGGCCTCTCTGGCAAATATATTCTGTGGATTATCTCCGACCTTACCTAGTTTGCTGACATCAACAACGCAGAAAATGGTTCTTTCATATTTAAAATATCTTTAAGAGACAATTAGTGGCTCATACTTGCTGACTTTCCTCTCTTCACCTTTGCCATTTCTTGTCAACCTTAATGTGCCTTCTATTCAATGAGTCTTTCTATTTCATACTGAAGTGTAGATAAGGCTGGATAACTACCACTTCAAATAGTTTTGCTTGTCCCAATTGTGGCTCCAAAGAGGTACACTAATTATGAGTACATGGAGGAAAATGACATGAGCCAGTGTTTCTCTCCTGCAGACCCTCCAACTATCACAGAATCCAAGAGCAATGAATCTGCTACAGGACGACCAGTTTCGCTTAAGTGTGCAGCCTCTGCTGTGCCTACGCCTGATTTTGAGTGGTACAGAGATGACACTAGGTAATTATACTATTTATCTTCTTCCTCCTGTTGCCTCTGTTGTCTAGTAAAAAACAACAACACTTGTTTTCTCTACAGTCGATGTTATCCAACTCATGTCAAAAAATGCTTGTATTCTCAATCCTTCCATCACTCACGACTTTCCCTGTCCACGTCCCATCCACCAGCTGCTTGCCCACATTCCAGGCCTGCATTTGCAACAAACACAGGTATGGTATCTGTATCTTGTCAGTTATTCAAGCTCCACACCAGTATTGATAAAATAACAAGTTTATTAACAGGGTTCTATACAGCTCCCTGGTAGGGCTCCTAATACAGGCCTGCAGCAGGGTTTCTGCTAGATCAAGGGAAGAAAGGGAGGAGGGGGCCTTGAAGCTGGATTGTGCTCAAGGGGATAGTTAATCCACTATGCCTGAATACAACACAGAACACAGTGATGGGGACAGGGGGACTTAGAAGGGAAAAGAGATAGTTAAGGGCCTACTCACCTGCAACTGCTCTGCTGGAAACAGCATACTCCCAATCCCACTTTGCAACAAAAAAGAAAGAAAAAACAGCATCTGGATTTGGAAGACAAATGGTGGAGGGCAATGTGTACTTCACCTGAAGTCTCCTGAAAGTCAGAGGAGCCCGCTTTAATTTAAACACAAGTCCTATTGGCAGCCATCCCGTCGGTATTGCTGCAAAGCACCGCCTGAGTCGGTTGACCCTGTAGTTAACCTGTTTGCTTTTATCTCGGTTTTATTCCTTCATCACAACTTTTATGCTCTTCATTCTAGTATTAATAACAATTTTTATGAGTTGTGAAGCACCTAAACAACAAACAAACCAAGCACAGTACAAAACACATAACAAGATCATTCCTACTCAAGGGCCTACACTTTAATGTAGAGAATGAAATACCACAAACAAAACTAAAAAAAGAAAAAGAAAAAAAGGTATTTAAGGACAGCCTGAAAAAAACTGTGACCTCACTTGATTTCTCCTTTCCTTTCTCATCCTATCTACTATCTATCATTGGTCCCTCTCTCATTCCATCTCTGTCTATCTGCCAGTCTGCATTTGAATCTATACATTTTCATTCTTTTCTCTTACCATATAACGAGGACCTAAGTAGCTCCCTATTGTTACAGTATTTACTAGTTATTTCTTTTGTTTCTCAGGATAAATAATGCCAATGGTCTGGAGATCAGGAGCACAGGGAGCCAGTCTTTCCTGACGGTGGCCAACGTCACTGAAGAACATTATGGCAACTACACCTGTGTGGCTACCAACAAACTGGGAATCACAAATGCTAGCCTTTTTCTTTACAGTAAGTATGGAAGTGAGTAGAAATTATCAAGTGAATTTCACAAAACGTTGCACATTTGCAGTGACATAAGGAAGCCCAACAGGCAGGACCTATTAAGGCTGGCAACCATAGGCTTGGATCCTAAAATAAGTTAATTTAAAGAGGTTTGTGGAAGGAAATTTCCCAGTCCCCTGCAGCCACCTGCAAACCACCCCACTCCCACCCCAAAGGCTCTCCGGACAGTCAGGGGCCCCTCCTGAACAATGTGGGATGGGATGGAGGCCACTGAAGGAGGGACAAATCACCCAAAATTGGGAGACCCTTTACCTTCCTCAGTAGTCCCTCGTGCATCATCCCACATTGTTCAGGTGGGGCCTATGACCCTTCAGGGGGTGCCATTGGCTGTAAGGAGAAAGGAAATGAGAGACTTTCCTCCTGTGAACTTCCTTAAGTTAACTCATCCTAGGCTCCAAAGCAGAGTATTTGGTGTAATACAAGGGAGTGTTACTACAAGGCACCATTATTATCCAAGACACATGCATATTCCTACTTACCACCAAAGCTAAATAGTAACAAGGCACCCTGATCTGCCCATGGTCTTCAGAGAGGATGGGAAAATCTCCATGCTCATCCTCAACCATTTCAATAGAATATTCATATTCGGAAGGTTCTGTGGCTAGCAGAATAAAAAGGCCAGTACGACATGGGTTGGCAACTGGAGAAAAGAAAGGAAAGCTGGTAAAGACAGGAAAGAATGCAAAGGGGGAAAATTAGGGGGAACTGAGTTCAAGAAAGTCAGTCAGTCAGTCAGGCGATCACTCGTGACCGAGTAAGATTGTCTTCCAGGATAAAAATTTACAAAAAGGTGATTTTAAAAGGAGGAAAATTCTAAAGAAAATTGTGTAGACTCTAGCGATGGGTCCGTAAGTGACTGTGGAGGCCAATTCTAGGTCCACACAGCTTCCCACAGTGAGGACACAGGTTACCAGATGGAAGATGGTCCTGTAAAGGATTCGTTTGACGTGCTTTTCGCTTAGCACGTTTCTCCCTTTCACCTTGCACTCGGGCTTCTTCAAAGTCCATGGATCCTTTGTGAAAGGCCAACCTCCAATTAGATCGTTCATGGGCCAGAGCTTCCCAGTTTTCGATGTTTATATTGCATTTTTTTAGATTAGCCTTAAGAACATCTTTAAACCTCTTATATTGACCACTGATATTCCACTTTCCATCCTTGAGTTGGGAATAAAGTAACTGCTTTGGGAGACGGCAGTTCAAGAAAAGGCTTGCAAGGACTTGAAAGGTTATCACTGGGACTGTGGGAAGAGATGATACTAAATATGAGGCAAATGTAAAAATGAGGAAGCCCAACGCTAACTACAGCTGCATGCATTTTTCTATACACGATTGATAACTGTTGGATATTCATAATGTTTGAAGTGGCCTTGAGTCTAATTTTCCATCGCTCCAACACGCAAACTGTTAAAATGAAATTGTATTTGCATTACATAAAACAGCATCAAATAGTCTTAAATCTGAGCCTTAAAACACTCATGTGTGGAAAGGGATGTGAGAGAGAGAGTGAGCTGAAAGGCAAATTTTGCCTTTAGGTGCAGATTCATATTTTCCAACTTTTTAAAAAAGAAAATAATTGGACTGAGAAATCAGCTGGATTGGGGGGAGGGGGCATTTGCTGGATCTATTTTTTTCTTCTCTTAATTCTTGATAAACTTGATTAAAAGAAGAAAAGCAATCAACATGATTTCCTAACTAAATTGGAACTTGTCTCATAGTCCTTTCTAGGAACTCAATCAGATCTCCAGATTGGACCTGAAATATATAAGGTTTGCTTCAGTTTACAATTTCTCTTGGACATTATTTATGGGGCATGGGTTATTTCTTTTTCTATCAGCAGTTTCTTTATAAGGTCTTTATTGAATTGAAAGATCCTTCAGGGCAAACCCAGTTAAGACAAATAATTTGAATGAGTCCACCATCATCTATCACCTCTGATGATCTCAGGAACTACAGCAGGTGAAAAATATAAACTTGTAAATGGCGAGGAGATGGATGCTTTTCTTACGGATGGATAAATTGCGGTATGATGCATGGGTGGGCCAAACCCGAGGTAATGTAGCACTTGTTCCCAACTTGATGCCCTCCAGGTGTATTGGACTACAACTCCAATTGTTCCTAGCTAGCCTGGCCAATGCAATCTAGCACATCTGGAGGGCACCAGCTTGGGGAACACTGTAGTAGACAGCCCAAGAATAAATAAAAAAGACATTCATGGTGATCTGTTGTTGTTGTTTTTTCATTATTATTTTGTGGTTTTATTATCCAGAGCAGCCTCCCCAAACCTGGTGCCCACTAGATATGTTGGTCTACAACTCCCATTGTCCCCATCCAGTTAATAACATGCACGCAAACAATAGCACAAGAATCTCTTGGTATATTCTCTGTTTGTTTCCTGTGTACAAGTTCCTCTCGCCACTCCACTGGCCATGCTAGGGGAATTGTAAAAGTGACTTGGGGTGATATGGGCAGCTCTTGAGCAAGAATCTGAAAGGAAAGCAGGCTTGAATATAGTGCACTGCAGCCCCAGGACCAGAGATACAATGAAAGTCAGTGAACTATTGCACTGCACTTCACCTGTGAGGAGCCTCAGCATCAAAACTAGTAAAGGCTGAGCAGCTCAGCTGTTATGCTGGTGCCAAGGGAGCAGGAAGCCAAGTTGCTTGGGCTTACTAGAACTCTGCATTACCGTAATGTCTGAAACAGATCTGTCACATCTCTACAGTCAAGAATGTGCAGCACAGGCTTCCAGCACCGCAACAGCTTGCATATCTTCCCACTGGGGGAATGTGATCAATCCAAAGTGGGGTCAAAAGAAAGTGACGAAGAAAATATACCACCTCATCCACAGCCCTACCGTCTTCCTTTTCCCCCAGCACAGCAGGGTTTCTCAAGATTTCCCTCCCAGCTCCAGGCTGGCACTGGTGAGGGGCTTGGATTGGGCCCCTTGCAGGGAAATGGAGTAGCTTTGAATCTAGTAGACCCAAAGCTGGCTCTGCCTCATTCCCAAAAAGCACCTTACACTTGCTACCACAGGCAGGAGAACCACTGGTGGTAGTTTTCTGCCTACGGGGCTCTCTGCAGGCATATTGTGGGCCTCCACCACTGATGGAATCCCTCTCTGTGGGCAGAAGGGCACCTCCACTGGATCCTAGCTACCTCCAGTTTAACATCAGTGGATTAGGACTGCACTTTTAGATATTAGATCTCTACTGAGAGCGACAGGTAGCAAGGAGTCCTTGTGATTCCTGCTCCCTCTATATCTGTGTAACATCCACCCTGAGGGAAGGAGGCAGGAAGAGGTCTTTGTTTTACTTAACTTCAACATCCAATTAACTGTGTATATTAAGTAAATCTTTGTTAAAGCGAATCGGATGTCCCCTGTGACTAAGGAGGTACACTTCTCTTTCACTTTCAAATAAGGTGGAAAAAACTTGAACAAATCTCCCATACAGTCCACGGAGACTAGAGAAACTTAGTATTCTTGTGTTAAAGAAGCCTATAATTGGAAGCCTGGCAGTCTATAATTGGCTATCATTAAGCTTCAGAAAGAAGCAAAAAGAAGCACAAGCCAGTTTGAAATACCCCTGCAAGCTTGCTTGGCCTCACATCCAGGAACAAACTAGAGCAACAGATACAGCCCTCCCCTTTTGAGTGGTTTTCTTTTCTAGAATCAAAGGGATTGAGCATCAGGGAAACACTCTTTTTGCTTTTTAATAGAGAACAAATTTGTTCAAAGATATCCTCCCCTTTGAGAGTCAGATGGAATGTCAGCGCCAGAAGGTCCCATAGTGTTGAAAAATGACAGAAGCTGAGATTGAAACTGCAGAATAGGGACAAGGTGAAATGTTTGTGGCTTTGCCCGTAGCAAGTAAGAGAGAGGGGAGATGGGGGAGAGAGAGAGAGAGACGGGATTATTGGGTCCTGCAAATTATTTGAAAGTACAGCCTAGGAAGGGGAAAAAACAAGTGACTGATGATCCCAGATGTACCATGAAAAAGGCAGAGGTGGGCTCTAATAGGCAGCACCACCCAAAAGCAAAGACACTTTGGTAAGTAAAGAGGACTGGACCAAAGGAGATGGAAATATCTGTTCTCAGTGGAGATTTATACCTGTCATTCTGACACTCTTTTTAAGAACAGGAGGATTTATCCCAATGAAATGAAACAGAGCTAGGCAGGAGTGGAAAAAGAGATTGAACGTGCAGCAACAGGAGTAATAACAAACTGCAGCAGGAGGACAGTGCACCAAAATTGATCAGAAAGGCCCAAGTGCGATCTTCACTACAGAATATAATGATCAACACATCAGAGGTAGTTCCTCTAAATACAAAATGAACGAGAGCATTTGCTTTAGACAGCTTCCTGTCGCCTTGAGAGACATTGACTGCCGATACGAGCAGTAATAGATATAATTCTATCAATTGTTTGATGATGACTAGTAGTATGTTCATTTATCACATTTGGTTTCTTCTTCTGACATCAATGGATTGAGAACTGGAAGGCACAGAAGAGAAATAGAGCATTTTTATTCAGTCCCCCAAAAGATTAAGCCAAAGTGGCCATGCAGACAATATGGGTGGGGTACGGGAGGGAACCCTACCCAGCATGTATTTCGTTCACAACCCTTACTATGTATTGCCAAACAAAATGAGAGAGAAAAGATGGAGAGTAGAAGCTCCTCAAATTCCCTGGGAACAGATTGAAGTGTGTAGGTTTGTATGTTCAATATATCAGCACCCCTTTTGAACTATCCTGATTATCAGCAAATTAATCCTGAGGAGACAAAAAAAAACCTCATAACGGGACATGTGGATGTTGCAGCTGTGTAGAGTGAGTAGACACAGGGCCAGGGCTAATTTCAACCCATCCTCCCAACTAAACTGGATTTTCAACCTCCAGAAAACTGTCTTATACCGGGTCAGGCCATTGACCCATCTAGCCCAGTATTATTGACACTGACAGCAGCTCTCCAGGGTTTCAGGCAGGAATATTTCCTACCGCCACCTGGAGATGCCAGAGATTGAACTGGGGGCCTTCTGCATGCAAAGCTTGTGCCCTACCACTGAGCTACCAAAGCTGGGCTGAGAATTTCTACAACCTTTGCGGGGTTCCTGCAAAGGCTGCAAACATTTTGCATAGTGTGGTTACTTACATTTCGATGAAGTGGCCGGGTGCTCTTTCCATCAGGTTTCTTCTTCTTTTTTTCTTTTTAAACTTGAAACGAAGGCAAGCCACTGCCCTCAGCGCCTGGCTGCCACTTGCTTTTAAAATCACACTAGGAATGGCACTCATCATCATCAGGCGATCACTCGTGACCAAGTAAGATTGTCTTCCGGGATAAAAGGAGGAAATTCTAAAGAAGATTGTGTAGACTCTAGCGATGGGTCCGTAAGTGACTGTGGAGGCCAATTCTAGATCCACACAGCTTCCCACAGTGAGGACACAGGTTACCAGATAGAAGATGGTCCTGTAAAGGATTCATTTGACGTGCTTTTCGCTTAGCACGTTTCTCCCTTTCACCTTGCACTCGGGCTTCTTCAAAGTCCATGGAACCTTTGTGAAAGGCCAACCTCCATTTAGATTGTTCATGGGCCAGAGCTTCCCAGTTTTTGATGTTTATATTGCATTTTTTTAGATTAGCCTTATGAACATCTTTAAACCTCTTATATTGACCAGTGACAATGAATGTGGGAGGGGGGGGAGATGGCCGGGCCCATGGGGGCAGACATTATTTTTTCTGTATAGTGTCGCTGTGAATATCACCACATGATGACGTAGCAGTTCCTAGTGCCTTTCGTAAAGAGATTTTGAGTGCAGCACCTTGCTCCTGTTTAAAAGAAAAAGAAGAAAAGATAGTGACTATCCGGCCACCTCATCAAATAGTAAGTACTCTCTTATTCCGAACTGACATGCACACACACACACATTTGTCTCCCTCTCTTGCTCTCCGCGTGGGTTTTCCTATCCCTATGACTCACACAAAGATCACAAGAAATCCTGCATGGGTGTTCAGATCAGCCCTAGAATGAGCCCTGTCCCATATGTGCATTCAGCATAAGATCTACCCAAAGCCTACATGCATATGCAGCGGAGAGCCAGTGCAGTGTAGGGGTTAGAGTGCTGGACTGGGACTCGGAAGAACCAGGTTCTAGTCCCCACTCAGGCACGAAGCACATAGGTGACTTGGGCAGGCACTGATCCTCAGCCAAACCTACCTAACAGGGTTGTTGTGAGGCTGCAGAATGGAGAGGAGGAGGACCATATAAGCCACCTTGTGTTCCTTGCAAGAGGGAAAAAGGTGGGATATAGTTGTTGTTCTTGTTGTTGTTGAAGGAGTAGTAATAGTGTAGGGAAAGGGGCAAAACCAGTGGGTGCAATCTTGTTTGCCCATGTACAGCCACTCACGCTACACAGCCATAACATCTGCAGAGTCCCATAGCCTTGGTGTAACTTAAAGCTATTTGCAGCAGATGCTGTGCATCTTTTACTGAGTTGGTTTCTTTTGTAGAAGAAAGCCCAGCGGATTTATTATATCTGTGTAATAATCATTGTGAAAATGTACAGTCTGAGCAGGTGGTAGACACACACACACACACACACACACACACATTCTGTTGCAGATTTGCAGCTGCATTGCCATTTTGGAAACACATCAAAATATGGCCTTTCCTCTCCATGAAGACACTTGCCCAAAGGAGCATCCACCAACTTCATAGGTATTTCAGATAGAACAAATCCTGTTGCACTCTTTGCAGCCACAAGGGGTAAAGGTGCTGCACAAAGCAGCTGTCAGCATAGGGCGGTCATCATCACATGGTGAGCTGTTTGAGGAGAGAGCAGCTCATGCAGTGAACTGGGTTATTTTCTTGAGACTTCCACAAAAAGGTATGCGGTGGCATGGAGAAAATGTCCCGCTTCTTACGTTAGATGATAGATTAGCTCGGCTTGTGGAGACAGAGGCCACATGGAGCCATCTAAAGCAGCCTTGAATCATGTGGACCAGCCCTCAGTTGGACTTTAATAAATGGAATGTGAGGCAGACCTCTGTGGCTAAGCTGCTTTTCATTTCAGCTTGCCTTAAACGTTTTACACAGAGCTATAGTGTCACAGAGAGTAACGAGACAAGGTAGAATTATTAGGGCAGTAATGGGGTGGACTTAGAAGGGCGTTGCACAGCAGGCAGGGGGAAGGCGCTGCAGCTTCATACAAAGCAATGTAGTAATGAGGCCAGAACACTTTGGAATAACCACTCGTGAAGAAGTGTCTTGCCAACTGTGCAAGAGAAAGGTAATGGGCTTATGTTATTTAAGCATACTAAATAACAAGGAAATCCTGTCACTGCAGCTGACAGTTTTCCCTTAACAATAAGCCCCCATTGCTACATAAACACTGAGTTCCAGCCTTGCTGTGTATTTTCCAAGCAGGAAGACAATATCTTCCAGCGCCTGCTGTGTCTTAAAACACTCCCATCAAGGCAGTTAGTGCAGGGAGATCTGTCATTAGTCACTTGACCTTCTGTATCCTGATTGGCTTACTGAGTTTCTAACAAATCAGATTATAATAGCATGGAGCACTGAATCACTGGCGGTGGCAGAGGAGGCTCTGGCTTATAAGCAAATAATGACTGACTGACTCTCTGAAATATCTGCCAGGAACTGCTTTAACCTGTGATGAGCTTTATGCAGGTCTCAAAAGCTCAGAAGGTAGATCTGGCATATCTGATCTGATCTTTGCCAGCAATGCTGCTGCCTGGAATGTATGGAGCTGGTGGTGTGATAGACCAGTTTGACCAAGCTCATGGTATGAACACTAGGAAATACAGGATACGAACTCTGAATTCTCTCCATTCAAAAAGCCTCAGACCATTATAAGTCAAGCCACTGCCTCAAGCCTGCCTCACTGCCCCTTCCTTTAACCCAAACTTACTTGGTAGAGGTGGAACATAAGAACATAAAAAGTGCCCTGATGGATCAGACCAAAGATTTATTGAGTCCAGCATCCTGTTTCCCACAGTGGCCAAGCTGATGCAGAGGTTAAATTTCCTCTGATGCTCTCAATTTCTGTACCCTAGAACAAAAAAGATCTGGGGCTCAGGCCCACAGGACCAAAAAAAAAAGCACAAATTTGCATATACAAATATATGTGCTTAATTAGAAATAATTACAAAAAATTAAATTATAATAGCCACTTTTCCTTGATCTTTCAGGCCCAAATCCAGATGGGGTAGATGGAGTGCCTGGGACCAGCAAAGAGCTGTATGGCACCTTAAACATTTACCAATTAATTGCAAACTGAACATGGCACATTGGCAAGGAAGATTATGGCCATGTATTTTGGACTATAATGACCCACACTCTTAGGCTGAAAACTTACAGAGTTACTAGGGAGTAAAAGATCCAGGGCCCATGCCTCGGTGAGCCACCCACTAACATTGCCTTTGGATGGCAGGGTGGTGGGGCAGATGGCCTCCCAGAGATTCGGGGCTCCAAATGAAAGATTCAGGGCTCCAGCCCTAGTGGGCTGCCCGTAACACTGCCTCTGCATGGAACCAACCAGAGGGGAGGTGACCCTGGACTGAATCCTAAGTAGCGCTGCCCAGGAACTTGTGCAAGATGCGAGTGTTGTTGAACAAATTGGAGCAGTGCTATCAGATTTAATTTATATTTAAATAGAAAAATTGCCAAGGAGGTCTGGCACAGTCACATTTAACTTCAAAAGAGGTAATTCCCCCCCCCTTCCATTTTGTTAAGTAGGAACATTGAGACCTATACGATTCAGACTATGAAAAAATAAATCAAGCTGACCTAGCTGGTACAGATGTCTGCTTAGGAGTCATTCATGTGGCAAACTCTTCAGTAGTGCTGTGTATAAAGTTGCCATTCTTTTCCTTAAGGGAGGAGACAAAGGGTGCTTCCAGACAGATGGCTAGTATCACTACCAATCAAAACTCATTGCACAGCTATTCTGTCTTTGCTTCCTTAATGGATTTTCTGTGGTAAGAAAAAAGGTAGAAGTGTTGGGAAAACTTGAGAGGGTTACAAATGGAAGGCAGCAATGTCTGGAGCCCCCAAAAGTTCTGTGAGTGAGGCAGAGCAATTGCACAATAAAAGCCTCATCTAGAAGGACCCAAAATGGCCACTTTGTCACAAGCTGTGAACACTGGCTAGGAACTACTGCAACACTGTAAGTGAAGTCCACAATTTTCATTGTTGATGTCTTCTAAAAGCAAAAACAGAAGAGAAAATGTTCTCAAGTCAAGTGCCAGAAAAAGCTTTAATAGGCCTGACATGTTTCAGAAAGATTTCCTTCCTCAGGGGCTGCAAATAAAGTTTCATTTTCTCTTCTGCCTTTGGATACAATTGGTGCCTTTCCCTCTCTCTGGTTCTCTGATGTTTGAAAGCACCTAGTGTATGTAAAGCGGGGTGGGCAACTGGTGTCCCTCCAGATTTTGGGGCCTATAACTCCCATCAGCCCTAGCTTGCGTAGCCATGCATAGCCGATGGTGAGGCATGATGGGATTAGTAGGTCAAGAAATTGGGGCAGGGGCACAAGTTGCTCACCACTGAAATAAAGACTTTGCAGATTCTGATGTAAAAAATACATTATCAGTGTCCTAAGAAAACAAGGTTTAAAAGTGAATCAGACATCATTATGCTATTATTGTTTCGTCAACATTGCCTATATGTGCAGAGTAGGGAGTGTCTAGAGCAGTGATGGCGAACCTTTTTGAGCCCGAGTGTCCAAACTGCAACACAAAACCAACTTACTTATTTCAAAGTGCCTTAAATTTGGCAGGAAGGAAGAGGGGGCACTAGCTAATCGCGCCCCGCTCTGTCTCAGGGCATGGCTCTTCACCGGGCGCGCAAAGATTCAGGCATACGCGTTCTGAGCTGTCCAGTTAAAGGAGGGCTGGGTGCCTGCGCAGTCCGCTTCTGGGGGTGGAGATGTTGGAGTGTGCCTGCCTGTGGAGGCCAGCGAGGAATGAGTGGAGAGGAGTTACTATGGAAACCCGACGCTGAATGCAGAAGGGGACGATCTTTTCGGGATCTGGCGACCAATGGCTCGAGTGCCCACAGAGAGGTCCCTGCGTGCCAGCTGTGGCACGCGTGCCATAGGTTCACCATCACTGGTCTAGAGTTTCTTTGCTGGTTACACTTCAGCATAGTCAGCAATGCACAGTAACAATGCAAATTAAACAACAAAACTGCCTAGGCAAAGGAAAAAGCAGGTATCAGGATGATGTAATGATCTGGATAGTTGGATCATATCCTTCAAGTACCATTAGCCTCAATGTAAGCATCATGATTCCCTATGCCGTCTGTATATTGTTTATTCAACTTTGACTGGGTTCAGACAATATGATAACCCACACTCACGGGTTGAGTGTGGGTTGTCGTTGAACTATGGGTTGTTGTTGAAACGTGGGTTATCGTGTTGTCTGAACCCAGACAAGATAACAAACCATGGTGAACAACCTACAGTTCACAACCCAACAACAAACCATGGGTTCTCTTCATGGCTTGTTCGTGGTTAACAAGCCATGGCTTGTTCATGCAGCTGGATTCAGTCAACACAATAACCTACGTTTCAACAACCACCCACAGTTCAACAACAACCTACACTCAACCCTTGAGTGTGGGTTATCATGTTGTCTGATCTCTGTCTTTGTGTCTGCTTCAGATGGTACTTCACACCCCATTCCAATGTGTGGTGTCGCACACTTAGATAATTTGGGTAGAGCAAATGTTCTTTTGAGTAAAGCAAATTCAGGTTGGGAGACCCTTCAAGTTTGTGATTTACTGGATGTGGAAAGTGCATGTTGCTTATTGTTTTGTTTTGTTGTTTTTCTCACTCCTTAGAGAAAATATTACCCACACTCCCCAATCCTTTTCCAGGTCAGTATATGTTTTATGTCAACAGTAGCTTTTAAGCTGGGTCATTCTCCATCAATTCAATAAGTAGGACAAACTAGGGAAGATAAAGAAGTTTAGATGTCATTTTAAAATGAGACATCCAATCGTGTCTACATTTCTGGTTGTTTCTGTCCTTATCTACCCACCCCATTGTTGACAAACTGAATGAATTCTCAAGCCATTGGTGTTTGAAACTTCTGCCGTATGCTTTAAGCAATTCAGCATATCCAATCCAATCAAACAGCCAATCAAACTTGCATAGTGCCATATAATACAGCATCTCACAGACAAGCACCACCTCAGAATGCACGTGGGAGATTACAGGTTTGAAAATATTAAGAATTCATCATTGATCCTTATTAAAAACTTGCTACACACAAAAAGCTATCATGACAGGGAGAAGTCGTAGAGAACAGCCTTCTCTAACCTGGTGCCCTCCAGATGTGTTGGATGACAACTCCCAGCATTTGTACAACTGTACAGCACTTGTACAGTTGTACAACTCCTAGCAGGGAGTTATCGTCCAAGACATCTGGAGGACACCAGGTTGGAGAAGGCTGGCCTATACTAACCTTCTGTCTGACACATAAACATTCCTTATGCCGGAAGAGCTTAAGATGGGTCCTTAAAAAAATATCCCAGTGGTACAAGCCTACAAGAGGATCATATCACATCCCCCTCTACAAAACAAAACTCCCCCCCAATAGTGATCATTGGTTTGAATGATCTGATGTTGGATAGGCAAGGAGTGAGGTCACACAATGCCGCATCACATCCTGGCTCAGGCCACATTTCAACTGCATTGCAGCAAATGGTGAAGTGCAATCTCACTACGTACGTTGTACTGGACCATTCCACCTAAAGGACGCCACTCAGAAAAAATCAGCCTCTGGTGGTGACTTCAGAACCTCAGCTGCTCACCAAGCGTCTGGGGTCATACGTGCAAGGTGTCTGTGGTCTCTTGAAAAAGCAACATCACACACATACCCCAAACACTCGTGTGAGTCATTTTATCACAGGAGGATGCCCAGTGACATTGACAGCAGGGTCGGTGCTACCATTAGGCCAACTAGGCAGCTGCCTAGGGTGCAGGGCTAAAGGGGGCACCAGAAATAGGGAGGGAGGGCTCAGGTGGGAAGGGGGGGCGCTAAATATCTGATCTTGCCTAGGGCACCAAACTGCCTTGCACCAGCCCTGATTGACAGGCAATAAGCTTAATAGAAAGGAAAATATTTTTTTGCTCACACTGTGCACCATTGATTTTGGGATTCACTGACCTACAAGACAACCTGGTTCTAAAAAGAAGACACTAGTAGACAAGACAGCAGCAAATCTGATTAGAAACCACGGGGGATTAGGGTGTGCAACCTCTTGCTATGGTCACCTCTAAATATTAGACTACTGAAAGTGATCTACGGGGCCAGCAGGTGTTGCCTTTTTCACTTGTGTATGTTATTCTCCACTGTCTCATTCCTCTGTCATGAGCTAGTCACTACTGTTATAAATAGGGCACTGTACACGAGATTGGCCATTGATGTAATCAAATAACATTACGATAATTTTTCACTTTCTTCTTCTCAACTTTTATTTTTTATTCATAATAAAACAAACAAACAAACACAAACACAATAATGGACTTCCAATCTTCTCCACAGCTTAATCAACCACAGTTAATCTTAAAATCTTTTCTGTTAACAAAAAATCACTTCCAGTTATGGCAAAAAAGAACCCTAAAAGGAACAAACACCAGAGGTCTCCACTCTCCCCCAATAAACATCAACTATTTAATCTATTAAATTCAACATTTATGGATACTCCAAAAAAGAAAACCTATAGTTTCATTAAATAGTGTTTTCAATTCCAAAATACAGTATATTAAGAATCCCAAAAGTAAAAAGTAACTATAAACTAATTAGCAAATGACCACATACCAAAAGCATTTTGTATTTCCACCGCTCCCGCACTCTCTAGTACCTAACCATCGAATCAACACATTTGTATTATTACAATTACTCATTATTCCTTTCTATCTAAACAGAAATTCCTTCACTTTTAATCTCCAAGATATATTTTTTTAAAGGAAAGAAAAGAAAGATAAGTCTAAAAAATTAAGAAATAAGTGACGTCTGACAGAACAGCAGAAGCACATAAGCCATCATGCTACTTATAGAACAAAAAAACAAAAGACCTTCCCCTTTAATACTTCAAAGCCTCCACAAAACAACACCCCCAACAACAACAACAAATTATTATTATTATTATTTAAATAAATGTTTCCAAACAGACCAAATATAATTATACCTTACTTATAATAATTTCTCTTACATCACCATTAATATTTAAAATTCAAATAAGTCATATAAGCAATCCCTTTACCTTTGCCATTAATATTTAAAATCAAAAAATTATTTATATTCCATCTAGACATATAGTTCAGTATACATCAACCCTTTATCTTTTGCCAATAAAAGACCGTGAAGATAGTCCCTTTCATTGCTTTCCTCTGTCAAAGGGATATTCATTAAGTTCCAGGTTTTGAACCAAGAATGAAATCAGCTTGTTCTGTTGTTTTGTGGTCTCCTGCATACCGATCTCCGGCTCCGCCATCTTAGATTTTAAAAAGTGTGTCACAACATCTTCCTGAACTGTCTTCTCATGCCACTTCGACCCAATTAAAACTTCAAAGTCTCTGTGAATTTCTGGTAAGTTTCCCAAGTCCTTATTTACTTCTTCTGTCTTCTCCTCTGCCGGTCCTGTAAAGAAATCCGTCTTACGTTGTTCTTCTGATTGATCCACTTTCAGATTTACGTTCCAAGCCTGGATCCTTACTTCCAATCTGTTTAGAATTTCTCTCTCCATTTCGTTCCACAGGTTTAAAAATGCTGCAACTGCAAACATCTTGCCTTGCGTATAGATATTTCCAAGACGCTTCCAAACATATAAGATTTATAGACCTCCTTTCAGGTTTCCTCTCTTATCTTTTTCGCCTCCCAGATAAACATAGTTTACTTACAGTTAATTATAAATCCCACTCTGCTGCCGAAAGATTCCAATTAGCCACTCCAGATGTACTCCTTTATTTTGGAAGCGAACATGCAAACTTCTGATGATCGGTAAAACCGGTCTCTGGAAAACAGCGCCGTTTTCCCCCACCTCAGATCACCACCGCATTTATCCGTCATACGACACACAAAAAGCGATTTATGACCCTATGAGATAATTTGGGGGTAACCTCAGATCTTCGCTTCTCTAATGAGAAGTAGATCCCCCAGCCTGAGACATTCTCTGGCCAGGAAACGCTGTGCCAGCTCCCCACAGAGTTTCTGTGCGGCTTTCAAAGCTCCATGTTCACCCGGAAGCCCATTACGATAATTTTTCAAAGATGATCGATCTTCAGTCCTATACAAATCTACTCAGAAGCAGTGGTGTAATGGAGCCTAGGCTGACAGGGTCAAAGCACTGGGCTTTTTGTTTTTAATAGCAGGGACGATGCCACCACCTCAGGCTTCCCCTTTCCCTCTGAGTTTAGCTGCAATCCTCACTGTAGCTGGGGAGAAATGGATTTTTTTCCAGCAGCAACAATATATTGTTGTGAGCGATGCCTGTTGTAATGCAAAATATTTTGGGGTGTCCTGGTCTTGAATGGGTTGATAAAACCCATTAGCTTTTCAAAAGATCCGTAAAAGACATACATGAGAGAGAGAGAGAGAGAGAGAGAGAGAGAGCAACACAACTGCCTGCATTTATGGACACTCAGTGGGAGCATGAAAGTGGGGACTGTCATGATAAGCACATGCACTTGACAATTTACCACCACACTGCTGCTCAGAAGTAAGTCCCATTGAGTTCAGCGAGATTTACTCCCAGGTAAGCGTGTATACTTTCCTGAGAGTAAAGCCCACTAAACACATTATGGCTTAACATAAGCTTACTTCTGAGTATACATGCATGGGATTGCGCTGTTAGTTGTGATTTTTTTCCCCTTTCAGATTGAGCTCTTGCAGTGCATATTGATTCTCAATCAGACATTGGCTCCATCCTTCCAACATTTGTTTCAGAAAAGCTCCACCAGCATCTGTAGGAAATCTTTAAAATGACTGGAATGTTATTGCAGCCGTGGGCTACAACTGGGTAAATAAAGGCAAATCTACAAATACAATTAAAAGGAAAGCACATGCAAAAACAAGCTACCATTAAATTAAATCCTGTATAGTTATTTGCAAATAATGTTCAAGAAAGGCAATAAAGTAGGCCATTGGGATACTAGCATTAAGAAAATAAATCCAATTAAATATGATTATCATACGAGGCAGAAATGAAGATATACACAGATATAAGAATAACATTTCTAAAAGGGTGCTTTGGGTTTAGGTTCTGCCTCTCTAAATTATTTAATTGTCAGTT
The DNA here is from genome assembly GCA_021292165.1 of Shinisaurus crocodilurus. Classification (NCBI taxonomy): domain Eukaryota; kingdom Metazoa; phylum Chordata; class Lepidosauria; order Squamata; family Shinisauridae; genus Shinisaurus; species Shinisaurus crocodilurus. The sequence goes on along the minus strand of CM037878.1, from coordinate 254,164,635 downwards.
TTATTAATGACTAAAGTTTATATTTACATTCATAGCACCTATTGTGTCTCTTATTAAATATATATATATATATATATATATAGTAAGGAATGTTTTGCTCCTTTTATTTGTTTGTTTATACCCTGCTGTTCAGTATAAATGCACCCAAAGCGGCTTCCAGTCTAAAAGATAAATAAATACAATTAGGGAACAATCTTATGGCTGCTAGACGCTGTCTTAGACGGCCATAGGAAAAGTCAGAGTCCTCGGAAAAGCTGCTCCAAGGTTGGAGCTGGGGCTCCGACTTTGGAGTGCCCTCCCTCTGACCAACTTTGAGGCCAGCTCTGGGGGGGGGGCAGTGTTCCAGGGGGGCAGGGAGGGGAGGAGCAAGGCACTACCATCCTACGAGGAATCCTGGCGGTGCTTCTGGCTCCTCGCAAGCCGGTGTAAAACAATTAAATCAGTCTTAAGTCAGTATTCTTATGCCGTCTAAGTCAGTGTTCTCTAACCTTGGGTCCCCAGATGTTTTTGGCCTACAACTCCCAGCATGCCCCAGCCAGCGTAGGTTGGAGAACACTGGTCTAAGTGTTCTGGAGGGCAAGGGAAGTGCGGAGGCAATCTTTGCCTCCATGCTCCTCCCTCCCTCAATAGGATGCCCATAATCCTCCCCGAGTTTGGAGGGCTACAGGCAGCCACTTGGGATCGCGCTGTTAACGATTCAATTATATCCAAGACAAATCAACGACAATAACCTCCCTTGTGGACTGTGGGAATGCTGTGGACATCATATATCTGGACTTCAGCAAAGCTTTCGACAAAGTGCCTCATGATATCCTGATTAGCAAACTAGCTAAAAGTGGGCTAGATGGAACAACTATCAGGTGGATCCACAATTGGCTACAGAATCGGACTCAGAGTGCTTATCAATGGTTCTTTCTCAAACTGGGGAGAGGTAACGAACGGGGTACCACAGGGCTCGGTCCTGGGCCCAGTGCTCTTCAACATTTTTATTAATGACTTGGATGAGGAGGTACAGGGAATGCTTATCAAATTTGCAGATGACACAAAGTTGGGTGGAACAGCTAATACTCTGGAAGACAGAAACAAAATTCAAAGTGACCTCGATAGGCTGGAGCGCTGGGCCGAAAACAACAGAATGAAATTTAATAGGGATAAATGGCAAGTGCTGCACCTAGGGAGAGGAAACCAAATGCAGAGTTACAGAATGGGGGACACTTGGCTCAACAATACAAGTGAGAAGGATCTTGGAATTGTGGTAGATCACAAACTGAATATGAGCCAGCAATGCGATGTGGCTGCAAAGAAGGCAAATGCTATTTTGGGCTGCATTAATAGAAGTATAGCTTCCAAATCGCGGGAAGTGATAACTCCCCTTTACTCGGCACTGGTTAGGCCTCATCTTGAGTACTGCGTCCAGTTCTGGGCACCACACTTTCAGAAGGACGTAGACAAACTGGAGAGGGTTCAGAGGAGGGCAACAAGGATGATAAAGGGACTGGAAACAAGGCCCTATGAGGAGAGACTGAAAGAACTGGGCATGTTTAGCCTTCAGAAGAGGAGACTGAGGGGAGATATGATCGCACTCTTCCAGTACTTGAAGGGATTTCACACAGAGGAGGGCCAGGATCTCTTCTCGATCATCCCAGTTTGCAGGACACGGAATAATGGGCTCAAGTTACAGGAACCTAGATTCCACCTAAACATCAGGAAAAATTTCCTGACTGTTAGAGCAAAGACAATGGAATCAACTACCTATGGACAGGGCCGGCGCTACCGCTAGGCCAACTAGGCGGCTGCCTAGGGCGCATGGCTAAGGGGGCGCAGAAACGCCCCGCTCCTGCGCCTTCCTTCATTCCTGGGCCGCAGAGGCCGGCGGCAGCAGCAGCAGGAGGAGGAGGAAGCTCGCTCGCTAGATCTTAACATACAGCGCAACCACCCCCACCGCTTTGCCTCTCTGCACGCACCTCCCTCCGCCTTCGCCTAACCAAGGGGAGAATAAAACACACAACGAAAGCAATGTGACACTTCCGATTCCCAACTGAACGTGCGGGGCAGCCCATGCACATAGAGATAGAAAAATTCACGCGGCTTTCTTAGGTCCGTGTTTCCGCATGAAGGCTCTTGCCCCGCACATGGCGTCGTTCAAATGAGAACCCGAAGTGATGGCTGCTTGAAGCGCATCTTTTCTCTCCCGTCCCTACAGCCTTCATGCTTTCCTTCGGAGAGGAGAGGGAGGGGTGGAGGAATGGGAAGAGGACTTCTCGCGAGAGCGGTGTCGTTTTCCTCGGCAGTCCAGAACGGAGGCTGAGTCGAGCCGGGCTGAGGGGAAGAAAGGCCGAGCGGGGGCGCGAGAACGTGACTGGTGGCGCCTATAGGTGAGAGGAGCGGGACGTGCGCACACCCACAGCTCCGCCGGGCAGAGGCAGCCGCGCCAGGAGCAGCAGCAGCAGAAGAGGAGCGTGGCGGGCAGCCGGCTTCCCGCTCCTCCCCGCCAGCAGCAGCGCATCCCCAAGGAGTGAGTGGGCACCCGGGCTAAGCTAGACGCCCCCGGCCGTGCCCGCCTCCCCCCCCTGCGAGAGCCCAGCGCGCTCTCCGCAGCTCCGCCGCCCCCTCCTAAAAACTTTTCCAAAGGAGAACTTGGGGGGGGGGCGCTGGGCGAGCAGGTGTTTCCCGGGCCCGGCTGCTTTGCTCCGGAGCCCCCCCCGGAGGGAGAGAGGGCGGGCTCAAGTGGGAATGGGGGGGCGCTAAATATTTGATGATGCCTTGGGCGCCAAACTGCCTTGCACCGGTCCTGCCTATGGAGGTGGTGGGCTCTCCCAGTCTGGAGGCATTCAAGGTGCAGCTGGACAATCATCTGTCAGGGATGCCTTGACCTGGATTCCTGCACTGAGCAGGGGGTTGGACTTGATGGCCTTGTAGGCCCCTTCCAACTCTACTTTTCTATGATTCTATGAAAATGGCAACAGTAAAACATCTTATCTCGGCCTTCCCCAACCTGGTGCCCTCCAGATGTGTTCGACTGCAACTCCCATCATTCCAAGCCAGCATGACCATTAAAACGATATATTTTAAAGTGCTAAATTGAAGAGACAGGTCTTTGTGCCCTTTCTAAAGGCCGAGAGAGTGGGGGCAAGTCATAGTTCTTGAGGGAGTGCATTCCATAGTTTGAGGACAACACAGGAGAAATCCTTTTCATGCAGAGGCCAACGGGCCTCTGCTGGTAGTGGTGCTCCCCAAAAGGCCTCTCCTGCATCTCTTAATAACCGGGCAAGCTCAGAGCAAGACAGGCTGTCCCTTAGATGCATGGGATTGCACAGCACCTTTCTCTGGACTGGGGCCTATTAAATGAAAATATCTTTATTGAGTACTTATACTATCAGGAGAATAACAGAGAAAGATGAAATATATTTGCATCCATATGTTTAAAACTTTAACCTTTCTGCCTGTAAAGTTTTCTTGCTACTTATTCCTTATATTTATAATGTTTCAGTGCGATGTATTCTATGCTTCAGTTAATGTTCAAGTCCCCTTGATTCTGATTCACTTAACTTGCATCCCAGCATACCTTCGGTGCATCCAGGATTGCTATGAAGATTTCACTGAGCAAATCTATAATTTTAATATGTAGAACCTTATTTCTCTGCCAAATGTTCCCAGCAGTTTCTCTGCCATGGGCAATTAGCACAGGTATTGGTGCTTTACTAACTGTTCTCTCTGCCTTTGCAATTCACCTTTGATAGAGCCTCAGGAAAAATTATTATTGAATCCCTAAACTGTGTAGACACGGCTTCTGTTCTCAGATATAAATGAGCTGCTCTGAAATCTGGATCATATCATCCCTGCTCTCTAAGCCTTAGTTTGTAGTATTTGAGGGGTGTTTTTTTTTTAAATGAATTAACATTCCCTGACTACAAGGACACATTTGTTAGTGAATTACTTAAATATTAAAACCCCTACCTCATTTCTGATCATTTTTAAAAACAGAGCTATTAAAAGCAGACCATCTTCACTGTAAGTTAGGCTATTCCCAAAATATCTTCCCTCCAAGCTGATCAATCATGTTGTCACCATTAGCATATTAGCATTATGCAGTCACCAGGCCCAATGGTGACCAGATGGGGTATTATAAAGATATTACAAATTCTGTCAGCGTTGTATAGTTGAGGATGCAGACAGTGACTCCCAGCATTACCTATAGAAAACTGGTTTTTAGACTAATAGGGCCACAGTGATTTTTGAGATTCCTAGACTTAAGACATTCTTCAAAGCCTACTCTTTTTTTCTGATAAAAATGCTATGGGATTCAGGGTGCTTCTGTACAGGAGTTTTCCACGCCTCCTATTTCAGTTTGAAACCAGAATCCTGGGGAAATGTCTCCCCACACAAGCAGGAATAATGGTGCAGGCACTCGTAGGGATGTATGAGAATTTCATTTCAGTTCATTTTTTATCAGGATTTACCCAGTCTGCATGTTCCGGACCAAACACAGACTCAAACGTAATCTGCAGTCAAAGTCCGTACATTACCGAGCTTGCATTGTGATTTGCACTTTGCAGTCCCCCAAAAATGTGTACATTTGAAAAAAGTGCATGAAAAATGTATACTTTGAAAAGGTGTGCACAAACACATTTTGATCAATGGGAGAAGAATGCATACATTTCAAAGATGCATACATTTTGAAAAATACGCACAAAAATATGCACACATTTTCAGGTGAAAAGAAAAAAACAACAACCAAAGATTGTAATCTGATACAAAAACAAGACCGAATGAGCTTTGAGGTGGAATCTGGAGAACTTTGACAAGCTCAGGTTATGTTTGTATACACATCCCTACGTGTAGCTTGTAAGGAGTTAATATGGCATAAGAAAGCATCCAGTCCCCCACCAAAATGCTCCACACAAATGTACCCTGAATGAGAAGGACATTCCTGGACTAACATTTTTTTTAGCAGCCTCCAGAGACAAATATCCTGCTTTAAAAACCACTACATAATCCAGTCATAGGATCCCTTATGTAAATACACAATTGGTCAAAATCCAGTTCTGTTTATGATAAGGAACATTGAGTCTTCTGGCCTGACTGGTAAAAACTCTTTCGGGAGCTCAACTAAACTCACCAGCCTCTTGAAATATTTTGTCTCTAGCATGTTGCATCCCCTTCTGGCTTAAAGTTTTATCGCCTAGTTCTAGTTCTCCTAACCTAGTTCTGTAGCTACTTTTGCCCCCTTTCATTTTCTGTGGAGGCAGCCGCAGGGTAGTGGTAGCACTGAATTTAACATGAGACAATCTGTCACTCTATTCATGTTACTGAACAAGATAAATAGATAAAATGGGTATAGATAAAATGTGTGAGTCTTCATAAATGAGGATGGGGGTGGGGTGTGGGTGGGGCAATAGCTCCCATTCTGTTAAGCAGACACTGATTGGAGAATGGCCCTGCAATGACTGTAGACTGTAGCTAGTTTCCTCTTAGATGTAGTCATTCTAGCTTGTACTAACCACTTCATTTGGAGGTTGGATACGATTCTGGGCTACGTTGAGTGTGGGGTTGGTTGATGGGATCCAATAGCCAAAAATGAGAGCTTCTTTGGAGAGGTATGATCAGTTTTTCTTTTTAATAGCTTCGTATTCTTAACAAGGTTTTCTGTTGCCCAGGACTTCCCTTGGAAGTGGGACTATCTGTTCTATCCTAGCATGCTTTTCCTATGTTTCTTCGACAAATGAAGTCCCCCTGGTTGGTTTTGTGTCTGCAAGAAATTGGGTGGGCACCCAGATTTTAATTGCCCATCCTTTAGAACAAGGGTGGGGGGATATGTGACTCTTCAGATGCTGTTGAACTGCAATTCTCATCAGCACTAGCCAGCATAGCCAATGGGGAACGATGATAGGACCTGCAGTCCAACATCAGCAGGGCCACACTTTCCTCATCCCTAAGGCACATTTAGGACCTGCTTAGTACAGTAGTCTGTACATTATCAGATGTGCAAAATTAACATTCCATAGATAGGAAATGTAGATATAAATCCACCTGTGCTACGTAAAATATATTATTCTAAAATTCCACTCCATTTTCCCAATGGAATTCATAGTTAGACGTTATGGAGCAAAAAGGAAGAGAGGAGCAATAAGCTAGGGCAGCCTTCCCAAACTAGTGCCTTCCAGATGTGTTAGACTGCAACTTCCATCATTCCTGGCCAGCATGATGGGAGTTGCAGTCCAACACATCAGGAGAGTACAAAGTTGAGAAAGCTGAACTATGACATATAGTATGTACTTGGCCATGAAGACATTAGGGTTCTATCCCTGCCAATTCTAATGGCGTGTAAAAAGCATGGATATTGGATAGGCAGTGAAAAACCCATGGGAAACCCAGGAGAAAATACCATGTCAGCACCAAGGACAGCATCCCTACAGCTGGCTCTGATGACAAATCTCCCAGGCCAAGGGGTTGTTGCTCAATCTCTTGCCACATTAATTTTGGATTCCCAAATGAACTTATATCTGAATAACTCTCACAGCAGTAGAGTAGGGGTGGGGCAACCTATGACCCTCCAGATGTTTTCAGCTCTAGCCAGTATAGCCAATGGTGAGGGATGATGGGAGTTATAGACCAAAACATCTGGAGGGCCACAAGTTGCCTGCCACTGCTTTAGGGCATTTACTTAGCTGATGGAAGGGGAATTAACAGGGAGAGAACAATGAGCAGCGGGACTGGAGAATTTATGGAGAAACTTCTCAGTTGGTCCATCCTGCTTTGAAAAGCTATCAGGCCTGCAAACTGTTTGCTAACTTAAACCCTTCACTACAAAGGTAGTTTGAACCTGGACTGCAGGCCAGCAACCACTTCACTTGGGATGACCACTTTCCTCCCCTGCTCAGGGTGTACTCCCTACTAATGTGCCACAAGTATTTTTATTAATGACTTGGATGAGGAGGTACAGGGAATGCTTATCAAATTTGCAGATGACACAAAGTTGGGTGGAACAGCTAATACTCTGGAAGACAGAAACAAAATTCAAAGTGACCTCGATAGGCTGGAGCGCTGGGCCGAAAACAACAGAATGAAATTTAATAGGGATAAATGCCAATTGCTGCACTTAGGGAGAGGAAACCAAATGCAGAGTTACAGAATGGGGGACACTTGGCTCAACAATACAAGTGAGAAGGATCTTGGAATTGTGGAAGATCACAAACTGAATATGAGCCAGCAATGCGATGTGGCTGCAAAGAAGGCAAATGCTATTTTGGGCTGCATTAATAGAAGTATAGCTTCCAAATCGCAGGAAGTGATAATTCCCCTTTACTCGGCACTGGTTAGGCCTCATCTTGAGTACTGCGTCCAGTTCTGGGCACCACACTTTCAGAAGGACGTAGACAAACTGGAGAGGGTTCAGAGGAGGGCGACAAGGATGATAAAGGGACTGGAAACAAGGCCCTATGAGGAGAGACTGAAAGAACTGGGCATGTTTAGCCTTCAGAAGAGGAGACTGAGGGGAGATATGATCGCTACTCTTCCAGTACTTGAAGGGATGTCACACAGAGGAAGGCCAGGATCTCTTCTCGATCATCCCAGTTTGCAGGACACGGAATAATGGGCTCAAGTTACAGGAACCCAGATTCCACCTAAACATCAGGAAAAATTTCCTGACTGTCAGAGCAATAAGACAATGGAATCAACTACCTAGGGAGGTGGTGGGTTCTCCCACTCTGGAGGCATTCAAGGTGCAGCTGGACAGCCATCTGTCAGGGATACTTTGACCTGGATTCCTGCATTGAGCAGGGGGTTGGACTCAATGGCCTTGTAGGCCCCTTCCAACTCTACTTCTCTATGATTCTATGATTCTAAGTAGTAACCACCAACCTGCTCCCACTGCCAAATTTCTAAACATGGATTGACTAGAGGCAGAGTAGCACAATGCTGGGCCTTCTGTTTGTGCTAACAACTCATGTGAGCCATTCAGCTTGACCAGGGAGCTGTCATATAGCGGGGAGGGGATGATTCCAACAGTGTGCAGGAAGAGCCCAATCCATGTTGTGCAGGCTGCAACCTGCCAGGTCTCATGGCACACATAAGAGTCTTTAGACTTCTGAGCAGGTCCAGGCCTCAATCCATTTTTGGACCATCAGCAGATTCCTCTAAGTCCCCAAACAGGTTCAAAATGGATATGGGTATTCTAGATACGCAATCCACCAGTGGGTAAAACAGAATTCTAAATTCTGGTGTCATCTCAAATAACAATAATTCAGCTGCTCACCCCTTAGTTTGTATTGGTATGCTTGCCCTTGTAAAATACATTTTTTTTACACACAGGAGAACAAAAGCAGTGTAATGTGTAGAGTGAAGGATTTGGACTGAGTAGACCAGAGTTCAAAACCCCACTCAGCCATGTACCAATCACAATCTCTGAGTGTAACATGCCTCACAGGGTTGTTGTAAGGAAAAAATTAGAAAAGCTCATGTACCAGATAGGGTGGCCACTTATATGTTGCCAAAACAGAGGAATGCATCACCAAAAAAGAGGACACAGATCTTCACAAAATTTGTAAATGCTAATTTATATGTAATGATGTAAATTCATAAATAATTACTAGAATGTAAATAGAAATACAATACATCTCGCCGCAGTGGGGGCTACTGTGATCAGGTGACTGTGTGATGGCTCAGTCTGCTGTCTAGAGGCCAACTGTTGATGGGGAACGTCAAAAACCCTGCTCTCCCTTCTTATGGTTCTTTATCTTTAAACTGGACTTGGACTTGACAGTCCTTCAAATAGAGGATGCCTTCAATTCTGATGCCTCTGTAAAGTAGAAGAATGTATAGCCCCCCCCCCCACTAGTATCAGAACAAACAGAAAAGGAAGAAAGTGAACTTAGTGGGCTGGATCCAGATCCTTCATTCCTCCAGCAAAAGGACACCTGCTAGGGATGGGAGAATGAGCAATGTTCGAGATTGTTGAACTTCTCCATTTTCTATCTCAATGCTCTATCTCATCTCATTCTTGCTCCGAAACATGAGCATCTCCTTTTGGGGGAACAGGAAAAGTGTGCATTTTTGAACATGAAAAATGCAACTTTTCCAAGCGCACACCCCAAATGCACACTTTCTCCCCATAGGCTAAACCGTGAAAATGTGGGTTTGTGGGGGAACTGCACATTTTTGGAAGTGCACATTTATGCAAGTGAGTGCTTTCAAACTCAAACACAAGCTTGGGAAATGATGAAATTTCCTAAGAATTACACTCCTGCCTGTGTTCACATTTGGGGTTGCGAATGGAATGTGTTCGCATGATTTGTGAACATGAATGAAATTCTTGTATATCCCTCCGCATCCTTTCCCCTCCACTGCAGCCCCCCACATGCCCCATTCTCCAAATGCTGTCCTTCCGCTGGCAGAACGATGGATCTGGATCCGATCTAACATGACGAAGTACTGCGAAACAAGTTCACTCAAGTGATAAAGGCAATCACTGATTTGAATAACCCAGGAAAAAAACCCCTTCTGTATGACAAATATACCAATAGGTATGTTGAGTGATATAAATATAAGCTGGGCAAAAAAATATCTGAGACTGGGATATCCAGAAAGTTGTAAAGAGCCTTAAGTGTAGAAAGAATGCCCCATCCTCATCCATCCTAGTCAGAGCTCCTTAGACAAAGGGCCATATATATATATATATATATATATATATGAGCTGCAACCCAAAATAAAAATATTTTAGTTGAATTAATTGATTAATTAAATTTGCATACAGTTGAGCATACATTTGCATAAACATTTGTGAAGGGAGGAAGAGTGTTTTTAGATTATGCACTCTTAGTAGATATCATCTTTGAAGATGCATTCCTCCTGCATGCAAAAGAAGAGAGAAGCCTGTTTTAAGATGAAAAGCAGCTAAGAGTCACGTGGCACTTCAAAGACTATCAATTTGTTATGGATTATCTTTTGAGGACCACAGTCTACTTCTTCAGAAGCATGAAGTGTGATCCTGAGCTGCAGGTAGATATGTAATTGTCACTGTCTGTACTTTCTGAATTTCATTTCCCTCTGACCTCACTGTTTACTTCGCCTCCACACCCATCCATGTGTATATATATTCCTGTAGCTCAGGATAAGACTTTACGCATCTTATGAAGGCAGCAGCAGAGTAGTGGTAGAGTTTAACATGAGACAATCCGTCACTCTCTTACTGAACAAGATAAATAGATAAAATGGGTATAGATAAAATGTGTGAGTCTTCATAAATGAGGATGGGGGTGGGGTGCGGGTGGGGCAATAACAGCTCCCATTCTGTTAAGCAGACACTGATTGGGGAATGGCCCTGCAATGACTGTAGACTGTAGCTAGTTTCCTCTTAGATGTAGTCATTCCAGCTTGCACTAACCACTTCATTTGGAGGTTGGGGACGATTCTGGGCTACGTTGAGAGTGTTTACTTTGCCTCAACAACACCCAACCATGTGTATATGTATTCCTGTAGCTCAGGATAAGACTTTATGCATCTTATGAAGTAGACCAGCCTTCCCCAACCCAGTACCCTCCAGATGTGTTGTACTCAAGCTCCCATCATCCTCAGCCAGCGTGCTAGCTGGGGATAATAGGAGTTGGAGTACAACACATCTTGAGAGTGCCAGGTTGGGGAAGGCTGAACTAGACCTTGTCCACAAAATCTGAAGCCATCGTAAATTTGTTAGTCTGTACGGTGCCACTAGACTCTTTGTGGTTGCTGCCCAATTAATCAGAGATACCTTTACAGTCATTAAAAGTTTTCTAAGTGATCAATCTAACCAATTAATTGATTGAATAGTGTGGCCCTAATACAAATAAATAAGCACAGAGACTGAACATTCACATATAAGCCAACTTTGCTTGCTTTCTCCCTTCCTTCTTCTACTCCTCAGTGAGTTTCCTTTCACATAACATATCCTGTTCTGAAATGGTAAAACTGGAATTTAAAGGAACAGCAATGGGAGAAAGAGGAAAAGAGCTGCCATTTCTCTTTTTAATCCTTGAATTAAAAAATTATTCTCTCCAAGACAGTAGCAGCCAAAGAGCAACCAGCTTCCCCTTTCACCATTTCCACACATCACAGACCATCAAGGAATTTACCCGACAAATTGGCTTCCCATCTGCTTATTCTCCCAAGCGAACAGTCTTCCATTCATTAAACCATAATGGTAAAGTCACTTTGGGAAGTATTGGTTTTATCTTCTGGACTCAGGTACTGGGCTGAGCCTGTTGGTGAACAGGTTGCCATTCAACACCTGCTTTGCCAGTGATAAAGCCCATTACACATGACTGGGCTTGCATGATTAATACCACTGTCTAAGTGCTCCTGCTAACAACAAAAACAGCAAGGAAGAAAAGTCCTCTTCAAATAAATTGGACTTGTACAAAAACAGAAGATGAGTTGCAAGAGGATGGTTAAAAAAAAAAAAAGCAGGGGAAACATTCCACTCTTACCCATCCCCATGATCCTCTCTATTCATAGAAAAGGAAGGTATATTTCCTCAACTTGAAAGGTATAGCAGCAGCATAAGGAACAGGAGCTGTCGCAAAAGGCATAACTACATGCTATTAAGCAACACAGAGCTGCAGCCCCAAGTGGTAGCTCAGCACCAAGTTCCTCCCTTGCCCTCCATATTGTATAGTCCATCTTGCCTCATGTCATCACGCCGAACTTTTATCTGCCATTGATAGCTAATGATGAAGAGAGGTAACAGGATACAAAAGGTAAGTTGTACTAAATATTATGGAGAAGGAGCATGATTTTCACATAAACTGCCATGTGCCATTTTCTGCTGCCATTTTCTGCAGTAGTGCCATGCTTCTTATAATGTGCAGTGGTGCCACCTGTAGGTTCATAGATTTATGTATAGTAGGGGTGTGCATCAGATTTGGATGAAGTTCAAAGCCTGAGCAAAACTGGACCACCTTGGTCCAGTTCTGTTGGTTTCTGAGATGGTGGGCTTCCCTCCAAAGTCAACAGAACCAAAGCTGATCCAGAATGAGGTTTCATTAATAACTTGTGTTTCAAATATGATATGCACCTGCAGACTGTATGTCAGCAAATAGTGTATTTTATTTATTTATTTATTCATTCATTCATTCATTTATTATATTTATACCCCGCCTGCCTTTTTTTCTACAAGGAACCCAGGCGGCTTTCATAATCCTCCTCCTCCTCCTCCTCTCCATTTTATCCTCACAACAACCCTGTGAGGTAGGTTAGGCTGAGAGTCAGTGACTGGCCCAAAGCCACCCAGTGAGTTTCATGGCCAAGTGGGGACTTGAACCCGGATCTCCGAGTCCCAGTCCAACACTCTCACCACTACGCCACACTGGCTCTCATTTAGTTTTGATTTAGTTGCAAGGGGAGGCTGGAGGGGGGGAGTGCGATTGCATGACTAACACTAACAAGTCCACTTTCTAATCCTAGGGCACATTTTACCATGGGCTCCAATCACTGTGCTTTGGGTAGGGCAAGCATGAGACCATGAGATGGCCATTCTTCCAGTGCCACCACACTTCACTATGAAAAAGGTCTATTTGTTAAAAGGGTTGTCTGGACTAGAGTTGGAAGGAGCCTACAAGGCTATCGAGTCCAACCCCCTGCTCAATGCAGGAAACTAGAGGAGGGGTCTCCCATCCAAGTAATAACCAGGCCTGACCCTGCTTAGCTTTCCACGCTCAGACAAGCTGAGCCAGCATGAGCCACAAGCCTGTACACACATGCATGCATCACAATAATCCCCTCTAGCTCTTAATAAATTGCACTGCTGCTACAATTACTTCACAGCCCACCTGCATTTCCCTAAAAAAACACAATATACCAGGAAACTGATTAACAACATTGGATTACACTGCAAAGTTGTCATACGCTACCCTAACCCCCCCACCCCGAACACACGCACACAAAATGGTAATAATAACACTGACTACCCTACTTTGCAGGGCTGGAGTAACCCACATTTTCTCAGCCACAGTCCTGCCTCCTGCAATATTGATATAATAATGATGAACTTTATCTGCATGCATTGTCAGGGTAATTGTTTAAATGTTTACAAATTCGGGGGGGGGGGGAATTAACAAGACCCGTGTTAGAAAAATCATGACTGGCTGTCTTTGTTGCTACCTTTAGTTTTGGGGGTGGATGCCCTACTGCCCAATCTCAGTTACACTAAACTCCTGGATTTCTAAAGTGCTTTATGAGGCAGCAATTACTTTCCAACAGGAAATACATTCTGCCCACCCCCCAAGGCTTAAAAATTAACCAGGAAGTTCCTTCTCCAGATAGTGGGTGTGTTAACCATTGCTTTCTTCCTTGGCTAAAATCACTGAAAGGTAGGAGCAGGCTAGTTTCTCACAAAACAAATAGGCAGAAGAGCAGCTGCACATTTTGCCTCATATCTCGGGTTCTCCTGGGGCTGGAGACTTGCTTGCTATATATATTAAAAAATGAAAGTTGGGGATGTGGAGATTATGGCTTATTGGGGGGAGGGCAGTGTCAGCCTTGCACACACACCCCTCTACATGCCCGGGGCTGCCAGACAGCCACACTTGGATGCCCCAGAGAATACACTCTAATGTGCATTCTGATGCAAATTCAACCTCTGTTGTTTCCCCTCCCCAACTGGCTGGCACAAGAGCTTGCACATTGAGCTTGCAATTTTTCCCCAGTGGACAACACATATCCCATAGTATGGTCCAGGATAATTGTCTGCTCCAACAGAACAACAATATCAGGATTGGAAACAGAACCAGGTAGATGGCAACAAGATCTCTTGTGCTGAAGTGGGGAAAGAAATCAACATCCGCAATTCATAGATTTCATAGATCATAGAGTTGGAAGGAGCCTACAAGGCCATTGAGTCCAACCCCCTGCTCAATGCAGAAAACTAGAGGAGGGGTCTCCCATCCAAGTAATAACCAGGCCTGACCCTGCTTAGCTTTCCACACTCAGACAAGCTGAGCCAGCGTGAGCCACAGGCCTGTATTATCAATTATCATTATCAGTTAGTTCAAAATTCAGATCTCAAAAGAAAAACCAACCAAAAGAAGGGTGAACAAATCTATAGCGGTAAGCAAGACCATAGTCTAGGGCAATGATGGCGAACCTTTTTGAGCCCGAGTGCCCAAACTGCAACACAAAACCAACTTATTTATTTCAAAGTGCCAACACTGCAATTAAACCTGAATACCGAGGATTTCGTTTTAGAAAAACAACTCATACAGTTGTCCGAACTAATTAACATATTTTGTCTTAAAAGAAAAACACAAGAACAGAGCTTTCAATGATGCAAACAGTTTTTTGTTGAAAAAAAAAATCAACTCAAAAAATTATTATAGTACTACATTGTACACATAGCCTGAAGGGAATTTATACAAACTTTTAAAATAATTAGGCACATGTATTTTTGGATAAGAGATTCTCAACTTGTAATATGATTATATGCCAGACTGAAATTGTATGGGGCAAGCTTTACCCCGGGTCCTTTCCCTGCTTCTACAGGTGTCAGATTAGTAAAAGTAAAAGTCAACCTGTACTAGGATGAGCAAGATAAACAAGAAAACTAAACGTGCTTAACACATTTTAAACACTTTATGTCTTGGACTGCAAACACTGCATTAGGTAAAAGTTTGCATTGGGCATGCTTTTGCACAATTAATGTGATTTTTGCTATTGCATGCATGCTGATAATTTGTCAAACCTTGGCTCATACTCCGTTAGTTTGAGAGCAACACATGCAGCACTCAGGTCAACTGTTAGGGCTTTACATCCAAGCCATGCTCTGTGCATCATTCTTCAAAATCTTTTAAATGTGATAACAATGTAGAAAAGAATTCTGTAACAGGAATTCTAGAATAAAATCATTCTGTTCCACACTGTGAGAAAGAACAAGATCATTAGTGTTCTGCAGAAGGGGACGGTCTTTTCGCGATCTGGTGACCAATGGCTCAAGTGCCCACAGAGAGGTCCCTGCATGCCAGCTGTGGCACCCGTGCCATAGGTTCACCATCACTGGTCTAGGGTGGCAAACTTTGATAGATGTTGCAACAGTGAGGAAACACTTCAACATGAGATTGCTTATTTTGAAGTTGTATGGCCCCCTGCTTTGCCCTTGAGGGGAATTAAAGTAGTCTCCCAACACTGCTTGAACATGTCCTCCCACTCAGGGTATAGCCACAGTTGTTCTTGCAGAGTGGAGGGATTTCATCATTCTTAAAGCTCTGTCATGCTCTTTAAGCAAATGCAATGGGGTCTTAATGTAAGAGAGAAGCAGTGCCAAGACAATTTTCTTCAGAACAAACTTACAGAATACCACCCACAACAGTAACCAGACAGGCAGATACAGTGGCAATCACAAAAGAGGGGGGGGGGAGCTCCAAGGTACTCTGTCAATCTCTCTGTGTGGGCCATTGAATAACTAATTAGCAGGAACACAGTGTACCCTTTGGAGGGTATATTATGGTTTAATGGACCACTGATGTCTCCAGCTGTTTACTACTATCAGTGCAATGATTATGCTGTGATACTGAGAGCTAGTTCCTGTGACTGTTTCTCCCACTGTGAGGTAACTCCACACGGTCCATCTGCATTCAGATCCAGAAGTCTGATTAAAGAAAAATAGAAGTACAGCCAGTTTTTAATAGGTCCAGAGAAGTACATGGACCTTAACACCATGACAGCAAACTTATGGGTGTTTACCCTTCCCCAGCTCCCACCAAGAAATGTAGATAATCTAAGCCCTATTGAGGTGTTTGAGTGAACACATGAGGGCTGAAACCAGGGATGGTCCCAAACATCTCCACATCCCCCCCCCCCCATGCACTGGCTCCACTTCAGACCTTTGCACGTTCAGTGCGAAGACTGAAGTGGGATTCTTACTGCATGCAGCTGGATGCACTTAGAATCCTTGTTGTGATTCCTAATTGTAGGGAGGCTTCCAAACACACTTAGGATCTCCCTTCAGAACTTCACACTCAGAGCCAAAATAGCCATTACTTTAAATCTGTATCTAGCAGCTACATCTTTTTTTAAAAAAAAATCTGAAGTAGGTAGATCCTCATTGATCCTCCCCGCACCTACTCTAGAGTAAAAATGAAAAAAAAGACATAGCTGCTAGTTATGTATTTAAAGTAATGTCTGTTTTGGCCCCCAATATGCAAAGATCCAAATCTTGCCCCTGCACCAGAGACATTGGGGGGGGGGCAGAGCTAAAATACACAGTCCCCTTCCTGCCTCTACATGTTCATTTTGAACCCCCTTAGGTGGGTTTAGTCTAACATTTTCATTTCCTCAGATGTTCTGACTGAGGAGGAACACCAAAATTTGCTTCAAATTTTGCTTTAAGTGAAATTTTGATGGCAACCGTATGGAAAATATATCTAAATAGTTTAGGCTGAGAATACTTAAAGGACTATCTTCTCCCACATGATCTTGCCTGCCCATTCAGGTCTTCATGGAATGTCTCATTACCAGGTCTTCATGGAAGACCTAAATGTCTCATTACCAGTACGGGTGTTGTTGGTGGGCATACGGAATAGGGCCTTCTTGGTTGTCATGCCCTGCATGTGGAACTCTCTGTCTCCCTGATGGTATTTAGACATCAGGAGAAAAAGAGATTGTTCCATTATGCTTCTTGCAGGGGTGTTTGAATTGCTGCTCTTTCTGCTCCGCTGTTTTATTTCCTAGCAGAATTTTGGATTATATTCTATTGTTTTTATCTTAATTTTTGGTTGTCTTGGGGGTTCAGTTGGTACATTAATTACAAAGTTTACACCAATGTGTCTGCCTGTTTTACCCCAACCTTGATAAGTAAGTGTAACATCATGTTTTCTCATGTGGCTTCTGATATACCATTAAATTTTTATGTATACTGCAGAAGAAAGGGTCAGGTTATTTTTGCAACATCCATCAACATCTCTGGTGTGGCATGATACTGTTATGGTTCTAACCCGAACAAAGCCATTTCTTGTTTGCACAGAAGAGCAGGGTGACCCCAGTAGCTACCCTGGTTTAAAAAGTGCTGGCAGGGATCCTGCAAAAATTACTGTTCATGGAATAAAATTTATTGTTAACTTACAATGAGAATGGGGTGCAAGTAGTGTGTTATAAACCTGTCACTTTTAGCAACAAAATCAGGGATTTGTGTTTTTTCATGTAGCAAAGAGACAGGAGGAGAAATCCCTAAGTGTAGCCTACTAAGTACCAGCTGCAAATCCCTAAAGCCTTGGAACTGAGCACAGAGCCTTGGAAGAAAGAAATTAATAACTTTCAAAGTATGACCTTGAAAATGGAATTAACAGTATTCCTCCCTTTTAAGCCTCCCTGATAATAAAGATTTCATCTTCTGAAACCCTGACAAAGAGAGTCAACAGACTAGAAAAATGACTTCCTGCTGAGGAGCTGGCATGTGTGAAACCCCAGACGCTCCAGGCCAAAGGGGGCGGGAGAACAGAACTAAATATATCCCTTCCTTTCCGTGCTGCTTCAGTTTGTTTAGCTTGTTTCTCCTTTCCCTACTTCTGCTCTGTTCCCAAAACATGCCAAGCAGTACAGTAGCCATGAGCATGTTTGCCCAGAGTAGTTGGCTTCCAACAACAAGAGTGTCCGTAATCAGATCTCCCAGGTAGGGATTGGGAGAAATGTGTTCAGTTTGTATTTTGATGCAAACATACATAATTCCATCCTTTCAAACCAACATGCAAACCGAAACTCAGTCATCCTTCAAAATTGCCACTTTTCCAAATTTTGCAATGGAGTTCTTAAATTTAAAAAAAAATGCATGCAAAAATGCATATATTAGGGGAAAGGGCACACAAAAAGGTGTATATTCTTGGTGAAAATAACATTCAAACTTGCATTATATTAGGAAAGTCACTTGTGAAATGTGTATATTAGGCAAAACTGCATACAAAAAGACATATATTAAGAGGAATGCACACCAAAATGTGCACAAATTTCCATACAAACTTTAAAAAAAAATAAATCTCAAAGTTTGGGATGCACCAAACTTAAGACTGGAAAAAATTGAGGATGAACCAAATTTAAGATTGGAGCAATGAAAAACTGAGAGAAACCAAAGTTGATAGATTTGTCCATCCCTAAGCCCAGGTGTTCTCAAATTTAGGAGCATAGGAAGCTGCCTTATATGGAGTCAGACCACAGGTCCATCTAGCCCAGTATTGTTGACACTGACTGGCAGTAGCCCTCCAGGTTTTCAGGCAGGACTTTTTCCCACCCTATCTGGAGATGCCGGGGATTCAACCGGGGACATTCTGCATGCAAGACACTGGGCTATCACTGAGCCATGGCCTTTCCTCGCCACCACAGACTGAGCTTCATTCTCAGCCTCTCATTTCCTCACTGTAGTCTTGTTTCATTCTCAGAAACTAATGAATCTTTCTGACTAGCAACTCAGTGGAAGGCGCTTCAGTTTTACACCCTCTGAGTAAGAGGGAAACTGGGATCTGGTGCTTTCATTCACAACTTTTCTATAAATCTTTCATATTTCCTTGGCCTTGCTTCATTTCACTAGACCTACAAAGTTCCATAACTACCATGCTAAGAGGAAGCAAGAGAAAGAATCATTGGTTGGGTGGGAGGAATGGAAAACCCCTTCTTGATAACTAAGAGTTTACAGGGAGTCATATACATGAGCATATGCATAGATTACATTCCCCCCCCCAAGTTTCTGTAAGAGGTAACCACCCATACAGTTGGGTTGGGGGTTGCTGCCACTGCAAGCAACACACGCAACTGTGTTGGCAGCCTGACCGCCATGTTGCATCCTTCACATTGTTCCAGACCACATTGTTCCAGATTCTGGGGCAATGTTATGAGGTGGGGAATGGCACTAGCCGCAGAAAAATTGTGGAGAATGCTGGGAGAAAATCCTGCAAAAATAATTGGCCTTTCTAGGGGTGAGAAAAAGAAAAATCTCAGAAGTTTTCTCAGAAATATGTCTTTTGAGAAATGTTGGATCAGCATTCCCCTCTAACATTTCACAGATGAATATAGGGAAACACTTGTAACATCCCTATTCTCATACTGAGGATCACTGCCCAAGGCCTCTCCTCGCACAGCTGAAAGCTCTACTCCATCAGCTTCGTGCTGTACTCTTTTACTCTGCAATAGTCTGTCACACTGATTTAAAGGCCAACAGTGTGTTTGAGTTAAAGACCTACTAGAAAAACAGAATTTTCCTACACTATTTTATCAACAGTTAAAAATATACCTCCGCTGAGAAACGCCAGGCTGCACACTGAATAGTATCTTCGTGTTTGTGCACATGCATTTATACTCATATAAAGTAGAGACAAGCTCCCACATCCAAGAGCCACACACAAAGATTTAACTGCTAGAGAACATGGGAGAGGGCCAAACCCTGAAGTATGCCAGCTCCAGCAACTCATGTCAACAAAATTTTAATAAGGCATCCTTAGAAGGAAAATAGGGACTTTTTCTGGTTAAAAAAAGGGGGGGGACAGTTGTGGAGCATATAAATTGCTAGCTAGCTGCAAAACTCCTTCTTTAAAAGTCATTATTGGCAATACACTAACTCTAGCCTATCTCTTATATACGGTAGATCACAACTCTCTCAAAATAAATACCATGAACAATAAGTGTAGGTAACACAATGACTGGGTTCAGACAACACAATAACCCACACTCAAGGGTTGAGTATGGGTTCAGTGTGGGTTGACACTGAACTGTGGGTTGTTGATCAAAAACATAGATTATTGTATTGTCTGAACCCTGCTGAGACAACAAACCATGGTGAACTACCCACAGTTCACAACCCAGCAACAAACCATGGGTTCTTTTCATGGGTTGTTCATGGTTACTAAGCCATGGCTTGTTCAGACAGCATGATTACCCATGTTTCAACAACAACTCTTGGTTCAACAACAACCCACACTCAACCCTTGAGTATGGGTTATCGTGTTGTTTGAACCCAGTCAATGAGTGAAGGGGCTTTCTGAATATTCTCATTAAGGTTGCCAGGTCTAGAGAATGAGAAGGTTCCTGCACCTTTCATAAGAACATAAGAAGCTGCTTTGTACGAAGTCAAACCATTAGTTCATCTAGCTCAGTATTCTCTGCATTGACTGGCATTGGCTCTCCAGGGTTGCAGACATGCATCTTTCCCATTTTTCCTGGAGATGCCAGGATTTTACCATTGATAAAAGGGTTCTGAGCACAGAAGGTGCCTCCATCCAATTTTGGGGAATCACTTTCCCCTGCATACCACAGCTCACACCATTCAGTAAGGTCCCTTGACCCTCTGTGTAGCATTGTTAGGGGATTGGCAAGGGCAGGTAAGTTCCACCAGTCCATTTGCATGTGCCTAGATCTGGATCCAACCCCTCTTGCACTTTTTCCACTTGCCTGACAGTGGTGCCACTTTAATTAATCCTTAGGCATGAATATGTAGGGCATGTTGATTTGTTTAGGCAATTGCTCATGTTTTCTAGAATGCAAATATTTTCTAGAACATGTGGAACATTATGTAATATTGCAAGAATTTTCGATTCCTAGATTAGTGAACCCTGGTAGGCCATTCATGGGGTTGCACCTAGTAAACTTAAGAGAAAAAACGTAACTTTTCAATATGTATTTATTTAGGTCGTTTCTACTCCACCTTTCAATCCTACCAGGAGGCTTCCAAAGGAAAACAAACTGCAAAAACACGTAAAATCAATCATCAAAATTTCCAAATAAAAAACAAACTTAACAAAAGTATAAAACTGTAAATAGCAGCTTAAATTTAAAAAAAAAAAAAACCAGAATAAAATAAGCAGTAACAATGGAAGCATGAGCAAAGATAAGCATTCCATGCCTAGAATTTAGCAAAGCTGAAATCTGGTAGATGTCTCTGGGGTGGGAGTTCCATAGCCATGACACCACCACACAAAAGGCCCTGCCACCTCCATGGGCAAGGGCACCCATGGAAAGACCTCTGAAGAAGATCCTAACATGTATCTATGGTACAAGAACACCTGAGAATAAACCTAACTATACATCGAGAAAAAGCAGCAATACAAACATGCATAGTTATTTTAGAGAGGGGATGGGGAAATACCCTCTGGTTGTTCTTCTCTTTCTTCTTCTTTCAAAGATTATTCTAGGGATGTCACCTGCAAATATCGGGGGGCTGGAGTGAGCCGAAATCGGCCCCGCTCGCAGCCCCCCAATATTCTCAGTGATTCGCGGACCTACCTTGCCGCCCGCTCGGTCCACTGCTTGGTCCGCCGTGCCACCCGCACGGGCTCCCGTCACGTCATTTCTGGCTGTGACACGACGGGCCCTGCGCTGACGTGGCTGAACCCTGTTGCTGCGGTTTTGGCGTAGAAACCAGGGCAACAGGGCTTAAAACGGCTGCGATTTCTGTAAATGCAGCCGTATGTAATGTATACTACGCTATACAGTCCCCGGGTTCTGTGCAGCGCGCATGGTCCTATAGTTCTAAGGAGTAGCATTTGCGGGCGTGGGATATTATTTATTTTTGTTAAACCTGGCAGCAACCCAGACACAGGAGGAGGTGGGGGGGAGGAAGAGAAAGTGGAGCGTGCCTTGCCCTGCCCAGCAGCAGCTGGGACCCAGCTCTGAAGAGTAGTGTCTTCCTTCCAAACTCTTGAGAGACTCGCTCAGCAACCCGCGTGCTTGGGGGGGCAGTCAGTTGCCCGTCAAGCCTGAAGGGACAAAACTCATCCCCACCGCATCAAGCCCCTCCCCCTTCTCTATTCCTTCCCCACACCTGTAGCCCTGACTAGAAGAATGGCTACTAGTCATGGTAGCCATCTGCTCCCTCCACGAGGCCTCTGAGCACAAGCCGCGGGAGAGGGCTCTTGCAGCGGCGGTAGCATCTATACAGGGAAAGGCACCACAGAGTGAGCGAGGAGCAAACGAGAGAAAAGCGCGCTCCTTCGCTCCTCCCTCTTGTTTTGCCACAGGATCCCCAAGAGGGATTGGCAAAGGTTCTTTGAGGGATTTTCTCTTTTTTTTGGAAAAAAAATTTATTTAAATTTTAAAATCCATAAAAACAAAATACAGAAAACAGAGCAAAACAAAAACCAAACAAACATACATTACCAAGACAAAACAACATTGAACTAAAAGGACTTCCAATTTTTCCACAACAAAGTATAAGTAACATCAAATCTTCAATATAATCATTATAAAGAAATGGCTTTCTTTTTTTTCTTAAGCAAAATATGTATATATAAGTTCCCCCCTCTCTTATTTATCAACCTCACAAATTCACAAAGCCTTGAAATCTTACAGCACTTTACTCCTAAACATAGATAATAATCCTTCTACTTGAACAGTATTTAATATTTCTACTTATATTTAATGAAAATATCTATCTTCTTTCCCTCTATTTACAAAAACAAACAGCCTAGCTTTTATTTCTTTTTTTTTAAAGAATAGTTTCACATTTCCACATTACTTCACTTTCACATTACTTCACTTTGAGGGATTTTCAGACCATAATAAATACTCCTCCAGGAAGTCAAAGCCAAACATGTTTATTGTAAAGTCGAGCCACAAGTACAACAATTTCCCACTTCCCTGGTGGAAATCCCACCCCTTAGCAGCACAGTCCCTGTTCAACCAACCCGAATGCTAAGTCCAGCAGCTCTCTGCCTGGGTATTGGGTTTCCACGTTGGGCTTCTGCAAGGCTCTCTGCACAGCGTCCTCTGTTCCTCCTCGCTCCGTCCAGTTCTTCAGTACTCCACATGCAACCGACCAACTGCCACTAACGACCACCGCACTCCCGCTAACAACCACCCCCTCAGTCTGCACTTGCTCTTCTTAATTAGAACCAAGCTTCTTGGATTGCAGACCTCGTGCTTAACTGTCAGCACCTGTGCTGTTTGCAGTGTCATCCTTCTGGCCAGCAGCCAGGTCACGCCTGGGTGAGTTGTTCTTGATTGCATCAAGCTGGCAAGCAGCCAAGTAATCAAGGCCGTCTGCTGCTGATAGCACAGCGTAGTAGCTTTCTTAAAGCAAACCTAGAACATAGAGGCAGAACTCTGTACAACACTCCTGTACTCCTTGCCATCTTCCGTGACTCCCATTACACCTCTTTCCCTCTCTCTTTCTCTCTTCTCACCCCTTCTTGCCTTCCCTGTTCCCTCCCTCCCTTCTTTCTGCTCTTCTCCCTCATTCTTTCTGCTTCACTCTCAAGCTAGTGATGTATCCGATCGCCACGCACGAGCCTACCTTTTTATGGCCTCCCGCGCCAGTCCCGTCGTGTCACTTCCGTCACTTTAAAACAGCCCTGTTTAAAACTTTGCATCACTTTAAAACTTCGTGTCACTTTAAACAGCCCTGTTGCCCCGGTTTCCCCCGCCAAAAACATAGCGCAGGGGTCCAGCGCGCCGGAGCAGGGTCCCATCGTGTCACTTCCGCCGCGCCGGAAGTGAAGCAATGGGACCAGAGCGCCCGTCAGCGGCAGCTCGAGCAGCACAGAGAACGCTCCATGCCGCTCGGAAGAACGAGGTGGGGGGCGCGGCGGCGGAGAGGCGAGCCCCCCCACAGGTACGTGAACACCACTATCTCAAGCCCCCCCTCCCACATAAAACACACTCACACCAAATCTCCCTCATTCCCCCTTTCCATAAACGACGGAACCCAGAAGTCGCTTTCCCCGGCTCACAAGAATGTGAGTCGAGCCGAGGAAAGGTAGGGTGAGCGGAGCTCGGAGGGGTGTCGAGCCCAGCAAGTTCGCCGAGCTTCCACCCCACAATCGAGCTCTGCGCACATCCCTACGATCAGCCCAGACTGAATGTGTGCCTGATGAATCTAATGCAGGGCCGGGCAACTTGTTGTGGCCCTCCAGATGTTGTTGGACTGCACCTTCCATCAGCCCAACTCTCATAATTCCTCACCATAGCCAATGGTGAGGAATTATGAGAGTTGTAGTCCAACAACATCTGGAGAGCCAGAACTTGCCAACCCCTGATCTATCATTTAGTGTCACTTTGTCTGTGTGTTATGGACAGGTGAGATTTTTGTCCATTTTGTTTTTTGATAAGAACTCATTCACAAATTTCTTCATAAACTGGAAGGAAAACACTTGAGGTTTAAATAATTTGCATGTGGGTGAAACCAAAACTGACATATTTGTCCATCCAGGCAGAGGGCTTTGAATGCTTAGTTCTTAAAAGTCTGGAATCCCTGTGTATTCAACCACGTTTATACTGCTGAATTAGTGTTGCCACCTCTTTTTTTCCTCATCTTTAACAGCTACGTGGCATGCAGGTACAACATGGACCTCTCCATGCTGAGAAAAGCTACGCTTATTTAATTTAACTGGTACAGATGAATTAGAATTTTGTTTGGTTCGATTTTTTGAGCTTACAAAAATGCACATATTTCTTCATAAATCAGTTGGAAACTTCAGATACACTTGAGATTTTAAAAAGTGTGGGAGAAAGCAAAATGGACAGATTTATCCCCCCCCCCCCATACTATGTGCTTCATGGCACCAGGAATCCAGATCATTTGTGAGGCCACATCCCCACATGTGCATACATTCAATTTGGTGAAAGCATCAGCCTTGACTTTAAATGAGCACAATCTTCAGTCAGGAGAATGAGATTTCATTCAGAGCAAGAGAGAAAGGCCTGTCGTTTAAAGGGCCTTTGATAGCACTGCCAGGGGATTTTCCAATATGGGACACTTCTTACAGATGCCAATGATCCTGAAGCATCAAGATCAGATAAGGGATCATCGAATCTATTGGCAGATTAGTGCTTAAATGCTGAGGAGCTCCTTATTTATGATAAAATGCCACCTTGTGGCAAAAAAGTGTGCATTCCAGCTAATGTACATAGTCCTATCATAGCTGTGCCACGAGATGGCAGGAACTATCCAATTATGCAACAAAAGTGCAAACAGAAAGAGAGATTAAAGTAGCACTGATTTAGCAGAAGCTAGCCCTATGTATTAAAAGAAAAAAAAGCAGTCTGGATATCATGCACATGCACTCCAACCCACTGTATGTAAATAAATATAAACACTATTACTTACTAATACTTTCCATGGATTTTTTTCCCACGACTTCCTTAAAAGCAAAATGTTTTCTATTGCTATGTGAAGTGAGTGCGACAACACGGTCCCTTACACTTTAGGACCACACGCATAAACCCTTCTCAGGCTAAGCATCAACACTTAAAAACCTGAGTGGAGGGTCAGATGAAACCTTTCCCCTACTAATGAGGGAAAAGATTAATACTGATTATTAGGATCTATTTTTAAATTTATGATACTGAGGGTACAAAGGTGGGAGTGTAGATTTGAAAGTAATGCAGGTTAATAACACCAAGCTGACACGTAGGATTTGGGTAGCAAACAAAATAAAAATAAGTTTATTTAGAATTCTCAAAATCTTAGTTCCAGAAAATAACTTAAAACCTGCCTACCCCAAACAGTTTATAATTAACCTAAGTCCCTACAATTCTAAATACTTTCACTCATACAATCACTGATTCCTCTTAAAACTCCTGACAAGACACGAATAATCCAACTAACCTAACTCCCAACTCCCCCAACTCCCCCAACTCCCCCAACTCCCCCAACTCCCCCAACTCTCCCAACTCTCCCAACTCTCCCAACTCTCCCAACTCTCCCAACTCTCCCCACACACTCCAAACACTCTCCCATAACACACTAACCCGACTAACTCTGATAGCACTCAAACACTCCTTATATACTCCTCCCCCCACCCTTTCTAAGACATCACAAACCACACCCACTCAGCTCAACATTCTATACTCACTAAATATACTAAAGCAGACATACACCAGGGAACTGAATTGTGGGGTTACGCCACAGTGAGGCATTGTGTTTAGAGCCCAGTATTACCACCTACAGATTCCCTGAAGAATGCCTCATTGCCTCCTGAGATGTGTGCTTCTTACTGATAGCATTGGGCTCAGTTCTCACTTATACAGCCTTCCTTGTCTTTGTTAATCTTCTCAGGTCAAGAAACATTAAAAAGAGTGAAGTTGCCACTAGGAGCATAGGAAGCTGCTTTATACCAAGTTGGACCATTGGTCCATCTTGCCAACAACCGTAGTTGTGACAAACCCCTATTTTTTGAAGTAGCCAAACAGTGCTACACAGAGTGTCTGGGATTTTGGAACCCCATAATCAGATGCCTATATAAGCAGATTTCTTGCTTAATATATGCCTGCATGAGCCAATTTCCTCATTTTTGTTTCTGAATAAACATCCAGAATAAACATTCTCCAACATCTGGGGACCCAAGGTTGGAGAACACTGCTCTAAAAGATCAGTCTCTCCCCCATCCCAGCCCCCTCCTTATATATATATATATATATATATATATATATATATATCAATCAGGGCAGACCTGGGTTTAAACCAGGGGTCAGAAACATGTGGTCCTCCAGATGGTGTCAGACCCCAACTCCCATGACCCCAGCCAATGTGGCCAAAGGTCAAGGATGATGGGAGCTATAGTCCAACAGCATCTGGTGGACTATTCTTTTCATTCCCATTCCTGTCTTAGACATTTCCCCATCGAATAAAATTATCAAGGCTTCATTGAGGAAAATAAAATAAAAATACAACTCAGCCAATGTTTGTAATATGTTTTAACTGAGGTTTAAAACACAGTATGGCAGGGAAGGTTTGGAAGGAAATAGAAGGGAGGTTGCCAAAGTTAAGTGGACAAGTTAGGTGTGCTATGTTCACACAATGAGTTCACACACACAAATTAAAGTGATGGTTTGGTCATCAGCCTTAGGAGATACGGAGGAAACGTGGGTTCATAAAGGATCAGTGGCGTAGCGTGGGTTGTCAGCACCCGGGGCAAGGCAAGTAATTTGCGCCCCCTAACCCGTGGATTTTAGAGTCTCTTCCACTAGATGGGCCCAAAGGCAAGACCCGGTGGCCAAGGCGAGCTGGAAGGCGGCTTCCACGGGCGCTTCGGCCCGGCGCTTCACAGGACCCAACGGCAAAGGTCTGGGCGAAAGACGCACTTGGCACCAATCGCCGCAACCCCCGGACATTTTCTCCCCCCCCCCCAAAGGACACGACTCGGTTTGCTCCGAGCAATTAAAAAAAAAAAAAGGCGCTTTTGCAAATATTTAGATAAGCACAGGACGACTCAGCACTAAGCCAACCAGGCAAGCGGGCCGAGGGGGGGGGGCTCCTGTTTGCAACTCTCCGGGTGCCCCCTACCTAGGCAGAAGGAGGGTGCCGGGGGGCTCCAGGCGCCAGTGACATGTTGGCAGGCAGCGTGCCGGGGCGCCTCCTCCGGGGCAGAGGCTCGCTCCCCACGCAGCGTGGTGAGAAGGCCGGCGGAGGGGAGCGGCGGCGGCGGCGGCGGCGGCGGCGGGCGGGCGGGCAGCCATTTCCCGGCCACCCTCTTCGCTGCCCTATCGATTATGCAGATGGGCCGATCAATCTGCCCTCTGCTGAGCCGAGCCGGGCGTCGAGGCACTCCTGCCTGCCAGGGCGAGGCGAGGCGAGGCAGGCAGCAGCCCGTCCACCCGCCAGACTCTCCGCCGCGCCGCGCCCGCGCCGCGCCGCTGAAACGCGCCCAGCCCGGGCAGCGTCGCATCCTTCGCCGCCTGGCGGGGCGCCTTCCCCTCCTGCCCGCGTCCGGCCCGAGGCACCTGCGCGGCGAGCGACACAAAGTTTGCTGGGGGACCCGATCCAGGCGGGGGGCCGGGCCGGGCCAGCCCCATGCAAAGCAGTCTGGACGGGGCGGCAGCAAAGTTGCCACTTACGCGGCTGGCGGCGTCGTCCTCCTCCCGCCTTCCTTCCTTCCAGCAGCAGGAGGGGGAGAAGACGACGACGAGGAAGGATTCCTTCCTCCTCCTCGTCGTCTTCTCCCCCTCCTGCTGCTGCAGCTCCGGCGAGGCGGTTAATCCCGGGAGGCGGCGGCGGGGCTACAGATCCCATGAAGGCTGCAGAGAGAGTGAGTGAGCCAGGCAGGGGCAGAGAGCTGCGAGTGCGAGCGCCCCCCCCCCCAGATGTTGCGCCCGGTGCGGCCGGCCCCCCCTGCACCCCCCACGCTACGCCTCTGTAAAGGATTGAAGGATATGGAATTAGTTTGCTACAACCTGTTCACATCACAAATGTTGAAGGAGAACTAGTTGCCTCATAGCAGCAGATGTTTTCTTCCAAATTAAACATACATTTTGCAATGTTGTTTAATGCATTTTATTCCCCCCCCCCCGGCACATAAAAAAGAAATATAGTCATGCTGATCCATGAGTTAAAAAATGATAATGCACAGTTAGGCAACACTTCTTTTAGGACCAACTAAAATGAACAATCATTTTTGGCATTTTGGTTGGTCCTAATAAAGATATTGCCTAACTGTGGATTTTGAATGTTTTCCCCTTGATTTTGGACATTTTCCTCTTATGTATTAGACCTGCTGCAGTGGGAGAGAGCTTGCAGCAGGTGGCACCAAAGTCTACAACATCAGCTATATGATCTCTCTCTCTCTCTCTCTCTCTCTCTCTCTCTCTCTCTCTCTCAATTCCTACCTACCCAGCCCACCCTGGTCAACCAATGATTTGATTAAAAGCCCTAACTGTATAAACTAGAGGCAAACCTATCTGAATGGAATACAAAAGGAACATTTGACAATCTCAGGAAATATCAAATCATCAAATCTATAAACATGATTTATAATTACTAAAATTAAGAGCAGTAATTATCAAACATTCACATAATTAAAACAAAAAGCCCTTTATTACAATCATTAATTACTTATCTAATGCTTAAATAGGTAGCCTACTTGAATTACTTCTTCTTTTCCTTCATTTTGGCAAACTTATCAATTAAATTGTGAAAAGGAAATTTGTCAGTCTGCTTTCTTTCTGAGGAGAGCATACAGTGCCTTGCAGAAGTATTCACACACACACCCCTTTAACTTTTCCACATTTTGTTGTGTTGCAACCTGGAACTGGAATGGATTTAACTGGCATTGTTACCACTTGATGTACACAAGAAGATACTCAACACTGTGAAGGTGCAAAATATTTTTCTTGTATATAAAAGTCATGTACATTTGGGAGGATCTTGTAGATTTTACTAGATTTGATTTTTACTCAGACCCATAGCCCAATCTTTTCTCCCTACCCTTCTAGCCCCAGATCCCCCTATCCTCACTATGATCCTAAAACCATTCTATTCCCCCTCCCTCTTGCCATATCCCACAATGAGCCTAACCACCCCACCCCACCCCTTTCCCCTTCCTCCTTAAGAGCATAAGATGATCCATGCTGGATCAAGTCCAGCATTCTGTTCACAGTGGCCTGCTAGTTGCCCCTGGGAAACCCACAAGCAAGACATGAGTGCAACAGCACCCTCCTGCACATCTTTCCCAGCAGCTAGTGAACATACGCATACTGCCTCTGATACTGGAGGTAGCATATAGCCATCAGGACTAGTAGCCATTGATAGCTTTATCCTCCATGAATATGTCCAATCCCCTTTTAAATCCATCCAAATTGGTGGATATCACTACATCTTGTGGAAGTGAATTCCATAGTTTAACTATGTGCTGTGTGAAGAAATACTTTCTTTTATCTGTCCTGCATCTCTCACCAATCAGCTTCATGGGATGATTCCAGGTTCTACTGAGAGAGAGAGAGAGAGAGAGAGAGAGAGAGATGTCCCCCTATCCACTTTCTCCAACCATGCATAATTTTGTACACCTCTATCATGTCTCCCCTCTCTTGCCTTTTTTCTAAGCTAAACAAACCCAGCTGCTGTAACCTTTCCTCATAGGGGAGTTGCTCCAGCCCCTTGATCATTTTAGTTGCCCTTTTTCCAACTCTACAATATCCTTTTTTAGGTGCAGTGACCAGAACTGTATAAAGTATTCCAAGAGTGGTCGCACCATAGAGTTGTATAAGGGCAGTATCATCTTGGCAGTTTTATTTTCAATTCCTTTCCTAATTCTACCTAACATGGAGTTTGCCTTTTTCACAGCAGCTGGGTTGACATTTTCATGGAGCTGTCCACCACAACCTTACCCTAGTTTGCACTTTCCCAGCGTTACCCTAAGCCTTGGCCCCAACACAACTCTTTCACCCTTCCTCCTAGCTGCCATCCCCACAATCTCCTTAAGAGGACTATTTCCAGCCCATTACTTCTTCTCTCTCACCTATCGCCATGCTACGGAGGAGTGAGAATTCAATTTTTTTTTTAAGAATCTACCGAAATTTGCTAATTTCTTCATATTCAGGATCAGAGGCAGTGTTAGGGGGCAGCCCACTAGGGCTGGAGCCTCAAATCTTTCATTTGGAGCCCCAATCTCCAGGAGACCATCTGCTCCACCACCCTGCTACCCATGAGCACTTGCTGAAATAAAGGTACAGGGGTCCTGATGATCTCAGTTGCATCTGATCCTCTTGGATTAGTTGGTTTTTTGCCCACATGTGCTTCACCTCCTGCTGCCCCCCCTTGAATCTTTCTGCCTGAGGTTTTTTTTCTGAAATCAAATGCCTTCCTCTCCCCTGTCCAGACATCCCTTTTTTTACAAATAGGGGTGTCCTTAGGAGACAGGGTACTTTAAAGACACACACAGAGACAGGCTTTAGAGCATATGTAAATTAGCATATGCAAATTTGTCCTTTTTTTTCTTTTGTGGGCCTGAGCACCACATCTTTTCAGTACCTAGTACCAACCCTGTCTGGGATGGAAAGAACTTGAGATTTTGAAAAACTGAATGTGGGAGAAACCAAAACTGACAGATATGTCTATCCAGGCCCAGAGCTTTGAGTGCTTATTTAGCTCGTAAAAGTCTGGGTTTGAATCCCTGTGTGTTAGTGCTAAAATTTAGGGTTGTTGTCACCTCTTTTTCTGACAGGCTCGTCATCTTTTCATCAACTATATGGCAAGTAGGTACAACATGGTCCTCTCTATCCTGGCAGGGGGGAAAAAACATCTGTACCTATTGAATTTGCCCAGTGCAAATCAGTGAGAATTTTCTTTCAGTCCATTTTTGATAAACATGTATCAAAATTTGCAAGTTTCTTCGTATTTGAAGGATGGAAAAAATTGAGATTTAAATAATCTGAATGCAGGAGAAAGTAAAACTGACAGATTCGTCCATCCCTACTCCATGTGCTCTCGTGTTGTCTCTCACACTGTCTGCCTCCCCTACTCCATGATGCGTCGCATGCAGTGTTCATGCCCCGTCTTCATGGCCATTAAGCGCATTTCAATATAAGATGGCCTAAACCATGGGACTGTCTCAACATGTCATCGGCCCAACACATGTAAGAGGACACACACTTGATTTGGTTTTCTTAAGTGGGCAGGAGGATGGTGATCTGAAAGTGGGGGCTTATACTGGGTTTGGCTTCCTTTGGCATGAGGTCACTGGAGGCTTACTGGAATTTTGTAATATTATTATTTTGTAATATTATTTACAGATATACAAGTTGAGCATAGCTGGTGGTACAGTACTAAATGCCCAAACAGATGTCCCAATATTCACTGCTCCCACCTTAGATTTCCCAGGGGAACTGCAAGCATCTTCAGAGCTCCAGCTGGAGCCCAGCCCTGTCCTTTTCTCAGTCTCATGTTGAGCTTTTCTACATAAGGCTGTTAATCTGCTTATCTACTTTCAGTTTCTTCGCAGAATTAGATACGTGCACTACAGGAAGAGTGTTTCCTTTCCTGCTTTTCCACTACATAACCTCTAGGTGGCCCTGTGCTATAATGGAATAGAAGAATTACACAAGTGGAAAAACCATTTCCTTTCAATTTCACAAATAATACCACATTTTCCCTTCTTTAAAAAAAACTTGCCAAAGGTGTTGTTTAAAAACAGAAGTTAAACTGGAGGGTTAGTGTGTCATCTAAAGAATCTTAATCCAACATTTAAAAAACCTTATGTGTGTTGTTTTTGGGGTGCCTGGGTCACCCCAAACAAAAGTGCCTCAGGCAAGACAAATGTTGCAAATGAAAGGCCTTTGTTTGACTGAATGTTTCCCCCAGGAGGTTAGAATCAACGTAAGAATGTGTTTCAGGTTTCAGCTAGTAAAGTTAACTTAAGACTTAATGTTTCCTGCATGAATGTAAATCCAGGAAATCAGCTTAACAATAGATAAGCCTATTACACTCAATTAGCAACACAAAAGCCTGAAAAAGCCTGAGGCCTATAAACTTTAAATCAGCATAACAATGCTTTCCCTCAATGAATTTCTTTTCTGTTTGAAGGTGTTTGCTACTGTTCTTGACTATGAAAAGAGACTAAAATGACCTGTGGATGGCCTCCTTTTGTTCCCCCAGATTGCTTCCATTGTTTGGGTGACTTAACCCCCCAAAATCCTATTGTTATGCAGATTTTTGGGACATTTTATGTCCCAGGCATGTTTGGTTAATAGAAAACTGAAAAAAGGCAGGTGGCTGCAATTTGGGACATTTTTTACTACCCTGCATTTGACAATATCGTATCAGCACTGGCGTGTAGGTCTACTTATGTGTAAATTACACAACAAAATGTGAGCCTGGGGAAAGAAAATGCCCCAAGATGCAGGATGAAGGTAAAGAACCCGTAAACAACCATGAATACATTTCATAGATCATAGAGTTGGAAGGAGCCTACAAGGCCATCGAGTCCAACCCCCTGCTCAATGCAGAAAACTAGAGGAGGGGTGTCCCATCCAAGTAATAACCAGGCCTGACCCTGCTTAGCTTTCCACGCTCAGACAAGCTGAGCCAGCATGAGCCACAGACCTGTATGATGACAAGTGCACAATGAATGCCTTATGTAGAAGAGCTCCCTCTCCCTCTCAACAAAACTGCTCTTTCTACACACATCGCAATTTCCAGATGTCTCCATTCCCTTTCTGACATTTAACTTCTAGAGAGCCAGAGGAGGGGCCTGAAATCTGAAGAATGATACTCTTGGCACACAAGTCAGCCCACTAATAAACTCAAAAAAGAAAGAAGAAACACCCCCCCACACACACACACAATTGTCTAAGGACATCCTTTTAAAAAATGCTAATATATATGAAAGTAGGGATATTGTTTCAGCCGGGACATGGAACAACAAAAATAGGCGCTGTCCCTGGAAAATGGGGGCAACTGGGAGTATATGGCTTTGGTGCTTTCTTTTTCTCCACATGCGCTCACCAGAGGAAAGGCACATGTTAAGAAACAGGACATCAAGCCCATTTTGACCCATGTATTTATTTATTATATTTATACCCCGCCTTTTTTCCTGAAAGGAACCCAAGGCGGCTTACACAATCCTCCTCCTCCTCTCAATTTTTATCCTCACAACAACCCTGTGAGGTAGGTTAGGCTGAGAGTCAGTGACTGGCCCAAAGTCACCCAGTAAGTTTCATGGCCAAGCTGGGACTAGAACCCGGATCTCCCGAGTCCCAGTCCAACACTCTCACCACTACGCCACACTGGCTCTCATTGGTATTTCCAGGGCCGGTGCAAGGCAGTTTGGTGCCCTAGGCAAGATCAGATATTTAGCCCCTGCCCTTCCCACTTGAGCCCTCCCTCCCTCCCTCCCTCCAGCCCTATGCTTTATAATTAAGGCCCACGACAAAGTGTAAACTCTGAAGCAACAGTTAGGTGACATTACCCCTGCAATACAGGCTTGCATTCATCCCCCATTAAAATGCAAGAAGTCTAGTTTGAGAGAGCTTTCCCTTGCTCAGCTCCACCCAACGCTAGCCGATGTCGACTGAAAACCCGGAGAGAAAAAGGGCGGGATTTTTCTCTCACTTCCCCCTCCGAAAAAACAGCCAGGCATTTTTTGGAAATACTGACAAAGGAAGCGCAGGTTAAGAAAAACGAGAAATTTTAAAGAGTTTAGGAGCACAAGTGCAATTCTATAAGCAACCAGAGGCCAAAAAAAAAGTAATGAAAGAGAAATAAGACTGCAAAATTGCACGCGTCCAAAGGAGGGGGAGGGGGATCCTCTCCCCACCTCAAGTGCTTCTGTTAAATGTTGCAAACAGATGAAGTGGGTAGGCGGGGGGGGGAGAAGGCACTTACTTGCGTTCCATTTACCATGACCCCTGCCATCTCTGCAATGCACTCGCAAGGGGCGGGACTGAGGGAGCTTTTGGTGGTCCTCCTAGCTTACAATCGCTTGGGGCTGAGGGATGGGGAGTGTTAACCAGCGGCCAGGTGTGTGGGCTTCGTTACTCGGGGGAAAGGAGAGCAGAGCTTCTCAGGCTGCAGGCACCCTCCCCGCTTCTCCGTGCCTGCAATTAAAGCCCTCGGGGCGCGCGGTTCCTCGCTGCAGTCAGCTGATCCCAGACGGAAGACCCCGTGTTTGCTACGCCTACGCTCGCTGCCTCGCTCGCTCCGAGGAACGTAAGAAGAGCCACGCTGGGTCAGGCTGAGGGTCCTCCTGGAGCTCACAGGCGGCTTGTGCTCCGCGGGCAGGAGAGCGTTGGCTCCAGCCTTTCTAGCGGGCAGTGGCTCCACTCCTGGAGGGGGTGCCTGGCGATTCACATCAGGGTTGCTGCACATTTACCTAAGTCAAGATATGATTGGTAAAACAAACTTGGTAAACTACACATTTAGCCGTATTTTTTTTTCAAGGTGTTTCTGGCGCCCCCTTTAGCCTTGCGCCCTAGGCAGCTGCCTAGTTGGCCTAATGGTAGCACCGGCCCTGGGTATTTCCATATAACCCAGCAGCCCAAAGTGGTCCAGCATCTCATTTTCAGTGGCACTTGATGTTTAACAATGCCCCAGAAGTTGAGTCCAACTTCTGGAGCATTGGCGGGGGGGGATGGGCTACAGCCTCAAAAGCACAGCAGCCATGTTCTGACAGCAGTAGCCACATTATTTCCCCCCTACACAATGCCCCAGAAGTTGTGTTAATTTTGCTTTATCCAATGGGGTGGCCTTGGGTCTTTCCAATTAGCCTCTGTGGGGAAGGAGGAGGGGACGTTGGGGAAGGTGGATAGATCAATTAAAATGTCAACCCAGTGTTTGGCAGCTGTGGAAAAAAGCAAATCCCATGTTAAGGATAATTAGGAAAGGGGTCAAAAATAAAACTGCCAATACTGTAAAGTCTCTATACAAATCTAGGGAGTTACCATACTTGGCATCCATCTACAGTTCTGGTCACCGCCTCTCAGCAAGGATATTGCAGAGTTGGAAAAGGAGCAGAAATAATATGGCAACTGAAATTATCAAGGGGCTGAAGCCACTCTCCTATGAGGAAAGGTTACAATGTTTGGGGATTTTTAAGCTTAGGGGGGGAAAGCCCATGTGTAAATGAGGATATCATAGTGGTGTATAAAATGATGCATGAGGAGGAGAAAGTAAACACGGTTGTTTTTTTCTTCATCACCATATGTCATATGATAAGAACCCAGGGTCCTTCAATGAACTGAGTGGCGGAGATTCAAGATAGATAAAAGGAAGTATTAGTTCTCACAGCACATAAACTCTGGAATTTGTTACCGTAAGCGTAAGATGTAGTGATGGCCACCAACTTAAATGGCTTTAAAAGAGGATTAGACAAATTCATGGAGGATAAAACCATCAATGGCTACTAGTCATGATGGCTATATGCTGCCACCAGTATCAGAGGCAATATGCCTGTGTTGTGTACACCAGTTCCTTCTGATCAACATGTCTTGCTTGTGGGCTTCCTGCAGGCCTTTGTTTGGTCACTGTGGGACACAGGATGGTGGACTAGACAGGCCTTTGGTCTGATCCAGGACTCTTCTTATGTCCTTGATTTGCTCCATCAAGTGTGATTGGATAATTGCTCCCATGGTCAAGACAAAGCAGAATTCCCCACCATCAGAAGTATACATTCTTAAATGAGTTGCTGCTCTGAGTGTGCCTCTTTCCAATCAGGAGGCACACCCAGAATGATGACTCATAGAGACCTACAGGGAGTAGTTTTCTCCCAGGCATCTAGCTCTTGTTCTTACACCACTCCAAATGTAAGCCTTTTGGGTGTAAACGGTCATTCCAGCTGGATATCCAGATTTAAACTGCAGCTTGTTCATGAACTCACTGGATGGCTCTGGGCAAGGATTATGAGCTTTTCTACACGAGGCTGTTAATCAACTGTTAATCCACTGTATCTACTTTTGGTTGAATAGAGATCCATGTGCTAAACAAAGAGCATTTCCTTTCCTGTTACATAACCTCTAGGTGGCACTGTGGTATAATGGAATAGCACAAATATACAAGTGAAAAAAGCAATTTCTTGCTTTTGCCACATTTTCCCTACTCTAAAAAAAAAACCTCGCTGAAAGTACTTGTTAGACACAAAAGCGAAACTGGAGGGTCATGACATCGTCTAAAGAACTTGTCAACAACTGTGAGTAGGGAATGTTGAGCACACAATAAACACCTCATTTAGAAAGGCCCTAAATGTTAGGATAACGTCTCATGTAGAAAAGCCCTAAATGTTAGGATCACACCTCTACGATACAATCGAGTTTTGAAAAGGAGCCCAAAATTTATAGCAATCTGTCCTTAACATCTGGCATAGAAAAAGAAATCTGAACCATTTCCTAGTTGTTATGCAGAAATCCAGTCATGCACAACTCCATTTCTTCAAATGACAAGCTTTCCAAATACATGGATTATGTCAGTAAAATGGAGTACTATTTACAAAGGGTTATGTTTACAAGTGGGATTCACAGAGAATTCACATACTTGGTTGGGCCATGATCCAAATGTATGTGTGCACAGCAGCCAGAAGTGGACTTGTACCCCTACCAGATTATCAGTAACCCCACCAGTTAGCTGTCCAGTCAGGATAGGGCAGGATGGGACTAAATTAAGCCCTGTGTGTCCCCACTGAGATACCTGATCATGCACTATCACCCATATTCTGACCAGGGTGTCATATATGGAAGATGGATTGGGGGAAGACTCACTCATAGAGCACCTGTTTGCAGCCGCATTTCCCCAGCCAGGTAGAGATACGCTAGATCAGAGCACAGGAGTTTGCAGGATAATTGAGATTCAGATAGGAGCAATGGGTTCTACTGTATTTACATAATACAAAAACACAGTGTTGACTGAATCACAGGCATATATTGCATGGTGTACAAAGTTGCGGCTACAGGGAATACTTTAAACAGAATCTCTGCCTAGAGATCATTCCAAGCAGGAGAGCAGTAAATGGGAGGCTGAATGAAAGGACGTCCATCGTGTTAGCACTTAATATTCCTGCTGCGACCCTGTATTATTTGTTGCTGCGGCAGCAAGCGCCTTTCATTCACCACCCTTGTGAAAACCAAAGCTTTGCTGGCATTCCTGTTGCTCTTCCCCATAGGCCTTGCGCCGCAGGGCCATAAATGTTACATTGAAATCATTCTCCCTCCCGATTATCAAATAAATAATTACGCAGCCTCCCTTGAGACCAAAGGCATTTGCTGATTGGTTCCATGTTTTATTGATTAGATTGCTGTGATGAATCGGCCCCCGAGGAGCCAGCGTCTGGCTGTAAGCAGACGGTTGTCAATGTGCAGAATTATAACGAGTCCAGGCATTCAAGGGCCCCCACATGGAGGGAGAGTAAACAGGTGGACCACGTAGCTTCCACAGAGAGGGAGAATGGAAAGAACAGTCATAGATATCTACTGTTGAGTTTCCTGTCAGAATGCACAGCTCTCCGACAGGAAATGGAGAGCAGCCACTAAGGGGAAGCTGATAGCTCTGGCTCTCAGTTTTTCAGTGAGGGAAGGAAGCACAGCTGGTTGCTATCAGAGACAGATATCAAATCCTGACTCCACCTCCTTTGACTCAATGTAATGCAGGAGACCACATCTCCCACCTCTTTTGTTAACTGGAATTTGCATGCTTAGTTTTGTTTTTGCTTCTCGAGGGCAGACCAGAGTGGCCCTGAAGCCAGCCTTCCCCTTTAGGCAAATAAGAGCATTGGCCAGCAAACCTTCCATTTTATCTTCTTACACTTTGGGAGGCTTTAAAATAATTGTTTCTTGATTTAAAGGGGTTGTATATCACTGGTCTTGAACTGGTAGCTTGGGATCCACTACTGGGTCGCAGGCTGACCTAAGGTGGGTCAAAACAGTAGCACTATCATCATACAAAAATATGGGAGGAGAAGAAGAAAGGGGTCCTCAAATGCACGTTTGGAATACAGGTGGGTCTTGAGTCTGAAAAGGTTGATGATGACTTCTGTAAGACTACAGCCTTTGGGTTGGTCACAGGGCTATGATGTTAGAGGAACTCTTCAAAAATGCTGTTCCTACTATGTCTGTCAACAATGGAGTGCAGTAAACAGGGCAAAATACTTCTTTCACAATGCTTGGTTACCTAGAAGAAAATTTCACCTAGTCCACTGGTGCTTAATCTCTTAGGGATGTGCAAATGGAGAGAAAGCTGCTCCACCAGCGATCTGCAGATTTGGGTGTGACTTTTGCGCCGCTGTCCGCTGATTTGCAGAGTCAGAATTTGCACAAATGAAGTTCGTGTGTATTTGTGAAAATTCGCATTTGCGCAAATTTGCACTCCCAAAAATGTGCAAATCAGCTAAAAATATGCAAATCCCCCCCATAATGCACATTTTCATGCTTTACTATATTGGGGGATTTGCACATTTATGATCGGTGTATTTT
Organism: Shinisaurus crocodilurus; assembly: GCA_021292165.1. Taxonomy (NCBI): domain Eukaryota; kingdom Metazoa; phylum Chordata; class Lepidosauria; order Squamata; family Shinisauridae; genus Shinisaurus; species Shinisaurus crocodilurus. The sequence goes on along the minus strand of CM037878.1, from coordinate 254,126,031 downwards.
ATTTTACGTATTTTTCTGTGGCTAAATTTGCACAAAAACATGCAAAATAAAAACATTGAGCTGCAAGGCCTCTGCATGACCTGGGAAAGCCAGTCCACTCCGGAATCAGCAGGGCAGACTCAGAGAAATTCGGACTCATTTCAATCCATTGCAAATTTCTCCGACATTATGTTGTGAGCGCTATAAAACATCAGATGGATTGTCATTAGTGTTCTACAGAGACTGTTTCTCATTCCCAAATGTTCATAAATCACAATGTTCTCCTCCTGTCCACTAGGGTGGATGAGAAATTAATTTAGTCTGATTTTTTTATACAAACTCGGCCAATTCACACCCCCAAAACCTTTATGTGAATTAGTACCTCTTGCAGAACTCAATAAATGGGCACAAAATGTGTATATTAAGGGAAAGTGCACACAAAATGCATATATTGGGAAAAGCACACACAAAATACATTATTTTAGGATAAAATCACTTGCACACTAGTAAAAGTGCATACAAAAATGTGTATATTAGAAGAAAATGTTTCTTTTGCTGATTTTTTTTGTTTTTTTGTTGTTGTTTTTTTGAAACTGATGCGGAAATGGGTTGAAATGCACTTAAGGTCGGGAAAATGAGAAAACTAATGAAACCAAAATTATCCCATCACAACTTTCTCAGTGTTCGTCCATCTTTCAACTTGTGTTCTGCTATCAGCTAGCTGGCTAAAGACCAGCATCACCCATAATCCCCTTTAGCAGATGGCTAGCTGACTAGCAAGGTGTGTGGTTTTAATAACAGCAAACTGTGAATCTTATATGGGACAAATATTTTGGTTTGTAAAAGTTTAAATAGTTCAGATGCTACATACTTCAGGAACCATCTTCTCCTGTGTTCCATTGCAGTCTCTAGATCAGGTGAGATTAGTGTCTTGACTATACCATTCATGCACTGTGAGAATTAATGGGGTTTTCTTAGTAGTTGTCTTGTCACACAAATGTGGAACTCTCTTACCCAGGAGGTTCACCAAAGTCACTGTAAGACCTTCATGTTTGGAAAGCTTTTTCAAAGAAAGGCTTAAGCAGGTATGGGGTAATTTTCATTCAAAATAGTATTTTATGTTTTAGTGGATATTTTAGCATGATTTTATTGAACTGAGGCACAATCCAATCAAACTGAGTACTTTTTTAAGTGTCACTGATTTCAGTGAGAAAGATTTAAGCATTACTTCATTTAATCAAATGTGATTGCCATTTATTGGCACAAGCCCTTGTTTTTACTACGTTAACTAAGATTATGTGGGTTACCCATTGAAACAAAAATAAATAATGGATTTACTGATTGATAAAGAAATCTTGGAATGATCTAGCAGAGGAAATAGCACTGCTAATGTAAGTAAGATAACCATTTTTCTGTTTGTTTGTTTGTTTGTTTAATGACTGGTCAATTTTGTTTCTGGGAAACATATTTTTGCAGATCTGCTTGATCACTTATTTTTTAACTACTAAACTAGTTACAGTATAAAAATTGTTCCTTACCTTTGCACTGCAAGGGGGCTGGCTCAGCCTCCTGTTGCTCAGTAGAAAGTTTTACAGTGCAATCCTGCCAATGCATATCTACTCAAACGTAAGCCTCACTGAGTTCAATGGGCCTTCCTCACAGGTAAGTCTGCACAGGATTGAAGCCTTAGGTGCTTCTTTCCCTCACATCAAACTTGACTCTTTCCTCTCAACTTCTAAAACCTGGGAGTTTACACATACAGGAGAATGAGGTGGTAGAGCAGGGGTGCAGAGCCTCCAGCCCAGGGGCCAATTCTAGCCTTCCCGGGATCTCAATCAGGGTTGCCCAGAAGGCCATGCCCCTTTCCCCCAACCACAGATTGTTTGGTGGTTTTCCAGCTTTTGTGCAGTTTTTCCTCCATTCTGAAAAGTGGAAATGCCTCTCCTAAAGGTTTAGTTCCTGGCAACAAGGGACTTAAGCTAAAATATGCTGGTATTTTTGTAGTTTTGGCCTTGCCGCTTTTTGCCTTCAGCCCCACTCCTTTTGCCTTCAGCTTTGCTCACCACTGGATTGTTGCCCCTGAAAAACTGAATTTGCCCCTCAGGCTGAAAGAGGTTCTGCACTCGTGTGGTAGAGTCTTGGGTAGTAGAATGGATTGTACCACTTCATATTGCAGAAGGTCCCTTTTTTCATGCTCTCCTGTGGAAGAAAGGAAGAGAGACAGAGAAAACAACTCCAGAGAAGTAAAAAATGTTACGCAGGGCACAAATTGGGCTAAAAAAATTATCTGTGTTTACATGCAGGAACTTTTTTTTTACATGGGAAGGCATCCCAAAATGCACCCCCATCTGCAATCTGAAGTGATACACTCCATTCTACCATCCTAGATTTCTATCATCTCATTCTCTTGCTTGCCTAGACTAGCCCCACTGCTGAAGCATCAGAGTCTAGACAGAGTTTAGCTCTCTCTGCTGACTGAGCCCAAACAGATGAGCCTAAGGTTTGATTTCTCATCCCAGAGTACCTTGGTTGTGTCTATAATCCTGACAAGAGGTCAAGAGAATTGTACCATATGAGGTGCAGTTGTAACTATTTCCATATTGGACAATAGATAAGATAGCCATCTGTATGGTCTCCCTGTGTTATGCTTTTAACAGAAACATATCCATCCCCTTATCCCCAAAAAATGTTGGCAGGTGGACCGTCTCTATTTGAATGTTTATTTTGGGCTGTAGCTAATGTTAGTCCTACTTAGAACAGACCCATTGAAATGAATGGGACTTAGGTTAGACTAATATTGGATACAACTCATTGGATATACAACCCATTTTCTTATTAAAACCAATACAAATCTTAATAGGTGGGAGAAAAAAACTGTGACAGGTACAGCTCTAAAAGGAGATAATGTGCTTCCTCTTAGTCAACTACACTCTATTGCAACCAGACTTTGAATATATTACTGGTCTCTAGAGTGAAACAAATAATAATAACCACCACCACCACCACCAAATATCAAAAACATGGAAACTCCATACTGTAATCTGAACCACTCCAATTGCCATTTCTAATTCTCCTAGCAGGAGTCACCAAAATGTTAGGGGATGCCTCAGCTAATGAGTACGGTTTCTCCATTTTGTATAGTTTGTATGTAATTTTTTTTGTTCTGTTTTTTGTCTTCTCTCTCTCTCTCTCATCCCATAGGACCTGGTACAGGGATAGCAGGCAATGGATCAATGTGTCTGGCCGTACCACTGTGGCTGTTGGCAGCGTCCCTGCTCTGCCTACTCAGCAAATGTTAATAACATCCGAATTTTAAAAAAGGGAAAAAAAAAAAAAAAACCCCAGCAACAACAAGAACAACACACAAAGCAAAACAAAACAACAAAAAAATGTCATACAGGAGACAGAGCAAGAGAGGGGGGGGAGGGAAAGGACAGCTTCTTTCACAACTTTTGTGTGTACCGCAACGAAGGGGGGAAAATTTCAATGAAGAAAAATCAGCAACATTTATTATAACAAACTGTCAAGCCACTGACCATCCAGGAGTACGAGAGACCAGACGGATCACTCTGTGGAGGCTGGATCCTACCAAGGATGCTGAGATACTGTAAAAAGAAATATCAACAACGAAATTACTTTTAATCTCTCCATTCCCTCATATCATTTTCTCCTTCCTTCCTTCCTTCCTTCCTTCCTGGAAAGAGATGGCCTTTGCTTTGCTGTCAATAGCCACAACCTTTTGATTGGCTTGCTCATTTCTTAAACTGATACTTCGCTTTTTCAGATATCTGGCAAACAGTGATGCAGATTTCTCTTGTATACTGGTGTCCCGTGAAGAAACACCACATGGCCCTTACCTTGCTGCTTCCCCTTTTAGGCTGTCCCATGTATTCCTGGGCACCCTAACCCCACAATGCTTTGATAATACTAAAACATACCAATTTTATTCACCTGCCCTCTTGTTCTTGCCAGCCCCCAGTCTCACCCTTTCTTTCTCTCTCTCTCTCTCTCTCTCTCTCGTACGTGTGTGTGTGTGTGCGCGCGTGCGTGCCATTCTCTCTTTCTCTCTCCCTCTCTAAAGCATGCAAAGGGAGCAGTCCCTGTGTACATAAGCTCATCAAACTGTAGATAATGACTTGCATCGTACATGAGGTTGAACGTTTGCTTGGATGTGGATTCAGCCGTAGCTAGGGCCATAGATCGCCAAAGCCTCAAGGAGGTTACTATTAAATTATGTGAACATTTGAGGGTGTAGGGGTCTGGAATGAGTGAGTTCTGGAAAGGATTACAGCCATCACACCTCGTGGCTTTGACAAATGTTTGGTAAATATATTGTAACAAAAGATCCCATTGTTCAGAAGACCCCTATTCAGTCCACTGCTGAATCTCTCCAGCAAGGGAGATCTGCAAGTGTGACTCAGCCAAAACCAAGTGGGCTTTATGCAGGGTATAACTGGTCCTAGAGACAAAGAAGTGAGAGAAATAAATGTTGAATAGCATCCAGAAGGCTCAGTAGAAGGTAGAGTACCGGTAATCTGGGTCCTGTTGTACAAGGCTAGGATGGACTGAATTAGTGGACAGTAATACCCTAGTGTTTTCTCATGGAATAAAGAGTTCCATTCTATGGAAATAAGCTCTACAATGAAGCAGATACTACTGCTTCAATTTTATTTCTTTTAAAAAGCCAGAAAGACAGTTGGGATGCATCTAGGGTTTAGAACTTAGAAAAGCCTGCTCCCAAATCCTGAGCAGAGGACTACTTGCAAAAGGAAGAGAACAGAGTTTCTGGTAAAAGTTATGCATCCGCTGATATATCATTTACCTGTATTTTATAGTGTGATTACTGTGGTTGGCTCTTGGCATTCCTAGCACAGAAAGAACCAAAGTGCAAGAGATTAATTGGAACCTCACTAATAACTGCAGATGGAGATGGGGAAGAGAGAATATGTCTCAAGCCATAAATGGGGAGTGGGGTGTCTGTGTACATTCCTAATGTGAACGAGAACCTTATATGTTATGGGCTCACCCTGGTTTGTTTCAGTAATTGACTCACACTGGTTTGGTACTGAAAATTGGGCGCAAATTAATTTCACTCTCATTTGCTATTCTGAATATTTCAGAAAGGGACAAGGTGAATTAATTAGGGCTACACATTCCTGGCCCAAAGAGCCTGCCTATATTTTTGAAACTGCAGGCTCAATGTCTGTGATAATGGTACAATGAGAAGAGAAGCCAGATCTGTCAAACATGTCCTGGTCATGCAACTATTAAAGGTGAATGAGTGTCCTTCAGTTGGTATTGTCAAACCCAGAGTTAATGTACCAGGCATTTCCCCCGAGCCACCAGTTTGGTTAAATTCACAAGTGCAAGTCAGTTGCATGGTCTTAGCTTGTCCATAAAAAGCATGGGTTCTTCTGAGAGCAACACTTGATTGGCGTGATTGCCAGTTTTCCTTTGGAGAATTTCTGGTTCCTCGTCTACAAGAGATGTGCTGGGAAGGATTCCGAAACTGCATAAGGGAAATCCACACCCAAATGGTCTAGTGCTCCATTGGTGGCTTTCATAATACTGAATTGCCGAGCAACAAAAATTCCTTCTTGCCCAACTCTGCCTGCAGATGTGGCAATGCGGGGGGGGGGGGGGATGCTGAGCTGCAAGGCAATCCCTGCATTGGCGAGAGGGGTCACTTCAAGCTTGGCAATAGAGATGCAAAGTGTGTGTGAGTGTGTTTATGTGCATTAAATCCTTCCTTGTGTTATAATGAGTACCAGCCCATTACAAAGAGCTTCCTGTAGCTCCATGCCTGCACAGCAAGACGGCTCTCACCTTGATCAACAGTATGGCAGCATCCCCTCCTGCTGCTTTAGCGATTTATATTTGCTGAGGTTTGCAGTTTTGAGCAGACTGTGGCAGTCAATTAAGCAGGCAGCCAGGCTCCTCAGTACCATCCTTCCAAGGATTACGACAATTTACTATTGGACAGTTAGTAAAGGAATACAGAACAAGAACAGAGATGTGAGGGGTGGTGTATGAGAGAGACAGAGAGAGAGAGAGAGAGAGAGAGAGAGAGAGAGAGAGAACAGTACAGACAGGAGAGGGCATTCATCTCCAGTGGAAACCCAAATCTGACTTTTGCTGCAGTGGTCTGACAAGAAATAAATTTTACACAGTAATCCACACACACACTGTGTGCTTTGATAAAAGCAGAAGAAATTGCTGTTGCTGCTGCTGAGAATATAACGGGTCTTCGAACCACAGCTTGGTTTCTCCCCACTCTGTTTCCTTGTGGCTTACAAAGACAATGGCTTCTCACACGCCTGGTTCAATGATGACACGGGAGGCATCCCAGAACGCCACTGCAAGAAGCCAGCCATGTGGACTTGATAGGCCGCCATACTGGTCCTTTATTAGTTGCTGTTACCCAGGTGGACCAGCCCAGACTAGTGCCCACTTGAACTGTGGGAATCAGAAACATCAAATGTTGAACAGAATTTTGATTCCTGAAACTTGCCTGAACAATCATTTGGGCCGATTCAAAGGTGCTGCTGGTGACGTTGGCAGCATCCCACAAAGGAAAAGTGTGGAAGGTGCCTTTTTGTGTCTGAAGTCTGCAATCCCTGGAATGTGAGACAGAATAGTTGGGGCAAGGCAGAATTCTCTCTGAGTTGCAGATGAGAAATCTGCCTCTGCCCCATCTTAACCCCTTGTTCATTCTGGCTAGACTAGTACCAGATCCAGTTAATTCTAGGCTCCTGGGAAAGAGACCATCTACAAGGATCCCATTCCTACTCTTCCAGATGTCCAACTATTCCAGGGTTGGCCTACAATCAGGCACAGTGAAGCAGATGCCTCAGGCAGCAGATGCTGGGAGGAGGCAGAAAGGCATTAGTAGAGAGACCTCCGTGCTATGAGGCCTGCTCTGTGCCCCCTATGTTACCCTGCCACCTTCAGGTGCAGTGGAGGATACTGCCCCATCATCAGTGTTGAAAACAAATTCATCTGCCACTCCAGTCATTTTTTAATACATAGAATGGGAGGGGCACCATCTTGTTCTTCTCAGGCAGTAAAATGTCTTGGGCTGGCCCTGAACTCTTCCAATTGCCTCCCTGCCTCCCACTGGATACATCTCAGCTGCTAGGTGACACTCGTTTGGGAGACAGCATTTATGGTGGCAGTGGATGTTGAAAGAAACAAAAAAACTTCCTTTCTAACATTACATTGGGGGAAAGGTAGCTGCAGTGGAAGATGATATTAAAGGTACCTTAAAAAACCAAACAACCCACACCCTTCCTTCCCATTCACTCTTGTTCCTGTCCTCATTTTGAGCTTCTGAGGAAAGGGGTTGCTGTTGGGAGGGGTGGGAAAGGGGTGTTGAATGCTTGAAGCTGTTTCCAGAATAAAAGACTCCTCTCCCCTACCACTCCGCACAGGCTCTTCTGGTGCATGCCAACCTTCACACAATAAGTTCTATGTGACCCCTTGTTTATATCCCCAGCGAATACAGTTAGCCCTTGAAAAGCATATAATAAAAATCTTCCCATGTTTTTTCGTTGTGACAGTAGTAACAGAGAGAATGTAAGCTTGGATAGGGAGAGGGAGATGTCTGCCTAGGAAGAGAGAAGGAGGCTGAGGTGCGTGAATGTGAGTGCATATGTGTGTTCACCATTAGGGCTTGGTCTCTGGCCAGTGGACATAGGTTCCATTTTCTTATCCCTACTAAACGGTTTGCGTTCGCATTCCATTTCTGAGGTAGAAAAGTTGCCAAAGATCACTTTTCCCCTTCAGTTTGCAAAGTGGTCTTCTGAAGAAGCCTTTATGTAATTGTACTGCGAAAGTGTACTTTCACGAGGCTAATTTACCAGTCCAAAACCAAAAGGAAAATTTTACCTCTTGGTGATTCCCCCCCCCCCACTCTAAACTGATTGTGTGAATAGACTATCTGCTCTTTTTCTAGGGTTTATGGCAGTGATCCTATACACACTTACTTGAGAGTAAGTCCCATTGAATTCAATGGAACTTACTTCTAAGTATACATGTATAGCATTGCACTGTAAAGCCCCATACCTGGTGGTGGTTTTTAAACATAAGAGGCCTGGGATTTACCACTGGGGCAGGTAAATGTGCCAGAGAAAGCTATGGAAGCCCTCACATGATTCCCAGACCCTACTCTTGGTAAATTCAACAACCTTATCCCAACCTGAGGCAGAGTGAGCTGGGAGATAAGCTGGCCAAGCCAACTGTCCCCCCCCCCCATAGTGAAATTAAGGGAGATATTAGGGAACCATTCTGAGGGAACCATTTATGGACAAGAGAGCTTTCATCTAGGAAGAGAGAACAGAAAGGAAGCTTAGGGACTGAGAAAAATATGTTGTGATAAAGCTGTTACTTCCAGTGTTTGGCCAGACACTATGGATGTCAAGGCTAAGTACTCTGCAAGGGTAACTAGAATTCCTATGGTTCAAAGACATGTGGATGGTAGATCAAAACCACCAGGGTATCTGCAGAAATATCTGGAGATATATTTCTGAATACCATGATGAGCACACAAGACTTAACTCTGTATGTGACCTGGTGACCACAAGCCATACTTTGCTTCTGGAATGGAGCTGAGCTTCTGCTTTGGTTATTCTTCTGAGTGTTGACTCCCATCCCTTGGCCAGGACGTTGAAGATGTGAGCACACAAATCCAGCAGCACTTTTCGTGCATTAGGAAAGGAGCTAAGCTACATTCACCTTTCTTATCACTAACATTGTTCTTTGTCAATGTCATATCTGCTCTTTAGCTTTGCTGTGATAGGGTCATTCACAAATGTCAGGCTGAATGCACTGTTTTGTTATTGTAGGGTTGCTGAGGAACACTGTGCTACTGGCAGCAATGTTTTTTTTGTTTTTTTTTTTGTTTTTTTAGGAAAAAGAAGACTAAAATCTTAGGTTTTTTAAAGTATACTTGTAAAATAAAAATTAAAAAAAAACAGGGTTTTCCTTAGACAGAACAAGATGGGCTGAAGCAGGAAACAGGACAAGACTTTATGTCTGGAGCAGAGGAGTGTGAATCAAAATTCCCCAGACACTCTGATACTGACTCATTATGGATTCTTGGTCAACACTTATATCTATTCTATGCCCAAGCTTCTCCTCTGTATAATGGGGAGGTATACTGAGGCACTTTAAAGAAAGACTGCATGCGAGTCACAGTTTTGTAAAGTTTTTAGCAATCTCTGTTTAATAAGAGAACTGCAGGTGGTATTTGGTTTGGAGAAATAATAATTATTTAGTTTTTTGTCATACTCCAGAGAGTCAGATGTCGACTTTGTGCTTCCTGAGAGTTGCTGGACACCCTCTGCTCTCATTGGGCTCTGAAACCTTTTGCTTATCACTAAAGCCAATAGGGATTCCCAGAAATCAAAAAGTAATTTGGGTAATTTGGTAGTGGCGCATTCGCATGAAGGTGTTCGTACTCCTGTTTCTATTCTTTCCCCTCATGCTGTGCCTGTTTCCCTCCCCGCCCCCACTCATAGCCCTAAAAAAAGCTACAGCCTGTCACCGTGCCTGAGTGGTGATTCAGAAGGGGACACCAGTTCCTCGAGACTGTAGGTGTAATCGTGTTTGATTGATGGAAGTTTAACATTTAGTGTTATAAAAACAAAAATACAAAAAAAGATTGTATTTCTTCTACAAGTTTGTAAATATATGAGAGTGACATGAAATGTCCAGTAATGTCCACACAGAGGAAGAAACTTTTAGATACAAAGATGACCTATTACTTGCTAGCAGATTTCTGACCTTTTTTTCTTTTCTTTTCTTTCAAATCACTGGGGCTTAAAGGGAGGGGGAGGCATGCCTCTTTCACAGAGTACCCAGAGAGCATGGAGGCAACCATCTTGGAATATGTGAACTCTAAGCATGACTGGAGTGCATCGTCTTGTATGTGTCTTGCTGTGCAGCAAATGGTGCAGCTACAAATGCTTATATATTACCAAGGAGGTAGGTCTGAGCGTCACTGTGTACCTTGACAGCTTAATTATTTTCCAGCATGCAGCTTTGGGGTTCTTAGATTAAAAAAATAATAATCAGAAACCTCTCCCCCAACATGTTGTATGCATATTATTTGGCCCTATTGAAGAATAAGTTATCTTGGAAGCCAAGGATGCCAACCCTGGTTCCAATGAAAGCAATGGGAGTTTGGTCAATGACATCAGTGGAGTTAAAAAAAATTATGCCTTTAATTAACTAAGCAAATGTCATCATTTTCATCATGCTTCTAGATCACAACAAAAGTCTACATATAATACATTCGGCAACACCAGCTTTTCCAGGGGATGAATGGACATTTAATAAAGGGAGTGGAGACAGGTTGAGCTACCTTTGCTTTCAGCCACACCAAAGGAGACCTCCATATATCATGAACTGTAATTCCTTTTCACCTTCTCATGAAAGAACCCAGGTGAATGGAGCAGACTTTACTCCTTCTATATGTTTGCTAGTACAATCCACTGTATCAGTTCCAATCCCAATGAGCTACAGGGGATGTCATCATTGCATTACAGAAACAACATCCAGATTTCCTGTGAATGTAAATTCTGGGGTGTTCAGTGCAGGATGAGAGAGACAAGCATTTTCAGTCTGCTTTTTTGAGACGGAATATAATATATGTCATTCCTGATTCAGATTCACAGAAACATGGAAAAGAATCTTTTGCAGGACTTTCCCAGAATGATGATCAGAAAGGATTTTGGTTTGGAAAGCATGTTGTTCCCAGAGATTAAATTTGCTGGTCGGGTGTTCAGCAATTTTTAAATAAAACTATGCAAGATTGTAACCCTTGCATGCATATGCATTAACATAAGCTGATCAAAGAGGGAAAGGAAAGGATATGAATATGCCCATGATTTTTTGCTGCTGTTGTTGTTTATAGAGATATATAAAGATACCTTGTTTGCAGTATGCATAGATTACCTTTCCCCTGTTGTGAATGAGAAACACACACTACAGAGAAGCTGCATTTATCTGTCCCCTTAAGGATCTAAACTATTGAGGACACACAATTATCTTGATGGGAATTTGTGATATCTTTAAATGCTTAGTTATTGCTAGGATGTTAATCCTAGCAAATAAACCAGAATCACTGAAAGGCATCGACCACTCTACCTTCAGTCTTGAGAACATATTAGCCAGTGGTGGTAGAGAAGGAAGGTCTCCTGTTAGAAGGATAGGAATGACTTGAGCCAATCCAAGGCAAGGTTGTCCACCAAGCACATCAATTGAAGCATTTTCTCATGGAGTCAAATAAATCCTTGGCAAAATAGAACTACTCATTTCCTCTAACTGATATGGTGCCATCAGTCAATTGAGGCACTATCCTTCAAGCATCACGGAGAGAACCTTCACAAGTGACGCTAAATAATGCATGTCGCCCCCCCCCCCACACACACACACACCTTTCTGATTTTGGATGGCATCCTACATATCACAACAAAGAGCCATTTTGGATTCCAATTATTATTCCTGAAAATGTAGCTATGTAATTCGGTGCATAGATCTATTAGCATCCATACCGTGGCACCATTGTTTGGAGAAAGGGTGGAATAAAAACATAATAAATACAAGATGTAGTTCAGTGTCAGGACGTCGTCATCATGAGGATGCAGGAAATTCAAAAGGTGTATTTTGTTAAACATCTCCTGTGAAGTGACTTGTGCGAGAAGCAGTGGGGTTCCACATGGAAATATATCCTCTGCCTTGATTGCTTCTGTAATTCCTAGTACCTCAGTGGAGTCTATGGACTGGATCCAGACTAAGCCAGTTGCCCTTAGTTTCCATTGAAACTGAAATCAGTGGGACTTAGGTTATGATTAACTCACCCCATTGGTTTCAATGGGATCTAAATGCAACTAATTTAGTTTGGACCCAACCCTACATGCAACATAAGTATACACAAGGAGCATGGCCCTCTAACTCTCTCTTACTGGAAGGCTGTCTCAAATGGGAGTGCTTTCCCTCTCTGAACTGAAGTGGTCTCGTTTGCTCCCCATTTTAGTCACAGACAGATACGCAACTCACTCACACGCAGATGCACCAAAACGCCACCACACAATATTCCATGCTGCTTTCAAAATTATGACCACCCCCTTACCACACTCCCCTTCTCCATCTTCCCCAGTGACACATGTAACCTGACACAGACCTTGCTGAATGTGCTTTTAAAACTATCTGTATAATAAAAGTCATAAGCTTTGTGGCCTGCGGTGGTGAGCTACTGCTAACAAGAAAACGGACGGTTATGCAGACAAGGACAGGGAGAGGATTGGTAAAGTCGTCTCCAGCAACTCCCGCCCTTTCTTATTCCCCAGCTGCAGCCAAATTTTTCCTCTGGGCCTTTGGGAAGATATCCAGTCTCTTCTTGCTGCGCTGCTGGGCAGTTAGAATTCTCCTCATTAACAGTGTTATATACATATAAATATATATATATATCTATATCTTTATATATATTTTTCCCCAACACCGTAGACATGATCTGAACTTCTCTTTAATGAAACAAGAATGTGGCCATTCTATTTTATTTTGGGGGGTTTTTTGGTCAGTTTTTTTTTTTTTTAACTAGCTCTGTGGAAAAGATTTTTAAAAGCGCAGTGTGTGTGTAAAGAAAAAAAAACTACAAAAGCTTTTTTTCTTTTTCTTTTTTTTCTTTTCTCAATGTATTTAACTTCTGTTTATGTGTCTGTTTATTTACATCTATGAATGCTCTGCTCTTCTGTGGTCTTAAAAAAAAAACCCACAAAAAAACAAAAATGAAATAAACGTGAAAAGGCGGAGCCGGGTCTTCATTTCTTGTCCTGTCTTTTTCTTTGGGCTCCCTGACAAAACTGAATGGCTGGAGGTGGGAAGGGACTCAGGCAGGTCCTGCATCATCATCGATACTGCCTCTGTTGTTTACAACTGGAGCTGCCACATTTTCTCTCTGAATCCTATTCCTGCTGATGTAGGAATAATCGACCATCAAATTGTTGCAAAGTTACAAAACAAGAATCACAAAGCTGGGACAAAGCAAAAGACCAACCCCTGCTCAAAAAGAGGATCTGTCACATACTAGTCCCCCACAAACCAAATTACACCATCCAGAACACAATGGGACACAAGCAGAGAGAAGACACACTGTATGAACTGTGTGCCTTGAGGAACTAATAGGTCCAAGATGACTCAAATAAGTGAGCCCAAGCAGTGCTGGCTCCAGGTTTTGGAGGGTCTTTGGGCAAGTCATCCTCAATGGGCGCCCGCCATCAATGAGTCTACCTTCTTCTCGCCACCATTGCCACCAGCTGCTATTGCTCCTCATCCTCTCATTGCTAACATCCGCTTGCTTGAGAAGTAGTGAGCAAGTGGGCAGTGGCATAAGAACATAAGAAGAGCCATGCTGGATCAGACCAAGGGTCCAGCTAGTCCAGCATTCTATTCAAACAGTGGCCAACTAGCTGCCCATGGAAAACCCACAATCAGGACATCAGTGGAACATCCCAACTACCCTTGTTTCCCAGCAACTGGTGTATACAGGCACACTGCCTCTCATACTAGAGGTAGCATATAGTCATCAGGTTCAGGACTAGTAGCCATTGATAGCCTTCTCCTCCATGAATTTGTCCAATCCCCTTTTAAAGCCATCCAAATTGGTGGGCATCACTACATCTTGCAGAAGTGAATTCCATAGTTTATGTGCTGTGTGAAACCCAAATAATTTGGTGTCATCAGCAAACTTGGCCACTTCACTGTTCACTCCTAATTCCAGATTATTTATGAATAAATTGAAAAAACATTGGTTCCAATACACATCCCTGTGGGTCCCCACTGTTTACATCCCTCCATTGGGAGAATTTACCATTTATTCCTACTCTCTGCTTTCTGTACTTTAACCAGTTACTGATCCATACGAGGACCTCTCCCCTTATTCCATGCCTGCTAAGTTTGCTCAGGAGTCTTTGGTGAGGGACTTTGTCAAAAGCCTTTTGGAAGTCTGAGTAAACAATGTCTACTGGATCACCCCTGTCCACATGTTTATTGACACTCTCAACGAACTCTAAAAGGTTAGTGAGATAGGACTTACCTTTGCAGAAGCCATGTTGATTTTTTTTTCTCAACATGGCCCCCTTATCCAGCAAAGGGATGATGTTTTTACCTTCCTCTTTTCTGGACCAGATACATTCCAGCATGAGATGTACATCAGGAAGGTCTTCAATCCAGGGGGTTGGAGACCTTTAAGATAAAGGGGATGTCACCCTTGGATATCCTCTTCACATGTTCTAAGGCAGGGTGTGGTGCAGGGACAGCCTTCAGACCCCGAGTCAGGGCCAGCATGCAGCCCCCTAAAGGAATGTGATCCCTTGACAGAAATAACCCCTCCCACCATCCCTGATCTAAGGCCTCCAAAGCAGACAGGAAGAAGCAAAAACATCTTCTCCCTTAATTGGAGGGCGCCCTTTCTTTCCAGAGTGGACCTGGAACCTGCCAGGAATCAGCAGGTCCTGAGCCCACCCTGGAAACATTCTCCCTTTGGAAGCCATGGTCTGCCCCATCCTCAGGCACAATTCAACTCCGCAGAACCCATCACCTCCTGTGTCTACTTGTGGCTGTTCCTGATGCTCCAGACGAAGGGTCTAAAGCAGTGGTTCCCAACCTTAGGTCCCCAGATGTTGCTGGACTACAGCTCCCAGCATGCCCTGCCAGCACAGCTAATGACAAGGGATGCTAGGAGCTGTAGTCCAGCAACATCTGGGGACCCAAGGTTGGGAACCACTGGTCTAAAGGTTGGGCAAAGGGACTGCTTAGTCCTTTCTTGAAAAAGACATGTAAACTAGAGTCACTGTTATTATTGGATCCACTCCCCAAAATAATGATGAAGCACATGATGATGTACAGATTATGCCAACAGTGCACGTGTTGTGCAGCAGCAATTCAGATCTGCCTTGTGCTGCTAGGAGATAAGTCTTTGTTTTGAATAGGAAACATGAAGTGTAATTAAATTTATTGTGATAAACACACACATATTTTTATGCATTATTACATATATATGCCACCTTCTTTCCTCTTGCAAGGAACTGAAGGTGGCTTACATGATCCTCCTCCTCTCCGTTTTATCCTCACAACAACCCTGTGAGGTAGGTTAGGCTGAGAGTCAGTGATTGTTCCAGTCACTCAGTGAGCTTCATGGCTAAGAGCAGACTAGAACCCAGATCTCCTAGTCTCAGTCCAGCACTCTAATCACCGCACCACACTGCACTGTACTGAACATATGATGTGCAACAATTATTCAGATCTGCATTGCAACAGCAACAACAAAAGCACACCACTTTTGTTGGCAAGTATCCTAAACAGGCAATGCCAGAATGCATTCAGGAGCAAATATTTACAGAAATAAGGGGACAGGTGTTGCATATCCCTAGTTGTGCAATAGCATAGGATCTGTAGAGCATGATTTGTTCCATTCAAGCGGCACAGAGACCTGTTTGTATGGGGAAACATCTGAAATGAGATGTGTCAAGGGACTTGAAAGTGAAACTGAAAGTCTGCCATGGGGTCCACTTGGATGGACCCCAAATCCACCTACAGAAATATTTTTTTCTCTTTATTTGGAGACATGCCTAGTTGAGAACAAAGCAAGATAATATGCCAGAGTTGATGTCTGTCATGCCACCATGATCTTAGGCATGCCATCAACCGACTTGGATGCAATGAAATTTGCAAAGATATATGGAAACACTGGACATGTGCTAGCCAAAGATAAACATATCAAGTCCTGAATGGCCCATCATGCATCAGTCCCTTCCCTTCCCGTTCCACCATCTTGTTTGCATGTAACTGTAATTATTTATATTACACAGGCATGAATGTGTACAGGAGACCAAGACTGGGGATCTACTGGCAAATCAGATACAGTGTGTGTGTGTGTGTGTGTGTGTGTAACAAATGATGGCCCTGACTTTAGGATTATGAGCCAGAACTGGTCTACATGAGAATATAATTAACAATGAATAGCCGGTGAACAAAAATCTTATAAAGTTACTATATAAAGTGCTATATACCTTCATGCCATCATATTCATAACTAAAACAATGTTGTATTAATTATTTAATTTTATAATATCTTATTTAGGATAATATCCTAGGACCTTCTTTTCACTGAGTTGGCCAAAGCAAGCTAAAGAGATTGTCTAGATTTATATTGTGTGGGTTACATTACACCAACTTTCCCCAACCTTGTGCCTTTCAGATGTGTTGGACTACAACTCTCATCATCCCCTAATAGCCATGCTGGCTAGGGATTATGGGAATTGCATTTCCAACACACACGGAGGGCACCAGATTGGAGGAGGCTGCATTGCACACTTACTTTCTTCAGAGGAAAAACAAAACAAAACAGGGTTTTGTTATATGTTTCTGCTTAAAAGAAGAGTGGGAAACCTGAAACTCTGCAGTCACAATCCAGATAATGGCACATGTATATCCTGTTCAAATTCATCCAAGTTGTGTCCATAGGCAGATACACATAGGAACATAGGAAGACGCCTTATACTGAGTCAGACCCTTGGTCCATCTAGCCCAGTATTGTCGACACTGAATGGCAGCAGCTCTCCAGGGTTTCCAGCAGGATTTCTTGCTAGCCCTACCTGGAGATGCCAACAGAACCTGTGACCTTCTGTGTGCAAAGCATGTGCTCTACCACTGAGCTACAATCCCTCCCCAGGTATTTAAATCTCATTTATTTCACTTGAGACCAAGATATTCCTGTCTCCTGATCCTCCTCAATGTGTGAAGCTAATCCATTTAGTTCATCCCATCCCAACATGGAATTCAGATTCCTTTATGATGATGAAACAAATCTGAATTATGTGACTTCTGTGAATGCACAAGACAAGCAGTATTTATTTATTTTTATTTATTATATTTATACCCCACCTTTTTTCCTGCGGCTTACATAATTCTCCTCCTCTCCATTTTATCCTCACAACAACCCTGTGAGGTAGGTTAGGCTGAGAGTCAGTGACTGGCCCAAAGTCACCCAGTGAGTTTCATGGCCAAGCGGGGACTAGAACCCGGATCTCCTGAGTCCCAGCCCAACACTCTCACCACTACGCCACACTGGCTTAGAAATATATTCTAAGACATGCATTACATAAGCTGCCCAGTCCTCACATCACTTTGCCTTTAGATTAGAAACCAGAGGGAGCCAGAATGGATCAAAATACTTCAAATTATACCAGCCTTGAAAATAAGCCACAAAAGTTACTAGCCTGCAAAAAATTTTACTAGCTTGTTGCCGGCACCAAAAAGGTGTCCTCTCCCGGCAAAGTGATTCGGGCCTCAGTGTGTATGCCCTGCCCAATAAACACACTGATTTGGAGAAGGGAAACCAACTTTATTTAAGGCCTTAAGTAGGCTCTAGGAGTCTGTGACTCAAATCAAGAGCCCCCTTTCAAGTTCTTCCTGGATCTTTTATACAGCATGGAATCAGATACAGGTTTGCATCACATACAGTCATTTTACATACAGTTGCGTAGAAAAACATTCTTATCATGACCTCTTTCACACGCCTTCACTGACTTCCTCTGGCCTTCCTGGTACATACATTTCCTCCTGTTCCTTGTCTATCAGTACAATTCTATCTTGTCCTGTTCTTTGGAAAGTACATGCTTCAGTCTGATGCTAGCACCCCCCTTCCCCCTTGCCTCTGCCTTTCTCACAGTACGCGCACACACACACACACACACACACACACACACATTATTTTGCTTTTTCCCTTATCAGTGTCCTTCGCGCACACACACATTCTTTGCCTCTTCCTCCGGCCTCTTCAACTTTGCAACTTTAGCAAGCAGTTTCACAGAACAGCAAGAAAGCAGGAAACAATTTTACAGAAAGCAGAAAACAAGAATGCAAGATTCTCTAGTCAGGCCTAGCTAAACATTAGAACAGGAGTACAAATTCACATGGTCTCCAACAAGCTTGCTAAGAGCCTAGTAGCTTGCATTTTCATGCTGGCCACAGAGGATGGGAAATCCCCGTTCCACAGTCAGCATGGAAACACAGTCTACTACCTCTTAGGAGGCCTGTGAAAAAAATAAGTCTTATGCCAAGTAGACTGCTAGAAGAGGGATGGAGCGATCGAATTCCCCCCCCCCATCGCCAGCCTACTGTGTTTCTATATTGGTTGTGGGGAAAGAGACTGCCTTTCCTCTACAGCTAACATAGATTCTCCTTTGGGTTTACTCCCAGGCAGTGAAGGCTGGTGACACCTATTTCGGTGGGGCTCCTAATCCATTGCAGCTTTTATTTGGAGCTTCATAGGAGCTATCCATGGTGCTCCATGGTGGTGAACCTATTTGGGGGGTGGGGGTGGAGTTCAGCACTGTGGATGGCTCCTATAAAGCTCCAAATAAAAGCTGCAATGGATTAGGAGCCCCACCGCAATAGGTGTCACCAGCAGCCTCCCCTGCTCCCAGGTAAGTGTGCGAAGGTCAGGATTGCAGCTCCCAGTTGTATGAATGGATTTGTGAACCAGGCCAGGCCCTAGACATGAACCTGGATTCAAACCTCACGCAGACCATGATAGAATCGAGGCATCCAAACCCTGGGGAAAGGTGCAGTTCTTAAGCATCCAAGCTGATTGTTATTGCTCCTGAAAATGTGAATAGCTAGAAATGGTTGAAATGCAAATATTTGGAATTGCCATTAACCGTAGGTCAAGTCCTGGGAGCCCTGCACTTATCCCCAGCCTTGCCCTCCTGCTGCACTGGATTACTCAGACGCACAACATCTGGTCAAAGTCATCCTCTTGGATTGCAGCAGAGTGATGATAGCAGAGTTAACAAAGGAAGACGTGCTAAGAAGAATGCTAGAGGGAAGAACAGAGGGGAAGAGGCACTTTATGACCCTAATGATGACTGGGATGAGGCATTTGAAGGAAAATTAACACAATGCAGACAAATGGAAATGCATTTCAGGAGGCACTGAGTTGGAAAAAAGGGCAGATTAACTCCAAAATTAATCTGCAGATTAACTCCAAAATAATGATACTTTATTTCCCAAGGACCCTGCCTACACGCTCCCTTGATGTATACATGCATTTCTTCTCTCCGTCATCCTCTCCTGCACCACCCCACCAACATGAGCTAAATATTTTGGGCCACAAAGAATGTTCTCCCATTTTTATTGTTGCCCCCCCCCCCAAAATAGCAATCAAGGAGACAGGGTTAGAAATATTTCCCTGAATTGCTTTGTGAAAATATTCAGCATTTGCAATCCAGCTGAGTACATACTACTGGTTTTACCAGCTGCTGCTCCTGTTCCTGCTCCTGCTGCTGCTGTTTCAGCACCATTTGTTTCTCCTGCTTACCATCTCCTGTTTCTGTTTCCTTCATGCTTTGGCCCCATGGATCATCCCTGCCAGAGGGCACTTAAGCCCCATTCAGGCATTTGCTGGCCCCGCCCCCTACATCACCTTGCACACCAGCCCCCAGTGTCCCCATCCTTGCCATGTTGGATGTAAGTAGAACTGTCTGTGTGATCAGTGACCCAGATTTATCAGGGTGCTGAGGGCTTTACTGAACAGCAAGATGTGAGAACGAGGCTTAGTTGGTACTCGGTGAGAGAAAAGGAGCCATGTTGACCCAACTTTCTTCAACCAGGCATCAGATCAGAACTATAAGGGACCTATTCTATTCTATTCTATTCTATTCTGTTCATTTATTCATTCATTCATTCAAGTAATAATAGGCTGCCTTTCAGGGTTAACCCTCCAAAGGCAGTTCAAAACATATTAAAATATAAAATGTCATTATTATAACATCTTACCATCTATAAAACCACAATCTGAAAATATTATAATAATATTATGACAGCAGCAGTTAAAAATATCAGCAGAATAAGAATATAAATATTAAAAAACACAAGCATTTAAAAAAAAAAGCAGCAGTTAAATACAAAGGATTAAAATGCCATTAAAAAATAGTTTGGGGAGGAAAAAGCCTCCAAAGCCAATTTAAAAGTCATCACCATAGGAGTAGTGTGCACCTATCTAGGGAGGGAGTTTCATAAGCATGGGACCATCACTGAAGAAGGCCCCATCTCTAGTGCCCACCAATCTAATATTTCTTGATGGAGGATAGCCTTGTAGGTTCCTTCCAACTCTATGATCTATGAAATCTATGACCTGAAAGCAGGTTCACGGGTCATCAAATCCTGCTTGAATATGATGATGAAGGGCTCTCTCAGCCCATTAAATTTCTCAGGCCTCATAGCATCAAGTCCAATGCAGTCAGTGCTGGCTCTCCAGACTCCTAAGGGCCCTTGGGCAAGGCACCCTCAATGGGCCCCTTCTTTCAGTGAGCCTACCTTCTCACCACCATGGTCACCAGCTGCTATTGCTCCTCCTCTTTCTCCTCATTGCTACCCCTTGCTTGCTTGAGAGGCAGAGAGCCAGTGAGCAAGCAGGGAATAGTGTCTACTGCACCTCCTTCTTACCACCGTTGTTCTTGTTGTTGTTGTTACATTTATAACCCACCTTTTTTCCTCTTGCAAGGGACTCTAACCACTACGCCACACTGGCTCTCATGCCAGTTGTTGTCTGGGCAGGTGAACAAGCAGGTTGAAATGGTGAAGAGGAGGAACGACTTCAGAGGGCCTTTTTTTAGTGGGCCCCTTCTGGGGTATGTGGTCCCTCAGCAGATGCCCAACCATGCCTAACCTTGACACTGGCACTGAGTGAGGTAGAAAAGTAGGATCATAGGAACAAAGAACTGGGAGGGAGCTTTTGGGAAACAGGAAAAGAAGGGATCCTTCTTTTGATTTGTGATAAGCCCCTTGTCTTATGGGAACAGATGTGACAAACACTTTAGGGAGTGAGTGCTGGTAAAGAACCAGCATGGCCAATGGTCAGGGATGATAGGAGTTGCAGTCCAACACCATCTGCAGAGCCACAACTTCCCCACCCTTGCCATATAGCATCCTTCATTGGTTTTGCTGCCAGATTAGCTGATGGAACTCCTGGCAGGGCACCCATAGAACATAAGAGCCAACATCTTATCCAACATTTTGTTCACACAGTGGCCAACCAGCTGCCTATGGGAAATTCACAAGTAGGACAAGAGTGTGATAGCAGCCTAGCACCCACCCTTGGGT
The DNA here is from genome assembly GCA_021292165.1 of Shinisaurus crocodilurus. Lineage (NCBI taxonomy): Eukaryota > Metazoa > Chordata > Lepidosauria > Squamata > Shinisauridae > Shinisaurus > Shinisaurus crocodilurus. Next base: position 254,104,888 of record CM037878.1, on the reverse strand, counting down.
TGTGGCTCCCTCCCCCCTGTGTTCAGACAGAGCACAAGGAAGGAAAGGTATTCTCTTTTCTCACCCTTGGTTTCTCACCAGCCTTTCCATTTCTGTGGCATTTTCCTTCTTCTTCCCCAGAAACCAGGGATGGGGACTCGGACTCGGGGACTCGACTCGTGAGTCCGACTGAGTCCCCCCCTCTGACTCGAGTCCCACCCGAGTCCCAATAATTTATGTGGGACTCGAGACTCGACTCGGGACTCGAGCCCAAGGACTCCGCCGCCGCCGCTGCCGCCGCTGCCGCCGCCGCTGCCGCCGCCGCCGCCGCCCTCACCTCACCTCCGCCACCGCAGCCGCCGCCACTGCCGCCGCCGCCCTCAGCTCCTCCTCCTCCTCCTCCTCCACCGCCGCCGCCGTCGACCTCGTCGCCATCGCCGTCGCCATCGCACACAGCATGCCACGTCACGCCGCCAGCGCCGTCTCTCTGTTTTTGGCGGGAGGAACCACAGCAACCCCGCCAAAAACAGAGCGACGGCGCTGGCGGCGTGACGCGGCATACTGTGTGTGATGGCGACAGCAATGAGGTCGACGGTGGCGGAGGAGGAGGAGGAGGAGGAGGAGGAGGTGAGGGCGGCGGCAGTGGCGGTGGCAGAGGCGAGGGCGGCGGCGGCGGAGGTGAGGGCGGCAGCGGCGAGGTGAGGGCGGCGGCGGTGAGGTGAGGTGAGGTGAGGGCAGCAGAGGTGGAGGTGAGGGCGGCAGCGGCGGCCCATGGAGGGAGCAGGAGGGTCTCCGCGGGAGGAAGGGCAGCTCTTCTTCCTCTCGCGGAGACCCTCCTGCTCCCTCCATGGGCCGCCGCTTTGGGAGTGACTCAGGACTCGGGACTCGACTCGAGTCACCATTTTGGACCTTGGACTCTAGACTCGACTCTAGACTCGGGTCCAAAGACTCGGGACTCGACTCGGGACTCGGGACCAAGGACTCTTCAACATCCCTGCCAGAAACCAAATCAATCTACAGTGCAGGTTCCCCACTCCTCTATAGGGAGACTTGAAGGTGGAAGAGGGAACTCTGAAACAGAGAAGGAACTCTGGGGAATTTTGCTGTTCTGAGCCAGTAATAGACCTGAGGGACAAAAGTCTCAGAAAAGAGCAGGGCAGCCATGGAAGGGCAACTTCCAGAAGAACACAGACAGAAGAAATGAATGTTTACCAAAACAAAGGCATCTGGACTTGTAGTGGGGTTTGTAGTACTTGTTAAAAAAAAGCCACATGATCTCTGTAGCCAGTTGAAAGTGTGGGAATGCAAGACTTTGATTAGATTAGGAATCAGAGGAAAGTGGGGGCATTTAATGATCTCAGGAGGTCCCACACTAGCTGAATAGCAGGAAGTGGCTACTCCCTTGTCTTGACCAATAGAGGATTTTGTTCAGAAACATTCAAGCTTTGTTTGTCCTGGTTAATTCACCTTCCAGGCAATATGAAACCTATTGAGCCAAGGCACCTGTGAAAGGACATACAAAATGGTGGCCAAACCTCACTCTTTAGCAACAATGTGTGTGAAGAGGGCCTAGTTCTCCTGACAACAACAACAACAACAACACACCAAACCCAGCCCCTTTGAACCCAATTTCTGTATTAATTATCACATTTACAGTAATACCTTGGATTGCAAGTAACTTGGTCTGAGAGCATTTTGCAAGACAAGCAAAAAAAATGTTTTTAAATTTTGACTTGATAAACAAGCAAGGTCTTACAAGACAAGTAGTCACATAGGGATGTAACCGCTCGCCTCGAGCAGGCATAGCAGGCCAAAATCAGCCCCGCTCACGCCCGCCAGAGACTCACTTTGATATAAGAGTGTTTTGGGTTACAAGCACAGTTCCGGAATGAATTATGCTTGCAATCCAAGGTATTACTGTATATCCTGCCTTTCTTTCCATGATGGAACTCAATGTTCCCAAGCAGTCTCCTATCCAGAACAAACCTAGACCTGCTGAGGTTCAACAAAGTAGCTGACTCCAGAACATGCCCTGGGGTCATATATGGGTGAACGGGAAATTTGTTGTATGAAAAAAATATTTGTGAAAATCTTTGGTTTAGGAAACATGTTGCCTTCCCCTATCTTGCACTTCAATTCCCAGGTGACATTGTGAGAACACGCATGTGCAAAGCATTGTGAGCCAATTTTAGAACCCTTGAGAAAACAGTTCTTTTTTCACATTTCTGACCCAAAATTATGCTTTGAGTGGAGGGGAATGAGCACCTTACTTATTTTCCAAGACCTTTCCTGCTCTAAGGGGGCATTTGAGGACATGGTTCACGACCACACTCCTACACCCTTTGCAATTTCTATCGTAAATCTCAGGGATGGGGACTCGGACTCCAGGACTCAACTCGTGAGTCGCACTCAAGTCCCAATATTTTTAATGGGACTCGAGACTCGACTCGGGACTCGAGACCACAGACTCGGCCACATCCCTGCTTGATGCCACCTGCAGGTGCTGTCTGGACCTAGTTGCAGTAACAATCCAAGTTTATTTTTTAAAATCATTTTCCTAAAAGGCAACCTTTCAGACATTTTGGGTTTGGCTATCTCTGCCAGCCTGTTTGGGGTTCCCTTCCTCCTCTGCCTGCCTGGTTATTTTGGGTTTGCCTGCCTGGTCTGTTCTTGTCAAAATCAGTGGCAGAGTTTTGAGATAAAAAGGCACACTTGTGCCTAGAATTTATTTAAGCCACACATCTGAAGTAGCCTTATCTTGTTGGGAAAACCCCCCATTGATTTTAATAGGGACTCATGGAGTCAGCTTTAGGAGTGACTCGGGACTCGGGAGTCACCATTTTGGACCAAGGACTTGGACTCAGACTCGAGACTCGGGTCCAAAGACTCGTGACTCGACTCGTGACTCGAGACCAAGGACTCTTCAACATCCCTGGTAAATCTACCTCCGCTTTATAAACCTGCTCTGTAAAAAAACAAAACAAAAAACCTCAGAGGCTTTGAATGCTTGAGTGTCTGAGCTGAATGGCAACAGGCTGAAAACCTGCACACTCATTCACTGCACACTCTGTGCAGATCTGTGTTGGAGGATGAGCATGTGGGTGTCAATGAATACCTGGTAATTAGGATGATTCTGGGCATGTCAGTAACAAATTTTATGAATATGCTGCAAATTCCAGCGCAAACACTTCCATAAACATTATCCTCCCAGGGCGGGTATGTGTAGGGGAAGCTTGATTAGTATTTTCAGCTCAGGCATACAGAACAGTATGACATTCTAAAATCTCTCTGTGGGTTTTTAAAAAGGAGGGGAAAGTGGATCTCTTTTTTGTTGCATGCATGGGGAGAGGAAGACACAAGTAAACGGCAACTGGCAACAGAGAAAGTGCACACCATAGTCATTCCCTTTGTAATCTCAACTCTTTCTTTCCTGGGAAACATAAGGTTACATGGGTGATCCCAGGGTAGTATTTCTATAAGACTATTTCAGTATACAAAGCATTCCACCTCTCTGATTTCACTTTCTTTTCATAAGAGTCATGAGAGGACAGGTTTACCCAAGATCATCTGGTGAAGTGGGGCTAAAATACCCAAAATACCAGCATATATTAACTTAAAGCTCTTACTGCCAGTGACTAAGCTTTGAGAGAGGCACTTCAACCTTTTAGAATAAAAGGGGTGGGGCCAGGGAAAAGGGGGTGGGGCCAGGGAAAAGGGGGCATGGATGTCTGGGGAACTAGAGGCAGGGGAGGCTGGTGACTCCTATGTCAGTGGGGCTCCTTATCTGTTGCACATTTTATTCTGAGCTTCGTAGGAGCTATCCATGGTGCTCCATGGCAGTGACCCTATTTTGGGAATGGAGTACAGCATGAAGAAAAGCTGCAGTGGATGGATGAGGAGCCCCACTGACATAGAAGTCACAAGCCAGTGTGGCGTAGTGGTGAGAGTGTTGGACTGGGACTCAGGAGATCCGGGTTCTAGTCCCCGCTTGGCCATGAAAACTCACTGGGTGACTTCTTACTGACTCTCAGCCTCACCTACCCCACAGGGTTGGTGTGAGGATAAAATGGAGAGGAGGATGAGGACTATGTAAGCCGCCTTGGGTACCTTGCAGGAAAAAAGGTGGGGTATAAATATAATAGATAGATAGATAGATAGATAGATAGATAGATAGATAGATGAAGCCTCCCCTGCTCACAGGGCAAATTTGCATTGGAAAAGGATTGGAAAGTCCCAGTTTCAAATCCACACTCAGCTATGATGCTCACTGGTGATCTTGGGCAGGTAACTCTCCTTGAGCTTAACCTGCTTCATAGGGGGCAGGGGGGAGAGAACCATGTATGGCCCCTTGACTTCCTTGAAGGAAAGGCAACATATACATTTAATAAATAAATAAATTTGGAATTGGAGTTGACCCAAAACTTCTGACCTCATTTGTGCTCATTTTCAGGTTGTCAATGCTGTTCTTCTCAGCGCCATTTTCTTTCTTCTTTGTTGCCCTCACTGCCCTCAGCCTCATTTGCCCACACTTCCATTTAATCCTATTGGCTGTGGCAACCTAAGCTTACCTGATTGACATGACACTACATCTGATCCGATGATGCCATGGACAAGGGCATGTGGATCAGCACAACCAACAGGGTTCAATTGCGGTGTGCACCGGAGATGAGGCCAAGTGGGAAGGAGGACAAAGAAGAAAGATAACGGCAGTAAGAAGAACATCATTCAAACAATGCTGGTGTGTGGTGAGATGAGGGTTGAGGGTTTCACAGTTATTTGTTCAGCTGCATCACATATGCTACTTTCAAAGTGAACATTGACATTTGAGAAAATTCGCTGCAACATTATTCATGATACAGAAAGATCAAATAACGTTTTTATCAAAGGGTCATGCCACGGAAAGATTTAAAAAATGATTAAATGCACTGTTTGAGTTTGATAATATGCCAAGAGTGTATTTGAGAGAAAACCCTTCCCCCCCCCAATATATAAAATCTACTCAGTTTTCTGAACAACATTTTCAGCAGTCTCTGCTTTGCATAGCTTATAGAACTTGTATTGATTTTTAATGCTTCTTCACTGTTATAAACCTAAAGTATTTCTTTTGGGGTCTCCTCACTCTTGACTGTAGTGTGAGTGGAAAAAAACAGCCATTTATGGGAGAGGAATCAGTGCAGAAAATGGGAGGGGTGTCCTTCAAATTTCAGCCATTATTATGACTGCTCATGCTAATGGCATGAATATTGCCTTAGAGATTATATTCAGGCATGTGAGGTTTCCCCAGGAGCTCTACCAAATATTTTGCCAGATATTCTTAATTGTTCAGAAATGCCTTCTGACCCAATTATCTTACTTCCTTATTTCTGCCTGATATTAAAGGTCAAAAATGCTTAATAAACAGATGGAGGGCGCCATCCAATGTGGCTGCCCATATGGGCATCCAGTGGAAGGCAGGCAGGAGGACCATTGCCTCCATGCTCCTGCTCCTCTCGCCCTCCAAAACATTTAAATGTCAGTTCTCCCACTACTCTCCTCACACCAGCCCCTGTTTTTCCCCTCCTCATGAGAAGGAGAGGCCGACGCACTGCCAGGATTCTTTGGAGGATGGCGGCGGTGTCTCGCTCCTCCCCACCCCGCCCCGCCCCCTGCCCCACCCCCCATGCCAGTTCTGAAGACGGTCTTCCGTCTCCAGAGCTGCAGCTGGCACAGAAAGAACCGTGCTGGCTGTGGGGGCAGAGGGGGCCCTCCAAAGGCGGAGCCCCCACTGCAATCTCGGAAGGCATTTTGAAGGTTGGAGCAGGGACTCCGGCCAGACAGTGTCTACCAGCCATAGGATTGCACCCTAAACAAGGTAGAGATGAGTATAATCTTGTTGTTGTGAGCCGCCCAGAGAGCTTCAGCTGTTGGGTGGTATATAAATAATAATAATAATAATAATAACAACAACAACAACAACAACAATATAATAACAGTACACTGACTTTAATGAAGTTATAATGCAAATGTCATATGTGTGGGAAAAGAAGTACTAGACTTCCATTACACTGGAATACAAAAGCTACTCAAATTCACTTGGATACATGACACCATAATGTTTTTCAACGTCCTTGTTGACTCATAATCAGCAGCCATAAGCAGGTGGATTTTTCCAAAATTTCAATGCACGTTCATGGGTTTCAGGGCTGGCTCTGAGAGACAAACTAAACCTTCTGCTAATCACACTTACTGCACCTATGTGTTCATTCCCCTTGCTCTTGTGTTAGCATACAGGGCCCTGATTTGGACTGGGACCATGGCACTCTGGAAGATGAAGTTAAAACTCTCCCACCTGGTTTTCTCTGAAATTCCACCCTGCCCCGCCCCAGGGATTAAAAAAAGGGGGGGAATCTCCATTGATCCAATGGAGACTCTTCTTTTTACCTCTCCCCCGTGGGGGTGGGTGGGATGGAATTTTGGGAGAAATGGGTGGGGGAGAAGGTTTCAACCCCCCTCCCAGAGCATTGTGGTCCTGATCTGAATTCGGGCTATGTGTTCTTACACAAGAGTAAGGAAAACTATCACGCATCAATATACTATGCATGGTTAGCAGAACGTGTAGTTTGGCCCTCATCAAGGTGCCCTTGGCGGTCTCCAGGTTGCAGGAGCTGGGTCAGGGAAGTTGGCCACCATTTTAGTTTCCCTCAATGATAAACAAATGGAGGATATACAAACAAAGTTTATCTTGAAGTACAGCTACTTCAAAGTTCAAACCCATTTGCGGGGCTGATATCAACCCCTCTGTGTTGAATTGGAGAGGAAATTGCAGGGTGCAGAATGGCCAATTGGGTAGGAATGTATGAGAAATTTGTTTCAGTTCAATTTTGATCAGGATTTACCCAATTTGCAGCTTCTAGATCAACATGGACTCAGATGCAATCTGCAGTCAAAGTCTGTACATTTCCAAACTTGCAATGTAATTAGCGGATGAAAGAAAATGCATTCAAAAGCATGTGTACATTTCAGAAATGTGCATGAAAAAATGAGTACATTTGAAAAAAGTGCACAAATACACTTTAATCAATGAGAAGATTCAAAGATATGCACAATTGATGCGTATATTTGGGAAATACACATGAAAATATGCATGGTTTTTCATATCTATCTATCTATATATATATATTTCAATCTGCCCCTCGCCGGATCGTCACCTTGAAGTGGTGAGTGGGCTTGCGTGTTCCGATGAATCCTGTGAGCAATGCCGTCAGGAGCTATGTACTCCCAGTAGGGTCACCCATGGCGGTAAGGTCCGGGGAGAGGAACCAGACAAAGAACGATCCAAAACATAAAGTCCTCAACGGCAGAACAGGCGGAAGATAATTAAACCTAAATTACAACGGCTGTGAAGGCGGATGAAGGCTGCAGCAGAGAATGGTTTTCCAATCGTCAGGGTAACCGTGCCATTGGATCTCTGCCGTACTCTGTCAAGTTTGTGTGGTGATTCGTTGTGCACCGATCTCCCCACATAAAACAGTTTCACGCACAGGCGTCTTCCAACCCAACCCATCCAACCCAACCCAACCCAACCCAAACAAACAAACAAAAAAAAGACCCATGGCGACTGGCGAATGGCAACGGGGGCAGGACTGTGAATCTGGAAGCCCCTAGTCATGGACCAGCACATGGGCGGTGGATGCAGACTCAGTCGCCCTGTTCAAGGAACGAGGTAGTCGAGCAGCTCGGCAGCTGTATCCATGACTGAGCAGCCCTATTTAGGATCCACTCTGCTCACCCCGTATGGGGAGGGGGCTAGAAAAGGTGCCCTAAACATAGTCTACCTCTTTCTCCCCTGACTGGATTACCGCGTCCAGTGGGGTCACCAATTTAGCGGTCGAAAAAGACATTTGAATTTTGGAACATGGAATATACGGACATTGCTGGATAACATAGATAGTGAACGCCCTGAGCGTAGGACTGCTATTATTGCAAGGGAGCTGAGACGGTTTAAAATTGACATAGCAGCACTTCAAGAAACTCGAAAGGCAGGAGAGGGACAGCTGAAAGAAGAAAAAGGAGGTTATACCTTCTTCTGGAAAGGACTACCTGAGCAGGACCGACGAATACATGGTGTAGGCTTTGCCATCAAAAATGAACTAGTGAACTCTTTGTCAGAAGTTCCTACTGGCATTAACGAACGCCTGATAACTCTTCGATTAAAGCTCGCCAATAACCAACAGGTAACTATTTTGAGCGCTTATGCACCAACATTAGATGCTGATGATGACATCAAGGAAAGTTTTTACAGCCAGTTGGACACTCTCCTGTCAGAGATACCTAAGGAGGATAAAATTATCCTCCTGGGCGATTTTAACGCAAGAGTCGGGCGTGACTTTGATTTATGGCCAGAAACTATTGGAAAAGACGGAGTTGGTAATAGCAACCCGAACGGACTCCTACTTTTGTCTATATGTGCAGAGCATAATCTCACTATCACAAACACGCTCTTTCGACAAAAGAATAAGTTTAAAACATCATGGCAGCACCCACGGTCAAAGCACTGGCATCTTCTGGATTATGTAATTGTCCGTGTTAGAGATCGCCGCGATGTACTTCTTACTAGGGCCATGGTGAGTGCCGACGACTGCTGGACAGACCACCGACTAATCCGGTCCACAATGGTTATCAACATTGCTCCCCAACGTAGGCTTCAAGGAAGGAAACCAAGGCGTAAAATGAACATCCAAGTCCTTCAAGATCCTATTAAGCAAACTCGTCTTCAATCACTTCTTAAGGAACATCTACCTACGGAACCTCCTGACAACATTGAGGACCATTGGTCTAAGCTGAAAACCTCCATTACTGCAGCTTGTGAACAAACTATTGGATATGAAACTAAGAAACATCAGGATTGGTTTGATGAAAATGACAATGAGATTAAATATATAATTGACCAAAAAAGGAAAGCCTTCCAAATATGGCAAAATGATATTAACTGCGCTGCCAAGAAAAAAACCTACGCTAGCGCAAAGGCTGAGGTCCAAAGAAGAACAAGAGAACTTAAGAACGCTTGGTGGAAAAAGAAAGCTGAAGAAATTCAACAACTTGCAGAATCTCATGATGCACGGGGCTTTTTTAAGGCCACAAGGGCCATTTATGGACCAAAAACCTATGGTACAAACCCTTTACAATCAAAAGATGGCACCAAACTCTTAAAAGACAAAGAGTCTATTGCACTGCGTTGGAAAGAGCACTATTATGACCTTTTAAATCGTAAATCTAAGGTGGATAATGAGATTTTTTCGCAAATCCCGCAAAAACAAATTAAAGAGGAACTTGCAATACTCCCCACTTTGGATGAAGTAAAAAAAGCCATTAATCAAATGAAGAACAACAAAGCTAGTGGACCAGATGGGATTCCTGCTGAAATCTTTAAAGAAGGGGGCCCCGAACTTGTACAACATCTTCATAAACTCATCGAAAAAATCTGGATAAGAGAAGAGATCCCAGAAGACTTCAGGGATGCCATAATTATCACCCTCTTTAAGAAGGGTGATAGAACAGACTGTGGAAACTATCGGGGCATTTCTCTCTTAGCAACCGCAGGTAAAATATTTGCTAGGATTCTCGCAAACCGTCTTCTATCTATTTCAGAAGAGATCCTCCCTGAAACTCAATATGGTTTCCGCCCCTCTAGAGGGACAGTAGACATGATTTTTACTGCACGTCAGCTCCAAGAAAAATGCCGGGAGCAAAATCAACCCCTTTATATGGCATTTATTGATCTGGCTAAGGCCTTTGATACTGTAGACCGTACAGCTCTCTGGACTATCCTTATGAAAATTGGATGCCCCAATAAATTTGTGAATATCTTGCGACTTCTCCATGACAACATGACGGCAACAGTTTTGGACAACAACGGCTCTCATGGTGCTCCATTTAAAGTGGGATCAGGTGTTAAACAGGGATGTGTTATCGCCCCAACATTATTTGCCATTTTCATCGCCATGGTTTTACATCTTGTCAAGGGGAAACTTCCCACCGGTGTGGGAATTATATATCGAACAGATGGAAAGCTTTTTAATCTCAGCAGGCTGAAAGCAAAAAGTAAGGTAATTACAACCTCCGTTGTGGAACTTCAGTATGCTGATGATAATGTGGTCTCCGCACATTCAGAGGATGATCTCCAAACTATCCTAAATGCTTTTGCAGAAGCATACGAAAAACTTGGTCTCTCACTTAACATCAAAAAAACCAAAGTGCTTCATCAGCAAATGCAAGCCAATCCTTTGGTGATGCCATCTATCCAGCTTGGCGGGACAATACTGGAAAATGTCGATCATTTTCTCTATCTTGGCAGCTATCTTTCTGTTACAGCTAACATCGACAGTGAAATCCAGCATCGTCTGAGCTCAGCAAGTGCCGCATTTTCTCGAATGAAACATAGAGTGTTCGAGGATCGGGATATTTGTAAGAAGACCAAAACACTGGTTTATGAAGCCATTGTATTACCAACTTTATTGTATGCCTGCGAAACATGGACTATCTATAAACGTCACTTCCACCTCCTTGAAAGGTTTCATCAACGTTGCCTCCGGAAAATCCTGCAAATTACTTGGGAAGATAGGCGAACAAATGTCAGTGTACTGGAAGAAGCAAAGACTACTAGCATTGAAAAAATGATCCTTCAACGCCAACTTCAGTGGACCGGTCATGTTGTTCGAATGCCTGACTGCCGTCTCCCAAAGCAGTTACTTTACTCCCAACTCAAGGATGGAAAGCGGAATATCGGTGGTCAATATAAGAGGTTTAAAGATGTTCATAAGGCTAATCTAAAAAAATGCAATATAAACATCGAAAACTGGGAAGCTCTGGCCCATGAACGATCTAAATGGAGGTTGGCCTTTCACAAAGGTTCCATGGACTTTGAAGAAGCCCGAGTGCAAGGTGAAAGGGAGAAACGTGCTAAGCGAAAAGCACGTCAAATGAACCCTTTACAGGACCATCTTCTATCTGGTAACCTGTGTCCTCACTGTGGGAAGCTGTGTGGATCTAGAATTGGCCTCCACAGTCACTTACGGACCCATCGCTAGAGTCTACACAATCTTCTTTAGAATTTCCTCCTTTTATCCCGGAAGACAATCTTACTCGGTCACGAGTGATCGCCTGATGATGATGATTTCAATCTGATACGGACTCAAGTCGGAACAAGCTTCAAGATGAAATTTGGAGAACTTCAGCGAACTTGGGTTTTGCTGATTTGCACATCCCTACGGTTGAATTGGGTAGAACTTGTTCTTACATCCTCACAAGTGAAAGGGCCAGCAATGTCCTAAAAATGAAAGTGAACATTCAGGGAGGGGGGCCAGTGGCCAACTGAGGTGGCCAATCCCCCATGTGCCCCCTATGGCTATTGCCCTTCCAGACAGTCTCTAGGGCAGGTGTAGGTTGGGGGGTAAATTGCGCCCACCCCCATCAGGCCCTTAGCTTTCTAGAAGCCATGTTGATTTTTTCTCAGCAGGGTTTGTTCTTCTATATGCGTGCTAATTTTATCTTTAATAATGTTTTCAACTGGGGGGGCGGGGCTTCTAGCCGAATGGAGTAGGATGGATACTGAGAGAGCTCCGGTCGGAAAAGATATGAAAGAATAAATCTCCCCTGAAATAATAAGGATCCTGTGAGTAGCATTCTTCTTTCAAACTTGAATAAGGCAAAGGACTGTGTTTTTTTCGGAATTGTTTTCCAAACTTTCTTTCGTATTTCTGGGCTGGTTGCCAAATGTCTAGAGATCGTAAATATAAAATTCCATCGGGCTGGGAGAGAAAGAAAACCCATCCTAGTGATATCAGAGTGTCACGGCTGGATAGGGTACAGCTTGAAGAAGAAATTAATTTTAAAAACAATACGGAGATCAAAAAAGATAAGATCAGCCGTAGTGCTGAATCACTGAGAGCAGGAAGTGCTTGTACAATCCCGGAAATTTCGTCTCAGCAGAAGGTGGGATCTGCTGTGTCTGTAGTGATACCAAAAAAACAGAAAGAAAACATGTCGACTGAAATGATGGCACAGTTCCAGAAGCTTTTAAAAGAAAATAATGAAGTTATAAAAAATCAGAGGAAAGACGAAATGAAAGCAAACAATAAAGAAATTGTAGCGGAGGTGGTTGGGGAGCTACAAAAATCAATTGCTGAAATAAAATCAGAATTAAAATCTGTGACTTTGAAAATGTCTGAGATGGAAAAAGGGATAATGGCAAATAAGTCTGAAATACAAGAACACAATATGAGGTTTGATCAGATTGAACTGAAATTGATTGACTTGCAAGATCGGGAACGCAGATCTAACATACGCCTTCGCGGGTTTCCAGAACAGAGTGGTGAAACTTCTAAAAGTTTGAAAACTAGAGTGCTTGAATGGATAAAGAGCCTTGCTCCTGGTATTACATAGGAGCAAGAAGATATTGAAAGGATCCATAGAGTTACTTTCAAAAGAGGAGGAATGAGTCCCAGAGACATTGTTATAAAATTTACATACTATAACAAGAAGGAGTTTTTTATGGGTGCAATCAGGCAAATTCCGGGACAATTGATGTTTTTGTCAACACCAGTCCAAGTTTTCAACAATTTGTGTGCTCAAACGATAAATTGGCGGCGGAGTGTGAAACCTTGCACAGCGACTTTGAAGAAAAATGGGATTTCTTACACTTGGGGTTACCCTGTTTTTTTAAGATTTTTTATGGGAAAAAATTCTACAAGGTAACATCTTTGGAGCAAGGCATGCAGTTGCTGCAAGAATTGGGCTTGCAGGGAGAAGATGGAGCAGCTGGACAAGGAATGCCCGGGCCGGTCGGATTTATAGATATACAAGAAACCCTCGGTGCAGTTGGAGGAAAGGACAAATAACTCTTTTCCTTTGTCTCTTATTCTTTTATAAAATCTTTCTCTTTCTCTTTCTCTCTCTATAATTACTTTTTTTTTTTTGCTTTTTTTTTCCTTCTTCTTCTTCTTCTCCCTTTTAAATTTAATTTTATTTTATTTTATGTAGTTTTTCTTTGTTTGGTTGGTTTATTTTATTTTATTTTTATTTTCTGCTAGGCTAAAGAAAAGGGGAGACAGTGGGTTTTGTGTTATTGCTGTTGTTGTTTTTTTGGGGGGGGTTTTTGTGTTTTTTTTGGTAAAAAGAGACCGGAAGGAAGTAAATGATTGGAGTTCGTAGGCGGAAGTCACAACCTCCCCCCCCCTTCAAAGGCTCTAGAAGCTGTGTGCGGGGTGATTATCCCTGGGATAAGAGAGGGGGGAATGGAATTAAATGTGTGGGTGGGGGGTGGGGGGTTGTGGTGATATTTATGTTTATGCACAGGGACCAAAGTTGGTTGAGCAACAATAAAATAAGATGGACCCTAAGTTAAGAGTTTCAACGTTGAATGTCAAAGGTCTGGGATCTATTCTGAAAAGAAGACGGATTGAAGCACTTCTAAATAAAGATAAGGCGGACATAATATTTCTACAAGAAACACATCAATCAAAAGAGGGAGTAAACGAACTTAAACTAAGATGGTCTATGATATACGAGAAAGCATATGGTTCCACCAAGTCAAGAGGTGTGGCAATTATTATTTCTAAAAAATGTGGTTTTATTGTGAGTAAAGTTAAAAAGGATACTAGGGGGAGATATATAATAGTATATGGGGCATTAGGAGGGGAAGAATATATATTAGTTAATGTATATGCCCCAAATGTAAATCAAGCAGATTTTTATCAAGAAGTATTAAAGGAAATGGATTCAAAACAAAATGAGTTAGTTATTATAGCTGGTGATTTCAACATGGTGATGGACAAAAAGATAGATAGATCTAATCCCACGGGAGAAGAGAGGAAAAATAATATAACGGCATTAAATACATTAATTAACAAAGAGGGAATGGTAGATGTATGGAGGGGTGTAAAAGGAGATGAAAGAAGTTATACATATTATTCACCTGTTACAAAGAATTTTTCTAGGATTGACTATATATTTGTTTCTTAAAATTTGATTTCAAGAGTAATGAACACGGAAATAGGTATTATAAAAGTGTCGGATCATGCAATACAAAATATGGATGTTAAGATAAATAAGGATTATAAAGAAGCTAAAAGATGGAGGCTGAGTGGTAATATCTTTCAGTACAAACATATAAGAGATAAGATAGAGAAGGAATTAAGAGAGATTTGGGAGATTAATGACACAGGAGTTTGTAGCGATGCAATAGTTTGGGACACAATGAAAGCTGTTATGAGGGGCATTAGTATAAGAGAAGCATGTATATTAAGGAAACAACAGGAGGTATTTAATAAAAAGCTTGAAGAGGAGATAAAGGAGTTAGAAGCTAAATTTTTAAAGGAAAGGGGAAAGCAGATTTATGCAGAACTACAAGCTAAGAGGAAAGAGTTAGAAAACAAGGATATTGAAAGGACACAGAGAAGTTTGATTTATATGAAAAGAGCTTACTTTGAAAATAGTAACAAGAATTCTAAAATGTTAGCTAGATCCACACAAAAAAAAAACCGGGGAAAAAATATAGTTGGAATAATAAAGGATAAAAAAGGGAAAGGGCATAATTTGATGAAGGAAAAATTAAAAAAATTTCAAGAATTTTATTCAGAATTATATAAAGCAGGAATAGGTGAGGAAGATAGGATTAAAGAATATATTGAAAAACATATGAAAATAAAAATACAAGAAGAAGATAGAGAGACGATGGAGCAACCATTCTCAGATTTGGAGATAGATTTTGCTATAAATAAATTAAAAGAAGGCAAGACCCCAGGAGTAGATGGATTAGGGGTGGAATATTACAAGGTTTTTAAACATATGTTAATTCCAAGGTTGAAGTTATTATATAATAATATAATGGAAGGGGGAGAAATTCCCCCCTCATGGAAACAATCTATGATTATAGTAATTCCAAAACCAGGAAAGGATTTAACAGAACCAGATTCATATAGACCCATTTCGTTAATAAATCAAGATGCAAAATTATTTACTGCAATATTAGCGAGACGAATGAATAGGTTTATGAGTAAATATGTAGGGATGGACCAATGTGGATTTATTGCAGGTCGACAAATGGCCGACTTAACTAGAAGAGTATTAAATATAATATATAGTATAAAGAAAAATAATGTTAAAGCGGGTGTACTAGCATTAGATATCTTCAAGGCTTTTGATTGCGTGGAATGGTCTACGTTAAAAATGATAATTAAAAATATGGGGTTTGGAGTAAGATTTAAAGGAGTAATTAATCAATTATATGCCCATAATATTACAAATGTAGTGGTAAATGATGGTATTACGGAACAAATTTCCTTAGACCGAGGAACTAGACAAGGATGTCCCCTTTCCCCTATTTTGTTTGCATTAGTGATGGAAATACTAGCAAATGTAGTAAGAGAAGATAGAAATATTATAGGGATAGGGGTTGGAGATCAAATTAAAATAAATTTATTTGCAGATGATACTTTATTAACAATTAAAAATCCAATTGAAACAATGGATAGGTTGGAGAACCACTTGAAAGAATTTGGAGAAATAACTGGGCTACAGATGAATTGGGGTAAATCCAAGATTTTACTGTTTAATTATAGTAAAAAAGAGGAGAGTGAAATGTTAAAGAAAAAATATAACATTAAAATTACAAATGTAATTAAATATTTAGGAATAGAAATTACACAAGATATTGATAAAGTAGGAGAACAAAACTTAGAAAGTTAAAGATAGAGGTTAAAAATAAAATAGAGGAGTATAAAAAAATTGGACTTTCTTGGTTTGGCAGAATAGCGTTGGTAAAAATGAAGATATTGCCTAAAATAAACTTTTTGTTTAGGATGTTACCAGTAAAGATTATAGAAAAAGAAATTAAAGATTGGCAATCAATTATTAATGAATATTGTAATGCAAGGAAAAGATCAAGGATTAATAAATATAGTTGGTATAAAGCGCAAAAAATAGGTGGTTTAGGTCTTCCTAATATAAAGTGGTATTATTTAGCCAACCAAGTAAGACATATTTTGGACATTATAGCAGGGAAAGACAAAATGTGGTTGGAACTAGAAGTACGAGAATTAGGAAACATGATGGTGAATATATTATTTAAGAAAAATATAAATAATATTATAAAAGGACTAGAAAATCCCTTTTTGAGGAGTATGTTAGAGAGTTGGAATAACACGAGGAAAATTTTTATACCAGAGGTATCCCCGTTAACTCCGGTAGTGGCCATGGAGGACTTTCCAGAAAATGTAAGACATCTAGAAGCTATATTAAGGAGAAAAAAGGTGATTAAATTAATGGATTGGGTGGAAAAATTGAAGACTAGAGAACATATAATAGAAATAGTAGGAAGAGAGAGAATATCATGGTTAAATTCAATGCAATTGGAATTGTGGTTAAAGAAGTGGAGGACAAGAATGGATAGTGAAAGAGAACTAACCAATTTTGAAAAGATAGTTTTGACTAGAGAAGCTATAGAAGGTAATGTTTCAACAAGAGGTACAACAAAGGCTTTATATACGATGTTACAAAATGAAGAAGAGCATAAAGATTCTCTTAAAGTGTTATGGGATAATGAATTTGATGAGGAAATATCGAAACAAAGTTGGAAAAATATTTGGGATAGGCGTATTGTAAGAGTTATGTCAACTAGGATAAAAGAGAACTTTTATAAAGTGGTATGGAGATGGTATTTAACTCCAGTAAGATTAAATCGGATAGATAAAAATTGCTCCGCATTGTGTTGGAGAGGATGTAATGTAAAAGGTACATATGCCCACATGTGGTGGAGCTGTAAAAATGTTCTGGAATTTTGGCAGAAAGTATTTGCAGAAATATCAGAAATAATTGGAATGGAATTAGAAGTCTGCCCAAAATTAGCATTGTTAACAATTACAGAAAAGTTAGTTTGTTTAAAAAATACAAAAGAATTGATTGTGAATTTGTTAACAGCAGCAAAATTAATGATAGCTAGGAATTGGAAGGTTCAACATGTGTTTTCAATTAATGAATGGTATACAGAGGTATGGGATATCGCGTTAAATGATAAATTAACTTGTAATATTAAGTGTCAAAAAGGACAATTGGAGAAAGACACCTTTGTGAACATTTGGGGCAAATTTTTGGATTATGTGTTGGTAAAGGGGAGGGGGAACAAACCTTGTCAAGATTTGTTATATTTTTGGAATATAGAATAATAGCTTGTATATATACACATACAAAAAAAAAAAAAAAAAAATTGGGGTGAGAAATATAACTTGGTCCCAAGAGGTAGGGGGGTGCACAATGTTTATGTTGTATTTTTTGTTGTTGTATTCATTATTTTAAATTAAAAAAAAATATTTAAAAAAAATGTTTTCAACCAATTTACCCAGTATGGATATTAAGCAAACTGGCCTTTAATTTCCCAGACCCCCCCTGGATTCCTTCTTAAAAATTGGTGTTACAGTGGCCATTCTCCAGTCCTCTGGTACAGAGGCTGATCTTAGCACATGTTACATATTTTTGTTAGAAGATCAGCAATTTCATATTTTTATTTATTTATTTATTTATTAAATTTATTAATCGCCCATCTGGCCGGTCACCCGGCCACCCTGGGCGATGTACAATTAAAATACAGTAAAAACACAATAAAATATAATGATTAAAACAATAAAACAATTCTTATTAAAAACCTAACCCATCCCATATTCCCGCCTGAACAGCCATGTTTTTAATGCACGGCGGAAGCTCATCACGGAGGGGGCATGGCGAAGGTCACTAGGGAGGGAGTTCCATAATGTGGGGGCCGCCACAGAGAAGGCCCTCTTCCTAGTCCCCACCAGCCTGGCTGCTCTGGCTGATGGGATAAGGAGAAGGCCGTCCGTGGCAGACCTTGTTGAGCGGCCCACTTGATGTTGCTGGAGGCGCTCCTTGAGATAAGCTGGGCCGGAGCCGTGTAGGGTTTTAAAGGTCAAAACCAACACCTTGAATTCGGCTCGGCAAGCAACTGGTAGCCAGTGCAACTCATTAAGCACTGGCGTGATGTGATCACGCCGGCGGCTGCCCTTAATCAGGCGAGCCGCCGCGTTCTGTACCAGCTGAAGCTTCCGGACCGTCTTCAAGGGTAACCCCACGTAGAGCGCATTACAGTAGTCTAGGCGAGAGGAGACCAAGGCATGAACCACTGATGGGAGCAGGTGATTAGGAAGGTAGGGGCGCAGCTGCCGTATCAGATGGAGTTGATACAGCGCTGCCCGGCTCACAGCTGCCACCTGAGCCTCCATGGACAGCTGGGAGTCTAGAATGACCCCCAAGCTGCGGACCTGGTCCTTCAGGGGTAGATGTACCCCATTCAGCACCAGGTCAACATCCCCTAACCTTCCCTTGTCCCCCACCAGAAGTACCTCGGTCTTGTCAGGGTTCAGTTTCAGCATGTTCCTTCCCATCCAGCCAGCCACTGAATCCAGGCACTGGACAGGGTCTCAACGGCCAACCTTGGTGAGGACTTAAACAGAGGTAGAGCTGTGTCATCTGCATATTGATGACACTGCACCCCAAACCTCCTGATGATAGCTCCCAGCGGCTTGAGGTAGATGTTGAATAACATCGGGGAGAGGATGGAACCCTGCGGCACTCCACAAGTGAGCAGCCGAGGGTCCGAAGCCTCTTCCCCGAGAACTACCCTCTGATACCTTCCAGAGAGGAAGGACCGGAACCACTGCAATACAGTGCCTCCCAAGCCCAACCCCTCCAGACGGTCCAGGAGGATACCGTGGTCAACGGTATCAAAAGCCGCTGAGAGAATATTTGAATTCTTTAAGAACTCTAGGATGGATACCATCTGGGCCTGCTGATTTATTAACTTTCAATTTGTCAATGAGGCTGAGAACTTCAACTTTTGTCACCGTTATTTGCCTCAGTTCCTCAGATTCCATTCCTGAAAACATCAGTTCAGGCACAGGTATACGTCGTCCAATATCTTTCTGCATGAAAACAATTCATTCACCTTCTCCACAGTCTCCTTATCCTCCCTTGGTACTCCTTTAACTCCAATATCATCCAGCGGTCCAACTGCCTGGTTTGCTGCTTCTGATATATTTAAATAATTCTTTATTGATGGCCTTGATGTTGTTAGCAATATGCGCCTCAAAATGCTTTTTTTGCTTCTCTTATTGTCTGCTTGCATCTCCTTTGTGCAAGCTTGTGCTCCCTTTTGTTTTCCTAATTTTGGCAAGACTTCCATTTTATGGAGGAAGCCTTCTTTTCTCTAATAGCTTCCTTGACATTACTTGTTAACCATACTGGTGACCCCTTGGGCTTGGTGGTCCCTTTTCTAACCTGTGGTATACATTCCAGCTGAGCTTCTATTATGTGGTTTTCAGTAACCTCCAAGCATTTTGAGGGGATTTAACCCTCTTGACTCCCCATTTCAACTTCCTTTTTACCAGTTCCCTCATTTTAGAGAAGTTTCCTCTTTTGAAGTCAAATGTCAACTGTCAACTTTCCACTTATTAAATCTGATAGCTCTGTGGTCACTCTTTCCAATTGGTTCAACAACATTTACATCTCGTACTAGTTCCTGGGTGATGCCACTTAGGATTAAATCCAAGGTCGCCTCCCCTCCAATTGGTTCCATGATTAAGTGTTCTAGCGCACAGTCATTTAGGGTATCTAGAATTCTAACCCCTTTGTCATGACTGGAACATGCATTTATCCAGTCAATGTGGGGTATGTGAAGTCACCCATTATTACAATACTTCCTCATTTGGAGGCTTCTCTGATTTCATTTTCCATCTCAAGATCACCCTGAGCATTCTGGTCTGAGGGATGATAGCATGTTCCTAGTATACTAAATTAGTTTTGGAGCCCAGTATTGTCACCCACAGTGCTTCTGTGGAAGAATCTACCCCTTTTAGTTTTTCTAGTCTGATCAACCCTATGCCCTCTTTGACATACAGACAGAGCAACACCTCCTCCAGTACGCTCTTCCCTGTCCTTCCTACAGAGTTTATATCCAGAGATGACTATATCACATTGGTTCTCTCCATGCCACCAGGTTTCTGTAATGTCCACTATATCTAGGTTCTCCTTTAAAACCAGGCATGCAGACTCTCCTATCTTGGCTTGGAGGCTTCTAGCATTTGCATAGAAACACCTATACACGGTGTCCCTCTCGAGATGTCTCAGGCAGGTGCATCTTCTGCTATGTCACTTATGCCTCTTTGATTGGCTATCATGTTTCACCATATGCTCATGACCTATTTCCTCCCCTTCTACATTTGCGCAATCAGAAACATTTTCATTTTCATCCCCTAGGGATGATTGAACCCAATCCGGATGCATCCCAGCTCCTGTCAGCTTTCCTCCCAGGGTTCAGTTTAGAGACATGTTCCTGGGACAGAATCCAATCTTAAGGGGGCATTTTTGCCCCCACTTCCACCCCACCCCTGTGCTGAATGGAGTGGTTCAATTTCACTCAAAATGCACAAGTGGCTCAAATTCTAGCCCTATTTCTAGACTTCAGTGTCAGTAGAATGAAATAGCATATGGAGTGGGTGTGTCAGGGTCTGCTATCTCCACCCCAACCTCAACATGTTTATACCAAACAATGTGCATACCAATCTGTGCACAGAGCCATTATGTGTACAGCTTGTATGCACATAAATTCTGTCCAGAGGTTCAGATGAGCACATGGCAAACAGGAACAGGTCAGTGGACATGATCCTGACCCTGCCATCCATTCATTCTACCTACATTGTTGTTTGCACAGGGCTTCTGAAATTGCCTGCAGGATGCAATTAAACCAAGGACCAGTCTTGTTGTTCTTTCGCTTGTCAGATGGCTGCGGAAGAAGGAAAAACAAACTTAGTCACTTAGGGAACGTATGTCTGGATATTGATCCATAGACGCTCCCTCCCTTCAACTTGCTGTGTAATTTATGACAAAGCTCAATGGAAGCAAAGAGGTAGAAGTGGAAGGGGTGCAAAAAGTTCCTTCAATTTTAATATACTAGAGTGTTTTCAGTAACCCAAGTGTGCCATTTCCTTTGAAAATGCAATTTTGATATTCAAAGTGTTCCTTTAATGTGCAGCTGTTCAGAGAGATTTCAATTAATCTTGGAAAGGGCAACCTGCCTACTAGTTTTCATGCCAATAGAGCCAGTTTACCTGCAAGCAAATCACAAAATATGAAATGCAAAAGAAAGATCTAGTAAATTACTAAGTAAAATATACTATTTGTGGAGAAGTATGTGAGCTTTTAGGATACACAGTCTAAACTACCAGGTGATGAACTGACAAAACAGGCTGGGTTGCCCTTAGTTTGTACGGATTAAGCAAAACTTGGCTTAATTTTTACATGGTAGAAGATGGCCTCCAATGCTTTGGGTACTGCAAGCAGGTATGCGTTGGTGAACCACTAGATGGCACTGTTTTCTCCAAGTTAGTCTGTGAGCTAATACTTCAGCATATTCTGGACAAATGTTAAGGATAGCTCTTTTCAAAATATAGATCTTGGGGTGTCTGTTTTCTTTACTTACAGTGTTCTGTAGAAACTCCTAAGAAATCTATTGTAGGCTATGATAAACTATGCAGAAGGACCCCTGGGACTGTTCATCTGGATGCTGTAAATCTGATAACTAATATCAGAGCTTAATGATGACTTATATGGTTCCTGACTCCCAGCTGAGCAGGAGCACAGGAGAGAGGCTCCAGCTGTTTTCGGGGCTGTGATAAGCGGGCAGGCTCCCAGAGAGCGAGCGAACAGAGCGAGCAAACAGGAGTTTGGCAGTGGAGTAGAACAACAAGTGCTGTAACAACAAGTGCTGCTGTACTACAACAACAAGTGCTGCAAGGGAAGGGCGTGGCCTGAGAGCTCATTCTGTTGAGCAGAAGCACAGGAGAGGCTACCTACTGATTGCAACTAGCTGGGGCTGATTGCAGGGTGAGGCCTGAGAGCTTAAAGGGAAGGGCAAGGCCTGGGAGCTCATTCTGTTCCTGACTCCCAGCTGAGCAGGAGCACAGGAGAGAGGCTCCAGCTGTTTTCGGGGCTGTGATAAGCGGGCAGGCTCCCAGAGAGCGAGCGAACAGAGAGAGCAAACAGGAGTTTGGCAGCGGAGTTCAGCAGGGGAAGTCAAGGGGGAGGTCCCTAAGAAATTTTCTAGACTGTTTGTTTGTTTTGTTCTAATACCACACACTTATAGACTAAGGGGACTCTGTTGTTGACATTCAGGGAAGGCAGGACAAGACACCGGCCATTCCAGTACGAAAAGAAAGGCAGAAACATAAAGGGAACAGAGAACTATGGAAGGAAAGGACTCTACAGTGGTGGTAATCTGCAATGTGTGTGCAATGTTTGTTTTCTTGCCGGAGATCAACGTGGCCTACACATGCAACAAGTGCAAGCTGGTCACGCTGTTGGAAGAAAAGGTCAGAGGACTGGAGCAGCAAGTGTCAACCCTCAGGAGTATAAGAGAAAGTGAAGTGTTCTTAGACAAAACGATGGATCTACAGCACCAAAGCGTAGTACAGGAGCCAGAAGGGCAATGGCAGGATGAGGCAGAGTTGGAGAATGCTGAGGCAATGGAAAATAACGTAGGGGGAACTCCCTGGAAAAGGGTGACTGTTAAGAGCAGAAGAACTAGAAGACATTCTGCGCCTGTGGAAGCAGTGGAGCTATGGAACCACTTCCAGACACGTGAGGACGAGAGCAGAGGACAGCCTGCACAGGATGAATTACCGGGCACCCAACGTGACAGCGAGCAAGACGCTGAAGGTCAGTCAAGTGCAGGCAAGAAGTCAGTCTGCAAGCACCTTGAAAACAATGCAGTGATTACTAGAAGCCAGCATGGATTTGTCAAGAACAAATCCTGTCAGACTAATCTGATCTCATTTTTTGATCGGGTAACCTCCCTTGTGGACTGTGGGAATGCTGTGGACATTATATATCTGGACTTCAGCAAAGCTTTCGACAAAGTGCCTCATGATATCCTGATTAGTAAGCTAGCTAAGAGTGGGCTAGATGGAACAACTATCAGGTGGATCCACAATTGGCTACAGAATCGGACTCAAAGAGTGCTTATCAATGGTTCCTTCTCAAACTGGGGAGAGGTAACGAGCAGGGTACCACAGGGCTCGGTCCTGGGCCCGGTGCTCTTCAACATTTTTATTAATGACTTGGATCAGGAGGTACAGGGAATGCTTATCAAATTTGCAGATGACACAAAGTTGGGTGGAACAGCTAATACTCTGGAAGACAGAAACAAAATTCAAAGTGACCTCGATAGGCTGGAGCGCTGGGCCGAAAACAACAGAATGAAATTTAATAGGGATAAATGCCAAGTGCTGCACCTAGGGAGAAGAAACCAAATGCAGAGTTACAGAATGGGGGACACTTGGCTCAACAATACTACAAGTGAGAAGGATCTTGGAATTGTGGTAGATCACAAACTGAATATGAGCCAGCAATGCGATGTGGCTGCAAAGAAGGCAAATGCAATTTTGGGCTGTATTAATAGAAGTATAGCTTCCAAATCGCGGGAAGTGATAATTCCCCTTTACTCGGCACTGGTTAGGCCTCATCTTGAGTACTGCGTCCAGTTCTGGGCACCTCACTTTAAGAAGGACATAGACAAACTGGAGAGGGTTCAGAGGAGGGCAACAAGGATGATAAAGGGACTGGAAACAAGGCCCTATGAGGAGAGACTGAAAGAACTGGGCATGTTTAGCCTTCAGAAGAGGAGACTGAGGGGAGATATGATTGCACTCTTCCAGTATTTGAAGGGATGTCACACAGAGGAGGGCAAAGATCTCTTCTCGTTCATCCCAGTTTGCAGGACACGGAATAATGGGCTCAAGTTACAGGAACCTAGATTCCACCTAAACATCAGGAAAAATTTCCTGACTGTCAGAGCAATAAGACAATGGAATCAACTACCTAGGGAGGTCGTGGGCTCTCCCACTCTGGAGGCATTCAAGGTGCAGCTGGACAGCCATCTGTCAGAGATGCTTTGACCTAGATTCCTGCATTGAGCAGGGGGTTGGACTCGATGGCCTTGTAGGCCTCTTCCAACTCTACTTTTCTATGATTCTATGATTCTATGAAACCAAGGCCTACAGCAAGAGAAAGAGAAGATTACTAGTAGTGGGAGACTCCCTCCTGCGGGGGATCGAAGCCAAAGTATGTTGCGAAGACCCATGGACTCGCCAGGTGTGCTGTCTCCCCGGGGCATGGATTAAGGATGTGACAGAGCAGCTGCCGAGGCTCATACAGCCCACCAACACATATCCCTGTCTTCTCATCCACGTGGGTACAAATGATACTGCCAAGCGGCGTTACAAAGAAATCACAGCAGACTTTGAAGAGTTGGGAAGGGAACTCAAGAATAGTGATGTTACTTTTTCCCGTGTGGGCACGAGTGAGGCCCGAACTCGGCCTGCTCGTGCCCGCACGCAGCTCTCCGCAGGGAGCACAGGCCAACCTTCCTCCTCGCCGGCTCAGTGAGCCGGCCGCACCGCCCGCGCTGGTCCCGCGCTATGTTTTTGGCGGGGAAAACCAGAGTAACAGGGCCAATTTTAACAAACTCAGAACAATGATAAGTAAGGTCCCATGGCAAGCAACTCTAATAAGAAAAGGAGCCCAGGATGGGTGGGAGTTTTTAAAAAAGGAAATTTTAAAGGCACAATTGCAAACAATTCCCACAAGGAAAAAAGGCAGAGGGCAACAGAAGACGCCAATGTGGCTTCACAATAAACTCAAAGATGACCTGAAAGCAAAAAAGGACACATATAGGAAGTGGAAGGAAGGACAGGCTACAAGGGAAGAGTACAGGCAGGTAGCACAGAACTGCAGGAATAGTGTCAGGAAGGCTAAAGCTGAGAATGAGCTAAGGGTAGCGAGGGATGCTAAAAACAACAAGAAAGCTTTCTTCAGATACATGCATAGTAAAAGACAGAGGAAAGAAATAATGGTTCAACTACGCAATGAGGATGGCAAATTGATAACAGAAGACAAGGAAAAGGCAGAAATGTTCAATTCCTACTTCGGCTCGGTCTTCTCCCAAAAGAGGGTCTATGACCCGCCTGGCAAACCTGAAGTGCAGACTGAAGGGGCAGGATTGCAGCTTGAGATTGATAGGCAAATGGTCAAGGAGCACCTGATTACTCTGAACGAGTTTAAATCTCCAGGGCCTGATGAGCTGCATCCTAGAGTAATAAAGGAACTGGCAGAAGAACTCTCAGAACCACTGTCTATTATCTTTGAGAAATCATGGAGGACAGGTGAAGTGCCAGATGACTGGAGGAGGGCAAATGTTGTTCCCATCTTCAAAAAGGGCAAAAAGGAGGAACCTGGGAACTATAGGCCAGTCAGTCTGACATCAATCCCTGGGAAAATTTTGGAGCAGATTATAAAAAAGTCAGTTTGCAAGCACCTTGAAAACAATGCAGTGATTACTAGAAGCCAGCATGGATTTGTCAAGAACAACTCCTGCCAGACTAATCTGATCTCATTTTTTGATCGGGTAACCTCCCTTGTGGACTGTGGGAATGCTGTGGACATCATATACTGTATCTGGACTTCAGCAAAGCTTTCGACAAAGTGCCTCATGATATCCTGATTAGCAAGCTAGCTAAAAGTGGGCTAGATGGAACAACTATCAGGTGGATCCACAGTTGGCTACAGAATCGGACTCAAAGAGTGCTTATCAATGATTCCTTCTCAAACTGGGGAGAGGTAACGAGCGGGGTACCACAGGGCTCGGTCCTGGGCCCAGTGCTCTTCAACATTTTTATTAATGACTTGGATCAGGAGGTACAGGGAATGCTTATCAAATTTGCAGATGACACAAAGTTGGGTGGACGTGGAACAGCTAATACTCTGGAAGACAGAAACAAAATTCAAAGCGATCTCGATAGGCTGGAGCGCTGGGCCGAAAACAACAGAATGAAATTTAATAGGGATAAATGCCAAGTGCTACACCTAGGGAAAGGAAACCAAATGCAGAGTTACAGAATGAGGGACACTTGGCTCAACAATACCACAAGTGAGAAGGATCTTGGAATTGTGGTAGATCACAAACTGAATATGAGTCAGCAATGCGATGTGGCTGCAAAGAAGGCAAATGCTATTTTGGGCTGCATTAATAGAAGTATAGCTTCCAAATCGCGTGAAGTGATAATTCCCCTTTACTCGGCACTAGTTAGGCCTCATCTTGAGTACTGCATCCAGTTCTGGGCACCACACTTTAAGAAGGACGTAGACAAACTGGAGAGGGTTCAGAGGAGGGCAACAAGGATGATAAAGGGACTGGAAACAAGGCCCTATGAGGAGAGACTGAAAGAACTGGGCATGTTTAGCCTTCAGAAGAGGAGACTGGGGGGAGATATGATCGCACTCTTCCAGTACTTGAAGGGTTGTCACACAGAGGAGGGCCAGGATCTCTTCTTGATCATCCCAGTTTGCAGGACACGGAATAATGGGCTCAAGTTACAGGAACCTACATTCCACCTAAACATCAGGAAAAATTTCCTGACTGTCAGAGCAATAAGACAATAGAATCAACTACCTAGGGAGGTGGTGGGCTCTCCCAATCTGGATCTGGAGGCATTCAAGATGCAGCTGGACAGCCATCTGTCAGGGATGCTTTGACCTGGATTCCTGCATTGAGCAGGGGGTTGGACTTGGACTCGATGGCCTTGTAGGCCCCTTCCAACTTTACTTTTCTATGATTCTATGAGGATGAGATTTATTTATTTATTTTTAATGAATGCTGAGCTTTCCTGGGCAAAAGCCTTGTTTGGATAGCTGTGAGAATTTTTTTGTTTGTTTGTTTTTTGTTTTTAAAGAAAGATATCACTTATTGCAAGATTTGTCAAACAAGAAGGAAGTGGACAAAATTGCATGCAGGAGGTTGCTGGCATTTTCAGATAGGAAATACTCTTGTCTGAAACCCTGGAGAGTTACTGCTGGATCATCAGTGGTCTGGTTCAGTGTAAGGCAGTTTCCTATCGTGTTCCTATGAGTGAACAATGCATTTCTCACTAAGTTTTGGGTGCTGCAGTATTGATCCAATCTTGTAATCCCATCATTGATTTTGCCATTCTAGGAAATCTCATATGAGAGAGGCTGTCCACACAGCCAACCTGTGTATATTGAATGTGTGTGATGGGGGCCGTGGGATTGTAGCAACAGGTCTTGCCTATGCATGTGTAAAATTAATGTTCATCAACTTGTCCAAACAATCAGGGACCATGTTTTTCAGAGCGTACATGGATATAGTTTGTACCTCACATGTAGGGTCCTTTTAAACAGGCAAATGAATGCATATTGGGAGGCACGGCACATCATGCTCCCAAGCAAACTCACATATGCGCCAGTTCAGTACACCTACATCAGTCATGTGAAGAAATCCTGATTACCTGTGTAGCCAGCGGTGATCTGTGCACATCCTACACCTATTACCGTAATCAGAAACTTGGTAGCATCGATCCCCTCAGAAGAGGCAACTGTCCCTTCAAATTTTATCCAATTCTTCTCAGAAATGAAAAAAAGGTGATCGGCAATTCCCTTAAATATATGTGTGTGTGGCACAAAAAACACTGCCATTTTCCCTGAAATTTGGCAGGCCTAGTCCCCTTCTAATGGGCAACTATGCCTGCATATTCTATCTACTTCTAACAGACAGAACAAAAGTTATAGCCATTTTTTTTAAAAAAAATTCTGTGATAGTCAATAGGAGGCATGAAGCCTCGAATTACCAAATCTCAACTTAGATTCACTATCTGAGCCTTAAGTGGATGACCACTGGATCAGTCTGAGCAGAATCGGGCCATTTTCTGAAGCACCGAATTGGGGTCCAAGTCAAAATTTGTGGTTGGTGGCGACCCTAATTCACCTCTACATGATGTTGGTCAAAGGGCCATAGGGGAAAGCACACATGCTAGAGAAATTTGGAGGAAGACACCACGTATAGGTATTTATATATTCTCTGAATTTTCCAGTGGAGTTCTCCAATAAAAAAAATGCATAGCAAAATGCATATATTAGGGAAAATAATCTTCAAAATGCATTATATTAGAAAAATTGCTTGCAAAAATGTGTATATTAGGCAGAAATGCATGTATTAGGAGAAACTTGCACAAAATTGCTCATGAAATTTCATGTGAACTTTAATTTTTTAAAAAAAATAAATCTCAAAGTTTGCAACAAACCCAGTTTAAGACTGGAGAAATTCTCAAAGTTTGAGACAAACCGAACTTAAGATTGGAAAAATAAGAAACTGAGAGAAACCCAAACTGACAGATGTGTCCATCCCAAGGGAAAACACTCTAACCTCAAATATACTTAAGGGCTTGAGCTAGTGGCCGTGGCCCTCATTGCCACAGACTTTGGGGGTGATGTCCAGGCCCCGCCCTTAACATGGAGGGCCCTGTTTTCACTGCCGCTGCCACCTCCCTCTGAGCACCTGCCCACCAGAGCCTCTTCCTCTACTCCAGGCCAAGTGCAGTGCTGTCTGCCGGCACTGCACTTCGTTGCAGCAGGCCACTGCTGGGCTGAGCTGCATTGCAGGAGCAGGTGGAGCCCAGAGCCAAGCAAGCAACTTGCACAGGCCTTGCTCACGCCATGCAAGTGCAAGCAGTCCCATCAAGTGTGCCCAGGGCCACGAAGGAACAGAAGCACAACACCAGCCTCTGTGTCCTGGCTTGGCCAGCGCAGCAGCAACACAACACTTGGCCATCCTGGGTCCTCCCACAGCCAGGCCCTGGTGTGCTTTCTTTTCACTGCTGGCAACAAGTCTAGGGATGGGTGAGCATTCAGTTTGGTTTGTGTTTTGTTAAGAATTTACCAAAATTCACAAATTTCTTTATAAACAGGGTGCAAAGGACTTGAGATTTTTTAAATATATTTTTTTTAAGTGCAAAGTGGGAGAAAGCAAAATGGACAGATTCTTGCATCCAGATGCAGGATTTTGCATGGGTTTGGATCCCCGCATGTTCAACCATGTGTGTGGTGCTGAATTAGGGTCGCCACCTCTTTTTTTCTGACAGGCTTCTCATCTTTAATAGCTACACAGCAGGCAGGTATAACATGGTTGTCTTCATGCTGGGAATAGCGGTACTTATTGAATTTGGCCAGTGCAAATTTTGTTTTGTTCAGTTCATGGTTTTATAAGAACTCAACAAGATTTGCTTCCTCCCCCATAAATGCAATGGAAAGAAGTTGAAATTAAAAATAAAATAAAAATAAGTGAACGTAGGAGAAAGTGAAACTGACAGATTTGTCTGCTCCTAGCAACAACATTCAGTACCTGGACATAAAAGATCTCCATACTGGATAAATAGATGAATAGATAAAAATTACTATTGGCTGAAAAAAAGGAACATGAAGGAGCAGGGGAGCACCTGCAATCTAAGGAGTTTAACTGAGAGGGAAAATAAGAGGGGATTTGATCTGTGAGCCTGCTGTTCAAAACTTTAAAAGCCTGTTTTAGCAGAGGAGTTGGTGTGGAAGCCTATGTAGTCCAGCATCCTTGCTCCCTCAGAAATCTCAATAAACTGCAAAGGATTCTGGTGCGTATTCTGGAACATTTGCTCAGTTCGTGCACAGCACTGGCCCAGTCTGTTAGGCCTCCTCATGCCCCAAATGGAATGAGAGTGTGACCTAGAAAATGCCCAGCGTTGCACAGGACAATCAGTAGTGGCGAGTGAGCTGCTTTTCTTTTCAGGCTAGCTTGTCCACTGTGACTGATAACCTTAGTGAGGGAACACTCAAAGTCATCAAGGAATCCAAGGGTTTCTCAGAACAGTGTTGTGTCTCTGCCACACTATGAAATAATAGACACCAAGGCTTGGTGTTTTCAAAGGCTAATCAAACAGTATAAAGTTTTAATGCCTCTGGTTCCCTGCAGGCAGACAACAAAGTATTTCCTGGTTCTTCTGTCTAGTAAGACAGAATGAATACCCTCTGTCTTACTAATCTGTTAGAGGATCTGGACTTGGCTTACCTGCAAGCAGAAATTTGTGGAATCCTGACTTGTATGAAGGAACAGATCCATCATAAACAGAATTTGAAAATCACAGATCTAACCTTTTTAGGGCCCATATACATTTTTGCATCTGCAAATTTCCCTAAGCAGTGTTACCAACCTGTGATGGCATCCCTCCAGAAACCTGCTGTGCTTTCTTAAACAATGGGTACATTTCAGAGATGGCTGAAGAGACTCTAGTCAAGTCAGTGATGGTTACTAGACTAAGCTGCCTTGCCCAGCTTCTAAAGCAAGGCTTTGTCTTTGTATTCTCTTTCCCTTGGTAACAGTCATTTAAAAAAAAAAAAAATCAAAGGTGACACAGAAGTATTATTGCAATTTGGTCAATGGGAAAATATGCTGATTTGGCTTCAGTGTCCGTGACTTAAATTTATTATTCCCTTATATCTCTTTAAAATAAGGAATTCATAGTCAAGATCACTTACAAACCTATGCATTCAGAAGTAAGCCCCAATGAGTTCAACAGACTTCTTCACAGGTCAGTGTGTATAGAGCTGTAGCCACAATGTGTGTATGTTACCCCATAACTCCTCAACACTTTGTGATACTCCCAATCGGTGTGCTTAATTTAATAGGGTTGTGGGGGGGGGGAGTGTTTGTGTGTGTTTTGCCAGCCTCACTTCTTGTGGCCCTTACTTTTCTTTATTTTTTAAAAATAAAATTGTATTAATTTCTACTGAGTTTTTACAAAAGCAAGTTTCTGTCTAAAGTTATAAAATTGCAGCTTTCATCCCACTAAATGGTGCCTACTTATCCATTAACAATACTGATATAAAAATTTGAAGCACCACATGTCATCTAGAATTCTCGGGGGGATTCATATAGTCAGTTTAAATTCATATGTCAGATTCATGTGTCATCCCGCTGTGCTCATTCAGCACATATACTACTTATAGAGAAATATATATTTTATGCTGCACTGTACCCTTTTTTATCCTTCCAGCATCCTCATTTTTAACTAGTTACACACACAGACACACACAGTATATAAATAATTCCATATGATATACAGCTAGAGATGGACAAGCTCACCTCAGATTAACTCTGGAGGGGGGAAAAATGGAAGACCACAGATCATTCTTGCCTGCCAATCCAAGGGTCTGGAAAAGTATCTCCTCCAACCCTCATGATCTCCAAACGCCCTCCCTGCCTGACCCACCCACCCGCAAAATACATTTCCCCACTCATGTCCTGCTTGTGGGTTTCCTGTGGGCAGCTGGTTGGCCACTGTGTAAACAGAATGCTGGACTAGATGGACCCTTGGTCTGGTCCAGCATGGCTCTTCTTAAGTTCTTATCCTTTGCAAGAGTGGTGGGAGCAGTAACGGGTGTGCAAGAAGAGGAGGCAGTTTTTTTCCCTTCCTCCCTTCCTCCTTCTCCATTGCCCTGAGATGCTAGATAACAGCACCTCAGGGCAGAAAGCTCAGGGTGCCATGGGAAATGACATTCTCCCATAGGCTGCTGTCACTCCTTTGAGGGAGGCTTTTATGAGCTCCCAAAGTTCGCTTCCAAGATGAAGCTCAGAGAATGCCACCAGCATCTCTAGACAGAACCACCTTTTTGTGTTTTGTTTTACTTCATTATGTTTCTATACTGCCCAATAGCAGTAGCTCTCTGCACTATTTCAAGTATTAAAAGTGTTTCTTTTGTGAGGCTAGGTTTATCTCCTATGGCAGTGATAGCAAACCTATGGCACGGGTGCCACAGCTGGCACGCAGGGACCTCTCTGTGGGCACTCGAGCCATTGGTCACCAGATCGCGAAAAGACTGTCCCCTTCTGCAAAACACTAATGATTTTGTTCTTTCTCACAGTGTGGAACAGAATGATTTTATTCTAGAATTCCTGTTACAGAATTCTTTTCTACATTGTTATCACATTTAAAAGATTTTAAAGAATGATGCACAGAGCATGGCTTGGATGTAAAGCCCTAACAGTTGACCTGAGTGCTGCATGTGTTGCTTGCTCTCAAACTAACAGAGTATGAGCCAAGGTTTGACAAGTTATCAGCATGCAATCAATAGCAAAAATCACATTAATTGTGCAAAAGCATGCCCAATGCAAACTTTTACCTAATGCAGTGTTTGCAGTCCAAGACATAAAGTGTTTAAAATGTGTTAAGCACATTTAGTTTTCTTGTTTATCTTGCTAGTACAGGTTGACTTTTACTTTTACTAATCCGACACCTGTAGAAGCAGGGAAAGGACCCGGAGTAAAGCTTGCCCCATACAATTTCAGTCTGGCATATAATCATATTACAAGTTGAGAATCCCTTATCCAAAAATACATGTGCCTAATTATTTAAAAAGTTTGTATAAATTCCCTTCAGGCTATGTGTACAATGTAGTACTATAATAATTTTTTGAGTTGAATTTTTTTTCAACAAAAAACTGTTTGTATCATTGAAAGCTCTGTTATTGTGTTTTTCTTTTAAGACAAAAGATGTTAATTAGTTCGGACAACTGTATGAGTTGTTTTTCTAAAACTAAAACCTCGGTATTCAGGTTTAATTGCAGTGTTGGCACTTTGAAATAAATAAGTTGGTTTTGTGTTGCAGTTTGGGCACTCGGGCTCAAAAAGGTTCGCCATCACTGTCCTATGGTATGAAGTGTGATATTGTATAATTACTCTGGATCACCAAGGCTATTGTTTTGCAGCCTTACTGAGAAGAAGCCATATGAAAAGGCTGGTAGGCAATCTGGTGACATTAATCAGGGCAGCGAAAAGGCACCGCTTGGAGGATTCATGATGATCCGAAGAGCTCTTTTACAGAAGGAACCTTAAAAAATGGTTTTCCAGTAATACAATTAAACTGTTTGCTCTCACAGCTAATAAAGAGAACAGGAGTCCCAGGCAGCCATACATGGCTTGGGCCATTGAGCCTTCCAGGCCTTATCAGATAAGGACAGCTGGTCCTAGTGCATATTCAAATAGTAAACTTGGAAGAAAATATGGGATGATTTTATAGAAAGTGTTTAAGATGTTGTCTCACAAATGGGAGATTCGGGTCCCACTATTACAGGGAGACTAGGGTAGATCCAGGCTGAGTTATCCATAGAGTAGACCCATTAAAATCAATGGCAAACTGAAGACTCCTTGATTTCTGTGGGTTTACTCTATCTGTCTGACTAGGTCTGGATCCAATCCCTGGTATTTGCAGTAGAAGTGTTGTGTAATTCATGTGGGAAATTGAGAGTCCACCAGCACCAGCAAAGAGTATTAGTGCGGTTCCCTGGGTCTTTGTTCTGATAAGAGGATTCACTTGTCTTTCACTTCAGAGCTAAAGCTAACCTGTACTGGTTAGTTTTGGTTAGGCCTCATCTTGAGTACTGTGTCCAGTTCTGGCACCACACTTTAAGAAGGATGCAGGCAAACTGGAAAGAGTTCAGGGGGCAACAAAGATGATCAGGGGACTGGAAACAAAGCCCTATGGGGGAGACTGAAGGAACTGGACATATTTGGCCTTCAGAAGAGAAGACTGAAGGGATATACCATAGCATTCTTCAAACACTTGAAAGGTTGCCAAAGGAGGGCCAGGATCTCTTCTTGGTCATCCCAGAGTGCAGGACATGGAATAATGGGTTCAAGTTACAGGAAGCCAGATTCCGGATGAACACCAGGAAAAATGCCCTGACTGTTAGAGCAATATGACCATGGAAACATTTAGCTAGGGAGGTAGTGGGCTCTCCCACACTGGAGGCATTCAAGATGCACCTGGACAGCCAGCTGTCAGGGATGCTTTAACTTGGATTCCTGTGTTGAGCAGGGTGTTGGACTCAATGGCCTTATAGGCCCCTTCCAACTCTACTATTCTATGATTCTTCTATGTACATAATGGGGATATGGGGCAAATCATTCATAGAAGAGTTTTTCTACAATGGCTGCAAGCTTTGTAGATGTCATGTGTTTCTAATGTATTGGGAATTTGCTAATGGCTGAGTCAGGATTCTAGACTATATGGGCCCATGTGTTTGATCAACTATAGTGGTTCATAAAGCTTTTTGTTAGCTTTCCCCATAATATTCCCCTATTACCTGATCAAAATTTCCTTCTTCCCAGCCTAGCAGCACCACATCTTGCCAGTGGAGGGCAATGTACAGCCACAGGAAGTTGAGACAAAAGTTGCATGGAACATTGCCATCTCTCTGTCTTTTTTTCCTTTCTTTTTTTTACTGAGAGCATAGTGTAAATGGAAGCGCTCTCTCTCTCTCTCTCTCTCTCTCTCTCTCTCTCTCTCACTCACACACACACACACACACACAGTTTGTTCTTTGTAACTTCATTTTAAGAACTGCCACAAAAGCATAGTCAAATGTTGCTTGAGTGTTTGACGGAGTGGGGAGTCCTGGGTTCAAATTGCTGTATAGTTGGGACCATGGATGCTTATAGGGTGCTTTGGGGCAAGTCACTATCTCTTGGCCTAACTTGTATCACAGGATTGTACTGCAGATAGAATGTGATAACTTCCATGCATACCAACACAAATTCCTTGTAGGAAGGGTGGGATGCAAGTGCAATCAATGCATTATTTTACTGTAATGGTCATGTAGCATAGTCAAACTCCACAGTTTGAGTCATGTTTGAATTATATGACAGAAATATTCCCCAGATCTCCCCCTAATCCTCCCTTTATCGAATCAGTTCCAATGGGTGCATTATGGGTCCAATGGGTGCATTATGGGTCCAATGTGCATTAGCAGCTGAAAAGTTGGAAGTGCAATCAAATCAAAGATGATGGCGTTCATACTATCAGTTAATAGGTGGCCAAATGCAAGATGTTAATTTTCACAGAGCCCTACCAGAGCTGCCAGCTTAGAACTGGTCATATATTTATAGATGCAAAGAAGAATTCAACATGGCAATATCAATGCAGACATTTGTATCAATCCCCAGTCATCATAACTGGCTAAGTCAGCTAAGGATTAGGAGAGGGAAATCAGTACAGTACTTAAACTTGGGTCAAGAGAATCTGTAATATCTGCTGGGTAGTATCATGGGGGTGGGGTGGAACTGGTGTCCCTAGATGCTGTTCAACTCCCATCATCACGAACCACTGGCCATGCTGGCTGGGGCTGGTGGGAGTTGGAGTCCAACAACAGCTGCAGAGGCATAGTTCCCCACCTTTGCATTAGAGAAAGTGTACAAGGAAACTTTGAATGATCTATCCCCTGTAACTCATGTTTAGCTTCTGGCAAGCAGAGGATGAAGAAGCCTATAAGGCAGAAACCTATGATATAGTTCCACAGTGCTTTGTGTTCAAAAGGCATTTGCTTCCCACTTGATCTCAGAGCAGTTACCAGTGCTACCAATTCAGCGCAGTTAAAGTCATTGTGACATGTAGGCCATATGACGTATCCTTGAGGTGCCCAGCAGAGACTGCACACCTTTCTGGGTGGCACTTTTTCTTTTATTTTCTTTTTTTACCTCTAATGATTTTAGTCTAGTAATTATGTCCTGTCCTGTTCCACAAGTTCCAAGTTAAGAGACCAACTTACTAATATTAAGCTGACATTCATTTGCAAAATTGATTGTCCACCTAGCTCGGCTGTAATCTTAAATATACTTCCCTGGAAGTACATACCACTGAAAACAATGGAGAACTTACTTCCACATAAACATGGTGAGGACTGTGCTGTCACTCTTTTAACAGTTGAAATTGTTTTTAATAGTGTATTTATATATGATTTTTAATATTTATATGTGAACTGCTTAGAGATTTTATTACATTAAGCAATATATAAGTACTATAAACAGATAAATAAATAACACTGAAGAGCAGGTATGATTCCCAAATCAACCCCAAGGAGGAAACTTCAGAAGGGAGATTGATGACCTAACAACCAAGTTCTTTTTGGTTAAGCAACCAATTTAGTTAAGCACCCAAGGGTGCAATCCTATGGCCGCTAGACACTGTCTAGACCAGTGTTCTCCAACCTTGGGTCCCCAGATGTTTTGGGCCTACAACTCCCAGCATGCCCCAGCCAGCTACACTGGCTGGGGCATGCTGGGAGTTGTAGGCCCAAAACATCTGGGGACCCAAGGTTGGAGAACACTGGTCTAGACAGTAATAGGATAATTCAGAGTCCCAGCTCCGACCTCAGAAACACACTCTGAGGTCGGAGCTGGGACTCCAAATTCGGAGTGCCCTTCCCCTGCCCTCACAGCCAGCATGCAGTCCAGCTGCAGCTCTGAAGTCACAAGCTCTGAAGCCGAAGCTGTAGCTCGGTGGGCATTCCGGGGGGTAGGGAGGGGAGAAGTGAGGCCCCGCTGGGATATGATGAATCCCCACAGCGCCTCAGCGCCTCCTCCTCGCAAGCAGGGACAAAAAATGTAGAAGGCCAAAATCGGCCATCTAAGTGTTTTGTGGGGTTGGAAAAGCTTGGAGGCAACCTTTGCCTCCACATTCCTTTCCATCCTTGATTGAATGCCCATAATCCTCTGAGTTCGGAGGGTTATGGGGAGCCACACTGTATCACACTGCAATTTTGTTAAGCAACCATGTTGTCATGATACATTTTCATGTAAATAGAAGATTTGTGTGTATACATGTATATTGTTATGCAAGAGGCTGCACCAGCATGCTGTATTTTCATACTACAACATGCATCAAAATATGGTCCTCAATTGTGGCCATTCTTATGCATGCATACATACATACATCTATGGAAACATGTGCCTCTATTTATAAAAATGCAACACAACAATTGGCTCTCAGCTGACATCAGGAACATTGATAACCTCCCTAAAGAACTTCAGTCCATAAAATACACAATAATTCATGGAAGTCATGTACTACAGAAATGCATCACAGTGATATCAGTATAATCATTCTCCTTTATTATCATTCTTCAGTTGGAAAAAGGAACCAGGAGTCGCAAGGAACGCTAATTGGCACATTTGCTTTATTTATTTATTTATTTATTTAAAACAAACTGGGGTTGTATTCTCATTCTGTGTTTTTCTTTTTTCTTTTATTTTCTTTTTTGCTTTGTCTGTCTTGTCTCCTATAGTTCATTCCACCATCACATTGAAAAAGGGAGAAAAGAAAAAAATTGTTCTTTTTTTTTTTCCTTAACTCACTCAGGGCCCAATCCTATGTATGTTTAGACAGGAAAAAAAGGCCTACAGCTCCCAGCATGCCCCAGCCAGCCATGCTGGGGCACGCTGGGAGTTGCAGGCCTTTTTTCTGTCTAAACATGCATAGGATTGTGCCTTCAATAGGTTTGGACTCCTCAGATGAATGTAACATTGCACACACACTTGGAACAGAGAGAAAGAGAGAGAGGGAGAGAGAGAGAGAGCACTCGTGGTGGGCAGACAAACACACGCACGCGCAGATCAAACAATTCTGATACAGTGCAAGAATTTTCCCAAAATGATTGGATCATCATTACCAAAAAACTCGCCATAACAACACCAAGAAACAAAATGTTTAAGCCACACTGTTTGACTGGGATTTTTCCTGCTTTTTTTTTTTCTTTAAATGTTTGCCACACAGAGAGAAAAAGGGTTAAGTGGGGGCAGAAGGGGACAAAGAGGACAGACAGACTCACGGGTGCGTGAGTGGGAGAGGGTCAGATTGGAACAAGGAAAGGAGGGAGGGCAGGGCAACAGGGGGTCATTTCTTAATGTTCAGGCATTTTCTTGGTCCGCCTTGCTCTCGTCTTCTTTCACTTCTTCCTGCTGGGCACTTTCAGAAGGTTTGGTTTCTTCTACAGCATCTAGGAGGGACAAACATAACACAGTAAGGGAGTGTATGAATTAAGGTTAATGGCTCTTGTTAGAAAGAAACTGGAATGCACACATTCTATGCAGGTCAGAAGGGTCCTGAGCTTGGCTGAGGTT
The DNA here is from genome assembly GCA_021292165.1 of Shinisaurus crocodilurus. NCBI lineage: Eukaryota > Metazoa > Chordata > Lepidosauria > Squamata > Shinisauridae > Shinisaurus > Shinisaurus crocodilurus. The sequence continues at coordinate 254,067,042 of CM037878.1, read as the reverse complement.
TCTAAAGTTTTTGCCTTTTGCCTCCTTATCCCCTTGCCCAGTCTGGATGTCTTCTTCCAGATGTCTCGGACTGCAACTTTCATCATTCCCAGACAGTCAGCATGGGGAAGGCTGTGTCAGCCCCCTGCCTCACCTGCTCCCTTACCCTTTCTAGACATAGTTATGTGTGAAATGGGAATTCTAATAGAAGTTGAGGTTTATGAGTATGAAACTGGGAATGACAGGTATGCTGAGTTAATTAGTTACCCAAAGTAGAATTAAATAGGGTTCAGGGGAAGAGGGGTGGCAGGAGGGACTGGATGTTCACGATACAATAGATAAATTAAGCAATTAATATTTGGGCTGTCTGGGGGGGGGAGAAGAGTGGGAGCAATTGGGAATAAAATAAACTGGGAAGTGCTCAGAGTTAAAGAATAATCTAGTCAGAAGAGCCCAAATATACGGGAATGCATTTCTTGCATTCATCCCATTTACAGTTCTGCTGATGTATCTTAGCCCTTTGGGAAGTCCATTTTGGTGTGTAGACCTTATTCATGTCAGCTCACCTGGGCACATGGGAATTCTTAATGAATAGACTCTCTGAATTTTAATTTTAAATGTATAGGTTTTCTGTTTGTTTGGGCAAACGTGTGTGTGTGTGCGTGCGCGTGTGTGTGCATGCGCATGCTCCCAGGTCTGACCCTCTCAATTAGATTAATTCAAGTGTAGGGAGGTTCGAAGCACCAATGCTCTCCCTTCACCAAGGAATCAGTGGGCAGTCCTCTGTACTGTAAGAGCGATGGAGGCCTTGGGTAGATATAAACTGGATTGGTTTCTTCATAGCATGTAGTTCTTGGTGCACTGTGTATTTCCTTGAAAGGGCAGGGATGTTTTGCACAAGCATTTTTCAGTAAATGAATGAATGTTGTGAATAAATATAGCCTTGGTTGCTATAAAACTGAGCCAAGCAAGAGGGGCAGTAGTTCCAAGGGAAGGCAGCATGCCCAGCTGTCTTCACCTACACTATGTGTTAATGGCTTGTAGGCTCTGCTCCAAGTCCTTCTACTGCCCTACATTGGTGAAATTAGGTTGAATGGATTTCCGGGTAAAAGACAGTCTCTTGGGATCTGCCCAGCTCTCTTTGACTTGCCAGGATTAATTAAATTGGAGCAGACAACAGCACATTGCTGTTCCATCTATCTTTCTTCCTTTCCTTGCCCCCCACCTCTCTCTCACTCTTTGTGGCTAGTGACTTTTGTTTTTGTTTTTGTGGGATATTTAAATGATCAGCCACAATGCCAGTAGGAATAAATCATATCAGCACTCTGGATTCCTTACAACAGCCTAGGGAAATTTGTCCTTCACAGTTTTCATATTTACTGCTGACATTGCTCTCTCAGAAACAACCATTAAAATTCCCTTGATATTTGGCATCAACCACTTGATTGGCTTGCATCTACCTTGACCTTTGCTCTGACTAGTATTAAGAAAGTAGAACCATTGCCTTTATCCCTAGATCAAAGGCATGGTAACTTGGAGGCAAGTTGGACTCACTTTCCTGAAAATGCATTTAGGAATCAAGTGCGCCTCCAGCAACATCAAGTAGGCCGCTCAACAAGGTCTGCCACGGACGGCCTTCTCCTTATCCCATCAGCCAGAGCAGCCAGGCTGGTGGGGACTAGGAAGAGGGCCTTCTCTGTGGCGGCCCCCACATTATGGAACTCCCTCCCTAGTGACCTTCGCCATGCCCCCTCCGTGATGAGCTTCCGCCGTGCATTAAAAACATGGCTGTTCAGGCGGGAATATGGGGTGGGTTAGGTTTTTAATAAGAATTTAATATTGTTTTAATCATTATATTTTATTGTGTTTTACTGTATTTTAATTGTACATTGCCCAGGGTGGCCGGGTGACCGGCCAGATGGGCGATTAATAAATATACTAAATAAATAAATAAATAAAATAAGTGGCAAGATTTTCCGTGGAAAAATCTGTTGTCCAGATCTAAATTCCATCACATTTAATCAGGTGAGCACTTGTTTAAACTTTAAACTGATGAATTGTGGGGGGATGCCTTCTCTCTACCTTCTCCCCCGGTGATCCTGATAGACTGCTGTTTCCTCACTGCTAGCATTGTTGGAAAAAGCGTGATCTACAGGAGGATCTCTGAGGGAGGGAGTGGAGAGTACAACTGGTAGCGGGGTCAGAGAACCCTTGGGGGGCCACAGTAAATGCCATGGGGGTCAAATGTGGCCCCTGTGCCACAGGTTGTGAACCCGATTTAAAAATTGCCTTTTCTTTGGTTTATTTATTTATTTATCTATTTTCATTTTATAGCCGAAGCTCTCTGGGAGGTTTACAGCAATTAACAAGACAGTTAATTCTTATAAGCCCGCAGGCTTACAATCTATGGTTAGTAAACACAATATCTTGCAACCACTGCCCTTTGGAGTGAGAAAGCAGAGCTGTTATTTATTCATTCTAAATGTATATATTTATCCCACCCTGCCTACAGAAGGCCTTCTGGCAGAGCTAATGTTAAATGAAATGAAATGAAACGGCAGACACTAAAATATCCACACAAAAAACAAACTACAGAACAATAGCAACACCCCAATTAGCTAGATGCTTTCTTAGAAGGAAGGTTTTAACAGCCTTCCTAAATTAGTTCAGTGAACTAGCCAAATCATCTCCTCTAGGCTGAATATTCCATAGCAAGGTCTAGAAAGGCCCTCACTGCCAAATGCAATAGCATCTTGAGTACTTCCTCCCCAGAAGTTCTCAAAGTCCAGGGTGATACATATGGGAGAACCCATATCGTGGTACCGTTTTTCACCCCTGCTTCATAAAATCCACTTTCTGCACCCATTCATTAACTCTGTTGTATTTATATCTTGTGGCTTTATCCTCTTTGGTTGTAAATTGTTCGGCATATGCTTCCATAATTCTCTGTTTTCTCTCTTATTTAATACAATCTCGCTCCAGACTGGCTTTTCTTCATGGGTACGTTGCATTATGGCAGGTCTGAGCAACTTGTAGCCCTCCAGAGGTTGTTGGACTGCAATTCCCATCAGCCCTAGCAAGCATAACAATGGTGAGGGATGATGGAAGTTGAAATCCAATAATATCTGGAAGGCTACAAGTTGCTCACCCCTGCATTATGGGAAGTGTAGTCTTAAAGCTGTATACCCACTGAGCCATCTTCTCATGGGCAAAACAGGTTTTTATGTGAAAAGAGATATCACAGGATTTGACAGAAGAACAAGAATGGTGTGAGTGAGTGAAAATATTGTTAGAATAATACGGTTGCAGATGATTTGGTGCTAAAGAGTTAAAATTGCAGTTATCAGGATGATTTTTAATTGATGTAAGCATGACAAAACTTAAAAATGTAAAAAAAAGTCTGATGAAGTGAAAAACATTCTGGCTCAAAATAAATAGATGACATATAGGCTGAAAACCATGGGAGATTTATATAGCTGCCAGAAGTTTTGGAGCAGGGTTTGGTGTTCTTGAAATAATATCCAACACTTCCCTACATTTCCTAAATTTGACAGCAAGTCTACAAAAGAAGGGTGAAAACAGGTCAGATTCCATATAATATTGTCATCAGTGCTGCTATGGGCTCTGCGTCCACCCCCACACGAAATTCTCATCTCCATTTCCTACTGTTTGCTTTCCAAGGTAATTACAGAAAAACAGATTTCCAGCTCTACCAAGTTTGATGTATCTGATCACTTGCCACTCTTAGAGTGCAATCCTATGCATGTTTAGACAGAAAAAAGTCCTACAACTCCCAGCATTCCCCAGCCAGCATGGCTGGCTAGGGCATGCTGGGAGTTTTTGGACTTTTTTCTGTCTAAACTTGCATAGGATTGCGCCCTTGCATGATTATGGAATATTTTCTTTTGCAGACCAGTTTTTTTTTTTTAATCACAGTGTGATTTTGCATGACAATGAAAAATAAATGGTGTTTTGGGGCATCAAAATGTTAACTTCCCCCTTCCCCTGAGTTGAAACGTGAAGTATATAGTAAGTGGAGGAAAGACTCCATTGAGAAAAACATTTCCCTAGGAGGGGATTATTCAGTATATTACAGAGGAGAGAGCACATGCTTTGCTAATAGATGTCCGAGGGTCAATCCCAGTACTTCCAAGTTAAAGGAACTTCAGTAGCACTTTAGGGCTCTTCAAATGCCCCAGCATGTGATTTCCTGTCAATTGCAGAAGAACAGAGACGTTTGTCAAGGTTTGTCTCTGTTGGAGGGCTATGTCATGCTGCTAGTCGCAGTATAGATGACTGGGTTAAATGGACAATTGACCTGATTCTATTTCCTTATATCAACTGCCCTTTGGCTTCTCCCATCCCAGAACTGCCTCCATCAGCAGTCATTCCAATTGGCTGCCTCTGAGGGAGAAGTAAGAAAGCAAGGCCCCCTCCACTGGCTCAGTTGGGACCAACAACGGCAGTTTGGCTCCTCCACAGAACTGATTCCTGCCATTCCCATCCCAGATGGTCATTACGTAACTTCATTATGTAACAGTGAGAAAGAACTGGTACCAGAATTTGCTTAGTTTCTCTTCTCTTCCAATTCCTTTTGCCTTTTTATCATGCCCTTTAGATTGTAAGACATTATTATCAACTGTAAACCACTTTGTCAGAAAAGCGGTATATAAATAAATAAAGCCAATACATAAATAAACAGAAGCTGAACGTAACACATTCAATAACACAATCATTACCTAGCACTACCAATCAAAAGGTATTGGGTTAGGGTTACAAGATTTGTTCCGGTGGGAAAACATGGAAGAACAATAATGGCATCTGGACCCTCATAAAATTCCATGTTTGAGACAGGATGATTGCAGAATACAAGCCTCCTCTGGAAGCTCCCTTGGATTACTGTACAATAAATGCATCACATTGGACTTCAGGTACTAAACATTTTGGGCGCAATCCAATCAGGCTGCCCTTAACCCTCCAAACCCGGAGGATTACGGGCATCCTATGCAGGGTGGGAGAAGCATGGAGGTGGTTGTCTCTGCACTCCTCCCGCTCTGCAAAGCACCTAGACGGCCAATTTCAGAGCGGGGGGAAGGAGGCTGAGGTGCTGCCAGGATGAGTTGCATCTTGGCGGTGCCGGTCTCCTCCTATGCTCCTCATCCGAGGTTGCTCTTATGACCTCGGAGAAGCAGCCAGCACGGTTCTTTCCATGCCAGCTGCAGGGGGAGGGTGCTCCAGGCACGGAGTCCCAGCTTCAAGATCAGAGCTGGGAATCCGAACCAACCTCAGAGCTGGGAGCTGTTTTCCAACCTCAGAGCTGGGAATCCGAACAATCCTATGGCCCTCTAGGGGCCATAGGATGGTTTGGTTTATGACTTAATTCTGTGTACCAAAATCTGTGTATTAGGGTGCAAACCTATGCATATTTAGACAGAAAAATGTCCTACAATTCCCAGCATTCCCCAGCCAGCATGGCTGGCTGGGGAATGCTGGGAGTTGTAGGACTTTCTTCTGTCTAAATATGCATAGGATTGCACCCTTAGACATGGTTCATTTCTCCCCCACCCCTTGAAAATTGCTCTCTGGTGTACCTGTTTTCTTCAATCTAATGGAAGCATGTATAAAATTAGGGGAGCTCTTCATCCTGTCCTAAGAGATGCTTGCTGTTTTCTCACCCAATTAAGTGCGCTTCAAATCCATCAAAGCAACCACCTCCCTGCTTCATTAAGCTGAACAGATGGAAATGAATCCAAAATCCATAGTTGGGCAATACTTTCAAGTTCTCCAGAACTCTTCAACCGGCTACATCAGGGTTCTCAAACCTTGGGTCCCCAGATGTTGCTGGCCTACAGCTCCCAGTATACCCAGCCAGCATGGCTAATGGCAAGGGATTCTGGGGACCCGAGGTTGGAGAGCCTTGGGCTAGATGGTACAAAAACACACAAAGGGTAGGCCAGATGTTGTGGTCATGAGGTCTACAGCTTAGACTCAGCCTGAAAATGGATATTTCAGACTGAATGAATTATTAACTAGTGGGTGTTGCAGGTTAACAGATTACCCCTAGCATTCTGGGACAAAGAAACAATGGTTGGCCCTCATTTCTGAAAACAGAAAGGCAGGCTTTAACTCAGATCTGTCTCTTGCCCTGGGCAAGTTCCCGGGTAGACAGAGAGCAGAAATAAAGAGAAACATGGCAATCTTTATATTACCAAAGGCAGAGATTAATTTTAGGTGGTGCGCTAGGGCTCTGTAAGGAATTCTCTCCCCCCCTCGCCCCACTTCCTTCCTCTCACGTCAGCCAGTGGAACGGAAACTCTATGCGTGTGTGTATGTGTGTGTATGCGCGTGTAGTAAATGGAAAGGAAGAGGGAGGTGACACAGGGCGTGTGCATTTGTATGTAAAGGGTTGTGAAGGGAAGCTAGAATCACAGCTCCATTGCAAGGCATCTCTCACCATGTCTAGACACCAGCTGCCTGGTTGCCATGGAAACCCTGCAACTTTGGCTGATGGGCAAAAGCAGTAATGTCTCTCCAGAGAAATCACTCAAGGGGAGGGGGGGAGAGAGAGATGCTCTTTGTGAATGTGATGCCTCAACCCTGTTACAACTGCATTCATTTTCTGAGAACAGGGGAAAGATGGGCTCACCCATTTCTCTCCACAGCCAATTTCAGCACGGAGACAATCCTGGCAGCTGAGCAACAAAATGTCTGGGATACGCCTCGCTGCTCATTTCTCAGTGCCTCGCCTCCCCCCCACCTTCTCTGAGTGCTCATTCAGTGCATCAGCGGCGCTTCCTCCATCAGCACAGACACCTTAATTGTACCAAAAGAAACACCCCCAGGGAAGAGATGGCAGACTGTCAGGTGCATTTAGTGCTATTCAGAGGGAAGTCTCTCCCTGATGAATGCCAGTCTCTCCCTCCCCATCCAGAGAAAATAACACGCCACTCAGCCAACAGCGGTTCTGTCATCCTGAAGACATATTTCATCAGTGCACTTGTGTTAGTTTAGTCGGCAGGTGAGAGCAGCACAGCATGAAGAGACGGAGTATCTATGAAACCAAAACAGAATGGACCACCCTCATAGGCCCTTTGCAGACATTTGTCTGCTCATGTGTAGGGCAAAAGTGCATACCCTCCAACATTTCCAGATGAAAATAGGGACACACATGTGAATTTGTAAGAGGTATGGTTAAGCAACAGGAAGTGTGACCAAGAGGGTGTGGCCGGGCAACCAAAGGGCATGGCCAAGTACAAAAGTTATTAAAGGAAACACACAAAACTGCAGTATTTTCTCCCTCTCACCTAGAACCTGGGGTTATCCACTAAAGCCAAATGGTGGCACATTTGGAACAAACAAAATGAAGCATTTCTTTGCGTAGTGCATAATTAAACTGTGGAATTCACTGCCACAAGATGTAGCGGTGGCTGCCAACTTGGAGCAGACAAATGATCCATGGAGGTTAGTATCTAGTTTCCCTTCTCAAGGCATTATATTACTGATAAGGCTGTCAATGGATTAGTCATGATGGCTACATAGCACCTCCAGGATTGGAGACACCATGCCTCTGAATACCAGTTGCTGGGGAACATGATTGGCAGCACACTGTTACCCTCATGTCCTGCTTGAGAGCTTTCCAGAACATCTGGTTGGTCACTGTGGGAAACAGGATACTGAACCAGATAGGCCTTTCCAGTAGGGCTCTTTTTATGGTCTTATGGTCTTAACCTAGCACAGAGAGGAAGGCATGAACACGTTCTCTTACAAGAAGATGCAAGCCCAGTCCCTATATACAAAGCCAGGCTGCTTAAGTGTATGCAGGGACTTGGTTTGCATGAAGATGTCCTTCCTTTTTGTCTGTTAGACTTATGGGTTGAACAGAATAAGGCAATCTAGAGGTTAATTTTTGACAGCTAAGTTCAGAGCACAAGCCTTTTAAGGGCACAAATTGTGTCAGTCTTCAGAATAAATTCATGAGAAGCTGCCCATTATAAGTCTCTGACTATCAAGGGCTATTCCTGGAGTTCCGATAGGAGCAAAGTCTAGTTTTACAGCCTGATGCTATAAATGTTCATTCAAAAGCTATAAATCTGATGCTATAAATTTTCATTCAATGGGGCTTTACTTTCAAGGAAGTGGCCAGAATACTGCTGCCTTGTAGCACAATCCTAAGCATGATCATTCAAAAGTATGTCCCATGGAATTCAATAGGGCTTACTCCCAAGTAAGTGTACAATTGCACTATTAGATTTAGGTAAATTCAGTAATAAGTTGTCAAGGAGGGTCACCAGTATCGACTATGCTTTGTTAAAAGACTCAGTCAGAAGGCCTGACAGTTTTTTTATTATGGAGAAAGGGTATGCCTTAAATGTAAATGCATTCTGGGACAAAATATTTCAACCTTTATTCTTTTTTAAAAAATTCATGGTTAGAGGTTAATACATATTTTTCCTTCCCACAATTCATATATCTTGCATTTGAGCACATATATCCAGTATTAAACACTGAATCTCCATGTTTTAAAGCAATCTACAACACTGTGTGGCCGCAAATTGATTTTGCATTGTGTGAAGAAGTATCGTGCAATTGAGGGATAATTGTGAAATGCTGCTCCTTGCTAGAAGAAGAGGTAGCAGCAGCAGCGCTAGGATGACTTTACCAGAATTATATTATTATATAATATCTTATATATTATAATTATTACATTATTATATTATATATTATTTTATAATATTTTATAAGTTGCCTTTGTTATATATTTTTTAACCTTACTTAAACCCTTAATTGTTGATATCAGGTATTGGGGGGGGTGTCAGTGCTTGCAGGGCAACCCCCCTCTTTTTGTTTAAAAATTGTCAAGACTGGCACAAATTATACAGGTGAAGCTTACCCACCCACCCCACACTCCCAAACATGGAGCTTCAGAGAGAAGGGGAAGTTTCTTGCATTTCCTTCTGACACTATATCTGACCTGTTAGAGGCACATAGTCAGTTCTGTTAGGAAATAAAATCTTTGGCAATATAAAGATAGGATAGGAATCATGTGTTAAATTCCCTCATTCACCTCTCCCTCGGTACAGGCCAGCAGGTGCAGCCTCCACCTCCTTTTCTTTTCACCCAGCTAATCCCTTCCCCACAGCAATGTGCAGCAGAGGCAGCAGGTAGAGCATGCGTGCACGCACGCACGCACACACACCCACACCCTTGCCTGGACCTCCCATCTTAGCAGTATGTGTCTCTCCATGGAGACCCTGCGGCTATTCCAGCCTAAGCAAAGCTACTCTTAAAGGAGCCATGCCATGGGCAAAATTATATATATATCATAATATGGAAGAAAATGTGCATTCTTCATAATTTGAGTTTTGTTCTATGGAGTCCTGTGTTTTTGGGCTTGTTCAGGTTATATGCTGTAGTTCTGGTTATATGCTGTAATTAATGTAGTTCTAATCTAAAACCCACATGTGGGGGGAAAAAAACACTGAAGGTTATCCCACCACTGTCACCAGATGTGATGGAACAGCATGTGAGTTATCCCACCTATGTTTCTTTTAAAAACAACAACTCCGAGGTTGAGGTCTATAGCAGTGATGGCGAACCTTTTTGAGCCCGAGTGCCCAAACTGCAACACAAAACCAACTTATTTATTTCAAAGTGCCAACACTGCAATTAAACCTGAATACTGAGGTTTTAGTTTTAGAAAAACAACTCATACAGTTGTCCGAACTAATTAACATCTTTTGTCTTTAAAGAAAAACACAATAACAGAGCTTTCAATGATACAAACAGTTTTTTGTTGAAAAAAAAATCAACTCAAAAAATTATTATAGTTCTACATTGTACACATAGCCTGAAGGGAATTTATACAAACTTTTAAAATAATTAGGCACATGTATTTTTGAATAAGGGATTCTCAACTTGTAATATGATTATATGCCAGACTGAAATTGTATGGGGCAAGCTTTACTCTGGATCCTTTCCCTGCTTCTACAGGTGTGAGATTAGTAAAAGTAAAAGTCAACCTGTACTAGGATGAGCAAGATAAACAAGAAAACGAAACGTGCTTAACACATTTTAAATATTTTATGTCTTGGACTGCAAACACTGCATTAGGTAAAAGTTTGCGTTGGGCATGCTTTTGCACAATTAATGTGATTTTTGCTATTGCCTGCATGCTGATAATTTGTCAAACCTTGGCTCATACTCCGTTAGTTTGAGAGCAACACATGCAGCACTCAGGTCAACTGTTAGGGCTTTACATCCAAGCCATGCTCTGTGCATCATTCTTCAAAATCTTTTAAATGTGATAACAATGTAGAAAAGAATTCTGTAACAGGAATTTTAGAATAAGATCATTCTGTTCCACACTGTGAGAAAGAACAAAATCATTAGTGTTTTGCAGAAGGGGGACAGTCTTTTTGCGATCTGGTGACCAATGGCTCAAGTGCCCACAGAGAGGTCCCTGCGTGCCAGCTGTGGCACGCGTGCCATAGGTTCGCCATCACTGGTCTATAGTACACACTGTCAGTTTTTAATAACGTTTTCAATTAGACTTCACCACGAGGGAATGCTGCCTCATCTATAAAACCTTTTGCTAGCACTAGAATAAACTCTCTCTACCTAAAAGAAATGCAGCAGCCTGGCTCTTATGGCATAGGCATGGGATTGACACTACCACTAGAGATGAACAAAAGAAAAATTAATAGAAATTATTTACAAAAGTGAATAACGTCACTCTTCAAATAATAGGTTGAGATTGCTTAAAGGTTCTTAAATATGGATGCTTAGCATTACTAAGCTGAATCTTTCCCAGCTAAAATAAAATCTCAATAGCATCTCCTTCAGACCTGATTTCCCTAAGCTCCACCACACAAACTGGAACAGATTTAGAAATTTCCCTAAACTTCCTTACAAACAGGAACAGATGTTATAATCCAGTTTTCCTGCCTCCAATTTTTCTTGCTTCTTCTGTCTTCTAGAAAGATTCAGATGTTTCAGGGACTGCTTGCTGAAGTTTCCTTTGGTTAGAAATAAAATAGGAACCTAAAATATGTTATGTATAACTTGCTTTGGTCATAAAATGATAATGTTTGGTACGGTATATTAAATTTAAAAGTATAGTCTATTCAGACAATAATTACAAATTCACTGTTTACTTTTAAAAGTTTTTAAATGTAATGGTGATGTTATGAGCAAACCAAGTTATACCTAATATAACTTTAGGAACATAAAGTTTATGTTTGCAAAGCAGCCTTCCTCAACCGGGTGCCCTCCAGATGTTTTGGACTACAACCCTCAGCATTCCTGACCATTGGCCATGCTGCTTGAGGCTGATGTTCAAAGTTCAAAATATCTTAAGGGCACCAGGTTGGGAAGGTTGTCCTAAAACAACAAAGTGACTTTAGATCTGTAAAGAGCTAAAAAGTAAATATTTTTCCTTATTTTTTTTGCTTATTTTTCCAATCCCCCCCCACACAATTTTGGATTTTTTTCCCCCCCAGAAAAAAACTAGGGGGCGGGGGAGTGTTTGTGTTTTCCCTTATGGCTTCAAAATTTCTGGAAATTTTACATCTCTAGGCCTGCTGGAGATGTAACCGAGATCCACATGTGGGGGCCGCTACCAAAAAGGTCCTCTCTCTTGTGACTGCTAGACTAATTGCTCTTACTAGCAGGCACATAAGTAGGGCCACTGATGCTGATCTCAGAGTGCAGCCAGGTTGGTATGGCTGAAGGCAGCCCTTCCACTAACCTGGAGTGAAACCATTTAGAACACTTTCCCCCAACCTGGTCCAGATGTTTTGGACTTCACCTCCCATCAGCCCCAATCAGCATGGTCAATGGTCAGGAATGCCGGGAGCTGTAGAGCAAAACATCTGGAGGGCACCAGGTTGGGAGAGGCTGGTTTAGGGCTTTGGGCCACCGCCAGCACGTTAAAAAGGCCTCTAGCACATTGGGTTGCTCATCAGGGCTCTAGATACTCTGAAAAAATATGTTTAAAAATCAGCACTGAGGAAAATGCAATTACATTTGCACTCCTAGTTTTACTCCTTCATGTAAAACATTTAAATTGTAAAGACCGTATTCGACTTGAAGACCTATTGAAACAACTGCCATCCAAACTATATAGTGGATTAACCATACAGAAACTGAGCTGGTCTCCGAGTTACTGAAAATGTGCCTTACCCAACCTGGAGTCCTCCAGATGTTTTGGACCACAACTCCCAGCATTCCTGACCATTGGTCGGTGCTGGGGTGATGAGAGTTGAAGTCCAAAACATCTGGAAGGCACCAGATTGGGGGAGACTGCTGTCATTATCACTCTAAAACATTATAAATTGTTTTTTTTAAAACAAAACAAAACAGAATCCTACTGTACATGCCTCCTCAGACACACGCCTTGCTGTTATACATGAAATATTCTTTCTCCACTTCAAAGTTTTGTGCCTCCCTTCTGTCAAAACATCACATATGGCCAAAATTCCTTAGGATGCTGGTCAGAATGGGATTTTTAAATACTACAAATATTTTTCTAAGTGATTTACAAAAGATGTTTAATTTATGTTCAGGGCTTAACTAATTAGCATATATAAATTAGTTCTATATTTTATTGTATATATTTATATAATAGTTGTGAAGGTATTTCATTTTTCCTCCAAAACAAAAATAACTGATGGCCAGTGATAGTCTATCTTCAAGAAAGGAAGATGGAAAATCCAAAAGAGCATAAAACAATATTGAATGAAAAGTTCTGATGCATTTTGTGCAAAAGCTCTTCTTCGGGGAAGTGCAGGGCCGGTGCTACCATTAGGCCAACTAGGCGGCTGCCTAGGGCGCTGGGCTAAAGGGGGCGCCAGGAGCATAGGGCTGGAGGGAGGGAGGGCTCAAGTGGGAAGGGGGGCGCTAAATATCTGATCTTGCCTAGGGCACCAAACTGCCTTGCACCGGCCCTGGGGAAGTGCATATTCAAATAACAAGTTTCCAAAGCATGTGCCGGATTCTAGTCAGAATGATGTCCTCTGTGGTACAGCCATTGAATGTGTCTTGCTTGGGATGTGTCCACACCACCCAGAGCTTTTCTAGATGAGGCTTTTATTGTGTGCTCACCATTCCTCATTTGTGGTACTTTATAGGTGCTTTAGACAACCATCAGCACCCTCCCGTGTCTCTCCTGTGCTTTCCAACCACTTTCCTGGGGGGGGGGTGTCAAGCAGGGAAAATGCAGTATTTTGGGGAATTGCAAACCAAAGCCGCCAGTGTAGTTGTGTCATTCTGCTTTGTTTCACTATGCCACAACACCACCTCCAATTAATCGTGCAGAAAAACAAAAGGCAACACAATTTGATCTCTGTAGGCATTATAAGGGAGGACCATATAGGTGGCAGGTATTACTGTGTATGGAGGAATCTTTGTGCTGGCAAAGTTTGAAATTTTGAACTTGCACAAAAGCAGCAAAAGAAAAAAGTTTTATCAGTGTTTAGTTTTATGCATTATTGGCAACGCTCACTGAAGAGGTTGGGAGCACAGAAATGGGAGCACAAAAGGGCAAGAAATGCTATACCAAAGGTTGGGGGGAGCAATAATGTACCGTTAGACAGGAGAGGAAAAATTGTGTGTGTAGAGATCCGATCTTAATCCCACAAAGTATTAGGAAGCAGTAGTAGTACATTAAAAAGCTTCATCTAGAAAATCTCCCAGTATAAGAAATGTCACAAAGGAGATTTGAACTGTGTCAAGATGGACTCTGATTCAAAATAGCCTTTCTACCCTATGTGATTGATGTAAAGGGATGGGGTGGGTTAGGGACTTCTGATTATTTGTTCCCCAAATAGATGCACCTGCATGATATTCCTACCAAGTATGTATTCTGACTTTACTACAACCACAGCTGTGAAGTGTTTTTCACAGCTTGAATATGCAGGCTTGGATATGTTTCCAGCTGCGGGATGACATCTGACAGATGGCAAAAGATGTTGCTTGCACAAGAGTTTGAAAACTAATTCTAGCCCATGTGTGCCATGCCCCCACTGGAGGAAACCTCCACAGAGGAAGAAACTGAGAGCACCCCAGACCAGCCACTGTCACCAGACCAGGAGGATCCTGAGCCCTCGGGGGAGATGGCTGCAGGTCCATCCCTGTCAGGAGGAGGGAACTTTGCCTCTGAAAGTGACTTCCCATGAGTAGGGCTCTGGCCAGAAAGCTCTGTACTACAGCTGAGCCCTGAGTTAGGCTCAGCAGGCTGTGGTGATAAAAGCGTTCAGTGTTTACCTAACCAGTGCTGGAAACAACACTGTTCTTTCAGCACCAGTGTCTTCTACCTCATCTCCCAGACCTTGCCCTGTGATTGATGCTCCATGCTCCTGACCCTTCGACTCCTGCTTGACTCTGCTTCTGGACTGTGTAATGTATCTGACTGCTTAACTGTGCTTTGACCTCTGCCTGCTACCTTGACCACTCCTACCTGAGCCTGATCTCCACTGATTTGAAACCTTTGTGCTTTAACAGTTGCCTATTTTGTTACCTTGCATTTTGGATAGCCCCTTCACTCAGCATCTGCATCAGCCAAAGCAGGACAAACTGGTTGCTTCAAAGAGATTTCTTTTTCTAGCCCTTTGGAGTGTTTATTTTTAAATTCTTCAATGTGTTTTGAGAGAAGTATGTTTGCACTTGAGCTAAGATGGATGCATGAGGTTCCTACTTTTGTTCATCATTTCAAATAGAAGTAAGTTGAATGCATTCTCAAGTGGTCCAAACAAAACTGGACTGTTCTGTTCTCTTTCTACACTCTTTCAAATGAGACCTGAGTTCGCCACTATGAGACAGATAGGTTAGATGCTATCCAAAACAAGAAGCTTAAGGCACAATCCTATGCATGTTTAAACAGAAAAATGTCCTACAACTTCCAGCATTCTGCCAGTCAGCCACGCTGGTTGGGAATTGTAGCACTTTTTTCTGTCTGAACATGCATAGGATTGTGCCCTTAGGAACCTTCTTTGCTCAACTCCTTAATTAATGTGGGTCTTCTCAGTGGTAGCCCCCTGCCCCTCCCCCCACCACAAATTTGTGGAATGCCCTCTCCAGAGAGGTCTATCTGGTTCCTATCGTAATGTCTTTTTGACATCAGGCAAAAAAAAAAAAAATTATTCTTGCAGGCTTTTAAAATGGATGTATATTCCTGCTGCCTGGTTTTTTATCTTAATGTGGTTTTATCTCTATGAAATGTTTTAGATCATTTAGAGGTTGCTGCCTGTTGTGTTTTCATCTCTGCTGGATTTAAATTGATTTTTTGTGCTGCTTTTGATGTTGATTTTATGTATGTGGATTTTATTGGATTTTTATTTATGTTTTATCTGTATTTATTGTAACATCCTGAGAACAATTTGTTATAAGGCAACTAATAAATGTAATAATATAATGCTGGCTGATAAATTGAATAATGTAAGGTGGGCTTATTAATAGCTTACTAGGTAACAAAGCTGTGAAATAACCCTTCTCTCACTTCAGTGACAGCAGAACAACTGTTGAGGCCGTCCCCAAAATAGCATTTCCAGTTGTAGCCCACCCACACCCATAGTGAAATAGTTACATGCCATTTATAAGTCACCTGAGTGCCAATGGACACTCCTGTAATAGGCCTCAGAAGCCTGACTGCAAGATATTGCCATGGAAACAGGAGGTAGGGCAGACTCTACCTCTAGTATGGGGTGATATTGATCCCCACAAGGAAAAATTACATGCTGCGATGGGTGATAAAATAACTCCTCTCCTCTCTTTTCTTTTTAATATTTATTACTGGAGTGAGTAAAGGTCCTTTAATGATATCAAGGTGTCATTTTTTGCCATTCTTTGTACTAAAGAGAGCGGGATGGTGCCATCATTATAGTTTCAATGTAATAAAGAGTTATAAAGAGTTTTGGCTCTGTCTCCTTAATCAAAGGCTGGTAGTACAAACGTAATGTTAAAATCACTGGGTATTTCTGAACCTCCCATCTGCCTTGCTGACAAATGACCTAGTTGGCAACAAATTCAACTGTGCTAGAGCATTGCAAAAGAGATCAATAATGTTCAAAGCAATTAGAAAATGTTAACAGTGTACATCCATACTACGTAGGATGCGGACTACAGAAAGTTGGTGGGAACTGCTTCCAAGTAAATATATTCAGATTGCAATCGAAGGCTGCAATCCTATGTGCAGTTACCTGGGAGTAAGCTCCATTCAGCCTATTTACTTCTGAGTAAACATGCATAGGATTGCTCTGCCAAATAACATCAAACTACAGACCAATAAACTAAAAGACAAACAGCCTCAAGACAGAATAATCAAATAAACAGAATAGTCCCAGAAGAATAAAAGCAGTCATAATCAATAAAGAGTGGAATACTGTAATCTGTTTTGCAGCTGCAGCAATAAATATAAAAGTCATTGGCTTCTGAAGGCATTTTTGAAAAGCCGGGTTTTTGCCTCATGTCTGAAGACACCAGATGTCCCTGAGAAGGACATTCCACTAGTCCGCATGCTAAACAGAGAAAAAGTCCTACAACTCCCAGCACCCCATACTGGCTGGGGCATGCTGGTACTTGTAGGACCTTTTGCTGTCTAGGGTTGTGCCCTTAGCAAAGCGAGCCTCCTGATTTTAATTGTTGAACTGACACTTCTCAGTGTGCTCCACCTTTTCAACACTTCCCCAAGTCTCCAGCTACTCCAAAAAGGGGAGATATTAGCACACACACACACCCTACCCGTTTTACGCTGCTCCTTTTCAGAGCACTTACTGCTGTGGTTACTGCAATTACTTGTTGTTTAAACAACAACTCCGAAATATACACAAATTTAATGGCTGGAAGTAAGTGAAGGGGAAATTTGTGCCAATTTAAGGGCTGGGAAGTAAATATGCACACCTACAATAATTGCTTCGAAAAGAGTGGGGAGTTATTATCTCCCCTTTCTGGAGAGTCAAGAAAGGGCTGAACAGGTGGAAGACACTGAGAAGTATCAGTTCAACACTTACAATTGAAAGGATTACATTGCCAAGGAGGTAATAATCCCCCCCTTTTGGCACACCTTCTTTTGCTACCTTTTTGCCCTTTAGCGGTGCTTTTCCACTGACAAGGCACTTGGACCCTGGCAACTGTGAGCAAATTAATATGCAGTCTCGCATTGTCAATTCCTTGTCTGTTACCCACTCCATTTGGTTGCTGCCTTTGACAGCTGAAACAGACAAGGAAATTGACCAGAAAATACTATACATAGCAGATAGCGCTTGTGAAGGATGGACAAAAAAAAATGTTTTTTTAAAGAATGCACAATTTTCAGAGGCCAAAAAACAAAAAAACCCAGCTGCACTTTTCTGAGGCTTGGAAGGGGCGGGGGGAACAGCAACAAATGAAAACGGGTAGTGATTGGAGCGGGAAGGGGAGACAAGATGGGCTCTGCCATGAAAGACATTAGGATACATGCCAGAGCTGGCTGGAAGACTGAGGGGGAAGGAATGAGAGAACAACCCACGGTAAGCCCAATCGTCTGTTGAGTGTACCATGGGTTTTTCAGCGAATAACCAACCCACCGTGGCTTATTCGCAGGGTGGCTTAGTATGACATGCGAACCTTCCAGTGACAGGCCACTCAACAGCTCTACTGGTAAACTTAGCACATGCAACAGTGGTGAAAAAGACAGAATTCTATGCCAAAATGGCCTTACGATTAGGCAGAGTGAGGTGGCTGCCTTTGGCAGCAAATTTTGGGTGTCATGAAAGCAGCAAGCAGTTAGCTACTCATTTATTATTGTATTTCTATTGCAAGGCATGGGGAGATGCACTTGTGCCCAGATAACTTTAAATAAATTGTTGTACACTGCCCAGAGACCTTCGGCTATTGGGCGGTATAGAAAATGAATGAATAAATAAAATAAATAACTTGTTGCTTTGCCTCAGACAGCAAAATGTCATGGGCTGGCCCTGTCTGTTATCCCTCTTGATTCACAGCTCTCATTTCCATAGTAAAGCTTATCACCATATGAGCTCTACTGAGTAGAAGAGGGTGCTTAGGAAAGATTATGTCAAGCACCCAAGTTATCTCTTAATTCCAGTGTCGGACCAGGGCATCATTAGAACTGCCAACCAGACCAGCAGAAAATTCCACTAGAGTGGAGAGAAAACCATCTGGATCTATCAGTCCCTGGAGGAAGAACATTCTTACATATTCTCCCACTACCACCTGCTGAGTTGGATAATCATCTAAAGCCTAACAGAGCATAAAAAGGCAGGAGCACTTCAACAATGAACTGGGCTTTTAGGAAGCAGGTTAAATATATGGTTTGTATCCTTTGTTAGTCCTACATGTGGAGGGAAACTTTTGAAGAGGGCTAGAGAAGTTGCCGCTCCTAGAAACACACCCTGTCCTGCAAGAGGACTTGGGAGAGGATAGTCAATAAGACAGTAACATTAACAATGATAATTGTGCCTTGCTTTGCTTCCCCTCCCACAATAGCTTCATCCCACAGCAGCAAGAGCAGTCAGTGAAGGCCAGCTCAGAAACAAGAGAGAAGTGCCAGCAAAGGTTTTAAAGATAAACAAATGAAGCAGACCTCTGTCTAAACTTCACTAGTTCTAAAGGCAAAACTATACTTTCGGACTCAGGGCTCTCCAACCTTGAGTCCCCAGATGTTGCTGGCCTACAGCTCCCAGCATACCCAGCCAGCATGGCTAATGGCAAGGGATTCTGGGAGCTCTAGTCCAGCAACATCTGGGGACCCAAGGTTGGAGAGCCCTGTTCTAACTGTACCCATTTAATACATACAGTATATAATTTTTCATAATGTGTATCAATTGCCAACTGGTGTCCTCCAGATATTTTGGTCTACAAGTCACATCAGCCCAAGCCAGCATAGCTAATGGTAAGTGGTGGAATTCTTAAAGTTCCATCATTACAAGCCTTTTTGTGGGTGGTGAAAACTTATTTGTTTACTGCTGCCTTTTCATAATGTTAAGGATTTCACTTGGGCTGCTGCTTTTGTGATGTTGGTTTATTTTGTAATCTCTGGTTATTGGGCTGAGGGCTGTTTTAATATTTTTATGCTGTCACTGGTTGCTGTTCTTTAATTTTACTGTGATTTTATTGTGCTTTTGGTTTTAACAATTCTGTTTTTTTGTATTGTTATTGTTTGATTTATATATTATTATAAGCTGCTTTCTAAGAAAAACATCCTAAAAAGGTGGGATATACATGCATTAAATAAATAACTCTGAGCTTAATAAAAGAAAAACCTGGGTGAATTTTCCAGAAAGGTATCTCACAATTTTTAACTGACACTCCATTTCTCTGAATGGTGCGCCAAACAAGTGGCCATAAGGGGCAGCTGCCTTTCCATTGCTGTCTTGTTTTAATTGTCACACAGGCTTTCTACAATAAAAATTCAATTACTTGATTAATTAATTCAGTCACAACATGTGAGCTCTGAATGAACGTAGCTGATGGCTGCAGCTCCTTAATTATCAAATGAGCCCTTGCATATTTTTTTTAGGCCCAATGGCCTCCATTGTTTGGAATGCCAAACAGCAGAGGGCACTGTTGCTGTTCTCACACTAAGTAAATGCCTAACATTTTGCTCCTAGGACCACACAAAAACATATCATTTCTGATATTCCTGATAGTGCATAGCCCTGAGATTTTCAAGAGATTTTCCAGCACCAGTCAATACCACCACCACCACCACCACCCCACTGCATCAGCCCCAGCCAGCATGACCATTAGTTGGGAATGCTGGGAGTTATAGTCCAACACATATGGAGGACACCAGGTTGGAGAAGACTGGCACAGCTTAACACAGGGGTAGGCAACCTGGTGCCCTCCAGATGTTTTGAACTACAACTTCCGTAAGCCCTAGCCAGCATGGCCAATGGTCAGGGATTTTGGGAGTTGTGGTCCAAAACGACTCGAGGGCACCAGGTTGCCTGCCCCTGGCCTAACAGAAGTGGCTATCTCAGCTAAGCAGCCAGTGATCCCAGTGATGGACTTGCTTGAGCATCCTTTCACATCAGTGTAAATTAGGAACAACTCTACTTGTTTCAGTAATAGAAGCGTGAATTGGGCCAAACTCTTTTTATGCTCAGTTATCACAGTAGGAATCGGGGGGGGGGGGAGTGACAAAAATCTCCTCCTCCTCATTAAGTAGGTAGGCTGATTTGAAAGGGCTCCCTTGCTAGTCGCTACTGTATAAAATGGGTAGGCAATTTCATTTCAGCCTTGATGGGGGAGGTTTGTTATGAAGAAATTAGAGCTAGCATGACAAGATATGAGGGTTCGGTGAATCAGTGGGATGGGCTGCCCTACCCGTGTTGTCATATTCCCTCATACTCTCAGTTACAGAAACAAGATCTACAAGAATCCACTTCCTTATCTGCTACTGTTGTGAACGTATCCTCCATAGGTTTTATGTATTTCTTAACTGAGTCCTCATTACACTGTTATCCTTCACAGCCTCTCCAGGTAATGAGATGCACGGGTTTTATATGTGCCACGAGAGGAAGAACTTCCCTTTGGTTTTAAACCTGCTGCCTCACAGACAATTAGTGAGTGATGTAACAGAATCATACATATGCATCAGTATTTTAATTTTACTTTTTACGTTCTGACTCTTCATTGGGAAGTTCCACCGGGAACATAGGAAGCTCCCTTATGCCAAGTCAGGCCACTTGTCCATCTAGTTCAGTAGAGTTTTTTTGTCTACTCTACAATGACTCTCCAGGATTTCAGGCAGGAGTCTTCTCAAGCCCTACCTGGAGATGCCATGGTTCACTTTGGGCTCCCAGCAGTCCCCTAGCCATGCACTGATCAGCTCCACACATTACCTTAGTGCTACAGCCTCAGGTGTTCCCGGTCCATTAAGAGGACCTATATCTTATCATGATTAGAAAATGCTAAAAGTATTAAGGCTGCAATCCTATACTCACTCACGTGGGAGTAAGCCCCACACACATAGGGAATGATCAGAGGAAGAAAACTAACCAAGGAAGAAAACCCTCCTTTTGCCTATAACAAGATGTAGGACCATTTTAATATAAAACCCTTATTACTATGCAGCTAGCTTTTAGGAGTCGATGTGATCATCATTCAAGCTACAGTATATTTAATATAAAAATGCTCTCCAGACTATACAATAAACACTAAATTCATTGGCCTATTTTATTTATATTCTCTTAAGACCTAGTTTGCCTGCACTTGGGATATCATCAACCAGCCTTGATAATCTGTACACAGGAAATCTTTTCACTGCCTGGGAAAAAATGAAGTGGCAACAACACAATATTTTCATTTAACTACCTGCTATGACCCATAAAAAAGAAATGGGTAACAGGACCACAGAATCAGGTTTTCCAAACATCACCCTAGACTACATTGGCAATTTCAGCATGTTAATATATGTTCAAAGATTTGTCCTTGTAGCTACTCAAATATGGTGTACTGTTTTCAGACTTTGTTCTATTGTTGGCACTGGTGACAAAATTATTGGATTCCAGTAATCCTTTGATTAAGGGGTGGAATTGGGACAAAGAGGTCCTTTTGAACACACATGACCCAACACAGTGGTATGGGACTACATCACTGTGGTGCAATTCCAAGCCACTGAGGCGTATGTGTGACTATAATATCACATAGTCTTTCCCAACATATCAACACCCTTCTCCAAACAGGTGCCGGTCAGGAGGAGAAGACCCATACAACACACGACCAACACATGGTTGACCCTGCCCACATTATTGGGGCATCCACACCATTCATTGGAGTGGTATCATACCATGGGGAAGCAATTCCTACATCACAGGTGTATGTGAAGGGGGCTACAACATCATAGGTAGGAACAATCAAATGACTCCTTGGAATTATCAAAATGTTGATAAGAAGCTAACACAGAGCACACATTAACAGAACCACAAGTACAAAGTGTGGTGCTTTTATGATACTGTATTCCATCACGTGCCTCAGTACTGCTGAACTGGCAGCAGGACCAGCCCTACCATTAGGCTGAGTGAAGCAGTCGCTTCAGGTGGCAGATGCTAGGAGGTGGCAGAAAGGTGTTGGTCAAGAGACCTTGCACCCCCCTAAGCTAGCCTGCTGCCTTCAGGTGCAATGCAGGATGCTGCTTCATCACCTATTGAAGTAAGATTCAACTGCCAGTCCAGTCGGCTTCTTTACATGAAATGGGAGGGGTGCCATCTTGTTCTTCACCTCAGGCAGCAAAATATCTTGGACTGACTATGAGCTCAGGTCAAGGAAGTCACACATGGACACTCCTCCTCCTCCACTGAGCAAGCAAGCAAATGACCCAACATTCATGTGCCATCAGAGATCCAGGTTGATTATAAGCACCGTCCCTTAAAAGGAGAATGAAAATAAACCACATAAAATAAACCAGTGTGGTATAGTGGTTAGAGTGTTGGACTGGGACTGGGGAGATCTGGGTTCTAGTCCCTACTCGGCCATGAAGCTCACTGGGTGGCTTTGGGCCAGTCACTGACTCTCAACCTAGCCTACCTCACAGGATTGTTGTGAGGATAAAATGGAGAGGAGGAGGATCATGTAAGCTGCCTTGGGCTCCTTGCAGGAGGAAAAGGCAGGATAGAAATGTAAGGTAATAATGTAATAATCACAGGTTGTGCTTCATATATTGCAATAAACCCATCTTCCTTGTGCACCAGTCTTGGATTTTATACCCTTTCTAGGACATGTCATGCCATATAACAGATATACTTAGCACAGGCCTCTAATTTGAAGGCAATCATATTTATACTGGTGTATAAGTATGTCAAGGATACAAGCACCATCACCAACTAACATAGCTGCTTGTGCAGCATAACATACAACACAACAGTGCAACATATAACACAACAGAGAACCAGTGTGGTGTAGTGGTTACAGTGTTGGTCTGAGAGACGGGACATCCAGGTTCTAGTCCCCACTCAGTCTCAGCCTAACCTACTTCACACGGTTGTTGTGAGGATTAAATGTATGCTGCCTTGGGTTCCTTGAAAGAGGAAAAAAGACAGCATATATATGTAGTAGTAGCAGCAGCAGCAGCAGCAGCAGCAATAATAATAATAATAATAATAATAATAATAATAATAATAATAATAGCAGCAGCATTTGTAGGAGAATGACAGAATTCTGATTTATATGAAGGCTTATCTTTTCTTATTTGCTCATGAGTTGTTACTCACCGGTTGCTTCATTTCTAAGTTATTTGGCTTTTGCTCTAAAAGTGGTTAAAAATGAAGGCACAAATATGTTTTCTTTCACCAGTTAATTTTGTGTGGGAGTGCCTTAAGTAAAAAAAAAAGTGTCATACTTTAAGACTGAAATCTGTTGCTCATCCAGAAACAGATGCCTTCTCACACTGGTCCTGACATTAACTCTCCATTAAGAGCAAAAACAAACTAGCACCTTGTTGCTTTATGTAAACCCAGATCTCCCCAGTCCCAGTCCAACACTCTAACTACTATACCACAAAAAAGCTAATGAGAAAGTCCACTCAAAAGCACCTTTACTGCACTTCTGCTCTCAGTGTTCCATCTGCCAACCCTGGCTGGTTTCCAACTATTTCCTAGTTGTACTTATAGTGCAATCTTAAGCATATGTACTGAGAAATAAGTTTCACTAAGTTCAATGGGATGTACTCCTTAGAACTGCAACTTGACTACCAGTTTTTAACGTTGTTGCTGTTTTTTTAATGTGTTTTAGGGTTTTTAAATTGTATTTGCTGTATGTTTCTATCTTGAGTGGGGAATGAGGCCACTGGGCAAACAGTAATTCATATATGATTTGAAAACAGTCTCTCTGGTAAAGAGGTTTTAGTTGCCTTCGTTAGATAGGCGGCACACAGACATACAGCAAAACTGCTCTTCCTGTTGCTGCAGCACTTTGCACATCAAAGTCACAACTGCCAAACTCCTCCCACCAGTTAAAGGTGCAGCAGCCTGTTTAGATCAGGGATGACTAGTAGCCAAACTAAACGTGACACAAAAAATATCATTAACAATCACGTCTTTAAAAATTAATAGCAGATGTGGGGGGAGGATTTTCACTGGTACCATAGCCAAGGCCGGTGTCAAGGGTAGGCACGGTCAGGCACCTGCCGAGGGACCACACCCCAGCAGTGGCCCAGGCAACGGTGGTGGTGAGGACTAGGAGGAGCAATAAATGCCACTGCCTACTAGCTCACTGGTTTTCTGACTGTCTAACAAGCAATGATAAGAAGGAAGATGAGGAGCAATAACAGCTGCTTACAATGGAAGTGAGAAGGTAGACTCACTGAGGGAAGGAGGCCATTGAGGGTGTCTTGCCCAAGGGTCCTCAAAAGCATAGATCCCACAGTGACCACAGCACACAAGGAAGGATGTTTAACATGTTCCTCCCCCACCACAGTACCAACTGAAATCACCCTCCCCTGTTCACCAGAAGCTACGATTAGCCCCAGGAGCATACCTCAATGGGGCCTTTTAAAATGTAATCTAGCACATGTCTACTCCAAAGTAAGTATCTTTGAATTCAGTGAGGCTTACTCCCTGGTAAATGGTTATAGGGTTACATATAAAATCACATTACCCCACCCCAATAAATCTGCAACACAATTAACACCCTTTCTTTTACACACACACACACAAGACGCATACATTCCAACATAAACAAAGTCAAAATAAGCGCATAATTTAGCTTCCATGCACACATCCCAGAAAAACCATCTCTGTCCTCAAGTGTTTCGACATGCATTTATGGAAACAAGCACTGTAGCACATGCAGTTTAATGTTCCTTCCCACCATAATAGTTTTCTGCATCTGGTAATTCACAAGTAAAACAAGATGTCCTTCAAGAAGAAAGAGCAAAAACATTTAAGGTAGAGGGAATTCAAAATGAATGAACTTACATTGTCTCTTGTTTCTCCCAACGTGGTGAAAAAGCAAGGTGCATCCAGCTCTGACAAACTCAGGCTGGAATGACTCATTATCCCCTTATGCAGCATGCATGGCTGCCATCAAGAGCAATAGGCAGCCCCACATCTCCTCTTCCCCTCACCCTCATAACATTTAGTAAGGCAAAACATGCAGAATGACATCATTGCATTGTGAGTTTTCTGGCCCCAGCAAGCAGCAGCCAATGAAGAGAAGCAGAGGCGGGGAAACTCACTATGCAGTGATGTCACACTTGCAGTCCAGGTTTTGCCTTGCTATAACATTGTGAGAGAAGCAGAAGAAAATGCAGGCTACTGCTTTTAGTACCAACCATCCGTCATCTGTAACGTGTAGTTTTATGTAGCTTTTTTGGAGTTTCTGTAAGCAAATCATATTTATCCAGAGGAATCCAGACACCTGTAAAATATTTCAATTTTATAATTACAGTTGAGGTGTGGCATGTACACAGAACTGTGGGCTTTTATCATTTAATGATAAAATTTCCACATTTTTTTTCCAGGAGAGTTTCCAGGAAACATTTTGGTACTCTAATCCAGGGCTCTCCAACCTTGGGTTCCCAGATGTTGCTGGCCTACAGCTCCCAGCATACCCGCGCAGAACTGGAAGTGAGCATTCACAAGGGTTAATTTCCCTCGCTCAAAAAGCTCCTGGTTTTGAGCAATCCCCTCCCGCTCCGCCTAATCGAATGTAAATTCATGAAATTAGCATTAGAAAGCAAGCTGCTTTCGAAGGGTATTTTCCCTGTTCCTTTTTTTTCTGTGTTGCAGCTATTATCCACCAGGTGGACAGCTATTATCCGCCAGGTGGCGTTTCAGATCATTTCAGTTTCACCTCACTGTTTTTGGCTGGTTTTTTCCCTTTATTTTCATAAGCAAGTGAAAGCTGACCCCCGCGAGATGGGCTGTGAGACTAAATTGATCCTTCTCGAAAATAGCGAAAAATTCGAATCTTGATGAGACTCGATGAAACTCCCTGAGTCTGCGATCAAAGGAAAATGAGTACTCAAAAAAAAAAAAGTCCTTCCAACTCTTGGAGAGCTCTGCTAATCAATTGGGATCTGATTTAGAATGTCTGTTTAGTAAACAAAACTGAAACAAAAAGAAACACTACCTTCATGTTAAGTTTACATGCTGTAAAACTACTACAGGTGTTTTTTTCCAATAGCTAAAAGTATTTGAATTGAAATATTTGATTAGGAGAGAAGAACTCAAAGTATGCTTACAGTGTAATTCTATCCATATCTACTCAGGAGTAAGTCCCACTGAGTTCAATGGGTATTACTTCCAGGTAAGTATGTGTAGGATAGCAGACTTTAGGGTGCAATCCTAGGCATCCTTAGCCAAAAAAAAAAAGTTATACAACTCCCAGCATGCCATGCTGGGGATTGCTGGGAGTTGTAGGAGTTTTTTCTATCTAAATTTGCATAGGATTGCACCCTTAAATGTTATATTCAAAGAAATTCAAACCTTTATTTGGATATTATTTTACTGGAACACTTTTAATATGTTAAAGCATGACAATTTTTGTCCTATATTGTTTAAATTGTAAGGGAGAAAAAAATGAAGGTGCTGGAAAATGGTATTAATTTTAGCATGTCTAAAGAATTGTGCATTTGCTACAGAACTACGGTATGTCCTACGTACAGAAATCTGAAAGTTAATTACAACTTTGAAACGTCACATAAACATATAATCAGGACCGGTGCAAGGCAGTTTGGTGCCCTAGGCAAGATCAAATATTTAGCGCCCCCCCCTTCCCACTTGAGAGAGCTGTATTTTTTTTCAAGGCATTTCTGGCGCCCTCTTTAGCCCTGCGCCCTAGGCGGCTGCCTAGTTGGCCTAATGGTAGCACCGGCCCTGGATATAATTGGGTGGGATCTTGTAAGCCATCCAATTCAACTGAATGTGAAGCTCAATGAAGGAAATTTCCCAATTTGACTGGTGTTGTACTCATGATGTTACTAAAATTGAAACAATGTATTAGAAAAGGGATATTTTCCATGAAAAAAATATATTAGCACCCTTGGAAAATATCCATTCTGCATCACTGGATATGTAGCAAATGCACAAGTGATTAAGGGAGACATCCCAACATCAAAAGCTGCTACAGTTTCTAATGTATGTGCATTTAAGGCTCCCAGCTCACAAGATTGACCATGAATCTCCTGTTACTATAGCAAGAAGGATTAGACAGCAGGTTGGGCAGGGAGGATGTAGACCACAGAATTACAGGCAAGGGCAAATAGATGGGGAAAGCTGCGGCTATCGCATCTCCCAATGTATTGTGGATTTTAAAGTACATGGCAGGGCCGGACATTGTACATGGTTGTGACTCCATTTACAATACAGATTAATTTAACAACAGGCCTCATCATGAGTGCCTGAAGATGATGCCCTGTGATGCAGAAGCTTTACCACCCATCTTAGATATCTGAGTGCAGCCCCTGGGCTAGTGATTTGGTGAGGGTAAAGGAGAAGCATTTTTCACATGTTTGTAGGCACTTTCTGTTTTATCCTTGCTGGTTGTAGAGCTCGGCCCTCGCATGAAAAAGAAGCTCCAGGACTGAAATCTGTCACAAATTAAGCTCTGTGTGTATGCAGCCATGTATAATGCGGTGGGATGGTGATCCTCAACATGATCTTACTCTTAGTTTGATTTCCCTTCCTTAAGGGAATTGTTACTTGCCCAGACACAAAGGCAGTGCTTTCAATGGTAGCATTTGATGGTCTGACACACCCACTCCACCAGATATATTAATTGCTACACCCGAATGCCCAGAGAGGGAATACTGAGCTCTTGTGCTGAGTCATTGAAGCTCAGGTGTGAAAACATCGCAGTAATTATGTCTGAGTCATGCTAACAGGTGCAGTTAATTAGTCCTGGCCCACCTTTAGAGGGGGATGGATTAGGAGATATATCAAAAGAGGCTCTGGTGAGAAACCTTAGGTAATATAAACATGATATGGAGGTTTTATCTGTTGCTTGTTTTACTAATAGTTCTTGCAAAGCTTCCAGAAATTCAGCAGGTGAAACTGTTCTCCATTCTCTCCCTATGCCTGCTCTACTGGGAAGCCTTTTTTGAGTGTTTGAAGTATTTTTTGCTTTTTATTTCCCCTGTATGCTAAAAGCTAAGAACTCCTTGCTGTAACACCCTAGTGCTCATCTAAGTTTTTTGAACAAGCAAGGAAGCAAACAATACCTGTCAAATACCAGCAGACTATACCATGCCCTCCAGTGTTGCCTCTGCCATTTAATATGCCTTCCCCCCCCCATGTTATTTTAACTATTTCTAGCTGTGTGGTCCTCCTAGCCAGCACTAGAAGACAAACACACACACAGAGAGAGAGAGACTCACACAGTTTTAAACATGAGAAAATGGGGACCAGTTGTTTGTTTCATCTCACAGCAGGCTATTCAGCCTTGCAGCAAGGCTCCCCCTATCCATTTTGTGGGGAAAGGATACATTGGAGGGAAACCCATTCATCTGCTGCTATTGTGTACACCAGGGGTGGGGCACCTCTTTCAGCTGGAGGGGCCAAATTTAATTTCAGAGAAGCTCTTGGGGGCCACATTCCAGTGGTGGGTGGGCAGGGCCAAAAATACAAAAACAAAAACAAAAACAACATATTGTCAGTGGAGGCTGGTGGCTTCAAAGTCAGTGTGGCAGTGTATCCCCTACGGGTTGTAATCTGAACTTTTAAGGAGCTCTCCATGGTCTGAACCTAGTTTGGAGATAGGACTCAGCACCATGGACAGTTCCTTTAGGTGGATACACCACCCCACTGACATGAGAGCCACCACCAGCCTCCCTCCACCACATACTGTAGCTTAAAGCTCTTACTGCCAATAACTAAGCTTTAGGAGAGGCATTTCAACCTTTTAGGGTGGGTGGCAGGGGAACTACACAAAAGTTGGGAAACCGCCCAACCATCAATGGTTGGTGGCTAGGGTTGAGCTATGGGAAGGGGGCATGGCCATCTGAAGAACCCTAGGGTACCAGATTGGGACCTCGAGAGGGCTGGATTTGGCCTCCAGGCCTGAGGTTTCCTACCCCTGGTGTACGTGTGTAAGTCTGTATGGCTTGGGGTCAGGCTACCTGAAAAATTATTATAGTAAACTGGAGGAAAGGGGATTTAAACAAAGGAAAGTGGATATAAAGATAAAAAATATAATTAAATATTTAGGTATTGATATATTAAAAGATATGGATAAAATAGGGGAATGGAATTTTTAAAAACTAAAAGATGAAGTTAAAAATCAAATAGAGGATTACCAAAAATTGGGATTATCGTGGTTTGGTAGGATAGCTTTGATTAAAATGAAGATTTTACCGAAGTTTAATTTTTTATTTAGAATGATACCATATAAGATATCAGAGAAAGAAATCAAAGAGTGGCAAGTAATGTTAAATAGCTATTGCAATGGGGGGAAAAGATCAAGGATTACTAAGAATAGATGGTATAAAGCTCAAAAAATAGGGGGACTTGGTCTCCCTAATTTAAAATGGTATTATATAGCTAATCAACTCAGATGTATTATGGATATTATTGTTAGAAAAGATTTTATGTGGTGGGAAATAGAAGCATTTGAATTGGGTAATAGGGTGGATAAATTCTTATTTACAAAACAAGGACATATTATGACAAAAAGATTAAAAAATCCCTTTTTTAAAAATATGTTAGAAATTTGGGGTAGAAATAAGGAAATATTTTTACCAGGTATATCCCCGCTTACTCCAGTGGTGGTTATGGAAGATTTTCCCGAGAATGTTAGACATTTAGAACGAATTTTTAGAGAGAAAAAGGTGATAACTTTAATGGATTGGCTGGAAAAAATGGAGACAAGACAGCAAATAATTGATAGGGTTGGGGCAGGAAGAATTTCTTGGTTAAATTTAATTCAATTAGTACAATGGGGTAAGAAATGGAAGAGGAGACATGAGCATGAAAGGGATTTCACCGCATTTGAGCAGTTGGTTATGTCTAGAGAACTCGTAGAAGGAAATGCATCAGCTAGGGGTCTTACAAAGATGTTATATAAAATGTTGCAGAAATCAGAAGAGCAAGCAGAAAATCTTAAAATAGTTTGGGATACAGAGTTTGAAGAGGAGATATCAAAGGATGAGTGGAACAAGATTTGGGATAGGCGAATATTGAAAAATATGTCTATAAGAATTAAAGAGAATTTTTATAAGCTAATTTGGAGATGGTATTTGACTCCAGTGAGATTAAATAGAATAGATAATAAATGTTCTCCAATGTGTTGGCGAGGATGCCAGGAGTTGGGTACATATGCTCATATGTGGTGGAGTTGTAAAAATGTAATGGATTTTTGGAAAATGATTTTTGAGGAAATATCAGAAATTGTTGGAGCTGATTTAGAGGTATGCCCTAAACTAGCTTTGCTATCAATAACGGAAAAGGTGATCGGTCCTCAAAATGTTAAAGAATTAATTATAAATTTGTTAACGGCAGGTAGACTAATGATAGCAAGGAAATGGAAAATTCAGCAAGTTTTCACTATTACTGATTGGTATAAAGAAGTATGGGATATGGCTTTGAATGATATGTTGACTTGTAATATTAAATGCAAAAGGGGTCAATTAAAGAAAAATAATTTCAAGGATATTTGGGGTTTATTTTTGGAATATGTGTTTAAAAGGGGGAAAGGGAGTTTACCCTGTCAAGATATGTTGTATTTTTGGAATAACGAACAATTATAGAGTTATTGGATTATTTGGTCCCATGGTGATGGGAGCACAATATTAGTTATATGTGTGTGTTATTTTCTTTGTATTGTTTAAAAATTTAAATAAAATTTAAAAAAAAAAAAAGAAGAAGAAGAAGAAGAAGAAAAGAAAATAATTATGTGGAGTATTCTGCTAACCAGACCTCTTTTTCTTTTTTTTTTAAGTACTAGCTGAACTTATGAACTTGGTAGGGATGTTCTATTATGGACCCTTCTGCCTTGAAATAGGTGAAACCCACAATAGGTGAAACCCACAATAGAGCCAGTGTGGCATAGTGGTTAGAGTGTTGGACTGGGACTTGGGAGATCCGGGTTCTAGTCCCCGCTCGGTCATGAAACTCACTGGGTGACTTTGGGCCAGTCACTGACTCTCAGCCTAACCTACCTCACAGGGTTGTTGTGAGGATAAAATGGAGAGGAGGAGGAGGAGGAGGAGGAGGATTATGTAAGCCGCCTTGGGTTCCTTACAGGAAAAAAGGCGGGGTATAAATATAATAAATAAATAAATAAAATAAATACAAAATGCAAACAGCATACCCTTAACTGTTTTCTATTGGATTTGCTCCTTTGAGCACAAAATCCCCACAGATACTGTATAGCAGCTTATAGTGTTCAGCTTACATGTTCATCCTATTAGATTCTGGTATTAAAGGATTGTGTAACTGCAGTGCTCTACCTAGTCATCACTATACTGTACACAACAGGCAGTCAGGTCTGTAGAATTTGTAATCTGAGATTGTACAATTTCTGCTTCCTTTCAAAAGCTTAATTCTGATATTTTAAGAGCTGCATGACAAGGTGTAGTCAGCAAATGTAGGTTTGTCTATCATGGTGGCACCAAACCTCTATGAATGTGCAGCTATTATAAGTCCAAGAGTAAATTTAAAATCCAGGTATTGTCACCCTTGTTACTGGACACAAACAGGGCATGAGATTGGAAAAGGTCAGGTGATATACTATAATAGAATTGACTATAAAAGGCATCTCCCTTCTGAAGACAGAAATAGGTATTCCTTTAATGTTGTTGCTTTTTAAGTCTTTGGGCAGGGCAATCCTATGGCCATGAGACAGAGTCTAGACAGCCATAGGATTTTTCGGAGACCCAGCTACGAGGTCGGAAAAAGTGTTCCAATGTTGTAGCTGGGCCTCTGAGCTTGGAGTGCCCTGCCCCCTCTCAGCCACGCGGCTGCATCTCTGAGCTCACAAGAGCGACCCCAGAGACGGGGTTGAGTGGGCATTCCAGGGAGAGGGGAGGGGAGGGGACCGGTGCCGCCACAATATGAAGTATCCTGGCAGTGCCTCAGCCTCCTTTCCTTGTGCTCCTCCGAGGCATGACACGTAGATGGCCGAAATTGGCCGTCTAAGTGTTTTGTAGGGCGGGAGGGGTGCGGAGGTCAGGTGACCTTCCCCTCCACACTCCTTCCACTCTGCATAGGATGCCCGTAATCCTCCAAGCTTGGAGGGTTATGGGCAGCTGGACTGGATTGCACCCTAAAGGTATTTTTAAACATTTTAGTATATTTGTGTTTTATTATTTTAGTCCCTGCAATCTGGTTTTACCTGTTACCTGAGATCTGTGTTGTGTTGGCACATTTATTAGTTCTATATAGTTGATTCTATTTGTATTATTATTATTATTATTATTATTATTATTATTATTATTATGTTGTTGTTGTTGTTGTTTTGCAAAATGCCTAGAGAAATTTATTTCATAAGGCATTTAATAAAATGTATTCTTGTCACTTCCCCTACCCACTGGATTGGGTGACTGATGGGCTATTCAGGAAGCTTCCCCGTGCACTGAGTGAATGTGCAAGAGAAGAGTGAGATTGTGGCTGCGAGCCCCTCCCTGCCAATGTTAGTGCTGACCAGACCACACTGCTGGTGGCTGGTAGTGGTGTGAAAGGGGGCTTATGCACATAATGACAGTACATACCTAGCGCTCTTCCTTGCCCAGGTTCCTGCTCGCCCCCTATGGAAGACATGGCCACTGAGTGCATCAGCAGCAGGAAATGTGGCTTATGGATGTGATATGATCCCTCTCCCCACCTCATTAGTTCACTGAATGCTTGAGGGTTGCGGTCTGAAGAGGGTTATCTGACCTCTACAGAGATAGTAGCCACTTCTTGTCTTCTGCATAGTAGAATGTTTCTGGAAATATATTTTTAAAATCCTTTGCAGCTTCTGACATTTGTCTCCTTTTTCTGTTGTGAAGATTGGCAGTGTAATGCTTTTTCTTTCCTGCTCTCATGCTGAGTCTTCCGAAGTCAAGAAAACAATTGTTTGAATCTCCTGCTTACAGACAGGTTTTTTTTTTCTGGCAACACTGAGCACAAAAGAAAAAAGAAAAAAAAGGTTTGTGGCTCCGCAGTGAAACTGGGAGTCCTTCAGACCGTTCTCATCTTTCTCCTTGTCCCAGCATCATCAGCGTTTATGTATTACAATGAGCCTTGTCACCAGTGGTGCAGGCTGGTGACTTCTATGTCAGTGGGGTTCCTTATCCATTGCAGCTCTATTCTGAGCTCTATGGAGTTGAGCACCATGGAGTTGAGCTATCCATGGTGCTCAACTCCAGCCCACAAATAGGTTCAGCACCATGGAGCACAATACATAGCTCCTATAAAGCTCTTAGTAAAAGCTGCAATGGATAAAGAGCCCCACTGACATAGGAGTGCCCCCCTTGGGGTCAAGCTCCAGGGCCCCATAGCTGGTGGCAGGGGGATCACCACCCAGAAAGCTGTGGCATAAACACGTGGACCAGCATGGGCATGTTGGTGCCCACTAGAGCTGAGGGTGATCACTGCAGCTTCCTTCTTCTTTATAAAAGAGGGTGGACAACAGGGCATGTACATAGTTACTGATGCTAATTTTTCCGATTTTTACTTTTAAAATGTATTATCCTTTTCTACAAAATGGTGCTTATTCCCAAGTAAACATGTTTAGCATCAGGGCAGTGGAAGCAAACTCCATTTTATTGCTGAAGTTATGAGTTTAAAATGCAAATCTGAACATGTTCGGAGTATTTATTTATTTATTTTAAAATAAGGTTTGGCATACAGGGCGGTGGTGGTGGTTGTCTGCTTTTTTGCTCCAGTGTATCAGGAATGTTGAAGCCGTTGCAGAGCATGGAATGATGGAGGGGGGATAGAAATGTTAGATGTGAGCTTCACAATTGAAATTATACACCTGGCCTTCTAAAGGGGACCCCCATGAGACCATTAAGTCAATGATCTCATTTTGTCACTGTTTGTCACTGTACAAACAATGACCTACACTGTTTGTCACTGTAGTTCTGCTGTTCTGAAAAGGTCCTATAATAAATTATGCATCAACAGAATTCTGCACTGCCAATTCAACACAAGTTCAGTTCAAAGAGTCGTTGCCAATTTTTACCAGTTTACCAAACTCTGAAAGATCTTTTTCAGTAGCTTAGCTAAGCAATATGTCACCTATAAGGGGAAAATTTATCCCATTGACAACCACCCAGAACTGAACACAAATTTAATTAAGCAGGACATAGTTTTATCAATTAACATGTTCAAGAGAACATAGATTTAGTGAGTAAACAAAAAGTAAAAGGAAATGTCAACTCTTAACTGATTACATGCTTTCTGGATAGACTAAAGGCAACAGTTATCTTATGTTAGAAGCTCAGGTCCTTTAACTAGTCCATCTGTTTCCTGAAGTTAGAAATAAATTTCTCCTTCTGCTTCCCTGGGACAGATTTAGCTTAATGTAACCATATGGTCACTTGGACAGTAGCACAATCCAGCTTCTAGATCTTAAACAGTGAGGTTGTTCACACAATACAACAACCCAGAGTATGGATTGAGTATAGTATGAGTTGTCACTGAATCATGGTTTCTTAACCATGAACAACCCACAAAGAGAACCTATGGTTTGCATTGTTGGGTTGTGAACTCTGGGTTTTTTGTGGTTAACAAACCATGATTTGTTAGCACAGCTGGGTTCACACAACACAACAACCCATGATTCAATGATAATCCATACTCAACCCAAACTCAGACCATACTCTGGGTTGTGCTGTGTGAACCCAGTCAGTGTGAGCCCCCGTAGAACACAGAACATAAACATTAGCACAGGGAATGATTTGCTCTTTTGTATTTTCTTTCATTAAAGGTGGTGGTGGTGAGACATTTCAATGGGCCGAGCCAAATTCTTCAGGCTGTGCTTGAAAGAGTTCCTAGATTCCCTAGATCTTGACAGGGATGGGGACTCGGACTCGGGGACTCGACTCGTGAGTCGGACTGAGTCCCCCCTCTGACTCGACTCGGACTCGGGTCCCAATATTTTTAATGGGACTCGAGACTCAACTCGGGACTCGAGACCAAGGACTCTTCAACATCCCTGGGCTGTGCCAGAAGGAGTGGAGAGGAGTGCAATCGCCGGCGAAGAGTAAGGGTGACATTGTGATGAGTCCTCACCTTTCCAGAATGGGGGGCAAACATTTAGAAAAAATCATGTTCCTCAAATGCAACATGGATAGGTTTTAGGAAGTACAGCAAGTTTATTTTTTAAAATCATTTTCCTAAAATTCAACCTTTCAGACATTTTGGGTTTGGCTGCCTCTGCCTGCCTATTTGGGGTTCCCAGGCTCCTCTGCCTGCCTGGTCTCTTCTTAACCAGTTCCACAGTTTGAATTGTCCAAGACAAACACCTCTCTGCCTGCCTGCCTGCCTGCCTGCTTTGGGGTTCCCTGCCTCCTCTGCCTGCCTGGTTATTTTGGGTTTGTCTGCCTGGTCTGTTCTTATCAAAATCAGTGGCAGAGTTTTGAAATAAAAAGGCACACTTGTACCTAGAATTTATTTAAGCCACACATCTGAAGTAGCCTTATTTTGTTGGGGGAAAACCCCATTGATTTTAACTCATGGAGTCAGCTTTGGGAGGGACTCGTGACTCGTGACTCGTGAGTCACCATTTTGGACCAAGGACTCAGACTCGAGGCTCAGGTCCAAGGACTCGTGACTCGACTCGTGACTCGAAACCAAGGACTCTTCAACATCCCTGGATCTTGAAAGCTTTGATCTAGCTGATCAGAGATAAATATGTTTGAAGTTGGATCCCCATTGGGTTGCAATTAATATGCAGGTCTCTAGGAGTAAATTAGAAAATAATCTCTATCTATCTGTCCAGCTCTTGGCCTGGGATGTGAATGCATGAAAGACTTACTGTTTCTTCCTTTCTTTTTTAGCAAAATCCATCTTTGTGCCCAGTCTATTTGGCCACTCAGGTTAGCTGGGAAAGGAAGAGCGGCTCCTCACAACAGGCATGTACTGGTTTTGAGGCAGTGTATGAAAAAGCCCCTTTGGAACAAGAGGGCTTCATGATGAGTGTGTCTTCCTCCAACGGTGATCTGGGTGATGAGAGATGTGCCCTTTAAAGTGAAACATACTTAGGCTGCAATGCTAAGGACACTTACTAGAGAGTAAGTCTAATTGAATTCAATGGGGCTTACTTCTGAGTAAGCATGCTTAGGATTGCACGGTTAACCTATAGCTAATACTATATACTCTAACAACATTCATTCATTCACTCACTCACTCACTCACTCACTCATCAAAGCGGGTTGTTGAACCTCAGGTCCATAGGCCAAATCTGGCCCACCTGGGGTCCCAATCTTGCCCTCTGGGGTTCCCCAGATGGCCACACACCCTTCTCCTAGCCCCAGCCCCTTTTCACAGACCACAAACTGTTTGGTGGTTTCCTGCTCTCCCTCCTTATGGTTCTTGGACTTTAAATTGGACTTGGACTGGGCAGCTCATCAAATAGAGGACTGTCCTCTATAAAGTTGGACACCTCATCGCCCTACTCTTTGGTGTTAAAGATAGGAATGCAATTTGTGAGAGGGGGAGGAGCAAAACATTCATTAACAATAAAACCAGAAATGAATAGGGAGGAACAAGGAGAGTTGTCAGTAAGCATGGAAAATGTACTGGACTTGATTCACTCAAAAAATTAGCACAAGAGGAGATAAGGTCTGCATTGATTTAAAGTACAGGTGCAGCCATTATTACTTGTCCAAATAATAATTGTGAAAAAGAAAATCACGGTGCATAACTATATTGCATATTATAGTTAATCCTTCCATTACTGTCACAAGGGAACCAGTGTTTGCTCACTTAATGGAAATCTCAGCATAGATCTCTGGACTGATGCAAGTGAAATAGGAATGAGCACTAAATTTGCTCAGTGTGATAGCACCTACACGCTGCTTTTTAATAGTCAGATATAAGGGCTACATAGTCTGAGTCTCAGATCTAGATTTCCCCATATATTATTTTACATTACAAGTGACAACACTTCTCCCTGGGCAATGCACAAGTAATACTCCAACTTGTTGAAATGTGTATCTTTATCGCTATCCTGTTTCAAATAAATCTGAGCTGTTTGAGAACCATCTATGGAGAGTGGTTTCTCGAGGGAACTAGCAGAAGAATGGAGAAGTTATCCATAGACTCCTGGGACATAAATGCCTCTACAAATACCTGGGAAAGGGGGGAAGAGAAAACTCTTTCAAGCCTTATTGTAACACAAAGCGGTAAAAAATCTCTCACATTACGGTATTTTATAAATGAAAAATATTTTTCCAGCCCTAGGCATCATTATCTTCCTCCAAACCTCTCCTTGAGACTTATTCCTCTCTGAAGTACAGTATGGCCTGAAACACCATCTCCTTATCTTACCTGTTTTTCCAGTGGTACCCCATTCCCACTACTTTGTCAACCACTGACTCTTTCTAGCCAATTCTTGTCCACCTAATGTAAAATATAGGTCCTCTGGGCAGCAACTGTGTTATGTACAGCACCCAACACAGGGCAGGTCTTGTAAAATTCCTCAGGAGCAAACTTTCTGAGCAAACAATTCAGCATTTTCTCTTGAATGTGTCAGAAAATATCACCTTTAAAAAAGTGACTTAAGGTACAATCCTATGCAAGTTTAGACAGAAAAAAAGGCCTACAACTCCAAGCATGCCATAGTGCTGGGAGCTGTAGGACTTTTTTCTGTCTAAACATGCATAGGATTGTGCCCTTAAAGGTAATCATGTCCAAGTGGAAATGATCAGTAAAGTAGGGTTAATTAACAGAAATTACAGAGGGAGGAGAAACTATCCTAAATTGTATTCACCAAGTAGTTGAAGTAATGGAGGTATTGAAGTATCTTAATAATTACTATCATTTGATAGACTAGACCAGTGTTCTCCAACCTTGGGTCCCCAGATGTTTTTGGCCTACAACTCCCAGCATGTGGCTGGGGCATGCTGGGAGTTGTAGGCCAAAAACATCTGGGGACCCAAGGTTGGAGAACACTGGACTAGACAATGCCTTCATTCCATCCCTTTTCACATGACATAATGGTTACTCATAGAAAGGATAAATAAAGGAACTTGTCCACTGTCAATGTCACCCATGAGATCATTTGCTTAGATTAGATGATTGAGGCAATAACCATAGTAATGTTCACTCCAGATGAACACTGCTGCCAAAAAGAAAAATTTAGTCTGACCTGCACTTACTTTTTATAATAGCAGTAGCCAAGTGTGCCTTGGAAATTAGCCAGCCAATGACACTGGCTGGTAGCCAATTGGATTTATTTATTTATTGGCAGACTTCCACTACCAATTACAGTGCCAGGCTTTGCTCACTGAATTGATAATGTCAATGATTTTTAAAGCAAGAGTCAGAGCTCTCCATGAAGTTTGGAGAAATTCCTACAAAACCTCAAGTTCCACTTTTCACACACCAAGCCATCACCATTTCTGGGAAAGGGTGCAAAGTGCTTCCTTGCCACTTCTAGAGTAATGCAAGATACATTCCATTACACACCTTCACATCAACAAGGAAGTGAGGGAAAGGAGCTACTGTGTGGGAAGTGGATGAAAGGAAGGAGCGAGACAAGCCTGCCCCAACCTGACACCCTCCAGATGTGTTGGATTGTTCTCCAGAAATCTGCTGTGGTGTATGGTCAACAGGAAGATGTGTAGTCATGTGAGTAGTTGCACAACAGAAACATTCGAGAATACTACATGTCCATGAGGCCCACAAGGGCCCACAAGGTGGCATTGTCAGTAGAGGCAGAGACAATCTTTGTTCCCATCTGTGTTTCATAATTCTATGAAATGTTCATCCCATGTTAGTTTAGTGCCAATTAAACTAAGCAAATACCAATTTTTGCTCAGCTTCATTTTGAGGGGGGGAAATCAATTTCCCACTAATAGCTCAATCAGCTTAATCAATGCCCCACTTATTTTCTACAATTTTAAAAAATATAATCAGTCCTACCATTCTTTGTGTTGACTTTCCCATGGTTTTGCTACCATTAACCAGAAGATCATGAAGGAGAAGGAGATTAGGAGAAACAGATCTCATTTGTTCACTATTCAATGAAAACAGGGATTCATTAGGGATGGACAAATCTGTCAGCGTTTTCTCTAATTTATTTTTTACAATTCATTTCATCCTGTTTTCACATCAGTTTGTGACTTTAAAAAAAAGTCGGCATGAAAATTCTTATGCATTTCCATGTGCATTTCTCTAATATATACATTTGTGTACATAATGTTGCCTAATATACACATTTTTGCAAGCAATCTTCTCTAATATGATTTATTTTCATACAACATTTTCACCAATATACACATTTTGTATGCAGTGTTGATTGGAGAACTGCATCACAAAATTTGGAGAAGTGCAAATAAAGGATAACTTCATTTTGGTCCAAATATTGGTTCGGGAAGTGCAGATTAAGTAGGTTTGCACTAAAATGTGAACCAAATGAATTTCTCCCCTATCCCTAAATAGTGTAGGGTTAATAAGCTGAATAAGCTACATGAACCAGAGCGTGATCTCCAAACTGGTATGTGCACTGTTCAAAACAGTTTGCAATACAAGAAGAGACTGTAAAATATTAAATGGAACCATTGAAATTCCTCTTTAAATACCTGCAGATGTTTTGCCTTCCCAGAACCCTCCAAATTTGCCTCTGTTTCTGTCAAATCTCCACATTTTGTAGTCTCTATATTTACTTGAATATTTTATGAATCACTTCTAACTTCTAATCAATGGTGCAGACTGATTACTGAGCTGTTGGATTTCAGCTTGTATTTATGGCTTTGTTGTTCTTGCTTACGTTAGTTGTTATCTTCTGCTGAAAACTTCATTCAATATCATTTTTTAAAGAAGGAGAAGTTCAGTGACAAGCTTAGAGCCATGTCATATGCCACCCTAAGTCCCTTTGGCCATCATGCTGCACTTTCATAATACAATCATAACTGACATGCGTACTGGAGCTGCCATGATTGCCTTACATATGATGTCACTGTAATTACTGCAAGTCTTGCTGTCCATTTGCTGATCCAGAAAACTACAACAATGGAATATTGAAATCAGAAATCAGAGAAGGGTCATGCCAGGTAGGTTTGCCATAGCTGAGGATGGGCTGTCTGCACCTGTGTTTCCTCACAGGCCATATTGCACAGCCCGTTTGCTCTGGCACAGTTGGACTGAGCTTAATGGGGTTATGCTGGGGTAAATGGCCATTGCGGCCTCTTTCATCATGCCTACGGATTGCAAATGCCCCAAGCATTTTCTCCACCATCCTTTCCTGTCACCCCTTTCCTTTTACCTCTACAAATCAAGCAAATTCCAGTTTCTGCTCTAAGCAAATTACTTTTGGCAACCAGAATTGCAAAGTTCATTATGCATACAACCGATATGTCCTTGCTTATTCAGCTCATCCCACTCAACATTTTAGATTACTAGCTTTATGTTAGAAGAGACACTGCTTTCTCATGAGATTTACAGAGCCATTTGGCAGAGGCGGATTCAAAATAATCTCTGGCCCATCTCCAGTGAAGTCATTTTGGAATTAAGCCCAAAAATGGTAGGAACCAAGGAGAATGAGTAGGTTTCAGTTTGGCCGCTGTTCCCATCTGATACTCCAGATCTTTTAGTGTATGATTATCACTTTTTCATCTGAGTGTTCCCCTGAATACTGTGATACTGACCCTGTATACCAGTGTTCTCCAACCTTGGGTCCCCAGATGGG
Organism: Shinisaurus crocodilurus; assembly: GCA_021292165.1. Taxonomy (NCBI): domain Eukaryota; kingdom Metazoa; phylum Chordata; class Lepidosauria; order Squamata; family Shinisauridae; genus Shinisaurus; species Shinisaurus crocodilurus. The sequence continues at coordinate 254,026,293 of CM037878.1, read as the reverse complement.
CCAAAAACATCTGGGGATCCAAGGTTGGAGAACACTGCTTTATACTGACCCTGTTATACTGACTCTGTATCTAGGTCAGTATCACAGTTGGCATAGCCAGGCACCTGCCGAGGGCCCAAACCCCAGCAGAAGCCCCACATATAAGAGCTCCCAGGCCTGCTTCTCCACCTTTGCAACTTGCTTGTTCAGCCACCTCTTGCTCTGGCCTAGACAACACTGGTGGTCTGAAAGAGGAGCAGCAGATGCCACTGCCTGCATGCTCATTGACTATCTGCCTGGCAAGCAAGCAGGTGGTAGCAAGGAGGATGAGGAGGACCAGCAGGCAACATGGCTTGTGAGGAATTAGACTGAAGGAGAGGGTCCCATTGAAGCTATCTAGCAAGGAGGCCCTCCAAAATGTGGAGCCAGCACTGCCTAGGTATGTACAAATGAAGAGGCCACAAGCATAGGCTGAGCAATCTCTGAGTCTTAGAGTCTATATCTAGACTACACATCTATATTGGTTTTATACTTGTTTTACCAGAATGACCACTCCCCTTGAGACTCTAGCTCTCCAACCCCCACCCCACCCCAGTGCTACAAAATTATCTCTGGGGAGAGGGAACCGCTAGTAATTTAAGTCTCTGGTGCAGATCCCATCCCCTATCTGCCTGCTCCCAAAGATTCCCATGCTACTTTCAGTTTTTTCCAGGTTACCACACAACAATGCTTTTTGTCCAACCTCTGCCCTTTCACCACAAACCTCCAGCAGGCCTTGATACCGCCATTTTGTCAAGACCTATCATTTCAGCAGTGATTTTTTTTTTCAGATTGTGCAATCCTCACAGGCAGGAATGGCCAAATGTGGGATGAACGTTGCCAAGAGAGGGACAGGGGGAGTGTGACCCTGTTCATACTCCTGGACCTCTCAGTGGCTTTCAATACCATCGACCATGGTGTCCTTCTGGGAAGGCTATCTAGGTTGGGAGTTAGGGGCACTGCACTGCAGCCGTTCTGCTCCTACTTGGACAGCCAATTCCAGATGGTGGTGCTGGGGGAATATTACTCCATCCCTTGGCAGTTATGCTGCTGGGTGTGACAGGGCTCTATTTTATCCCCCATGCTGTTCAACATCTACATGAAATCGCTGGGGAATTTATTTGGAGATATGGATTGAGGTGTCACCAATATGTGGATGACACCCAGCTCTGTCTCTCCTTTTCATCAAATCTAGGTGAGGCAGTGGGGGGTTTGAACCAGTGCTTGGGTGCAGTAATGGACTGGATGGGGGTCAATAAACTGAGACTCTATCCAGACAAGACAGAGGTACTGGTAGTGGGTGATTCATCTGCCCAGCTAAGTGATGTTCAACCTGTTCTAGAGGGTATTGCAGTTCCACTAAAGGATCAGGTTCATAGTTTCGGGGTATTCTTTGATCCAGCATTGTCATTAGAAGCACAGGTGGACTCGATGGCATGGAGCACCTTTTATCAGCTTAGGCTGATATTATACCAACCGTGTCCTTATCTGGACAGAGTTAGCCTAGCTACAGTTATCCATGCTCTGGTAACCTCTTGCCTGGATTGCTGCAATGTGTTATATGTGGGGCTACCTTTGAAAATGATCCGGAAACTTCAGCTGGTCCAGAGTAGGGTAGTGAGATTGTTAATGAGGACTGGCCAACATGATTATATTCTGCCAGTACTTTTCCAACTGCACTGGCTGCCAGTCCATGGTTGGGCCCAATTCAAAGTGCTGGTATTAACATTCAAAGCCCTAAATGGCTTGGTGCCAGGTTACCTGAAGGATTGTCTCTTCACATATAGACCTACACAGACCCTAAGATTGTCTTCCGTGGTCCTTCTCTGGGAGCCCCCACCAAAGAATGGCTACTAAGAAGAGGGCCTTTTCTGTTGTGGCACCCTGGAATGAGCTTCCCAGAAAGGCTTCTTGTTTTCCTAAGCATTTTCCCAGGCATTCTGGTCTTAGTTTCTGTTGTTTTAAATCTTTGCACTGCTGCTAGGTTTTATTTGGTTATTACTTTTATTTTATACTGTAGTTTTAAACTTTTATGTTGTATTTTATCATGTTGTATTTTATGGTTTTAATTGTTGTGAACCACCCAGAGAGCCTCGGCTGTTGGGCAGTATAGCAATGTAATAAATAAATAAACTTTATATTCTCAGGGATCACTTTATTCTCCAGAGTATAGTCTGACGGCCAGCAGCTATATTTTGATACCCAATACAACCATGTCATAAATTCTCTGAGTAGCTATTAGCTAGGGCATTACATACAAATAGGGAAATAATCTCCTTATAGCATTGGAATCATAGTTCTCACAATGTTTGAAAACAGGTTTCTTTCCCTTATGAATGAAACCCCGTTATGGAGTTTGCAGAGGAAGGGTGCACAGAAAAATCCCTTGTTGGCCACAAGGAGTGCCCAGTTGGTCACCTCCTAGCATGAACCACTCTTGTCTTGCCCGGACAGCAAATCGCTTCCCAGCTTCCATTTTGGACAGATGGTTGCCTGCTCTACCTGCCCTCAAAGCTACTCCTGCACTGTCCCCATAAACGGCCACTGGTGGGTTACTAATTGCGCTAATCCCCCTTTCTCAACGCACTTCTCGCCACCCCAGCTGGTTACCCGGCAGCCTTCCTCCCTGCTCTCATTGCCATACCTGTCTTCCCTTCGGCTTGGCTGTTCTCTGCCGCGTCTGTTTGGGGTTGCGCTGTTGCCTGGGCAGTAGCATCCTCTGCAGCAATGGGGGTAACGGCGGTGGCGACAGCGGCAGGCACATCGGCTTGTTTAGGTTCCTCCTTGACTTGGGCTTCATCGGCCTTCAAGGATGGTGAGTTGTCAGTGGAAGCTTTAGTGGCACTTTCCTTTTCGGTGGCAGCAGGGGCGGGCTTTTCCTCCGATGGGGCAGCAGGAGTTGTGGCCTCCAGGGCAGGCTGTTCCGAACCAGTGTCAGCTGTGCCTTCCCCCTGCTTCTCATCTGCTGGGCTGCTTCCCCCTTTGCAGCCATCCGCAGGCAGGGCATTCTCAGCGGGAGCAGCTTCTGTAATGGCAGCTTTGCCATCCACCAGACCATTGGCAAGGACTCCCTCCTTCTTCTCGCCAGCTTCAACATCAGTAGTCTGGGCATCTCCCTTCTTCTCCCCCTTGAGCTTTTTCCTTGTTATGTGTCCACGGAAGCTAGCCTGAATTTTGATGGCTGCCTTATGAGCTTTATCTTCCGGTTTGATGCCATCTTGTTCGATCTTTTGGTCAATGTCATCATTTTTTTCAACCTTTCGGGGGGGGGGGGGATAGAGGGAGAAAATTAATTTTTAAAAATCTCTCACGCAAACACATCCGGTGAATGCTAGTTAAAGTATTCAGGTAAGCACGTTGTTGTTAAATTTATGTGTCACTTCCCACTGCAAAAAGCAGCCTTGAAGTGACTTACACACACAGATACAGAAATCCATAATTAATATAACAGAAAAATCCAAAATCAATAGAAATCATATTCAGCACAATAATACAAATAAAATAAACACCATAAAAACATACTTTAAAAACAATATAATATGAGAAGTGGTCACCCACAATACACAAAATCACAGCCAAGAATGAGCACCACAAAAGCAGCCCACAACAACTGGGCCATGACCGATATCAAAATACCTGGGAAAATAAGTACACCTTTGCCTGGCACCAAAAAGATGACAGTGTTGGTGCCAAGTGCACTTCCTTCAGGGAAAGAGGACACATTAGTGTAATGAGCAGAAAAGACTTACACCAGGCTTTTCCATTCCTTGTTTGTTGTACCTGGTGCAATAATCAAAGCAAACATACTACTGTGGCACAAGTAAAGTATCAAAGGCCAACATGTCACTTCCATCCCATATTTAATATGCTAAGTCAATCATATATGTTCATATTTATGACAGTTTTTAAACTGGATACCTGTTAGGAAAGATGGAGTAGTCACTCACTCCTCTCCCAACACCAGTGCGCCACCATGTACAGAATTCCCATATCAGCCGTGATTCCACAATGATGCTTTGTGCTGAACACACCAATAGGTGCAGGCCATGGTCTGCAGTGCTCACAGAGACTTCTCCAGCTGGTCAAAGCAGTCTCTCAATGGCTATTAGGAACTACAGCCTTGTGGTGTCCCTTTCTTTCTATGCTTGACACGGACCAATGAGTATCACTGCAGAGGGACCTGTACCCAGGGCTTCATTTGCTTGGGAGCAAGTTCCACTGAATAAAATGGGACATACTTATGGGTTAAAATGGGGCTCATTTGTGAATTGGGTCCTCTCAGACCTCAACAGTATCATACTGCCTGTCAAGCAAATCTATATCACATATCAGGAGTTCTCAAGGTATAATGATGTCAAATTTTTAGGCTTCAGCCTCCTGCTTGTTATATATTCCATGGGGTTGGAATTGTACTAGCAAGGGGCTGTGGTCACTGGTCAGTAAAAGTGCAATACAATAAAAAGACAATTTTATTTCAAAGGTGTTAGAACATCTCTATCCATCATTTTCAGCCTAAGGCTGCAATGATATGCACGCTTACCATGCATTGTCCCATTACTGTACAAGTCCCATTGAACTCAGGGGGACTTACATCCAGCTAACACTGCTTACACTTGTACTGCATAAATGTTCATATTTCATACAGGTTTTATGAATTTCTAAGTCATGTGTTCTGTGTTTTTCCCAACACAATGCTAATAAGTTTTGTTTGCTAAAAATAAAAAAGCAAAAGAGATGTGTTGTGCAGAAGACCGTCAAAATGATTTTCTGGGAAAGCCACAATAGACTTATTCTTCAATGACCAGTTCCTACCATAGGCTAAGAGCTTTTATGGAAAATATAGCTAAGATGATAATACGTTTATCAAATGTTTGTGTCATATCCTCCCATCACTATCATGACACACCTTGTAACTGCTATTTTGGGGGAGTAGTCTGTTATGAAAACTACAGAAGATGATTTTCACCCCCTCCTGAGAGCTATTCCACAATTCCCATGTTCCTTTTACAAGCAATGTAAAATAGAAGTTCACACACCATTTCTATTCCATTTTCATGCACTTTTTAGTGTATGCACTCTAAACTGCTGACCAGATTACATCCTTCACTATTAGCTTTTTATAATTCAGCAAAGTTCTCCCTCTTCAGGGCATTTATTTGCCAAGGAATACTATTTTGTTGGCAGAATGCTGTAATTAAGAGCACCTCTACTAGGGCCATCCTATTTTGTGTGCTCAGGAAACACCAACCTTTCTAGGATGGCTAGAATCCTTGGGGTGATTTTATTGTAAGCTGCTCTGAAAGCATTGCTGAAAAGTGGCTATAAATATTCTAAATAAATAAAATGACCTGAACATATTTCCCCCACCCCTTGCTATTACCTTGAAAGAGTATCCCTTCAACAACCAAGAGGTGTATTTATCAGATTATTTCCTTTAAGTTTGGATTAAACTGATGGCATCTATCTAGGGCACATAAGCCATCTTCAAGCACTAAATTGATTTAAGTGTTTCCTTAACAGGCTTAAATGATGTATAATCTCTGTCCTGACTTTTATGCATGGGCAGGACAAATGTCATGTTTCAGGTCTCTTTTTGATCTGATGTACATACTGCTCTTCTCTTGGTAATTTACCTGCCTTTGAGTAGGCCACACTGATGAGAGGGTGCCTTCCTATTAATATTGTAATCAGATAATTAGCAAAAGGTTTGTGGAAAAGCAGAGGCAACCTATGGCATGGACTATATCTCAATGGTAGAGCACATGCTTTGCATGCAACAGGTCCCAGGCTCAACCACCAGCATCTCCAGTGAAAAGGGTTAGGTACCAGGAGATAGGAAAGAATTCCTTCTGCCTGACACCTGGAGAGCACTGCTGCCATTCACAGTCAACGATACTGGGCTCGATGGACAAGTAATAATGCTGCTTCCTATGACCTCTCCATTCTCAGCATCTGTCCTCAAATTGCATGCCAGGTTCCCAAAGGTAATGAAATGGTGTACATACATCACAGTTATTTCTTGTTGCAAATGGGCATCCCAGAAATTATTAAGAAGCCATTTGCAAGCCCACAGCCTGGGAATCTTTCACACATCACGCACACAGAACAAATAATGCACACATCAGGGAAATCCTACAGGGAGAAAAGCACAGCACAGCTGCCTGATGTCCTGCTTGGCAGCATTTGGAAAGAAGCGACGTGTCGCCTGAAATGGCATCAGGGTGCTTCCAGACAAATGAATTCTAGCACTACCAATCAAAAGACACTGTGGAGTTATTCTGTCTTTCCCTCCTTAATGGATTTTCTTGTGGTGAGAAAAGGGGTGAAAGAAACAGCGGGAAAACCTGGGAGGGTTACAAAGGAAAGATGACAATGTCTGGATCCCCCACAAGGCAGGGGGGTTGCACAAGAAAAGTCGTGTCTGGAAGCATCCTATGTCTCTGTAGGAGGAAGATGAAAGGGGTGGATCTTCCCCCATAAAATATGGCTGCTCCTAAGATCCAGGTGACAGTCCTGAAGCAATGCTCAGCCTGAAAGCTCTGAAGGCAAAGGGCTTTCAAAGGCCAACAGCCTGGTAGGGAGAAGTTTGGCCAGTTTCATAAAAGAATACTGTGCCAGACTAAGGAATGGGATGCAGACACAGGGTATTACAATGGAAATTTTATGTCCCTTCCTACTTACAGCCAGTCAACCCAATCCAGCTAAAGAGATCTGCACACTAAGCATGCTTCTCTGTGTGGCTCACTTTCTGGACCAGGAACTATGGAGAAAAGTCTGATGCACATCCAATTTCACATCAGAATGTTCAGCTGACAGTTGATGCCATTGATCTGCACTGTTCCTCTTCAATGAGATGTGCAAATGCATATCCACCATCCACAATCTAGGATGGAGGGTGAGATGTAGCATGTAGGACATGACCTAGCCTACCTCACAGCGTTGTTGTGAGGATAAAATGGAGAGGAGGAGGAGGACTATGTAAGCCGCCTTGGGTTCCTTGCAGGGAAAAAAGGCGGGGTATAAATATAATAAATAAATAAATAAATAAATAAATGACCACTGCTGCAGAACAGTGACCAAGGGGAGAAGGACCCATGCTTTTACCCACAGGCATTGCACGGCAGCATTGGAGGAAGACAGGCCAGGTACACAGGTGCTGATTGGCTAGCTATGCCCCATTCATACACAATATTAAAACAACATAAAATATTTAAAAATATTAAGCGACAAAACTATACAATTGAGAAGGATAACACTATTTAACAAGCTGAAAATACAACAATTTAAAATGCCTGGGCAATTTAAATTGTTTTAAACTAGAGCTGAAAGGGATACAAGTCGGTACCAGGTATGCCTCCCTTGGGAGGGCATTTCAAAGTCAGGGTGCCACCACAGAGAAGGCCCCCTCTTTTGTATATGCACAAAACATGTCTGCTATAGAAAATTTATTTCAAACTGCTTTGTAATCATCTTTTGGAATGGATGGGAAATTCCAAAATGTTCAGAGATGAACAAATTGGCTTTAGTCCTGGCTCTGGCTCATTGTTTTGTTTTGGCCCATTTAGCTGAAAAGTATTCTAAACCAAAAGGAGGCCAACTATTCTCTGCATTCACAGATTTGACATCTGTTTTAGATTCGATTTCGAGGAATACACTTTGAGTAAAACTGGAAGTGTTGGGCATTGACAAAAGACTTCTATACTTGATTCAAAATCTTCACCATCAGACTGAAATTCAAATTAGATGTGACCATGGTAGCTTGTTGAAACCAATAGTATCATCAGGCCTGTGGCTTACGCTGGCTCAGCTTGTCTGACTGTGGAAAGCTAAGCAAGGTCAAGCCTGGTTATTACTTGGATGGGAGACCCCTCCTCTAGTTTCCTGCATTGAGCAGGGGGTTGGACTTGATAGCCTTGTAGGCTCCTTCCAACTCTATGATATATAAAATCTATGAAATCTAGAGGTGTAAGACAAGTCTGTGTGCTAGCCCCATTTCTATTTAATGTTGTTGGGGTTTTTTGAGTGATTTACCAACCACTCTGAATTCAATCGATTCTCTCCCTCCAAAGCTGGCTAATTCAAAGATTCCCATTTTACTTTATGCAAATGATGCTGTTTTAATATCACAGACCAGGGTTGGCCTCCTGCATCTACTGACAGTGTGTCTAGTTACTGTGTAGTTAATGAGTTGAGAATTAATTACAATGAATCAAAGGTGCTGTTTTTTTTCAAGATGCAGGAGGACCTATACATGGCCTGTGGATAGTAACTACATTGAACAAGCTTCAGGTTATAAATATGTGGGAATATACTTTCATAAAACACTCAGTTGGTCTTTGCAGAGAGATAGAGATAGAGCAACAGCAAATAATACAGCTGCTGCAATAAAAATGTTTTACTTTACCAGAGGGGGCCAGTTTGTTCCTGCTGCACTTAAAGTTTTTAAGGCTAAATCGCTTATGCAACTGACGTATGGTATTGCAATCTGGATCAAAGCTGTTAACTCTACAATAGAGTCTGTACAAGCAGCTTTTATATGTTCTATCCTTGGTCTTCCAAACTGTGTGGCAACATCTGTTCTCCTGCTAGAAACTGGTTTACAAACAGTCTCCTCGAGAGCTTGGATTAGTGCATTAAAATTTTGGATCCATTTGTATGGTCCTACATCCTCAGGTCACCAATATAAGACACGCAACGATTCTTACATCTCTGAATGGGTGAAATTGCTCCTGAATAAGATTAACTCCCTGGGCTTTTGCCCAGAGTCCCTATTGATGGAAACTAAACAAGCCAAAGCTTCTCTGTCTCAAAGGGTAAAGGATTGTGACTTACTGTACATGTTTTAAGATCTGCAGTGGCTGGAACTTGTTCTCCCCTGCTTTTAGGGGTTAACCTGAGTTATGGGCTGGCAGAAGCGAAATATTTTTCAATGCTCAGCATACCCAAATATCGGCGTGCTTTAACTTTGGCAAGATTCAATGTCTTGCCTTCAGCTCTGTTACAGGGGAGGTTTCAGAAAATTAGTTTTTTCCTATTGCTTATGCCCTTGTGGAAGGAATGAGATTGAATCAGGTACCCATGTTTTTCTTTGCTGTCCCTTTTATACAGAGATCAGAGAGAAATTGCTGTTCAATCCTGGATTAGAAATCAACGCACTCCTCTGTTGCTTTAGGACAACAGAGGACAGGGATATAACTGAGGCTTTTCCTAAATTCTTTTTGAATGCTATAAGAAGAAGGTCTCTTCAGAACTGATTTTAAAAAAAAAATGTATGTAGATTCTTTGTTTCTGTATAGCTAAAGTCTGGTTGGTGACTGTAATAAAGATGAAGATGATGATGACTACTGCTATAGATGGAACATGCAGAAAGCCCTCCTCTGACAATCTTAAAGCCTGGGCAGGTTGATATGAGAGGAGATATTTGGGCACCAAGCCATTTTGGACTTTAAAGGTAAGCACCAGCACCTTGAAGTGGGCTTGGTAGCAAATAGGCAGACAAGGGAGTTCTTTCAGAATAGCAATTATTCTAGCAGCTGAATTCTGGACTAGTTGAACTTCCAAACCATTCTCAAAGGCAGCCCCACATATAACACATTACAGCAATCCAGTATGGAGGCTACCAAAGCTGGCTATCCCTATCTAGGAAAGGCCACAGCTGATGGACTAACCAAAGCTTGTAAAAGGTGCTCCAAGCCACTGAGACCGCTTGGGCCTCTACTGACAACATCGGATCAAGAAGTAGCCCCAAGCTGCTACTTCAGGGAAAGTGGGCCCTCATCTAGAACAGGTAATACACCAGCTTCCTAGACCTGGGAACAACTAACCCACAGCGCTTCAGTCTTCTAAGGATTCAGTTTCAGTTTATTGTCCCTCATCCAGCCCATTACCAAGTCCAGACAACAGTCCAGCACCTCCACAGCCTCACTTGACTCTGATGCCAAAGAGAAATAGAACTGGGTGACACCTCACTCCAAATCCCCAGATGACCTCACCCAGCAGCTTCAAATAGATGCTTAAAAGCTGGTGGACATGATGGAACCTTGCAGGACCCCACAACTCAAATGCCATGGGGTAGAGCAGGAACTGATCCTGCAGTTAAGAGTGGAACCACCCTATTCATCCTGTACCTGGGCTGTTGGCGTATCAACTACTGCATGGTGCTGACCTGCTCATTCCCTGCCTCTAACACTGCCACACAACTCCTGTCAGTGTCCCTTTTCCCTCAGTCATTGCTCAGCTAGCGGCAGCCAATTCCTACATGCCACACCAGACACTGTATCAGGGTGACTATTTCTTCCTCATCTATGAAAAATGTGTGATACTCTTTAATGTGTGATACTGTGAAAAGAGACAAGAAGAAAAGAGGCCTCAGAAGTCTTAGAAACCATCTCACCAGGTGAATGAGCAATATGTTATTTCTTGCTGAGATGTTTCAAGGGAGGGAAAGCAGCCATGCCTTCCTTCCTCATTTTGCCCTGCTAGCTTCAATCCAGCAGGAAGAAATTGTTGCTATGGGTTCTCTCCTTTGGTGTAAAGTTGAGGGAAGTTAAGCTGGTGAGTTCCTGAGGATTAGGGAGAGGAGCTGGCCAACTAAGAAAAAAGGACTAGTGCCCTAAAAGTTTTGGCTTCTCTGGGATCCAAACATTCTCCCAAGAGGTCTTGCACATCTCCTGGTGCATCGGAGCTCTACAGAACTGGTTTTGGTGATCCCAATATACTACCTACTACTAATTTAGGAAATGCTGGTTCAGCACAGTCATGAACACAGCATTTCAGTCATGTGAAATGTGGGATAAAGTGTATTAAACAGATGGAATGTACTGCATGTTTAGTATGGCAGGGGATTCCTCAACACAAAAATTGTAAGTCACGCTCCCAAAAGAACACATTTTTAGGGATGAATGAGAATTTCATTCCAGTTTGTTCTGATAAGAATTTACCAAAATTCGCAAAATGAAGAATTTAGTTTCATTTCTTCATATTCGGGACAGAAAGAGATTTTAAAAATTCAAATGTAGGAGAAAGTGAAACTGACAGATTCATCCTTCCCTAGTTTTCTTTAAATACTAATTCATTTGGAAGCTTTTCAAGATAATATTTTGGTTTCTGAACCTTGAGGATTACTTTAGATTTTAAGAACTTGAAGTGTAGGGAAACACTAAGATGGCACACTCTGTAATTTCATATACGGAGTGTTGGCAGTTCTAAGAGAAAAGTTCACCATTGATCTCACTGCTTGCAGACAAAAACTCATTACATATATTCCCTAGTGTCCTTTCTGCCCTATATTATGAGGATGAAGCAGTCTCTGTTCTTCTTCTGAGTTCCCTAACTCACACCGAGGCATCTCTGCCAAAATGACTTGTTCTAGTTGCCCAAAGTTCTGTATTAATACTATTAACCCCACTGCCCAATCCATATTAACCAAGAAATTGTATGTTAGAAATTTTCTCCCTCATGTTCATGAAATATGTGCATCAAAGCCAATGATTAATTATCCAAAATTCCCTGGTTAGGGGTAGGATGCAGTCATTATTTTGGCACCATCCCCTCCACATCACAGTCTATTGCAGTGTTCTCCAACCTTGGCTGGCTGGGGCATGCTGGGAGTTGTAGGCCAAAAACATCTGGGGACCCAAGGTTGGAGAACACTGGTCTATTGTGTGTATCTGTATGGCTCCAAATACTGAAATGCAGCAATAATTTCCAGTCTACTTCCATAGTCTTCCCTGGGCTACATTAAGAATGTACAGGGCACTGAAGCATAGCATCTCTGCTGCTAATGGTTAATTCAGGATCAGTGGGGCAAGGCTGCAATGTGTTTCAGCAAAAGGTATTACTAGGGGGGAGAGGAAGAAACATAGAAAAATAGAAAGCTACCTTATATGGAGTTAGACCATTGGTCCATCTATCCCAGTATTGTTGACACAATATGTGCTCTAACACTGAGCTAGAGTCCCCCTTCAGAGCCATCATCCCCCAAACTAGGTACAGAGTACAGTGTCAGTGTGCGAACTGCGTGACATCACTTCTCCCATGAGATTGATGAAGGAGAATGAGGCTCTTATCTCCACTATCTGGAAGGAAGAGTAGACAGATAAAGCAAAATACATGTACACACATTAGGTACTCCTTTTCCAACCTCAAAGGGGAAAAGTGAACTGATTCACCTACCCTGTATGACCACTTTCAATCACTACTTATATCTAGAGGACCTAAATTCAGGTACCAATCTTTTGGAAGTTTTAGTACTGAAATTAATTTAATCAAAAGATTATATGTACACACACACACACACACACACACTAAATAGACTATAGCCAGCTCCAAAATCCCTCAGATTTGTTGTTGTTGTATGTTTGTTTGGTTTGCCACTTGGCCCGGGTTTTTAACACTGAATAATGGCCTCTGAGGAGCAACAATTTGATGCCATGTGTTGGACTGACTTACAGAATTGGTGGTCTGTTCACTTTAAGAAAGAGCAGGCAAGCAAGTCATGTAATGGAAAGGGGGAAACACTCTATCCTATTATCTCTGGGGGTGGGGGGCTGCTACCTTCTTCCTGTGTTAGAATTCCACCCTTGTCTCTCTGTCTGAGACCCTGGTGGAGAGCTGCTGCCCAGCATTGTAGATATACTAGTACTGGGCTAGATGGACAAATAGTCTGACATGGTATATGGCAGCTTCTTCTGAAATAAATGACCAAAAGAGGGAGAGGGGCTGAATTGTCTTGCACAATTTTTTTTATCATGCCTGTTGTCTGACTGATCCCCAGGCTGTCTGACTCCACTGCACCAGTGCCCGTGCCTCCATGTAACCTAACCTCATTTTCTAGCTGGTGGGTTCTTCCTTCTGGCCAATGGAGGCTGGTGGCTGCAATGTCACTGGGGTGGTGTATCCATTCCGGGTTTTAGTCTGAACTTTTAAGGAGTTACCCGTGGTGCTGAACCATACCCCAAAAATAGTATCTGCACCATGGATAGCTCCTTTAAAGTTCAGACTGAAACCTGGAGTGGGTACACAGACAGCACCCACCGACATTGGAGCCACCAGCCACTGATCTTCCTGGCACCATCCCCCTTAATTCCCTTTTAGTTCAGTTGCTGAGAAAAGGTGCCATCTGGACACAGTTTTGCTCCCTAACAATCTCTCTGCTGAAAAACACTCAGCCCCTCTAGAATTGCCACTCCTGTAAGACTGAAAAACAAAACAAAATCCCAACATACTACTTTTCAATATATTTTATTGATTTAAATAAATTTATGTATACATACATAATCAAGGGCACCCACACCCACACTAATCTGAGGATACAAATAATTCCAAAAACAGCTGAGAAGCTTTTGAACCGTATCCATACATTTCACCATATCAGTTCTGACGGACAGAAAGAAAAAGTAATGCATAAAACCCACAGATAACAGGGATCTAATGGCTGCAAAATGCAAGAGGAAAATACTCTGACACCTGTCTCTACTGAAGTAGCAGAACATGAACACATGAGGCGAGGAGGGGGGAGGGGGAACTTTCACGCCTTCTGAGGTGTGGAACAATTTAGCACTGAGAACAGTTTCGCTTAACCCAGCTAAATAGTGTGAAGGCACCAGGACAGAAGTTGATAGCGGCTTTCATCTCCACCATTCTTCAGCACAGTCACATGATTCATATATGCCAGAGTCGACGTTGTGACTGTGGTCAGGAAACACTCAAAAAGATGGAAAAGAGCTATCTGTTTTCCTGATCATGTTTTCCTCCCAAACATACAGCATCTAGCTGCATCTGTTAAGAAAGGAGTGCAGAACTGCTTTCAGCCCAAGGGCTAAATTGCATTTTTAAGAGGCTCTTGAAAACCGCATTCCAGTGGTGGGCAAGGCCAAAGGCCAAAGGGGCAAAGCCAAAACCCAAAGATACCGGCATGTGTTAGCTTAAAGTTCTTGCAGCCAGTAACTAAGCCTTAGGAGAGACATTTCAACCTTTTATAATGGGGAAAAGCTGCACAAAAACTAGGAGGCCACCAAACAATTGGTGGTTGGGGGCAGGGCCAGGAGAAGGGGGCGTGGCCTTCTGGGACATCGCCAAGGGCTGAATTGGGAGCCCTGGATTTGTCTGAGGTTCTGCACCCCGGTGTTAAGAGGCAGAGATTCTACTTTAATCTCCAATAGCTTACAGCCTAATTTGGGGAGGGGGCCTCTGTCATCTTGATATTCATGGTGAAATTTTCCTTTATTTAAAAATGTGCCCCCTAAAAGCAGGGAAATTGATTATGCATTACTGAACGACCCCTCACCGTGTACATCAACCTTCCCCAACCTGGTGCCCTTCAGATGTTTTGGACTACAACTCCCAGCATTCCTGACCATTGGCCATGTTGGCTGGGGTTGATGGGAGTTGAAGTCCAAAACATCTGGAGTGTACCACATTGGGGGAGGCTGGTGTACATCATAAGACATCCCTTTTGAGTTCCCACAATATACTGGGCCAATATTGCATGGTTTCTCTCAATATGAAGTACTGACTGAAACCCAACCTGTAGCATGATGCAGAGATTCAGAAAGTGAATTTCCAGGTAATATTGAGCCCTGCTGAAAGCTCTGTCTCTGGTGACAAATTTAGGGCACAGGTTTGCTACAATGTGAGCCCTGAATTCAACAGGCTCACTGCGCGGTAGTACTGCTGGGAGGAAATTACTCCCAGTGCTCCAAAGAGCATTTCTCAGTGCACTCATGTACAATTGACATACATGCATGCCCTACTTCTATGTCTGGCTATGAATACAAATCAAGCAGCCACGAACATAAGGGGCTTGAACAAAGGAAAGTAAAAGAAAAGCTATAGGACACCAAACAATCTTTTTTTTTTCTCAAAACAAACAAGGCCTTTGGTGCAGGAGGCGAAGGGGGCCCATGTTACAGGTTTGTACCAGGCAAGCCCATAGAAATGATGCTTGGGCAATAGTCCTTATCCAGATGCTTTAACCTTGAACTTTCTATAGTGGATGGAGAATGACTGTTGCTGATGATGCGGCTGTAAATTCACTCAGTCTAATGAACAGAAGGTGCTGAGTTCAGCAAAGTATCTTTCCTGCTCCAGCTTTATCTGGGCTTTATTTATTTATTTATTTATTTGTGTCACTGGAAATAGGAGCAATTAACTTCCGAGGTGATGTTTACGGGTTCGTTAAAATCAAACAAACATCCCAAGCAATTAGAGAAAGAGGAGGCAGATTAATTCCCAGCGGCTGGGGAAGGAAGCAGCTAGCGGATGGGCAAAGCAAGTGCAGCCCGGCTCTTTGCTGCTGACACAACTGCAGGACGGAGACAGTGTGCTTTGTTTTCCCCTTGCAGGACCAGACCCTCCCTCTGCTTGGAGCTGTGTGAGGCCAGGGCATTTGGGAAGAAACTCACCTGCAGGAGAAATCCCAGGCTGCCTTTCCAATTCCAGCCAGCCAGAGGCTGCGCCTTGACAGAGACAGCCTGACGCTGCAGCAGCCACAGCCTGCGAGAGAAGTTTCCCCCTTCCAGCAGGGATGCAGGCAAGCGGGTGCCACGCCCTTCCTTCCTCCTGCCTGCAAAAGCCTCCTGTGCTAAGCTGGAATCAAGGAGTGAATGAGAAAAGAGAAAGAATGAGAGGGGGGAGAGAAGCAGTGGGGAGGGGGAAGGCCACAAGAGCTAGAGAAGAAAAAGGAAGTCGGAAAAAGAAAGGCCAATGAACAAAGCAAAAGGCAAGATGGGAAAGAGGCCATGAAAAAGAGAATGCATGGAAAGGATGAAGGGGGCGGGTGGAGCTGTACAGAGATATGCAATCGAACCGGAAATTGGGTACGAACCTACCCAAGCCAAAAAAAACAAGACAGCTGCCGCTGTAATCTAGAGCTCAGCTCCACTTTTTCTAGTATACCATCTAGCTCTGCAATGATTCCTAAACTTCAGCTGCATGAGTCCCAGGATTTCCATGGTCCCAGCAGGGACATCAGCACCAGCAACTCCCCTGGACTCTCAGGGTTCTCCCTTCTAGCGTGGCTGGCGGCAGCATGCCTCCGTGGAATTAGCCTTGTCAGGGAGGATATTGATTTGGATGCTGATGTGTTAATACGTGGCTGCTTCAGGGCAACGCTTCTTTCCTTTCTCCGGTCCAGACAATAGACTGGAGGACCAGCCTGCCACTAATCTGCCAGGGTGGGGTGGGGTGTCAAATGTGCTGTGCAAGGGGAAGAGGCGGCCTGTAGAAAACACGGAGCAAGCCTCTGTATTGCTCCTTATCCAGGGATTGCTCTGTGTTGCTCCTTATCGCAAGGTGCTTTTAAAATCATAGCACTGGCTACTATGTATATGACAACAAGAAAAGACATTAAGGGCTCCGTCCTAAAAGAGCCTTTATGTGCACAGTAACTCAGACATGGCCTAAACATATTTGAGCATTGGATGAAAAAATGAGAGAACAAGGAGTAGTATAGGATATTGATTACAATATTGCAAAGTTGTGATCATAAAAGGGTCATTGGCCCCTTGCCCAGGATACCAGAAAAAAGTTTCCAGCCTTAGCTGCGGGGATGTATTCTGACATTTTTCATTCCTTGTACATTAGACTAGCAACCTGACAGGTTGTGTGTGGATAGGATTTTAAGGCACTCAGCACTGGAGTCATATAAATTTGGTTTAGGTCTTAAACATAACTGCGTATCTGTGAAAATGTCGAACAATAAGCAAGGAGCATTGCTTATTGGAGCAACATATGCCCCCAAAGTCCACACAAAAACCAAACCCTCCTGTTGAGAATGATTAGCTGACTTCAAATACAGTAATACCTTGAATTGCAAGTAACTTGGTCTGAGAGCGTTTTGCAAGACAAGCAATTTTTAAAAATAATTTTTGACTTAATAAAACAAGTGACGTCTTGCAATACAAGTAGTGTAGGGATATAACCACTCGCCTCGAGCAGGCGTAGCGGGCCAAAATCGGCCCCACTCACGGCCACCAGAGACTCGCTTTGATATAAGAGTGTTTTGGATTACAAACACGGTTCCAGAACAAATTATGCTTGCAATCCAAGGTATTACTGTATATTGAAATGAAATGAGTACATGGCTGCTGACCTCAACTCATCCTTGATTTCATCTTCATCTTTGCCTCCATAATAGACCTTTCCACTACTGACCTGCTCCCCACTCCAATCATTCCATACAATCATTCCCAACATCCTCCAGTTCTTGGTGCTGACTAGTAGATACTACAAGAATTAATAGTTGTTACCGGTGGACAGAGACCACCAACAACTTGATTCAATTCAAGACGTTGAGGTCTTGTACTATGTTTGCCAGGAAAATGTATAGATTCTTGTATGTTGTGCTACCTTCTGTTGTCAACCTCCTCAAAACACAGTCTTTGTAGATTTCAGTTTGTAAACTTGTTATATTGAAAGAATGGAAGAAGCCTATGAGATAGTAAATTTAGGGATGGATGAATTTGCCAAGTAATTTCAGTCTCTCATTTTTCCTATCTTAAGTTTGGTTTGTCCCAAACTTTGAGAATCTTTTTTAAAGTTTGCTTAAAATTCATACCCATTTTTGTGCACATTTCTCCTAATACATGTATTTTTGTATGGAGTTTTGCCTAACATACATATACACATGCAAGCACTTTTCCTAATATAATGCATTTTATTGTTATTTTCATGAATACGGTATATGAATTTTTGTGTGCACTTTTCTCTAATACACACATTTCGTATACATTTTTTAAATTTGAGAATTAAAAATTTACTCCACTGTAAAATTCAGAAAAATGTGAATGCTGAAGGAGAACTGAGTTTCAGTTTACATATTGGTTCAAATGCGTTTAATTAGGTAAGATCAAACACACTTATCCCCTGTCCCTACTTAGGTTAAGCAACAGCACTGAGGCAGGATCTACAAAATTTCAACCCATCCCTAATCAGGTCCAATTTAAACACGCAAAATTGAGCCAACACAGTCTTCATGTTGCTTCTCCAATGGCCAGAGTTGTTCATATGGTTGAGAGCCAGCATTGTATAGTGCTTAGAGTGTTGGACTGGGACTTGGGAGATCCGGGTTCTAGTCCGCACTCAGCCATGAAGCTCACTGGGTGACTTTGGGCCAGTCACTGACTCTCAGACTAATCTACCTCACAGGGTTGTTGTGAGGATAAAATGTAAGACGCCTTGGGTTCCTTGCAGGAAAAAAAGGCAGGATATAAATATAATATAATTAATAAATAATAAAGAAAGAAAGAAAGAAAGAAAGAACAGCTTCCAGGTCTTCCAAAGCAAATGCCAAGGCTACCTGGTTCTGGCCCCCATTTGGGAAATGTAAAACTAGACTTAATGATAGAAGCTCAAGCTGCCAGTAGGAAATGTCTGAAAAATGCAACATCAGGTGCTTGCAAATAAATAATGCATCTTTAAAACAAAAACAAAAATCTTCACAGGTATCTGCTCTGGCAAGTGGTGACTAGATGGTCATACTCACAAATTGGGTATCTTCATATTCTTCACTATTGCAATGTATTGATTTATATTATATATTATAATAATAAATAAATAAATAAATATAGCATCATCAGTGTGCATGATGCACTGTAGGAGAACTGGCCTCTGCCCCCAAGGAGCTTTCAGTGTAAAATTTGATATTGGAGACAACAGAGGAAAGGAAGGGGAGTGGAGGCTGTGGTTAACAGGGAAAGAATATGCCTTATTTCAGCTACACATGCTTCAGCTTACTTACAGGTTTAGTTACAATAAGGCACAGGAACAACAGATTTATGAATAGGCTTCAGGAGCTCCTCACATCTGGTTGTAGTTTAACATTATCAGCAGCTAAAATGTTGCAGCTTAATGGTATTCTTGGATGTAGTCAATGTGAACATGGATGAATGGAAGACCTCTTTTATCTTTATCTCAAATCTGCAGCAGAAGGCGGGAAATCTCTGTGCAACCCCATGCTGCTATTTCAGCAAAATTGAGTCATTTGGCCGTGTTTAGTAGTTACTAACATGCACTCAAATGACAATGGGAAAGGGCAAGCAACATTTTCAGAAACATGCAGTTCTAGTCTGCTAAGAGAAGGGGGAGCTGTGGCCATGTTAGTCTCAAATTCCACGTTCAGTCAACAGAATAAAAGGAAACTGAATCCACAGAATATTTAGAACTGGGAGGAACTTCAAGGATCATCTAAATCAGCCTTCTTCAACCTGCTGGCCCCTGGATGCATTAGGCTATAAACCCCATCATCCTCAGCCAGCACGGTCATTGGCTGGGGATTATGAGAGTTGTATACACGTGTGGAGGGCACCAAGCAGGCCGCTCTAACTTAATCTCCTTCCTGTAGCCCAGCCATCCCAGATGCTTATTCAACTTCTTCAACAGAAGAGATTGCAAAATTTTGCTATGCCAGTATGGGACAGAGGCTAGAGAACTGGGCATGGATAGGGGAAATGCAATTCTGGATCCCTGGTTAGCTCTGAAGCTCACTAAAAGTGCAATCCTATACATGTTTAAAGAGGGAAATGGCCTACAACTCCCAGCATTTCCCAGCCAGCATAGCTGGCTGGGGCATCCCTTTTTTCTTTCTAAACATGCATAGAATTGCACCCTAAGTGGCTTTGGACAAGTCAACATCTCTCAGTCTAACCAGGGAAGGTATGAGGGGGAAAGATGTACCTAACCCTTCCCCTGACAGCTATTTTCCCCCTGACTTTCTCCCCCAACTGTCCCCCCCCTTCTGCTAGTGTTCCAGGCCCATGCTTACCTCACAACCACTAGTCTGGAACTCCGCATGGAGTAAATGAAGCTGAGGTGATATCTCAGAGGGAAAGTGCCAGAGAAAGGGTTAAGCACTCCTTCCCCCCTCCCAACCTCAAACTCTCTCATAGACTGGTAACTAGTTAAAGAACAAGAAACAGAGGGGATGAATAAACTGACATTTTCACAGTAATCACTTGAGTTCCTCCTTTACCTCCCCACCCACCCACACAGATCAAGGATCTGTATCAAGACTGTATCGAGTGCTATTTAATTTATTCATACATTATCTGGAGTCAAAAGTGAGCAGTGAGGTAGCAGAGTTTGCAGATGACATCAAACTGCTGAGAATGGTGAATACCCAAAAGGACTGCAGCGAATTCCAAAAAGTTACCTCTGGAGTCTGGAGTGAGTGAATGGGCAACAAAATGGTTAATGGAACTATGTAAATGAGGGCCAACCTAAAAGTGATTTTAACAGTGTGGATGCAATTAACATGCACATTTTTCCTACCCTGCCAGGGTGCTGACAAAATTGCCTTTCTCAAACTATTCAACTGACTCTACTGCATCCAGTTCTGGGTACCACACTTTAAGAAGGATGTAGACAAACTGGAGAGGGTTCAGAGGAGGGCAACAAAGATGAAGAAGGGACTGGAAACAAGGCCCTGTGAGGAGAGACTGAAAGAACTGGGCATGTGTAGCCTTCAGAAGAGGAGACTGAGGGGAGATATGATAGCACTCTTCCAGTACTTGAAGGGTTGTCACACAGAGGAGGGCCGGGGTCTCTTCTCGATCATCCCAGTTTGCAGGACATGGAATAATGGGCTCAAATTACAGGAACCCAGATTCCACCTAAACATCAAGAAAAAAGTCTTGACTGTTAGAGCAGTAAGACAATGGAATCAATTACCTAGGGAGGTGGTGAGCTCTCCCACTCTGGAGGCATTCAAGGTGCAGCTGGACGGCCATCTGTCAGGGATGCTTTGACTTGGATTCCTGCATTGAGCAGGGGGTTGGACTCGATGGCCTTATAAGGCCTCTCCCAACTCTACTTTTCTATGATTCTATGATTCTATAATAGAGGTTTGCCTTGTAATGCCTCTCAGAAACTGCCATTTGCAATTTTTGTCTAGCAGGGAGAGTAAGAATTAACCCCATTAAAAAATACAATGGCAAGTATTGTAATGCAAATAGACCTGGCTTTGCATGGGTTGGGATAGCTCCTAGTTCAATATGGCGCAGTCTTCAAGCAAACTTATACAGCGGTCAGAGCTGGATTTATTGTGCCCGTCCTATCTAAGTGAGCCCATGCCTGCTGGCCTGGCAGCCCTAGGCATAGCCCCTGCCTTGGTGCACCCGTATAGCCTCCTGAGGGAGGGGTCCATCCATTCCATACCCCTGAAGGTATGGACCTTTGACAAGGCTAACCCAAGATATTTTGCTGCCAGAAGTGAAGAACAAGACAGTGCCTCTGCCCCAATTCCATGTACAGAAAGACTGGCAACTGAATCTTATTTCAACACTGGCAGTGCAACAGCATCTTCCAGTGCACTTGAGGCGAGCATACTGGCTTAGGGGACACCGGGCAGGCCTAGTGGCACACACAGCTCTCTCCTAGGGTGGCCAGGTGTCCTACTTTACAGAGCTCTCTATCTTGGAGAGCTGGCAGAGGACAGTCCTTTATTTGAAGAGGTGTCCTGTCCAAATCTGGTTTAAAGTCAAAGAACCATAAGGAAGGAGAGCAGGAGGGGCCTTGAAGTTGCCCACCAACACTTCACTTAGCACCTGGACAGCAGACACAGGACACCTGGACAGTCTTCTCAACTATGCTGAGAAGAATTGTATTTCTATAAGTTAAGTTATAGTTATTATTTCTAACTTTGTACCTATAAATATAAATGTATGTATGCAAATATTATACAGTTTTTGTCCTCTTGTTTGGCAATGCGTAAGTGGCCATCCTGCTCTCTCCTCCAACAACTCCTGAGGTGGCCACCTTACTCTGCCTAATGGTAGGGCCAACCCTGATCTTTGATTTCAAGAAGGGCTTTTCTCTTGTTCTGTCCTCGTGAGTTGCTGAAAAATGCTCTAGATCCTCTTTATAATATATCTTCACGATACCATATTTCTCACTATGATTTATGTCTCTGTCAATCTGCATTCAAAGATAATTTTGATTATTGAGACCATATTTGCTCTACAGAAATGAATGAACAGTCACCCAGCAGAAGGAGCTAATGAAACACAGGATGCTTACAACAAGGATAATTAGGCATGCTGTTAACTTATTTGGAATAAACATGTGTGCAGCAGAGTAGACCACAAAAAAGGAACAGGAACTGGTGAACATAAGGCCAGAACAAAAAGAAATTGCCATACTGTTAGAAACAGAAATGTTATATTGTAGTAGTAGTAATAACAGGAAATCCCTTAAAGCCTATTGGATCAATAGCTCTTTTGCATTTGGATGAACAACTACCGAAAAGGTATCAGGAATATAATTTGGAAAGAAAAATTGAGGTGAGTGGACAAAGTTGTCTCCATTCAAAGTTTGTCTTTGTGAGAGGAAAACACAGCTCTCCCCTCCACTATCTTTCTATAGTATGACAACTTTCTTGGCATCTGAGGGTCAAACTAACATTACGTTAGATACTTAGCATGCAGTTCTCTTCCTCTATTTTTCTCTTTTACTCAACTGTAAAGGCAAGACCCTGATCTGGATTGAGAGTGCAGCACATGAAGGGGAGGTTTAACACTTCTCCCCTCCCCCAGCCACAAGCATCCCACCAGAAAATCACCCCCGCTGCATGACAGTTACTGATAGTTTAAAGGCCCTCACTGGTGCCAATGGGGGCTTTCTTTTATAATTGGTAACTGCTGCACCAGGAGATGATACTTGAGGGGTTGCAGCTAGGGTGGGAAGGATTAAGCCTCCCCTCCTCATGTGCCACGGTCCCAATCTGGATTGGGGTCCCCTGTGCTTACTGTTGAGTAAAAGAGAAATGGAAAGAGAGCGAAGCCCCCTATGTATTTAACATAATGTGGAGTTTGACCCTGAGCCACAACTATGGAACTCAGCAATGCATGGGCTCTCTTTCCGACATTCATTCCAAGAGAATGAATTCATGAGGGGAATGACATCACAGCAACAGGTTCCACCCCAACCTATGTATTTTTGTTATAATGTGGATGGAGAACCCACACACATACAGCCATATGTGTGATTGGGAACCTTGGGAACCCTGGGAACCCGGGAACCCTTTTTCATACACATGTGGAGGGCACCAGGCAGGCCGCTCTAACTTAATCTCCTTCCTGTAGCCCAGCTATCCCAGATGCTTATTCAACTTCTTCAACAGAAGAGATTGCAAAATTTTGCTATGCCAGTATGGGGCAGAGGCTAGAGAACTGGGCATGGATAGAGGAAATGCAATTCTGGATCCCTGGTTAGCTCTGAAGCTCACTAAAAGTGCAATCCTATACATGTTTAAAGAGGGAAATGGCCTACAACTCCCAGCATTTCCCAGCCAGGTCCAGCCAGGACCTCTGGAAACACAGAGGTCCTGATCATGTGTAAAAAACCTACTGCACCTATAGCTTACATGCAGAGCTCTAAATAGTTATAATAAACATGCATAGATTAGGGGTGGATTGACATGACATTCCCCCATCATGCATATTCCACTGGAATGAATGCACATCATGACCACCACTCCAAGTCTCCAACCTCCCTGAGGACCAACTATAGCTCTCATCACACATAAAGCATTCTCTCTGCTTCTCAAATGAAGGCAACATTCTCCTATTAAGAGAAAAAGCACTTCAGCCCAGAAATAATAGTGGGCAGCTCTGTAAAGAATCAAGGCGAGAGAGATTTTCCATCAAAGAAAATTGCTGAGAGACAATATTATTTATTTGTATTTATTTTATAAATTTCAGGGCACCTTACACATGCAACTGCAAAATGCAATAACAAATATGATTTTTTTAAAACAACAACAACACCCAGTTATTAAAATAACAGTAAGGGGGGATATGATAGAGGTGTACAAAAGTGGATAGGGAGACTTTTTCTCCCTCTCTCATAATACTAGGATCCGTGCGTGGTTATTCAATGACGCTGAATGGCAGGAGATTCAGGATAGATAAAAAGGCAGTACTTCTACACACACATGGTTAAACTATGCAATTCATTCACTACAATGAGAAACCTTTAGGAAACATTCTTTAGTCTGGGGAATGTCAGCTACTCTTCAGGTTCATCTCTCACATAATATAAACTGTGTGTGTGTGTGTGTGTGTGTGTGTGTGTGTGTGTGTGCACGACTTAGGGATGTGCAAATCAGCAAAATTCGAGCAAGCTGAAGTTCTCCAAATTCCATCTCAAAGCTCGTTCTGACTCAAGTCCATATCAGATTGTGAGCTTTGGGGGTGGGGGGTGGGGCTTCTGCATGAAAATCTGTGTGCATTTTCATTCATAGTTTTCCAAATGTACACATCACTTCTGCACATCTTTGAAATGTACACATTCTTCTCCCATTGATTAAAATGTATTTGTGTGCATTTTTCAAAAGTACACACTTTTTCACGCATGATTTTCAAATCTGTGCATGCTGTTAAATACATTTTTTTGGTCCACAAATTATATTACAAGCTTAGAAATCTGTGTTCAGTCCAGAAGGTGTGAACTAGGTAAATCCTGATCAAAAACAAACTGAAACTAAAACTAATTTCTTGTATGTCCCTTGCACGCGCGCACACGCGTATGTGTGTGTGCATACTTGTTTTCTTCTGTCCAAATGTTGGAGGATATGCAATAAAAGATCCTATTAGCTTCCTTACTTTAGCTAAACCAAAGTATGATACTTACGATAGGGGCACTATAAATTTTCATAGCAGAATCAATTAGCAATTCTGAACACATGGGTTAACTATGCAGATGGATCCCTACAATAATTTTAAGCAATTGATACTCTAAAGACTGGTTTGACTCATTACAAAAGGACAAGATGTCAATTTTGCACCCTTATTCCTTCTGTCATTACTCTCACACATTTTGGGTGTGTGAATATTGTTTTGATCTGGGCTTGTTTCTGTAAATTACCAGGTTTATGCATCTCTCTATATATATATTTAATCAGTCTACTTTTTATAATCTTGTCTTAGCTATTTAAATAAATTTAAAATTGTTTTTAAAATGTCTAGTGGAATTTTTTTTCAATGTTTTTGTTTGTATTTTTATATTGTATTTTATTGTAAAATTTTATAATTGTTGTAATCCACCCAGAGAGCTTCGGCTATTGGGTGGTATAGAAATAATAATAATAATAATAATAATAATAATAATAATAATAATAATAATAATAATAATAATAATAATAATATGCCATTCCCTGCCAAAGACTCAATTTAATATTGTGGAATAGGTAGGGTGGGGGGGGCCCACAATGTTCACATATTGGAGAGAAGATGGGTGAGAGCAAAGCAAACAAGCCAGTTCAGCTTCTCTGCTTGAACCAGGAAACAACCAGCTCAAGTACTGGGGAGATTGTGGCAGGTCTCCCCAAGCTTGGAGCTCTAGCTTGGTAGTGCCCATCTTGAGCAGAAAGGTTTCCCCAAGCTCAGCTGCATGGAGCAGCTCCAAGGAGAGCTTCCTCCACTTCAGTTCCTCTGTCCAGCTGGGATGTTCCTGGATCAAGCAGAGGGCTTGCAATAGTACCTATTCCCAGAGCTGGCTCCAAGGAATCCACTGTCCAAGGGGAGCCACAGCAGGCTCCTCACTTGAGCTGGACATGTCCCAAACTTGAGTGCAACCATGCAGGAAGGAGGGAATGTTACTTCCTCCTACCTATACTGTATGGGAAAGTTTGGGGGGGGGGGTATGGAAATTGGGATCAAGGGAGATGCACTTCAGTAGCACACATCCTCCAGCCCTATTTTTCAGTTTAAAGTATTCCATTCCAGAATCCTTTAAACTGTTACACTCTGCCCCCTTCACAGCTGATGGTCCTTGTGGGAGTGATTAATTACAACAGGATGAAGCACTTCCCCTCTGATTCTAATAAAGCCACATTTCATGTTGTCAAAATGCTTTAAAGCTTATTACACACAAAACAGTGGTGGGGAGGAATTAGAGTCAGGCAATGCCCGCCACATGGTGCACATGAACATGCTCTGTCCTCATTGGACACATGTTCAGTCCTCATGTTTTTCTTTTCTTCAGCTTATAAAGTAATCATTTTTTTGTATACCTGGGGAGTCCACTGAACATGCAGAAACCCCCAACCTTATCTGTCACTGGCCCTGTTTCACTGCCATACTGACAGACACAGGACCACCAAGTATAAGTGATGATGGTGGATGTAGGAGGAGGATGCCAAAAATGTTTTCTTGATGCAACAAACCCTGATTTGCTTGAGGATTAAGCAGAACCTCATTGAATATGTCCATGCCAGTTTTAAAAAATATGTACTTGTGTAAAAATAATAACATGGACATTCCAGGCATTCCAGCAGGTTGAGAGGAGGGAGATGAGAGGGAGCGCAGGGCCATTCCACCAGCCCTGCTGAAAGGCTGCCCTCTTAATTGGTGAAGTGTAGTTTTGTGTGCACTTTTCTCCACTACATGCATTTTGAGCACATTTCCCCCTAATATGCACATTTTTGTGCTCATTTTTTTCCCTGACAAGCTGCATCGCCAAAACTGAGAAAAATGCAGATTTCAGGATGCAACTCTGTCTCAGCTCACATATTGGCTCGGGTGTGTGATTTTCCAAAATTCATATTAAAAACTCCACAGACCGAATTTCTCATGCATCACAACCACCTGTAGTATCCCCTTATTGTGTAAACAAGCTCCCAGTAATGCATTAAACTGCTACTGTTACCATCAAGTTAATTGTGGTTGCAGTTGAGGGATTCTACACCTTACTGCAGATTCAAACTGTACCAGTTCCATCTACTGGAGACCAGCCAGAGTATCCTAAAGTAATACTGAGAGGAGTGAACAGTTCCTGCATTGTATCCTCTGTTACCTCAAGTGATGTGGCCAAAAAAAGTGAATGAGTGCCACACATCTGCCCAGAGCTTGCATACAATCATGTGCTGGTTGCCAGTTGAGAATGCACTCTACTACAAGCCCAGTTGGCTCAGTCATACTTCAGCCAAGGGACGGTCCAGGCACCCATATTTCTTATACCCAGTGGAGGTTGGTGACTTCTATTTCGGTGGGGCTCCTAATCCATTGCAGATTTATTTGGAACTTTATAGGAGCTTTCCATGGTACTGAACTCCATCCCCAAAATAGGTTGGGGATGGAGCATCATGCATAGTCACCAGCCTCCACTGCTTATACCCTTTACCCAAGACACAAGCAGCCACAGGAACTTTCTGGCTAAGTGAGGTCTGAAGGCAGTTTGAGAGCACTGTAGGAAGGTTAAGTGTCTGGGGCAGCCGGGTAGCTAGGAATATGAGTGGATGGCTGCAAATCATAGAGAGATAATTTTGTCTGTCTGCCAGGACATTAGTTCGGACATAGCTATAAATATAAGCAAATAAATATTAATAAATAAAAGAGCCATCAGCAGACAATAAAAACTTTCACTACTGGTTATTCAACTAAAGGGAAGCTAATTTTCCTTTATGAATGTTATTATGTATATTAGTGTCCCTAGATTATCAGTTGATATAACAAATAGCATAATGTAATGGCCTCAGATTCCATTTGCATTGCCAGTTTGCATAGTCAGACAACACAAAATGGGGTGGGGGAATAGGTGGGGCAAACGTTCCCCTGATATACGGGACTATAATGACATGAACATTTCCATTACAAAATGGAAACTCTAAGAGTAGTGATGATGAAGAAGGCTATATCCACCAAGCCCTGCTTATATGCATCCTGGGGGTAGGTGGCTGGCCAGTGATGGGGACAAATTCCCAATTGGCCCTTTATCCTGATCCAGTTAGACAGCTTTAACATTCTCAGGATGCAACAGATGTATGTCAATATTTGGGGGGGGGGGGATATGGTATAATCCTTCTAGGGCAGTACCACATTGAGATAGGGTAGCCATGTGTCCTATCTTACAGAGGAGAGTCCTCTGTTTGAAAGCATTCTCTATTTGAAGGGCTGCCCAATGCAAGTCTGATTGAAAGATAAAGAACTCTAAGAACAGCACACACCTGAGGGTGTTATCATACATCATAAGGGAACTACTACAACCTATTCTTCAGAATAATCTAGATCTCAAAGAAGCCACAGGAGGCAGACTACACCTGGCATACAGACAACCACCTAAATGGAAACTACTACTTACTTGTGACAACTACATCTCATCTAATACATGACAAGTCCCAAGACCTTGTAACAGACTTAAGTATCAACTATGCCCTCTGATCAACATAAATAACACAGTGTGTGGACCCAATGGTACCATCCATCACATCTGTGGCACTTCTGTCTACATGCCTACCAACACCAGTGTACTTCATTCCATGCATTAAATGTCTATCAGCCATTTACATAGGGCTAACAGAACCATCTTTAAAGCAAAGACTCAGTGGTCACAAATCAGATATATAGATCTAAACACTAAGAAATCAGTGGGTGATCATTTTAATTTCCTTGGACACAGTGTTACAGACCTCAGAGTTACTGTTCTTAGGAATGTCAAATCATGCGGATGCTTGGAACACATGACAGCTGAACAGGAGTTCAAACAGAAATGTGATTGTATTACTCTAGGGTTTAACAGAGATTATGGTTTCCTTCCCACTATAAAGATTCTGCGTACTCTGAACTATTACTGTCCCTTTAAGAATTGTAGAATGTTTTTCCTTGTAGAATGGTTTCCCTTTACTGACTTTTATGCTTTACTTTCTCCAGTTCCTACTCAGCATCTGAAGATGTAGGTTTCATGACACCTGGCCGTTAGGCCTTACAGCATATAATGGAAGTCACTGATAAGGATGAGACTCAGGATGCTTCCTCAGGGGAAGGACCATCAGTACTTTATTCAGGGTCCTCCTTATCAGAGAACACAGCCCTGCCACCATCCTCTGACTCAGTGAGTAAGAACCTGGCAAAACCTCCATCTCACCAGCCTCTCAGAAGACAAAGACTGCAAAATCAGGTGAGGGCCCTTTAATAGTCCAATCAGCTCCTCCAATGGACCACACTACACTGCGTGTCTAGTCAGCCTACATAAGGCTTTAGTTGACTGAGGCAACTAGGGGTGAGCAAATGAACAATGTTTGAGATCGCTAGGATTTTCCAAACATCGTCTCATGCCCAATTCCTTTTGGGGTTTCAGTCGCTGCTTCCAATGCCATATTTCTTAGCTTCTTGTGGCCATCTGGCCGGACACTGTTGGAGACAGAATGCTGGACTAGATGGCCTTTTGTTCCTATCCAGCAAGGCAGTTCTTACATCCTCTGGAATGCTATAAATTATAAGGTGATTGGCATGTGGTACTATCCTCCAAGACACATCAGAATGTAATAGCACATCACTGGCCTGCTGGCTGCTCAAACAAAAAGCCAGAATAATCCAGGAAGTCCTATGATGAGCAAGAACCAATACCACCATGGGGTCACAACAAGATATTCTAAGAATGATGTAAGAGCCTTCCCTGGGCCTGATCAGACAGCAGTCTCTAGCCAAATAGCCAATCTGATGTGGTTAGTGCTGATGAGACAGTAGAAAAGGCAGTATAGGAAATTATGAAGACAGGAACTGAAAAATAAAAAACCACTCTCATACTCCTCATTTAGAGTACTAGGTACAGTTCTGGTCACCCCATCTGGAAAAAAATGTAGGAACATTTGAAAAAGGATTTTGTTGTTGTTTTTGCTTTTTAGAGCAAGTAAAATGATCAGGGAAACAAACAAGCAAAGCTTCTCAGCTTAGACAAAATGAGGACTGAGAGAGGGCAAGGAAGAGGTTTTAGAAAAACATGATTGGTGTGAAGAGAGTAAATAAGGGGAATAATCTCAAAATAAAGAAGGTCTAAGGCCACCCGCAGTAGACGCAAGACAAATAAAGGGAATGACTTTGTCGCATAACATATAATTAACCTATGGAACTCATTTTCACAGGACATTATTGCTTTTAACAGAAAAAATAAGTACACTGAGGATAGGTCAATTGATGGGTACAACAAGCCATAGTATTCATATTGCAACTTCCCTGTACAGAGACTGCACCTCTCTGGCTATCAGATGGTGAGGATTAACAACACTGGATGGATATTGTCCTCATGCTGTGCTTATATCTGGCTCTGAGAAAGGCTCACCTCTGGCAGCGGAGAGAATGCTGAACTAGATCATGGAACACTGGTCTGCCTCAGCATAGCAAGTCTTCATTCGTGGCACAATGTAAACTTTGTGGATTCCATAATCCATAATTTTAGTACAAAGGAAAAATGAAAAGGCATTGTTCAAAGAAGCAGGCCATAAGAGAAGCAAAGGCAGAAAAAGATAGGACAAAGAAAAGGCCTGACTGAGAAATATGTGCAAGATCCACAGGAGGTATTGGCGACCTGAAAACATGAATCACATGCAAGAAAAGAAATAGGAAGAAGAACAGATGGACATGCAAGAGGAAATGAAGAGCAGGAGGGGATAGTGTTATTAACTTTCTCAAAAAGAACAAAACCTTTATTGCACTGAAGACAGTTAAATCAATATTTTCCTAATGCTATTTTTCCACATAAGCAAATCAGTGTGTTTACCCACAGGGATGTTGCATTATCATGAATGAAGAAGGATGAGTTGTCTGCATAATGGCAAGAAGGAGGGGAGATGGTGTCTATGAGGCAGACTCTAACGACATGGAAATTGCATTGTGAACTGCACACAGGACGTTCTGAAGCAAGCAAGAGTACCAAGAACTTGGCACCATCAACTAACAGATGTCCACAAGAGAAAATAGGTGCTGCATGGTAACACAAAGTCTCATTATGCCAGGTCTCTCACATCAGGAC
This sequence comes from Shinisaurus crocodilurus, assembly GCA_021292165.1. Classification (NCBI taxonomy): domain Eukaryota; kingdom Metazoa; phylum Chordata; class Lepidosauria; order Squamata; family Shinisauridae; genus Shinisaurus; species Shinisaurus crocodilurus. The sequence goes on along the minus strand of CM037878.1, from coordinate 253,995,534 downwards.
AGGAAGTCACAGACGCACACACTCCCTTGGCTTTCATTTGGTACATGACTTAGGATACAAGTGCATAGAATTGTAGGTAAGAGCCACAGTAGAACTCACTCACACTTCTCATGCATATATTATCTGTCAAACTTTTATACCACAAAGACTGGCTAGTATTAGATTGTGCCTGTGCATTCACAGGAACCACCACTCATGCAACAGGGCGTTTCTGCTTCTAAAAATAATCCCGAACGAGTGGAAACACTTGTTTCCATAGCAGGTCAGGTCAGCGGAGCTCACAAAAGCTCATTTCTGGGGTTATTTTTAGAAAAGTGAAAGCCCCATTGCGTAAGCAGTCGCTCCCGCCTCCTGCGAGCGCAACGGAACCAGCACAGCAGCCCCACTTGGATCTGTCAGGGATGCTTTGACCTGGATTCCTGCATTGAGCAGGGGGGTGGACTCGTTGGACTCGATGGCCTTGTATAGGCCCCTTCCAACTCTACTTTTCTATGATTCTATGATACTGCCCTTTGTTGGTACTCCAGTTGGTGTAAATCCAAAAGTCTCTGTCCAAGTGAAACAAAGATTGATGGTATCAGTCAATAATATACAAAGGAGTCATCATTATCTGCTTATGCCTCAGTACATTTGTTAAGGACTCTTCATTGTTTTTGTTGCAGCAAACTAACACATCATAACAACCACAACAACGTAGAATAATTATATTCTGTTTAAAAAACCAGATAACCTTTGTTTAGCAAACACCATTGCTAACATGGTCTAGAAGACTCAGGCATGTACCAAGCAAATGCACCATCCCTTGTTCCCAATCCCACCTTCTCTGCTTCTTTCTCGATTATTTTTTTATTTACCCCTTCCCCGCATACCCACCACCTCCTCCTCCTTTTGCCCATCTCTTCCTCATTACATCCATCAAGGATATCACTTGTCTGACAATAAGCTATATCCAGTAATTAATGTTTTCGTAAATTACTGAGTAGCAAAATTGTGGGCTTTTTTCTTTCACAAAGGACTCTCAGTGAAAACATGCATGACCTTGCATCTGAGAATTCCAAATAGTTATGCAAATGTTTAATAAATTAAAACTCCGAAGCCCCACGTGACGCAAACAAGCATTAAGAGATCGACGTGCAAGGCAAAATGTACAGTGTGAAAAAGAGAAGAGAGTTTTGCATTCACATCCAGGTATTGCAAGTTTCAGGAGTTCCCACACAACAGGATGCATTTTCTTACCATCTTCACAGTATTAGCCACACGTACATGGATTTATTTGATCCACTGTGGACTGAGTAACTTGATTATCACATCCAATGACAGTGCGTTCCAAAGGTTACTTATGAACTTTGGTCTCTTAGGAATCACAGGATCATAGAGTTGGAAGGGGGCCTACAAGGCCATCGAGTCCAAACCCCTACTCAATGCAGGAAACTAGAGGAGGGGTCTCCCATCCAAGTAATAACCAGGCTTGACCCTGCTTAGCTTTCCACACTCAGACAAGCTGAGCCAGCCTAAACCACAGGCCTGTACACATAACAGTAGGGGCATGAAGGTGCTTCCTCGTGATGCAGTCCTGTGTCACTTAAGATTACTGGGGGGTGGCATAATAAGCACATGGGCAGAGCTGATCACATGGCTCTTTCCTACCTGATTGGTGTCCAGCCAAGAGGAAGGGTCTGTGGGAATTGGCCTGTCCACATAGAATCATAGAATCATAGAAAAGTAGAGTTGGAAGGGGCCTACAAGGCCATCGAGTCCAACCCCCTGCTCAATGCAGGAATCCAGGTCAAAGCATCTCTGACAGATGTCTGTCCAGCCGCACCTTGAATGCCTCCAGACTGGGAGAGCCCACCACCTCCCTAGGTAGTTGATTCCATTGTCTTATTGCTCTGACAGTCAGGAAATTTTTCCTGATGTTTAGGTGGAATCTAGGTTCCTGTAACTTGAGCCCATTATTCCGTGTCCTGCAAACTGGGATGAACGAGAAGAGATCTTTGCCCTCCTCTGTGTGACATCCCTTCAAATACTGGAAGAGTGCGATCATATCTCCCCTCAGTCTCCTCTTCTGAAGGCTAAACATGCCCAGTTCTTTCAGTCTCTCCTCATAGGGCCTTGTTTCCAGTCCCTTTATCATCCTTGTTGCCCTCCTCTGAACCCTCTCCAGTTTGTCTATGTCCTTGTTAAAATGAGGTGCCCAGAACTGGACACAGTACTCAAGATGAGGCCTAACCAGTGCCGAGTAAAGGGGAATTATCACTTCCCGCGATTTGGAAGCTATACTTCTATTAATACAGCCCAAAATTGCATTTGCCTTCTTTGCAGCCACGTCGCATTGCTGGCTCATATTCAGTTTGTGATCTACCACAATTCCAAGATCCTTCTCACTTGTAGTATTGTTGAGCCAAGTGTCCCCCATTCTGTAACTCTGCATTTGGTTTCCTCTCCCTAGGTGCAGCACTTGGCATTTATCCCTGTTAAATTTCATTCTGTTGTTTTCGGCCCAGCGCTCCAGCCTATCGAGGTCACTTTGAATTTTGTTTCTGTCTTCCAGAGTATTAGCTGTTCCACCCAACTTTGTGTCATCTGCAAATTTGATAAGCATTCCCTGTACCTCCTCATCCAAGTCATTAATAAAAATGTTGAAGAGCACCGGGCCCAGGACCGAGCCCTGTGGTACCCCGCTCGTTACCTCTCCCCAGTTTGAGAAGGAACCATTGATAAGCACTCTTTGAGTCCGATTCTGTAGCCAATTGTGGATCCACCTGATAGTTGATCCATCTAGCCCACTCTTAGCTAGCTTACTAATCAGGATATCATGAGGCACTTTGTCGAAAGCTTTGCTGAAGTCCAGGTATATAATGTCCACAGCATTCCCACAGTCCACAAGGGAGGTTACCCGATCAACATGATTGCATCATTCAAATGAAGCTCACCACAACCTGGGATTGCACCATAGAAAAAAGGCTATCACACCACCACTGCTATGTGTGCAGCATGAGGAGACTACATGGGGGAAATACTTTCTGTAAACCTGCAGTGAATTAATGTCATCATATTACAATTTTAGAATTATGAAATTGTTTCCTTTTCCTTTAGTCCAGAACTACACATCACAAAAATCATTTTCAGAGTATAAGGCGGACTCCATAAGTCAGTGAGGGGAACCTTTTTTCTGCCCGAGGGTGAGATTCTATTTTGGAGAAGCTGTCGGGGGCCGTGTTCTAATTGTGGGGGTCAAAAGCAAAGGTGGGAGGGGCCACAGGCAAAAGTGGGCTGGGTTGAAAAATCCATCCTCCCAAAACCACTGCTGCCGATTTATAGTAGGAAGCAGGTATACTCACAAATGAGCAGGACACGTCTCTGCATGTCTACTCAGAAGTAAGCAGGGCTGAATTATTCAGCATCACTTTCAAATCACATACCTAACACCATGCCTCTACATGACTACTCAGAAGTAAGCATACAGTGGCAATGGGGAAGAAGCTGCCAGGCTGTTGGATTCCCATCCCTGCCATAAGCAGATCCAGAGAGCTTTAAAGGAAGGCATGAAGGGAGGCTTTCCCAGCCTCTGCCAGTGTGTGGCTGCAACTGCAGTTCTATACACTTGCCCTTTGAAGTATGTCCCACTGGACTCAAGGGACTTACTTCTGTGTAGACATGCATAGGATTTCTTTGCCAGTCTCAACTAGGCCAGAAGCTTTTCCCAACCAGTTTAGAGACTTGTGTCCCCCCATATCTTTTTTTTTAACTAGCAAGCATTAAGATTATTAGAGAAACCTTTTGCCCCCCCATCTCTCCCCCCCCATATACCCCTTTCATACACAGACACACACACCTACCTTTCTTACAGCTCCCTCTACTGACCCATGTGGCCTTACTCCTTTTCATTTACTTTGATAGTCTCTTACCTGAGTTCAGGGCAAGGGTGCGTACTGTGTTGCCTGGTGAACTTTATTTTATTTTATTTTTTTGCTTCAGGTCACCTCTACACATGCATGCACACACAGCTGCATGGGAGCGTCTTCCTTGAAGTGCCATCCCATGTGGCTACAGTTTGCATATGAATCCTGTAAGCACGTGGCCGAGGCTCATTTTCTGGGTCTTTCCCACCTGATCACTGTGCACCCATCTGGCAGGGTGGTGATTGGCCAGTAAAGGTCCATGCGAATGGTCCCAACCATCAGTGCTCATACCACAGCAACCTGGGATAGCACTATGGAGAAATGGCTTCCATGTGACTGGGTATGGACATGAAGGGGACCATAGTTCTACGTTAGTACAGCCTTCTCCAGCTTGGTGCCCTCTCATCACCCCTAGCACCAGCCAGCATGGCCAATGGTCAGGAATGCTGAAAGTTGTAGTCCAAAACATCTGGAGGGCACCAGGTTGGGGTAGGCTCTTTGATGGGGTATATTTTCTTCTCTTTCTTTTATTCTCTTTTTCTTTTTTGTGTGAATTCTATTGACTAGTGTGAGACATTCTGAATCTTCAGTTTTTATATAGTATCTCCCTAACCTTTGCCTCTTTGCTTCTCATCCTAATTGGATCTTACCTCAAGAAGGACCAGTACAAAACAATTGTAGCTTTATCCAACAAGCTTCTCCTTGTAGAGAAGGCTGCTTATCTTCTCTTGCCTTTCTCCTTTTCATGTTCTTCAGTATTGTTTCTTGTACACATGTAGCTTTCATGTAGCTTTCAGATTATCCAGAATTTGAGCAGTCGCATGTCCCAAAAAGGAACTGTCTTCTCTTTGATATTACAATTATGCTGTGACAAATCTGGCCTCAGTTTGCTTCTTCGATCTTCTGAATTAGATTGTTAACTGAGTTAGGCCATGGTTCTTTGTGGCATAGTGGCTCCCGCAAAACTGTTCTTGTGTGGTTGGGCTACATGTTGCAGTAGTAAGACATACTTGTAGGTTCCCCATAGGGATGGACAAAGCTATTAATTTTGGATTCTCTCGGTTTCTCATTTTTCCAGCCTTAAGTTCAGTTTGTCCCAAACATTGAGATTTGTTTTTTAAAAGCTCACTTGAAAATCTGTACGAATTTTGTGCATATTTCTCCCAATGCATGCATTTTGTATGCAATTTTGTTTAATATGCACATTTTGGCTGGCAATTTTCCTAATATAATGTATTTTGATGTTATTTTCACTAATATATACATTTTTCTGTGCACATCCCCCTAATATGCACATTTTTGCATGCACTTTTAAGTTGGAGAACTCCATCCCAAAATTCAAAGAACTGTACATTTTGAAGTATAACTGAGTTTTGGTTTGTGTATTGGTTTGAGTGCACATACTTAGGTAAGTTCACATTAAAATGCAAACTGAACAAATTTCTGTCCATTTCCTAGCTGCACGATTCCTTTCCACCTTAGTGCTATACCACCAATGGAGCTATTGGTAGAAACTTGGAAAGTAACCATGTAGCTCACTTGAGTCATGTACAGTGATGTTTGCATACACAATGTGCAGCCCAACTACATGGAGTTTTTGTCATGGTAGCCACTGGTATGAACCACTTCTACACCTTTTTGCCTTAGCATTATAGGACCTTATATTAAAACTCTATAACTCCACAGAACCGCAAAGGACAGATACGCCTCTCATTTCCAAAATGCTGATCTGGCTGGCATATCATCAATACTCATGATCATGGGGAGTTACAAGTGCTCTGGGGTCCTGAAAACTAGGCCTCTACACAGAAGCCAAGCAGAAGGTAGTTGATACACAACACACACAACATCCTTGTTTGAAAAACCCTTTTCAATGTTTGTGTGTACCCATTCAAACTGGGGTGTCAAAAACTCTCGGCTGAGACACACTATTCCGCAGCAGCAGAAAGGAGCCTGCAGATTATAAACTCACAGATCACGGGGGGGGGGGGGGGGGGGGGAGAAGCCCTTTGATAATTTATGCCTCCAAGGCATAAAACTAGCCCAGGATTTGTGCATAAACATCACACCATGGGGCAGGAAGATAATACCTGTGCTGCAAACATCCTCCCAGTGTGACACATTGGGAACCTGCAGCTTCTACATATGCCCACTGCATGACTGAGGAAACCCATCATTTATACAGACACATCTTAAGAAAAGGACAAGCAGAGCCTTTGGGTCATCCACACCCTTCAACATAAAGACATCTCTGAGCACCCAGAATAGGGAGGCAGCCTGACAGTATATGACCAGCAGAGCCCTGTCCCTCCAGAAAGGGATAGAGGGGGAAATGTGTCTTAAACACTTAACACAGCAAAAGAGGATGGGAGATCTTTGCAGTCCACAGACCTGGTGTGACAAAACACAGCACCAAGGGGGTGCAGTCAGGGGGGGTGTAGACTGAACTCATAGTCTGTGAACACTGCCTTTGGGACAATCACATCATATCATCCTTGCACAGGAAGACAGCCTCAGGTTATGCACATCTTCTATATGTAGGATTGACTCATATTTTCACCCTGAAAAAGTGGTGGGAGGATTCTGAGTTTTGAAAATCTTCTCAGCATCAGCCAGGAGAAGTGTATCTGTCCATTTGAAAGATGGCTTTCTCTTGCACAACCAAGGAAAACACACATACATACACACACACACACACACGCCAATGGTTTCCAGGTGTTTCTTGGGAAACCTTTAACCTCTAGTGGGTGCGGTTGCAGACATATCTTTTGCCTAATGAATACTGATGGGAAAGTTGTACTGGCAAAGCAAGAATCACATCTTCCACTAACCACCTTGCTTGCTTTTTACTTTAAAAAGGACTGCTTTCAATTAAATATCTGGGGAAGCTCATGTATGCAGTGGGAGATGGGCTACATTAAGTGATTTATGAAAAATCCATTTCTATAATAACCAAGGAGATCAGAAAATTGCAGGGGTGGGGAGGAGTGAGAATATTTCAATGCAGACATTTGATTTATTAGAAATCTCCAAAGACAATAGCCGTGGAAGGAACATAGGATCCTTAAAAACCTTTAATCATAGAAAATCTAACGTGCTGAAATTAAAAGTTTTGAGAAGCCACCTGACATGTCTCCCTTAAAGACAAACTCTGGCTGTGACTTGATTTATGCATAGTGCTTACTGATACAGTTCTATTGGCTTTATTGTGATGGCACTGGTGTGCGGCACTATACCAGGAGATAATCGGCCTCAGATGCATCCTTCCCTTCCCCCCACACCCCTCTAAGAAGAACAATCCCTCTTCCTCTCCTCCCTTCCCTCTCTCCTCCCTGCCTCAGCATTTAAAGGTACAAACATGCCTTGCAACTTTGCAACCTCTGCAAAATGCAGCATAATCAATGTATTTTAAATGAGATTCTAGATACCCTAAAGCAATAAAACCTCCTCTCGGGGCTTACTCCTCTCTTTTCTTTCCATCTTCCTCTCTACCTTTCTGCCTTCCTGGTGTTAAAAGGTACTATGCACTATGTAATTGCTGAAATGGTCCCTTAACACTTGCTTCCTCTCCCGTTGCATTAAATAGTGTCTTGATAGATAGGTACAGCCCTGCTTATCCATGCTGCTCATGTGGAAGAGGAAAGAAATGCAGGCTCGCTCTCGCCGTCCACCTCCTCCTTGTACCCCTCCCCTTCCTTTGATTTCATGGGTGTGGCAGGATTCAAACCTCTCTTTCTCTCAAGCACTAGCTTATCAGGGAAGCACAGGATAAGACCAGGCTCATCTCACCTACAAGTGGGAAACACTGGTTCCTATTTAATCACCCATTCAATCCATTACAGAGCACTCACCCACTATAGTGTTTGTCTGTCTGTTCCAGTACAGCACAATATAGTACAATATAAGAGATGCACAGCTATTACTTCATCATGAAATATATCTAGTCTGCAGCACATTTCCCAGGCACAGAGTACAGAATAAACTTTAGGGTTCCGTTTTCAAATTCTTCCCAAATCTAAGCTCTTGGGGGGGGGGGTTGTCCATCTGCACCATCTTTCAGTATTCTTAAAGATGTGGTTTTTTTATAGGCAAAATCTTATAGCTGCGAAGGTGTAAAAAATCTTAGTAATGCCTCTGCAAGGCCAGCAAAGTATAATGTTTCATTCTGTGCCTTCTGATTGCAGGAACAAACTATAGAACATTGGTTCTGGAGGAGGGCGGGATAAAAACCATCTATGGTTTTAACCTTAGTTTGTTTTATATTTTTCTATATGCATCCTGCTATGGTGCCACATATGAGGATACGCATACACTCAAACACACATGACTGATACAGATGCATGCAAAGACATGTACGGTACTTAAGATTTCACAGAGAGAGAGAGAGAGAGAGAGAGAGTTCTGCTGTTTGTCCTTTTGCAGGCAAACATACAGGGAGGGGATTCCCCAGATACCAAGGAAACCTTCCTATATTTGGGAAACACCCACTTCAGATCATCAGTATTAGCATCACTGTTATTTGGGTTTCCTTTTCTGAATGGGGATTGGGGAAAAGAGGGATGGGAATGGGGGAGCATGGTCCTTCCTTTTTCCAGTTAAGGGTTTTAAGGAATGGGTTCAAACTTGTTAAGCAACACTGTGATTTGTGTGTGTGTGTGTGTGTGTGTGTGTGTAAATGCAGTATGAGTCCAAGGGTATGAATGGGGATGCATATATGTGTGGGTGTGTCTGAAGCGAGGTTTGCACCTGTGCGCACCGATGTGCAGTTACGTCTATGAATGCACATGCATGGGTGTGTCTCTTTGTGTCTGCGAAAGTATGTGCATGGAATATGGTAAATTGATAAGTATATTTAGATGTGTGGAATTGATGGATGTATGCTTGCATCTATGGAAAAATGTCCCCATAGGGGTGCGTAAAGGGGTGTGGCTGGTGGCTATGGGGGTTTTCTTTTCTTTTTTTCTTCTTTTTGTATCCAGCAGCCTATCTGCCACAGAATTATAAATACACATATGAAAACTAGGAAAGCTTTAAAAAAAAAAATCAGGTGTGTGAGCTTGTAAGGCATGAGGTGGGCAGGGTTTTAAGCCATGTGTTCTATAGCTCAGCTCTGAAAAGACGGTGAACCTGGCTTTCACTGACTATCACTTCCAAAACCTTCAGAGATTCCTACCTTATTTGAAAATGTGCTAAGCCAACCCATTCACTGCTATGTCATTTTGCCTTTCTGTCTGCTTCTTCCTCCTCCTCCCTTTTCATCTTACATATGGCTACTCAATGTGGTCTACACTGGCTGCCTGCAACATGTTCTGTGCCCACTTTTCTTCAGGTGTTAGTGAACATGCTACCAACTGGAGGATGCCTAAAACATACATGGGGAATAGATGCTAATGCAAGTGGGGGTTCCCATCCACCAACCCCACCCTAATGATGTTCCATCCAGACCACCTTCCCAACATATATGTTGGCTCAGAAATACATTTTACATCTCAGTGTTCAGATACTTCTAAAGTGATCATTTTCGTCTTCTCCCCACACCCTTCCCCAGAATACTGCATTATGGTAATGCTGTGTTAGATATACCAAAAGGCAGCAACCAGCCACACTACAAAATGTCTGTTGAGAGTGCTCTTTAAAAAAAGGTCTTCATCTTTTACATATACAAAAGCCTTTTAGCAGACATCAAAAGCCAAAAGCCCTGCTCCAGCTTCACTAAATCGGAAGCTAGTCCATGTTTCTCTTCACAAAGAAAGATTTGGAGCAGAATGTCCACCTAAAGAGGAGTTTAACATGAGAGGTGTGCCAGGGGGAGGGGCAGGAGGCTATTTGAGGCTATTTCCCCCATTTTTATTTTGGCTCGCCCTTCTTTTTAATTGCTGAAAGTGCGGTGCCTTCTCAGCCTTTCCACAGCCCCCCCTCCCCCAATAAAAAAAAAAATCCGCCCAAATCATATGGGACCAATAAGAGATTAACTGGTTTCCACCAAGTTTATACTGTTCCATCTCTCCCATCCCATCGGAGCTCAGAGCTAACAGAGGCGTGGTCCTCTGTCTATTTTAGCAGCTGGTGCTCAGTTGCCCAAGTGCTCTTGGTACGAAAGGGACTGCAGAAGAGGGAACCCCAATCCACTCTTCTCTCCTAGCAGCTAATTTACTTTCCACTTAATAAAATGTCCCTTTCACGCTTCAGAGAAAAAGAAAATAAATGATAGATCTGTTATTCTTCGAGTTGTTCCTAAAGGGTGGGGGAACGGGGAATCACTCATCTTTCAAGCTCCTTGGCTAGCACATACCCTTTAATCTTCATCCGAGCAAATAATCACAAACAGAAAGCATTATTATCTATTATTCAAAATGCAGTTGGTATCTTTGGAGGTATAAAGGGAATCTCTCCCCCTACACACACACACACTTTCAAGGCAGAATCACATCTCTATAAATCCTCCAATCCATATTCATACCGTCAAAATCCAAGCTAGACAATCCTGTGCAATGCATCTTCTTCCCACAGTTCCCCCCCCCGCGCGCACACGCGCGCACACACACACACACACACACACACACAGGTGTGTGTTTCTAAGGAGGGAGGGGGTACCCCCTTGATTCTCCCCAATTCTGATCATTAAACAGCCTTCCCCCACCCACCCGCCGATTCCACAGGCAAAACACACACACACACACACACACACACCTCTGCATTCACAGAAAGGGTGTGTGATCTGAGCCTTCAGTAAGAAGATGCTAAAAAGAATTGCAAAGCAGATCGCAGCTTAGAAGCAGTTAAAGAGCAGAGAGAGAAATCTTCCTTTCTCTCCTGCACACAGATATAGGCACACTCACACAGAGAGACATCCAGCCAACAGTCTAGGAATTTCTCAGGAGAAAGAAGTATAAAATCTTCAGCTCTACCTGTTTTGTTCTTCTCATACAGCACAGCATGATTGTATTGTCCCCTTTCTTCCTTGGTGTTCCTTCCTTCCTTCTCTCTCCTTTTTCCTCCTCCTCCTCTCTCTCTCTCTCTCTTTCTTATCTCTCCCCCACCCTCTTCACTCCCTCCCCTCCCTCTCTCTCTCCTCTCTCTCTCTCTCTCTTGCACACACACACACCAGGGCAGTTAGCAGCAACTGTAAGGTCCACAGCTATTGCTCATCACACATGCTCTCTCCCCCCCCTCTCCCTCTCCCTCTCTCTCTCTCTCTCTTTCCCAGAATTGTTCACTGGCAGCTCTCAGTGACTAGTCACTTCCCCACCCCCCACCCCCCTACCACCACTATCAAGGCAACCACCCCCTCTCAGTCCTCTGCCAGCCTCATGAATATTTAAATGTATCCAATCTGGACCCAATTACCCGGCGACTTTCCCACTGTACAGAGATTGCTAGGAAAAAAGAGGGGTGGGGGAGAGAGCGAGAGAGAGAGAATTGCAGATTGTACAGAGGGGTGTGGCAAGGTATGGCTGTTAGAAGGCAGCTGTATTTCTTAGTGACGACGAAGAAGAAGAAGAAGAAGAAGAAGAAGAAGAAGAAGAAGAAGAAGAAGAAGAAGAAGAAGAAGAAGAAGAAGAAGCCAAGACCACCATACCAGCAGAGATTTTTGTGTTAAGAAAAGTAGCAAGTCGGTTTCCCAATGCACACAGTATGTTACAAGCACATGTGATGTGACATAGGATAGGGCTGCTTCACAGTCTTAAGGTAGGCAAAAACAAAAAAAAACAAAAAAAAAACAATAGCATGTCTGCTCCTCTACTGCCACACATGCATATACAAAAGTACATGCAAATTTTGCAAGCCCATACATAGCATGGTTCTAGTACAAAATGATGTGTAATCATCGTCATCATATAATTTATTAGGCATTTCGTAGACACCTTTCTCCAAAAAAAAAAAAAAAAGAGTCAAGCTGACTTACAACAAAATTAAAGCATACAAAATTTAAAACGGCTAAAACCTATTCTCCACTAAAATGCTGCCACCCCATAACACTGAATGGGCATTGGTATCACACTGTAAGGATGCGGTCCTATATGCACAGTTACTTGTGAATGCACCCCATTGAACTCAGTAGAACTTGCATCTGAGTAGGCCCTATATACAATTGCATTGGAAGGCTGTAATCCTATACACACACATCTGGGAGTAAGCCCCACCAACACGGTGGAACGTATGGCTGAGTGAACATGCATAGAATCATTAAAACATGGCCATCTAGTCCAACCCCCTACTCAATGCAGCAATCCAGAGCTGCAGCATACCTAACACATGGCTGTACAGTCTCTACTTGAAGACCTCCAGCCCACCATCCTTCTACGTAATTGGTTCCATTGTCAAACTGCTCTTACTATTAAGAAGTTTATCCTAATGTTCCACCAAAATCTACCGTCTTGTAACTGAAGTCTATTAGATCTTGTCATGCCTGCTAAAGCAGCAGAGAACAAGTCTTTGCTCTCTTCAAAGCCCTTCGGGTATCTTTTAGGCACAATCCTATGCATGCTTAGGCAGAAAATAGTCCTATAACTCGCAGCATTCCCAGCCTGCTGAGAACCGTAGGACTTTTTTTTCCTGTCTAAACACACATAGGAGGGAGGTTGGTGACTCCTGTGTCAGTGGGGCTCCTTATCCATTGCAGCTTTCTATTTGAGCTGTACAGGAGCTATCCATGGTGCTGAACTCCATCCCCCAAAATAGGTTCACCACCACGGAGCACCATGGATAGCTTCTATGAAGCTCAAAATAAAAGAGAGCCAGTGTGGCGTAGTGGTGAGAGTGTTTGGACTGGGACTCGGGAGCTCCGGGTTCTAGTCCCCGCTCAGCCATGAAACTCACTGGGTGACTTTGGGCCAGTCACTGACTCTCAGCCTAACCTACCTCACAGGGTTGTTGTGAGGATAAAATGGCGAGGAACAGGAGGATTATGTAAGCCACCTTGGGTTCCTTGCAGGAAAAAAGGTGGGGAATAAATATAATAAATAAATAAATAAATAAATAAGGAGCCCCACTGACATAGGAATCACCAGCCTCCCCTGATCGGGATTGCACCCTTAGTCTTCTATTTTCCAAACTAAAGATACGCAATGCCTTCATTACCCTTTTCTTAACCTACTTATTTATTCATTACATTTTGTATACCACCCAATAGCCAAAGCTCCCTGGGCGGTTCACAACAATTAAAACCACAAAATACAACATAAAATGCAGTATAAAAATTAAAAAAATTAAAACTACAATATAAAATAAGAGTAAAAGCTGAACTAAAGCCTAGCAGCAGTACAGAGATTTAAAATACATTAAATAATTTAAAACAGAGACTAAAACTAGACTAAAATGCCTGGGAAAATAAGAAGGTCTTAACCTGGAGCCAGAGAAAGAAAACAAATTACGTAGGTGCCAGGCGAGCCTCTCTGGGAAGTTCATTCTACAACAAAGGTGCCACAGCAGAAAAGGCCCTCTTCCTAGTAGCCACCCACCTCACTTTCTTTGGCAGGGGTTCTCAGAGGTGGACCACTGAGAATGATCTTGGGGGCTGTGCAGTGCAGGTATATATAGGAGGAGACGATCCTTCAAGTAACCTGGCCCCAAGCCATTAGGGCTTTGTAAGTTAATACCAGCACTTTGAATCCGGCCCAGATATGGACTGGCAGCCAGTGCAGATGTTAAAGCACTGGCTTAATATGATCACGTTGGCCTGTTCCAATTTGTCTACATAGTGAGACACATAGTGAGGTGTCTAGAACAGAACACAATACATCAAATGAGGTCTTAGTGTGGAATAATGTAGAATATTACTTCTGATGATTGTTGTGAACCACCCAGAGAGCTTCGGCTATTGGGAGGTACAGAAATGTAATAAATAAATAAATAATGACTTAGAAACTATTATTCTATTAATACAGCCTAAAATCACATTAGCAGTTTTTGCAGTCACATCACACTGTTGGCTCATATTCAGCTTGTGATCTGCTGCAAACCTGAGACCCTTTGCACATGTAGTACTGCCAAGCCAGGTATACTTATCCTATACCTATGGAAAGGATTGTACTGTAACTTATTTTTAAACGTGTTTCATTAGAGATCAGAAACTATTTTTTTAGGAGCCAATTTATCAGTGTTGTGTTTGATGGGGTTTTCATATAAGAATCTTTTGTATACACTATATGCAAGAATATACATATATGTATGCATGAAGATATTTAAATATACATCATTATCCTTGAGACTTACAGAAGAATAATCACAGACACACTTACATATGCATTCTGAGAATCTGAGGCAGAGTGACTAACTCTCAAATGTGGAAATTCATGGATCTGGGCCAGGAAATTCATGGATCTGAGCCATTTCAGAGTTACTGAAATGAAAGTTCAAATAGAATCAGTCTTTTTCCCCCAATAGATATATTTCTTCAACTTTCCTTGCCAAAAATATATCAGCATACCGGTATGTCAGCGAGATCTCTCATACCCAGGTGTCCATCCTTTTTAACTGTAGTGGTCTTTGCCTTGAAAGTTTAAGGGTGCAAACTTATGCATATTTAGACAGGAAAAAAGTCCCACAACTCCCAGCATGCCTCAGCAAGATATCTGGCATAGGATTGCTCCCTAAGCTAAGTAAGGCTGCAGTCCTATACACATTTATCTGAACTCAATGGGGCTTACTTCTGCATGTATAGCATTGCACTGTTCACTACCCTAGCCTTAATCCCAATGTAGAATCAGGTACACTTAAGGCCATTAAAATCAGTGAGCTATGTAGGCCTACGGTACATTGTGGTTTCTCTGTAAGGCTCTTTAATCATAGGATTTTAATTAACTGCATTAAACTGGTTTAGCAGTCATTCTCTCTCCCCAAGGAACCAGAAATCGTGTGCGTGTGTGTAGTAAGGGGGGGGGGGTGTTATCATTCCTTGCAAATATTCAAAAAACTCACAAAGAATGGGCAGTATCCAATGCTAGCAGCCCACCAGCAATAAATATATTATTCTAGCAGGAACAACTGCTAGCACAATGGGAAGGTAGAGCAACACAAGAAACTAACTAAACCTACTGCTTCCGGAATGGGGCAAGTCAGTGGAGCTCCCTTCCATGACCTCCACTGACCTGTCCCATTCCGGAAGTGGTAGGTTCTGTTAGTTTCTGGTTGTACAAGTAAGCACTATTTTCTCCTTGTGCTAGCAGTCATTCCGCTAGCACCGCAGCAGTATTGGATACTGCCCAATGATTGCAAAAAAAACCCCCGATAATAACCCCTGATCCCTGGACCTACCAGGACCTGAAATAAAACTACTGAGCAGGGCCAGCCCAAGATATTTTGCTGCCTGAGGCAAAGGATAACAAGGCGCCCACCACCACCCATTCCATGTACAGAAGCTGACTGAACTGGAAGTTGGATTTTACTTCAGCACTGGTAACGGGACTGTGCTCCACTGCACCTGGTGGCTTAGAGAGCTAGCTTAGGATTTCAGGGCAGGCCACATGGCACACACAGATCTGTCCTCCAACATCTCGTTGTTGCTCCCCACACCCAGGTATTTGCTGCCTGAGGCAGTGACCTCACTCTGCCTAATGTTAGGGCAGGCCCTGCTACTGAGCATGCTCAGAAGTGCCATTTCAAATTCTGGAGTTGAGCCAGCCAGCCAGCCTGGAAGTGAGCAAGTCTGGTTACCCATCCCCCTCCTAATGGTAAGTTGCCTTTTCTTGCTTCCAAAGGCAGAGAGGAGTGGGACGACACAGGGGCCTAAATTTGTAACCAGTTTTGAAGTTTGATCCAGATGCAGATGGGACTGGAGGTTCAAGACAAAAAGAGTTGCAATTCCTTTTCCAAGTGTGGGGAAGGGTGCCCCATGCTTACAGAAAATGCCAGGCACTTTAGTTCTTCGAAAGGGACAAGGAGTCTCTAGCAGTATTTTCATCAGTGGCGTAGCGTGGGTTGTCAGCACCCGGGGCAAGGCAAGTAATTTGCGCCCCCTAACCCGTGGATTTTAGCACTCGAGTCTCTTCCACTAGATTAGTTAAAGAAACCCTTACCCCCTAAGCACATGTATTGTTTGTTATGAAAATACTGATGTAATTAAAGTAAAATGCATCTAAATACAAGTTTATTTTCAAACACTTTATTGAGTGCGAACATGCATTACACATTCTCCACATTTTCAACCATCGCTGAGCCAGCTACGGAGGGGACGCTCTTCTGCGTGTCAAGAGGCGAGAGCAGCCCCAGCGCTGTCCCTCCAGCCCAGTGTCTTGCTCTCAAGAGGATCCCCGGGAAGCTCCCAAGCTACGGGGCGGGGGGGGGAGGCACGGCCTCCCCCTCCGGCTGGGGGTAAAGCCGAGAAGGTGTAAAAGCCCACCTCCCCCGCTGGACACTGACAGCCCGCCCCTCCCGGCCAAAAGTTTGGGATCTCGCTAGCAGGATAAGAGCCTGTTGCAGTGGGGCGGGGGCAGGCAGCTTCCCCCTTCGGGCGGCTGCCTCCCCTCCTCCGCTCCCATCTTGATGACCACCCCACTGGCCGGAAGATATTCTCCGCCTGGCGGGGGTCCATGCTCCAGGGGAGATGGATGCCGGAGCGGGGGGGGCGTTCTTTACCTCCAGGGCGCTTTGGCCGACTCACGGGGCGGGGGGGGCAACACAAGCCCCTCCGCAGCCCCCCGCCCCCTCCGTCCGTTCGGCGCTTGGGATCGCGGACGGCTCCTCCGGGCCCCTTCCCGGGCGCAAAGGGCAGCCTGGGGAACGGCGACCCTCACCCAGCTTCTGGACGGCGGCGGCGAGGAACCTCTGCCCAGAGGATCTGGCAGCTTCCCGCAGGGGTCCGGGGATGCCGGCCGGCTGGCCGGCCGGGCTGAGGGGAGGGCGACGCGGGCGGCTCGCTCGGAGCTTGCCGGCATCGCGGGCGGCTCGCAGCCCCAGGCGCGCGAGCCTTCCCCGGGCGGCGGCGGCGGCGGCTCCTCCCTTCTCTCCTTCCCTCCCAGCAAAGCCCCTGACTGAGGGCGCGGGGTCCCCCTGTGGCCCCAGCAGCAGCAGCCGCGCTCGCGGGTCGGGAGCTTCCGACGCGCCGCGGCTGACACGTGTCCTCCCGTGAGCCCTCCCTGCTCACCTGGCCTGCGAGTGCGCCCCCCCAGATGTTGCGCCCGGTGCGGCCGGCCCCCCCTGCACCCCCCACGCTACGCCTCTGATTTTCATGAAGGCACAATTGCCACGATCAGGAGGGTGGTGTGGTGTTGCTGGTGAGAGGAGCCATGACAGTTAACTAGTTATAAGACCGATAGAAGTTTGTGCTGCAGCAATGCCCCAAGAGTGTGCAGCCCAATGATTTCAATTAAAGTAAAATTAATTGAAGTTATAAAAAAAAACCTGTTGATATCTCCTTTAATTCTACACAGTATACCAGTTACAACCTTCATATTTGCCAGTGGCTAGCCACCATGGGAATATAGATTATCTTCCGAAATCATGTTTGATGTGCGGTACTTAAAATTTTCCAATGTTTCAGCATTTTTGTTAGTCTTCAAATCCATGCATTTCCTGAGTCTACTGTTTTGGAGAACTACACGGATACCTTTTATTAAAATACTTCACCAAGTCACACAAGCTATCTTCATTTTACAGTAGTAAAATATTGTCAGTTATTCCAGGTGTAGCCTACCTGGATCCCATTAATCTTTAAAATGAATTGGAATGACTTATCGTCCCATCCACCATGTCAGGCATGAGCAACCTGCAGCCCACGGGCTGCCTGTGGCCCCTACTGACCCCGCCCCTGCTCCGCCAAATTTGACACCAGCAGGGAGGGGATTGCCATTCTTAGTGCTATGGAACACTAAAAAGGTCAAATTTATCTTGTTCTCAAGCTTAGCTTCTTTCCAATTACATTTTGTATACCACCCTGGTATTATAAGATGAAGGTCAGTATGAAATATTTCTAATAAATATTAATATTATTAATAATAATAATAATAATTTTAAAATATGTTTCATGACTTGCCACAACACATCACAACTGATACCATCAAAGCATTTTGCAAACAATGAAAATAACTCTTTTTCTTCTGTTTTTCTTCACAGTCAATGGCCTGGGTCAGATGGCAAACCCAAGCCATGGCTGTGAGCTTACACACACATTCTTCCCCCTCAGTCCTTCCTTTGCACCTTCTTATTCCCTGATATTTGAATTGGGTAATCTATAGTTACTGCAAACTAGGGCTGGGTCAAATGTTTTGCCCAGCTGAATTTCTCATTTGCAGGGCGGGGAGGATTAAAATCTTCTGAAGATTGTGGGGGGAGGAAGAGAGTTGTTGTTAGGAATGTTTGAGTTGTGGGAGTAGTATTTGTTAATTGTATCTCAAGGTGGTCCAAGGGTTTTTCTTTCTTTCTTTCTTTCTTTCTTTCTTTCTTTCTCTCTCTCTCTCTCTCTCTCTCACACACACACACACACTTTGGACACTTTAAATGGAAGCTGCAGCTTGGCAGAGTACTCACTGGCAGCACAGCTACCCAGCGCTTTAAAAATGGGGTTCCTAATGCTCACAGGAAGATGGAATGTGGTGATGTAGCATCATTTCCTGGCATTGTATTTATTTATTTATTATATTTATACCCTGCCTTTTTTCCTGCAAGGAACCCAAGGCAGCTTACATAATCCTCCTCCTCCTCCTCTCCATTTTATCCTCACAACAACCCTGTGAGGTAGGTTAGGCTGAGAGTCAGTGACTGCCTGGCCCAAAGTCACCCAGTGAGGTTCATGACTATCTCTATGGGATTCAATTTAAAGTGTCCAAAAAGAGTTTTAAAAAGTAATATAACTCCTCATAGAATTTGTAAATACTATTACCCCCATCTAAATGTCTTGAGAGAGAGAAAAACCTGCACAATTGTCCTCATATTTCTCCCTCCTGCTTAATTAAGAACAAATGTCCAGTGAAGGGGGTGTCCTCCGAGTAGCCCTCTTGAAAACCACCACTGATCTCTGTGACAAACCCCTACTTCTGATGAAGCATAACAGTGCCACCTAGAGCAGCTGGTAAGTTGGCACTATGCTGGGACACCTGAATAGGTTAGATCTCACTTTTTGTTTCCCCATACACATACAAAACTTTAGCTAATTTGCAATGGTTTCTCCAATTAGAACTGGCCAGCTGTTTTATAATTCAGGTGTGGGGTCTTTACAAATCTGGATCCAGACAGTAAGTCATTTTCTAATTACCTGGCTAGACCACTAACATCAGAAATGCAGGGTGTTGTCTGCACTAGCGGACAAATCAACAGTTTCCACTAAGGGGATGGCTTTGACTGGACCCAGACTTCCATAAAATTGAGACTTTGTTTATTCCCTGACCTCTTCCTAAGCACTGTTGGAATATGCGACGAGAAGATGTCAACTGTGCAGGGAGGGTTTTTAAGTTGACCACCCAGTAAAGGGTTAAGATACACTGTTATAGTCTAGTTAAAGGGCAAAGTCAGAAACCAAGCTTCTCCAAAAAGTCAGGGGACAGGGTTCACTGGAGCAAACCACTTAGTGGTATCAGGGGAGGGAATGCTGGATGTTGCCTAGCAACAAGTTAGAGATTCCATTCTATCTCACTCTGACAGTTAGGACTTTCCAACAGTTAACTGGCTTAACTGACACTTGCTTGGGTTTAGCAATAAGAAGACATGTTCTGTTTTCCTTTCCTCACAAAATAAGTAACATTTAAGAAACTGGAAAGTCTGTAACCATCAAGCTCATCATACACAAGAAATCGTATGTTACTTCTATTATTTACTTTAAAAGCATCCACTTAGAAACAAGTCCTATGTGTGCATGTGTTTGTTTGGGTGAAGTCTGCTGCTGCTATTGTGCTCTGTCATCAATAACATCTAATCAGGAGGTCAAGATGCTGTTTCTCAGACCATCCTCTCTGGAAGGAATTCTGCATAGGCTCTAAAAACCCAAGATCCTACTCAAGCAGAAAAAATATACTAGCTAAGTTAGAATGAGTTTAGTGGTTTTATATGGAATGCTGTGTGTGTGAGTCTTGTCTTCCCTTGTTCTTCCTGTTTCCCCCTTTCCCCAAATTGTTAGGTTCTGCGTTTCTGGGCTTTGAGCAAAAAAAATCTGAAGTGCTGTTCTCCCCCCACAAAGCTGGGCTAAAGGGAGGGGTCCTTGGCAGAAGGGCTTAGACCTCCCCAAGCAGCTGGAGAGATGAGGGGGTGTCAGGAGATTCAACCTGACTGGTGGCAGCTTATCAGTACTTCTTTTAGGGAGAGAACCTTGAAAATAAGTGATCCACCAGTTGGGAGAGTCTCCCCCCCCTCCCAATCCATAAATGTCTCCAACCCAAAACTGGAAACTTGGTTACTCAAATGGTGCTAGACCCAGTTTGGATATCATGGCAAACTATAGTTATGGTGACCAAGTGAGTGAGGGAAGGAATCAGAATACATGAGGGTAGGAGGAAGGGCCAATGTCGGTCACTCCATCAATTTGCCATTTGTAAAATGAGAATAACTATGGGATATTGTTGGGCAAGTGAATGAGCAAACACTTTGCAAGATTAATGAATTCATATAAATGATTATTAACACATTACTTGATTGAGTTCTTCAGCAGCAATTTAGGCTATACTTTTCCTTCCAGAAAACCCAGACTCTGGCTCAAAAGAACCTGGTGCCAGTTCTTTTTAACTCTTCCTCAGGCAATTCCCATAATTTCAATCAATATGTTCTAAGGTATGGGAATGATAGATAAGTGGTCCAAATCTGGTCACAGTTGTGACTGTTCCCGTCTTTTGGGAGGGCAATTCATTCTGGGAATAAAAACATCTAACTGCTTTAGCTAAGAAAGCAAATTTAAGCAGCCTTTCCAGGGGTGTTGTCATTTTGTGTGTATGTGTGTGTGCGCCCGCACACACACACAGACACACACACACACAACACACACACTATTTCCAGAGGGGAATTCCAGTAATTCCAGTAGGATCATCTAGATTCAAGATCATACAGTCACAGGAAGAAATATTAATTGAATGGCCCAACAGAGTCCAAAAGTGTTGTGCATCTGAAAGCTTCAAAGTAAGCCAAATAGGCAGCCGTAGTTCAATATGTGCATAACATCCAGAAGGTCCCAAATACAATCTTTAGTATCTTCCATTAATAGGTTCTTCAGCAGCAGGGCTGTGGGGAGACCGTTGCTAGACTTTGGAGATCTGCTGCATGTAGGATTGCCAGGTCACATCCTAGAAAAGTCCCCCCCCCCATACATCTACGTCTATGGCTGAAACAAGGGAGCTGCAGGTTCTCCTGCCTATCCCCTCCTCCTGGTCTTTTTGTTTGCCCCGTCTCTTTCCTGCTGTGCAGCACACCTATTTTAATTATTTTATTGTTGCTTTGTATTTATACATTTGCATTTTATGATCTATAGCTGTTGTTTCATTGTGAGCCGCCTTGAATGGACTTTGGTTTAGAGTGTCAGGACAGAAATCATTTAAATAAAATAATAGGGCAGGAAGGGTGCAGATTTTTTTAAAAAACAAACTAGTTGAAAAAACAGTCTGGCTCAGTATAAGACAGTTCCTTATACCTTAACACTCTATATGAAACTGGGCAATTCCTGGCTTCTCCTTTCTGATACTGTTTGGTGTTGGAAGTTAAACTAGGTCAGAGGCAAAATAAATGCTTGTGACAGCATTACAATGGTGTGTGTGTGTGTGTGTGTGTGTTTTAATCACAAACTCTGATTCTGGCAAAAATCTCCTAGTTCTAATTATAAAGTACACTAAATAAGCAAAAGGATTTTTCAGTAGAACTCACCCCAGACTCTCAAGAAGTTCAGTTAACAGGAACACTTTGGATATATATATAATGTGCTTATGGCTCCAAGGAAGTGGATAGATATCCTGTAGGTTTCAGGAGATCCTGGATTTCAGTATGACACAGACACAAAGACTCTATGAGAAGAGAGTCCTATACCTAGAAAACATTTATCGCTTGTCAACATTTTATCTGGGAACCCTTTGTTAATTCTATCAAATTGTTTGTCCATTATGAATGTCATTTTTGGGCGTTGACATGGACAATCTCAGACAATGCTGTGAATGTCTGAAAGTTCAGAGGAACACTGGTGTCACCTTTAGCATTCACTGGCATACGTCTGAAGAGTAGGGCATGCTTGAACATTCACATATAAGCTGATTAACATTTATGTGTGAACATCAACAACCACCAAATTTTAGGCATTCCCTTTAACATGGAAAACACCTTTCCCCATTTTGCTGCTATGTCCTGTTCCTTCTCATGGAATGCATTCCTGAAAATACTCATATTTCACTCCTCCTTCTACACCTGATTAATGAAGAGCTGGCCACCTGGACTAATACCTCAGACATTACAGCAATTTTGAGGTATACTTCTAGTCATTTTTGTGCAATATACAAACCCTTAGGTAATCTAGAATACAACTAGCCTATTTTGCTGTAGTGTCTGCACTTTCTGTTCTGAACAAATAAAGTGAGATCAAAATTGGTCATTTCAGGGAACATAAGAAGCTGCCTTAAACTGAGTCTGAACATTGGTTCATCTAACTCAGTATTGTCTCCTACACTGACTGGCAACAACTGTCCAGGGTTTCAAACATGAGTCTTTCTCAGCCCTACCTGGATATGCCAGGGATTGAATTTGGGACCTTCTGTATGCAAAACATGCGCCTCTACCAGTGTGCCACTATTCCAGAATTAATATCTGCTCACAGATGTGCCCAGAAATAGCAAAAGGCATGCAGCATTATTGCTTGAATTGCTCTGATGTTAGTCTACTATGCATGGTCAATTCTAAAGTTGTGTCCCCCTATAAAGACATTGCATCTGATCCACACATTACCTTTTACTTTTCTGCTTGTAGGGTGATCAGAAACAAAGGAGGGCAGATGGGCCTTTGTTTCTATAGATGTGTAAAAGAGGGTACTTTGGCAGAGGTATGACCGGAGGCACCAGCTGAAATTATTTCTTCTATGTATACTATTAACAGAAAATGGATCAACAGAAAATGGTTAAAGGTACAGAAGTCTAGACTCATTTGCCTCTGGCCAGGCTACTTGCTGGACATACTGAGAAGTTGATTTTGTGTTTTACTTTCCTCTACCTCAATTTTTTTAAAACTGTGAATAGTTCTCCAATGTGGAATATAGGACATTAGTGTGGAGAGTGCTAACCGTTTTGGATGTCTTGTTGTTACTATCCCTGTAACACTCAGAGATCAGAATTAGTGAACGAGAGGACAAAAAAAAGGCACTATGGATTCTTAAATAGGTTACGTAGGTTACACCTGATCATGGTATTCAATGGCATTTGGGCAGAAGGGAGGGAGGGATGGCCACAGACTTTGCTGACCAACCATAAGCACAGTCATTACCTGTGATGTGCCTCTTACCAGTCTGTGCTTCTTACCAAACTTTGGAGCCAGGTAAATATGTGTGCAGCTTCTTCCTGCTCCAAAGCCCAGTGCAATAACACAACCCCCTCTCATCCCCTCCTCCAAGTTCTCTAGCATGTCTAAGACTCCAGAGAGATAATGGGAGGTCTCATGTCATGCTGAGCTACTGAGCAGGCACAGAAGCAGCGTCAGTAGTTCACACTCCTTCTGCATGCTCCAGAGTTCAGCATGACATGGTGATAGAGTGACAACCACCCCCACCCCACCCCAAGTCATCTATGTATGGCAGAGAGGTCAAGGGGAGAACAGGAGAGGCTCTTGCTGCAGTACTAAGCTTGGGAGCAGGCAGATGTTTCTGCATACTCCAAAGCTCCACGTGACATAGGAGACCTGCCTTGAATTCACTGAAATTCATGGAGCCAAGAGAGAGGGCTCTGGGTGCTGCTGGATGTCTTGTCCAGAGGAGGGTCAAATTGAATATGTGTGACCTTGTCCAGAGACGGAGGAAAAGTAACATGTGTTTGCAACAAATGCTTAAAAATACCAAAGGTCACCTCAATCTTTGGATTTCAGAATTATACAGGTAGAACCTGCAACAAAATGTTGCAGTGTGGAGTGCTCCTGTTCAAGGTTCCAGCCAGCCATGCCTTTTTCAAGCATACTCCATTCCATTCTCTCTTTCCCCTCATTTTCCATTTTCTCCCCACCAGTAATCAACCAGCATTCCCTAGTCATTGAGTATGTTCATTCTGCATTGGGTTGTTTTTTAGTGGGAAGGGGGGCGCTTAAGTTCCTCCCCTTAATATGATGATGATGATGATGATGATGATGATGATGATGATGCTTTCTGTACACCTTGAGGTTTCTCAAGCTGCTGACACGTCCCCCTTGCACGTGGATGGTGCCAATTTAGCTACATAAGGATCCACACTTGGAGAATGAGTTTGCTATTAGTAGATAGGATTCTATCTAACTCTCAAATTGTAGTATCAATGCCATATAATTATGTTCATTTTAATACTCAACAGTTAAAGGAACAAGAATAGTTGCTGCAACTATTACAGTTTTCAAGAAAATGTATTTTAAAGCAACTACAGAAACTGAAAACACCCACCTACCACAAGATGTAATGATTGATAGACAACAAGAACTCTCTTTAAAGGGGATCAGACAAATTCATGGAGAATAAGGCTGTCAAAGGATACTAGTAATGATGGCAGTATGTCTCTCAATACCAGTTGCTTGGGAAGTTAAGCAGGAGTTCATTGTATTCATGTTCATTGCAAATCACGGGAAGTGATAGTTCCCCTTTACTCAGCACTGGTTAGGCCTCATCTTGAGTACTGCGTCCACTTCTGGGAACCACACTTTAAGAAGGATGTAGACAAACTGGAGAGGGTTCAGAGGAGGGCAACAAAGATGATAAAGGGACTGGAAACAAGGTCCTATGAGGAGAGACTAAAAGAAATGGGCATGTGTAGCCTTCAGAAGAGGAGACTGAGGGATATGATAGCACTCTTCAAGTACTTGAAGGGTTGTCACAAAGAGGAGGGCCAGGATCATCCCATTTTGCAGGACACGGAATAATGGGCTCAAGTTACAGGAACCCATATTCCACCTAAACATCAGGGAAAATCTCCTCACTGTTAGAGCAATAAGACAATGTAACCTACTACCTAGGGAGGTGGTGGGCTCTCCCACTCTGGAGGCATTCAAGGTGCAGCTGGACAACTATCTGTCAGGGATGCTTTGACTTGGATTCCGGCATTGCGCAGGGGGTTGGACTCGATGGCCTTATAGGCCCCTTCCAACTCTACTTTTCTATGATTCTATGTTCTTCTTATGGGCTTCCCATTGGAGCATTGGTTGGCCAGTGTGGGAACAGAATACTGAACTAGATAGGCCTTTGGTCTAATCCAGAATGGCTCTTCTTATGTTTTTATTGGGTGAGAGGTGCTGCTGGGAAAGTGTGCATCTTTCTAACTGGGTTTTCACTCCCTTTTTGCCTTTTTTGATAGCTCTCCTGCCACTTGGAAGGCCCAAAATCCTTTTTTGATACAAGGAAAATGGGGACTCTATTTCTGCAGCTACTAAGTTGGACTTTCACTGTGCCTCTCCTGATCAATCTACTGACTTTTTGTACGCCACAAAAACCTTGCCTTGACCCATCAGGTAACTTTAAAGTATTTTATATACAAATCATATAACTGCTAGAGTGATTCCCCCCCCATAGCTATTGGTTAAATAATTGTTGACCATACACTGAATTTCAAAATTTAGGAGAAATCCCCATTGGTCCAAAATGCGACAACTAGGTTATAACTTGGACCTATCTACTGGGAGCATGCAGCAGCCCTCCTACTGAAACAGCTGCACTGGCTTCCAGTTTTTTGTTTTTTTTTCTGGGCCCAGTTCAAATGGCTGGTGGTGACCTCTTAAGCCCCTTATGGTTTGGAACCAGGCTTTCTGAAGTTTTGTCTTCTGTATGAATCTGCCCAGTTGCTAAGGTCATAGATAGAACTGGCTATCTTTTGTGTTCTCTTGATCCATGCAGTACATCTGGTTTGGACCAAGGAGAAGGGCCTTCTTGGTAGTTGTGCCTAAGCTCTCCCTCCTGTGGGAGACTTGTCTTACCCCAAATCACTCTGTAGAAGAACTTCTTCTTTGGGCATGCGCATGACTCAGCAAAAGGCTCATCATATGACATTTCCCCTCAATCACTTCTAAGCAGGGTGGCCACTTATGCATTTCATCACCAAAAAGGAGTACAAAAGAAGTCACCAATTTGCATAATATTTGCACATGTTAATTTATATGCATAGGTTCAAATTTAGAAATAATAACTGTAATTTCAATAGTAATACTACAATACATCCTACCATAGTGGGGAAGACTGTGATCAAGTGCCTTGTATGCCTGCCTGTTCAGTCTGTTGTCCAGGTGCTAACTGTTGAGGAGCAAAGTCAACGCCTTGGCCGCTCTCCCTGATTATGATTCTTTTACTTTAAACCGGACTTGGACTGAACAGTCCATAAATAGAGGACATTTTCAAATACAGGACTACCCTCTGCCAGCTATCTGAACTAGAGGACTATCCTTTATAAAGTAGGGCACCTGCCCAACCTACTTCTAAGTTGCTCGTTCTCTCCCCCGACTATCACCCTCTGCAGAATCTTCTCCTACTAAATAGAAAGTTCTCTTTCTATTCCTTCACACCCCGCAACTGTTTTCACATTCAGAAGCTATCAGTAATGCCTTTCTGCACCAGTCATTCTACAGGTGTTCCTTAAGTGACTAGCAAGGGAAAAAAGTGCATGCGGAAAAACCGATGAGAAGACAAAAAGAGCAGTTGGGGAAATATTTGCACAATATTTATTAAAAGGGCAGGTTACTGAATCATTGGGGCCCTCCAATGCAAGCCATGCTTCATAAATATTAGATTAAAATTATTCTCTTTCTGGAATCAGCTTGGTTGGTAATGGAGTAAGTATGTGTAACACTCACTGTCTCACCAAGGATTTACAGTACTGTGTGTTTGTGTGTTTTGTTCATGGCTTAAGCTTAATTTACGATGCTTGCATCTGGGCCATTTTTTCTGCAGCCAAGCCTGCTTTGCCTTAACAGAAGAAATGACGTTTTTCACTCACCTCTCTGTTCCTAACCT
This sequence comes from Shinisaurus crocodilurus, assembly GCA_021292165.1. Classification (NCBI taxonomy): domain Eukaryota; kingdom Metazoa; phylum Chordata; class Lepidosauria; order Squamata; family Shinisauridae; genus Shinisaurus; species Shinisaurus crocodilurus. The sequence continues at coordinate 253,968,576 of CM037878.1, read as the reverse complement.
GCCAGCTCCTTCAAGGTGGCTAAGAACATCAAAAATACAATAAAACAATGATAAACAATTACAAATAGAAAGAGACAATATCGCAGATAATTACAAGATCAGAGCCACCATAAAAATCAAGGCTATTAAAAGGCCCACCTAAAGAGAATTTATGTGCTTTTGCAACAAAACATGAACATAGATTAGCGATGGATGGAACTGTCAATCTCGGTCTTGCTGAGATTATCAGTTTTTTTAGGTCAAGCACGTTCTGTCCTGTTTCTGCATCAGCTTGCGGAATTGTTGTTTATAATCCATATGGAAATCTGTATGCATTTTTCATTATGTACACATTGAAGTATGCATTTTTGTGTGCATTTTTAAATGTACACAAGTTGGACGCATGCACCCATTGACTAAAGCATATTTGTGTACATTCCGGAAATATGTGCATTTTTCTTTGCGCATTTTTCAAATGTGTGCGTGTCATTGAATACAATTTTGTTTTGTTTTGCAGAATGCATTCCAAGCTCAGAAATGTATTGATTTCTGACCACAAATTGAGTTTGGGTCCCTGTTTGGGTCTGCAAGGTATGAATTGGATAAATCCATTTTTAAAAAAACTTGAGAGAGTGAATTTCTCACACATCTCAAATGTGGATGAAACATCTTCATAGCATTGGGCTGGGAAGAAAGCTGACAGGGAAGTTCATGACTCAGTAAGGACTTAACACTTCCCTCCTATTTTGTAGCCTGCCCCTATCATAAAAGCCTGAGATGGATAGTTATAATTTAAAAACCCAAAAACTTCAACCCCACATGATCAGTTATAAAAAAACTTGACCACCAAGAGCACACTGAAATGAAAAGGTCTTTGGAAGGCTGCTTCTCTGTGGGCTGTGGTGAACCTCCAGCAGAAGAAAGTGCTATAGTTTTGGAACAGAGACAAGTTGTTGCCTGCGGGTTGTTGGTGGTTTGATTCTGGCTTTCTGACATTTTAATGTTTGCATATATGTGTTTTCTTGATAGCCTGCTCTGTTCTGTGGTCTTTTTAACTGGTCATCATTTTACTTTGGTCTTAGCCACTTAAAGAATCCATGTTGGGCTGATGTGGCAGGGTACATATTTATATAAATAAATATAAAAGGGGAAGGGTCTTAGCTCAGTGCTGCTTTGCATGCAAAATGTCCACGCTTAAATCCCTGACATCTACAGGTAGGGCTGGGAAAGGCTCCTGTCTGAGACCCTGTGTAGACAAAACTGAGCTCGATGGACCAGTGGTTTATTTATTTATTTATTATATTTATGCCCCGCCTTTTTTCCTGCAAGGAACCCAAGGCGGCTTACATTATATTATCCTCCTCCTCCTCCTCTCCATTTTATCCTCACAACAACCCTGTGAGGTAGGTTAGGCTGAGAGTCAGTGACTGGCCCAAAGTCACCCAGTGAGTTTCATGGCCGAGCGGGGACTAGAACCCGGCTCTCCAACACCCTAACCACTACGCCACACTGGCTCACACTACGCCACATAAAGCAGTTTCCTATATAATTAATGCCTATTAACATAGCTTTTCCATTCAAATCTACCACACAGAAGGTATAGGAGAAAGGACATGCTTACTCAGTCATAGAGACTGAGAGAGGTCCATTCTCCTATCTATCACCATGAATTCTGTCCAGAATGCTATAGGTTTCTAGAGTAGATTCTGAACAACTGGTAGATTGTGTTATCAGTGGGCCACTACCTTTCAGGACCAATGACCTGAATTAATTTACCAGTGTAAATAGGTTCGCGGGGGGGGGGGGGGCAATCTGGATCAGGATCCTGGTAGGGTAGGGTTAGGGCTTAACTCTTAGTTAACTGCTGTGTTTCTAATGCAAATTGGTCCCCTGCACCTGCTACTTGTAATGAAAAGAAAGTTCCCATTGGTGCAAATGGGAGCTTTTCTTCTAGTGCAAATAGCAGGTGGAAACATAGCAATGCAGACTGGGACCACAGGAAGGGAGTCAGGGCTAAAGCCTCTTCCCTCTCACAAGGTACTAATCCAAATTTATGCTTTTAAAAAGCCACACAATGTGCTTTACATGAATGGTGGCACGTTTATTTTGGTTCTCAGCAGGCAGACGGCTGCTTTCCAGGAGAAGCATCTAAACAGTCACGAAGGGCAGCAGCAGCAGGACCTGGAAAACACCAAAGTCATTGAGGCTCAAGGGGACGTTTAGGAATGTGAAAACCACCACCACCACCACCACCAAGGCCTAGCTGCCTGTGGCCTATGTGGGCATGACCCCTCTGAGATATTCCAAGTCCCATCCCTAAGTTATGTTCAGCTTTCATTAAAAACAACAACAACATATTTATCTACTTGCGGAGGTATAAAGAAAAATATGAAGGCAGGCTTAATAGAGTTTAGCTTAGTACAGCCTTTCCCAACCTGGTGGCTACAACTCCCAGCATTCCTGACCATTGGCCATGCTGGCTGCAGGTTATGGGTGTTGTAGTCTCATGCATCTGGAAAGCCCTAGGTTCGGAAAGGTTGGCTTACTAAGAAGTAAAGTTGTTCCCAGTGTTCTGGTTAGATATTTGGATAATTGACAAGCAATAGGCCCTCATGTTTAAATTATATAAAATTGAAATTGTTTTGATATGGTGAAGCAGGAGCAGCACAATGCTTCTGGTCCCATTCCCAACATCATGTTCCTGTGACATCAGGAGCTGGGGCCAGGAGTGTGGCCCCACCTCACCATGTGAGTGACCTGCACATGAGTAACATGTACACAGGGCTTGTTCACATGTTACTGTCTCCTCTGCATTAATCTCCTGCCTTATGCACCCCACAACAAAATGTGTGCCTATGGACCTGCATTACAACCACCACCACCGTCCATGATATTTCATTCATCTTTTCAAAACTCTGCTGATTTCATTCAAGGTACCTTGGATATTTTGCCAAAGGAGGAACTTCCTAATCTAGTTCAAATCATAGAGAAAGTCTGGTGGCAGCCTATGGAATTCCTCTCAGAAATTTTTGTTAGCTTTACTGAAATTCTTTTGGCTTGCCTTGGAATTCCTCAGATGGTTCACTGGATGAGGAACCCTCCAAATTTGGTTCAAATATTATTTTAGGTGAAATTTGAGGACCAACCCTGTACTATAATCTTGAATGACACACACCAGGTGCACGTGACACCACATCCAGTTTGGTACTGAGTGAACACAGTTACAGGACTCAGCGGCCAATCATGTTTTTCCCTTTAAGTCTAGTCTGAATTCAGCTTCAGTCAACTTACCTGCTTCCAGTCTCCATCTGAAGTCATACACTGAGTGGGATGGGGTGACTGCAAGTGTGTATCCCCTTCTCCCTGCAGGCACATAGATTTCTTCTGCTCTTTTCTTTCATAGGGAAATATTGGGGGATGGTTGACAAATGTCAGTGGTGCAATCTGAATGGGTTAACTTATTTCAGGGGCACCTCCACTTGTGGTACCTCTACTTGCAACGGAAGACTCACTGAACAAAGTTCTTGTTATTCTCCATAATACTCATTGTTCTTTAAGAATTGCTTCCAGTTTACTCAGGGGTTGTTTTTTCTGCTACCAAAAGTTAGATGAATAAAGTCACACTGAAGCACTTGTCAGAGGTTGTGAGCTCAGAGAGAGGGGGGAACACGGGGGAGGGGAGTCGGATCATGGCTGCAGGGTCCATCCCCAATCTATGTTTTTTCACTAGACTGTCTGCGCCTGCCTGTTGAGCAGACTGCCTGTGCTTGCTTGCAGCCTCTTGATCCCTTATTTGGTCAGCTCCGCCTGACCCACCAGGAATGGCTAGCTGGGCTCTCTTATTCAAAACAAGTCCTAGCATTCAGGCTTTACTGAGCTGAAATGTACACATGATGTAGTAGAATGGGGTGGGCAACTTCATGAGGTCTGGGGGCCAATTCCACCCCCTGGAACCCACTGGGGACAGCATCATGCCCCCCACCCCACCCCACCCACACATACACACTTAATTTCCTGCTGAAATTTTGGTGGCACAGCAGCGTGGCAGCCAAAACGTGCTGATTTTCCCCTGCTTTGCTTCCACATCACCATGGAAACGGTGGTTTGTTTTCCCTCAACACAAGGCAACATTAGCCCTGTTTGGCTACTGCATTGCTAAATTTCCACACCAAATTCATCAGCAGAGTGGTGGCCAGGGGACACAAAAGAGGTCGTAGGGGCATGCAGCCCACAGCCCGTGTATTGCCCAGCCTTATAGAGAAGGTGCAGACAATATGCCTGCTTTAGTCTTGACTTCAGGAAGTCTAACACTGAAGTAATTTAGGGCATCAAAATCTAGCTTTAACAGACTTAATCTCATATTACTATTTGGAGTCGTAGTGTATAGTGGTTAAGAGGCTGAGCTATGAACCATTTCATAGAGGCTGAACTGTGGATCCCTAGTCCAAGTCTCATCTGTGCCATGAACTGACTAGGTGGTTTTCTTTGGGCAAACGATTACCTCTCAGCCTCGGCTGTATTTGCAACATGGGGGAGATCATATTGACCTACCTAAAAGGTTATTGTCAGGATTCCCAAATATGTAAGGCACACTGAATCCTCTGCAGAGCTATATAAATACTTGGTCTGAAGGCACATGAGGCAGCCACCTTGCTGAAGCTAGGCAAGTCTGGGTCTGGCCAGTGCTCGAAGGGGAGACCACCTGGGAACTGCATGTAGCCACCTTGAGTTCCATGATGGATGAAAGGTGGGATGTAAATTTAATTAATTAACTAATTAATTAATTGTGTTGGTATTATATTATACTGATGTAATTACTGAGGTCTGTAGGTCTTAAGATTCAGTGTCCTGATGGTAAGCATGATGAAAATAAAACAGATTGACACCTATCTGGCTAAAAATAATTTTTTAAAATGCCACTTCTTCTGTTTCACTTAATACTTGCAGAGGGGAGGGACTGGCAAAGCTATATGCCCATTGTGATTACCACAGCACACCCACGCCAGCATCTCCACGGAGACACAGCATATTTCTAGGTGAAGCATCACCAACCTGTTGCCAAGGAAACAAGGGAAGCAAAGTCTCAATGACATTCCATTTTGAAGCATTCAAGAGACCCCTGAAAGGGATTTTTAAAAGTGCCTGGGAAGGAAGCGGAAATTGGGCTTCTAATTACAGATTCTCAACCAGCTCTGTTTTATTCCCTGGTTATTCTGTCTGCTCACGTCACTGTCTTCCTGCCTTTCTCTGTCTGCTGAGGCACAAATACCAGACACCAGTGAAAACAAAACTTTCTTGGACTGAGGAGAGGGAGATGAAAGTGGGAGGAGGAGGTGTTTTTGGACAGAATTAAAGAACTGCTTGCGTTAAGAACGTAGGTGGACAGAAGATAGAGAAAACTGGGTGGCTGCCAAGATAAGAAGGGTCTGTTTGTGCACACATGTTTATACATCCTCTGCCAGAGTGTTTGTGCGTTCACTTGCCCTCAGGTTTGTGCACACATTTGCCCACCAAAGGAATGATACATTGAACTACGTGCCAAACTACATGTTATGCTAATCTCGTAGCGTATAGCTGAAGGTTAGCTTTTTCTTTACTATACTGTAAGCATGTGTGGCCATGACTTGGATTGGGACCACTATGCATCGGAAGGGGAGAATTAAATCTTCCCCCATTTTTCCTGAAATTCTCCCCCCCCATGCACATGGGAGGGGGTAAAAAAGGGGAGGAAGCCTCCATTGATGCCAATGGAGAGTTTTCCTTTCTTCTTTTTTTAATCCCCCAGTACAGTTGGGGGGGGGGATTTCAGGGGAAAATGTTGGGGGGAATGTTTTAATCTTCCCCTCCAGTGCATGGTGATCCCAGCCCAAACCAAGGCCACATGAGCTTACACTAGAGTAAATAATAAGCTAACCTTTCATCTACATGCTAAGCCCAGACCTTTGATCACTGTGCTATTTTTTTCTTTTTCAGGGATATATTAATGGTGGGGAGTATTTAAAAAAAATGTGATCAACCTGTGGTCTGAAATCATTCAGTCCATTCTATAGCAATGGACAAATCTGTCAATTTCAGTTTCTCGGTTTCTCATTTTTCCAATCCTAGGTTTGGGTCATCCCAAATTTTGAATTATTTTTTTCTTAAAGTTTGCATAGAAATTCATATGCATTTTGCTGCACATTTCTCCGAATACATGCACTTTTGTATAAAAAATTCAATTTTGCCTAATATACACATGTTTTGCAAGCAATTTCCCTAATATGCATTTTGAACATTATTTTCACTATGCTACGCATGTTTGTACGATTTTTTATTGCATAAAACCCCAGTATGAAGGATAACTGAGTTTCAGTTCTTGACCTTTTTGTTTTAGTGATGTTTACCTCAAAGACAGAAGTTTTGTTTGATGTTATTTGGTTTTGTTGTAATTTTATGTTGTATTTTTATTGTATGATATGCCCTTGTGTGAGCCATCTTGAATTCACTTTGTGTGGAAAAGTATATATTTGTTAAATAAATCAACAAATAGAAGACTAGTCCAAGGAAATCAAACCAAAGGTTAATCTAGTCCAGCTTCTTGTTTCCAACAATGGCCATTCAGATCCTTCCAGAAAGCCCACAAGCTCCTGCTATTGGAGACAATAGCTTTTGCCTACTGTTGCTCCCCTAGTAGGTAGGTAGACAGATGTTTCATTTAGAGCAGGGGTGGGGAATGTACGGCCCATGGGCCACATGCAGCCTCCTATCTCCTACTCCCCACTGCCCACCAAAATTTTTTATATATATATACCGTATATATATATATATATATATATATGTATATATGGCAGCCACAGCAGCCATTTTGACCCCTTTTTGACCCCTTCAGTACTCTGTGCTGCCATGGAGTACCGAAAAGGGGCAAGATTAGCTTGCAAACAAGCTAATTTTGACTGAATTGGCGCTTCATAGCTGCTCCACATACATAATATATATATAATAAAATAAAAATACTCCCCATACAGGGAGGACTGTGGCCCATGGGGGGGCCAGGGGGCAAAAATGGATCCCAGACATCCCAGTGCCCACCCATGATTTAGGGAGACCACTGGACTCTTCTTCCATTTCGTACTCTTCTGGCCCCACTGTATACAAACATTTCCCCTCTGTACCCATGTATTGCCTCTCAGTTATCGGTGATGAGATGAGAATAACACTTCAAGAAATGGGCACTAGTCCATGTGAGATTATGTCACAATGAAATTGTGCCACAGGACTCTCTTGTTGTTTTTTGCTACAACAGACTACAGTGGCTACTGCAATGAAATTTTGGATCTTAAATCAGAAGCCCTGGGTCACTTAGCTTAGGCACTTATCTAAGCAAATTTTGGGCTCTGGGTCATGAGGCTGGCATATATAATTGTTTGATCTTCTTTTCTGTGCATATTTAGTACAGGTATGGAAGTGAATAAATCTTTCATATTATTATTATTTCACCACACACATTACATTCCCAGTAAAACTTTCCATCATGTAGTTCTGTTGGTATTGATACTAAAGACAGATGTTTTTTCCTACTGCCTCCTTCAGTTGTTGTGGAGATAGACTTGGGAATGCTTGAAAATTTTCTATCTATGATTAGCTCTACCAAGCCTGCAGCTGAAAAGCATGGTGTGGCAATAAGCCAACAAGGCACTCATGCATGCAGCAGCTAATTTGTGCTAAATTACAGTAGGAATCTTGTAGAATGACACTGGGATATTCACATTAATGATGCTGAGGGAGTTCCATCCAAACCGAATTCTCACTGAATTAATGATTTCTGGCCATTGAGAGTAAAAAAGCTGGCTGATTTGAGATTTGGAATGCTTCCCATCCAGAGGTGAACAGACTCTGTGGGAGTGAAAAGGTTGCTGTTTGTTTCTCCCACTCTGTCCCTTAGATGAACTACTGTGACCATCAAAGAATCCAAAAACTTCTAAGTAGGATAGATTTACCACTGCTCTACGTGAAGGAAACTGCTATAAAGAAACAAAAATCATAGCAATGCATTTTTTTTTTCTAGCTTTCTTTTTCCCTAAGAAGACTATGCCACATGTTTCTTTGGCTACATAACATTTCATGCCAGGTTCTGTAAGGTCCCAAAAGGAGCACTTGCTGGAATGATATCAGAGAGATGGAAACAAGAATGGGATGGCTATTGTTGCAGAAAACACAAGATTAGATCCAGGCACCGGGCAATAAGATACACATGAATATGTAATTTACAACCTTCCGGATTGGCTTTACTTGGGGTCACAACACACACACACACACACACACACAAAGAAAAAACAACAGTCGTGAGCTGGATGGAATGAATGATGCAGCCAAATCCAGATATGGTCTCAGTTCTCACAAGCGTTTTGTTTAGTCCAGTATACTGGGAGAGTTGTAGAATAAAGAGTTTTAACATGGTTCCAGGAAAAGAGAATCAAATTTATTAGTGAGAATGCATGCTAAACATGCATAGGATTGTGCCCTAACACTCATAAACTGCTTTCACATATTACTCACATGAAGGGGCAAAGTGTATTGAAAGTGGCTGCAGGGTCATACCTTTCGCCCTGCCCTCATGTCACAAGGCTTGTCCTGATCCTGCCCACATACTGTCTGCACATTGGGGGAAAGTCTCTCCCTCTGAATGCCTGAATGAGGCTACAGCCATCTTCATAACATGATGATGCTTCCGGAGGATATACTTCCAGCATTGCCAGTGTATAAGTATTGCTAGACAAACACCCAGCACCCAGTCCTCTGTCCCTCAGCTCATTTGTTTTTTTCAAAAATTCTCAGCAAATAAATAAATAAATAAATTCAGGGGAGATTGTCCCCTAAGGTAGAGATGTAATATTTCCAGAAACTTTGAAGTCCATGGGGGGGGGGAAGTTTTTTTTTCTGGGGGGGGTCTAGAAAAAAAATGGAAATTTGGGTGGAAATGGAAAAATATGCAATATTATATTTAATTTTTTAATTGCTCTTTACAGATCTAAAGTGACTTTGTTGCTTTAGGACAGTGTTCCCCAACCTAGTGGCTTCCAAATGTTTTTGACTTCAGTTCCCATCATCCCCAGCTAGCATGACCAATGGTCAGGAATGCTGGGAGTTGTAGTCCAAAGCATATGGAGGACACCAGGTTGGGGAAGGCTGCTTTAGGCACATAAAATATATTATGTATACTTTAGTTTGCTCATAAAATTATTGAAATCAACATCTTTTAAAAGTAAACCCAGTTAGTAAATTTGTAATTGTCTGAATAAACTATACTTTTAAATTTATTATACCAAACATGATCATTTTATGATCAAAGCAAGTTATACATAATATATATTTAGGTTCCTATGTTATGTATGACCAAAGAGAACTTCAGCAAGTAATTCCTGGAACATCTGGATCATCCTAGAAGACAGAAGAAGCAGGAAGAACTGGAGGCAGAGGAAGACTGGTGGACAGCATTTGTTCCTGTTTGTAAGGAAGTTTAGGGAAATTCCTAAACCTGTTCCTGTTTGTGGGATGGAGCTTAGGGAAATAGGGTCTGAGGGAAAAACTGATGTTTTCTTTAGCTGGGAAATACTCTCTCACATATTAGAAATGGTAAGCAACCATATTTAATTGAAGAACCTTTAAGCAATCTCAACCTATTATTTGAAAAGTGACGTCTTATTCTCTTTTGAAAATACGGTAATTTCCATTAATAAACATCTTATTTTTTGTTCATTTTGAAAGGTTGTCTCTAGTTGTGGTGTCAATGCCATGTCTGTGCCATAGGTACCAAGCTGCTGAATTTCTTTTAGATAAAGATGATTTATAGCGTAACCCTATGAGGCTGCCTGTAACCCTCTGAACCCAGAGGATTATGGGCGTCCTATTGAGGGCAGGAGGAGCACGGTGGATGGGATAATCGGAGAAGTGGTTTAATGGGTGTTCCAGAGGGCAGGGAGGGGAGGAGACCAGGGGCACAAGGCATCCTGGCAGCACCTCAGCCTCCTTCCCTCCCCCTCTGAAGCACCACAGTTAGGCAGCAAAAGTGGCTGCCTCGCTGTTTTGCCGGGTGGGAGGAGCGCGGAGGCAACCTTCACCTCCACACTCCTCCCACCCTGCATAGGATGCCCGTAATCCTCCAAGTTTGGAAGGTTACGTGCATCCCCGTAGCATCGCACTCTCAATAATTTTAATAAGGAATGAAAGAAATAACTATTTTGGGTATCTTACAGAGGGAATTTAAAAAGCATTTTCCCCCATGGCTTTGTTATTTCCAGAAATTTTACGTCTCTACTCTTTCTAGAAAAGTGTTATTACATGGTTTTTAGAAATCGATTGGGGGAAGTAAAGGATGAGTAGCAATATATAAATACTTTGTCTTAAATGTTTTATTTATCGCTGTGTAGAAGAAAATATTTCATCATCTGAAGCTGTTCAATTTTTCAGAAAAAAAAACAAAACAGACCTTGGAAAAACATCAGAAAAAAAATCATTTTTTTTCTGATTTTTTCCAGGGTTTTTCTGGCCCTTCACATTTCTACCCTAGGGTGACCACTTATGAATTGCCAAAAGAGAAGAACTGAATTACCAGAAAAGAAGACAAAAGAGAACACACATCTACATAAAATTTGCATATGCAAACATATATGTATAGCTGCAAATTTACAGTATTGTTATGATTTAAATAGAAATACACCATAGAAATACACTTGTCACTAGGTAACCTGTGTGCCTGCCTGTTCAAGTCTGCTGTCCAGGTGCATACTGGTGATGGACAACATTTCTTATGATTGTTTATCTTTAAAATCCTCTATTTGAAGGGACTGGACACACCTTCATATAGAGGATGCCTTCCAAATAGGAGACAGTCCTCTGGCAGCTCTTCAAGTAAAGGAATGTCATCTGTAAAATAGAACACATGGCCACCCTATGACCCCGTCCACCCCTGCCCATTCCCCCCCACCAAGAATACTTACCCTTGCAAAGGGTTGAGGCAGTCAGTGGTTGTGAAAGCTTGCTGGAGCCACTTCTTTACTGGTCTGGCTGCTTCTTGTAATGCTCAGGCAGCAGTTCCTGCTGGGGTTCATGGGGATTTGTAGTTCTTTATGGCTCCCAATTAAAAATGAATTGAAAAAGGAAGCATAGAAAACTACAAACCCCATGAACCGTGTCAAGAAATGATGCTCCTAAGCAGCTGAGCCAGTGGAGAATCCTGAAAGGCCCGTTCTTTGAAGGGGCAAGGCCAGGGCATTGCCACACAGGGCTGGCTAATGACAGGGATCGACCCTGTTACAAGCTGGGCCTCAGTTCAAAGGGGGTTGGGGCCAGCTCAGAATGAGCATGGATTTCCAAACTGGGAGAGTTTCATATTCTAGACTCCCCCAGTTCTGAATTAACCCCCTTCATTACTTGTAACCACGGATATTCAAGACAGAACTTTCCCAGTACTGCACATACTATGGATAGTGTTGCTGCAGGATTGCCAATTCCTTATCCGTACCTAGCTCCTGTTTTCTATTATGCTTTCCTGATAACAAGACGCCTGACATCTGAAGTTCTTCCATGTTCCATCACATTGCTACTGTGACAGGTGAAGCCGCACCTATCAAGCATATTTCTGCAACACACAGCCTTTGAAACTAAGAAGCAGCTATCAGAGCTCAACATTGGGATTCACTTGGATATAGTGTGTGTGTGTGTGTGTGTGTGTGTATAGCACAGATGCAGGAAGTACTGCATTCAAGCCAGATATGTCAAAGGAGTATATTTTGCATACAGGAGTACAGACTACATTTCTAAAGGATACAATCACAACATTATTATATGCCTTTCCTAAATCTTAGACAGACTTAGACATACCCATCTGAATTTAAATGTACAAATGTTTGGGAAAGGAAAACAGAAAATGGCTGATGTTTGGGGACTTTACTGAATATTTCAAAAAGTGCCCATTCTGGCACACTGGGGGTGGGAAGTAAATAATAGGCTAAGGGCGCAATCCTAGGGCCGGTAGACGCTGCCTAGCTTGCCATAGGAGAAGTCAGCGTCCCAGCTCCGACCTTGGAAAAGCTGGGGCTCTGACATTGGAGCGCCCTCCCTCTGCCCTTGCACCCGGCACGGTTCTTTCTGTTGGAGGATACTGGAAAAGGAGTAGGTCCTATACTGGTTAGGACGAGGCAGAGTTTTCCCCCTTATGCACAGCCTGGTTATTGAAACTGGTTATCACCACATGGGTTGCTAAACCCTGCTAAAAGGCTGTTAAAATGAATGGATTGTCCATACAAGGTTTAAAACTAATGTAGCGTGAGACCTTGCACTACTGTTCTGATGAAGAAGGGAATTTCATATATTATTATTATTATTATTATTATTATTATTATTTATTTATTTATCGCCCATCTGGCCGGCAACCGGCCACCCTGGGCGATGTACACAGAATAAAAACAATAAAATACATTTAAAAAATATAAAAAATTTAAAATCTTAACCCACCCCATATTCCCGCCTGAACAACCAGGTTTTTAATGAGTGACGGAAGCTCAGCAGAGAGGGGGCATGGCGGAGGTCACTCGGGAGAGAGTTCCACAGTATGGGGGTCACCACAGAAAAGGCCCTCTTCCTCGTCCCCACCAGTCTAGCTGCTCTGGCTGAAGGGACAAGGAGAAGGCCATCCGTGGCAGATCTTGTTGAGCGGCCCACTTGGTGTTGCTGGAGACGCTCCTTGAGATAGACTGGACCAGAGCCGTATAGGATTTTAAAGGTCAAAACCAACACCTTGAATTCAGCTCGGCAAGCAACTGGTAGCCAGTGCAACTCCTTCAGCACTGGCGTGATGTGATCCTGCCAGCGGCTGCCTTTAACCAGGCGAGCCGCCGCATTCTGTACCAGCTGTAGCTTCCGAACCGTCTTCAAGGGTAACCCCACGTAGAGCACATTACAGTAGTCTAGGCGAGAGGAGACCAAGATATGAACCACTGATGGGAGCAGGTGATTAGGAAGGTAGGGGCACAGCTGCCGTATCAGATGGAGTTGATACAGCGCCGCCCGGCTCACAGCTGCCACCTGAGCCTCCATGGACAACTGGGAATCTAGAATGACCCCCAAACTGCGGACCTGGTCCTTCAGGGGTAGATGTACCCCATTCAGCACCAGGTCAACATCCCCTAACCTCCCCTTGTCCCCCACCAGAAGTACCTCGGTGGGGGACAAGGGGAGGTTAAGGGATGTTGACCTGGTGCTGAATGGGGTACCCAGTATATTTAACTTTTATGTTTGATGGGGAAAAGCACAGGATTACATCTCGGAGTCAAGGAATGGAGCTACTGCGTGAAAAGGGACTTTTGGAAGAAGATGGAGATGGACCACAGACAGAGCAAGGAGCGGTTGGTGGTGAGCTGAGCTGGGCTAAGGACTATGTGTTTCGGATGGAAGCAAAGATAGAAAGAAAGACAATTGGTGTGGTAGAAGTGTAATATTTAAGAAAAAGAATTACGATTTAAGTTTTATTTGTTAATATTAATATTTTTGTTATTAATAATTATAATTTTTCTCAACTCTGTTTTTCTCTCTTTCCTTATTGGGATATAATATTAGGTAACCAGGATATAATAGGTGCAGGATTAATAGGTGTATTAATATGATCAATGTTTAATCGGGAGGAGAAGAACAGCTGCTGCCATGAGCAGGTGGTGGATCCTTTCGTGCCCCCCCCCCTTGACGGTGTGGCAGGCCATGAGCGGGATGAATGGGTCCCGGCTATGAAGGCGCATGAGTGACAGCAGAGCCCCGCGTGTGCTGGATGGGAGATTTAAAATCCTGTCTGAGGCCCATTACTCCACACACAGATCTTCCAGATCTCACCCCCCTCTGCGCAGCGTGCAGCGTGTCGGTTTGAAGCTGCCAGCCAGTTTGCCTGTAATCCAACTCCAGCTTCTAGCTTCCCCGGTTTGTTGCTGACTAATCCAAGTAGCAAATAGCAAGTAGCAAGGAAACACTCTGTAACACCACAGGTCTATTTCTACCTGTTTATTCACTTAGCAAGTAAAGTTCTACAGAGTATACATTTCCTAGTTACAGTCCATGTGCAGAGTACAATGCATAGCAAGCATTAATTCCAGTGGAGTAGGTTGAGCTTCACTCCACTTCAGCAAAGACGTTACATTGTTGCAAAGTCCAGCAAGCAATAGCCAGAAGAGAGAAAGAATAGAGAAAGCAGTCCTGCTCTTCTCTAAAATGGCTTCAGACAGAAAAAAACAAGTTAGCACGTCATCAGAACATACAAACCATGTGACTAGCTCATAATGATCCCAGGATCTAGCTTTCCCATGAGAAAGAACACGGGAAAGTAGAAAGACACAACACACTTGTTTACCGCCATTCTGTTCCTCTCCATGTGTAAACACTGTGCTACAGCTGGTCAATGTGATTCATATCACAACAGGCTATAGGGGGGGAAACATTATATGTGTGGGTGGGGGTTTAGAATATGTTTTTTTTCTTTTTTCTTTTTGTATTTGTATAGATAGTTGTTTGTTTAAGTTTTCAGTTATTTGTAGTATAATTTGGATGTTTATGTATTTTGTAGTTTATATGTGTGTGGTTTTTTCCTTTTCTTTTTATGTATGTTATGTATTTGTATTTTATATATTGTTTGGAAAAAATTAAATTATATATACCGTATATATATATATTAAAAGGTTTAAAACTAATAAAGACATGTATTGGTTTTACTTACTTATGAATTGGTTCATTCATATATGCAGGATGCATATAGGCAGGTTAGAGTCTTTGGTGTTAAGAGTCTGCTTCATTGGAGATCACTGACTGGAAGCCAGCTCAGACTGTGCGTCCATGAGGTGGGAGAGGGGGAGAGAGAGAGAGAGCTGGCCACAGAGAGGCTGGAAATAGGGAGGAGGGGTTGCAAAACATGCACCCTGGGCGTTGTTCAATTAACCCTTTCCTCCCACTCTAACTCGTGGTTACATTACCTCATTGATTTAAGCAGGCAATATTACAATTTCCATCACTTTCCACACACCAGCTGCAGCTCCAGAAACATAATACTTTCCTTGGATACGGCGCTGTGGGGGCGCGGAGGGGAGGAGCGAGGCTCTGCCAGGATACGAGGAATTCCAGTGGTGTCTCAGCTGCTTCTCCTCACAAGCAAGGATAAAACACTTAGATGGCCAAAATCGGCCATCTAAGTGTTTTGGAGGGCAAGGGAAGCATGGAGGCAATGCCCGTAATCCTCCAAGTCCAGAGGATTATGGGGAGCCACATTGGATGTTGCTGTAGGTTAACTTGTGCAAGATGATTTATCAACAAACTGGTTATAGATTTCCGAGTACATTTTTAGCATCTCTGCCCAATCTAGATCAGGGGGCCCACACCTGCAATTTCTACTGCAAAAAAGTGGCCCATTTGCTTTACAGATAACTATTTTGCAATAGAAATTGCAGGCATGGATCAGGGCCTGAGCAGGGGGGAAGGGTTAAAGCCCCCATAACCCGCCCTGCCCCCTCATGCTTGGGTCCTGATCTGGATCAGGTCCACTGTGTCTACTGTACAGTAAAAATGAAAGAAAGTAATCTCTGTTTTGGCCTTAAGAATAGACTCATAGAAATAAATGGGACTTAAGTTAGTCCTGATGAACCACCAGAAGGAACACCAGAAGGAACAACTTGAGTTCTTCAAAGGGTACTTCCATTCCTCTTTTTTTCATTTGTCTGTGTAACTAGGGGACATATCAACAGTTCTGCAGTGGAGTACATATTCCTGGTTAAACCTTTAGTAGTACTTAACACTACTGCGTGTATTTATCCTGGTGAATCCAATCTTGAATATACAGAGTTCTTCTGCATGGTGGAGGCTGCAGTCCTTTACCCACTTACCTGGTTGTAAACTGCACTGAACTCAATGGACTTGCTTCTGAGTTGACATATAAAAGATTGTGCTGTTAGTTTTCAGCATTCAAAGTAAAAAACAGCAGCCTCTTAGGTATTTTAAGTAACACTTTTGAGCTCTGTATTAAATCTGTCTTGAACTATATCTGCTATTAACAAGTATTTATCGGATGATATATAGCAAGAGCCTCAAATGATATGCAGTTTTTAAAAATAGATTAGTGGTTACACGATTACCATTGTCAAACATTTTATCAAGACTTCAGGATATCAGCAAATCCTAATGTACAGTTATACTGCTATTTTCTGTGTCATATAATACTCTCTTTCTAAATCTAGAGGAGTCAAAAGAATATATATATATATATGGTACACCTAATCTTTTCTTAAGGCAATACAGTTACACACACAATTATAAATGTTAATTTTTAACTTGGTCGGTGAGTTGGAAGATCATATTGTAAGTTGACTTTTTTTTAAGAAGGCCATGGTCTGGGGGCACATGCTGCAACAGAAGAACAGGAGGGGAAGGCACCAACGTGCAAACAAAAACAAAAGAGAAAAAAGTCTCAGGTGCCAGTGAAATCTGGTGATAGCTGCAGCCACCTTGCTAAAGCTACACTGGTCTTGGTCTCTTTAGTACCTGAATGGGTAACTACCTGGGAATTCCATGTAAGCCATCCTTGACTTCCATGATGGAAAACATGAATGATAAGATATAACTGTACTGTTGATCATTTTATAATTGTTATGTTTTTATACACTGGTTTTATATTATGTATTTTTAGGGTTTTAATCTTTTTAAACTGCCCAGAGAACTTCAGCTACTGGACAGTACAGAAATGTAATACATTTAAAAATGAAATACTGAACAAAATAAATAATAATTAAATACCATCCCATAAGGAGAGCTAGTTAATTTTCAGATTGTATTACAGGTCTCATTCATACACAAGCTGGTGATCTTGTTTATTTGGTGGTGGAAAAGAAAAGACCCCTCCACTCCAGCATATATAGGACTGGATCCAGATGTTGTCATACTTAGAGTAGACCCATTGGCATGGGACTTAACTTTGTCATGACTAATGTAAGTATTGATTTCAATGGGTCTTCTCTAAGTATGACTACATCTGGATCCAACCACATAATGTAAAATGTGAGGTAGACAGACCCACATGGAGGCCCATTGTGCACAAGCCTAACTCATGACATCTTCCACCCACAGGAAACCCTCCTTATACCAACTATTTGTTCAGACTATTTGTTCATCTGCCCTAGTATTTGCTACTTTGACTGGCAGCAGCTCTCCGGGATCTCAGTGATATTTCACATCATATTAAAAAATTGGATCATTTTTTAAACTGGAACTGCCTGGGTTTGACCCTAGATCCTAGGACCTTCTCCATGCAAAGCATGTGCTTTGTCACCCAGCTACGGTTCCTCCCTAAAGGAGTGAAAGCCCCCTGTTGGAGCTAGAGCTTGTATCTACAGCTTTGCAGCCAGCCCAGCTTCCACACTGAGAGGTACTAACTTCTATCCCAGCTTCTGAGGGGGAAGAATCATCAGAGGCAGGCAGGCAGAGAATTGTTCTCTATAAGGACTTGTGCCACTGTCAGGGACCAGCAATGCCCTGTTCAGTGAGAGGAAGGGAAAACAGACAAGCTAGTGTGCCCACACCTCTTTTTGCCTTTCCCTTCCTGTGGCTTTTCCCACTGCCACTAGGTGGAAGTCCTTATTTCTCTGGCTACCTCCACAAACCAGTTTTAAAACTGTCTCTGGATCTCAGATATCTACTTTAGGTAGTGTGGGGGTTGGCTATTAGACACGGAGTGGGCAACCCCCCAAAATAAAAACTACAAGGTTTCAAATAACAAAGTTTAAATTTTAGTGAAGAAAAGTGTACATAGGGAAAGTTTTAAAATCTAAATGGATACACACACTGACTGAGTTTGCACGATCATGAAGGGGAAATAAGCCATGCTGGCTTATTCCCGCCCCACCCACCCCAGTGGGGGCATGCATGCCATTGTAGGGTTCTGGGCAGAGGAGGGGTTGGGGGTGGTCCACTAGGGCTGGAGCCCTGAATCTTTCATTTAGAGCCCCAAATCTCTGGGGCCGTCTTCCCCACCACCCTGCTGTCCATGGGCACTTGCTAAAATAAAGGTACAGGGGCCTTGGTGATCTCCCTGGATCCCCCACATGTGCTTCACCTCCTGCTGCCCCCCCACCTTGAATATTTCTGCCTGAGTTTTTTTCTGAAAACAAATGCCCTCTCTCCCCTGTCCAGACATCCCTTTTTATAAATAGGGGTGTCCTTAAGAGACAGGGTCCTTTAAAGGCACAGAGAGAGAGAGAGAGAGAGAGAATTCAGAGCATATGTAAATTAGCATATGCAAATTTGTACATTGTTTACCTTTGAACATATTGAACTTTGAAAGTTCAGTACATTGATGTTGTTGCTGTACTGTGGGCCTGAGCCCCAGTTCTTTTTGGTACCTCGCACCGCCCCTGGTTCTGGGTGGCTTGTTACCCAGGGCAAGAAGCCACACTGGCTGGGTTCACGCAACACGACAAGCAGCGCTGCCAAGGGTAATTATGCAAATCCCCCCAGCATGCAACTGGCATGCAACTGTGGGCAGGGGGGAAGAATAAGCCACCGTAGCTTATTTCCCCTCCATGATTATGCAAACTGGGCCATATACTACACACAGTGCAAAAAAAAATGAGCAAAGGGGTAATAAGAAAACAAGGGATAAACATATGCAGCAAACATAGATAGCGTCACTACTTTATCAAAATCCCTTATCCAAGGAATATCTTATTGTACAGCTCTCTCAATCAGTTCTCCAGTTCCAGCAACACTGACTCCTTCTTTCCTCTACAATTCTGGGCTTCTCTCTCTCTCTCTCTCTCTCTCTCTCTCTCTCTCCTCTACTTATTCCCTGACCCTCTGCCTTTCTGCCTAGACTTTTATCTCTTAAAATAATTATTATTTTCCTCCCTAATTATCAGGAGAATAGTTTCTTGTTCATTTCTGCAAATGACGAACCTCATAATCTCCCTGCTCCTCTGAGTACAACTTCCTGACCTCTACATTCTAACTAAACCTTTGTCCTTATAAACTATTAACATTTTGGCTGAAACTGATAAACACAAGAAAATGTAATAATGTCCTAAATCCAAACTAAATAGAAAAATGGAGGGCAGTTCTGTTCCTTCACAGCCACCTTCGATGATGATGATGATGATGATGATGATGATGATTTCAATTGTTATGTGTATACAAACAGACAAAATTAAATACATATCAGTATCAAAAAGGAAGGTGAATTATACTTCAGCCTGGTACTGGGCTGGTGATCCTTTTCATATGGTAGATAGCTCCCCTCCAACTAGCACATAACATTTTTTTAAAAAAAATTACACCATGCCTTTTCACAGACAATCACATCTCTATTTTTATCCAACAATACACTAATGGAATCACATTTAAAAAGGGGCTTTTTAATATTAAGTTTGCACTATTATCCTCCTTATTACATCTGTAATTTTTTTTATATAAAATGCCCAATAACCCTATATGGTTATGCATTGTCTTGCACTGTACTGTTCCAATACATGATAAAAATAGACAACTTTTCAATAAATCCATTGTTCATTTGTCTTGGACTTTTCATACCATACATAGCTCTCCCCTCCAACATGCAAACTTAATCTTTTTTAAAAAAAAACAAACATTTTTACAGGCATTATGAAAGTTTATGTGCTCACAACCATATGGTTGTGAACTTAAAGGGATTTGAGAGATAGATCCCTTTAAGAAGAACAAGAAGAAGGGGGGAAAGAGAGAGGGAGTCTCTTTAGCTTGGGATGAAGGGGGAGAGAGTGAGAATCCCCTTTTATAATGGTAAAGTAGGAGAAAGGGTTGTTAGAATAGGCCATAAAGGGAAGCATATAAGGGTATACTTACTTATAAATGTTAGTGGGAAGGTTTTTATTAGAAAAATGATTTTTGAAGATGTAGAAATGTTTAGAAGAAAATAATGAGTTGTTTTGGTAGTAAATTATAGATTGCATAGATCATAGAGTTGGAAGGAGCCTACAAGGCTATCGAGTCCAACCCCCTACTCAATGCAGGAAACTAGAGGAGGGGTCTCCCATCCAAGTAATAACCAGGCTTGACCCTGCTTAGCTTTCCACAGGCCTGTTAGAACTTGAAAGGTAAAGTTTTATTGGTTAAATGTTCTGATCTTTGAAAATTGGGGGGGGTGAGATATTGATTTAAGGGGGAAATAGGTGGTGGTTTGTCTTTCGGTAAATAAGCCTGGTTGTTATCTTTGGGAAGGATTATATTAGAAAGATGATTTATGAAGATTAAACAGAATTAGATCTGTCCTAGATTGATAGAAGAATTAACATATATGTTTATTGTTAATAATTCTTTTCTTTCTTTTTTGAACTTGTGAGGAGGATGAATAAGAAGATGAATGTTTGAGAATAAACTACAGGGTAGTGTACATAAGGTTGCTTGTATTTTGTTGTGGGTAAAATCAGAAGTCCATTTTAATTTTTTGTGCTTTTGTGATGTTTGTTTTTGTTTTACAGTAATACCTTGGATTGCAAGTAACTTGGTCTGAGAGTGTTTTGCAAGACAAGCAAATTTTTTAAAATAAATTTTGACTTGATAAACAAGCGACGTCTTGCAATCGTAGGGATGTAACCGCTCACCTCGAGTGAGTGTAGCGGGCCGAAATTGGCCCCGCTCACGCCCGCCAGAGACTCGCTTTGATATAAGAGTGTTTTGGATTACAGGCACGGTTCCTGAATGAATCATGCTTGCAATCCAAGGTATTACTGTATTTTTATTTTTTTGGAAAATAAAAATTGTCCCAAAAAAATATGAGACTTTATGTGAAACATTCTCTAGTAATATATTGTTAGATAAAAATGAAGTGTGATTTTCTATGCAAGGTGCCTTATTGATACTGAACAGGCATGGTGTAGTTTTAGATATAGATATAGATATAGATATAGATATAGATAGATATAGATATAGATATACACAGTGGAGCTTTATAGGAGCTACCCATAGTGTTCCATAGTGGTGAACCTATTTTGGGGGATGGAGTTCAGCACCATGGACAGCTCCTATAAAGCTCAAACGAGAAGTTGCAATGGATAAGGAGCCCCACTGACACAGGAGTCACCAGCCTCCCCTGTATGCGCGCGTGTGTGTGTGTGTGTGTGTGTGTGCGCGCGCGCGCGTGTTTTATCTACATGTTGGAGAGGAGAGCTCTCTACCATATGAAAAGGATCACCAGCCCAGTTCTAAACCATAGTATAAATCACCTACCTGTTACCTACTTCAGGCAACAGGTAGGTGAATTACCTACAAGCGCTCTTGGGTGGCCCATGACAGTGCTGGATGCCACGTTTAAAAAACAGTAATGATAGACTCCTCTCTGTATAGTTAGACCCCCCAAAAAAAAATTCAATAATTTGACACAACAGTTACGGTTTGAAATAATTAAATAAATCATGGTTTGAAAGTATACAAGTTATTGTTATTTCCCCCCATTACAATTGCATGTACTTCCACTGAATTAAATATGCAGACATTTCATTTCAGTGTTCCATGTTTCTCTTAATTTTGTAGAGGTATTGATTTATTTTATTATTTCTTCATTTCACAGCAGAGAGTTATGTTGACCATAGAAGACTAAAACAACAACAACTACTACTACCAAAAAGTTGCTACTCCTTGTTGCTGCCTGCCAGGCCCCAGAGAGCCAAGGAATCTAGAATAGGGCCTCAGAATGAATGGAGGATGCAGGAATATTTATTTAAGTAATTTCTATACTGCCCAATAGGCAAAGCTCTCTGGGCAGTTTACAACATTTCCTAGATGGGTCCATGATACAATAAAAAAACCATTAAAAATAGTCTGTAATACAAAATTTAAAAACAGTTTTAATAAATGAGAAGAATGTATGGGGGAAGGCAGTCCTTAAGGTACCCAGGTCCCAAACTGTTTGGTGCTCTAAAGGTTAAAACCAGCACCTTGAATTGTGCAAGGAAAACACACACACAAAAATCTTCCTCAGCCTCCCAGTGCACCATCCCCATACCTACATCACAGTGGCAAAACTCACAGTTGCCTTCCTACTTATGAATGTTCATATACTTTCTTACTGCAAAGAGAAACGATTGATATTAACTTCTTCAGAATCCCTCCCATAGCTAAAGAAAAAAATTATTCTCAAAAACATTTTTCAAAAACTTGGAGGGAGGGAATGATACACGCTTCAGACAATATTTAATGAAAAGCCCCCTTCCCCCCAACTACACTTACCTGCAGAGGGGATAGGTTGCGGCAGTGAAGGAGCGGGCATCGGGCAGCTACCACTGGGCCTGACCAGACCTGTGGCCAGCCTGGCCTGGCCTGGCACCATGGCAAGGAGGTCTCGCAATGACTGGGAGTCCCATCCATCATGAGATTTCACTCTGAAATCTCTCAGGACACAAGAAATCACATCTTCTGAGCGTTAGACCTGTGCCAGCCTCATTCTGGCCAGTTTCAACCTATGATTGTACAACAGACTACATGAAATTCTAATATCAAGTTGTAAACCCTGCACTATCTTCTCTCTGGCTGTAGGTTGGTTTAAAAACTGTTAGGAAGTGGGAATTTTATGAGAATTAAAAATGTGCTCTGCTTTGTCTCAACTACTCTGTGGTTGCTTTCATTGAATAATAAATGCGTGTGACAAGACTACATCCTTCCTGACTGCTTCTGGCTACAAAGTGATTAACTCTAATCCACAGCAAGAAAGGTGCATCACTCAAAAAAGATCTTAAGGAATTCATGTGTTGCAAAAGGAGGTTTTGTTTTGTTTGTTGTTGTTGGTTTGCTTTCCCCCCAGGAATTGTGATAGAAGCAGGATCCAAATTCCCACGTAAATGTTATCACCAAAATTGAACAGCTTCAGGATGGAGGAGAACGTTATGACAAACCTGACTTATATCTGCAGTTATATCTAAGGTTTGGCCGATTTGGCATTACTTCTTTTTTTACATTATAGTGCTTTTTTTCTGAACTGTTAATTATTTCAACTTTGCACTGCTACAGCTTAATATACAACATGATATTTTCAGGATACAGAAATTGCATCATTGGGAGTCATTTATAGAATCTCTCTCAAGAATCTACATTGCATTATAATTAACTTGGAGTCCCAAGGATTTCTGAAACTTGGACAGTGTCCCTGTGATTGCTGGCAAAGCCCCTCTAGATTCAAAAGATTGAGCATCACATCCTCTGCAAAGAAGTTTATCAAGTGTTCCTGGCTATGCATTCTAATCCCTTTAACTCTAGGGTCCATCATAATCATTGGGGCTAACAGCTCTATTGCTAGAGCAAACAGAACAGGAGACAAAGGACAACCTTACCTAGTGCCTCTATGCAATACTATTGGAGCAGGGGTGGATGGGGAGGCCCTCTTGTTTGTGTGCATTTAGTGCCTTCGACTTCCTGTACCCATTTGGCATTACTGAGCTCCAATTTAAAAGGTCAAAATGTTGGCATCCTCAAAGCAATCAGCTTTAAGGGGTTTGTGTCTTTCATTGTCTGTCACTTAGACAACAACTGGAAGGGACTGGTAAGAGACTATTCCAAAGAAGTGTCAGGGAGAAGTTCCTGGAATTCATGATTTAAAAGGTTTGTCACTAAGCAGAATGTGACAGCCCAGCTGTGGTGCATGACTTCATTCATACCTTACCCAGTTCTAATTGGCCAGAGACCGAGGGGTGGGGGTGAACCTGCTGTGAAGAAACAGGACCAGTCTCTCTGCTTCTCCCACCTGTTATTTGACCTGATGGCTGCGTAGGAGGCAGAGGGCTGCTCCGAGGCCTGAAAAGCCTAGAAGACATATGACCCGAGCCATTTGGGACACTTTGAAATGGCCAGCACCACATGGCTTTAAGAATACTTACAGTTTTTGTGTCCATCCACCCCACCACCACCAGAATCTCATTTTAGCCAAGCAGTAAAGGAATGCATCCAAATAAGCAAATCTGTATGTTGCTAATTTAAAAAATAAAATAAATCTCTGTTTCTTCATTGGGAGAAGCTAATGCACCATCTGTACTGCTTTTGTGGGATCAGTTTCAATTGCTGCAGCCCAAGAAAGTAGACCAAGGTGCGCATAGCTATAAGGCTGACCACTTGCTGTCTCAACCCCTGCCCATCATAGCTAATTAAAGCCAGCCAGGGGGCTGGGTGGGTTCAGAGTGTGGTGAATGCATCATTGCGGGAGAGGGGTGCCCACCACCCTTAAAGATGTGATTATGCAGCTGCTCCTGAAGAAGCCCGCTCTGGACCCAGAAGTATTGGACAACGATCACCCAATGCTAATACCCCCTTCTTGGAGAAGGTACTTGAGAGAGTGGTGGTGGCGGCCCAGCTCCAGTCACTCTTGGAGTATTCATGTATGTGAATTTGCGCAAATATGCACAAATTCTGAATTTGCAAATAGGCGGACGGCAGAGTGAAAGTCACCCAAGAATCTGAAAACTGCCAGCAGAGCAGCTTTCTCTCCATTCGCACATCACATCCCTACGCACTGAATGTGGTGGAGCATCTTTGTGAACTGGAGGTAAGGGGCTCTGTTTTACAGTGTCACTGCTCTTATTTGCAGGGCTGGTTGCAGCAAGAAACGCTGGGTGATTATATTTTGCCCCCCCCCCCGGAACTTGTGCCAGGGAGTGCCACAAGGTACCATCTTGTCCCCAATGCTATTCAACATCTATATGAAGCTGTTGGGAGCAGTCATTAGGTGATGTGAAGCACCATTTCTCTGTTATACCTGAATCAGGGGAGGCCATGCAGGTCCTGGACTAGTGTCTTGATGCAATCGTGGGCTGTTTGGGAGCCAATAAACTGAGGGTGAATCCTAGTAAGATGGAGGTCCTGTGGGTAGGTGTTACTGGGTCTGGGACCTAAGTAGTTTGCCTGTTCTGGATAGGATTGCACTCCCTCTGAAGGAGCAGGTATGTAGCCCAGCAGTGCTCACAGAACCATTGTTGTCTCAGGAGGCCCAAGTGGCTGCAGTGACAAGGAATGCCTTTTACCAGCTTCAGCTGGTGCACTAGCTATGGTCGTTCCTGTACAGGAATAGCTAAGCCACAGTGACCCATTCACTGGTAATTTCATGTCTTGATTACTGCAAAGTGCTTTACGTGGGGCTGCCCTTATGTGTGGTCTGCAAGTTGCAGGTACTGCAAGACGCAGCAGCAACATTATTGTTTGATGCATCTAGCCGCTGCCATATAACATTGTTGAAAGAACTGGCTGCTACTGGGGTATGTTTAAGGTTTTGGTATTAACCTATAAGATATTAACCTAAACAATTTGGGACATGGATACCTGAGGGAATGCCTTCTCCAGTATAAACCTGCCTGTCTGCTTTAATCATGATCTGAGGCCCTCCTGGTTGTACCAATCCTGATTCCTGTCCATCTGGTGACAACCAGGAAGAACGCCTTCTCTATGGTGGCACCCACTCTCTGGAATATCTTCCCCTTGGAAATAAAACATGTGCCAACTTTGATGCAGATCACAGCACATGCTGAAGACTTATTTTTTTATTCACCTTAGTTTTTGATGATATGTAATGCCTGTCATTTTGATTTTCTGTTCATTTATTTTCTGATGGGCACTGGTTATGTTTAAATATGTTTTATTTATATTGTTTGTTTATAATTTTATATTATAGTTTTAATTCTGAACACCACCTGGATGTGTTTTACATGACAGGCAGTATTAAAAAAAAATAAAATGGCCTAAGGCCTTAAATTAGTTCTTTTCTACTGCTCATCTTTATGTCTGGGGTGTCCAAGGATGTGCTTTTTTAAAAAGCAAAATTGATCTTTAATAGCTTGGTGGTGGCAGTTTTGTAGAAATAGTCCTTACTAACAAAATACATTGCTATCAGGGCTCAGACTGCATGTGTTACTCTCATGCAAACAAACTAGGAGCTTAATAGCAGATTCCTATTCATGTCTACTCAGAAGTAAGTAGAAGTAAGACCTATTGACTTCAATGGGACTCTCAGATAAGTGTGCATAAGATTGCAGCTTAAAGCAGTAAAAAAGAGGGGGGTGAAGGATTTTTTTTTAAAAAAATACAGATCTTGCCCCATAAACCATGCAACTTACATTAAAGACTGTATGCTATTATATGTCTCTTGCTAAATTTTTAGTATCCAGCTTATTACTTCTGTTCTTGTTCCGTATGTTCCCTCAAAACAGTGAGACTCTTCCTTAGTTCCTCATTACACTTTTATTTACTTCCCCCCCCCCCTTTCCTCAGCTTTGGGAAGAGGGGTGTTTTTGTCTCTCCTTCTTTTCCTGATTGTTCCTGGTCTTCAGAACCACCGCTTTTTCTTAGAGTGTAAAGAAGTCTGATTTTAGAAAGTGCCTTCTTGGTTCTATTCTCCAAAGTATCTGAAAAAGCATGAAATCAGCAGACCAGCAGAGGTTGTGAAGTTGCCCTACTGTGATTTTGCTTTACTAAGAAGGTGACCATCTGTTTAAATGTTCTATGTAGAGGCCAAGTCAAGTGGTGAGACTGCAGCTCAGCACCTCCTGGAATACTTTTGAAATAAGGAACAACCAAGAAGCGATAATCTGTGGTCTTGCCATTCTGCTGCAATGCATTCAAATTAATGCATATTGGTTTTTATCACTGTGGCCAATGATCATGCATAGTGGCTGATTAACCTCAGCTGCTAGTCTGAATCTATTCATTGCCTGTCACTGAAGAATTCCAAGCAGAAGGGCTTGACGACGTACAGTTGTTTCTTCTCCATAGTTATCCCTGATCTGTCTGATTATTTGCTATAACTCCTGGGGCCTGGCCACATCATCACAAAAGCTATACTTGAGCAGTCATGAAAACATTCCAGTTGGATTTCAGTCTGTATTCCTGCAGTTCCATTGTTATATCTAATGAGATTGACCTATGGAAGCTTTTGCATTGAGCATTCAGGGGAAAGCTACTTATCACGGTGACAGGACCATATAATTTGTTGTCCACAGTCGCCATGTTCTTGTACTTTTTATTTGATTTTTCATGTATCGGTTCTCTTTTTTTCCAATGACAACATTGTACCATTAATAATTCTCTCTTGGCTGGAGTAAAGAATGAATTCTTGGAATAATTTGTAGGTTGTTTGTATAGGAGCAAAACTGTATAACCAACTCGTTGAGGAAAAGCAATCATATTTAGGTCTAAAATTAGTAACAGGCTGGACTGTTTATAAATCTTAAAGAAATGTACTATATAAACTAGATCAGACTCTAGAGTAGTTTTATTCTTACAGTGATTCCCTAACAGTGCAATCCTATGTGTGTGTGTGTGTGCTCAGAAGTAACTACCACTGAATTCAATGGTGCTTCCTCCCAGATAAGTGGATATCGTATTGAAGCATAAGGGTGCGATCCCATGCATGTTTAGATGGAAAAAACATAATCCTCTTCCTCCTCTCCATTTTATCCTCACAACAACCCTGTGAGGTAGGTTAGGCTGAGAGTCAGTGACTGGCCCAAAGTCACCCAGTGAGTTTCATGGCCAAGTGGGGACTAGAACCCAGATCTCCCGAGTCCCAGTCCAACACTCTCACCACCACTATGCCACACTGGCTCTCAAGAGATACCTGTAGTTGTTTCCACCCATTCCTTTCTGTTCTAAATATCAGAGAACTTAATTTGAGGAGACATCAGAAATATGAAAGGGCACATATAACCCAGGATTGGTATGTGGAACCCTTAGGCAGCAGCCAGTGTCCCAAAGCCCACCACTGTTAATAACTGCCCTGGGGCCTCTGTTGAAACCAGGGGTGCGGAACTTGTGGCCCTCCAGATGTTATTGGACTCCAACTATAATCAGCCCCTCCAGCATGACCAATGGTCGGTGAATATGGGATTTCTAGCCCAACGATATCTGGAGGGCCACAGGTTCTCCACCCCTGCTTTAAAACATATGTGCTGGTGTTCCACTGGGTACTGCCATTTTAATTTCCCACAATCACCCATGGTGATGTTTTGCGGCATTGTTGAAAATTAAAACAGTGGTTCTTTTGGAATGCTGTTGTTACCTGCTACTGCTATTTACCAGAGAAGCCCATCAGGGGGTTCACTGAGGAGGGAACCCACCAGTACACCATTTTGCATCCCCCACAATGCCCCAGACCTAGCATCATGCCAGAGCATTGTGGGAGGAGAAATGGGGGCAGCCACACACACAAAATCTACTAAGGGCACAATCCTATGCATGTTTAAAGAAAAGTTCTACAACTCCCAGCATTCCCCAACTAGCCATGCTGGCTAGGGAATGCTGTGAGCTGTAGGACTTTTTCTGTCTAAACATGCATAGGATTGTGCCTTAAGTGGCCTTTTTTCTAGGGAGGGTAAGAAAATGAGAAATCTCAGAAATGTTGCTCAACTCTAGTTAAAGCATTGAAGAAATCAATTTGAGGCAGGTAGTGTAAATTATAAATATCCCACACGCTTTACTCTTGCTCACAGAAACTCTACTCATCAGTTAAAGATTTTGCTTGACCATTTTTACAATACTTCTGTTACATGATGTTTGTGTCTTGTGAAGACAGAGTGAACATTTCTCCATCCATTCCACCCAGAATTATATGGCAAGGCTTTCTTATCTTCCTTAAAAGGTATCCAATAGGATAAGAAAACAGGGGGGGGGATCTATACCCATTAACCTTCCCTCTCTCTCACCCACTAGCTAACACTTTCTACTAATATGCAGAGTATATCACATGAGAATACTAAAGGAGTATACAAATTAGAGCTGTCAATCAATTTACAATTTTGTAAATTGATTAAACAAATTAATCGTAGAAAGATTACTTATCAGAGATATTTATCATCATGTCTGGCCTTGGCTATGAAGTCAAAAGACAATAACAGTTTCAGGAATTAAATTAGTAAGGGCTGCCATCAGTACAATAATTTGCTGTTATCTAACCTCATTTTCTAGCTATATTCAAGAAGGCCCTTCAGAATCCTCTTCTGAATCCTCCTTATGCTTTTTAAAAACTGATATATGGCCTCCTGTCTCAGGTGCAGAAGCGTACATGTTGATAGCTTTGTTATCAAACAATAAAGCTCCTGCAGAAGATGGCACTCCCAGTGAAACCTTGAAACCAGCAGGTGGGGAACCTCTTTCAGCCTGAGGGCAGAATTCAATTTCAGAGAAGCTCTCAGGGACCCTATTCCAGTGGTGGGTGGGACCAAATGCAAAGGGGTGGGGCCAAGGGGAAAGGGGGTGGAGCCAAAAATACAAAAAAAATGCCAGCATATTGGAGCTTCACTCTCTTACTGCCAGTAACTAAGCCTTGGGAGAGGTGATGTCACCTTTTAGAATGTGGGGAAAGCTTCACAAAAGCTGGGAAGCCATCAAATGATCAGTGGTTGTGGGAAAGGGGGTGGGACCAGTGGAAGGGGGCATGGCCTTCTGGAGAAGGGACCCCAGGAGGGCCAGATTTGGTCCCTAGGGGCAAGGTTCTCCACCTGTTTTAAATGCAATTTAGAATTCTGGGTACCAGTCATCTGCTAATTTTTTTACTTTATTCATCTAACTGGATCTTTCCTCTGGTCTTTCACCTAAGGCTGGATCCTGTCCCTCCACTTCCTTAACAAATGTAATGAGACGGGCATTATATTTTTGGGACCCTGGAAGATCAGATTTGTTTTTTGTTTTTTTAAATAAACATTTAAATATGATGGTAACTGAGCTCAGTAGTATAGGTGTTTCTCACCCTCAGTATTTTATTTATTTATTTATTATATTTATATCCCGCCTTTTTTCCAAGGAACCCAAGGCGGCTTACACAATCCTCCTCCTGTCCATCTTATCCTCACAACAAACCTGTGAGGTAGGTCAGGCTGAGAGTCAGTGATTGGCCCAAAGTCACCCAGTGAGCTTCATGGCTGAGTGGGGACTAGAACCCGGATCTCCCGAGTCCCAGCCCAACACTCTCACCACTACGCCACACTGGCTTGTATGAAGGTATCTATTTTACTTCATATATATGTCACAGTTCTTTTATCTCACATCCAAATAAGACTTCACAGACTGTTAGCTTCCTAAGGGTTTTTCTGAGCAGAATTCATTTAATATTAATCCTGACAAATCTGAAGTTATAGCTTCCCCTTTATATTCACAGTTGCATAGTTTACTAAGAGGAGTGTGCTCTACACTATAGTCACCCAACCAGCACATGTTCTCTAGACAGGGTTTTGATGGAGAAGAATTTCAGAAACTAGGAGGGGAGTAGACGTGTTCAAAAAATCCCTAAGCTATTCTGAACAATGCCCAGCACCCACCCCTCTGAATTTTGCCCTGACTCAGTGCCAACCTTCTCACTTATTCATTCACTCATTCATTCATTTTATATCCTGCCTTTCTGCCAAAAAAATGGTGCTCAAGGCGGCTAGCAATGAAATACAGATTAAAAATAAAATCTTAGTCAGAACATAGCATGGAAACAAATCAATTAAAAACACAATTAAAAACACAACAAACAACAACAAAGAAATAAGCAGCACCAACCAATTGAAAAACCCCTTCAGCAACAGACCAACTTATATGTCAATGGCCTGCCTGAATGAAAATGTCTTTGCCTGCTGATAGAAGGACAACAAAAGAGGGGGTCAACCTGGTGTCCCTTGGCAGGGAGTTCCATAGATCTCTCGTGTCCCCATCAAAAGTGCCTCCGGTGACGGTGGTACCTCCCATGAAGATCTTGAAATCCAGGCAGGCTCATATTCAGTGGAGGCTGGTGGCGCCTCCAGTGTCAGTGGGGTGGTTCATCCACTCTGGGTTTTAGTCTGAACTTTAAAGGAGCTATCCATGGTCCTGAATCCTAGCCCCAAAAATTTAGGTTCAGCACCATGGATAGCACCTTGAAAGCTCAGGTTATAACCCAGAGTGGATACACTGCCCCACTGATGCTGGAGCCACCAGCCTCCACTGCTCATATTGGAGAAGGTGGTCTTTCAGGTAGCCTGGCCCCAAGCCATATAGGGCTTTATAGGTTATAACCTATAACCTTTATAGGTTTATAGGGTGGCCGGGTGGCCGGCCAGATGGGCGATTAATAAATATAAGAAATAAATAACCAGCATTTTGAATTGTGTCCAGAAACAATGAAAGTGTTGTAACAAGGGAGCAGCAAGCTCCCTGTAATCACCTCCGGTTTCCTCTCCCAAAACTGCTTTCTCACTTGTGTTTTGGGTTTTTTTCTGGGAAGTGTAGGGGGGGGGTGTTTATTGCTCCTGATCAGTTTTTTATTCCATCTGACTCATTTACCTGAAGAAATAATAACCCACAGTTCCCAGAATTGGAGAATGCAGCATATTCACAACTCTCTTTCAGACAGTTGGAAATTTAGATATACTTTTAACCAGAAGTGAAGTCTTCCATGCCCCCCACATTTCAATAAGTTGGGGAAGGAAACCCGGCAGACTATGGTGGTGGCTATGGTGGTGTTCTCCTGTGCTAGGCACCTTTGTGTTTTGGAGAGTTCTAAGAAAAAGCTTATTTTTGTCCTGAGAATTCTTCAAAATGTTTCGGAAAGATCCAGCCCATTCTGAACTGCCCAGTCAAAAAAAAGAAAAAGAAAGCCAAGGTGGAAATTTCTCTATAATCATTTGAGCAGCTCATTTCTGTTCTGTCCATTGGTCAGCTCTCCTCTACACAGCAGGGAAAGTCTTCCTTTCTCTTTGGGATTGACAGGTTCTGATTCTAGAGAACTGCTTACTACTCTAATTACATCCTTTTTTCTACATCCCCAGGTGATTTAAATGGACCCATTAACCTCACTGACACAGACAAAAGCAAATTAGTGCTAAGAGAAAGTTTACAAAAAGACTATGGACATTTATTTCATAGTCCTTTTATATCTAATCTCTCCTCCATTCCGACCAGATGAAGCACATGTCACAAACTATTACCAAACATAGGGTGCTTCCAGATGAGGCTTCTATCATACAATTGGCCTGGCTCATTCATGGAATTTTATGGGGGTCCCAGAGTCCTAGGGATGGGAGAGAGATCTGTTTGGTTCACATTTTAATAAGAACTGACCTAACTTCCTGAACTAATGTGCAAACTGGGATGCAATTATCCTTCACTTTTTGCACTTCTCTTAATTTTTTTGATGAAATTCTCCAATCAAAAAACAAGTACAAACATGCCAATATTAATGGGAATTGGGAACAAAAATGCATACCAAATTTCATGTGGATTTTTTTAAAAAAAAATCACAAACTGATGCAGAAATGGGACTATGGGCAGAATCCAATGGTCACCCCCCCATGAGCGGCCAGCCCCATTGATTCCAATTTGCAAGCGGCACCCACCGCTCATACAGTGGAGATTTAGCACTTCTGGGGGCAACCTGAAATGAGTGGAAATGCTCATTTTTTTGAACGATCAGCAGAGCTCACATAACAGGCAAACATTACAGAAAGCAAAACAGAGATTTGTCCATCCCTAATCCAGATGATGTCATCTTCCACTTGTAACCCTCCCATGTGTTGTTTCCATTGCTTTACTGTCTCTTTTCTTTCCACAAAAATCATTGATTTCCATTTGGTACCACAAGGAGCCATCCATCTGGAAGTACCCATACTTTATTAATTTGCCCTATATTTCCTAGGCCTTTGTGTGGACACTACAGAGCCTATCTAAGATGCTTCCAGGTGAAAGGTCA
Source organism: Shinisaurus crocodilurus (assembly GCA_021292165.1). Classification (NCBI taxonomy): domain Eukaryota; kingdom Metazoa; phylum Chordata; class Lepidosauria; order Squamata; family Shinisauridae; genus Shinisaurus; species Shinisaurus crocodilurus. The sequence continues at coordinate 253,935,896 of CM037878.1, read as the reverse complement.
ATGTGCCTGACACTCATAAACCACAAAGATTGTGTTGATCCAAATGATAACTGCTGTTACTCCAGGGGGAGTAACAAAATCAGTGTAGGTGGCACAGTTCAAAGTAATCTGTTAACATTTGCTAGAGTTCTTTCCCCCCCAATTCCTGTTCTTTAGCACCATTGTAATTAGAAGAAGCTGCCCTTTCGCCTGAAGGCTACTTCATATATTTTGTACCAAGAAGCAGATTCCAGGGCACAGTCTGCACACAGAACATCTGTTATAGGAGGAACATAGAGACCTTTTTGGATGTTCTTTCAATGCGTGGAGGGGGCAGCAACATCGCACTCAATTTCCCTGCTCCTGACCTCCATGTGCTCATTTGTAAGTCAGAATGAAGCCTATACTCAGGAACCTGCTGATCATGTGAAGAACACCATATGCATGTAGGCTCTGTTTCAACCTTCAAAAGTTCACATGGAGACTGGGAGCAAAGACTCCATGCACAACCCCACTCTCCCCACTCCATACATTGCAAGAATGTCTGAAAACACCTGATGGAGCAGCTTTCCTGGTATGAAACTGTCTGTACCCAATGATCAACATCTGGGGCCCTCCTCTGAGTACCTTCCCCGAGGGACATTCAGAGGACAGTATTTGTTAGCAGTACTCCTGTCCCCACACTGCCTATCACAACTAAGACATTATCTTCAACATTTCTCCATATTCTACATCTCTTGCAGGAGGGCAGGTGTGTGGCAGAAGGTGAGGAAGAAAGGAAGCAGATAGTGGTGGGAAGCTAGGGTCCTCTACTTAAAGAGGGCAGTCCTATTAGAAGAGGACAGCCCTCTGTTTGAAGGGCTGCCAGAGGTCAGCCCTCTATTTGATGGCGTCCTCTGTTTGAAGGGCTGACCTCCTGTCCAATTCCAGTTTAAAGAAAAAGATCCATAAGAAATGTTGCCTATCGACAGTGAGCACCTAAACAGCAGGCCGAACAGGCAGGCACACAGGTCCTCCTCAGCAGGGCTTTTTTTCTGGTGGAACTCACCGGAACTGAGTTCCAGCACCTTTTCTTCTATTAATTGCATTACAATTTAATCGCCATCTACTCCCGAGGAAATGTAAGCCAAGAGTTCCGGTACCCTTTTCTCCAGAAAAAAGCACTGCCCCTCACCATACATTCCAAAGTATGGTGAGATGTGCTGCATTTCTATTTCAATTATAATACTGATTTCTAAATTTGCATCTGTACATATAAATTAACATGTGCAAATTTTATACAAATTCCTGGTCTCTTTTGTCTTCTTTTTTTTTGGTGATGCATTTTCTCTTTCTTGGCCACCTTAAGTGGCCACCCTAAAGACTTCTGGAAGAGATTGATGGGGAAAGTCGCTTGTGTCTAGTGATACTACCAAAGTTCATAATTACCTGGTTCAGAATACCAGTTGGTCCAGGTCACGTACTCAGCTGTATTATGACTCAAGTGTCATTTCCCCCTAGATGCTCCTTTCCATCTCAGATTGTAAAATGAAATAATGCGTGTCTGCAGTCAGCATTCGCCCCACCAGAAACCCAAAGACAGCGATCTTGTAGGTCCATGCGCAAAAGTGGCATAGCATTATAGCCCTTACTTTTGCTGAAATTCTTGTTGATTGCTGTGAAAACATGTGGAATGCAAAGCCACTCTGAAGGTGCATGGACAGATGTTCTTTAATATTAACCCTTTACTCTCATTGCACCTCTCAGCATTTGCTTTAACCAGACCACCTGGCCCAGTAGTCTTTTGTTTGGAGTGTATCTTCTGTTCAGGTCAATTCTCTTCTTTCCTGCAAATGTTTTACATGGCTATTGTCCCCAAACCAGACAAGGACTAAAACACCTCCTTGTTCTTGGGGTGAAGGAAGTGTTTGTTTTGGGAGGAGGAGGGTGGTTGAATTTCTCCAGTATGGCTGCTGATCGCAACTACAATTCCCAGGAGGCAACACAAAAATGATTTAGGGCACGATCCTATGGACTTCGCCCTCATTGCTCAGAGGCCCCTGAACTCTGTGGCTTCCAAGATTCCTATGTCCTGCTGGGCTGAAGCCAGCAGGGCGGGAGGAGAGGCAGAGGTGACCTTTGCCTCCCTGCCCTCTGATCTTCTGAGTTTTTTGATAGACGGGCTGGGAGGGAGCAGGGGTGGGGGGCAGATCTCCGACTCCCCCTTCCAAGGTCGGAGCACTGTCTCCGACCTCAGAAGGGGTTTGCTGAGCCATCCTATGGTTCCTGGGATGCTCGCCCAGGGACCATAGAATTGCTCTCTTAGAAGCTTCATGTCATGTGTCCTTGGCAAAATAATTTCAAAAAATGTAGTAAGGAATGCTTCACATGTCCTCCTCACATTCACAATACTGGGAAGGTAATAGCTTTAAAAAAGATGGACAGTAGCTCTAGCTTCCGAGTCTTGCTCACACAGTTCTGTTAAGTGGATTACAGAGATGAGCTCATCCCCAGATGTGGGTCACATTCCATTAAAGGCAGGCTGGGTGCCAAGTGAAAGTGGTGCACGGATGGCAGGGATGATTGAAGCCATGCGCTGTCACTTACTATTGCTGCTCGTGGTCTAACTGTCTCCTTACAACCCACAAGGTTTCTCACCCCACCCTATCAGGTTGCAGCAGATACATCAGTCATTTTCAATAAGTCCCCTACTGTGAAAATCAAGGACAGCAGCACAGTTTGACATGAAAGGCAACATGTTGCCTTTATCTATCAGGGGAAGCACCATTTCATGGAATCCTTATTCGTACCTGGGCTGGGCTGGGCTGAGAGTGCCCAGGGGTTGCAAAAGGGAGGGGGGAAACTAAGGAGAAAAGATGGTGAAAGGAAAGTTGCCAAGGTCAGTTGTGAGTTGTGCCTATGTCTGTGCAGAGAGTTGCATATAATGAGGACAGGGACAGAGACTGAAACTCAGTGGGAAGAGATTGAGCAGGGCCAGCCCTACCATTAGGCAAAGTGAGGCAGCTGCCTCAGACAGGTCCCTCCCCCCCTCATTCCTCTTGTGCTGCCCCAACATGGATAGGATCAGGCTGCACAAGTAATTCCTCATGGATAAATGCAGCAATGGGGAGTGGGGGTGGGGAGGCAGGACGCATGCAAAAAGCAAAATGCCTTGGGCCACCCCTGAGATTGAACTTTTTGCAGTGTAATCTACTCGGAAGAACATGACAACATAAGAAGAACCATACTGGATCAGACCAAGGGTCCATCCAGTCCAGCATTCTGTTCACACAGTGGCCAACTAGCTGCCCACGGGAATCCCACAAGCAGGACATGAGTGCAATAGGCTCCCTAATCTGAGCACTACCTCCTTCTCTAGTTTAAGAGTGCAGATCATATGTATTTTGTGCCAGTCTAATGGGTTGCAGGGGGGGGGGGAATGCTATATCAAGGCTCTCCTGCTTAAAACACTTCTGTGCCTTCCTGACTCAGGCATAGCAAAATAGGAACATAGGAAGCTGCTGCCTTACCCTGAGGTCAGACCATTGGTCCATCTAGCCCAGTATTGCTGACACTGACTGGCAGCATCTCTCCAGGGCTTCAGGCAGGAGTCTTTCCTAACCCTACCTGGAGATGCTGGGGATTGGACCTAGGTATGACCTTCTTCATGCAAAGCATGTGCTCTGCCACTGACCCATGGTGCCTGGTTTTCATGTCAGGCTTTCCTATCATATCAGTCAGTCAGTCAGGCGATCACTCGTGACCGAGTAAGATTGTCTTCCAGGATAAAATTTTACAAAAAGGTGATTTTAAAAGGAGGAAAATTCTAAAGAAAATTGTGTAGACTCTAGCGATGGATCCGTAAGTGACTGTGGAGGCCAATTTTAGATCCACTCAGCTTCCCACAGTGAGGACACAGGTTACCAGATGGAAGATGGTCCTGTAAAGGATTCATTTGACGTGCTTTTCGCTTAGCACGTTTCTCCCTTTCACCTTGCACTCGGGCTTCTTCAAAGTCCATAGAACCTTTGTGAAAGGCCAACCTCCAGTTAGATCGTTCATGGGCCAGAGCTTCCCAGTTTTTGATGTTTATATTGCATTTTTTTAGATTAGCCTTAAGAACATCTTTAAACCTCTTATATTGACCACCGATATTCCGCTTTCCATCCTTGAGTTGGGAATAAAGTAACTGCTTTGGGAGACGGCAGTCAGGCATTTGAACAACATGACCGGTCCACTGAAGTTGGCATTGAAGGATCATTTTTTCAATGCTAGTAGTCTTTGCTTCTTCCAGTACACTGACATTTGTTCGCCTATCTTCCCAAGTAATTCGCAGGATTTTCCAGAGGCAACGTTGATGAAATCTTTCAAGGAGTTGGAGGTGACGTTTATAGATAGTCCCTGTTTCGCAGGCATACAATAAAGTTGGTAATACAATGGCTTCATAAACCAGTGTTTTGGTCTTCTTACAAATATCCCGATCCTCAAACACTCTATGTTTCATTCGAGAAAACGCGGCACCAGCGGAGCTCAGACGATGCTGGATTTCACTGTCGATGTTAGCTGTAACAGAAAGATAGCTGCCAAGATAGAGAAAATGATCGACATTTTCCAGTGTTGTCCCGCCAAGTATCCTGCTTCTCCAGTTCAGGCATAGTAAAATGAGGCAATGAGGCACTTGTGTTCCCAACTCATGGGTTGTCAACAACAACAACAACAACAACAACAAAACCCCCTACATGTCAGGATCTCCTACCTGGAATGCTATCTGCCTTGCTGATTGACTTAGTGTGTGAGCAAATTTATGTGTGTAAATGGCATACCCATGTTTAAGATGTGCAAGTGCAAACTGCAACTAGGTGAGTCAATAGATCCCTCTCTGTGAACGAGTACGGAACCAGAAGTAAAGAACAGCCTTTTCTTGACCAATTTCCTTCTGATTTCTGAAAACATAGCCTCATTCATCCAAATAGGCAGTCAACAGAAAAGATCTGGCACACTGTGAAAGAGGTTGAAGGAAGCAGACAAGTTTTCCTGAAATATTCAAGCAGCAGGGACTTTGCACCATCTGGTGCTTCTGTGTGCTGTATCTCTCTCGGGCTCAAAGTACACATTACACAGAGTTCTGTAATCCTTTTCTTTGTTTTGTTTTTTTAAAAAAACAAAAACGAAAACAAAGCAACCTGTGCAGACTGCATCTGAGTGAAGAAAGGTGGGCTGCTTAACTCCTTCTCCTCCTGTAGCTTTTCAGATCAACATGTGAGCTCAGGGGGAGGGACCGTAACTACTAAATGGTAGAGCACATGCTTTGCATGCAGAAGGTTCAGTTCCTGGTATCTCCAGCCTGCATCTCCACAAGACACACTTCAGTCAATGAATACATGCATGCAAAATTGTGTTCACATGAGAAATGTGCACACTGATTGTGCACATTGTGAAAAAAATGCAAACCAAAATACATATACATTTCTGTGCGCGGGGGGAGGCTTGCAGTCCAATGCAGAACAAGGAGAGAATGAATGTAGTAGTGGGAAAATGAGTCCCTGAACAAGACTGAGCTTGACAGATCCCCCATCTCCAACTCTGAGGACCACAGGCTAATACTAAGGCAGAGTGTTCCTCTGGTCCCTAGACAGCAGCTAGGGGGCCACGGGATTCTTCGGATTCCCAGCTCTGAGATCGGAGCTGGAGATCTGCACTCAGAACTCCCTCCCCTTCTCCCTCCTTGTAGCCAGCATGGAAAGAACCATGCTGGCTGCTTCTCCAAGAAGCATAAGAGTGACCTCAGAGAGGGTACATGGGGCGGGGAGAGGAGGAGACCGGGGCTGCCAGGATATGATGTATCCTGATGGCACTCCAGCCTCCTTCCCTCCTGCTCCAAAGCGCTGCCGCTTAGATGGCTGAAAATGGCCGCCCGGCTGACTTGCAGGGTGGGAGGAGCACGGAGGCAGAGATTATGGACATCCCCTGCATAGGATGCCTATAGTCCTCCAGGTTTGGAGGCTTATGTGCAGTCCGACTGGATTGCTCCCTAAGTGAAGCAACTTTCAATGTACCTCATGATTAGGGACTAGAGAACCAGGGAGGTTCCAGCTCGTCAAGGTTCTCCAAGTTCCACCATGAATCTCAGTCTGCTGCACTCCTGTTTTCAATTAAGATTTGTTTTTCTTTTCATTAAAAAAAAAAGTGCGCTTTTAAAAATGCACATGTGTGTCCCCTCTGTATACTAAAGCATGAAAATGTGTTTGCCTGGTTTTTAATTGCACTTTTAAAAGTGCACATTTTTTAAAGTGAGCATTTTTCAAACTCAACTGCAAGTTCAGGACCATGCAAGTTTTTCCAGACAAAATGAGGTCGTCTTCACGTTCAAAGGTGCGAACGGGGCACATCTGCATTTTAAAAAAATCAAAATGAAATCTCGTACATCCCTATAATAATGGAAGATTTCTGAACAAAACACACGATCAAGGTATGACTTGTCATGGAATGTGAAACCTGCATTTCACAGGCATCTGCCAGGTAGCCCTTCCTACCCAACAGGGCTAGCATCAAGAGTAGACGTGGTCGAATACCTGCTGAGGACCCACACCCCAGCAGGAGCCCACTGACAAGAGCCTCCTTGACTTGCTCTCCAATTCACCATTGCAACGTGCCTGTTCACCTGCCTCTCGCTCTGGCCCAGACAAGGGTGGTGGTGAGAAGAAGCAGTAGATGCCACTGCCTCCCTGCTCACTGCCTCCCTACCTGTCAAACAAGCAAGTGATAGCGAGGAGGAAGAGGAGGAGGAGGAGGAGGAGGAGGAGGAGGAGGAGGAGCAATAGCAGGTAGTGAGAATGGCAATGAGAAGAGAGACTCACTAAGGGAGGGGGCCTATTGAGGGCATCTTGCCCAAGAGCCCTCATAAACCTGGAGCTGGCACTGCTACCACACATGCAGCAGAGGCAATGTTCTCCCTGTCTAGGAGAATGAGGATGATGTATTTAGAGATATCTCTTCCAGCACTGAGGATGATATATTTAGAGATATCTCTTCCAGCATTCAGGTCAAAGAACATTTCCTATTTTTTATTTTTAAGAGTATTACCAGTAGTTGTGACTAACCCTGCCTATCTGAAGGAGGTCTCAGTGAGAAAGGACTACTAAGAGAGGAGCTCTGGCTCAGTGGAACAGCACCAGCTTACCAAGGAAGGGGCCCCTGGTTCAAGCCCAGACCACAGGCTATCAGGGGGAAGGACTGAGAAGAGACACATGCACACACCTGAGGCAGTGTACTGCTCTACCCAAACAAAGTGAGGGGTGCATGGACCAAGGGCATCACACAGGTATTGGCAGCAGTGGCTGGTGGCTCCGATGTCAGTGGGGCAGTGCCTCCACTCCAGGTTTCAGTCTGAACTTTAAAGGAGCAATCCATGATGCTGAAGCTATTTTGGGGCTAGGTTTCAGCACCATGAATAGCTCCTTTAAAGTTCAGATTAAAACCTGGAGTAGATACACCACCCCACTGACATTGGCGCCACCAGCCTCCGCTGGGTATTGGTCTGCTTCCAGTTGCAATCTTTGTTCATTTCACACAAATGGGAAACTGGCACAAAACAAACATGATCAAATATGAAAGTTGTACCCAAAAAATCTCAAATTTGCACTAATTTCCAAAGTTGCACAAATTTCCCCCATAGACTAAAGCGTGAAATGGTGCATTTTTAAAGTTGCGCAATTGTGAACTTTTTTCTCATCAAATTTTGCATATTCTTTAATGCGAGTGGTTGTTCGAGAATTTGCTAACGTTCTTAAAGAACGTGTTCTCCTGCTCGCATTTGGAGTTGTGAACAGGGTATGCTCACATGTTTTGCGAGCAGAAACAGAACTCTCATACATCCGTACGGTAGAGCACCTGCTTTGGATGCAGAAGGTCCCAGGTTCAATCCCCAGCATGTCCAGGTAGAGCTAGGAAAGAATCTGGCCTGAAACCCTCGAGAGCTGCTGCCAGTCAATGTCAACAACAATACTGAACCAATTGTCTTATTCAGTAGAAGGGAGCCTCCTATGCTCCTAACTTATTTTCAGCCAGGGTCCAGAGATAGGGATATCTGTCATCCAGAGAGAGAGAGAGAGAGAGAAATAGAAGCTTCTAGAAATAATCTGGTCAACATGACAACCTGTAATAAATAAGCTGTATTTCACATGTGTGTACACACACACACACACCAAACTCTACAGTACCATCTCTCTGGATTTTAATCTTGGAATTGTAGGACATAAATAACATGGTGGTATTACTGATAGAACACACAGAGAACTTTGTCAGCCTCTTTTCCTGTCTCCGTTTCCTCCTCTCCTCCTCCTCGTTCTCCCCTCACCCAGTTTGATTCATTCACATGCAGAGAACCCCCCCCACCTCTTCACTCCTTTCCTCCCACACCTCCCACCACCACCTTTACATCATGCTCCCATCTCCATGGAAACCATAACACAAGCAGCTGGTTGCCGTGCTGAGGATGCCAAAAATTCACGGAGAAAAGTCATTGGCAGTAAGGCAGCAGCAACAGCAGCAGCAGAAGGCATGAGACCTTTCTGAAGAGGCGCTATTTTCTACCCTTTCAGAGATGCTGCTGGATTTAAAGATGCAAGGTTCGTGAACAAGAAAAAGCAAGGCTTGGATGATGAGCGATGCCCAAAGCACAAGGGTGAAATTTGTGGAGGGCACTCCATCTCTTGGCCAAAAAGAGGTTTTTATATATATATATCAGGCTTCCACACTAGCCTCATGGAGGTGTTCAGCCTGTTCACATGAGGGCTAAAAGTGGGGCGGGAACATGGGATCACATGCAAGCCCTCCCCCAAACTTCCCTGTCCCTGCCCACTCAGCCCCCCCCACACACACACAATGTTGTTGTGAGGATAAAAATGGAGAGGAGGAGGACCATGTAAGCCACCTTGGGTTCCTTGCGAGAGAAATATAATCATAAATAAATGTTGAGAGGCAAGTTTGAAGGAGGTTTCTCTAGTCACATTTGCTTGAACATAAAATACCGGTACTCAAACAGCTGCAGAAAGTGACAGCATAGAACAACAAAATTATTCTAAAGCCAGACACAATTAAAAACCGAATTCAGTAAGACTGTACTTCCAAATTCAGTAAGGTAGCACTTCACAGTCCAAATGCCTTTCTGAAAAGGACATTTGTTTTACCAAATTGCAGAAGACCACAAGAGAAGACACCAGGTCAGCTTCCCTTGAAAGGGAATTCCAGATCCTAGGTGCAGCCACCAAAAAGGCCTTCTCTGTGGTTCCGACTAAGCATATTTCTGGGGGTGTTGAGACACACAGGAGGATTTTCAAATATGATCTCAATAGTTGGTTGGGCTCATGCTGGAAAAGACAGCCCTTCAAATATTCCAGTTTCAAACCATTCAAGGTTTTGAAGGTCATCACCATTACAACGAATGGTGTGTGGAAACAAACAGGAAGCCAGTGCAGCTGTCAACAGAAGAGTTACATGCTCCCTCTATGCAGCCTCTGTTAACAGCCTGGCCACCACCTTTTCACCCAATCGAAGTTTCCAAGCACTCTTCTAAGGCAGCCCTATGCAGAGCACATTGCAGTAATCCTGACATGATGTGACTAAGGGTATGTGTGTCACTATGGCCAGATCAGCATTCTCCAGGAACAGGCATAGTTATTGTACCAGTAGCTGCTAGATTTGGGACTCTGGACCACAGCCATGATCTGGGCATCCAGAGTCTCAAGACCAGGTCCAGAAGAGCCCTCAAACTATGCAAGTGTGATTGCATGGGGAGTGCTACCACTCTGAACGCTGGTTGAACCCCAGTTCGTGGGTCAGCACTACAGACCATGGGCACCTCTGTCTCCTCTGGATTAAGCCTCCATTGATTTGCCCTCATCCAGTCCATTACCACATCCCTGCAACATGGTTGGGTGTCACCTGCATCTTGGGCATGCTGTCTGAAAGGGTGGGCCTTTTTGCTGCAGAATGTTTTGCCATCGCTGGGCTGCTTTTTCCAGCCTTCCTTTGGTGCTGCACTGCTGCTTTTGCAGAGACAGGAGGAGTTAACTTACCTTTTTCAAAATGGTGGCAGCTGCTTCTAGTGTTTTGTGGAGTAGATATTGCCTCCCCAATTGTCTTTGTTCCAGGATCTGGGCTTGATCAACTCAGATTGCCTTGCAATCTCAGTGGCTTTGTAAAGGGTTAAGGCTTCTCTTAATGATTTCTCAAGGCTTCTGAACTCTTTGATAAAAGCAGGCCTTCTCACAAACCACATTCCTTTTGGGCATGACAGTTTTTATATCAGAATTCCACGCTAGCTGCATGGAGGTGTTCAGCCTGCTCACTCTCATAGTTGTGCCTACAGTCTTCTTCAGCGATGGTAAAGGATTTATATAAATTGCTGGCTTCTTTCCCCATAGTATAAAGAAGTAAACTTATATGCAGCCAAACAGACATTGCTTTAAATCTGTATCTGGCAGCTATGACTCTTTTTTTTCCCTTCATTTTTACTCTAGAGTAGGTATGGGGGGGGATCTAGACTGGGACTCTAGCGTCGGGAGTAGGGCGGCTTTTAAGATCCATATCTCCCCCCCCCCCCCAGTGAGCCTACTCTGGAGTACACATGAAAAGAAAACATAGATGTTAGATACGGATTTAAAGTAATGTCTGTTTTAGCCATCACCCTGCTGCTTTGTAGCCATGCAAAAGCAAGCAAATATTTCTTCCTATGTAGGTCAAGCTGCAGGATTATTAAAGCTGAAGGCTTCTTACGCAAGGAACTGTGTCATTTTCTTTGTCTCGCTAGGAAGTTCTGGGTTTAAAATTTGACTTCTGACATCATGTCACGGAAGACTTAGGGAAAACACCAGTCAAGAAGCTAGACAGGAACAGTACAGACACACGAAACTCCTGACTCCATGCAGATACAACTAAGTCCAGTGCCACCTGGTGACTAAATTATAGAATGACACTATATGTACCAGCGCTGGAGGACTGTTTTTAGCCCAAGTGCCAAATTGGCTCCCAGCAAGCACAAAGGGAGCCTGATGTCAGCAGTGGCTGGATCCACAGCCCAAAGTGGGCAGGGGTACCCCCATTGCTGGCATGTGGCCTCCAATATGCTTGCCTGGACCCCATTCTCTCCTCTCTCTCTCTCTCTCTCTCTCTCTCTCACACACACACACACACACACACAGAGGGTTTCACGTGCCCCTTGCCTTTTCCAAGGGGAGTCACCACTTCAAGTCACCAGAAGCACCTTGAAGCGGCAGTTCCTGACTGTGTCCGTTTTGCTTCCTCCCTCTCTTTTCTGCGCTGAGAAAGGTAAGGGGCACGTAAAGAAGACTGGGCTGTCGCCTCAAGGAGGAGGCCCTGTCCAGAGTTGACTATTTATCTATCTAAAATTATGTCTAGTCCGCCTTTAAGGGCAGAACCTATCTCAAGGCAGCGTACAAGATAAAAACCATGCAAAGTGGATACAATTTTTTTTTAAATCCATAAAGCATGTTTCAATAAAATCCATAAAAACTGATTGCCGGTTAAAATCCATAAAAACAAAACGTACCAGTAAAAAGGCTTAAAGGAAGGCCAGGCTTAAAGGAAGGCCAGTGAAAACCAGTGGGGCTTCAGAGCATTCCTGAAGACCTGCTAAGAAGGGGGCTGATGAACTGATGCAAGTTGATTCCAGAGGCACGTGGTCCCCACTGAGAAGGCCCTCTCCCTTGTACCCACCAGTCTAACTGCCCTTGGTGATGGGCAAGTGAGAAGGGCTTTGCTTCACACTTGCCTCTCCTGATAAGCAAAGGTAACGGATGAGCAAAGCTAACTGAGCCGTCACCTTGAAGTGCCCCTCAGTGTGGTGGCTCAGTCTGGAGCTGCTCTCCTGCCTTGTTTCCCTTCTCCAATGGGGCAGGACTTCAGGGAGGGGACTCCCTGGAGGGCTTTGCAGGCTGGTTGGGGAGATGAGTAGGCCAAATTTGGCCCACAGGCTGGTGGTTCCCCATCCCTGATCTATCCAGATAGGTGGTTTTTAGCCTTTCTTCCATATTTTTAATATCACCGAGTGGCCTATAGTCTCACACAGGCATAAGATGTTCTACAGTACATTCTATGGCAGAGAAAGGAATCGTATTTTCATTGAATCCCAGCCTAGGGCCTTTGTTACTGAGCCATCTTTTCTACCTTTACTGACAGATGCATTTGTCAGATGCATTTATTCCTGCATTTTTGAAGGTATAAATTGGTAACACAAATCCTACCAGTGTCCCTGACACAAACGGCTACCTGTGCTTCTTTGTATCCTTCGCTTGATTAAATCCTGGTTCACTGTTGTTTTGTGTCACAGCCCTTTGTTGCTTTTGGGCACCAAAGAGCTTTTACTCTCAGACCTATTCTTCAGAGTCAGGTATAGATTTTTAATGAGACCACAGCAGCCCTCCTAAATCTTTGGATTACAAGGGGGCCAGGAAATTGACAGGCCACTGCCTCTTAAAGCCCTTCTGCACAACACATTTAATGCCACAAACACAGCTTTGGACACCCCAATCCTGCTGTGATAACCTGTCAACTGTTCGAATGCAACGAAGGAGGATTCTTGCTTCTGTGGATGTATTCTCCACTGCTGGAAAGGGAAGTGTTGGCTCCAGATTTGTTTGTGTTGGGGCAGAGCTTGATGCCCTCATGGAGAGCTTGCCTGAGTAGGCCCAACACTTCCTCGTCATGCTGATGCTGCCTACTTGCTTGCCCTGCCCCCCTAGGCCAAATCTGTACCATAGCCTAGTGCAGGGGTGGGCAACACACAGCCTGCAGGCCACATGTGGTCCCCTGCTACCCCCTGTTGCAATGTGTTGCTGCCGAAATTCTGTGGCAAACTGTTACATAGGCTTAGGATCATCACAGCTTGAAAACAAACTAAATTTGTCCATTCTAAGCCTCCGTAGTGGTTTGCCGCTGAATTTCAGTAGCAAACCACAACTTTTAAAAAAACCCTCTTTTTCTTTTTCTTTTGGCAGTGCAGCGGCAGTGAGAGTGTGGCCCACAATGGATCCAGGGAGATGAACTGGCCCCCGGAGTGCCCAGAGTTGCCCACACCTGGCCTAGAGGGAGAGGGCAGGGCAAGCAGAGGCCACCACTCCTTCTCCTGCCACTGCTCACCACCATGTGCTCTTTCCCAGGGGAGGCTGGTGACTCCTATTTCAGTGGGGCTCCTTTTCCGCTGCAGGTTTTTCAGGTTTTATTTGGAGTTTCATAGGAGCTAACCATGGTGCTCCATGGTGGTGAACCTATTTTGGGGGTGGAGTTCAGCACCATGGATAGCTCCTATGAACCTGCAATGGAAAAGGAGCCCCACCGAAACAGGAGTCACCAGCCTCCCCTCTGTCAGCTTTCTAAATCGCTCTAGTCTTCCATGCTAGCTTCCCAGAACATGACTCCTGGATCTTCCCATAATACACAGAAATATGGATACAGCTTTTGCTAATGCTGCCTGATGTCACTCTGCAAATGTCTATCACTCAGTGCCATTAGTTAATTATAAGATCTCATGCAATCTAATAAGCATGGCTGTTAGGCAAGTCACATCTCAAAACAGTCTCAGCTGGGGGGGGGGGGGAAATGTCAGTCATTATTGCTGTCAGCTCCATATAAACCTCTTGCATTCTATTTCTCGTTGTTTGTGATGATATCCCCTTACTATGCAAAGAAAATGAAGACATCCTGAATGAAGCCTCTAAGGGCGCAATCCAATGCAAATTTAGACAGAAAAAAGGCCTACAACTGGCTGGGGCATGCTGGGAGTTGTAGGCCTTTTTTCTGTCTAAACTTGCATAGGATTACGCCTTTACCCACCAGGCACTGATTTACTTTATATATGCTATATCAGAAATATGCATTCAAACGTCAACACTTTGATTCAACCAAACTCTACCCCCAAAATATCGATGCTGTGTTGTGTGGTGTAAGACCACCATTCTCACTGAACCTCTGAACTCACAACAAATTGATGCTGGTCTCCTAACTGCTGAGCTGCTATAGATTTCATAGATTTCATAGATCATAGAGTTGGAAGGAGCCTACAAGGCTATCGAGTCCAACCCCCTGCTCAATGCAGGAAACTAGAGGAGGGGGGTCTCCCATCCAAGTGATAACCAGGCTTCACCCTGCTTAGCTTTCCATGCTCAGACAAGCTGACCCTCTTGATTTTGGCTGATCAGGAAACCAAGCTTATCCTTCTCCATTCAGGACCTTGACCTAAAAATGATTCACACATTGCTGATTTCCAGGCATGCATATGACGATCTGCAAAACCACTAATTATCTTGGAGTGCAAAGCTGGTGAGCAATGCAAACTTTTGAGAGCCAATTCTTCCATTTTTCATCTGTCTGCAAACATTCTCAGGCCTATTAGAGGTTTGACTGCTTCCCCGCAACCACCCACCCACCCTTTTCAGGGGCCACCTATAAGGATTATATTAATTAGAAACTATAGAATAGGAAATTGTGATTGCAAGAAAATGAAGTGAACATAATTGTTGAACTATCTTCTGCAAGTCATTACAATGAATATATTATCTCCTCTGAGAATAAAATTAAAGACCTTTCAGCTCACTTTCTGATAAGGCAGAGAGAAGCAGGAGATAGAATGGATTTAATTAATACTGAGTTTTATAGTAAATCACTATTTTCAACTTAATTAACGAGTATTGTGAATACAGTATGCCTAACACACAAGCACGGGATGTATCCAGTAAATCAGTACTCTCTCTTTCTCGCTCTCTAATTTGCCCATTTTGTGTACTTGTGCCACAAGGCAGATTTATTTATTTATTTGTGATACTTGTATACCGCTTAAATATAATAAAATCCCGGGCAGGGCATTGTTATTGTTATGTATCCAAGTTTTGCTGGGTGTCAAGGAAGGTTCTGACTGGGGGGGAAATGTTTTAAAAAGTCAGATTTCTAATGGGGATACTATTTATTTATTTATTTAATCGCCCACCTTTTTTCCTGCAAGGAACCCAACCTGTGAGGTAGGTTAGGCTGAGAGTCAGTCACCCAGTTAGCTTCATGGCCAAGTGGGGACTAGAACCCAGATCTCCCAAGTCCCAGTCCAACACTCTCACCACTACACCACACTGGCTC
Organism: Shinisaurus crocodilurus; assembly: GCA_021292165.1. NCBI lineage: Eukaryota > Metazoa > Chordata > Lepidosauria > Squamata > Shinisauridae > Shinisaurus > Shinisaurus crocodilurus. The sequence continues at coordinate 253,920,794 of CM037878.1, read as the reverse complement.
CCTGTTGACCCCTGATACTGTTTGTGAGGATGTTAAGGAGACTGAGTAATGCATCTATTATAAAGGTCAAGGACTGAGGGGATGGGGACATTGGGCATGGGTGTTGTGTGTGCCTCTCTCTCTCCTACTCCCCCTCACTCTCCAGCCAGAACATCAAATGCAGCTCACAGGTTTCTTTGTAGTTTTATTAAGCAAAAGCAGGGCAACTCAGGTGGTTGCAAAAAAGTGTTACACAAAAGTAAAGAAAGTGATTCAAGTCCCTTTATCCCCTCAATAAGGTCAGGAAGGTTAAACAGTTGATTCTGCACTAGGGTGTTTCACACTTATTCACCCTCAAACTAGAGAACTGACTCCACCCCTAAGGCGGGTCAAAAGTCTTGTTAGCCAACCAAGCTGACCGACAAAGAGACATCAGCTGTTCTACTTGCCTACGTAATTTACGCCACATTCGGGCATCAGTTACCGAGGCTAGTTCCGCCCCCCCTTCCCCCGCCTCTGCCTTCCCTGTTCCCAGAGATTCTTCTCCCCCCCCTCCACGGCCTCTAGCTTTAACTTTGACCGCGCAGCTGGGTCCTGGTTATCTTCACAGAGAGGCATTTATTTATTTATTATTAATATTTATTTATCGCCCATCTGGCCGGCAACCGGCCACCCTGGGCGATGTACACACAATAAAATACATAAATACAATAAAATACATTAAAACAATATAAAAATTTTAAAATCTTAACCCACCCCATATTCCCGCCTGAACAACCAGGTTTTTAATGAGTGACGGAAGCTCAGCAGAGAGGGGGCATGGCGGAGGTCACTCGGGAGAGAGTTCCACAGTACGGGGGCCGCCACAGAAAAGGCCCTCTTCCTCGTCCCCATCAGTCTAGCTGCTCTGGCTGAAGGGACAAGGAGAAGGCCATCCGTGGCAGATCTTGTTGAGCGGCCCACTTGGTGTTGCTGGAGACGCTCCTTGAGATAAACTGGACCAGAGCCGTATAGGGTTTTAAAGGTCAAAACCAACACCTTGAATTCGGCTCGGCAAGCAACTGGTAGCCAGTGCAAATCCTTCAGCACTGGCGTGATGTGATCCCGCCAGCGGCTGCCTTTAACCAGGCGAGCCGCCGCGTTCTGTACCAGCTGCAGCTTCCGAACCGTCTTCAAGGGTAACCCCACGTAGAGCGCATTACAGTAGTCTAGGCGAGAGGAGACCAAGGCATGAACCACTGATGGGAGCAGGTGATTAGGAAGGTAGGGGCGCAGCTGCCGTATCAGATGGAGTTGATACAGCGCTGCCCGGCTCACAGCTGCCACCTGAGCCTCCATGGACAGCTGGGAGTCTAGAATGACCCCCAAGCTGTGGCTCTGGTCCTTCAGGGGTAGATGTACCCCATTCAGCACCAGGTCAACATCCCCTAACCTCCCCTTGTCCCCCACCAGCAGTACCTCGGTCTTGTCGGGGTTCAGCTCAGCATGTTCCTTCCCATCCAGCCAGCAACTGCCTCCAGGCACTTGGACAGGGTCTCAACGGCCAACCTCGGTGAGGACTTGAAACAGAGGTAGAGCTGCGTGTCATCCGCATACTGATGACACCGCACCCCAAACCTCCTGATGATAGCTCCCAGCGGCTTGAGGTAGATGTTGAATAACATCGGGGAGAGGATGGAACCCTGCGGCACCCCACAAGTGAGCAGCCGAGGGTCCGAAGCCTCCTCCCCGAGAACTACCCTCTGGTACCTTCCAGAGAGGAAGGACCGGAACCACTGCAATACAGTGCCTCCCAAGCCCAACCCCTCCAGGCGGTCCAGGAGGATACCGTGGTCAATGGTATCAAAAGCCGCTGAGAGATCGAGGAGGACTAGAAAGGAGCATTCACCCCTATCCAAAGCCCTCCTCATATCATCCACCAAGGCGACCAAGGCCGTCTCCGTCCCATGTCCAGACCTGAAGCCCGACTGGCACGGATCTAAATAATCGGCTTCATCCAAGTGTGCCTTCAACTGAGCACCCACCACCCGCTCGATCACCTTGCCCAGAAATGGTAAATTGGAGACTGGGCGAAAGTTGTTTAAATCCTGGGGATCCAAGGAGGGCTTCTTTAGAAGCGGTCTTATTACTGCCTCCTTGAGGGCTGATGGCATCACTGCCTCCTCGAGGGAGGCATTCACCACCGCCTTGATCCCCTCACCCAGTCTCTCCCTGCAGCTCATGATGAGCCAGGACGGGCAAGGATCAAGCAAGCAGGTGGTCGGCCTCACAGATGAAAGCACCTTGTCCACTTCATCAGAAGGAAGAAGCCGAAACCGATCCCACAAAACCGGTCTGCCATTGGCCTCCTCCCGCTCACTCCCTGTATCCACGACGCACGATATCCCACTCCTAATCCGATCGATTTTATCTGTGAAGTGCTTCGCTAAAGCCTCACAGGAGGCTTTAGACTGTTCCAATGGGTCCGGAGCGACTGGACCGACCAGACTCCGGACCACTTGGAACAGCCTCCTGGGGCAGCACTCCGCAGACGCAATGGAGGCAGCATAGAAATTCTTTTTTGCTGCATCTTCACCAGGCTGAAGATGCAGCTCTAACCAGTGTTCGATTGTCTTCGGAGCGGGAATTACGCCATTGGCGCTCTAGCCTTCTCACCTCTTGTTTCAGAGCTCGCAGCGACGGAGTGAACCATGGCGCCACGCGCGCTCTGTTTAGGCGAAGAGGGCGCTTCGGAGCAACTCAGTCTAATGCCCTGGTGATTGCAGCATTCCAGTCGTCCACCAGGGTCTCGACCGAGCTACCGTTTGTGTGCTCCAATTCCCCAAGCGCGTTCAGGAATCCATCCGGATCCATAAGATGCCTGGGGCGGACCATCCTAATAGGTCCCTCACCCCTGCAGAGGGGTTGTGGCATCGAGAAATCCAACCCCACCAGATAGTGATCTGACCATGACAAGGGGGTGGCGGATATACCCCCGATTTCCAGATCATTTCCCCCTCTCCAGAAACAAAAACCAAGTCCAGTGCATGACCGGCTACGTGGTAGGTCCAGTTAATACAGGGTGCAGCTCCCAGGAAGCCATGGTCTCCATGAAGTCCCGAGGTGCCCCCGTGAGGACAGCCCCCGAATGCACATTGAAGTCCCCCAGCACCAATAGCCTGGGGGACAACACACGCACATCAGAGACCACCTCCAGCACCTCGGCCAGGGAGTCTGTCGTGCAGCGGGGTGGACGGTACACGAGCAGAATCCCCAGACTGCCCTTGGGACCCAACCTCCAGTACATGCACTCAATAAACTTGGTCTCCTGGAGAGGGAGTCTGGTAAGGACCAAGGACTCCCGATAGATAACAGCCACTCCCCCTCCCCGTCCCCCAACCCTTGGCTGCTGGGCATACGAGAAACCAGCCGGACACAAGGCCGCCAGAGTTGGAGCAGCGGCCTCGTCCAGCCAGGTTTCCGTAATACATGCCAGGTCCGCCCCCTCATCCAGGATCAAGTCATGGATGAGAGATGTTTTCTGGGTAACGGACCTGGCATTGCACAACAGCAAACGCAAGGTATGGGGAGGAGCCACACATCCCCCAGTTATCCCTTGGCTCTGGGCAGGCCCGGGACAAGGGATAGGTATTAAGCATCGATCCCTTGTCCCCCGCAGTTGGCGTGGCCTGCCCCTAGCGTTCTGCCAGCGCCAACATCTCTGCGGCCTCCTCTTCCCCCTCCCCCTCACTGTCTGTTCCAGAGTCCATTCCCACAGAATCTGACCAGTGCTGTTTTGGAGTTAGGGAATCAGAACTGGAGGGGCTAGGAGAGCTATCCCAGACAATGGGGCTTGGGTGCTTGCCCATGTCCCTTCCCCACTTTTAGCCTTCATGTGAACAGGCTGAATGTTTGCATAAGGAGACTCCCTTTCCATAGAGAGAGGTGGGAAAGGTGGGAACCAAAAACATACTACCCTACACAACATCTGTGTGTACTGTAAAAAAGGAATTACCTTCTTCCTTCTTTAGGCTTCCACTCCCTAGGGAATAAGTACAATCTTCCTAATGATAACTAAAGGCACAATCCTATGCATGTTTAGACAGGAAAAAGCCCAACGCACAGCATGCTGGGTGTTGTAAGCCTTTTTTCTGTCTAAACATGCATAGGATTGCACCCTAAGGGCCAATTTCTCACAGAATAAGGCATGGCAATGTCACATATGTGTGAGGATACATGAGGAATGTGATTCAGACATATTTCTCAGTTAGAATACTTATACAACCCAACTGTAGAAATGGCTTTGATGTTTCTGGGCCTTCTCCCCAAGTTAGGTATGTGATTTATTACCATTTCTCAATTGGATCCAGATTTAGTCATACCTAGAGAAAACCCACTGAAATCAATGAGACTTGTTAGTCCCATCTAAGTATGACTTAATCTGGCTCCCACCCACTACGTTATATTTTCAGGATCACACCCATGTCTTAAAAAAGAGAGTATATATGAGATTACGTAATCCCAACAAAGCAATTTCCAATGGGAAGAATTTCAGAAGCCGTTCCATACCAAATGAGACTGTTTCTCCATTTACAGAGCAATCCTAGCATCTAGAGCAGTGTTCTCCAGCCTTGTGTCCCCAGATGTTTTTGGCCTACAACTCCCAGCATGCCCCAGCCAGCTATGCTGGGGAGTTGTAGGCCAAAAACATCTGGGGATACAAGGTTGGAGAACACTGATCTAGAGGGCCATAGAATGCTTTGGATTCCCAGCTCTGAGGTCAGAAAAGAGCTCCAACCTCAGAGCCAGGGATTCATGCTCAGATCGCGCGCCCCCCAACCCTTGCAGCCAACACAGAAAGAACCACATCAGCTGCTTCTCCGAGATCATAAGTGACCTCAGAGAAGGGGTAAAGGGGGTGGGGAGGGGGCAAGGAGGGGAGGAAACTGGGACCACCAGGATATGATGTTTAATGATGTTTTAATGATGTTTTCTATGATGTTTTTAAGATGTTTTAAGATTTTAATAGTATGTATTGTGTTTTGTTTAGTTTATGTATTTTATATTTTTGCTGTTCCCCACCTCGATCTAGACGGAGAGGCGGGTAAGAAATAAATTTATTATTATTATTATTATTATTATTATTATTATTATTATTATTAAAGTATACTGGTGGCACTCCAGCCTCCTTCCATCCCCATCTGAAGCACCGCAGATAGATGGGCGAAATCTCGCCGATTTGCAGGGCAGGAGGAGCGGGGAGGTGAAGATCGGCTTTCGGAGGCTTACGGGAGTCCCCATTGGATCGGAGGCTTACGGGCATCCCTATACGAAGATTGAGTTCGGAGGCTTACGGGCATCCCCACTGGTTGGCGCCCTCACTCCAGTATTATCTGCTCTGACTGGCAGTGGCTCTCCAAGGTCTCAGAGTTCTTTCCCATCATCTGCCACTTGAGTCCTTCTTTAAAAAAAAACAAAAAACTGGAGATGCTAAGGATTCAACAGGGACCTTTGACATGCAAAGTATGCACTCTACCAGTGAACTACAGTCCCTCGCCAAAGATGCAGTGTGACTCTTCTTGCGCAAAATGGAACTCATGCAAAGGCAGCCCTGTTAAATCCATTTAAGAACATAAGAAGAGCCATGCTGGATCAGACCAAAGGTCCATCGTCCAGTATTCTGTTCACACAGTGTCCAACAAGCTGCCCACGGGATCCCACAAGCAGGACATGATTGCAGCAGCACCCTCCCACCCATGTCCCCCAGCAACTGGTGTACATAGGCATACTGCCTCTTCATGCTAGAGATAGAATTCAAACTTGGGTTATTTACTTAAGTCGTACACCATACCAATGTTGCGCAGTTGGCTAGTTGATATTCAATTTGCGTTAAGCGAGTGAGCAAGGGGCACATGGTCCATGCTTAGACACTGCACTCACACCTTTAAATGCTCTGAGGCACTAAGAACACAATTCTGGCTGGGGAATGCTGGGAGTTGTAGGGTTTTTTTCTGTCTAAACATGCCTAGGATTGCGCCCTAAGTGAGGTTGCAGCAGCCACTGTGCCTCTTCTACCAGTCTGCTAACCCACATGCAGAGAAATACTTTCACACATTGTCTGAGGCCAGCAGGACTCTAATTTTAATATAATTTTGCTCCACATCTAAGGGGCACGATTATATTGATATCTGTGTAATTAAAATATCGTCCTTAATGCTTCATCAACATAAGCAAGATTTTTCCCCTCCCTCTGTAATTTTCCACAGTAGGAAGTAGCTGGAGTACTGCATGGCCCCGTCTCTATTCGGAGGAAACGCTATGACCTACGCATCTGCCCCTGACCTTTACTCGGATCAATAAAACTACAAATTGGTCTTTTCTTATCCTTGGCACTTTAGTAATAAAATCTGTGTTGAAATGAAATGAGACGCTGAACTTTATCTCTTTGTGTTGTTGTGAACATAGTTGGGACTTGAGAAGGAGATTGGCAGCGTTTCAGGCAGTGGGCTGCAGGGCTGTTCTCTCTGCAGCAGAACATCCCCACGGTTTATATTCGGCCCCTGCAGCACACCATTATCAACTCTGTATCCACACAGCTTGCCAGTGCTTCCAGAAGAGAGAAAGAGAGCAAAGACTTACTTCAGTGCATTTATACACAGCAACACCTTATTTCTTGTTGTCATCATCCCTTCTTCTGAGTTTTTCTGGCCCCTGTGAGTGCAACAGCTTTGAGATCATTTTGAGAAATTCATTCCATTTTCTCCTGATCATAAACAATACAGAAAATTACACTGACACATACTGCTAGGACCTGCACCCACCTAGGACCCACATTGTGTAACTGAGACCATGGCATCCATTTATTTATTACATTTATATGCCACCTTTCTTCCAATGAGCTCAAGATCACATTTATGATTCTCACACACCCCTTTATCATCACAACAGCCCTGTGAAGTATGTTAGACTGCCAGATTGTGACTGGCCCAAGGTAACAGAGTGAGCTTCTGGACTGACTGGGGATTTTTCAAATTTATTTATTTTATTTGTTACAACAACCCTGTGAGGTAGGTTAGGCTGAGAGTCAGTGACTGGCCCAAAGTCACCCAATGAGCTTCATGGCCAAGTGGGGACTAGAACCCGGATCTCCCAAGTCGCCGTCCAACACTCTAATCACTACCCCACATTGGATCTCTTTTATCTGCCTGGCACTAGGACCTAGTCCAACACTTCAACCACTGTAACATACCAGCAAGAAGTGTTTTTTTTTTTTAATGTAAACGCATTTTTAAAAAAATTAAAGTGGCTTCAAGAAGTTAATGTTCTTATACAGACACATTTGTATTAAAGTCTTTTCACAGGAGTGGGGGGTGACTTTTCTTTAAAAAGAAAAGGACCCAGATTAGCGGGCTGACAAGAGCAGGCCAGGCATGAATTCATCTGCGGAAGTTGTAACTGAAATTGCACATGAGTGTACGTTGACTTCATAGCTCAGAAGACTGAGGCAGCATCAAATGTAGGAGCTTTTGCTAGGTTGTGAAGAGTTAACAACATTGTTGAAGGTCCGTGGAATGCAATAGACAATAGGATGTAGGATTCCTCTGTTTGCCACACTGCTGGAGCCTATACTCATTAGTGCACACTGCTGTTAATGAGATGGAGAGATGTGCCACTTTCCAGTTAGCTGCACACCCTGAATATTCTCTCATCCTGCATGACAGCATTTAGCTCGAGCTTCAGATATCTAGCTGCAGCTCAGTGTTTCTTCCTGCTGGGGAGGGGTCAGAAAGCTAACCCTGGGCCATGGCTCCTGACAGGAAGAAGTGAAGCCCTGTCAGGCAGATGCTTTGCTACCCAAAGGAGGCAAGGCAGGAAAATTACACAGCCTTTTGTTTCAGTAACATCATGTAACTAGTAGGACTCTGAACTGTGCTACATATTCTCCTGCTGGGAATGAAAGGATGATTTCATACACCTCTGCCTGTGGTAGATCCCACACCAAGAGGGTATGAGGCAGTGAGGAAAGTGCTGCAAAACATTTGAATCATCACTTTGAATTATTCCAGGACTGAATGACCTGTTCGTGAAGACTGGGAAACAAAATGTGACTTGACCATTTGAATTCTGATAATAATATCGTAATCTTTGATATTGCACCAACTATATATCAAGGTGTTGAACCTCTTTAGCTGGAGGAGGGCTGAAATCCATTTCAGATAAGCTCTCAAGGGCCACATTCTAGTCGTGGGTGTGGCCAAAGGCAAAAGGGGTGAAGCCAAAAATAACAGCATAAGGAACCTGGAGAGCTGGATTTGGTCCTCGGGGCCTGAGGTTCTGCTCCTCTAATCTATATTATTGTGCCTTTTTATCCCTTTTGTGCCAAGACATCTAAACGCTTCTGATATTTTAATTTTTTGTATAAGAAGCACATATGTGCAATAAAACAATAAGATGCAGTCAGAAAACTAGAAAATGCATGATGCACTGCAATTGCAATTAACATACACATGAGCATACACATCCAGTGCTATGGATCTTCCCCCGGAACACGCGCAGCTGTGGGCAGGGAGGAGTTTGCGAACGTGGGGGAAGCGAGTGGAGACCTACCTGTCGACGCAGGTAGCTAGTCAGCAAGGGGGCGGGGCTACAGGAGCCAATATTAGGCCTGGAAGCCCCACCCCACATCCTCTTTGTTTCCTGCAGCTCCCTCCCTCCCGCCCTGTATACAGTATGGGCTCCTCTGGTCGCCATTAAGGGGCCGAGTAGGAATTTTGGCTCATCTCTATTAGGGGGATGAGCGCGTTTCGCATACTGCTGCAGGGTTTTGGGGGTGTTCGCAATCAGTGTACATAGCAAGTAAATACGGTCACATTTGATAGTAGGCAGGTAAGTGCGGGTTAGGGTATTTATAGGGTGAGGTAAGCATCCCTGGCACCATTCAGGTGACAGGCGGTTTCAGGATGCCTCGTGTTGCTGAGTCAGTAGACTCAGACAGCTGAGGGTCAGGAACGCCTGTGATGCCTTTGTTCTCGCCAAGCTTGTTGTCGTGAGACTCCGAGAGGGGGCAACGCAACAAAGGCTCCCAACACTGTAAAGTGGAAAATGGGGCGGCGGCAGATTCATCGCCACCTCCTGGTTTTGGATGCTCCACCCAATTGCACAAGTGAGCGGCCTGGGAGGCCGGATTAGAATAACCCGCCCTCCATCCCTTTGCAGTTCATTGTATGTAAATAAATGTGGCCCAGTTAAACACCAACAAAGTGTCTCAACTCTTCATTTCCCTCCTACGTTCGCAATACATAAAGCAAGGAATTTATTGTAGTGAAAGACCTGGTGCCCAGCTGTAAACTGAGAAAGCTGGTATTGCAAACTAGATTTTCTACAGATTGGGAAAAGGGGAGGGAAACAGCATTTCTGCAGCAAAGCCCCAATGCTAAGCAGACCCTGTGTGACCCCCAAAAAAGCATTAAACTGATACAGAACAGAGTTAAAAGACCACACAAGCTATAGGGTTTACAAATGTCTCTCAGATAATACCTACAGAAGGAAGAAAAAACCTCTTCATTAATATTCTGGGCTCTGCATATTAATGGGCAAACTGGAAAGTGTGCATTGGATCCAGACTAAGTTAGTCCCATATAAGTCTCATTGATTTCAATGGGAACTAAGTCATGACTAACTTTTCATATTGGTTTTAATGGAACCTAAGGGCAACTAATTTCATCCAGATCCAACCTTGTAGCCCTAGGTCTATGCCATTTTGCTTCCATCCAATTGTCAACAGTATATATACAACAGTTATGAATACCTCCGCCCGTGTTCTGTTTTTACCTTGACATGGTAAATATTTGTTTTAACAGAACTATTGAAAAATGGAGGAAAACAAGGGAATAAAGTGAAAAGACAGAAAGCCAGGAGCTTAGAAATAGTGTTGCAGCAACATGGGAGCTTCTTCCCCATGGTACAATTCCATGCAACTGTATGTGAATGATGCAATCACATGACCGAGTGCATCTTTGCCACCAATTGACAACTTCCCCAGAAAACTGATGTTGTTCCTTGAAATGATGGGGGGGGGGGGGAGTTCACTCTGATGCATGCAAAGACATTGACCTGGCACCCTTCCAGAAATATCAGGATAACTGATGTGCATATGCACACGCACACACAAATGTACACACCAACTGTGGCCTCTGGCACATCAAAATAGTATCTCTTCAGTTTCTTCTTCACCATATTATACTCACTGGAATTGCACTCACCTTCATCCTGGAATTGAGGGGAGATATGTACTTTTTTTTATACATGTTGCTCTACCTCTTATGCAGGGCTGGCTTCAGGGGTCAACATCTTTGGGCAGCTGCCAAGGCCCCAGTAACCTGCTGCTGCAGCTGCTTTTGTCATGGTCATTAGCCTACCAGCTTGCTGAGCAAAGAAGCAAGGAGCAGCAACAGCCACCACTGCTACCCCCCTTTCTGTCTGGGTCATGGTGAGGCTCAATAAGAACATAAGACCATAAGAAGAGCCATGCTGGCTCAGACCATGGTCCATCTAGTCCAACATTCTGTTCACACTGTGGCCAACCAGCTGCCCACGGGATCCCACAAGCAGGACATGAGTGCAACAGCACGCTCCTGCCCATGTTCCCCAGCAACTGGTGTACATAGGCATATTACCTCTGATATTGGAGGTAGCACATAGCCATCAGGACTAGTAGCCATTGATAACATTCTATGAATTTGTCCAATCCCCTTTTAAAGTCATCCAAATTGGCAGCCATCACTAAATCTTGTGGAAGTGAATTCCATAGTTTAACTACAGTATGTGCTGTGTGAAGAAGTACTTCCTTTTCTCTGTCCTGAATCTCCCACCAATCCGCTTCATGGGATGGCCCTGGCCCTGGGTTCTAGTATTATGAGAGGGAGAAAAATGTCTCCCTATCCATTTTCTCCACACCATGCATAATTTTGTGCACCTCTCTCATGTCTCCCCTTACTTGCCTTTTTTCTAAGCTAAACAATGCCAGCTGCTGTAACTTCCTCGTATGGGAGTTGCTCCAGCCCCTTGATCATTATAGTTCCTCTTTTCTGCTCAATTCTCACCACCACCAAGAAAGATGGCAGGTGAGCAAGAAGAAGCAGCACTGAGAGGGGAAGACGAACAGAGGACAATTTTGCAAAGGGGCCTCAAAACCTGGAGATGGCCCTTCTCTTAACTTTTGTATTATTTATTTACCGGTATTACATTTATACCCTGCCTTTTTTCCTGAAAGGAACCCAAGGCGGCTTACATGATCCTCATCCTCCTCTCCATTTTATCCTCACAACAACCCTGTGAGGTAGGTTAGGCTGAGAGTATAATTTTGTCAGCATAAGACCTCTTGAGGGTTTTTTTAATAGATTGGCTCATTAATATTCATGATAGCAATTATATGCCTCTATTAAGTGCATCTGACAAAGTGGACTCTTGCCCACAGGAACGCATGCTATATTTACGCCTTGAATATATTTGTATACTCCTTGAAGTGCCACAGGACTCTTAGCTGGTGCAACAGCCTAACATAATTACCCCCCTGGAGTTTGTCATCTACTAAGGGTGCAATCCTATGCATGTTGAGACAGAGAAAAGGCCCACAATTCCCAGCATGCCCCAGCCAGCCAGGGGGAGGCGCTGGGAGTTGTAGGCCTTTTTTCTGTCTCAACATGCATCAGGGATGTTGAAGAGTCCTTGGTCTCGAGTCACGAGTCGAGTCACGAGTCTTTGGACCCGAGTCTCGAGTCCGAGTCCGAGTCCTTGGTCCAAAATGGTGACTCACGAGTCATGAGTCACGAGTCACTCCCAAAGCTGACTCCACGAGTCCCTATTAAAATCAATGGGGTTTTTCCCCAACAAAATAAGGCTACTTCAGATGTGTGGTTTAAATAAATTCTAGGCACAAGTGTGCCTTTTTATTTCAAAACTCTGCAACTGATTTTGGCAAGAACAGATCAGGCAGACAAACCCAAAATAACCAGGCAGGCAGAGGAGGCAGGGAACCCCAAAGCAGGCAGGAAGAGGCCTTTGTCTTGGACAATTCAAACTGTGGAACTGGTTAAGAAGAGACCAGGCAGGCAGAGGAGGCTGGGAACCCCAAACAGGCAGGCAGAGGCAGCCAAACCCAAAATGTCTGAAAGGTTGCATTTTAGAAAAATGATTTTAAAAAATAAACTTGCTGTACTTCCTAAAACTTATCCATGTTGCATTTGAGGAACATGATTTTTTATAAATGTTTGACCCCCATTCTGGAACGGTGAGATCTCATCACAATTCCACCCTCACTGAACACCCGCTCCACTGGTGATGAACTTGCTGGAACCAGAAACACACTCAGAGTAGCCACCCAGAGTAATCTCAGGTCCTTCTTCTGCCTCTCCCAAGTACGCAACACATCAATCAAAATAAATCTTGACACACCGTTGGGGCTGCACTCCTGGTAGCCGTCCATAGTGGCCAAGCAGCGGCGCACCTCGCTTCTATGTGCTCTTCGCCGGCAATCACGCTCCTCTCCACTCCTTCTGGCACAGCCCAGGGAAGTTGAAGAGTCCTTGGTCTCGAGTCCCGAGTCGAGTCTCGAGTCCCATTAAAAATATTGGGACTCGAGTCCGAGTCGAGTCAGAGGGGGGACTCAGTCCGACTCACGAGTCGAGTCCTCGAGTCCGAGTCCCCATCCCTGACATGCATAGAATTGTGCCTTAAGTATACTTCTTAGCAACAGCAGCATCCACAACCTACAGAACAAAAAGACCACTGTTTGTTTTGATGTTTCTGTATCATGAACTAAGGAGGGTGAAGAATCAGAAGAAACAAAGTGGCCACTTATGAATCACCAAAAAAAGAGGAAATGCATCACCAACAAAGAGGACAAAAGAGCATGCCAATTTGCAGAACATTTGCACATGCTAATTATATGTATAGATGCAAATTTAGAAATGAGCATTATAATTTTAATAGAAATATAGTACATCTCACCATAGTGTGAGAAGCTGTTACCTGCCTGTCCAGTCTATCCAGGTGCTAACTATTGATGGGTAAGAGTCGTTATATTTATTTTTATTTTATTTATTTATTTATTTATTATATTTGTACCCCGCCTTTTTTCCTGCAAGGAACCCAAAGCGGCTTACATAATCCTCCTCCTCTCCATTTTATCCTCACAACAACCCTGTGAGGTAGGTTAGGCTGAGAGTCAGTGACTGGCCCAAAGTCACCCAGTGAGTTTCATGGCCAAGCGGGGACTGGAACCCGGATCTCCCGAGTCCCAGCCCAACACTCTCACCACTACGTATCTTAAATCAAAATTAGTCAGGACTGATGTTGAAATAGAGGACAGTCCTCTGGGAGCCCTTCAGATAGCGGACTGTCCAATGTAAAAGAGGACACATGGCCACCCTAGAGCTATTGGTTGGTTTTGAAAAGAGGAAACTGGAAAGTAGATTCATAGATTCATATAGAGTTGGAAGGGGCCTACAGGGCCATTGAGTCCAACCCCCTGCTCAATGCAGGAAACTAGAGGAGGGGTCTCCCATCCAAGTAACAAGCAGGCCTGACCCTGCTTAGCTTTCCACACTCAGTATTTAAGCCATAAGCTCCGAAGCGGGAAGCTGACAGGTAGTGAAAATAGGAAATGGAAGAAGGAGATGAAGGCAAGTATGACTAATGACATATCAGAAGTTATGATCAGAGATGAAGGACAAGGCATAGTTGTGCACAACCCTGCAACTGGATACAAGATTGCATTTTTCTATAAGGTGTCAAGGAGAACCAATGAAGGGTCTCAAAGGCGAGAGAAGACAGGGGTTGATTGACCGAGCAAGGAAAATGTTAGCAAATCTTTTCCTTTGTATTAAGAATTACTGGGGATTTGCTACTCCCTGCTTGAGTGCTCTGAATATCTGCTGACTTCACTGAGTGGTGTCACTCCATCCTTTGGAGGATGACAAACATATAGACTGAACAAGGTATTAAGATGCAAATGATTTTTGTGTTTGTAGGAGAAAACCACACAGACTAAGAAGGCAAGGAGGAAGAGGTAATAGAGTGTGGGAGAAGCAAGATATATAGAAGTTTGTATATATGTGCACAAGAGTGTGTAAGTGAGGGAATAACATTGTAAAAATTGAAGCAATAAATCATACCTGAGACCTCCCTGGAGGTCTATAAATAGGAAACCCCAAGCATTTCCTTCTATTTATTTTATAAGTGCAATAAACTTTATCAGCTTTTAGTATTGGAAACTCCTGCAATATTGATGTGCTCTTTACTTTAGAAGTTATTTGGAGGTTGGCATCAAGAGGCTAATGAAAAAAAGGGAACTGGGGACAGGGGAAAGGGGGCTTTTTCTTCCTTCCGCCTTAGTAATAAAAAGTACAGCCTTGCAGAGCTGCTCTTTGTGAACGCAGGAGGAAATGAAGAGTCGAGACAAGTTGTTGGGGTTTAACTGGGCCACATTTATTTACATCCAATGACCTGCAAAGGGATGGAGTGTGGGTTATCCTAATCCGGCCACTCTGGCTGGTAACACTGTACAACGAGCAAAGCATCCCAGATCGGAGGGTGGCGCTGCTTGTGTCGCCACCACCCCATTTTACACTTTACAGTGTTGGGACACCTTTGTTGCGATGCCTCCTCTCGGAGTCTCAAGCTTTCCCCAAATATCTAGCCAAAGAACATCTTTACAATGACTTGGCATAGACCATAGCCTGATATAAGGCTGCAATGGAACTACAGCACAAGGATATATATTTGGAGCTAGCTTTAGCACTGCAACAGTAAGTGAAGATAGATCAACTGTTTTGGATATATTAAAGACTCCTGCAGTACCGAAGATACCCTTTGAGGCCACTGTGATCTTTAATTTCCGTATGAAAAATGTCAAATATTCCTCAAGAGAGATGCAATAATGTATCCTTGATCTGTAATCTCTCAACATCAAATAGGACCTCTAGTTCAGGAGTGCATCTCCTTAAAAGTACATTAAAGGAAAGAAAAAAGAAAAAACAAAAGGTGCAATCCTACACAAGTTTAGACAGGAAAAAAAGAACTATAACTCCCAGCATGCCCCAGCCAGCATAGCTGGCTGGGACATGCTGGGGGTTGTAGGCCTGCCTTTTTCCTGTCCAAATTTGCATAGGATTGTGCCCAAAGTCTATGTTGTATATTCTGCAAGTTTTTGACATTGTGCAGATTTAGTCTCTGGTCAGTAAATGTTAGTAGTTACTTGTAAGCTATAATTTAAATATATACTTTCCATAGATTTGCAAAAGTATTTTTAAAAAATAGAGCTCAGATTAAAGATAGCGCAATTGGACCTGTCAGGACTTTGGCTAGCAAGCTGGACATACAGGGAACAAGGATAAAGTGTTGTCAGGGAAGTCAAAGTACAAGAACCATTGTAGTACCATCTAGTGGTAGTGGAAAAGGTAATAAAGGAACAATAATAAGATACTGTTTTAGAAGGGGTCACTGTGAGGAGGCAATGGGGTGACTGTACAATCCCCCAGGTATTCGTTGTTGCCCAGCAACAGTAGCCAACCTCAGTTAGGGATGGTTAAACAGAAGGAAAGGGAATCTGGGCAAGTGCTTTTTAAATGGCTCAAGAACTCTGAGGGAGAAGGAGGAGGTGGGGCAGAAGCACAAGATAAAGCCTGAATGCTAGAAGCTCAGCTGTGAGAGAGAAGACAGACATAGATGGAATAAAGAGGCTCAGGAGGAGTGGTGGCTGGAAAGGGGAACTGAGAAAAGGAACAGAAGCTAAAGAAGGGGGTAGTACAAAGGGGAGAAGGGTAGTTAGTTCTTTAGAAGGCTAAAGAGCTGGAGCAGAAGAGTGGGAACACAGGGGAGACCTCCTAGTGCACTCAGGAACACAGAAGAACAAGTATACAAGAAAAGATTTGGTCAGTTCTGCACCAAGCTCAGTCTATGACTACTTATCTACATCTAACATCATTATGTAGGTGTTCTTTGATTCTGCAGCTACTTACCTTTATTGCTCTATGGACACTCACCCGAACCCTGCAGCTACTTACCCACTCTGTGGAACTTCATCCTGATCCTGTTAATATTTACATGTACTACACTAGGCATCTAGTCTGATCCTGCAGATACTTACCTAGCTCTGTGGACATTTATCCTGATACTGCAGATGCTTACCCATATCACCCTGCAAACATCCATCTTGGTTCTGCAGCTACTTACCCTACTCTGTGACCTTAAATCCTGGGCACTGTAGCCACTTACTGGTATTGCTCCAGAACAGGGTTCTCCAACCATGGGTCCCCAGATGTTGCTGGACTACAGCTCCCAGAATCCTTTGCCATTAGCCATGCTGGCTGGGTACGCTGGGAGCTGTAGGCCAGCAACATCTGGGGACCCAAGGTTGAGAGACTCCAGAGACTTCACTTTATCCTGCAGCTACGTACTATAACTCCCAAGAAGTGATCTTCCTGATCCTGCTACTACTGACATGAATGATCATGTGCTATAACAAGAATTAATAAAATCTATACTTGCTGCATTTACATGGTCACATTGTTTATTGGGGATGAGAATAGGAGAAAGGGACATGTACCAGTCACAAGGTGTCCCCCTTGGTGGAGGGGGCACATCATAAAAATAAAGTTACAATGGCTACGATCCAATGTGCACACACACACTTAACAGAAAGTGCTTCCTGATACAAAGGGTGGGGTAATATTTCCTTCCACCAGCAACTCCTCACACCTCGTGGGGTACTGCTCCAGAGGACCCCCCCAAATTTGGGGGCCATACAGAGGTACCCCTGGAAGGGGGACTGTGGAACTTTGAATCCTGACCTATTATTGTATCATTAACAGTGCAATCCTATATGTCTATTCAAAAGTGAGCCCCACTGCATACAATTTGACATACCGGTAACTCCCAGTTAAGCTATTACTTTTATTGCATGATTACCAATCACAAGAGGTTGAGGGTTTTTAATACTAGTCATGGAGGGATTTTCATTGGGATCACAATGACCACAAAGCTGTGATTTTGATGAAAATTCACACATGCGCACGCACGCACACACGCACGCACACACACAAAAGGCCAGCCCTACCATTATGCAGAGTAAAGCAGAGGCCTCGGGTGGTGGATGCTGCAGTGGGAAAAGATCTCAGTAAGCAGGGCTGGGAAAGATCTCAGTCTGAGACTTCAGTGTGCCACTAGGGCCAGACCACAGGCAATAGGTCTGGGGGCCCACAGTCCAGGAGGGCCTCCAAATGACCCCCTGACAGGAGGAATTGATGTGGTGCACTCACAGGGCCGCAATTGGAAAGCAGTGTGGAGCCTGGCCAGCTGAGGCTACAGTTCCATGCCATTTTAAAGCGATTTTCTAAGTGTGAGTAGCAGGCACAGGCAGCAGACTGAACCAATTAGATGCTACCTTTGGGGATTCACAGCCAATGAGGACACTGGAGAAGAAGACTTCCCCTTTCTTGCTGCTCTGGCCCCCTCATTGGCTGTGTGCATGCTGAAAGGCAGCGGCTGATTGGTTCAGTTGGCTGCCTGCTATTTACACCTGCAAAAATACTTCAGTTTAACATGATGTGGGGCTGCAGCCTTGATGCCATCCAACCTGCTGCCGCCACAATTCTTCCCTTTGCTAGGCCAGTGAGCAGCAGCAAGATTTCAATACCTGGAGCAGCAGGGGGAGCAGGAGGAGGAGCCGCCGCCACCACCATGCTCCAGACCAGGGGCTCCCCAACCTTGGGTCCCCAGATGTTGCTGGACTGCAGCTCCCAGAATCCCTTGCCAATAGCCATGCTGGCTGGGTATACTGGGAGCTGTAGGCCAGCAACATCTGGGGACCCAAGGTGGGAGAGCCCTGCTCCAGACCCTAGGCTAAAAGGAGGGGGGGAAGCAGGGCTGATAGGGTGCAGGGGAGAGACTCCCCAAAAAGCAACTTACCAGGGGTGCATCAAAGCTGGTGATGACTATGCTAGATAGGCCAATAAGCTGACAGTAGGAGGCAGCTTCATTCATTCAACCCTCACACACTAGCCCTAATTCAGAGAAAACAGATCCCTTTCCATCTAGCTTCTGACCTGTGTTTTGGGACTGAAATCATTCCAGTCACCCTGGAACACTGGGAGATGAATAAGGGCACTGTGTCCCTGCTGCATCTCCTTGGATCTCTCAGTGGCTTTAAGTATCCTTGGCCACTGTGCTGTTCTTGAGGAGCCTTGCAGGGGTGAGACCTGGGGGCATTGCGCTTCAGTAACTGTGGTGTTTCCTGTCAGTCTGAGAAGGTAGCGTAGCGCTCAGGGACAGCCGCCCCATTCCATGGATTTTGGCATGTTGGATGCTACAAGTATCCATATAATCTTGGCCTTTATGCTGTTTAACATCCACATCAGGTGTGCTGAACCTTTTTCAGCCTGAGAGTCAAATTCTATTTTGGAGAAGCTGCATTCCATTAGTGGGCAGGGCCAAAGGCAAAAGGGGGCAAATATTTTAGCATATTTTAGCTTAAAACTCTTGCTGTCATTAATTAAGCCTTAGGAGAGGGATGTCAACCTGTTAGAATGGGGGGGGGAACTATGCAAAAGCTGGGACCACCAATCAGTGTTTGGGGGGAAAGGGATGGGGCCAGGGAAAGGGGTATGACCATCTGGGGAAGCTCAGTGGGCCAGATTTGGCCCCCAGTTGGGCCAGATTTCACCCATGAGCCTGGGATTCAACACCTCTGATCTACATGAAACCACTGGGTGAGTTCTCTGAGAAATTTGGGTAATGATGTCATCATCTTGAAAGCTCTAAAAAAAACTTGGGACTAGAATAAGGACAGCTCACCTTCCTTATTACAGTCTTTTTCAAAGCAGATATTTTCTTGTTTACCCTCCACCCTATAAGAAATCTTTGCCCAGCATATAGTTCTATCTCCATGGAATGCAGAAGGGTCATAAGAAGGTGTGCTATCCAGGCAGTCTAAGACCATTGCTTCTAATTCTCCCTTTTCCCTCCTTGCAAGAGATGCTCAATGCTCCCCCACCCCTTAAGTCTCCAATGAGATTCTGATGGCGTCTCCTAATTAAAGTGTGTGCAATTCCCAGTTGACACAGTGGCGCCAAAGCTCAAAACTGTCCCATTCCCTCATCCTCCAGGGGCAGCCTTGGCAGGTTCAGACACCTTGCAGCTTCTTCTCCGACAGACTTTTCCATGTTCGCTTCAGCGCCTTTCTTATTTGTGTTTTCGCCTGCATTAATTTCCAGTTCCAGACTGCACGGAAGGGAGTGGGGATGAGGCAGAGGAGGTCACTTTGCAGCTGAAGTGAAAATGCCCCAAAGGAATGGAAATGGAGAGAGCTGGTGTGTGTGTGTGTGTGTGTGTGTGTGTGTGTGTTTGGTGGGGGGTGGGTACAGCCAACAAGTATGGAGAGCAGCAGGGTATGCACAGCCCCAAGAGACAGAAAGACATCTTCCATTTGACTTGCGCTTGTCACTCATGGCAACTAAGTATGCTGCACCAGATGCACCTTATGCATAGCCTTCTTTACTGATAAGCCCACATCAGTGCCACAAAAGGCAACCTTCTCCCAGACAAATCCATTTCACTAAATAGATGCACAAACACCCATGCACCCCCTTCAGAGCTTACCTAAGCTCATGCCGATTGGACTGCACTGATGGGACTACACCGTCAAAATACATCCTTTTTCCCCTCTAGAAAATTCATGACTGGCTTATTAAGCTTTCCCCTTAAGCCTCCCCCAGCCTACCACCCCCTTTTCTGCTTTCTCAGACTGAGATGTGGGTGGGAATTGTTTAGGCATTGCAGGGGTAGTTGGAAGCAAATGTGTTTGGCCAGTGGCACTTCGTGTGTGATCTCCTGGTCAGATGCACGGCCATGTAGGAAGTGGCGCGGGTTCCCCTATGAATCTCAAGAAGCACCTGCAGACAAACACAGAAGTGACTTCTCTTTCAGCTAACAGTGCTTCTTCAATTACTATTTTAATGTTCCCAATTAATTAATTATATGAACACATCCTTATACTGTGTTCATCATATTAGATTTCATCATATTAGATTTCAGACTGGTAATATGAATATAATATTTATATTATACCATAATATATCAATCCCCGGTATCTCCAGGTAGGGCTGGAAAAAATACCACAATACTCAAGAAACAAAGATAAAATGCCCTCATTGAAAGGGAGGATGGTTTAGGAACCTTGGTACCTTGTATATCTAGGCTGTGCACAGGTATCTTGGTTGTGTGCTGTTTGTTTCCTTCTAGAATCCAGTAAGTCCACCCCACCTTACCCGTGCATCATCACCCTCACTGATGCCTTTTGTTTTTTGTCACCTTTTCTTTGCCCCCAAAGCACCCCCTTGTTTGAGATAAAATAGCACCCCTGGAAATCCACCACCACAAAATAACAGTTTGAATGAAAGGAAGCAGATGTCAGTACTGTCAGACTTTCCCTGACTTTAGTAAACTTTCCCCTTCCCTTACTAGATGTGAAACACATCTATTATATAGTAGCAGGGTCTCATTTTGCATATAAAATCAAATATTGAAATAAGCCTTCAGCTTCATTTGTAAAATCCTTTTAAAGCAAAATGAAGGGACCACAAAGAGACATTAGGCTTTCAACTTCATTTGTGAAATCCTTCAGAGAACAAAATGAAAACACATCCGCAAAGAAAAAACGGGGGGGAAATACCCCTCCTTCCCTGGTACCGTGCGTACTGCTCCCACAGGATCCGATAATAAGCACACATGGGGAGGTGGTAAGAAACCAAATGTCAGGTTGCACTAACAACAAGCATGCTGAAAATGAATATGGTTCAATTATGTGGGGGGGGGGGGAAACGTACATTCATCAAATGGAACAGTTTCAACATCAGTGTGGCCCCAAGGCATTTTGCTACCTGAAGTAAAGCCCAAATGCTGCTCTCCCTCACCCACTTCCACCACTAGGGTCAACTCTTTAAAAAGACTTGCTGCAGCATTCAGCCAGGGCCGGTGCTACCATTAGGCCAACTAGGCAGCTGCCTAGGGCGCAGGGCTAAAGGGGGTGCCAGAAATGCCTTGGGAAAAAAATACAGCGCTCTCAAGTGGGAAGGGGGGTGCTAAATATCTGATCTTGCCTAGGGCACCAAACTGCCTTGCACCGGTCCTGCATTCAGCCACCAATTCCTGCCTTCATCCATCCTTCACCCTATCAACCTACTGCATAGGAGGACTGGTCATGTCCAAAATACTCTGATATCCATTCGCCATCACAGCCCCGTGTCAAGTGGAGGGGCCGTGACTCAGCGGTAATGCCTGCTTTTCATGCAGAAGGTCCCCGGCTCAATCCCCGGCATCTCCAGGTAGGGCTGGAAAAAAGTCCTGCCTGAAACCCTGGAGAGCCACTGCCAGTCAGTGTCGACAATACTGGGATAGATGGAGCAGCGGTCTGACTCAGCATAAGGCAGCTTCCTCTACTCCTAAGTGCTGATTAGTGTAATACTATTACAACTGAATTGAAAGTACTCATCCTCTTATCCGGATGTTGGGATTTGTTTGGCAATCAGCCCAAAGTGGTCATCCACGTTTCTCTGCATTTTCAACAGCACAGCAAATGCCGTCAACATGACATAATTATGTATGGTGCTACTGCAGGGATGGGCAACCTGCGTCCCAAGGGCCAAATAAAGCAGGTCTCGGCCTAGTTTCAAAAGCCCCCTGAAAGCCATCAGACCTCTGTGATGTATCCCTTCCTCGACAGTCCACTGGGCAGAAAGGAAGTGGGAGGGAGGGAGTAAGCGCTGTCAGAAAGAGAAAAGAGGTGTCCCTGCCCACTTTTGGTTCTGGCCCTGTTGCCCCCAACAGATTACCCCCTAGGGAATGCAGCCCTCAACAGAAAAGGGGTTCCCTGCCCCTGTGCTACAGCATGCCAGTGGAAACACAGCATGCCATTTTATGTCTATCAACCCATGTGATCTATATACTGACACT
Source organism: Shinisaurus crocodilurus (assembly GCA_021292165.1). Lineage (NCBI taxonomy): Eukaryota > Metazoa > Chordata > Lepidosauria > Squamata > Shinisauridae > Shinisaurus > Shinisaurus crocodilurus. The sequence goes on along the minus strand of CM037878.1, from coordinate 253,898,828 downwards.
CACTAATCTAATGACATAAAACATCTCTATGGAATATTTCCTACATGTACAGATACATCACACCATTTACAACAAGGGTGCAGAACCTCAGGCCTGGGGGCAAAGTCTGGCCCTCTTGGGGTCTGAATCTGGCCTTCTGGGGTTGCAGATAGCCAAACCCCTTTCCCCTTTTACCTGACAACCAATGCTTTGGTGGTTTTCCAGCTTTTGTGCATTTTCCCATTCTAAAATGTTTAAATGCCTCTCCAAAGGCTTAGTTGCTGGCAGTAAGAGCTTTAATCTAAAATACGCTGGGATTTTTGGCCCTGCCTCTTTTGACCTTAGTCCCACCCACCATGGAAATGTGGCCCCGAAAAGCTTCTCCAGAAAGGAATTCAGACCTCAGGCTAAAAGAGTTTCAACGCCCCTAGTTTACTACATCTTACCTTATTGGCTGCATACTCATGTGATTACATTTGTTTCTTACATCATGGTTGCATACTGGTTGCATACATTCCTGATAATTCTCAAATTACAAAAAATCTCATGATTAGAGAGCAAGTGATGTGAATGGTGGGTGAAAAATATAACTGTACTTATGGGAAATATACTGAATGATGTGTGAAGGATGTTCAGACTAAAATTGTTTTTTCGTGGTGGGGGTTACAAAAAGGGCTATTTTTATTTGGCAAAACAGTCCTCTCTCTCCCAAAGGTTATTTTTTGTTTCAAAAACCAAACATTATGAACATTCGGCACACCTAGTGTCCTCCAGATGTTTTCATTCATTTCATTTATTACATTTCTATACCACCCAATAGCTGAAGCTCTCTGGGCAGTTTACAAAGATTAAAACCATAAAAATACATTATAAAAACCCATACACACACACACACACAACCCACAGAGAGAGACACATATACCTAAAACAATTTTAAACAATCAATAGCCAGATAAATCCAGGACCTGATTAAAACCTCATCATATGCTGCCAAATGCCTGAAAGAAGAGGAAGGTTTTAACCTAGTGCCAAAAAGGTAACAATGTTGGCGCTAGGCAGGCCTTGTCAGGGAGATCATTCCATAATTGGGAGTGGGGCACCTCTGAGAAGACCCTCTCCCTTGTTGCCACCTTCTGAGCCTCAGAGGATGAATGTAGTGTACAGGTAGGTTCATGCCAGAAGAGGTGCTCCATCAGGTATTGTGGTCCCAACCTGTGTAAGGCTTTATAGGTCAAAACCAGCACCTTGAATAGGGTTCATTAACATACAAGCAGCCAGTGCAAGTGGGCCAGAATCAGTGTATACATTTGGACCTTCTTGTCCCTGTTATCAATCTGGCTGCTGCATTTTGCACAAGCTGCAGCTTCTGAACCATCTTCAAAGGCACCCCCACGTAGAGTGCATTGCAGTAATCTAACTCGGAGGTTACCCACTGAAGCCAGGTTATCCCTGTCCAGATAGGAGCATAGCTGAGCCACTGAGCCTGAGGCCACCTGAGCCTCAAGTAACAAAGATGGTTGCAGGAGAACCCCCAAGCTACAAACCAGCTCCTTCAGGAGGATGCAACCCTATCCAGAATAGATTGAGCACCCTCCATCCAGTCAAAGGAACCACCCACTAACAGCATCTCAGTCTTGTCTGGATTGAGTTTCAGTTTATTAACCCTCATCCAGTCCATTGCTGCAGCCAGGCACCAATCTAGCACATTCGCAGCCTCACCTGATGAAGATGAAAAAGAGAAATAGAGCTGCATGTCATCAGCATACTGATTACAGCACACTCCAGATGACCACACTTGATGGTTTCATGTAGATGTTAAGTAGCATGGGGGACAAAACTGACCCCTGCCACCCCATGTCAGGGCTAGGCAGATGAAGGGCCTTCTCAGGGAACCTGCACAGCTGACTCAAATATGCAAGTAATGATCCTGGGATAAGTTTTTCTCTCTCTCTTCAGCTCCAGCCAGGAGGCAGCTTCTCTCAGGCATGGCCAGTAAGATAGTAAGTTGGGCCACCTACCTCCACAGGATGTCCTGACTGCCTTCCTCTATTGGTCCAGTGCTTGAATGTTTTGACTCCAATAAGCCTCAGCCAGCATGGCCAGTGGCTAGGGATTGTGGGAGTTGTCGTGCAAAACATTTGAAGGGTACCAGTTGCCTTACTCTAAGGGTGTGTATTGCCTTCTTCCAAGGTATCAGAGAAAGAGACAAGTATAGACTCTATATATAGAATGTGGGGGAGTGGTGATACATAATAAAAAATCAGTGGTGAGGAAAGAGTTGACAGACAAGTCTTTCTTGCATGTTCAGCTAATGATCCAGAAGCCACATGTGCATGGCTCCCATTAAGAGCTATGAGAGGGAAAGATCTACAGCCATGATGGGCTATTTCCCTTCTCACAGTCAACAAAGCTGTGAGACATGAGTGTGAATGATCTGAGGGTACATGGTGGTCCTTACATTGTTAATTAAGCAGTTCTCGGACTGGGCAACACTTTGATGGAAAACTGCCAGTGAGCCCCAAGTAAGCCATTCCAAACTTCCTGAAAGGAAAGCAGGTTATAAGTGTAAGGGTACAATCCTATGCATGTTTAGACAAGAAAAAGTCCTACAACTCCCAACTTTTCACGCTGGCTGGGGAATCCTGGGAGTTGTGGGACTTTTTTCTGTCTAAACATGCATAGGATTGCACCTTAAATGTATTTATTGTATTCATATTCCATCTTTACTTGAAGGAAATTGTGGCAACGTACATGGGGTTATCCATTTTTATAACAACAACCCTTTGAGATAAGTTAGATTTCCCTACTCGCATGTTACAGCAAACTTGCCTTTTGGAATTTGCCTTATTACACATGAGTTTCCCCTATTGCACATGGTGTAGTAAATGAACCCATGGAAGTTTACACTTTGTTTCTGTTTGCTTACTGGACTCTGGATGGTCATAGCTTACATTATTCTGGCAGATACTTATTTAAACAATTTGTAGGTTGCCTCTGAAGGCAGCACACACAATTAAAACCATAGAACACAATAAAAGAATGATAAAACCATAACAGAAAATAAAATATAAAAATGTTAACAATTAAAACTAGTTATACCACCTACAGAACAGAACCTAGTTAACTAGGTATACTACAGGCCAAGGTGAAAAGGTAAGTCTTTAGGCCTGTAATTATGGGACTTGGTGGCCAGTCTGTTAGATATGTCTATGAATGGTGAGTCCTACTTTTGTACAGTGGTAGCATTAAATAATGTTTGGCTCATTTCCCAATCCAGAATCCTATGACTTCATAATTCAATCCACAACCTTTTTATTTTTACCTGTTTTATTTAAGGTAAAACAGATGAGTTTTGTTGTTGCTGCTGTTTAGGAATTAGAAGTATTATTTGTGTTCAGTGGTACTGAGCACATGTAAATTGGCATACTTCAGTTTTCACCAGGTTGTAGGCCAGAAAGCACTAGCTAGTCCAAAAGTACCCAAGACCTGTGGTGCTGCTGCTGCTGCATGCAATTCGTGTGATTGCCAGAAAAGGGATAGGTCAGGCACAGGCATAGTCAAGTGGTATCCTTCTTCTAAGATACCATCCCTTGAGATCTGAAAGGACAGGGTTTGCTTTTGAGAAGGGCAAAGGGCAAGCAAGAAGAGAGGGGAGATAAATAAATAAATAAATAAATGGCAGATGAAATCCTAATACAAGCCATACCAAAAGGCCAAAAGTTCCTCTTTCATTTGTATATTCTTCAATTATCTTTTGACACAGTCTGACCTTCTTCCTCTGACCTTTTCATCCCTTCACAGTCATGGGGCAAAATCACCCATTCTAAGAAGACATATGGGACTTCCGCAGCTTTCCGATTTGCGTTGGTGTCTCAAAGATAGGAACAAGCTAATTCTATGTCCCTCTGGAGACATTCCTGTATTTTATTTTATTTTTTGATTGATCAAAATCTGAAATGTATGGTTCAAAGTAATATTGTAATAATCAGAGGGTATGTTATTTTATTAAAAATCAGGCAGTATTCTCTCCAAGGTTACAAAACTTAGATTATTTTGTTTGCATTTTCCCTGAGATCTTATTATTGAAACCAGAGATGAGCAGGCATTGTTTATGATTCTTCTCAGGTAAATAGATGAACAGGTGAAAAATGTGGGTCATTCAGTTCTGCTGATGGTCATGCATTCAGCTTTTAGCTGGCCCACACTGAAATGGGGCAGATGAGGCAAAACTGACTGAGCTCTTATCTATATATATAAAAGAAGGTGTCCTGACTGAATGACTGAATGACTGACTCATCAACACCCAGCTCAAACCGTTTCATCTAGGAACGTGAAATTTTGAAGGGACATTGCTTTTATGCCATAGACCCCCACTAAGGAAGGATTTGGGGAAATTCTGTCCCTAAGGGGGTGAAAAAGGGGGGCAAAATCACCCCACTCTCATATCTGCAGTTCTGCAAATAGACATCACCTCATAATTGCTGCAGGAGCCAACTTGCTGCAGGAGCCAATAGCAGCAGTTATGCAAATAGCCCATATGCATAATGTTCGCATGAATTCCTGCAAGGGCCAATAGGGCTGGGTATGCAAATCTCCCCTAGGCCATTTAGAATGTTCTCTGAGGGGGTGAAAAGGGATGGAAACTTTTTACATGACAGGGTGAAAAGGGAGGGAAACTTTTTACATGACTGACTGACTGTTGTGTGGGGGGCATCGTCGCATAGGCTCCATCACGTTTAGACGGATCTACCCCAAACTTGGCATGCTCACTCTTCATCACCTGTAGACTCTCAGGATTAACCTGATTTTTCTTTAAGAACAGATATTTCTGTCACAAAAGATTTCTGCTGCCAGCACCCAGCCTAAACATTACACTTTCAGTCAGAGACTGAAAGTATATATGCATCTTTTCCATACATGTTTCTTTTAAAAACAATTATACCAAATCCTAAAATCCATGCGAGTGCAGCCGCGGGCAACAGCTAGTTAAGCATAAAGTTAAATCTGATCAGAGGCCTTTGTAAACAAAGGCTGCCTTGTCTATTTATTCTGGATCTGTCTGTCTCAGAAAAGAGAGATGGAGAGCGAGCGAGCAGGGATGCAGAACTGAAATTGAATGTCTTACCTCCCACCAAGGCATCTGCCAATTTACAATTCAATTTGAGAAGAGATTGAAAGGGTTGCCACATTACCTCTAAAGGGTCACCAGCTTCCAGGGCACCAGCATCAAGGAAAGGATGGGTGGGTGTACAGTGGAGAGAGCTCAGGGCAGGGGGAGAAGAGTCAATGCTATCCTTTATCATTGCCCTAGGGACATTGAAGAGATCACATCTCTGATCCGATTACCAGCAAGCCTTAGAGAGTGGCAAAGTACTGGGTGTCTGACATCACTTCCATTTACTCACTTCTTGAAACTTGCTACTGATATGCACACATTTTAAAAAGAAAAAAGAAAGAAAGGAGATGCAATCACACAGGCAAAGACTTACACGGGAACTTACAACTCTTTATCAGAGGAGCTTATTCTACCTTCTGGGAGAGCTTTTCACTTTCTATATATCCATGGCTGATTATATATCCATGGCTGCACATCATGCAGGCATGCCACAGTGTCCATTGGGTACAAAATATCTAAACCACTAATGCTGGTCTGGCACAACTGTATACAGTACAATCTTATATCCCTAACTAGATCGATAGGCTCTCCCAAAGCATTCCCAAAATCAGAGATGAATACAGATACACAGGTGTGCTGTTTACTTGGCTCTGTGGCCAACACACAGTAGAGTCTGCAGGATTGGGAGTTGCATATACTGAATTTTCTATTAAATGAGAATGCTCTTGTTTTTAGGTTGCGGAAAAGGCTGCTGCATACAGTACAAAATCTTTCTGCTGCATTTCTTCCAGCCCATTTGACACTTATTGAAACTTCTAGAGGACAATGAACATGAATTGAACATCCCGAGAAAATTACAAGAGTGTAATGAGTCAGAGAAGTCAAGAAAATAAGAGGGAACAGTTGTGAAAGATGATGAGAAGAATGCATATTCTGTTGCCAAAACCTACAGCATAGTCAGCAGTATTTGCTTCCTCCAGTTGGCTGTATTGCTTCAGATCAAGGTTTAGAAAGCAGACATGAAAAGGAGATTTTGATATCACTTGATTATGGAACTCTATCACGCTAGCAGCCTTTCCATGTTAGGCACAACTAGATTCATAGAATTACATGGTTGAAACAGCCATTATGAACCATTTTGCAAGCTAACCCAACTACCACCCAATGTGATATCAGTATACTAGGGCTGTCACCCAATTAAAGAAATCAATTACTTGGCTTTTAGTTGATAATTGATCAATTAAATGTGCATAAAAATGCATATAACTGATGAAAAAACATACTTTGTTGTTTTTGATGATGTATGCATATGTCAGGGGAGGCATCATCTTAGAAGAGACATTTCTTCCTATGTGAGAGGAAATGAGAAATGCTTGTTTTAAGATGGTGCATTCCAACTGCTGTTTTTACAAGAATTATACATTTATAAAAGAATGATTTGAAGAGGATGGAAATTAGATTCTGAAGGTAAATCATTATTGACCTCTGTTGAAATTTGGGACTGAGAAAGATTAATGGAAGGGATGCAAACAAATATAGGCCTAAAATTGTCAAAAGACATGAGAGGTATGGGTGAAATGGGAAAATATGTGGTTAAAAAGTTTGTCTCATTGATAAACAAGTGGAAAGAAGCCAGGGAATTTTACTAAATATGAGTAGAAATGCTTAATATTGTTTAATTAGATGAATTAATACCTCTGTTTATGGTTAAAATGATGTTTTGTGAACTTGTGTGAGGTTGATGAACAAGAAGAAGAATATTTGACAAGAGAAAAAAGAGAAATATCTTTGTAACTATAGAGTAGAGTAATTAATGTTACTTATACTTTGCTGAGGAAAAAATCGGAAGTCCATTTTAGTTTAGTTTTTATTATGTTTCTGTGTTGTTTTTTGCCTGTTTTTTAATGTTTTTTAAAACAAAATTTTATGGGGGAAAAAGAATTATACACACACACACACACAGTCTGATTAATATTTATTTTATTTCAGTACCGCCCAATAGCTGAAGCTCTCTGGGCAGTTTACAACAATCAATTAAAAGTACAATAAAACACAATATTAATCATTTTAATCATTTTAATCATCTTAATCATTTTAATCTTGTAATTGTTTTTAATTCCGTTATTGTAACTGCTGCTGCTAGCTCTGCTGTTTGTTTTTAAATTTTTTATTTTATATTGTATTTTATTATTTTAATTGTTGTAAACCGCCCAGAGAGCTTCGGCTATTGAGCGGTATAAAAATGTATTAAATAAATAAATAATATAAAATATATACAATAAAAGCATTCTAAAAATTTAAAACCAATGTTTAAAAAGTCACAAATAACTAAAAACAAGTCAATATAACACGACCTCTAAAAGAATTAACTACCCCGCCGGGTACTATTTAGTTGTTAAAAGCCTCAATGTAGAGGGCAGTCTTAACCTGGCACCAAAAAGATGTAGGGTTGGTGCCAGGCGGGTGCAAGTCAAGTCCAGTATTTAGCATGCAGATACAATTTTATTACTGTTAATTCTCTTACATTCCATGAACTATACAGTACCTTGTTTTTTAAGCACTTAAGAAAATAATATTAGCATTAAGCCAGAAGAACTTAATTAGCCAGGAACCAATACAAACAATTTTAGGTGGTTTGTATTCATATCACTTGCGGTGCAATCCTATACATACCTACTTGGAAGTAAGCCCCATTGACTTCAGTGGGAGCTACTTCCCAGTAAATGAGTACAGACTTATAGTCTTAAAGAGGTGTTTAAAATGGTTTGGTTTTTTGTTTGTTTATTTATTATTGTACTTTTAGACTGCTTGTACACCAGAGTTCTCTGGGCAGTATACAGGTAAATTAAAAAGATAAAATACAAACAATAAACAGTAATAAAAACTGCATCTGTTCAGGTGCAGCTTTTCCCAGCGGAAAATACAATGACGGGAAGAGCTGCTCTTCTAAGATTTGTGCCTTTCCTGCAACTGTTAAAGGTAAAAGGGCAAAAGGTTGGCATCCCCCAGACAATAAGATTAAATCAAGGAGATATAAAACTAGGAATGGACAAATCTCCTATCTCCAGTCCATCTTACTTTCACATGTGTTCATTCATGAGCCAGTTTCTCCTGTTTCTGCATAGATGATAGAGATACATAAATCCCTATGAAGATTCACATTTAAATACATATTTTTGAATGAAGAAGTATGAAATCCAAAGGATAGCTATGTTTTGATCTCTGCACATTAATCCTGCAGTGCAGATCAGGTCAGTTTGTATCAGAATTCACAAAGATCAAATTCTTCCAGCATCCCTATAAAACTGAACAGGGCCAGCCTTCAGTGGACAACACGAAAGCCCCAACACTGCACTGGATGACTGGGGGAGTAAAAGAAATCCAGATCTATACAAAATTAAGATGACAAAAAGCAAGAGATGGTAATTTTCAAAATGGAGTATTGTATGTGTGGGCACCTGCATGTGCATGCACCCATATGAGAGAAAGACAGAAAGGTGGGGAAGAGTGAAGTGACATACCAGGAGGATTGGAGAAAATGAATACTAGAATTATTCAAACAGCGCTCCGTGTTTCTGCTAAATAACTAATGCTAATGCAAAAGTGGGATCATAATTCAATGAGATCATGAAATCTAATAATTTTAAAGTGCAGTTTTATCTATAAAGAAGGAATGGACTAATTATATGATTGATTGTCAAGATTATGATGTCTAATATAAGGAGGGAGTGTGTTAATAGTAGGATTTTTTCGTTTAAGGGTCCTACCAGGGCAGGGTAGGATATTTTAATGGGGGTTTGTTTGTTTGTTTTTTAATTGTAAATAGCTTCTGTTTTTGTCACTTTTATGTGGATTTTATTCTGGAATTGTATTGTGTCTTTGCAATGGCAATTGGCTAAAGTAATATAGATTGAGGGTGATGATAAAGTGCAGAACAGTTCTTCTTCAGAACAGCTAGGAGAATACAGAACAGCTTACTAAATGAGAGGTGAGAAAGGATAACATGGTATGCCTAGGTATTCCATTAATGAAAGAGTAACACACCAGTGGCTTGGCTTGCCTTTCTTGGCACAGCCAAGAAATATCACTTCAACACCCTTCGCTGCAAGATATGAGCGGTTTCAAACAGCCCACAGGACAGATGTGGCACAGGGGGCTCCACAATCCAACCTGCAGCCACCCCTTTGCCCCCACCCCACCCACCCACCCACTGCAATTAGGCTTTGAAACCAATGGAGGCTTTTGTTAAAAGCCTAATTGCCAAGGGGGGTAGTCCACCTCCCCTCCCTGAGCACTGCAACCCCCTCCAAAAATCCGCCTCCCCACACTGCAGTCTGGCTTCTTAAAAGCCTCCATTGCTGCTGCCCCTCTTAGGAAGAAGGGTGGAAGCCAGAATCAGTGCTCACCTGGCTGTAGGGATGGGCAACACTGGAAAACTCATTCGGTTTGAGCTCAACAGACTTTTGACATATTTCCAACCCAACAGCCAAAAACAGGCCAGTTCAGCTTCTGCCAATTTGCTCAAAATTTTTACACAAATTTGGAACTGAGAACTGCGTATCTCTAGTGCAATTTGCACAAATTGTGGAGCGGAGCCGGAGGCCCAGATTTTGCGCAGATTTGCCCAGCTTTAAAACAAACAAACAAAAAAATTAGGCAAATAGTGGCGCATTTTAAAAATTGAAGTCCGTGTGCTGGCTCAACTCAAGCCAGCACCAGCATAGGGTTGATGGAACAGAATCCGTGGGGCTGAGTTTAGAAAATCCATCAGATTTTCTCCACCACCACCCCCATTGGATTCCTTACACATCCCTGCCTGGCTGTTCCTCTCAAGTGAAGGGTTTTTTTCTGGATTTTGTGAGGCTCCTAATAGAAAGGTTTTCCTTCACAGGATAAATTAACTTAAGTCTATCTATTTCAGAAGAGATCCTCCCTGAAACTCAATATGGTTTCCGCCCCTCTAGAGGGACAGTAGACATGATTTTTACTGCACGTCAGCTCCAAGAAAAATGCCGGGAGCAAAATCAACCCCTTTATATGGCATTTATCGATTTGGCTAAGGCCTTTGATACTGTAGACCATACAGCTCTCTGGACTATCCTTATGAAAATTGGATGCCCCAATAAATTTGTGAATATCTTGCAACTTCTCCATGACAACATGACGGCAACGGTTTTGGACAACAACAGCTCTCATGGTGCTCCATTTAAAGTGGGATCAGGTGTTAAACAGGGATGTGTTATCACCCCAACAATATTTGCTATTTTCATCGCCATGATTTTACATCTTGTTGAAGGGAAACTTCCCACTGGTGTGGGAATTATATATCAAACAGATGGAAAGCTTTTTAATCTCAGCAGGCTGAAAGCAAAAAGTAAGGTAATTACAACCTCCGTTGTGGAATGCTGATGATAATGTGGTCTCCGCACATTCAGAGGATGATCTCCAAACTATCCTAAATGCTTTTGCAGAAGCATACGAAAAACTTGGTCTCTCACTTAACATCAAAAAAACCAAAGTGCTTCATCAGCAGGTGCAAGCTAACCCTTTGGTGATGCCATCTATCCAGCTTGGCGGGACAATACTGGAAAATGTCGATCATTTTCTCTATCTTGGCAGCTATCTTTCTGTTACAGCTAACATCAACAGTGAAATCCAGCATCGTTTGAGCTCCGCAAGTGCTGCGTTTTCTCGAATGAAACAAAGAGTGTTCGAGGATCGGGATAGTTGTAAGAAGACCAAAACACTGGTTTATGAAGCCATTGTATTGCCAACTTTATTGAATGCCTGCGAAACATGGACTATCTATAAACTTCACTTCCACCTCCTTGAAAGATTTCATCAATGTTGCCTCCGGAAAACCCTGCGGATTACTTGGGAAGATAGGCGAACAAATGTCAGTGTACTGGAAGAAGCAAAGACTACTAGCGTTGAAAAAATGATCCTTCAACGCCAACTTCAGTGGACCGGTCATGTTGTTCGAATGCCTGACTGCCGTCTCCCAAAGCAGTTACTTTATTCCCAACTCAAGGATGGAAAGCGGAATATCAGTGGTCAATATAAGAGGTTTAAAGATGTTCTTAAGGCTAATCTAAAAAAATGCAATATAAACATCAAAAACTGGGAAGCTCTGGCCCATGAACGATCTAACTGGAGGTTGGCCTTTCACAAAGGTTCTATGGACTTTGAAGAAGCCCGAGTGCAAGGTGAAAGGGAGAAACGTGCTAAGCGAAAAGCACGTCAAATGAATCCTTTACAGGACCATCTTCCATCTGGTAACCTGTGTCCTCACTGTGGGAAGCTGTGTGGATCTAGAATTGGCCTCCACAGTCACTTACGGACCCATCGCTAGAGTCTACACAATCTTCTTTAGAATTTCCTCCTTTTATCCTGGAAGACAATCTTACTCGGTCACAAGTGATCGCCTGATGATGATGATTTATTGATTGATTGATTTATTTATTTATTTATGCACGCATGCACACACGGATTTATTCATTCTTCTTCACTGATTGTTCAACTTTTCATCCAGTTTTAATTGGAATTTTCCTTGTACCATCTGTCCCTTTCTTTATCACATTTACTGTGCAGCATCAGAACCTGGTAGCCTTTGCATTTGAGCTAAACTGCACCATTAAATAGAGGCAGCACAGTCCAGCTACATGTTTTAAAACAGGGGCTGCACCAGCATGTTCTGAGGGTATTCACCCATTATGAGGCAGTGGCATTATTCAAAGCTGTGATATCGCCTAGAACAGGATATTGGGGATATAAATTCCTAATTGATAAACAAACAAACAAGAAAGCATCATCATAAGGACAGGCATAAGGAAGTCTCATCTTAAATGTGGCATCTTAAATGAATTTTGGCTACTATAGAACCATCTGTATTAGTGCAACCATATGTATCTAATAGTTGGCATTAATCTTTCATAATGTGATTGCATCCCCCAGGCAGCATAGCAGGAAGCACCCGAAAGTGCAGAACACCACTGTAGCTACGTAGACACAAACCACTCTGTGCACTATTGTTCTGTGTTTATGTAGGGTTCGAATACCAATAGGCTAGTCCCACACTTTTGTTAGGAAATGCATTGTACACTGGATATGTGGATATCTTAAATGAATAAAATTATGAAGAGTTAGGAGTTCTTCTTGTCCTTTTTTTAGCTTGAAAAAGGCCAGTGCCTTTATCACAAGATCAGGAGGAGTCTTGCTTCTATCTATAATCAACAATCTTACCATAATCTTACCAGCCAAACCAGGAGTCTCTTCCTGTCATGAAAAGCGGCATCTTCAACATTCTTTAAGTTTGAGAACATCTGTACCTTCACATGTTTTCAGCTTTCAGAGACTGTTGCTTGGAATTCACAAATTTTGGGTGGGGAGGGGTATCTACACTGGGGATTTTCACTGGCATTGTAATGCCTGACTCACTGGTGTGTCACACGACGCACACCCCAAACTGACCTCCTGATGCTATTTCTGCCATTATGTCCCAGATTTCTTCAGACCAGTAATATCATGACATTTTTACTATGTTGCAGTTTTTCTGCAATATATAGTTCAGTGTGTGCTAAATACTGAACAGAACAGTTCTGAGGCACTGTTCTGTGGGGAAGAGGAATGGCTTCAGTGGGGTGGTGGGATGCGGGACAGTGGTGCTGCAATGAGGAAGTGCCTTATCAGGCTTTTTTTAAAAACAGTATTTGCTAATGCTCATGTGCAGAGGTGTGAATCTGTTGCTTCAAGTGCTGGCTGAGGAACTAGCTGAAAACACACCAATATACATGTCTACTCAGAAGTAAATCACATTGTCTTCAATGGCGCTTACTCCTGCAAAAGTCAGCATGGGAGAGGGGAGTTTGCTTTGGCTTTTGGGGAGGAATTACTTTTTTTAAAAAAAATCTCATTCGCACCAGCAAATCTGTACATATGCCTAATGGATCAAAAACCCCAAACCAATTATACTTTAAGTGCTATTTCCCTGCACACGTCACCTTTCCAACTCCTCCTACATCTCCCACAATTGCATTTGTGTTGCAAGGTCACGTTCTCAACACAGTTGGAACTGCACTGTATTCATTAGCATGCGCCCCAACAGTGGTAAATGCATTCTGCATAAATACTGTGACAGCACTCCCTGATACAAGGAAGGGGCTTTAGGGTAGATCCCCCCTCAGTTACTTCAAAGTAACTATTATGTTTCTGTAATAGATTGACATTTCTTTGTATATTTCATATTTAAATTACTGAAATAGGGACCTAAGGCTATATTCTCACTCTCTACAGTGGCTGTGGGAGCTGCTTTCCTATGATGTGATAATGCCACCATACTAGTGTGGCCAAGCATTACCTGTCTAGGAGGGGGAGCAACAATCAGGTAGGGAAGACCCAACTGGAACCTGATAGGTAGGGTCAATTGCATGGGCCTTTCATACCTAATTGTTGCTCTCCCTCTTAGCCAGGCAGTGACTGACCCTGCCACTGGGTTCTGATATTCACACACACAACATCAACATTGTGGGATGGGATTGCACCATAGCTCCTATGTTGCTCTGTGTGCATGTGAACAGGGTCTCAGACTATTCTCAGTGTAGTTCAGGGAGTGCTTCTACCTACATCTTCTTTCCCCCACTCCAAAATGTGGGGCGGCGGGAGGAAAAATGCCAGCACCTGTGAATCATCTTAAAGTTTTGCCATGTTCTATGAGGTGAGTTTGATCAAAGAACTGAACATAAATGTAGCTATATATTGTGGTCATCACTTTCCTCCTCATGCATCAGCCCTGCAAGTTATAAGGTCAGCCTTAGAAGGGTCAGCATGTTTTTTTTTCAGGTGATGGGGAGAATCCGATGAGACCATGAGGTCAAGAAGAAAGGAACAAATTGTTAGGATTCTACTTGTCTGTCAGTGGCCCCATGCTGGCTACAATCCTGTCAGCACTCACCACCTAAGTTCGCTATTAGAAATAACAAAATCAGTCTACAAAATTTGGACTAAGGGAAGGAAGCAGATACAAATAGTTATTCTTACAAACAAAATAATAAACAGAAATAAAGGTAGAGATATTTTATTAAACATACATAAAGAAATATCACTGATGACTCATTGAGCGAGGTCCACTGGAGACTGGACTAGCTCTTATCATTTATTGCGATGATTCATCCTTCAGTTTTTCCTTTGGCAAAATGCTCTTTTTCTTTTCTTTTTTGAGGAAAGAAAATTCAAGCACGGTTTAAATTACAGGTGAAAGCAGTGTGAGCTCATATAATTCTCCATTTTTTAAAAAAAAAAAGTTCCTGGAGAGGTTCACAAAAGCACAAATGTTGTGAGGTTATCCTGGCTCTTCTCTGGCAATTTTGTCCACAAATTACACTCCCTTGAATTTCACATGTGTCTCCTTAGAAGCCATTAATGAAATCTTCCTTCTGCAAGATATGCCAAATGAGCTCTCTCGCACAGTGTGGTATTCCCAGCAAGGAGAGGCAATCCATCACCAATCCCCACCCCCACCCCCACCCCGGATACCCAGCACCAGTCAAGCTCCTCCTTCCAGTCAATGAAATGCTGCTGAGTTTTAACATTATTTATCAAGTGGAACTTCTTGTCTGAAAAACAGTTCTATACTTGTGTCTGTGTAAGAGCAAGAATGAGGTGGAGGCAGTTTGGTTTCTGCACACCCAGCCAGGAAAGAGATCTTGGGGTTGTGATGGACAGCGTAACAAAAATATCAATTCAGTGTGGCAGTGAAAAGGGAAATTCCATGCTAGGATTATTTGGAAAGGAACTGAAAATAAAACAGCTAGTGTTAATAATAAACAACAACAACAAATAAATAAATTGATGAGTCGCCCTACAGCTGAAGCTCTCAGGGCAAAATACATAATAAAACTAAATACAATAAATGTACTTGGTATACAGTAAAGGCTGCCTGAGACATTTTTCTGCCTGAGGCAGATGAGATGGCAGTCTGCCATTCCGTGTAGAAAAGCCAACCAGAACTGGCAACTAAATCTTACTTCAGTACTGGTAAAGGGACAACATCCTCTACTGTACTTAAGGGCAGCAGGATTGTTTAGGGGTTGCAAGGCAGACTACATGGCTCACACAGCTCTGTCTGCTCCCTGATCCTTAGCATCTGCCACCTGAGATGGCCTCTTCACTCTGCCTAATGGTAGGGGTGGACCTGTATCCAGTTATTGTCCCCTCATCTCAAAAAGACTATTGTAGAGTTGGAAAAGATGCAGAGAAAAAGGCAACCAAAATGATGATCAACAGGTTGTAGCACCTTACCTATGAGGAAGGCTAAAGGGTTTTGGCTCTTTTTTGTTTAAAAAAACTGATGACTGAGGGGGAGGGCATGATAAGGATTCATAACATTATCCATGTGAGGAGAAAGTGGACAGAATGAACTTTTTCTACCTCTCACATAACACTAAAACCTGGGGTTACTCAATGAAATTGACGGTGTGTAGATTGAGGACAGACAGAAAAAGTAGTCTTTCACATGACATATAATTAACTTGTTGAGTTCACTGTCACAAGATGTGGTGATGCACACTGGCTGATATGGATTTAAAATGGGGACTGGTTAAAGGCTGCCACCGGCGTGATCACATCACTCCAGTGCTCAAAGAGTTGCACTGGCTACCAGTTGTTTGCCGAGCCGAATTCAAGGTGTTGGCGTTGACCTTTAAAACCCTATATGACTCCGGTCCAGTATATCTCAAGGAGCGTCTCCAGCAACATCAAGTAGGCCGCTCAACAAGATCTGCCACGGATGGCCTTCTCCCTGTCCCATCAGCCAGAGAAACCAGGCTGGTGGGGACTAGGAGGAGGGCCTTTTCTGTGGCAGCCCCCAATTTATGGAACTCTCCCCAGTGACCTCCACCATGCCCCTTCCTTGATTAGCTTCCACCGGGCATTAAAAATGTGGCTTTTCAGGCAGGAATATGGGGTGGGTTAGGATTTTTAAGTTTTGTACCGTTTTTAATTGTGTTTTATACTCTGTGTGTGTGTGTGTGTGTGTGTCCCCCCCCCTTGTATTTTATTGGACTGTACATCGCTCAGAGTGGCCGGATGTCTGGCCAGATGGGCGATTCATAAATATAATAAATAAATAAATAATAAAATATGGATTAGACAAATTCATGGAAGAAAGGATTATCAATGTCTCATAGCCATGATGGCTATAAGCACCATATTCAGAGGCAGTTTGCAGGAAGCAGCTGTGGTAAAGGGCTCCCTTTAAGTCCTATTTATGGGCTTCTTACAGGTAACTGGTTGGCCAATCACTGCTTTCATTGCTTCCCTTCAGAAAAGGGAATAAATTAATATATTAAAACTAAAGACTTAGCTGCATATGTTTCTGAACCCAGAACTTTCTAAAATGGGCAAAAATCCACACATATGCATGAAATACAACAGAAAGCACAAACGGTTTCTATTAGAGCATCTCCAGTTAATGGTGTAGTGTTGTTGTTTTTAAGAATAGGGTTCGTGTTACATCCCTATGAAAAGTAGTTTTGCACAGTTGGTGAATATGTTTTTCATATATATCCAGCATACAGCTAAAATGTAGAAAACGGAGTTATTTGAAGATAAGTGTAATGTTTAGGCACCCTTGGCATTCTTTTTTTTTTCCTTTTTTGTTGTTATTCTTAAATTATTGCTTCTGAAGCAACACACTTGAATAACATTTTTCAGTGTTTTCATATTTAAGCTATATAGGCATTTGCCTGAATTTTTTTCTGTGACTTGCTAAGAGGAGTGTAAATAGGTTCCCCAGGAAGCAACTACATGTGAAAGTACCAAAGTCTACAGAAACTGAAAGTTTGGGCTTTCCCTACTCTATGACTTTCTAAGCAGACAGTGCTTCCTCCTTGGTTCTTGTTATGATTATGTGGATCCTGAATTTGCCCCACATTGTTTACATGGCCAGACTACAGCCAGCAGCTTTTGCTCACATGGCAGTAGAGTGCAACCCTTCTCTAATATTAGAATAATCTCCTGCCTTTCTAACATTAATTAAAGTCCATCTGGGCTGGAAATAATGGTGAGCTAGAGAGGCATACTGTGTTGTGGGAATGGCCTCCAGTCTGGCTAGGGTACATCTCCCCTGCCTGCCTGTCTGTGAATTATCTGAATGAATCACAGCAGCACATTTGATCTCATTGTTGCTTTTTATCTCCTTGCTGATTCTGTTCTCTAAACGTAGCCGAGGAGCGTGTCTGAAAGGGAAGGAGGGGACGCCAACCAAGCAGAGATGTGCTTAATGCAGATGCCATTAATAAATCACTGATAGTTAAGATATAGATTGGGTGATGGGCGGCAGATGGGAAGGAGGAATGTCAAATTGCTTTTCTCATATAGATTATTGGATTAACAAGGAAGCAGCGGGTGTGTGGCAAACCGGTGTAACAAATTACCATCATAAAAAAAATGGAGCTCATTGCAAGCTGGTAATAATGCCATGTCGGCCATTAGCTCTCTGGAGAGGTACTCAGAGTACAAACATCCATCTTCTGGAAAAGAGATGGCCACTGGCACATTAGGATATACGAGATGCAGAGTTGGCTCCAGTTTCACCCCTCCCTCCCCATCCTCCACAAAGCATGCCTGCATGTGATGCAGGAAGGTGGTGGCAAATGGCATGTATGGATCCAAAAGGGTCTGAGAAGATGGCCTGATAAAATGAGGGAACTAATCCACTCATCCAGTCCATTTCTTGATCTCTGTCTTATCCTGGGAAAGTCTTGGTTTAAAAAGAGTTAAATGTATCAATCTGGATCCATTTATAAAGAACAATCAACATTATAATTAACCCTTACAGATATTTAATCACGTATGTGTGTGTATATATATATATATATATATTTCTGTGGCGGCCCCCATACTGTGGAACTCTCTCCCTAGTGACCTCCGCCATGCCCCCTCTCTGCTGAGCTTCTGCCGCTCACTAAAAACATGGCTATTCAGGCGGGAATATGGGGTGGGTTAAGATTTTAAAATTTTATACTGTTTAACTGTATTGTATATTTTATCATGTTGTACATCGCCCAGAGTGGCCAGTTTGCCGGCCAGATGGGCGATTCATAAATACAACAAACAAACAAACAAATAAATAAATATACAGTCCCCAGGTTATGAACAAGTCTGTCTTTAAGTCGAATGTGTACGTAAGACGGAACAGAAGCTGCACAATGTTTTCAAAGTGTCGCAAAGTATAGTGCGTGCATTCGTACATACAAACCATTGTATTTAACTCATATTTTTACATATATGTCGGTCCGTTCTTAAGTATGAGTTGTCCATAAGTCGCGACGTTCATAACCCAGGGACTGCCTGTATATGTGTGTGTGTGTGTGTGTGTATGAATATATATATATATATATATATATATATCCTTTCTTCCATCAAGAAACTTGGGTGTGGTTCCCAGGTGGTCTCCCATCCAGACAGTGACCGGACCCAGAGTTTCTTACCTTCAGCAACAGGGACCACCCAAGAGCAAATGGCACACACACACCAGTGAAGGTACATAGTACCCAAGGACTGCCAAGTTATGTTGGCACCTGAGGCAGAAAATCCCACAAGCACCTCCCTCACAGATGATGATGATGATGATGATGATGATGATGATGATGATGATGATGATGATTTGAAGGTGCAATCCTATGCATGTTTAGATAGAAAACAGTCCTACAGCTCCTAGCAATCCCCAGCCAGCCATGTTGGCTGGGGAATGCTGGGAGCTGTAGAACTGTTTTCTGTCTAAACATGCATAGGATTGCAACCTAAATAACTAACAATTTGGTTGCCCTTTCTTGACACCCAAAACCAGCTGCCTGAGGTGGCTGCCTCATTCTGCCTAATGTTGCACCTGTCAGGTGCAAAAACATGCAAAAAGGGACTGTATTGAAAATCCTGACTGAAAACAATACACTGAAACTTTAAAGTCAAGAAAAATATATAATAACCAAAAATATAACCATTAAAGGTGTATTGAAATAAACTCAATTTATAATATCAAAGATTTACAAAAAAAAATTAAAAATATATATGTATAAAACATGTATTAGCCAGAAACAAATAGACATGTGAAATATTTATTTATTTATTTATTTATTTATTTCATTTTTATACCGCCCAATAGCCGAAGCTCTCTGGGCGGTTTACAGCAATTAACAAGACAGTCCCTGCCCGCAGGCTTACAATCTAAAAATATAACTTCTCAAGGGCTGAAGATAGTCTTGAATGTCTTTTCAGACTGAAGGACTTTTATCTCTGGGTAAAGTCTTATTTGTGCCAATGTTTTTTGTGCCTAGGAGGTTTGCAAATGGAACCAGCATTGAATTGAGGCTACATATCAATAGATTATAAACTGGATCTAGTGGGAACTACAGTGCCACTGAGGAAGGCCGTTCGGGCCGAAACGCGTTTGGCTTCGCCACCAGATAACAGGAAAGCTTCTAAACTGTGAGGGCCTATCTCGGGAAGCAACTAACAAAAACATTGGCACAAATAAGACTTTACCCAGAGATAAAAGTCCTTCAGTCTGAAAAGACATTCAAGACTATCTTCAGCCCTTGAGAAGTTATATTTCACATGTCTATTTGTTTCTGGCTAATACAGCACCTGTCAGGTGCAACAACATACACCTTTAGACTAGAATCTGGGGAAAGGTAGGAGTGGTTTATGTAATCTTAAAAGCCCACTGTGCTGGTTCAGATAGGAGCCCTGAAATGTGCGCAATGTTCAGCCCTGTTCAAGCATTTGTTTGAATATGTGAGGGTTTAAACTGGGTGTGTTGGAGGTGGCACCTTGCTTGCTGATCCCACTCATATCATATGTCCCCATCTATGCCACCCCCTGCCCCCTCAGTGAATGACTGTGTTGAGCTGGGAGGTCTGAAGGAGTATTCTACTCATGTTTACTTGAACACAAGTGGAACTCTCTGCACAATCATGGGCCCTGATAAAGCAGGGTCCCCAATCATGCAAAGATTTCTTCTTGTATTTAAGTCAGTGCAAGAAGAATGCCCATTCAGGCCATGCTGCTTAACATGGCAAGGTCAGGGACAGAGTTGGCAGGGGCAGGTGCACATGGGGACATTGGATAGGGGTCTAGCCCCCTACCCAGTTTAAGCCCTCATGCGTAGAGGCGAATGCCTGAACAGGGCTTTCCAGAGGGCCCTATTCCAGTTTCATGTGTTGCCTGCAACTGTATGGTTGCCAAATTTCATGTCTGCTCCCGCAGGATTTTAGGCAATGTATGCAGCTTCTATCCACATTATTAGGATGGATCACAAATTACATACTGTTTTAGCAATATCTCAGAATAGGGGCCAGAAGCAGCTCTAGTGTAGTAAGTACGGTAATTGTATGACCTGTCCTAAATTTGTATGCAGAAGTTGACAGAAACAGCATGTGAGCAGCCACAGGATGGCAGCAATTATGCTGGGGAATATGGGCAGGATGGGTGCTGTTGCACTCATGTTCTACTTGTGGGTTTCCCACAGGCATCTGGTTGGCCACTGTATGAACAGAATGCTGGACTAGATGGACCTTTATCTGATCCAGCATGTCTCTTCTTATGTTCTGATACTGCTGGGGTAATGTATGAAGCAGGCCTAAGGGTGTTGAACTTCTGAGTTCTGCCATGTCTTCAGTCCATTACCTCTCATCCAGCCACTACAACCTCTCTCTCTAGACACTGGTTAAAACCAAAACTGACTCTCAAATCAGATGTAAAATACAAATACATTGATATCCCCTCAAATCATTGGACAATGTCTCCTGACAGCTTCATAAAGATGTTGAGCAAAAGGGTCACTATTATTTTCAGTATTTCAGTCTGAAAATACCTTACCAATGTTACAGATCAGCACACACTAGCAAATTTGTATGATGTAGTTCCCAAGTGAGTGACGATTCACATGAACAACCCTTTTCTGGACATACTACAAACAATATGGTTTTCTTTGTCAACCTGGTTTGAATTAGCACATCTCTTTGGCTTTTTCCAGCCACTTCCCTATTTGCATTTTAAAAGTGTAATTACTTTTTCTTAATATGGGACATCATCCTAAATTCCACAGCTGAATAGACAGTTCCCAGTGTTTCTCCTCTAAGGCCTTTGTATTCTCCTTCCTGAAATTCAACACCTATGTTACTGTTCACTAAGCATGCATTGGGAAACATAATATGGGAAGGAAATCTTCCAAATGTGAGGCAGCAGCTTCTTGATGTAACTGTAAGACTTACTCAGAAAGTCCCTAGCTAGCATACCAAAGCTCTCATCTGCTTCTCTGCTGAAGTCTCTTGGCTGCCCAAAGGCAATTAGTATGCTCAAGAAGTCTGTGTGTAAACATGTGATATTTGTAAGCCTAATGCAGGCTTCCTGCCAAACTTCTGATCTTCTTGATCAGAAGTTACTGCATTCTTCTAGTAATTATTGATAATGTTCCTGGATGAATTACAAACCTTTAAAAATGAATTAGACTGTATGCATGTATAGCTGTCTTCTTTTTCACTGTTTCCCTGCTGCTGCCATGTGATCCAAAGCTCTGAAATATTGGTAAACAGAGACATTCATTATAGCTTTTAAGAGTTGAAGGCACAGTTAGGGAGACCTAGAAACATCAAGAAGCACTGACAAAAGAGCAGGAGGTTACAATGTATCTATTGGGCAGTGCACTTACAAGGAAGCTTAACTGTATTACGTCTTCAACTCTCATGATTCATGAGATATTAGCATAACTTTGGGGTTGATGTAATGAGCTTAAGTGTGCTTAACTTTGCATTGGACTGTGGCTGTTTCGGAGCACATGTTAGAATTACCAGTGCTCTTGGGTAACCCAGATGGCTTAGGGTGAGTGTATTACAATTTCCAAAATACCCATAATATTAATGAAAAGTGCTCAAGGACCAAGCCATGGCTCATGTTGAGAAACTGTAGGTGGAAAATGACAACATTTTCTCCCTGTTAAAATGAAAACTTCAGTTGTATATGATTTGCTGGGCCTTCTTCTATGCCACTTGAGCTGGTGCTGAATAAACCTGAACTGTTAGGAAATTCTTGACGGTAGGCACACACTGACCTGGTTCACATGATCAAATTAGCGCACGATGGCTTATTTACGCTGTGGTACATATGTGTACATGTATGTGTACATGTGGCATATGCAGGCCACCATTTTGAATATGCATGCCATGGGAGGCAGGCACCACAACTTGTCATGTCATGTGAACCCAGACGGTGTGGGTTATGTGAAGGTTAAACAACCCTCACAAACCCTCGCATAACCCTAGAACAAACCTCACATAACCCTAGAAAAACCCTCGCATAACCCACACTGCCTGGGTTCCCACACCATGGCTAGCATATTCAGAATGGCAGCCAGCACACACCACAAAGCTCCGCAGGTTAATTAACCCATGGTAGCTTAGCATGACATGTGAACAGGTCCACTGACTACTACTGCTGGAGTTCTGCTGAGGTTTGGACAGACTAAAACATGTTTACATGGGGGCAATGTTATCTCCTATCTTTGGCAGTATATGCATTTATGAGGAAACATTTTGATCGCCGGACCGAAACTCAGATCTCAATTAGCTAATGATAATTTCCAAACATTAGAAGAACTGCCAGTTCTAGTCTCATTCTGGAAATTGTGCATATGACATAACAGAGAAAGTATAAAATGTTCACCAGCCACATCCCGGTATTACCCTGCAACCTATTAATTCTACCATGGTTGCAGAAATAAAAATATGTAAATTATATGTGGCCCTCCAAATTATCATGCCTTTCTGATGATGTATCAGAACAAGTTGGCCAATGTTGCCCTTGCTGATTTGTGTTGTTAGTTCCTTCTGGATAATTTCATGGAGTAACATGTGACTGCCATAGATGGATTACCTACACTGCAGAACAGGGCCCCCACAGAGGCATAATTATCTGGGAGTTTTCTCAATGTGAAAATGAGCACAACTTTCCTATTCATAGAGCAGCAGACACGGAAGGGGTTGGGAAACTTTGACGGGTGACTGTATTCTGCAGTTTGTATTTTTTGAAGGTGTACTTGAGCAACTGACATTATCCTTGTTTCTTGTATTTCATAGTTTTGCAAAAATTGATTTTTTGAGATATTATATTTGCCTGTCCTAATATCCTTCAATTTAACCCATACCTATGTTCTTAACACATTATTTAATAATATTTAAACAATGGAATGGTTTTCAAGGTTTATCCTAAATGGAAGTAGTAATACATTAGCATGTAATTCTAAATAATTCTATTTTGCATAAGTTAGGTGTAAAGCCTAGTATGGAACAACCAGAATGCAATTAGATAGTTTAAGTGATTTCTTATGAAATTATCATTAACGTTATACCCTCTAGTGGTGGCAATTTGTCTTACTGAATTCATGTAACTATTTTCCATTCTTAATCATCTTTTGACATCAATGGATTGATAACTGCACTAATACCTTAGTTTGTAGGTGACATAATTGCTCCAATATTGGGGCAAAGAAGCCCAGGTTGCAAGGAACTACTTGGTTATCAAAAAGCTTGGGAAAGGGTTGAGTCCAGTCCTTCTTTCTATCACTCCAGTAGACATCATTTAGCATAGATTTCTCTGTGCCATCCTTCTAGCATTCCAGTATTCTTCATTAAGGGTGCATTTCTATGGGGATGCCCTTAACTCTCCAAACTCGGAGGATTACAGGCACCCTATGCAGGGCTGGAATAGCATGGAGGCAAAGGTTACCTCTGTGCTCTTCCCGCACTGCAAAACAGCAAGAAGGCCAATTTCAGCTGTCTAACTGCAGCACTTTGGAGGGGGAGGGAAGGAGGCTGAGGCACCACCAGGATACGTCATATCTTGGTGGCACCAGTCTCCCCCCCCCCCCCGGAATGCTTACTAAACCCCTTCTCTGAGGTCACTTTTGTGATAGTTGCAAAGGGGAGGAGGGAGATCCAAGTGTGGATCCCCAGCTCCGAGGTAGGAGCGATTTTCCAAACTCAGAGCTGGGAATCTGAACAATCCTATGGCTGTCTAGATACTGTGTAGGGCCCATAGGATTGCTCTGTAATTGATCCAAGATGCAAGAAGAAGCCAAGAGTTTTACCCTCCAGGTCAGGGGTAATCTCCAGAGCCTGGTCAGCAGCTAAAGCAGGGCTCTCCAACCTTGGGTCCCCAGATGTTGCTGGACTACAGCTCCCAGAATCCCTTGCCATTAGCCATGCTGGCTGGGTATGCTGGGAGCTGTAGGCCAGCAACATCTGGGGACCCAAGGTTGGAGAGCCTTGAGCTAAAGCAAGGAAGGGGAAGGTGTGGCCCTCCAGATGTTGCTGGATTGCAACTCCCATCATTCCTCACCATTGGCTATGCTGGCTAGGGTTGATGGGTCCAACAACAGGCCTGTGGCTTATGCTGGCTCAGCTTGTCTGAGTGTGGAAAGCTAAGCAGGGTCAGGCCTGCTTATTACTTGGATGGGAGACCCCTCCTCTAGTTTCCTGCATTGAGCAGGGGGTTGGACTCGATAGCCTTGTAGGCTCCTTCCAACTCTATGATCTATGAAATCTATGAAACATCTGAAGGAATACATGTTCCCGATCCCTGCACTAGAGCATGCTATGCAGGGATGAAGACAGGCTTGGACATCCATTCCATTATCATTCACCATGACCTGGAAGCTGTGCAAATAACCAGGACTACAGACTGGGGCAGGAGCAATTGCATCTGAGGCCAGAGGCAAGGGTAGTAGGACCACCAGAGCTTGGCAGGTAGCACATGAGCCAAGCCAGAATGCCTAGTGCTGGTTTCTGGCTTTACTTGCTTATATTATTATATTATATTATAATATATATAATAATATATACACACACACAAATACATATATGAATTTCTTGCCAATTAAAGCATAAGGAAACTTAGTTTCCATGGTAATGTTGTTTCTGCATCACATATGAAACTGCATTTCCACTTATCATAAGAATGGTCGCGATCAGCTCAACAGCAGGGCTCTCAAGTCCAATTTTATGATGCATAAAGCAGTAAATGTAGGGGAAGGTGGCAATTAGACTGTAGAAAAGTGCTTAAGTTCCTCAGGATATCATTCATGAAACTGGTCCCATGAGCCTTGATATTAAAACAGTCCAGGATCAATTTTGTGAAGGCTAGTTGCATGGAATTTTGCATATATAGGCTGTTATTTTGCTTTCATATAGGATTAAACCCCAAAGACTATAGTCACACAATCCAATGCACAGTTGAGCATGTTTTAGGCATCACTGAAGTATATGTGCTGGATTCTTCCTTCAATCATCTATGGGTAGCTGCTTAGTATTAAATGCAAACAATATTTAATCTACCTGGCTTAAACTGGGGCACAAGTTCTCCTCTTCCTTCAGATCATGATGGGAGGTGAGTTATGTTGCTAAGGCTGCAATCCTATACACACTTACCATGGAGTAAGCCTATTGAATATAGGGGACTTACTTCTGAGTAAAGATGCATAGGATTGCACTGTAAAGTTCTTTTTTGTTTTCTTGGTCTCTGTCCTTAAATATATAAGCTTTGTTTCATCTTGGTGCAAAGATAATAGTATGTTTGATGTGAATAATTGCCCCAGTAAACAGATTGACTCTTTGGTTAGAGACCACAAAGGAACCATAGCTTAGTGGTAGAGGACATGCTTTGCATGTAGAAGGTCTCAGGTTCAATCCCTTACAGCATTTCCAATTAAGGCAGGGGTAGGCAACATGCACCCCCCACAACCCCCAGTGCAATCCCCACCACACTCCAAAATTCAAAGTGACCCCCTCAAAAAAATTTCTTTTTTTCTTTTTTACAAAAAAATTAAATGGTCGCTGGACCTGCTATGGAGTGCCAGAAGGGTCAAAACAAGCTAATATTGACCCTTTTGGTGCTCTGTACCAGCTCAGGTGACCATTTTGTTTTTATTTATTTTCTACCATTTATGGCATGAGGGGGAATGGCCTCCAGACCTCCCAAAGTTGTGTATCCCTGAATTATGGGATCAGGTTCTGGGAAAAACACCAGTCTGAATAGATAATATTGGGCTAGATATATAATAAGTATAATTCTTTACAATGTAACCTTTTTGTCCAATCCCATTTAAAATTCCTAAAATGGTGGTGTGGTTTACACAGTCATTTTTACAAGATTATTCCAACATGAACTTTGGCCACATCATGCCCCAGATTAGTAATTCTCCATCAACATGTCCAATACTTGTAAATTATTAAAATCACTATATTACAAACCTTCTTTTGAGACCTTTTTTCTATTCCATAAGAGGGCCTTATTGTATGGGTTACCAGGGATGTTGAAGAGTCCTTGGTCTCGAGTCACGAGTCGAGTCATGAGTCTTTGGACCCGAGTCTCGAGTCCGAGTCCGAGTCCTTGGTCCAAAATGGTGACTCACGAGTCACGAGTCCTGAGTCACTCCCAAAACTGACTCCACGAGTCCCTATTAAAATCAATGGGGTTTCCCCCCAACAAAATAAGGCTACTTCAGATGTGTGGCTTGAATAAATTCTAGGCACAAGTGTGCCTTTTTATTTCAAAACTCTGCAACTGATTTTGGCAAGAACAGACCAGGCAGACAAACCCAAAATAACCAGGCAGGCAGAGGAGGCAGGGAACCCTAAACAGGCAGGCAGAGGCAGCCAAACCCAAAATGTCTGACCCTAACCCAAACCCCCCACAACAACACATCAATCAAAATAAATCTCAACACATCGTTGGGGCTGCACTCCTGGTAGCGGTCCATAGTGGCCGAGCAGCAGCGCGCCTCGCTTCTATGCGCTCTTCACCGGTGATCGCGCTCCTTCTGGCACAGCCAGAAGACTCGTCAACAGCCCAGGGATGTTGACGAGTCCTTGGTCTCGAGTCCCGAGTCGAGTCTCGAGTCCCATTAAAAATATTGGGACTCGAGTCCGAGTTGAGTCAGAGGGGGGACTCAGTCCGACTCACGAGTCGAGTCCTCGAGTCCGAGTCCCCATCCCTGGGGATTACAATTAGCATTTCATTTATTCTAACGGTAAAATCATAACATGGATCCTTTTCTGCCAGGATTGTGTTTTGTTTTTGTTTTGAAAAAGGAATTGCTAATTCCCATTCTACTGTTATTTTTTCTTTCTCTACCTTTCATGGCATCACATAAAGAATATCCCTCATGCAATAGAGGGCAAGACAATTCAGCCAGCTCCTTCTGAATGTCTGGTATTAAAGAACTTCCCTGGTGCCACAGAGGACATAGCTACTTAAATTTAGATTTGAGGGGAATCTCCAGTCTCTGGGATTTACTCTTATTAATGATTTCCATTCATCATCTCTCTGGAAGAGCAATATCATTCACTACCTGTCTGGAGAGATGAAATTAGGTGTTTATGAAGCAGGCTAACACACACACACACACACCAGGGGTGTTGCAGGAAAGCAATTAAATAGCTGTGTGTGTTATAAAATGGGTGCCAGTCAAAGATTTTCCACTTATCTTTTTTTTTAGAATTTATTTTCTACTTTATAAAATTAACCTTCCAACCCTTAACTGGTGGTGGGGAGCGGGGGGGTTTTCTCCCACATGCACACATAATGCTGCCTGGTAATCTGCCTGGTTTTGTAAGACATGTTCATTTAAATATGGAGAGCCACTCTGCAAGTTAGCTCCCATCTTCCTTGTTAAACAGAAAGAACTCATCCTATAGCTGGTGTTAAGCACAGAGGGGTTGGCAGGGAAATGAGAGCTTATGTTGCTCAGTAGTTACAATATTATGGGATGTATATTGCTGTCATAGCTATCACCAAATTGTTGCAGTTTACTGTGCAACCCAGGAGTTCTATAAAAGTGTCCAGTGCCGGCTCCATGTTTTTGAGGGCACTTGGGCAAAACACCCTCAATGGGTCCTGACCTTCAGTGAGTCCACCTTCTCATGGACATTGCCACCAGCTGCTATTGCTCCTCCTCCACTTTCTCATCACTGCTACCACTTGCTTGCTTGACACGCAAAGAGCCAGGGAGCAAGTAGGCTCTACTCCTGCTCCTTCTTACAACTATCATTGGATGTCTGGGTCAGAGCGCGAGGCAAGTGAACAATTTATTTCTTTATTTATTATATTTATATCCCGCCTTTTTACCTGCAAGGAACCCAAGGTGGCTTACATAATCCTCCTCCTCTTCTCCATTTGCTCATCACAACAACCCTGTGAGGTAGGCTAGGCTGAGAGTCAGTGACTGGCCCAAAGTCATCCAGTGAGTTTCATGGCCGACATGGCCCGGATCTCCCGAGTCCCAGTCCAACACTCTCACCACCACGCCACTCTGGCTATAATGGTGAAGAGGAAAAGCAACTCCAGGGGGGTCTTGTCAGTGTGCCTCTGTTGGGGTGTGGGCCTCAGCAGGTGACCAACCATGCCTACCAGCCCTGGAAGTGTCCACAACCTAGCTCTACCCTGGGTAGCCTAACCCTCCTCCCCCAGGTCTCAATATGGATCTCCAACTGTAAACTGAAAACGCAAAGAATACATTGACACTAAATTGTGCTGTATAAATGATTAATTATTTTGAAATCCTCTGAAGAGAGATTTTAACAAATATCATGCCTTTTGGGTTCCCACTCATGATCAGCACAGGACGCACACCCTGCCAAAATTGGGGTGGAGTGACTAGCTAGAATAGCATAGCAAGTGCTGAGCTGAAAGTTCTCAAGGGAGAACTTTCAGTTTATTGGGGAGAGGGACAAATTCCCCACCTCAAACTGGCAAAAATCTGTGAAAGGGATTGGGAGGAGACTCATCACTGGCAATGGGCAGCAGTTGTGGTGGTCCTTTTTATTTAAAGGTCTGCCACTGCAGGCAGTTGCTAGGGAGGTATAAGAATTTCGTTTTTGCTTGCAAAACATGCAAGCATGCCCGGTTTGAAGCTCTGGGTGCAAGGGCAAGCACATGTCTGCTGAAAATATTCACAAATTATCCAACATGCTCTCACGTTCATCTCATTCCTGATTCTCAGTTCAATTCGCGCAAATTTTTCAATTTGCTCAAAGTTCCTCAGTAGACTGAATCAGCCACGCTTGCTTTAGTCTATTGAGGAAATCTGCACAAATTTGGGGAGATTTGTGCATATTTGGGGAGATTTGCACAGATTTCCCGTTTGACCACCACTCGATTTGCACAAGTTTCCCATTTGCGCAGAGCAAGCAGCGATCGCAAATGCGAACAGGAATCGGCCATGAGATGAGCAGTGAGACGATGTTCAAAGAATTCTGGTGATCTTGAATATCACTCATTCACCGATCCCTAGCAGCTGCAGAGCTCTCTTCAGCAGCACCAACTGGCAGACCCCATTTTCTCCCCCTCTCCACGCAGAATGCCCTGGATGTGGCAAAATTGCAGGGCCCTTGGGGGGCAGGGAATGATGATTGTCACAGTGACAGTGAAGCTTTTTGAAAAAGTTACTTTTTAAAAAAACACAAAAAGGACCTCTGCCCCCCCCCCATCACCAACAGTAAGCTACCACCACCATGAACCTTTTGCAGATTCCCCCTTCCCCCAAACTGCTGCACGGGGTGGCGAAATCGGGAAGAGTATGTTCATTCAGCCCTAAGTATTCTCTCACAGGTTCAGTGGTCTGGAGGTGGCGGCAGCAGCCCTATGACTGGTCTAATATAATTCTTCTGTACTGTTTTATGGAACTCTCAGAAGATTTGACAGTGAGCCAATGAGGAAATAGCTCACTCAGCCAAACAGATTAGGATTCAAAATGCCGCTCAAAATGTTCTTTTTAAAAGCAGGATGGTAAAACCACACTTTGCTCGCTATTGCCCCGACATGGTGTTCTACTTCTTAGATTAGCTGTGTGATATTTGGAGCCAACAAAACCATAAACTTGCTTTTTTTCCCTAAGAAAACAGGCTCAAGCAGTTCCAGAAAAGGGCACACAAACAAATCCAACAGCTGTCATCCATTTTAAAGCTTAGTGATCGATATTCACCATCCAGTGCAAAAGGTCCTCTCATTAGTACTATCCAGTTGTGGGAAGCAGTGAGGCACAGTTGTAAACGTTGATCTTAATAAGCTATACTGGAAGGCTGGAGGCACTGGAAGGGCAACATTCATGTTCATTGTGATACTGAGTTCAGTAAAGGGTATCACAGTGTTTTCCCTATGGGATGCTACAGCATATTAAGGCATTCCTAATGCACTATAGAGTGATCCTTTCGGAGATTTCTAATTGCCACCAAACCTAAGAGATCATTCATGTATGCTGTTTCTGCTGTGATAGAGTCAGCTTGTACAGTAGTCCTTTCTTCCTGATGTAAGCTTTACAAAGAGGGAAGGAGATTCTAATCTGGGAGAACTTTCAAATCAACTCACCTGTGTTCTGAGGTTGGATACCAGAAGTAGCATGTTTAGTGACACAAAGGCCCTTGTCAGCATAGGAAAAACCAAGCCACATTGATTGGCCCCATCCCGTGTATCATTACAGAATTTCTCATAGTTGTTAACTCTTGGCTGATTTCATACATCTGCCCAGGCTTCATGCATTTTTTAAAAAAACAACAGCAAGCAGATTATTTTGCTTTGCCCTCCTGCAGAGGCTACATTTGCCTTTCAATGGCACCATGGATGTAAGGACATTCAAGGAATGATATGTTATTTCCAGTGGAGGCAAGGCTTTCCTGGATACATTAACAGCAGTATTGGCCACAGTCAATCCTAAAAGAGATCACTATGGGCCAAGGTTTGTTGAGCAGCATCAAAGCTTAATTAGCATTAATCCAAGTTAATATTGGTGCCCACATATTCCTTAACCACATTTAAGGTGGACGGGAGGATTTGATTGGAAGATGGGAGGGGCTGAGGAGAGGGAGTGTGCAACCCCACAATGTCCTGATTCAGCCATATCTGGTACCAGCAAGGCAGATAGCTCCGAGTGAGCAACTTGCTCCAACAAGAACCTCTGTCTCCAGTCCATCCCTACCAAGCTCCGTCCATTAAGAATGGAGACTCTTAAAGAGCCAAACACCTGGTCTGGAGATGTACAGAATGCTGGTCTAGATGAATCCTTGGTCTGATCCAGCATGGCTCTTTTTATGTTCTTATGATACTTCTTCTCCACTCAGTGGCCTCCTACCTGGCCCACTCCTGGCACTGTAGGGCAGGCATGGCAGTGCTAAAAGGACTTGGCTTCTCAAGGGAGAGAAAGGTGCTTGTGGGGCTCCAAGGTCAGGCAAAATGGGTTCAGGTTGATTGAAGTAAGGTGGTCAATGCAAAAGAGGACAGGTAGGGATGTGTGCGGAGCTCGACTGGGGGGGTGGAAGTTCGGCGAACTCACCGAGCTTGACCCCCCCGAGCTCCACTCACCCTACCTTTTCCCCAGCTCTGCTTGCGTTCTCCCGAGCCGAGCCGGAGAAAGAGACTTCCGGGTTCCAGCGCCATGTTGTTTACGTATAAAATGGCCAAATTTGTGCAAAGTATGGCCAAATTTGTGTAAATTATGGCCAAATTTTTGCAAATTAGGCCATTTTCTACATAAACAACATAGAGCCGGGGACCTGGAAGTCCAGAGAGCGCCTCAGCTGGCACTCATGCTCGGCTCAGCTCATGTGCCGCGAGTCAAGTGCTGGGAGAGTTGTCCATCCCTGTCAGGGCTCCTACACCTTTAAGAGTTTTGCAGAAGATAGAATTTTAGCAGGTATATCTTTCATGAAAAGCTACATTTGATGAAATTCCCACTTCTACACAATCGTTAAAGGTGCAGGAGCCCTATTCTCTTTTGCACCTAGCCACCCTACTCAGACGTAAGCCCAACAGAGTCCAGTAGCAGTTACTTCAAAAGTAAGGCTGCAAGCCTAATGCACACTTACTAGAGAGTAAGCCCCACTGAATTCAGTGAGACCTACTTCCAAGTAAACATGCATAGGATTGGGCCATAAGTATGAATAGGACTGAAGCCTTCATAAGGATAACCAAGAACATTTAACATTTTCCAGGGGGAAAAACAGCGACACAAACTCTACGTGTTATGGAAGAAAACATTTCTGTACACAGAGCTTCCTTCCTGGCTTGGGCTAAGCATTGAACTGTGACTCTCATATGACAGCTCTTCAGAGACAGGTCAAATCTGCTTTGCCTTACTCCAGAACACAAAGAATGAGAGAAAAGTGAACTTCATCATCCACATCATGCAATGACTGAGATCCTGCATTTATGTCCAAAGTGAATGAGACAGCCTAGATTTTGTCGCAGATTTTGTTGGTTTTACGTGTGTGTGTGTGTGTGTGTGTGTAAGGGAAGGATTTTTCTTTTAAAAGTTCTACTGGAGTGAAATGCTTCTACCGTATCAGCAGTCTTGTCCTTTTCTCACAAATCACATCAATCACAGCAAATCTCAGGGGACTCTTGACTGCTTTTCTTTGTGCTTTCTTCATTGAAACCAGAAATATTTTCTCCTCATGAATGAGCAGCAGGTTTGCTCCCCTGTGTAGAGAGAGAAGGTGGAAGGGTGGGCGGGGCACCACAAAAATGAAGTTTGGCAGAAGGTGACATGTCTGAATTGAAACAGTAATCTTCTAATCTAATTTCCACCGTGTTACTAATCAAGATTTAATATGGCTGACTTCAGGTGCCTTGTTGGCCTAACACAATGGGTTCAATATATGCAATTTGATTTTCAGATAGTATAGATTTGTTTGCTTTCCTTCAAGGCTACAATATGCCCTGCAATATTGGTTAGGTGAAACCAGGGCCGGTGCAAGGCAGTTTGGTGCCCTAGGCAAGATCAGATATTTAGCGCCCCCCCTTCCCACTTGAGAGTGCTGTATTTTTTTCCCAAGGCGTTTCTGGCACCCCCTTTAGCCCTGTGCCCTAGGCAGCTGCCTAGTTGGCCTAATGGTAGCACCGGCCCTGGGTGAAACTAGGTATCCTTGTTTTGTTGTGTCAAGTGAGAAAGCAGCAAGCTGTTCACTTTTTTTAAATGTCTATGCTTATTCTCTTCTGTCTTGAATGTTTGCGGTGGATATTAAAAACTGAAGTGAAAACTGAAATATAAACTTGAAATGTAAAAACAACAGGGTTGGATCCAGATTTAGTCAAACATAGAACTGACCAACTGAAATAAATAGGATTCAAGATAGTTTCAAAGGTCTGCTCGAAGTATGACTAAGTCTGGATCCAACACACAATAAATTACTTCTTTTCTCATTTATTCCCTAAATTGCAGCCTAGATTGCCCCCAGAAGATGCTTAGATCCAGACTCATGCAAACCTCCAAAACAAGGGCTTTCCAAAAATGTTGGATCAACCATTTTGAAAATATTTCTGTGCAGGTCCTTCAACCCATACAGATGACCAAACTACACTATGATGTGCTTTCTCACCCTGGGGTAGCTTTCGGAGGGTTTTTGCTCTGAAAGGCAGCCAAGAAATATTTTAATTAAATAAATAAATAAGGACGCAATCCTATGGATGTTTAGACCAATGAAAGACCTTGGTATTCTTTTAGTGAAGCATAAGAATTGCATCAAAACAGAAGTGCATGTTATACACTGTAACTAAATAGTATTCACTAGAAATTGCCCTAGCACCATTATGACTTCTTTAAAAACCATGGTGGAAGAGAAATGAAAGAGAGGTAAGGAATTTGAGGATCATAATTTATTATTTATGTATTAAAGGGGCATAGGAGTGCCCCTTTAATTAAGGTGAGCCACAAAAAAGGTTCCACCATTATAAGTCTCAAATTTCTGCTAATAATGTGAAATAATAATGTGAAACTTGGAATCTGTGTTCTACCTGATGAAGTCTATGATTGTGCAAAATTTCAAACCAATCTGATCAAAATTGCCACAGGTACAGCAAGTTAAAAAGTGCTGGAAAAGTAAATTCTTACATTTTCCTTCAAGCTGTGGCATATGCCAAGGTTCCACCTGTACTGGGATACCTTGATCAGCTCCTTAAAGATATTTTGCCTCTTTAAGAGCCCCTCCTGTACCAGGATGCCAATTCTATGCCTTTTACTTTCTCTTCCCAGTAACGTGGGATTAGGCTTTAGGCATGGTGCAAAAGACACTCCAAACAACTTGATGTTAACAATAACTGTTTACTTTAGTAAATTTTGGTATAGTAGATTCACAATAACTTAAGGTAATTACACAAATAGAGCTGTATACTTTCAAAAAGCAGGTATAATAGAAATAAAAGAAATAATAATGCAGTTCTCTCTAACCCAGCTACACTTTCACCTGTAACCTTAATAGAGATTCCTTCTCAGCCTAGCCCTAGCTGTTCTGCATTTTTCAGTGATATTCAGTATCTGCTTCTCTGTCTGTCTCTGCGTAGGTGCCTACAGCTCCTCTCCTCCACACAGCTTCTCTCTCACACTCTGCTGCTTCTGCCTCCCCTTTATATATACTTTCACAACTTTAGGAGGCTACAATCAGGTGACCTCAAACTGGGGAAATGAAACTTAACTCTATTATGGGGGAAAGGAGACTTCTCTCAATGAGGGGGAAAAGGAAACTTTAACTCCATGAGGGGAAAATGAAACTCACGAATGCCCCCCTCCCATCAGGATATGTTTGGGCCTACAGGCTTCAACCTAACTCAAGCCTGTGTGTAGGCCTCAACCCTTCACAGCATATCATATATTTCTTTCAGATTTTGGCAAAAACTACTGATGTACCTTATTTGGCTTTGTTGAGAAGATGTACCTTTCATTGCTTTGGTGAAGTTCTGAGCAGTGGTTCAAAAGTTATTAAGGAGGTTTTTCTGCCCCATCAAAACCTATGACAGCAACTGCTGGCAAAGTCTGTCAGGTGTGCTCAGTTTCAGTCTGAAACTAGAATGCTGCCAGTACTCCCAAGGTTTTCCAGAAAAATCCTATTACAGAGGGCTTCTATGTTTAATGCCTTTTCCTTTAGTTATGGAATGTGACCTCACAAGACTACATGGATTGGCTAGCATGGGGAGGTAGGGAAACTTTAATCCTTAGTGCACACATACACACACATGCACACTGTGGTCCCATTTGGGATCAGGACCCTCATGCCTCCTATTTACATTGCACAATTTACACAACTTACAGTCCATGCACCCACACTTTTCCTTGGTTAATAAAGATGCCCCACATTGTCCTGGTCCTATATTGCCTTATGAAGCATCTAGCCTTACTGCTAGAACAGAGCTCCTTTTCACTGTTTAACCCATCTTACCAGCTACTGATGTGAGCAACATACTGTCATATGTCAACTCAGAGGAGGAATCATCCAGCAAAACAGTAAGGCTCAGATACTTCATAAGGCAATAATACAGGACCAGGACAATGTGGGCATCTTTCCCGATCCCAGGCATTCCATCTTCCCCATCTGGATTTGGCCCTGAAAGACCAAAGAAAAGTGTGGGTGCATGGAGAGAAGTTTTAAGTAAACACAATTTGAGACATTGCACAACATCATCACTGATCACGGGGCATGTCAGTTAAGGCATCAGCCTTAGCTTCCAATTTCCTGACTTTGTGGAGCTTGAGCCAACATAAGATCGCCTTAACTCTGGTCTTAAAACAGCAGGATTCTAAACCATAAGCAGCCCTCAGACTGCCTAATACAGTGTTCTGCAACCTTGGGTCCCCAGATGTTTTTGGGGCTGGTGCATGCTGGGCATTGTAGGCCAAAAACATCTGGGGACCCAAGGTTGGAGAACACTGGCCTAATACAAAGTGTTGTAGTGGTAAATTTTGAAGTGCTGGAGCTCATAATAACAGATCTTGTAGCCATGACCCCAGGAAAAATACATAGTCACACACCTAGGAGGGTGGATAGATAAATGATAGATAGGTAGATAGTTTTTTAAGATGAAGGCAGACTGCAGTGTAATCCTTTTCAGAAATAAGTCTACTTAGAAGTAATGCCCACTGATTTGAATGGAGCTTACTCACAGATAAGTGGATATAGGGTTCCAGTCTAAGTCTTGTTGCGGGACTCTTTTCATCCCCTTATGACATTTGGCAAATAACTCTAGCTATGACCTTTCACAGGATGGAAAATGGGCTTTGATGTGGAGAAACCAAAATACTAGCCAGAAGAGCTGAGCTGATTGACCATAACAAACTGAGCTCTTGAATACTTACAATTCTTCCCAACCTTCCCGTGAGGCTCACACCTCTCTGTATTCACTTGGATAGTCACACACATACACACTCCAACTAATGTAGGTTGCAATGCTACTGTCATTTTTGTATTATTTGCAGGAAGTTCCATGGACTTGAACAGAATTTATGTATGAATAACTAGGGGCAGAACTGGAGCCTGGTCATGCTCAAGAGGAAATTGACCATAATGATTTGGTCCAACAGTCGCAAGATTCTCCTTTAAAATTAGGACTCTGAAGATCACAACAGGTCAAATCCAGGACCTGTTGGAAGAAGCCCACTTCTTAGTGAATATGCCTTTGCCTGATTTGGGGAGATTTTACCTCCCTCCTTCACTAGAGCTCACCTCATTCTGCAGGGTCCCCAACCCTCTGTGTAGCTCCAGGGTGCTGAACCATTTTGGGCTTGAGGGCTGAACTCTAACCGTGGAAGTGTCTCAAGGGCTACATTCCAGAGACCTAAGGTGAAGGAGAGGGCTACAGTCAAAGGGGCAGAGCCAGTTCAGGAGGGGTCTATTATTATTATTTTTAAATCTTCATTCTAACTACCTACTCTAACATTTACAGGGGGCTGGAAAGGCTTCTATGGGGAACAGAGGCCAGGAAAGACCAGTTCTGCCAGCCCTGTTGCATGCACGTAATTCTGGATCCAATCCATGAAATGTAGGTACATAGGCCTAACAAGAACCATAACATGTACTCATGGTATTTAGATGTCTTCACATCATACCTTCTTCAGTGCTTTAGTGCAGTTGCTGCTCACTTATTGGTGCCTTCCATATATAGACAATATTGAGATAAGATGTATGGATAATATTGTTGGGAGTCACATAGTGATCAATGGGTAGTAACAGAGTTGAGAAGTACTCTGGGGGAGAGGCTGTTGCTCAATTGCCTCCTTTTCCCACCTACTAGAATTTAACTTTGGCTGCTCTTGTGCTGGAACTCCAGCACAGCTTTCCAGGACCGCTGTTGTTTTTTGTCTTCCCTGGCTGCATCCTATTCTCACTTATTTGGGAGTAAGTCCCCTTAACCTTAGTGGGGCTTACTTATGAGTAAACACACAGGAAAAGGTTGTCAGTGTAGATCATCAAGAAGAGATCAGGAACAAGTTAGCCTCCAGATACCCTAAAGAATTTAGGAGAAATTCTGATCAGCCTATGACCATGTATAATCCAACATCAGCACCAAAATCACCAGTGTGCAAAATTTTGACTTGCATGGAAAGCATTGCCATGATCTACCTT
Organism: Shinisaurus crocodilurus; assembly: GCA_021292165.1. Classification (NCBI taxonomy): domain Eukaryota; kingdom Metazoa; phylum Chordata; class Lepidosauria; order Squamata; family Shinisauridae; genus Shinisaurus; species Shinisaurus crocodilurus. The sequence continues at coordinate 253,861,301 of CM037878.1, read as the reverse complement.
TGTGGAAACAAAAAAGTGTATTTTTAAAAGAATATATTGTGTCTTTATAAACAAGAGAGAGAGAGAGAGAAGGAAGTTTCAAATAGGGCTTCCTGATTGGAATTGTTTTATGCATTAATTTTGCCAAATTGCTGTCAGTTCACCAGTGTGCTCTCCTGCCTGTTCTGAGAAACACAACAGGATGCAAGTAAGGATTGCCAGGAACCTGAACGGTTGAATCCCATCTTATTAGTGTGCGTGCCACTGCCGTTGTTGCAGCACAAAAGCTTTCGGCTCGTTGCCAAAAAAATCTGCAGATGGTGCTCAGCACATCTTAGGATAAAACATTACATCTGATATTTTTGTTGCTCAGTACTGTCTTGAGGAAAGGGTGAGAGGAAATCCACAATCTCAGAGCCAAAGCAGATAATACTTTAAATGTGTGTTTAGCAGCTATGACATTTCTTCTTCTTTTTTTTACTCTACAGTAGGTGCAGGGCCCCCAATCCAGATCTTAAAAGCCGCTCTACTCCCCACATTAGGGCTCCAGTCTGTACTGGAGGCCTGTCACACCCCTCCCCTCTTAGGGCCCACAAGCTTGCCCTCCTTTTTGGAGCTATGGGTGTGCTTAAGTAAGGTTGGGGGTTATTCTTTCTCCCTCTCCCTTACACCTCTCACACTGACATTGGGATTTCTATTAGCCCTACCTTATACTTCTTTGACTGAATATAACACACAGGTTGCTTCAATAAAGTAAAGTTTTTTTTCAAATACAACACTTTCTTGAAGTGAGTTTCATTCAGTCAATATTGATTAATTTACTATCCTATTCTATTACCAATCCGCCCTCACCAACTGTTCCCAAAATATTAATCCCTCCACTCACTAGTTAATCTCCTAACAATTCTAATCCAATCTCTCAACACTCTCTCCAGTCAGCTCCACTCCACAGACAGACTCCCAAACAGCACTCTAGCACTCATAGAATCATAGAAAAGTAGAGTTGGAAGGGGCCTACAAGGCCATCGAGTCCAACCCCCTCAATGCAGGAATCCAGGTCAAAGCATCCCTGACAGATGGCTGTCCAGCTTCACCTTGAATGCCTCCTCAGAACCCTTCACACACTCCTGCCTAAACAGCACCACCCAAAGCTTATATAACACAGGGTTTACCGCCCCCCTCTCACTGTCCTAGCCAATCATCTCACATATGCAAATACACCATTCTTCCTGCCCATCACTTCTCACTCACCCTGGACTTACCTAACATAGAATACAGAGATGCAACAGGAATACATACGGTACTTATAACCATAGGCTCAATACAAGAATACATTGTTATACTTACTATATATACACTTTAATTTACCCCCAATAAAATAACATCATAAGACCCTGTACCTACTCTAGAGTAAAAATTAAAAAGACACGGCTGCTAGACACACATTTGCAGTATGTCACTTTTGGCCCTCCTACTTTTTGGTCTTTTTGTGGCATGGGTTTTTGAGCAGAATTGCCCCTATAATAGCCTTTACAATATGTGTTCTGCCCTTTAGTCCTGCTCCTGAAGACAAAGTCTGTTCTTCATCCTGTCTCATCCCTCTGCTCCGTTTACTTTATATGTCCTGCTGTGGCCTGACTCCAGCTACCTCTCCCACTCCTGTCGATACCATCCCATCAGGAAATCTCATGGAATCATACAAGATATTCCCTTGAGATTCTTCAGAGAATTGAGATTCAATGTGCCACATGGTGGTTAAAGTAGACTTCCCCAACCTGGTGTCCTTCAGATATGTAAGTCTACAGCTGTCATGGACAATGCTGCATGGCCAACGCTGGAATGGTGGGAGTTGTAGTCCAATACATCCAGAGGGCACCAGGTTGGGAAAGGGTGAGTTAGGGCGCAATCCTACCACAATGCCCATAAGGCCCCGAACTTGGAGGTTTACGGGCATCCAATGCAGAGCAGGAGGAACTGCAGAGGCAATCTTCGCCTCCCCACTCCTCCTGCTCTGCATTTTTGCTACAGCAATGACGTTTCAGAGTGGGAGGGAAGGAGGCTGGAGTGGCTTCATGACCGCATATCCTGGCTGCTCTGGTCTCATCCCCCTCCCTGCTTACCGAAATGCTCCCTTTCCCCCTCTCCGAGGTCGCTTTCCCAACCTTGAAAAGCAGCCTGCACAGTTCTTTCCATGCCAGCTGCGAGGGGGTGGGAGAGGGGGATTAGAGCTCCGATTCCCAGCTCCGAGGTTGGAGTACTGTCTCCGACCTCAGAGCTGGGAATCCAAAACATCCTATGGCCCCTCATATAATGTCTAGAGGCCATAGGATCGCTCCCTCCAAGTATTTATTTTCATTTTATTTATTATATTTATACCCTTCCTTTTTTCCTGCAAGGAACCCAAGGCGGCTTACATAATCCTCCTCCTCCTCTTCCTCCTCCTCTCCATTTTATCCTCACAACAACCCTGTGAGGTAGGTTAGGCTGAGAGTCAGTGACTGGCCCAAAGTCACCCAGTGAGTTTCATGGCCGAGTGGGGACTAGAACCCGGATCTCCCCAGTCCAAGTTCAGCACTCTAACCACTACGCCACACTACACCAGCTATGCTGGCTGGGGCATGCTGGGAGTTGTAGGCCAAAAACATCTGGGGACCCAAGGTTGGAGAACACTGCTCTACAGTCTGCCTTCCCAGGGTGACTTCACCCTCATTCCCAGTACATACTGAAATTTCTATCTTGGTCCCACGTGAAACTCTGGTGTGAGTCACTGTGAGTCACTGTGAGGTATGCATGTCAAACTCACTGATTGCCAGAATTTACCCGTGAAAAGCAAAGGCATTTGAAAGTAGCCTTAAACAACTTTTCCAGTAACCCTATCGGACCCTCTCACTCCAAAGTGGCACTGATCTGTTTCCAAGCTTGCTCAATACTCATGTGACAACTAAGCACCACATTTTCATTTTATACAACTCCATAGACCTCCAAGAAGACTTTGAAAATATTAACATTTCCATTTCTTTTTTTTTAAATCCAAATATCTTGGTAATTACACAAGAACCACCATATTTGGTGAGAAAATACTGTTCTGCTCTTTTTAGAATAACAGATTTCCAGTGGAGGCTGGTGGCTCCAAGGTCAGTGGGGCAGTTTATCCACTCTGGGTTTTAGTCTGAACTTTAAAGGGTCTATCCGTGGTGCTGAACTTATTTTAGAATGGGGTTCAGCACCATGAATAGCTGCTTTATAGTTCAGACTAAAACCCAGAGTGGATAAACTGCCCCATTGACCTTGGAGCCACCAGCCTCCACTGTAGATTGCCCTCATCTTCTGTCACCTTCTCTCCTCTAGCTCCACCAGCCGCAGCTGTCTGAAGATCTCCTGTTCCCTCAAACAACTCTGCCCTCTTGCTGCCTCTTATGCTTGGAACTGCCTCCCAGGACATCTGTGTGATGCCACCTCTATTATTTCCTTCAGGCCCCAAAGTATTCCAAGTATGTCATTCAGAAACTGAACTTGGTAGCAGGTAGCAAAAGGGAAGAGGGTGGGGAGAGAGTACTACATTGCCCATGCCCGGACCCCCCCCCCAATCTCCTCCCCCCATTATCTTAAATGTGCAAAAAACATCCTCACACACACTTTCTCTTTCACCTTGATCACGCTCTATTGAGATACCTGAATCACTGATATTCACAGGGCTGGCTCCAGGTTTGAGAGGGCCTTGGGTAAAGTGCACTCTGGTGGATCCGCCTCTCTCATGTGGAAGCAGCCAGTGGCTGAATCAGATGGCTTATAGCTGCCATTTTAATTTCCCACAATGCCCCAGAGTGACACTACATCAGGGGCATTGTGGGAAATTAAAATGGCAGCTAGAGTCAACCACCTGGCACTGCTCAGAGCACCAGTCCAGGAAAAAGTGTATGGGTGGCCCAGGTGTTGATACCAGCCCTGAATATTTGCACAATCCCCTCAAGCCTCTTTTTTGCATGCCATTTAAGCCCTATTCAGGTGTTTTACATCTGAGTAAACTAGAGGTGGCCCACTAGGGCTAGAGCCCTGATTCTTTCATTTAGAGCCGTGGATCTCTGGGAGACTGTTTGTCCCACCACCCTGCTGTCCAGGGCCACTTGCTGAAATAAAGGTACAGAGGCCCTGATGATCTCTGTTACATCTGATCCTCCTGGATTAGCTGACTTCTCACTCACATATGCTTCACTTCCTGCTGCCCCCTCCCCGAACCTTTCTGCCTGAGGGTTTTTTTCTGAAATCAAATGCCCTCCTCTCCCCTGTCCATAGATCCCTTTTTACAAATAGTGGTGTCCTTAGGAGACGGGGTCCTTTACAGACACACACACAGAGAGAGAGACTTTAGAGTATATGTAAATTAGCATATACAAATTTGTGCATGTTTTTTGTTGTTGTTGTTCTGTGGGCCTCAGCCCCGGATCTTTTTGGTACCTAGCACCACCCCTGGAGTAAACTAAACATGTGAGGAAGGGGGAAGGTGCTAACCCCATCCCCCTCCTCGCACATTTCTGTCACCCTCTACTCATGGAGGGCAACTTTCTGAAGAAGAGAGCCTCCAGTATCCACAGAGTTTTGAACACTGATTTTCCAGCATTCTCAATCACTTGGAAAGTCTCCACAGATCCAAGAGGTTCTCCCCTACATAAAGTCATCCTCTATGAGTAGAGGGCAATAGAAATGCATGAAGAAAGGGTGAGGCTAGCACACTCCCCCTCCTCACACATTTAGTCTACTCAGATGTAGGACACTCAAATAGGGCTTTAGTCATACCCATATATGTTATTTTCTACATTTATTGCAACAAGCATGTTATCCACCAACAAGCTTACTCTCTCACACACATACTTCGTGTCTCTTTCACCTTTTCAACACTTTCTGCTCTCCTGCCGGGGAAGCAAAAATTACCACAGACCGAACATTCTAGAAGCCAGCACCACTAATGACAAACAAACTAAAGGAGGATTCTTCCTATGGTTTCTTCGGAAATCATCCTCTTTGCCACCCAGAGAGCCGCAGGTATTGAAGAAAGAAACAGTCAGCCCACAGACGCAGTTACAGGTGCCAACTGCTCCCAGCACCTGCTGCGCATCAAGTAAAAGTCAAAGGAACTCTGCGTCTCTGGCAGCTACGCCTCTACAGCATGGCACTGGCTACATGTTTTACTATTAGGATGACTCTAGGCAGCAATAAGCTGCTAGGAAAATATAACAGTGTTGTTCTTATCTCTCCAGAGGCACAGAGTTGTCCCCCCTTACTCAAATGCATATAAAATTATTCCTACTCTCAGATGTCTCTCATATATTGTGTATCCATAGATATACAGTTCAATATGTTCTCTCACACATACAACTCAGAGAAATGATGTCATTTTAACCAGTATTAAATTAATCTGTGAGGTTTCTGTTAAAATTCTAGAAAAGAAAGGTAGCTGGCAGGAGGTTTTGTTGTTTTTTAAACCCAGTTTAGCTATTCCAGGTAAGCCCTAGCTTTGCTTGTAGTCATACATTCACATGCAGTGGCCATGGTGATCAGAAGAAAAAGAAACAGCCATTTGCTTTTGGCAAAGAAATATATGTTATTCACTTCATTTTTTTAAAAATAGACATCCTACTACTACAGAAAATTAACAGTGGGGACTGGAGATGCATACATTTTCAGATAATATGCCTGTGGTGAGTTTGATGTGCAGGGAAAACATTTATGCCATCAAGCAACAATTCTGTTTCTTCTGTGCAGGATCAAAAAAGGACTATCCTTCAGTCTGTGAATAATGAAAGAACCATGAAAGCTTAGTCACTGCAGTACAGCAAGTAGCAAACAGGATGGGGCTTTAGAGCCAGCCTTTTTCTGCTGCTAGAAAAAAAGAAGAAGAAGCCCGCACCACCTCCCAGGAGCTACTGATGCAGTTTCCATGACAACCCCACATCTGAGTCAGAACTATTAAGGATCACCATGGCAACAAGTGTCTCACTTGCCATTTCCAGAAAACTGATGGTGTTTGGACTGGAATCATCACACCATATCCAAAGGGGCAGGGTTGGGGCTGCACCAGGCACCACAGCAGGGATCTAGTCAATTCTGGGTGTGTTCCTGCTATGATGTTAAGTGGGCCAAAGCTACTCCAGGTGTAACTATATTTGATAGTGTTGCACTAAGGATTTCTTTATATATTAAAACACACACACACACCTGGAATCTCCACTCTTTTTTGCTACTCTCAGACTGTGTGTGTGTGGGGGGGGGGGTCAGAACTGTGATAAGCTGATTGCTGATGTCAATTCATTAACCCGAAGCCCAGGGCAAGCAAGAAGAAGTGAGATCATAAACTTTGACAGTTTCCTCCCACCTAATAAGCACCTCCATTCCTGCCTATGCTCATCTCTCCCTAGATGAGAGATGCTAAAGAATGGATTTCATGTCAAGCTTTTTTGCAAATAAAAAGGAGGGGGAATGGGGGGGGGAATCTAAAACAGACAAAAGTTGGAAGAGCATCAGGGGATGTCTGTGACCCACATGGCATTGGACCAATAGGAAAGTGTTACATGGTGATGGCCCCATTCTTTCAGAGTGGCATGAAAGGACAGCAAGGGCGTTCCAGCTTTGCCCTGTGCAGCTGAGCCACAAGGCAGCTTAATATGAGAGCTTCCTCTCATCCCTGGAGGTGGGGAGGATGCAGGGCTCTCTGCACAACTGCGGCATCAAACTTACCAGAGTGCAGCAGCACACTTGCCGTGATGAGCGAGATCATTTCACCCTTGTCTGCCAGAAAGAAACTAAGAACTGGTGTTTGAGTTTTGCTTTATTGTCCTCTTCCCTCACAATCCCTTTTCCTTTTGTGTTGTGTCTTTTAGATTGTAAGCCTGAGGGAAGGGACTGTCTTATTATTCATCTGTGTAAGCTGCTGTGGGAGCCCCTTTTGGCTGAAGAGCAGGGTAAAACTGCTGAAAAGAAAAAAAAGAAAAGAGAACCTTCAGTGTTGGGAGTTTTATTCTGCTCTCCCGCCAGGCAAGCAAAAATTACCACAGCAGGTCTAATATTCTAGAAGCCAGCACCAATAATTGCAAACAAACTAAAGGAGGGTTCCCCCTAGGATGTCTTCTGAAGCCAAATCTTCCACTTTGCCACCATCTTCTTATGAATTTTACACCCAGAGAGCTGCAGGTATTGAAGAAAGAAACACAGATAGTCAGTCCATGGTTACAGGTGCCAGCCGCTCCCAGCACCTGCAGCACCAGTAAGAGTTAAAGGAACCTGGCATCTCTGGCAGACACGCCCCTACAGCTTGGCACTGACTACATGTTTTACTATTAGGATGACTCTAGGCAGAGATAAGCTGATAGGAAGATATAATAGTGTTGTTCTTATCTCTGCAGACATCTACCCTATTGTAAATTCACCAGAGTCAGTCAGTCACATGTCATCTCATCTACTCAGGCGCCTTGAGGCAGGAAGGCTAAGCTCTGACTTCTGCTGCAGTTGCGAGTGTATGGGTGAGATAAAGAAGAGTCAGACACAGAGTATATGGTTTCAAATCAGGGCCACATTTATTGAATTGAAGATCTGTGAAGGGCGAAGTGCGGTACTAACCTAGCCCGGCCATTGGCCGGGAAAAAACCAATATTTTAAATATTTTGGCGAATACATCCTAACCGCACCGGAGGCGGGTTGGTCCGCCCCCGGCCAGTTGCCCTCCATGTGGAGCTGGAGGGCCTTACCATCGTCGCCTTACTTTGACGCCTCCAGGCACCCAATGTAGGCGAGAAAGGCAAAACCCCAAAGACGTCCCAATCTCCCTCCTGCTAAGCCTCACGGCATTAGCGAGGTCAGCCGGAAAACAGCAGCAAAAGAGGCCATGGGCGGGAACCCAAGTGCCTAAATAAGCCCTTTCCTGTGTCCCCGCCTTTTTACCTGTGACCAACCTGACCTGTTACCTGACTCCTCTCTCCTCCCCCACTCGCAAATCTTCTCCCTGTCCCCAAGTGAGGGGCCAGTGGAAGTCTGTTCTGCTTCTATCCAGCCTCTTCTACATTAAACCCCTCCAGGAGGACAAGACAGCACAGCCAGAGGAGGAGAGGAGCAAAGAAAGAAGCCAAGCGCGCTGCACAGACATGCTCACTGGCTCCACACCCACCCCTCACTGTCACTTTCAAATGGTATGCATTCAGGAAAGACCTTTCATGCATCGCAAAATTCTGACATGCATGCTATTTCTACGTAGGAAATAACATAGGAAGATGCTTATACCCCATTGTCCCCTTATGCTTACACCCCTATTTGCCCATCTAGCCCAATATTGTCTACCCTGACCACCAGCAGCTCCCCGGGGCTCAGGCAGAGGGTGGGTTGGATCCGGATTTAGATCACACTTGGAGTAGACCCATTGAACTTAATGAGACTTATGTTAGTTGTGACTAAGTTAAGTCCTATTCATTTGAATGGGTCTACTTTAAGTATGACTAAATCTGGATCCAACCCCAGGGTCCTTTCCTTCACTGGCTACCAGATTTTTAGCAGGAGATGGCAGGGATTGCACCTGGGACATTCTGCATGCCAAGCTTGTTCCCAACTGTGGAGTGGCTCCTGCATGCAAATTGTCACCTGTGACACTTGCACATGCACGTGAATTGCTGGCTGATGGAGATGCATTGTGATAATAATCAAACCCATTCTTCTAGCCAACAGCCAGTAGCCCAGGGCAAGTTGCATCCTATGACATAGGCAAGGTAACAGCCAATACAGAGATCAAGAGTAGATTTCCTGGGCAGTTGTCTGAACAAATCTGTGAGCTGGTTCCAGTGTCCCATCCACTGGTCACAATGGACTTCCAGCTACAATGTGCCTTCCTGTTCTTGGTTGGGGGGTGGGGGGAATTGCACACCAGAATGATCAAGAAATAGATGCATCTTACATGCAATAGAGAAAGGTGGATACCTGCACTGCATTTGCCTTCCAGGAGAAAAGCTTAGGAGGCAGTCAAGAGGCTGAGCTGAACCAGGGGTGAAAGGGAGGATAGATCCATTTCCCTTCACACCTGGCTTGGCTGCCCACAAAGGAAAAGGTCAGCTGGCTTTGAGGGCTGTGCATGGTGATCCCAAGTGTGATTAATGTTTGCATCTCAAGTGACTTGCCCACATGTGGAACAGAGAAAGCTGCCTTATACTAGGTTAGAGTATTTGTCCATCTAGCTTAGCCTTCCCCAGCCTGGTGCCCTCCAGATGTGTTGGCCTGCCACTTCCATCATTCCCAGTCAGCAAGAATGGGCTGAGGATGATGGGAGTTGAAGTCCAACACATTTGGTAGGCACTCAGTTGGGGAAGGCTGATTAGCTCAACATGGTCTCTTCTGGCCAGCAGCAGCTTTCCAGGATCTCAGGCAGAGATCTTTCCCATCAGCAGCCACCTAATCCTTTGAACTGGAGATGCCAGGGACTGGACCTGGGACCTTCTGCATGCAAAGCATGTGCTCTGACACTGAGCTACACTATGGTCCCTTCCCTGACCTGTATTAGAAACCATTATTAGGATGGAAGGAGCAATCTTACAGCCTCTGGGCAGCATCTGAGGGGGCATATGATACTTCAGATCCCCAGATCCAAGGTCAGAGACAGTGCTTGGAGACAGGAATTGAGCTCTGACCCACCCACCCCCACAGCCAGCATGGAAAGAACCATGCCGGCTGCACTCCGAGATCAGGACAGCAACCTCAGAGAGAGGGGAAAGGGGGCATTCCGGTGGGCAAGGAAGGGAGGAGACTGGAGAGGCCAGAATACGAGCTATCCTGAGGCCTCTCCAGCCTCCTTCCCTCCCCCTTCGAAACATCCTCACTGTCTAGCTAAAATGTCCTGTCTAGCAAAAATGTAGGGCGGGAAGATGGGGAGGCAAAGATGTGAACCATCTTTATGCAACAAGTTTCTCTGGTCAATTCCTCCTCTCTCACACTATCCTCTCTTATGAGCCATCTGGTTTTTTTTAAAAATACCTGTTTGGATTGCTTTGTTTTAAGCTGGAGGAATTCTAGCACACCTGCTGTCTGGGAAAGTTTAGTGTCACTCAACAGCAATTTGGCAGCATCACCACCTGAAACTAGGGAGAAATAAAACCACAACAAGTGTTCCCTCAATCACTAGAATTGCACCCAGGGCTTTTTTTCTGGTGGAACTCACCGGAACTGAGTTCCAGCACCTTTTCTTCTATTAATTGCATTACAATTTAATCGCCATCTACTCCCGAGGAAATGTAATCCAAGAGTTCCGGTACCTTTTTCTCCAGAAAAAAAGCACTGATTGCACCCATAGAATTTTTATGCGTCTGGAGATATTTGGGGAAACTCTAGCGAAGTCATCTCATATGATGAGGATTTGAACCTATATTTCAAATGTTCCAAAGTGTCTGGGTCCTTAAAACCATAATTTGGATCCTTGATTTGGCACCATTAATGTTTGCCCTTGTTTAGTCCCCCAACACCACCTTCTGTCAGTCAGTCAGTCAGTCAGGCGATCACTCGTGACCGAGTAAGATTGTCTTCCAGGATAAATAAAAAATATAAAAAATTTACAAAAAGGAGATTTTAAAAGGAGGAAAATTCTAAAGAAAATTGTGTAGACTCTAGCGATGGGTCCATAAGTGACTGTGGAGGCCAATTCTAGATCCACTCAGCTTCCCACAGTGAGGACAGAGGTTACCAGATGGAAGATGGTCTTGTAAAGGATTCATTTGACATGAATGAATGAATGACGTGCTTTTCGCTTAGCACGTTTCTCCCTTTCACCTTGCACTCGAGCTTCTTCAAAGTTCATAGAACCTTTGTGAAAGGCCAACCTCCAGTTAGATTGTTCATGGGCCAGAGCTTCCCAGTTTTTGATGTTTATATTGCATTTTTTTAGATTAGCCTTAAGAACATCTTTAAACCTCTTATATTGACCACCGATATTCCGCTTTCCATCCTTGAGTTGGGAATAAAGTAACTGCTTTGGGAGACGACAGTCAGGCATTCGAACAACATGACCGGTCCACTGAAGTTGACATTGAAGGATCATTTTTTCAATGCTAGTAGTCTTTGCTTCTTCCAGTACACTGACATTTGTTCGCCTATCTTCCCAAGTAATTCGCAGGATTTTCTGGAGGCAACATTGATTAAATCTTTCAAGGAGTTGGAGGTGACGTTTATAGATAGTCCCTGTTTCGCAGGCATACAATAAAGTTGGTAATACAATGGCTTCATAAACCAGTGTTTTGGTCTTCTTACAAATATCCCGATCCTCGAACACTCTATGTTTCATTCGAGAAAACGCGGCACTTGCGGAGCTCAGACGATGCTGGATTTCACTGTTGATGCTAGTTGTAACAGAAAGATAGCTGCCAAGATAGAGAAAATGATCGACATTTTCCAGTATTGTCCCGCCAAGCTGGATAGATGGCATCACCAAAGGGCTAGCTTGCACTTGCTGATGAAGCACTTTGGTTTTTTTGATGTTAAGTGAGAGACCAAGTTTTCCGTATGCTTCTAAATGCAAAAGCATTTAGGATAGTTTGGAGATCATCCTCTGAATGTGCGGAGACCACATTATCATCAGCATACTGAAGTTCCACAACGGAGGTTGTAATTACCTTACTTTTTGCTTTCAGCCTGCTGAGATTAAAAAGCTTTCCATCTGTTCAATATATAATTCCCACACCAGTGGGAAGTTTCCCCTCAACAAGATGTAAAATCATGGCGATGAAAATAGCAAATAATGTTGGGGCAATAACACATCCATGTTTAACACCTGATCCCACTTTAAATGGAGCACCATGAGAGCCGTTGTTGTCCAAAACCGTAGCCGTCATGTTGTCATAGAGAAGTCGCCAGATATTCACAAATTTATTGGGGCATCCAATTTTCATAAGGATAGTCCAGAGAGCTGTTCGGTCTACAGTATCAAAGGCCTTAGCAAGATCAATAAATGCCATATAAAGGGGTTGATTTGGCTCCCGGCATTTTTCTTGGAGCTGACGTGCAGTAAAAATCATGTCTACTGTCCCTCTAGAGGGGCGGAAACCATATTGAGTTTCAGGGAGGATCTCTTCTGAAATAGATAGAAGACGGTTTGCGAGAATCCTGGCAAATATTTTACTTGCGGTAGCTAAGAAACAAATGCCCCGATAGTTTCCACAGTCTGTTCTATCACCTTTCTTAAAGAGAGTGATAATTATGGCATCCCTGAAGTCTTCTGGGATCTCTTCTCTTATCCAGATTTTTTCGATGAGTTTATGAAGATGTTGTACAAGTTCGGGGGGCCCCTTCTTTAAAGATTTCAGCAGGAATCCCATCTGGTCCACTAGCTTTGTTATTCTTCATTTGATTAATGGCTTTTTTTACTTCATCCAAAGTGGGGAGTATTGCAAGTTCCTCTCTAATTTGTTTTTGCGGGATTTGTGAAAAAATCTCATTAACCACCTTAGATTTACGATTTAAAAGGTCATAATAATGCTCTTTCCAATGCAGTGCAATAGACTCTTTGTCTTTTAAGAGTTTGGTGCCATCTTTTGATTGTAAAGGGTTTGTACCATAGGTTTTTGGTCCATAAATGGCCCTTGTGGCCTTAAAAAAAGCCCCGTGCATCATGAGATTCTGCAAGTTGTTGAATTTCTTCAGCTTTCTTTTTCCACCAGGCGTTCTTAAGTTCTCTTGTTCTTCTTTGGACCTCAGCCTTTGCACTAGCGTAGATTTTTTTCTTGGCAGCGCAGTTAATATCATTTTGCCATATTTGGAAGGCTTTCCTTTTTTGGTCAATTATATATTTAATCTCATTATCATTTTCATCAAAGCAATCCTGATGTTTCTTAGTTTCGTATCCAATAGTTTGTTCACAAGCTGCAGTAATGGAGGTTTTCAGCTTAGACCAATGGTCCTCAATGTTGTCAGGAGGTTCCGTAGGTAGATGTTCCTTAAGAAGTGATTGAAGACGAGTTTGCTTAATAGGATCTTGAAGGGCGTGGATGTTCATTTTACGCCTTGGTTTCCTTCCTTGAAGCCTACGTTGGGGAGCAATGTTGATAACCATAGTGGACCGGATTAGTCGGTGGTCTGTCCAGCAGTCGTCGGCACTCACCATGGCCCTAGTAAGAAGTACATCGCGGCGATCTCTAACACGGACAATTACATAATCCAGAAGATGCCAGTGCTTTGACCGTGGGTGCTGCCATGATGTTTTAAACTTATTCTTTTGTCGAAAGAGCGTGTTTGTGATAGTGAGATTATGTTCTGCACATATAGACAAAAGTAAGATTCCGTTCGGGGTGCTATTACCAACTCCGTCTTTTCCAATAGTTTCTGGCCATAAATCAAAGTCACGCCCGACTCTTGCATTAAAATCGCCCAGGAGGATAATTTTATCCTCCTTAGGTATCTCTGACAGGAGAGTGTCCAACTGGGTATAAAAGTTTTCATTGATGTCTTCATCAGCATCTAATGTTGGCGCATAAGCGCTCAAAATAGTTACCTGCTGGTTATTGGCGAGCTTTAATTGAAGAGTTATCAGGCGTTCGTTAATGCCAGTAGGAACTTCTGACAAAGAGTTCACGAGCTCATTTTTGATGGCAAAGTCTACTCCATTTATTCGTCGGTCCTGCTCAGGTAGTCCTTTCCAGAAGAAGGTATAGCCTCCTTTTTCTTCCTTCAACTGTCCCTCTCCAGCCCTTCGAGTTTCTTGAAGTGCTGCTATGTCAATTTTAAACCGTCTCAGCTCCCTTGCAATAATAGCAGTCCTACGCTCAGGGCGTTCACTATCTATGTTATCCAGCAGTGTCTGTATATTCCATGTTCCAAAATTCAAATGTCTTTTTCGACTGCTAAAATGGTGACCCCACTGGACACGGTAATCCAGTCAGGGGAGAAAGAGGTAGACTATGTTTAGGGCACCTTTTCTAGCCCCCTCCCCATACGGGGTGAGCAGAGTGGATCCTAAATAGGGCTGCTCAGTCATGGATACAGCTGCCGAGCTGCTCGACTACCTCGTTCCTTGAACAGGGCGACTGAGTCTGCATCCACCGCCCATGTGCTGGTCCGTGACTAGGGGCTTCCAGATTCACAGTCCTGCCCCCATCGCCATTCGCCAGTCGCCATGGGACTTTTTTGGTTGGGTGGGTGGGTGGGTGGGTGGTTGGGTTGGGTTGGAAGACGCCTGTGCGTGAAGCTGTTTTCTGTGGGGAGATCGGTGCACAACGAATCACCACACAAACTTGACAGAGGACGGCAATGATCCAATGGCACGGTTACCCTGACGATTGGAAAACCATTCTCTGCTGCAGCCTTCATCCGCCTTCACAGCCGTTGTAGTTTAGGTTTAAATTATCTTCCGCCTGTTCTGCCATTGAGGACTTTTTGTTTTGGATCATTCTTTATCTGGTTCCTCTCCCCGGACCTTACCGCCATGGGTGACCCTACCGGGAGTATATAGCTCCCGATGGCATTGCTCACAGGGTTAATCGGAACAAGCAAGCCCACTCACCACTTCAAGGTGACGATCCGGCGAGAGGGACATGACCTGACAGGGATGAAAGGAACCACTGCAGTTTAATGCCCTCAAGGCCCAGTCCTGCCAGGTGGTCCAGAAGAATACCATGGTCAATGGTATCAAATGCTGCTGAGAGGTCCAGAAGAACTAGTAGGGACACCCTCCCCCCATCCAGTTCCCAGTGTAGGTCATTCACCAAGGTGACCAAAGCAGTTTCAGTCCTATATCCTGGCTGAATACCTGATTGAAATGGGTCCAAATAAGCAGTATAATCCAATTGTGTCTGGAGTTGTGAGGCCACAACCTTGGCACCCACTAACAGCATCTCCGTCTTGTCTTGTCAGTATCTTCAGTTTGTTAGCCCTCATCCAGTCCATTGTCACAGTCAGACGCCGGTTCAGCACATTCACAGCCTCACCTGCTGAAGATGAAAAGGAGAGATAGAGCTGCGTGTCATCAGCGTACTGATGGCAATGCACTCCAAAACTCTGGATGACCCCACTCAGCGGTTTCATGTAGATGTTGAATAGCATGGGGGATAAGACCAACCCCTGAGGAACTCCATACTGGAGAGTCTACAGGGCCGAACAATATCCCCCACGCACTACCTTCTGGAAACATCCATCCAAGTAAGAGCGAAACCACGGCCATGCAGTAAGCCCCACTCCCAACTCAGACAGCCACCCCAGAAGGATACCATGGTTGATGGTATTGAAAGCCGCCAAGAGATCTAGGAATATCAACAGGGTCACACTCGCCCTGTCTCTATCCTGACATAGGTCATCATGCAGGGTGACCAAAGCTGTTTCCATGCCAAAACCAGGCCTGAACCCCGACTGAAATGGATCGAGATAATCAATCTCATCAAAGAGCACCTGGAGTGGGCCACTGCCCACTCAAGAATCTTGCCCAGGAAAGGAACATTTGCTATGGGCCTAAAGTTGTTTAGATCTTCTGGGTCCAGAGAGGGTTTCTTCAGGAGTAGCCTCACCAGTGCTTCTTTCAAGCGGCATGAGACCACTCCCTCTTGCAAGGAGCTACTGGTCTGGTCACCTCCCTGGCCCAGCTGGCTGTTCCCTCCCTGCTAGATTTTATAAGCCAAGAGGGGCAAGGATCCAGTGCGGGTGTGGTTGCACGAACTTGTCCAAGCACCTTGTCAACATCCTTGAGCCGTACCAACTGAAACTCATCCAAGAAAACATGACCAGAACCAGGCTGTACTGTGGGAACCTCACCTGATTCAACTGCCATAACATTAGAGTCCAAGTCTCGGCAGATGGAAGAGATCTGCCTTGGTTGCCAATTGTTTTCCAGGCCCAGTTCTTGTCTTTTATGTCTTGATTTTTTTGGTATATTTTTTGTACATAAAAATTGCTAAAACATTAAAATCAATTAACACACCACTGTAATTACAAACAGACTGGGCAGCACATTCACTCAGCAAAGGCCTAGGTAAAGAAATTGGTCCTTAATTGGTGCCTAAAGCATAATACAGTTAGCACCTCCTGCATCCCAGGGGCAGAGATCATTCCATAAATTGGGTGCCACCACAGAGAAGACCTGCTGCTTCTTGGTTGCTGCAAGATGGCGGTCTACAGGTCATGGTACCACCAGCAAGACCTCCTCTGATGATCTTAATGATCGCACAGGTCTGTATAGGGGAAGGTGTCAGAGTTATGTCTATAGCAGTAGACCACCAGTGCAGCAGGGCCATTTGATTGTTCTGCCCTTCTCTCAATTTCCCTCCACAAATAAATTAACAAAATAAACATACCGTAATATTAAATTAAAAGAATACAAAATATCAAGATAACTTCCAGATATGTCAGTGCAAATGATGTAAAATAAAAATAGGAAGTTCCTTAATTCATTCTGCATTGGAGTGAAAGTAAAACCACATTTCCCAAATGTAATAATATGTTTATGTAGCCCAATATTTTAGCAGTTTGCTGATGTACCGCCCCTTCCTTCTATGTAGTGGGTAACTGACTTCCAGACTGTCAAGTAATCTTGACTCTAGAGCCTGTGCCATTTCCAAGGAAAGTCTGAGTTGGTGGGTAATATTTTCCCATAACTGCTGTAACTCAAGTTCTTAATATCCCCTGATGAACACTTGGCACTCCCTTCTCTTTCCATTTTTGTGTAAGAACAAATTTAACTGCAGTCAATAAGTGGATTATCTTTGTGGCTCTGTTTTACTCTTGCCTACACTGTCTACGCTTTACTCTTGTCGGCATTCAGCAAAACTGATGCAGGGGTAAATTGTATGCTATTTCTATATGTGAGAGCCAGTGTGGTGTAGTGGTTAGAGTGTTGGACTGGGACTTAGGAGATCTGGGTTCTACTAGTCCCCACTCAGCCATGAAGCTCACTGGGTGACTTTGGGCCGGTCACTGACTCTTAGCCTAATCTACCTCACAGGGTTGTTGTGAAGATAAAATGGAGAGGAGGAGGAGGATAATGTAAGCCACCTTGGGTTCTCTGCAGGAAAAGGGTGGGATATAAACATAATAAATAAATAAATGTTTAAAAAAAAAACACAGGGATACATAATTATCATCTTACTTTGACATCGGACCTTTAATTCATGGAGATTCTGAAGAAAATTACTAAATTATTTTGGAGCTTATGTAAGGAATAGTTTCTCCCAACATATCGAGCAGCAATTCCACAACAATTCAGGATCAACAACTGTAGCTCCTCAGGGATGAGAAAGATGTGATGTTCTCTCTTTAATAGGCTTTATATTTGAAATCTAGCTTCATGAGGTCTTGTAAGACCACCCAAGCATTCCTTTTCTTGGATGGCTTCAGGCTTCAGTAAACACCAAGAGAAAAACAGCACCTTCAGAGAGTAAAATATGGTCCTAAGATCAGCGCTCCTCTGAAGCATATTTTCCACCGTGTGCATACATTAACTTCAAGCACAACACATGACAAAATAGAAGGCATGTGTTGGATGTATTTGGGTATTCACCAGAGCAGTACTGAGCAACTGACAGAACAGTAGCCTTAAAAGGTCCCCACATGAGACACTTCACAGACATTGTGCATGATTCCATAGTGAAGAGGAGAAATGCTGAAGGAAGGAATATGGGAGTGGTGCTCCAGGTATATGGTATCCTCCTACACAGAGGTGGCAATGGAAAGAAGAAACTGGGCTGTCCACACTTGAAAATGATGAGAGAATTGCCTGGTGTCCTGAAAAAATACACTGAGGCTTGTAGCAGCACTGGCTGTCAGGGCATCAACCTGGAAAGAAGGGAGATAGCTGTGCTGAACATCTGTGCACTGGAATACAAATACAGATACCAAGTCGAGTAGTTAACATCATTCTGCTTACATTACAATTGGCATTATTCAGTGCTGCCTGCACATTAGTGGAACCCACCACTAGTGCACTAGGAAACTAGCAGTTCTTGAAGCAACTGGAAATGAGCCAAAATACTGGGTTCCAGAAAGGGGCAGGTCAGCAGAGCTTGCAGAAGGGAGCTCTGCTAACCTGTCCCATTCCAGAAATTAGCATTTCTGCAGGATTGCTTTCAGAAGTGCTAGTATTGGATATTTCCCAATGTTCACCCATGAAGAAAATTCCATTTTAAAAAGTCTATAATGGGACTAGGTATCAGCTCAATTTATGACCTCCTACACAGTTAGGGCTGATTTTACCAACTTTATTGTATGCCTGCGAAACATGGACTATCTATAAACGTCACTTCCACCTCCTTGAAAGGTTTCATCAACGTTGCCTCCGGAAAATCCTGCGAATTACTTGGGAAGATAGACGAACAAATGTCAGTGTACTGGAAGAAGCAAAGACTACTAGCATTGAAAAAATGATCCTTCAACGCCAACTTCAGTGGACCGGTCATGTTGTTCGAATGCCTGACTGCCGTCTCCCAAAGCAGTTACTTTACTCCCAACTCAAGAATGGAAAGCGGAATATCGGTGGTCAATATAAGAGGTTTAAAGATGTTCATAAGGCTAATCTAAAAAAATGCAATATAAACATCGAAAACTGGGAAGCTCTGGCCCATGAACGATCTAAATGGAGGTTGGCCTTTCACAAAGGTTCCATGGACTTTGAAGAAGCCCGAGTGCAAGGTGAAAGGGAGAAACGTGCTAAGCGAAAAGCACGTCAAATGAATCCTTTACAGGACCATCTTCTATCTGGTAACCTGTGTCCTCACTGTGGGAAGCTGTGTGGATCTAGAATTGGCCTCCACAGTCACTTACGGACCCATCGCTAGAGTCTACACAATCTTCTTTAGAATTTCCTCCTTTTATCCCGGAAGACAATCTTACTCGGTCACGAGTGATCGCCTGATGATCAGCTCAATTTATGACCTCCTACACAGTTAGGGCTGATTTTTCCAAAACCCATAGCATGTGCAGTTCCCATTAACTTTAACTGGACTACTAATGCCCAGCAGCTCTGAAATTCAGCCACTAAATGTTCAAGAGGATTTCTTCCTAAGCCATTCAGACCAACAGAGTCACATAACTAGGATAATCTTCCAAACATGAAATGCTCCTTTGTGGTCCAGAGTAGTGATGTGTCTGGGAGCTTACCCATCTGAAACATCTACTAGCAGCTATAGGAGATGAGCTACACAAAGCAAAATTGCCAGTGGATGTTGTAGCAAACACTGGGGAAGAGGACGGGTTGGGAAGTGCTGGAGGAGGGTAACGAAGGCAGCTGGTATAGCTAAATGGAGGGCTCTAGGGAACATAGAGATACCGGAAGAGTTGAGACATGCAGCTGAGGGATGCAAGCAGGGGAAAAAGAAAGATGCTGAGAGAGCGGACCTGGAAAAGCTAATAAACTCTGCCTGTCAGGGGAACTGTATGACAGGCAGACAGCCAGAGGGAAACTCTCTCTTGAATCCATGGACCCATAACTCGGTTATATAGCTATGTAATCCACTTAAGCTTTAAAACTGTCCAGCCTGGCTCCCTTCTGCAATGGCCTCCATTCCCTCTAACTCTAATAATACAAAAAGGGTCCCGCAAAGCATCACAGGATGTCTTGACAGTTCAGTTTGATTAGATCGGGGGTCCACAATCTTTTCAGGCCAGTGGGCACATTTGACATTTTGAGAGCTTGTTGTGGGTGGTCTCACAAAATAACTGCCATGAGGGGGACTCGCCCATTCACAAAATGGCTGCCATGGTAGGTGTGGCCAGTCACAAAACACCCATTCCCCAGGTCAAGCTGGTGTGACTAAGAGAAAAATAATTTGAACAAGAACCTAAGTACGAAGCAGAGGTGGGGTCTGAGTTCCAAAACACAAAACTATTCTTTTGAACCCACAGTTTTCTGCTCCAAGACCCATTTCACAGAAAGCAAACTAATGAGGTTCAGAGACAAGTAACTAGGCCAACTGGCATGTTGGTCCCCATGGGCACCACATGGGGGACCCCAGGATTAGAGGGTGGTGGATTTCTTCCAAAGAATTTTGAAAATGCAAACCCACAAGCACCTAAAGGCATTAGGGATGGGCAAATCTAGTTATGCTACCCTCAGTTGTGGTACGCCTATTATGGAGTATTCTCCCTTGAGAGATTCTGCTGATATTTTTGCTTTGCAGCTTTTGTCATCAAATGAAAAGGAGAAAAAATATCCTAAGGCATTTCTGGGAGCTTCTGACTATACCCGTTTCAGGGTTGGATTGTGTTGCTGCCGAACAACAACAACAACAATAACAACAACAATGTTTTAATAGGAATATAGGAAGTTGCTTTATACTGGGTCAGGGCATTCATCCATCTGGCCCAGTCTTGTCACTGACTGGCAGCGGCTCTCCAGAAATTCAGGCAGGAGTTTTTCCTAGCCCTACCTGGAGAAGCTGGGGATTGAACCAGGGACCTTCTGCATGCAAAGCACCTGCTCTGCCACTGAGCTATGGCCTCAGATATTATTATTTGATATTTAATCAATCCTATATCGGACCCTCCCACATTTCACAGATGAAAATAGGGATACACATGTGAATTTGTAAGAGATATAGTTAAGCAACATGAAGGTGTGATCAAGAGGGTGTGGCCAGGCAACATGAGGGCATGGCCAAGGGTGTAGCCACTCACCTCAGGATGCTCTAACAGTTTAAGAGCTCTGACCACTCTGAAGCCACTTTGATCTCCAGACCCATGATGATGGTGGTGATTGCTGTTGTTGTCATTATTATTATTGTACCATCAATGTGCATGGTGCTTTACCAAGTACAAGAGAACAGTTCCCTGCCCCAAAGAGCTTACAATCTAAAATGTAATATAGAGGTGACAACAATTATAGGGATGTCCACGAATCTCGATCAGGGTGGAAGCGGGGGTGAACTCGCCACCACTTGACGCACACACACCTGAGCCCCACAGCACTTACCTTTTCCTCGGCTCGGCACATCTCCCTTCTTCCGGGTCCCTGGTGCTGCGGTTTTAACGTAATGCAAGTAATGCAAATATTATGCAAATAATAATAATAATAATAATTATTATTATTATTATTATTATTATTTATTTATTACCCGCCTCTCCATCTAGATCGAGGCGGGGAACAACAGAAAATATAAAATACATAAACTAAAACAACACAATACATACTATTAAAACATCTTAAAACATCCTAAAAACATCTTAAAACATCTTTAAAACATCTTAAAAGCATCCTAAAATTCCGCTGGATAGGCCTGCCGGAAGAGTTCAGTCTTTACGGCTTTTTTAAATTCCAAAAGACTGACAAGTTGACGAATCTCCTCCGGCAGGCCATTCCATAATCTGGGAGGAGCAGAAGAGAAGGTCCTCTGGGTAATGCTTGTCAGCCTAGTTTTGGCTGACTGAAGCAGATTCTTCCCAGAGGACCTAAGTGTGCAGGGTGGATTGTATGGGAGAAGGCGATCCCGTAGGTAGCCTGGACCCAAACCATGTAGGGCTTTAAAGGTAATAACCAACATTTTATACTTCGCCCGGAAACTGATTGGCAGCCAGTGGAGTGCTTTTAAAACTGGTGTGATATGGGCACCCCTAGGTGTACCAGCAACCAGTCTGGCTGCCATATTTTGCACTAATTGAAATTTCCGGACTAGGTATAAAGGTAGCCCTATGTACAGTGCATTACAGAAGTCGAGCCTCGAAGTTACCAGTGCGTGCACTACCGTCTTTAGGTCTTCCAACTCTAGGAAGGGGCGCAGCTGGCGTATCAGCCGAAGCTGATAATAGGCACTCCTAGCCATCGCATCTATCTGAGATGTAATTTGGAGCGACGGACCCAGGAGCACCCCTAAGCTGCAAACACAGTCTTTCAGGGGGAGTGTAACCCCATCCAGAACTGGTTGACATACCTCCAAACCCAGGTTGTGGCCTTTGACAGCAAGCACCTCCGTCTTGTCTGGATTCAATTTCAGTTTATTTTCCGTCATCCAGCCCATTACTGCCTCCAGGCATTTATTCAGAGGAGACACACTATCCTTAGCTGATGCTGTTGACGAAGGCATAGAGAAATATATTTGGGTGTCATCAGCATACTGATAGCACCCTGCCCCATGCCTCCGGATGATCTCTCCCAGCGGTTTCATATAGATATTAAATAGCATTGGGGAAAGAATAGCTCCTTGTGGCACACCACATAGCAGCTCCTTTTTGGAGGAGCAGCTATCCCCAAGCATCACCATCTGGAACCTACCCGAGAGGTAGGACCAGAACCACTGAAGCACAGTGCCCCCGATTCCCAGTCCCCTCAGGCGTTCCAGAAGGATACCATGGTCGATGGTATCGAAAGCCGCTGAGAGGTCCAGAAGCACCAACAGGGACACACTCCCCCTGTTGGTACTCAGGCGCAGATCATCTACTAAGGTGACCATAGCAGTCTCAACTCCGTATCCTGCTCTGAAGCCAGTTTGAAATGAGTCTAGAAAATCGGTGTCATCCAAAACTGCTTGGAGTTGGAAGGCAACCGCCCTCTCAATCACCTTGCCCAAAAATAGAAGATTGGACACTGGTCTATAATTGTTAAGGTCCAAGGGATCCAGGGAGGGCTTTTTCAGAAGCGGCCGCACCACCACTTCTTTCAAACATGATGGAAAATTCCCTCCCTCGAGAGATGCATTAACAACACGCTGTACTTGTAGTCCAACTGCATCTCCTCCTTGGACAACCAACCAGGAAGGACAGGGATCGAGAGGGCAGGTAGTCCTCTTCACTCGGCCAAGCAGCTTGTCCACGTCCTCAGTACTCACCAACTGAAACTGATCCAGTGTAATCCTACTTGCGGAGTTGCTGGACACTCCATTGTCTGCTTCTGCTACAATGAGGGCGTCTAAGTCGGCTCTTATCCAAGAGATTTTATCTGTTTGTTAATGTTTGTTAAAGGCATCACAGCGAGCAACCGTAGGCTCTAAAATCAGGTTCAGGGGGGAAGGTGTCTGCGTTAGACCCCTCACCACCCTGAACAGTTCTGCTGGACACGAATTCGCAGACGCAATGCGTGCAGAGAAGAAAACTTTCTTCGCTGCACGTATTGCCACCCCATAGGAGCGAAGATGCTCTCTATGACGTGTCTTATCGGATATGAGTCGAGTTTTTCGCCATCGGCGCTCCAGTCGTCGTCCTTTCCACTTCAGCTCCCTGAGATCTTCTGTAAACCAGGGTGCCCGGTTAGAAGCGGGCCAGAGAGGACGTTTGGGGGCGATCATGTCGATAGCCCTTGTTAGATCTTGATTCCATATGTCAACAAGGGCTTCAACAGGTTCGTCGACAGTACCAGCCATAGATCCCTCCAAGGCTCTCTGGAATCCAAGAGGATCCATTAGCCTTCAAGGGCGGACCATCTTAATAGGTCCGCCATCCCTCCAGGGGTGGATAGTAGCTACGATACTAACCCTAACCAGAAAATGATCTGTCCATGACAATGCAGAGGTATTGATGACCTCTGCCCACAGATCTGTCTGTTCAGAACTGAAAACAGCATCAAGGGTGTGACCTGCTGAATGGGTGGGTCCAGAGACCAATTGGGATAGGCCCATGTTTGTCATGGATGCCATGAACTCCAGAGCTGCACCTGACAAACTGGTCCCAAATGGGATGTTGAAGTCGCCCAGGACCAAGAGCCTGGGCGAGTCCAACACCAACTCCGAGACCAGTTCCGTGAGCTCGGCCAGGGAGTCTGTTAGGCAGCGGGGTGGCCGGTACACCAACAGAATCCCTAGTCTATCCTTGGTCTTCAGACTCAGGTATACACACTCAATGTGATTCAATTCCCGAACAGGAAGTCTGGTCAGGTTGAGATTATCTTTATAAACCACAGCTACTCCACCCCCCCGCCCACTTTCCCTAACCTGCTCACTAACATAGTACCCAGCTGGGAGGGCCTGGACCCATGTCGGGCCACTGTCATCTCCCAGCCAGGTCTCTGTGAAGCATGCCAGGTCTGCCTCCTCATCCAAAGGAGGTAATCATATATTATATTTGTTTTGTTTTTAACTGACCTGGCATTGCATAGGAGCAAGGAGAGGTTCTGTGGGTGGTCTGGTTCATTCTCCAAGTTCCCCAGGTTGACAGGGCGATCGGAAGGTAAGATGGGTATTATATATCTATCTCTCCTTCCCCTGTAATGGCATTTCGCATGTGCTCTGACACTGAGCTACACTATGGCCCCTTCCCTGACCTGTATGAGAAAACATTATTAGGATGGAAGGCTTTGTAGCGGACAGGACCCCTTACACCAAAGCCCACACCCTCAATGTGTACTTCGCTCTCACCAAGTGCCCCCTTGTATGGGTCACTTCAGACTTGAAGCTGTTTTAAACTGTGTTAGCCGATTATGTGTCTTAGGTCTTATATGTAGCTGTTCACCCACCTTTGTTTGTCTTTATTAAGAGCAGTTTGTTTTATTTCATTACTTGAAGCAGGGTGCCCCTCCGTTAATTCACTTCTTACTTTCCTGTCACCAGTCAGACTCTGGAGAATTAGAACTTTGAATAAAAAGATTGATTTATTGTTCTAACAAAGTCTCAAAACTGATATTCAACTCAGGCACAGATAACTTGGATTTTCAACAGTTAATTCAAACTTGTTCTTTGCTTAGATTCAGGTTCAAGGCAGGCAGATGTTATACAGTGCTCTTTGTATCAATTTGGCTTGGTTACTTGAAAGTTACAGTATCAGACCAGGGAACTTAATTGTCCCTCACACTAGTCCACAGTTTCACCTTCTTCCTCAGACAGAAGGTCCTTTACTCCCTAAGTGGAGACTCCTGTGAATTGTTCTATACTAAGACCTTCACGTTTGCTTTCTCACAACTTAGTTACTAGATTTCCTGTCTGAACTCTTCTCTTCAGTACCAGCTTTCCCTACCTACGCGATTAACCTTCCACTCCCTCTCTCACTCCAACCCACTCTCTTCCCCAACTGACAACCAACAACCTTTAACTGTCAACTCCCTGGGGTTCTATGCTCTCCTTCAACCAATCAGAGCCTCTGGAATGTTCAGGTTGGCCCCTCCCTGGGCTTCTGCCTGTCACTCTGCCACAGGCTTCGGTTTTAGCTTAGCGGCAATTTTGCCCATAGCCCCTTTAAGAGCAGCTTAAAGTAGCTTGCAGTTGCAGGAGACAGGGGAATTCAGGACTCTGCATGAGAAAGTGAGAAGCTGTGATGGCTTAAGGGTTTTTGTGATGGTCCCAGCATTTTCGTGGCAATTGGAGACTATGCTATACTCACTGGTTCGTTGGCTGAAGGATGTTAGGATAAAGTGGAAGGCTTCCACAGTGATGCCACTGGAACTTCAAGTCCACTACTTCCACTGAGACCACACCCTCAGAAATGCTGCAGCATGTGGTGGAAAGGTTCTGCCAGCTACAGACACACCCACAAACATGGAGGAAATCTACTCCCATTGATTTAGCCCATCACACAACAAATGCAAGATAAGATCATAAGAAGAAACTTAACAGGTTGGGCCTGTAATGCACACAGTTCTCAATAATGGATGAGGAAAGGCAGATTGGAGATCGCTCTGGAGTCTAATGAATATGGGGGGGGGGGGGGGGGATGTAATTTTAAAAATCCAAAACAGTTAATGCAACCAATTAGCAAATATAAGGATGAATAAACAACAATAGCAAAACACAAATGACGCAAACTAGATATGTATGAGCATCCTGCTCATGCCAAAAGGGTCAAACCTCTGCAAGCATTCTTTCAGTCTGTTACTTCTGGCTGTTTGTGTTCACACTTCTTCTGGTGTATTGTCTAGCTGCTTTCTTCCTTTCCTTCTCTTTCTCCCCTCCCTCTCTTCAGCTTCTTCACTCTAGCTGTCCTCTGTCCTTCCAACTCTTACCGACCAACTTTTACTCTTTGCCCTTTTCCAGCATTCTGTGCCCCTCATTCTACTAGCCCACATTCTGCATTACAGGTCAATAACTTTGCATCCTATTCCTATTTGCTCATTTACATTATTTATAGCCCACTTTTCAACTTAATTTTTCCAGGCAGATTTCATTTAATATATTTTTTTTTAATAAAGTACAGTATGAAAGAAAATGTAGCAGATTAAAAGCATACAGCAGCATTAAAAACTGGGAAAGAACAATAAAAACAGCAGTGATAAAATGCCTTCTGGAATAAAAACATCTTCAAGTGTCTCCTACAAGTGGGAAGAGAGGGAGCCCATTGGACTTTTTTTTTTTTAATAATAGCAATAGTATATACAGTAATAGCATATGTTGTCTCAATAGACTATCTAGAGTAGACATTTACACATCATCAAAATAGAGGGGAATGAGGAGACAGGTTTGCATTAAATGTGCATGTGCTACTTTATGTGTAATTTCAAACTTAGAAACAATTACTATAATTTAAATAGAAATAGAATTCCTTCCACCATAATGGGGAAGACTGTAACCCAGGGACCTGTGCCTGTTCTGTCCATGTGGAAGGCAGACCTTCTCTCTCACTCCTTCCAGGCAGCCACCAACAATGGCTTCTTAACTGAGCCTTAATACGTTAATGCCAGCCAGACTGACTTAAAAGTACAAAGGAAGCATATTGCACAAGTCAATAACAAAAGAAACAAACATAGTTAGGATACCAGCCATTCAAGAAGTGTGACCTATAAAAACTGAATTCCCATCCTCTCTTCCAAACTCAAATTACCCACTCTCCACCTCTAAGGCAGATCCTCTTGCGTAAGGGCCAATCACTTGGAATGTCTGACACTTCTCAGCTGGTCTGAGTCTTTAGCTGAAGCCACACCCTAGGATGAGTGACACCTGATCCACCCTCCTCCTCATTAGCATACTCAGTTTGCCTTCCCCATGGAGTCTGGAGTTGCTTCACTCCCAAATACCGCCTGGCTTATTCCTGAGTCCCCTGGCCTTGGCATCTCAGCTGCGGCTTCCAACACATGCGCACCCCTCTGACTCAGAATCAGTCCCCAGGTCCCTTGAAGGCCCTTGTGTAGGAGTGATGGGCCCAATCCCTAGTCCGCTGTCCAGTTGCTGTTGCTGGGCAACTTCAAGGCCCCTGCTTTCCTTTCTTGTTTCTTTATCTTTAAATCAGACTTGGACTGGACATCCCTTCAAATAGAGTAGTGTTCTCCAACCTTGGGTCCCCAGATGTTTTTGGCTGGGGCATGCTGGGAGTTGTAGGCCAAAAACATCTGGGGACCCAAGGTTGGAGAACACTGAAATAGAGGATGCCTTCAAGTATAGGACTGTCCTCTGTCAAGTAGGGCACAGGGCCAGTCTAGGACACATGCCACTCTGTGAATCAATATCTCTCCTTCTACTAGCAAGCTTTGTGGTCTATATACCTAACCTGGGCACTGAAATGAGGACACCCACAGACAAGGTAGGAGTTTCTGCAAACTAGGTAGATTCTCTGGGCACGTAGAAAAATATGTGTTGATACATTTAAAAGAAAGTGGCATGGAGGGAGGGAGTCCAAGGAGGACTGAGTAAGCTCACTGCCCTCCAGGAGGCTTCTAGGGTGGTGGAGATAAGAATAATTATTGTTTTAAAAAAACAAAAAAACCGCACCGTACCACTCTGGTGCAAGGTTAGATGAGCAGCTCCCTGCTCTTCTGGCTTCAAATGACAGCAGTCAGCACTATATGGCAAGTGTACCAGACAGCTGAAATTCAGGCTAGGTGGGCGGAAAGCTAGTCATCTAGCCCCAGGGCTCAGCAGGCTCCTGCAATTGCTGGGGGGGTGGGGTTGGAGATAGCTGCCACCTCTCTGTGTGTGCCTGTGTCTATAGCCCAATTCACAGGAAGGCACACAGACAGCTGTTGCACCAGGTTTCTGCTGGAGGGAACTCTTCCCCTGCCTTCCTATTCTTAGCAGCAAGTACGCAAGGCTCTGTTCTTGATCGCCTGGCGTTTTCTCACTACACACTGTTTCTTGGCGATTTGCCATATCTTTCAGTACCGCCTGTGTAACAATGATATATAGCCTAGGAATTTTACTGAACTCCTGTCATCCCTAAAACAAACAAATGAAACAAAACAAACCTCTCTACCCTAGACATCTCCCCCTCCAACCAATCCTGCTTTATTTGTTTGTTTATAGCTTTTTATTCTGTCCTTCAGCCAAAAAGGCTCCCAGAGTGGCTTACAAAGATTTAAAAAAAAAAAGAAAAAAGACAGTCCCTGCCTGCAAGTTTATAATCTAAAAGGCATGACACAAAAGGAAAGGGGATTGGGAGGGAGGAGGGAAAAAAGCAAATTCAGGCACTAGATTCTTAGTTGCACGGTTCAGCAGGTGATGGAGCTGAACCTAAACACAGTGCAAGAGCTGCTTCTTCCTCTTCCTCTGAAGTCCTCAGCAGTGGCAGTTGGTAGCAAGAGGAAGGTGTTAATCCAGGCATGATAGAGGGGTGCCTCACTGTTCCTCCCTCTCCCCCTGATGGCCTCAGCACTTGCACTTGGCAGTGGAAGGGAGGGGGGCACTCAACTGGAGCTGTATCCAGGTACGATGGAGCATGCCTGACTGCTGCTTCCTCTCCCTCTGATGGCATCTAGCTAACCTGTGCCTAGATTATCATAATACCATCAGTTCTTGTGCTCATGTTTCAAATTATTATAGAAGTCAAACACTGCTGATCTCCAACCATAAAGACTATAGAACAGCTATTAGCATCTGGAGGAAAGCCAGCAGGTCTTGAAGAGGACCGCTTCGAGGACTCCTCCTTCAGAGATGATGTTCTAAATATTCCATGTCTTCAGATGTGGCGAAGGGATGACAATGAGCACACACACAAAGGAAAAAACAACAACAACAACCCAGACATACACATATACACAAACTGAAAAGCGT
This sequence comes from Shinisaurus crocodilurus, assembly GCA_021292165.1. Classification (NCBI taxonomy): domain Eukaryota; kingdom Metazoa; phylum Chordata; class Lepidosauria; order Squamata; family Shinisauridae; genus Shinisaurus; species Shinisaurus crocodilurus. The sequence continues at coordinate 253,832,499 of CM037878.1, read as the reverse complement.
TAAAATATAGATGTGCTTTTATGCTAATGATAGAAGCCTGAAAATCAAGATGAGAGGATTATAATGTCTGGAACCCAAAAATATATATAGTGACAATTAAATGGGATGCAGATAAAAGCAATGGATAGGATACAGTTGCATTGGAGGTAGTGTCATGTTATAAGCCAAAGAAAGCACGAAATCTGCTAAATTAGAAACCATATATATAAAGAAGAAACTTGTCCACAGAATCATTAAGGCAGTGATGCCAGGCCAAAGAGTAATATAGTACAGGGGACAAATTGAACTCCTGACCAAATCTCTGATGATTTATTATTTATTTATTTAGTATATTTGTTCACCGCCCATCAGCCAAAAGGCTCCCTGGGCGGTTTATAAAGAGAAACAAGATAAAAACAATCATCTTAAAAACAAAAGAACATAAAATAAAATGCAGAGCAATATAAAATCACACAATAAAACCAAGCAGCCAAAAAGAATCAGTCCGGAGGTACAGTACAATAATAAAAATGAATAAAAAATAAACCATTAAAATATTGGGCAAATAAAAAGGTTTTCACCTGGTGCCTAAAATAATACTGAGTGGGCGCTCGCTCGGTGCACCTCTTTGGGGAGCTGATTCCACAAATGGCGTGCCACAACTGAGAAGGTCCTTCCTTGATGATAAGGATAAGCATCCTAAATTTTCTAGACAAAAGTGTTAGAAGAAGTGCAATCCTGTACTGGACAAGCAAACAAAGATTACTTTAGCTACAGCTGTTGCACGGAATAGCAAAGTATCGTATTTTAGCAGTGACTAGGATGTTGATAGGCATATATTTATTAATAATGTGCAGATCCTGCCTTTTCTCTAATTTAGAAGCTCAAGGAAGCATATATGACATTCTCCTCCTTTTTAACCACACAAAAATTGGTGAGGTAGGTTAGGCTGAGCAATAGTGATTGTCCCAAAGTCACCCAGTGAGCTTCATGGCTGAGTGAGGATGTGAAACTGGGTCTCACTAGCTCTAGCCCAATACATTAAAGGTGCAATCCTATGAAAGTTAAGACTGAAAAAAAAGGTCTACAACTCCCAGCATGCCCCAGCCAGCAATGCTTCAGATCAACAAGTTTCAGAAGAATCGTGGAAGACAGACAAAAGCTGGACAGTGTGGTGTAGTGGTTACAGTGTTGGACTAAGATTGGGGAAACCCGGGTTCAAGTCAAGTTCATTGGCCATGAAGCTCTGACTTTGGGTCAGTCACTGACTCTCAGCCTAACCTACCTGACATCTTGTTGGGAGGATGAAATGGACAGGAGGGGGATCATATATGCTGCCTTGGGCTCCTTGGGATATAAATTAACAAACAAACTAACTTTGGTGGGGAATCTTTTCATTATGCTTTATCATTTGCAGTACAATGTTGAATTCTGTGTCTTCTTTTACATCCCTGAGTAACATGTTCATCCTCTTCCTGGTTTATTGTGTTTTAAAAACAACAAAGAGTCTTGTGGAAATTTAAATACAAATATAACATATATATGATGGCATACATTTTCATAGACTACAGTCCACTTCATCAGATGCATGAAGTGTTATCCCTGGGGGTGGAGGGAGTCAACAGTGAGATCACAGGAAAATGAAATGCAGAAAGCACAGACAGTGGTTCATCAAAGAATATGCAGTAACAAATGGGTTCTCCTTTTAAGTTGCCACAAGACGGTCTGTTGTTGTTTTTTCCTGCAACAGACTACGCCTCTGGAAATTGTGCCATTTAAGTGGTTGAAAAATAGAATAATTCACCATAATTCAAAACTATTGGATTGTTGTTAAAGATATTACCCGCTATAAAATTGCTGGCATCTTATGACAGAACTCTTTGGGGAATTTGACAGAAATGCAGGCAATGCATCATGTATCTGTCCAGAAGAGGGGCTCACATTGACTTGGGGGCTTCATTCCCAACGCAGCAAGCCTAAATAACATGTGCTTGGAATGCAGTCCCCCGAGCCTCTTTATTATTACTGCCTCTGATTCCAGGGGCAGATTGGTGTGTAGTGCAATGCTGTCTCTGTCAGCATCCCTATGTCTCAGGGTTAGGCACAATTTCCCTTCATTGCCTTTTAATGGAAAGCAGTTTATCATGTTAATATTTATTTTTTTTTAAAAAAAAATCTATCTCATGCAAAGCTGTATGCTAGATAATGAATTAGAGAAAGTACCTGTTTCAGTCTCTCCCTTGTCAGACATAGCCGTCACAAGCCAATCCATCTCTGGATTTTGACAAGGGGTTCTTTGTTTGGTAAAGGTTTGCTGTGGGTCAGAGGAGGAGGAGAATGGAATCCCTGGGGGCATACATTATACTGCCGGGGGGGGGGGGGGACTTGGGAAAGGGCTGACGGATCTCTCCATTTATGGTTCAGGCTGAGAGCTACGTGCTGGTGAGGACAAGGCTATGAACTGGGGTGGCCAGGTGTCCTGCTTTACAGAGCACAGTCCTGCATTTGGGGATGACCTCTATTTGAAAGGTTGTTCAGTCCAAGTCTGGTGTACAGATAAACAACCACAAGAAGGGAGAGCAGGAGGCTGGAAGTTGTCCATCCACAGTTGGTCCCTGGACAGCAGCCTGAGCAGACACAGCACACAGGTCACCTGGTCACAGCCTTCCCCAGTCGGGTGAGACATATTGTATTTATTTCTATTTAAATTCTAGTAATGATTTCTCAATTTGTATCTATACATATAAATTAGCATATGCATTTCGTATGCAAATCTGTCTCCTTTTTTGTCCTCTTTTGGTATTTCCTCTTTTTCAGTGATATGTAAATGGCCACCCTACTATGAACCAGTGAGAGCCAGTGTGGCATAGTGGTGAGAGTGTTGGACTGGGTCTTGGGAGACCCGGGTTCTAGCCTGACTCGGCCATGAAGCTCACTGGGTGACTTTGGGCCAGTCACTGACTCTCAGCCTAACCTACCTCACAGGGTTGTTGTCATGATAAAATGGAGAGGAGGGGGATCATGTAAGCCAACTTGGGTTCAATGGAGGGGGAAAGGCAGGATATAAATGTAATAAATAAATAAAACCAAAATCTCCACCCCAGTCCTGAGGACCTGGCAGATAAACACATATAAATGTTCCTCTGTTGAAAGGTTGCTGTATTTACACTGGATGGGCAAAATGGTGACCTGCTCTGTTATTTGGGAATCTGGCAAGCAGAGGATCTGACACACAGGGTCTTCTGGACCTGGTGTACTATTTGTATGCAGCCATTCAGTGAGTAGTGCAATCTCTGGTCAGCCCTTCTGGTCTTTGGGGTCTCCCCGCAATAAGTTCCACCTGTGCCACTCTGTCTTCAGCCAGGGAAAAGATGGTTCCGCTTCCCTGACAATCAGTGTCCCAATACTTGTTGTGCCTCCGTTAGGTCAGATGGAGACCGGCCGTGCCAGAGTGTGTTTGGGGTGGGGCCAGGCATGTGTAGCCTGACCCGGCTGGGCTGCCTTACCAATCAGCGCCTGCTCAAAAGGCAGGTCCCGAACGCACATCAGATGCTGGAAGCAATTGTTTGCTTATACAGCTTCAGCCAGATGCTCCTGACACCCCCGAACTCGACCTTGACGATGCTTTTGCCTGCTCTTGAACTGGTTTGTGTTTGCTGATTTTTATGATATATATATATATATATATATATATATACAGTAATACCTTGGATTACAAGTAACTTGGTTTGAGAGCGTTTTGCAAGACAAGCAAATTTTTAAATATTTATTTATTTATTTACTTGATATACAAGCGACGTCTTGCAAGACAAGTACTGTAGTACGGCTTAAATTAAAAATCTCTGTACAAATATTTTTTGGGGGATTTCGTTTTGATATAAGAGTGTTTTGGATTACAAGCACGTTTCCGGAACGAATTATGCTCTCAATCCAAGGCATGACTGTATATATATATATATATTGGCTTCGACCCTTGGACTGTGATAACGAATATGGATTATCTTTGAACTGGACGGATTTACAACAATACTATTGCCCCTGATCCAAGGCCAATTAGACTTTGTGTGCATTGTGCTGGCCACTTTCTTTCTGAAAGGGGATTATTTTGGGCATGAGCAATGGCAATTACATTCCTCCCCATTCCCATATTTTTTAAAAATGTACAGTGGTTTGAGGTAAATATGTACATGTGAGATTAGCTGTCATCTGCCTCTCCCCTTCCTCTGCCTTTAAAAAAGTGACTCACATCTACTCTACCATCGGCATTACCATTTTACATCAGAGCATACAACCATAATTATGTCCGCTACATTATCTCTCCTTTTTTTTTCTTTTTTGTACAGGAATCAAAGGCATGAAATGCATAAGGTGGTGAGTAATGCACAATGGCTACTTAGTGCATAAAATGTGAGCCTATTCATGCTTTGAGCCCATGATAACCAGGTTGTTGTTGTTCTTTTCATCAGCCCATCCATGTCGATTTTCAGCTACACTTCGAAAGGGTGAGTCAGTGCATGCTGCTGTCAACATTATAGGCTGGACTTGGTACATATCAGCTTTTGATCAGTTTTTGTCACTCATTCCCAACATAAAGAGCATTTAGTCAGCTAGCTGTATTGCACTGCTTTGGAAAAAAATGTGTTTGCATCACCATTCCAATCAAATATAACATTGGGAAGAATCAGAGAAGAACTCATGCCACTACCTCATTATGGAAGCCATATTTTAAGATCTGTTGCTCAAACTGGTGTAGAAGGGAAGGCAGTTGTCTATTTAAGTTTACCCATCTACACACACGCGCGAACTGTATTGGCCCAGTTGACTGTATGCCTCCACTAACTCCGTTTAAGTGATTGTCTATACAAGTCTAAAGTGTCACTATTATGTTAACTCTGTTAAAGGGCTCATAATTCGAGTCTCCATATTTCATGGACTCATGTTTCTGTCATATAAAGCCATTTACCTCTTATGCATCTGAGCTGCGTGATGGGAGGGAGGCCTGCTGTATCCATGCATTTCTTCCTACATTTTGAATGTAAACAAAGAGAAAGCTCGAAATGAGATCTATGCTGTCTCTTTTGCCTTACAAATGTAGAAGCCCCATAAGATTCACTATCATATGCCCTAAATCAGTTGCCATAGGCCCATAACACTTAGAACAAATTGTCTTTGAGTGACCCTCAATGGATGAAGCAACTTTCAGTGGTGTGTCAATGTCACTGAGATAATTTATGTACCATATTTTCTTTGCTATTATTGTTGTGTGTTCTGATGCATTTCCAGTGTACTCATTACTGTAGTAGCATCTAGTACTATATACATGTATTACTCATTAGAAAGAACTGTCCATACATGACTTTGACTCTTCCTTTTGACCACTGAACCACTAACTGGGTAGTCAGTTGACAAGAGGACCCTCAGGAGACAAGTGCCACATCTCTTGTGCTCTCAGGACAGAGTGCCAGGTCTCATTAAATTTCCCTTGCACAGCAGCTCCATGGAATCTGGTAGCCCAGAGGGCCTTGGAAAGCCCAGCACCACAGCCTGAGAGCTATTGGGATGCAGTGATGGCATCCCCATAGTCAGCCAGCAGCTTGTTGTACTGGCAGAACTAATTCTCCTTTGCCAAGACAATCCCTCTACAAACCTAAGGGCTGGAAACTCTGCTGTTGGGGACATTCCCCAGCAGCTTCAGGGAAGCAGACATGCACAACTCTCATCTGGGATTTTGTTTGGGGAGATAAGAAGAAATGCTCACTGGAATTAGGGTTATTTTTTCCCCTTTGCAGAGCTCTCATTGTGATTCTTGGGCTCCATCAGTCTCAGGGCTGAGCTGTAGGCAGTACTCAAAGGCCAAGAACAAGGAGCAGGGAGTAGTGCGTATTTTTTGCTCCATAACACGCACTCCCCCCCAAAAAAAAAATAGGGAGAAATGTCTGTGCGTCTTATGGATCGAATATTGTTTTAAAAAAAACCTTTTACATACGGCACAACGTGGCATGGGGCTGGGCAGGCGGCGGCAGCAGCAGCGGAGCAGCTCGTAAGCCCCGATCCCGATCCCGCTGGGTGTCCTAGTTAGTCTGGAGACCCCCCCCAACCCATCCAGCATGGTGGCAGCTGCCAGAGCCACCGCCCCTCTCAGCCGCCCCCTCCCATCCCCGCAGCGATGGAGAAACAACTTTAAAACGCAGCAGCGGCGGAGCAGCTCATGGGCCCCGATCCTGCTGGCCGTCGTAATCAGTCTGGAGACCCCCCCATCCCATCCACCGCCCCTCTCAGCCACCCCCTCCCGTCCCCACAGCGATGGAGGAAAATACCTTACTTTAAAACGCAGCGTGCAGCGGGAAGGATGCACCTGCAAACAACTCCTTCGGGGAAGGATGCACCTGCAAACACCTCCTTCACCTTCCCTCCCTCCAGCGCACGGCTCAACGTCCCCTGAAAGCAGTTATTTCCAGCAACCAGGGAGAGAGGGAGGGTAAGGTATTTTAAGCTAGCTGGGGCTCCAATGTTTTAATTATTTACCATGCTGTTTCTGTGTTTTGGTTTTAAATGCTTTTAGGATGCAATCCTACGCGTGTTTGGAGGGGGGGAAGTCCTACAACTCCCAGCATTCCCGAGCCAGCCATGTGCAATCCTACGCACGTTGAGGCAGAAAAAAGCCCTGCCTTACACCGGCCCTGAGTCAGACAGACAAACTCAGACTGGGCAAAGCAGAGCTTCTCCTCCCTCCCGTCACCCTAATCTTCAGGGGGGGGCGGACTGGCACAACTTTCAGCTACTCCGACCCAGCTGCCTGCAGCAGCAGCACCACCACCAGCAGAGAAAGCACAGGGTCAGTCCCCGCTCGGTTCTGTGACAGTGGTAGGGTTTTGTCGTCGTTTCACCATTTGGTTCAGAATATTTTTTTTCCTGTTTTCTTCTTCTAAAATCTAAGTGCGCCTTATGGTCAGGTGCGTGTTATGGGGGCGAACTAGCCAGGGAGACCATTAATGCCCAGGCAAAGCCAAAACAGTCCTTTCTATCTAGGAGGGCCCAATGGTCAACCTGGAAGGTCAACAGTCCGTTCTATCTAGGAGGGCCCAATGGTCAACTGGTGGGGGCAGTCCAGAGCCTGAGGACACTTTACTGCCTGGAAAGACAGTCCCCACTACAGCTCCATATGTTGCAGCTGCACCCAGAGTTAAAGATTCCTAGTTCTAGTCCCTGTGGTTCCTATCAGCTTGTGCCCTTTAGACTATTGTCTGCAATGGTTCTGCTTTGAGGGGAAGGACTATGAGAATGACATCATCTTCATCAGGGGTAGCCATCTTGGTGCCCTCCAGATGTTTTGGGCTTTCTGGAAGTGTATGTTGCTATATAACCCAACCTTCTCATGAGTGGTCAGGCTCTAAAATAAAATCTGCTTCACTAGCAATCACGGTTTCGTCGTTATGGAGTACAGTCAGTCAAGCATATACATTGCAATATATAGCAAAGAGATGTACAGTAATACCTTGGATTGCAAGTAAATTGGTTTGAGAGCGTTTTACAAGACAAGCAAATTTTTAAATATTTATTTAATTTTTTTTACTTGATATACAAACGACATCTTGCAATACAAGTACTGTAGTACGGCTTAAATTAAAAATCTCTGTACAAATTTTTGGGGGGGGATTTCATTTTGATATAAGAGTGTTTTGGGTTACAACAAGCATGTTTCTGGAACGAATTATGCTCTCAATCCAAGGCATGACTGTATATTGAGAGAGATGCAATATCTTAAAAGTTTCTTACAACCTCTGAACACAAATTTCTTTCCTCAGTGGTGAAATGGCAGTTAAATGTTTTGCCACACTTTGGTGGAGACACCAGTGCCAAGACAGAATGGTCTTGTACGTAGGAATGTGAGGGAAATTCGTTGGGTTCACATTTTAATGTGAACTTACTACTAAATTCGCATTTCAGAAACCTCTGCACAAACTGGAATGCACCGATATGGTGCTGTTCACACTTCCCCAAACTTTGTGATGCAGTTCGCAAATCAAAACATTCACACACACAAAGGCATATAATAGGGGGAAATACACACAATAGGGAAATGTGCACACAAAAATGAGTGTATATGGGGAAAGTGTGCACAAACCCATATTACATTAGGGGAAATCACTGGCAAAAATGTGTATATTTAGAAAAGTGCATTCAAAAATGTGTATCTTTGAAAAACAACAACGTGTACATTGAAATAAGTACACATGAAAATACATACAAATTTTCATGCAGACCTTTAAAAAAATAAATTTTCAAATGGGGCAAAGCAAACTTAATGCAGGGAAAAGGAGAATCTGAGCAGAACTGAACATGACATATCTATCCATGCCCCCTGAAAATGTGCTCTGAAGGATTGGGGGACTCTCTAGAACAGTGGGAGGAGTACTGCGGCGGGAAGGGGGGTTTACAAAAATTGCCTTCCCTACCCCTCCTTATGCCAGTAGGATCCTCCATCAGATCTGAAGCCTTCCATGAATGGAGAGAGCCCTTCCATTTGTGGAAGGCACACTTAGGATCCAAGCCAATGTGATTATCCCTGCATTAGTTGCCTATGGCACAGGTGCGACTGAAGTGACCACTAATAATGCCAGCATTAAATGAAGAGAGGCTGGGCTTCCAAGGGAGCATTTAGGAATATGATGGAGAATGGGACATGTGTGTGCTTTCCCCTCTCACTAGTGTTTCCCTCCTACTGCTTGGTTCAGTCATCCATTATTCCAAGCATCAATGGAAATCCTAAGAAAAGGCTTATTGCATGAACCCCAGCATCCCTTCAATTTACTAATCCCTCACTGAGCCTTTGAATTTATGTTCTGCCTTCTTATCTGCCTCTCCTAGATGCCCATCTTTCTGCCTATAGATCTGACTAATCTATTGCTTACCTGCCTCCTTGATTTTCTGTTCCATGTAATGTCACTTTGATTCATCCATTTTTACTTCAGCTGTCAGTGTCATTGATCAGCCTGGAAATTCTGCATCTCCATTAAAACCCTTCAGTTTCGCTTTACAAAGGAAAGGTTCTTAGCAGTTGTACATCTGCACTGTAAATGTCCAGGCACTTCATAAACATGGGTATCATATTTATGACTCACACCTAGGCAAAAGGGCAAGTAGAAAAAGTGTGCTCATGTTCAAGTAGAAAAGATGTGGCTCATTCAATGTAACCTATTCTGGTCCATTCTAATGGCTACTTTTATTTTTATGCCACACTACAAAGGCATAATTCGGACAACCTCTTTTGGGATCCCTATTCAATCCACACTAATTTCCTTTGTCAGCCAAGATTGGATGTGAACTGTGCACCTTGTTCATATATATATATATATATATATTCACATTTACAGCAACACAACAAATGGCAAATGTGGCCTACAGTTTGAACCCAGGACAATATAGGCAATGTTTGGTGGGTGTCTTTGCACAAGAGCAATAATGTAGATATGAAAAGTCAACTCTTAAAGGTACTGCAGCCTTCTTAGCATCTGAGCCTGGCACTCTTCTGTTGCTACAAGCTATCTTACTAGTTAATTATCATGAAAACTAAATATTACTTGTATTTTTTAAAAAAACTGTGATACTAAAACAATCATGTTACATTCTATCAATCCTAACAAGTGACAGTTTCAGTATGAAATGAGCTCTCCCTCATTCCCCTGTAAAACAGACCCCAAACAAGCACTTTTCCAAGCACTTGCCCCCCTCACTTATGTTTTTAAATTTTTAATAAAATGTGATTGATTAACATTTAAATGCAAACACAAAAGCCTCTATCGACCTACACTTACACTAATCAATGTTTCCAAGAAACCAAAAGTCCAAGCCAGTGAGGATGGATTGCTTACAGCCAACATCATCTCATGTTTGCATTCTGCATTCCTTGGCTTAAGGCCTTCAAGTGATGGGTCTGTACAATCTGGTGCAAGATTAAATATGACCAGGGCAAGCTCCAGTTTGGTGTGGCCCTCCACAGAGAACCATGGAGGTCTCCCATCCCATGGTGGAAACCCTCATGCTTCACCTTGGTGGCTGCGGGATGTGCAGTACAACAGGGGGAATTGGAATTGGGATTTACTTGGAGGGACCCTGCTGGTGTTCAGCTTCTTCTTGATGGGAGCTCATCAGGGCCAGTCACAGGACTACCAGTGCTATATTTGCTCAAGATGGGAGTACAGTAAACACAGGACTGACAGGAAGGATCATCAGGGCCAGCCCTATCACAAGACAGAGTGAAGCAGTCACCTCAGGCAGCAGATGCTGGGAGCTGGCAGCAAGATGTTGGAGGACAGTGCTTTTGGCCACATGGCCTAGCCTGCACCCCCTAAACTAAGCTGCCTTCCGCTGGAGGATGTTGTTCCATTGCCAGTGTTGAAGAAAGATTAAACTTCCATTCCATGGCTTTTGCACATGGAATGGAAGGGGTGCCATCTTGTCCTTCACCTCAGGCAGGAAAATGTTGTGGGCTGGCCTGGGGTCATCATTGCAGCAACAGCAGTGGCAGTAGCAAAAATGGCACTCTAAAAAAAATACCAGCTATGGCTGGTGCCCAGTATTTTAATTCCTCCATGCCTCAACATAGGATCTCCTCAGAGTGACACTATGTTGGCCAGCGGGGCATGATAGGGGAACTAAAATGGCAGGCACCAGCCACAGCCAGCATCCAAATTCTTACCTGCTAGGAACTCAAAAGGAGGCAGCTATTTTACCATTATAAATTCTTCTATTGGGCAATTTCATTAAGCTCACACAAAGGGATTGTATTTCCTATTCTGAATTAGAAATAGACTGATTTTTAACAGTGGACACGAAAAGAAATTCTCACAGTACCATCAGCAGTAGGGTTGTAGAAATTTGCTTGGAGTGAGATTTGAATAGGCCCGAAAGAGGCCCTATTTGGGTCCAAAATCTAAATCCTTTCACGTTATCACAAAGCAAATCTAGAGGTTTGGATTCCCTCCAAACTTACTCAGCTACTGTCCCCTTCTTTGTGCCTGTACCTCCAACCTCCTCTTTGCTGTGCTGCTGCCAATATTGGGTTGTTTGACACTGAGCAAGCAGAAACCAAAGTTCCAAAACTATGCACAACAGGAGAATCCAACTAAAGTTCCACTTGTGCAACTGCTTGCAGATCTTAGGTTGACAAAGCGGCCCACAAGCACTTGTGCAACTGCTTGCATGGTGGGAAAATGCAGGGGAGCTCCCTCTGCTAGTGCAGCCGTTTTTTCCTCTAATGGTACACTGGATTTAGCCCATTGAATGGAACACTGTGTTGTGTGCTGAACCACCTCAGCTATCAAATTCAGGCTCCATGTGAGTGTTTCTTACAGGCTTCTTTGTCAATCTCTAGCTGGGCTCTTAAAACATAGGCCTGCAGCAGGGTTTCTCTTAGTTCTAGGCAGGGATGGGGACTCGGACTCGACGACTCGACTCGCGAGTCCGACTGAGTCCCCCCTTTGACTCGAGTCCCACTCGAGTCCCAATTTTTTCAATGGGACTCGAGACTCGACTCGGGACTCGAGCCCAATGACTCCGCCACCGCCGCCACCGCCGCCACCGCCGTCGCTGTCTCCCTCGCCACCACCCGCTCGTAGCTACCGCCGCCGCCATCGCACGCCATGCCGCCATCACGCCGCCGCCGCCACCACCCGCAGCCGCCCGTGCCGGTCCCGTCATCACTTCCGGCACGGCGAAAGTGACGTGCCGGGACCCTGCTCCGGCGCGCTTGGCCGCCGCCGCTTTAAACAGAGCGGCGGCAGCCAAGCACGCCGGAGCAGGGTCCCGGCGCGGCGGAAGTGACGCGCCGGGACCCTGCTCCGGCGCGCTTGGCCGCCGCCGCTTTAAACAGAGCAGCGGCAGCCAAGCGTGCCGGAGCAGGGTCCCGGCGCATCACTTCCGCTGTGCTGGGACCCTGCTCCGGCGCGCTTGGCCGCCGCCGCTTTAAACAGAGCGGCGGCAGCCAAGCACGCCGGAGCAGGGTCCCGGCGCATCACTTCCGCCGTGGGTGCGGGCGGCTGCGTGCGATGGCGGCGGCGTGGCGTGCGATGGCGGCGGCGTGGCATACGATGGCGGCTGCTGCGAGTGGGTGGCGGCGAGGGAGATGGCGGTGAGCGGGAGGCGGAGGCGGCGGCACGGAGAACACTCTCCGCGCAGCTCAGAAGAGCGGGATTGGGCCGCGCCGCCGCCACGGAGAACTACAAACCCAGGGAGGGCTCGTAATGCATCCCTGGTGTGGCAGCGGCGGCGGCAGGAGCAGGGACGAGGGAAGGACCCGCCTATGGTAAGTGGGGGCGGCGGCGGTGGCCCATGGAGGGAGCGGGAGGGTCTCCGCGGGAGGAAGGGCAGCTCTTCTTCCTCTCGCGGAGACCCTCCCGCTCCCTCCATGGGCCGCCGCTTTGGGAGTGACTCGGGACTCGGGACTCGACTCGAGTCACCATTTTGGACCCTGGACTCGAGACTCGACTCGAGACTCGGGTCCAAAGACTCGTGACTCGACTCGTGACTCGAGGCCAAGGACTCTTCAACATCCCTGGTTCTAGGGAAGAGGAAGGGGAATTCTGAGGGATGGGTTGTACTTAAGACAACAGCGCAGACTTAATTGTGCACTGGGAGAAGTCCATACCTCCGGAACCATAGGAAGGAACTACAGCTTAGTGGTAGAGTGCAAGCTTGAGATGCAGAAGGCCCTAGGTTCCATCCTTGACATCTCTAATGAAACAGATCAGGTAGTGAGTGACAGGGAAGACATCTGCCTGAGACCCTGGAGAATTGCTGCCAGTCCGAATAGACAATAGAAGGCTAGTTGGACAAACTGTCTAACCTAGTATATATGGCAGCTGCTTAATTGGCTGTGCCCGAATTCTACACGGGAACCACGCTTGTTTTTGTGCAGCAGTGGCATTTATTTTTAACCAGAAAATAACATTCTACACACACACTCCCCCCCAGAAATTGTATGTGTGTGTGTGTGTGTGTGTGTGTGTGTGTGTATAGTACAATATAACTAACATGACACCTTCCAGAAATACAGCATTTTTCAACAGCACTAAATTCCCTGAATATTTCTGATAGAAAGAAAAAAATAGAGGCTATGAAGGCAAACACCACGAACACAAAATGGAGCAGAACTAATATATTTACTGTACCATCCAGCTTTATTATTCCTCAGAGATATGTGACTTTTAACAGGTTTATTTATGGTACTTGACAAGATAAATATTCTTTTGTCCTTGCCATTCAAATAAACTGGTGCGGAGTGAAATTCAGAGCTCTTCATCAAACACTTGCCAGTTTTATCACTGACTTTATAACTTAAAAGCCAGATGGAGATATTTCACTATAAAGTGTTGCTCATATTAGAAAGTGCTCATTGACACATTAGATTGTATATTTCTGATCTGTACTTTAGAACAATCAAAAGGAGGAAGCTATCCCAGATTATCCATCTCAAATCAACTGATCCCAATGCATATCAGAAGAGGATTTTGAGAATTCAATGTATTATGTTACAGTTTCAAATTTTATAATGCAATCTTCACACAACTAACAAATTGATGCCAACGTAGTCCTGAAATCTGCAAGGTGGATCAGTCCATGGAGTGGGAAACAGAGCTTCCAATTCAGAATGTAGTCATCGTTTGCATCAAATCCTGCACAGCATATCTCAATTTTAATTCCAGTGAAAAACGAAGCTGGTGTCATAGCCTAAGCCAGTGTTTGGCAGCTGATCTCTAGCAGCAGCCACAATGTGTCCACAAAACGTGTGCAGTGACTGCAGTTACGGCCCTGACCACGCTGCGGCTGCCATCCATTTCCCTTTCGCCATACATGCCAATAGGGTGAAGAGAGCTCTACTGACTTTTATGGAGAAAGTAGAAAGTTATGAAATCTTGAATCAAATGAGTAGGGGATCACCCTCAGAATAGACCTTGATTTTCCAAGGTCTAGGCCCAGCAGGCTGGTGTGCTTCATTATCTATCTTTTTATTAATGGGCCCAACTTTTTATTTTTTTTAATTAATGGGCCCAACCCAAACTTTTGGGGGGTGGCGGGAATCAACTGTGAATAGTTGTAGTAGTAGTAGTTGTTGTTGTTGTCGTCATCATCATCATCATCATCCTCTATAACCCTCATTATCAGTGATAAACACAAAGCAACTCACAAGATAAAAGTTAAAAATAAAATATCCTAAACATAATGGGTTGGATCCAGATTTACACTGGATCAACTGTGCTGATGGAAGTGAACTTCCACACTCTCTCCTACCCATAGCAGTCCCTCTAGCCCCCTGGGAATACTACACAGAGAGTCAAAAGACTCCACTGAATGGGGTGAGCTGTGATGTGGGGGGAGGGGATCCCAAAAAATTGGGCAGAGGAACCTTCCACAAGCAGAGCCCTTTCTCTTGCAGAAGTCAGATCCTGGATCCAACCCATTGAAAACAATCAATGAACACCAAATACAAAACCCTGCTCCTTCTTGATTTTGTTTCAACTGTCTTCTGCAGGGAGTTGGTTTGACCCATTTGATTAGAGCCATGAAGCTGCTGATCAGGTCTCATTAAAGGTCCAGCGAGAACAGTTCCAATAACCATCATACTGCAACTCCTACACACACACACACACACACACACACACTTTGAGGCCATTGAGTCTGTAATTACAGATGAGGCGCACTTGATCTATACGTTAGGATTCAGATTGTGCCAAATGCTTATAAAGTGGGGAAGAGGGTGAAGTGATTTAAGCTATAGAAGTGGTTGGTAGGAGGAGATGCTAAACCCTTCCTCCACCCATGTTTTTCACCTTGAAACCACTTCCTTCAGCCACTTGGACTGTTTCCTTGCACTTTAAAAGTTTCATAAAACTGTAAAACTGGATGGCATGGTATATATAATCCCTTCTGGCATCAAATGTTTCTCAGTGCTAAGCTGTGTAGTATATTAGATGTTATTATTGTTTATTCAATTTATATCCCACCTATACACAAATACCCCAGGCGGCATACAAGATCATAATCTATTAACAAAACAAATATACAATAATATACAATTAAAACTGACTAATACAATTAAGCATAAAAACAGAATTAAAATTCCATAAAAATTGATAAAAGTTGGATTTGGACTAGGGAGACCTGGTTTGAAAAAACTCCCATTTAGCCATGAAGCTCATTGGGTGGCCTTGTGGGAGCCAGCCAAGGTTTTACACTTTAATGAACCTCAAAGGGATTACTGTGAAGATAAAATGAGGCAACCCAAATATGCTCCCCTGAGCTTCTTGGATGTAGGGTGAGATAGAAATCTGATCAATATCTACACAAGAACTTCCTGATGTCAACCTTCAGTTGATTAACCAGTACCTTTTGGAACCAGAAGTCAACCTAGCAGTGCTATGATGCTACTTTCCCACATTTCCCCTGCCAAAATACTACTTAGTCACATCTCTGTAGTATGAATGACACTAGTTGCCGAAAGCAGTGGTGAACAAACTCTCCTTGATGCAATTTGGACTATGCTCAGACCTTACTGGCTTTCTCAATGAGAGTTCAGAAAAAGCTTATCTGTTTTTGAAAGTTATTTCCCCTGGCTCATAATGTTGCTGCTTGTGTGCTGATGGTGTGCCTTATCGTACTTTCCCATTGGAATTATAGTTCCCAGCACGAGCCATGGCTAGGAGCGCATTGGAAAGTACCATGCCCAAACAAACACACCCAGGAACAAGAGAGAAGTTTAGATCTGGAAAGGGGACAGAACCAATCAAGAGAATGACCCAAGTAGGAAAGAGGCATTCACCAAACAAAATGCTGCTTCACTGGGTGGTCTTGTGGTCACATAGTACATAACAATCAAAGAGAGTTTTTATCAAGAGTAAAGGAGTTAATATTAAAGAATACCTGTGCATTCACCAAAGCAGTTTACTTTGTAATTCATGTAATTTCACAGTGATTAATAAGAGTTTATTTTAACTAGAGTTTCACTGAAAGTAAGATGCTAACATTAAAGAAGGTTTGTGCATGTGCTTACAAAGCATCCTGGTTGGTCTGAATGCTGACTTTGCATGTGCAGAATTTTCATTTTACATTCTGAGCCAGAGGAAAACATCTGGGAGAAATGGCACTCAATTCATGATACATCCAAGAGTTATGAGCTAGACCAATTGGTATTCCAAAACAGGTAAAAAAAAATTAACTTTGGTGGTATTTCTAACCCAACAGTATTGGAAAAATGACTTCAGGACAATCTTTCCAAAGAGGAAAAGGTTTCCATATCATACCATACCCCTTGCAAGTCAGGCTGGAATACACTGTCATGCCATCTGAAGTAACACAGTGCCAAAAACAAATGGCTGATACTAGGCAATTGGGATTATTATTATTTTTTACTGTAGTGGCCCTAATGGCTCCTAAAAGATTCTCTTAATTTTTAATAACTTACATTTTATTTTAGAGTAAGAGAATGAGTGAAGCTTTCTGAACTTTAATAAACACTTTCAATTGAAGCTTTAAATTACAGAGTACACTACTGGCTTTAAACTGAAGTGTATACCCATTCATTATTTATAACCACTTATAAATTTTAAGTAATCCACTGAGTCATTATCAAACACTTGCTCTTCATTGCCCAAAATCTATTTTCTGTATACATGTACATGCACACACAGAGAGATACCTGCACTGCAGAGTAGCTATTGCCAACACCAAGGATCTTATTTCATCTACATGACTTCCCAGTTCTTCCAGTGTACCACTGGAAGACTCACCTTGATGATATATAGACCCCAATGTATAGCTTCTTCCTGAGAGGAAGCCATGAAGTAATTAAACAGGTTTATTTACAGATGCAAATTCAGATGGTTTCTTCAGTGATAGCCCAAAGAGTGCCAAAGAGATGTGGGTCCATATGCCGTCTTCATTTTTACAATTCTTTATCTTTAATATAGAAGTCCATGGAGGCCAACAATTCTAGATTGGTGTGAGATTAGACAGTTGTGAGCAGGTCTGAGTAAACTCTAGCATATGTCATCGAATGGTTGGATGGGGAAAATAAATTCAGACATCTGGGCATGATCCACTTTAAACAAAATAGCAATCACTCTAAAAAGAGAAGACTGTATGTTATGACCAAATGAGGATGGAATGAAATGGAGACTAAGCTGAATAGACCAATCAGTTTTATGGGTTATCATACACTGCAGAGTGTCCAGTTTTTGAAACTTCTATTAGTTTCACAACAGCATTTTGGGGATTCTTCAGAATGTGTTTCTTCTCACTCTCACTGAATACCATTTTCAGTGGGGGGCAGCAGGGGGCTATCAAATCCTACTTTTGGACATCATAGCGGCATCTGGCCACTGTGGAAAAGAAGATGCTGGACTAGATGGAACTTTGGTCCAGTCTAGCAAGGCTCTTACATTTCCTAAAAGCTACAATGTAATCACGTTTCTACCAGTCTGGCTGATAGATTAAACATAGATGTTTATCCTTCACCCCACTCCCAGGAATGTTTTCACAAGAATTCAAACTGAATGAGGTATTGTAAATGAACCTGTAAGGAAGTATTGGCAGTTCTTTTAGATCCTCACTGTGGAAAAACGGACCTAATTTGTAGCATAAACAGATCCTCTGGCAGCCAAACACCTAATCATAGAATTAGTGCCTTCTTATGCAAATTGTTCTATTCCTGATAGCAGCAAAAGAAAACAGGCTGAGGGCCAAAAAAGATGTTATATGCCAAGTATTTTGGGGCCACAGTGTGCAGGGAGGGGAGATTTAACCCTTCCCTCCCCAACCACAATCCCGATGAAAATCCTCCCCCCCCCCACTGGTGGCAATTAGTCTTAGAAAAAAGCGTCTATTGGCATAAATGGAAGCTTTCCCCCCCACACCCCACAGCTAATTACCACACTGGTGGGGCATGGCATTTTTCATCAAAATCACAGCTGGGAAGGCAGGGGTTAAACCTCCCCTCTCCACATGCCACAGTCCTGCTGAAAATCAGGGAGGGGAGCCAGGACTTGGTATTTAAGTTTTTAAAAACCCAGACATGGTTGTTAATCATGCCATGAGAGTAACAACATCTGGTTTAGCCAGATGTTCTTCAGCATCATCCCTAATAGTATATAACCTGACTGAAGAACTGTGTATAAAAAGACCAAGCCAACAGCTAAGACTTTTCTTTGTTCTGCCACAGCTGAACTATCTGTTTGCTATTCATCATACCCTGTCCAATGCTTCATTACAAGGTTACTGGAGGGTCTGAGCTTTGGCTCTTCTCAGTGCCCCTGCCTGCTCCTAGTTTTTGGACACTGTGCAGAGAATTCTCATCACATTTCTGGGTACACCCACTTTGCTTCTTGCTCTCCTATCTAAATCTATTCTCCTCTTCCTCCTCCTCCTCTCTCTCTCTCTCTCTCTCTCTGTCATGCCTGGCTGAAGCACACATGAGGACTATCACAGCATTTTGGAAATGTGAATGCAAATCAGACAAGCCAATGGAAAACTGGCTGCTTTCAACATGTTGAAATCTGCTGCTGTTTTATTTTTTTTATATTATTATTATTATTATTATTATTATTATTATTATTATTATTATTATTATTATTATTATTTTAACACTGCTTGATATTCTCCAGCGAACTCATCTTATGTAATGCGTGGTGACCTGAGGAACTTTTCCTCTTGCTGTTAAGTCATGTCCTAGAGCAGGGGTGGGAAATGTCCAGTGGTTGGGGGGCTGCATTGGCCCCCTCGGAATCCTGCAGAGGCTGCACACCTCCCTACCTCTGGCAGAAGTGGCTGCTGCTAGAATCTGCCACCACTTCAATACCCCAGTGATTCCACTGGGACACGGGGACTACACACCTTGTGTTCCAGCAGAATAAGGCTTCTGACAGCCCATCAAACAACTAGTTGGCCAGCTGTTGGGAGCCACATTCTTCAGAGAAACAGGACATACAATTAAAGTGATTCTTCCAGGAAACGAGGTGTGTGGAGAGCATGTGCCCTATTTCCGAGCTGAATCACGCTCCCTACGGGCCACCAAACATATTTTACAGGTACACCTACAAATGTCAAGCATGGATGTGACAATGATTGCAAACATGTATCATGCAGGTAGGCCCAGTACGCTACCAAATGTACACTCGGTGGGACACCTGGGTTTTTCACCATGTAATGTGAATGTGTGTTCAAGCCGCAAATACTGTTATGAAGAAGCATATAGAAATAGCATATAATACATGCAGGGCCGGTGCTACCATTAGGCCAACTAGGCAGCCGCCTAGGGCGCAGGGCTAAAGGGGGTGCCAGAAACGCCTTGAAAACAAAATACAGCGCTCTCAAGTGGGAAGGGGGGCGCTAAATATCTGATCTTGCCTAGGGCACCAAACTGCCTTGCACCGGTCCTGAATACATGTTAACAAATGCATTTTAGAATACCTAGCTTCTATATACATTTTTTTACAGATATATAAGACAAGGCCTAAAGAGCAAAACTGGGGATGAGACCATAAGTCAAAAGCTCAGCTTCCTCTCCTGGAGGTGGCAAGTGTCAATTATGTAACAATCACATCTCTGAAACGCTATTGCTTTTACAAAGAGCACCTACAGGCATTTTTAAAATGCTGTTGAAAATGCATAGGATGCTATGATACTTTCTTGTGGCTGAAATGTGTTCATTCCCATTAATAAAGAAAAGAAACACACAGAGAAAGAGAGAGCCCCCCCCTCATTTTTTTCACTTCCAATCTGAAACAGGTCACTGATATCTATGCAAATCCCCTAACTTCCAGCTGTGGTAAAGCATTACAAAGAAATCCATCGGCCTTTGCTCTGACCTTTGACATGATATTTACAAAAGTTGATTACTGAGTGTGTCAGGTGTGTTCCATCTTCCTGTTAAACTTGGTTAGGATCAAACCTTTTCAGACAAGACAAAGAGGTCAATGGATGGCCCCCACTTGCAGGAATCTGTATAATGGTGCCATAAATTGCACTCAGAGGCTCTTTTCATGAGCCATTTTTTGCTACTTGAAACAAGCGCTACAGGATTGCATGTGGCACTACACCTTCGCATGAACCCTTCATTTTAAAAAAAGTAGCAATTAGGTTATCAGATGCAAAAGGCCAGTTTCATTCATGGACAACTTCCAGTTACAGAAGCTAGCAGCCCAATACTGCTTGTATTGACCTTTTCTTCACCATGAGCAGCTTAGCTTGCTATTTCTTCTCCGTGTCATTGAGAGGCAATGTATAGGGTTACAAAACAATCATTCTCGATGGTTTGGGGGCTTTATTCCTCCTATCACCTAGCAAGGGAAGTGAACGCTGATTTTCTCAGTCTTGGCCAGCACCCCTCCAAGGCTTCCATCTGCCAGCTCCACCAGCCTCCTACAGCCCCTTCCTGCCCATTCATTCAGATTCAGGGAGGTGGGGGGGGGGGGGCAGAGGGGTTGTGCATAAGGAATTGTGATTATGTTTGTGTTTGCATGTGCATGAAATGGTGCATATGGGACTGTTTCTGTATGTGTATGGGGGAAGTGTACAATGAGAAAATATTCTCTAGATGCTTGGTTCTTTGACAATATAATTCATCTTATGACTTGACCTATAATCTGTGGCTAAATTGGCTTACTCCCTTGAGTGATCTGCTTCTGCTCTGCAGTGGGGCAGGAAGGGGTTGAGTTGTCACTATGGATTCACTTGATCTCTGCCATACATAGATTCACTGAGTGTCCTATAAACTAGAGACTCATAGTCTGTGTTTATGTCTTCTGTAAAAGTGGGAGGATTTTTAAAAAAACAAAACATTCTAAATGTGTAATTCTCAAAACAGAAAAACAAAAAAACACCCATACAGTTATACATGTGATTTTACCCTTCAGGAGCTGGCAACCCTATTTACAAAACTACAACCCATGCTCATGTTGACCCATTAGACGACTCATTTGCCATGCTCAGGGAGCCACCATGGATATAAGAAAAGGAAGCAAAGCTTTCTTCTTCCTCCTCCTCCTGCCACATCTAAGCATGTCTTCCATGAGAGTTTTAGCAGAACATAATATGGCACCAAGGGCAAGGGAGTTCAGACATTCATAGACACCACTAGAGATGTGAAGCTCCAGAAAAAAATATGAAACATTGAGAAAAAAATGTTTTTCGGGTTTTTCCCCCCATGATTTTGCCCCTTAATTCTGTTCTGTTTTGTTTCAAGTAAAGGAACTAAACCGAAGAAAGTGAAATTAGAAGTTACAATTTTAATGTCACTACATTAAAACATTAATTCAATGTTAACTCCCAGGCTGCAGTCATAAGCATGTTTACCTTTTTCTTTTCTTTTCTGTTTTAGTGCCCATTTTCTTGCAGCTGTAATGCCTTCAATCCCATGTGGCTCTTGCCAGATTGTTCTTTTATTTAACATTAAAAATAAGCATTGTGTTACATCAGAGTTTTCTTTAATTGTTGATTTATAAAGCTATTATTTCAACACCAAGGATTTTGTTATGATTGTGAGATATACATGTGAAGGGCATACAGTCCAATTTCCAGATGAGTTCATTATTTCTGAATGCCCAGTTTGAGACAAAATTTGTGTGTTAAGGCTTCAGAATTTCCAAGGATTATGATCTAGCTTTATTCTGTTTTATAGCTGGACCATTTTGGTGATGAACCTTTGATTTCAGAGCTTCGTATTGTTAAAACACCCTAATTAAGGCCTCTACAAATTATACTAGAAGATTATTAAGGAAGGTCTTACAGGCAGTTCATCATTAAGGGCATTTCCCCTCAATTAGGAATTACAAAGCTCCTGGCTTTCCGAGAGAGGAAAGCACCTTCTCATTAGCCAGCCATGGTGGGCTCTGCTCTGGATCTTATTTACACTTTTCTGGCTGTAGGTTGTACTTATGAGCAAGAGCTCTTCCAGAAAGTTCTAGTGCAGGCAATGCTTGGATTACAGGGGAACCAGAGGGAGGCCGCCACCACCACCCCTAACTTTTGTGCTGCTCCTGTTACCTACTGTTTTTCAAAGGTGATCAGGAGAAGAGGTTTTTCAAAGGTGATCAGAAGAGTCAATCAGTGGAAACCCTACTGCAGGGGAGGGAACCTCAGGACCAGGGGCCCAATATGGCCCTTCCTGGGTTCTCCAGATGGTCACATCTCTCCCCCCCCCTCCAGCTACAGCCCCTTTCTTCCAACCAGCAATCATTTGGTGGTTTCCTGGATTTCATGTCATTTTTTCTCCATTCTAAAAGGTTGAAATGCCTCCCCTAAGTCTTAGTTACTGACAATAAGAGCTTTAAACTGAAATATGCTGGCATTTTTGTATTTTTTGCCCCACCTCTTTTATCTTCAGTCCTGCCTACCCCTGGAATGCACCCTCCGCTTCTCTCCATTGAATTTGGCCCTTGGGCTGAAAGAGGTTCTGTACACCTGGCCTACAATCCAGATTGTGGATCCTCACCTTCTCCAAAATCAGGTTATGAACTGAAGTTACTGAATGTACTGCCTGAGTTTCCAAAAGCATAGCCCCACTGAAGTGGACAGCACATAAGAACCCGTCTCCTTAATGCACAGGGTCCTATTTAGTAAATTACATGCCACTTTGTCCTCTATTTCCATTAACTTATTGCTTTTCCTGCAGCCCACATGTTTTATGTTCATGCATATGTAATAGCAACAATAATGAAAAATTAGAGCATCCTTCCACAAATTCTTCCTGCCTCTAATCCCTACACACACACACACACACACACACACACACACACAGGTCCCTATATCCCCTATGCATTTAAATATATTGCACTTCAAAAGAAATGCAGATCTGGAGCGCTTTTGTTCCCCGAGCTGTCTGGTCAGGGGGAACTGTCTGGTCGGTGTTTGGTGTTAGAGCTGCCTAGTCAGTGTTTCTAAAGGGGAGATTGCCGCCACACCCATCGGCTGGTACAAAAGCAGGATTGGGAACCATGAGTTGGCAAAGAAAGAAGGAGCTTTGGCTTTATTTATAGGTGTGTAATAAATTGCCCCCAACAAGTCAAAGTGTAAATCAGTCTCTATCACTATAAACAGACACATTAAAAAGAGGGTTTTTAAATAAATGCCCGTTCGAAAATGCCATCTGATAATGAGTGCTTTTTCCTAGAAAGAAAGGGCTGTGTGATTCACAGATGATCACATTTTCATCCTAGCTGAGGGAGAAGGTTGCCCCCTTTTGACCAAGAAATGAAATGGAGTAGTGTAACAATAAATACCATACAGATCTTTCTGCATACAGTGTACCCTCACCCTAATCTTTACACCAAGGTTGTCAAGCTTAACTGTATTAGAGGGCCAAATTCCCACATGGAAATAAAATAAAATCAAGGATTACACCCAACAATTGTTTAATTAAAAGATGCTAACTCCTACACTTGTTACACTCTTTTAAAGGGAAAGGGAGTATGGGCTAATACTTAGGGCATCTGGTTCACAGTGTAGGAAATGGTGCAATAATTTATGAGGAAGGGGTGCTACAGGCCACACTGTGGTACCTTAGACAGCCTCATAAGGGCCCCAAGCCTTTTGCTGGATGCCCCTCCTTTACACATTACTCCTTCAAGTCCCTTTTCATTGCTAATAATGTAACATCTTTTCTTTGCATTGCAGATGTGAGGATCTTTGCTGATGTTTCCATCTTAGGGAATAGCTCAGTGTACAGCACATACGTTTTATTAGGGATTTGGGAGAGAAATTTGTTTGGTTTGCATTTTAATACAAACTGACCTAATTCATACTTCCAGAACTAATATGCAAACTGCAATTATCCTTCCATTTTTGCAGCTCTCCAAATTTGCAATACAGTTCTCCTGTGGAAAAAAAATGTGTACACTAGGGAAAATTTGCATACAAAAAGGCACAAATTAGGGGAAATTGCTTGCAGAAATGCACATATGAGGAGAAAATAATTACACATTTTTGTGCATATGAAAAAGTGCATGCAATACATATGAATTTTCATGTTGACTTTAAAAAATACATTTGCAAACTGATGTGGAAATGAGACAGAACGAACTTGTGTAGGGGTGGTGTTTAGTACCGAAAAGATCCACAGGGCTCAGGTCCACAGGACCACAAAGATGCACAAAGTTTCATATGCTAATTTACATATGTTCTAAAGTCTCTGTGTGTGTGTCTTTAAAGGACCCTGTCTCCCAAGGACACCCCTCTTTGTAAAAAGAGATGTATGGACAGGGGAGAGGAGGACATTTGATTTCAGAAAAAAAAACCCTCAGGCTGAAAGATTTGGGGGGGAGCAGCATGTGGGCAAAAGCCAGCTAATCCAGGTGGATCAGATGCAACAGAGATCATCAGGGCCCTTGTACCTTTATTTCAGCAAGTGCCCGTGGACAGCAGGGTGGTGGGGCAGATGGCCTCCCAGAGCAGGACCGGTGCAAAGCAGTTTGGCGCCCTAGGCAAAATCAGATATTTAGCGGGGGGGCCTTCCCACTTGAGCCCTCCCTCCCTCCAGCTCCCTTGGAGTTTACTTTGGAGTAGACCTGTACGGTTAAGCACAGCTGGAGGCAAAGCGAGGCACCCCGGCTGATCCGGAACCGTTTTGGAGCATGGGTGAAGGGGGGAGGGCGAAAGGAAGGAAGGAAGAGGGGGGGAGGCGGCGAAAGAAGGGCGGAAAGGAAGAGGAAAGCGGCGCGCGTGTGCGTGAAAGAGAAAGGAAACCATAGAAAGATTATTTTAAAAAAAGATTAAGGGGGGGAAGAGGGGGGGAGACTGATGAAAAAGGAAGGAAAGAAAGACAGAAAGAAAGAGGAACACAAAATGAACTGAAGTAGACCATTGGAGAAGGGGAAAAGACAAAACAGATTAAGAGGAAGGAAGAAAAATTAGACTGGCTGGAAGGAAGGGGGGATTTTGCCCACCAGCCTCCCATCATTGGCCCCTGCCCGGGAAGGCAAAGGAGGTGTTTGCAGGTGCATCATTCCCTTCGCCCACCAGCCTCCCATCATTGGCCCCTGCCCGCCTCCTCCTCCTCCAGCCTGTCGCCTCTTTTGATGCTGGTTGTGAGGAGGAGCCTGCCTGAAGCTTCAGCGGTGCCAGCTTGGAGACAGAGCCCTGAGGTGGAGGAGAGAGAGGGAGGGGCACGCTTCTTTCGCCTCCCCTTCCCCGCATTTCTGGCGCCCCCATTTCGCCTGGCACTCTAGGCAGCAGCCTAGTTCGTCTAATGGTAGCACCGGCCCTGTCCCAGAGATCCAGGGCTCCAAATGAAAGATTTGGGGCTGCAGCCCTAGTGGGCCACCCCCTAACACTGTGTCTGAACTTGCGCTTGAAAGAATGCCAATATTATAGAAAGTGAAACAGACAGATTCGTCCACCTCTACTTAGCATGCAGAAGGTCCCGGGTTCAATCCCTGGCACCTCCAATTTAAAAAGGATCTCAGGAAGCAGATGTTGGGAAAGACCTCTGCTTGAGATCATAGGGAGTGACTTAGACTAGACAAATAGTCTGACCTGGTATAAGGCATCTTCTTATGTTCCTAACTTCACCTCCGCATAAAACACAACAAAAGACAAGCAAATGTGCCTTTCTTGTACAAAAGAACTGATAGTAACAAATGGCTGTCACAATGAAATTTGAAGAGCCTTTGCAGAAATTACTGCAGCCAGCTAACCCACAAATAACTATGTATGTGGTCTGCTCTCACCAGGGATGTTGAAGAGTCCTTGGTCTCGAGTCACGAGTCGAGTCACGAGTCTTTGGACCCGAGTCTCGAGTCCGAGTCCAAGTCCTTGGTCCAAAATGGTGACTCACGAGTCACAAGTCACGAGTCACTCCCAAAGCTGACTCCACGAGTCCCTATTAAAATCAATGGGGGTTTTCCCCAACAAAATAAGGCTACTTCAGATGTGTGGCTTAAATAAATTCTAGGCACAAGTGTGCCTTTTTATTTCAAAACTCTGCAACTGATTTTGGCAAGAACAGACCAGGCAGACAAACCCAAAATAACCAGGCAGGCAGAGGAGGCAGGGAACCCCAAAGCAGGCAGGCAGAGGCCTTTGTCTTGGACAATTCAACTGTTGAACTGGTCAAGAGGAGACCAGGCAGACAGAGGAGGCTGGGAACCCCAAACAGGCAGGCAGAGGCAGCCAAACCCAAAATGTCTGAAAGGTTGCATTTTAGAAAAATGATTTTAAAAAATAAACTTGCTCTACTTCCTAAAACTTATCCATGTTGCATTTGAGGAACATGATTTTTTCTAAATGTTTGGCCCCCATTCTGGAACGGTGAGATCTCATCACAATTCCACCCTCACTGAACACCTGCTCCACTGGTGATGAACTTGCTGGAACCAGAAACACACTCAGAGCAGCCACACAGAGTAATCTCAGGTCCTTCTGCCTCTCCCAAGTATGCAACACATCAGTCAAAATAAATCTTGACACACTGTTGGGGCTGCACTCCTGGTAGCCGTCCATAGTGGCCGAGCAGCGGCACACCTCGCTTCCATGTGCTCTTCGCCGGCAATCACGCTCCTCTCCACTCCTTCTGGCACAGCCCAGGGATGTTGAAGAGTCCTTGGTCTCGAGTCCCGAGTCGAGTCTCGAGTCCCATTAAAAATATTGGGACTCGAGTCCGAGTCGAGTCAGAGGGGGGACTCAGTCCGACTCACGAGTTGAGTCCTCGAGTCCGAGTCCCCATCCGTGGCTCTCACAAGTAGTGTAAACTGGGAAGAATGAACTCACACATAGTAGAGTAGCAGCTCTTCTTTCATTAATAAGACAATAGCTTGTCACTTTTCTGTTCATGGAGTTGAAGAACTATCCACGTGTATTGTGCCTTAGATCTCTGCTTAAAATAAAAATTCTCATGTTCATTGATGTATTAGAGACTCAAAAAAAGCTGTCCATTTTATATCAAGAAATGTTTTAGAGTTTGAACAAGAACAGAAACTGGCTCTTCATCCAGAATCCTTGAAGAGAGCAACACCAGTTTCCAAGACTAACATTCAGTCTCAAATTTCAGGTTTGATTTATAATTTGGCTCAGTATACCAAGATATTTCACCTAGAGATGCATGAGGATCCCATTGTTCGACTTGAAAAGGCTCAAGCTCTTTCAAGTGCTCTGTCCACAAGTGCTCACAAGGCTTGAGCCTTTTGTGAGCATCAGATTCAAGGACTCGCAAAAGGCTTAAAGTTGCTTGCAAGTCTCTTGACTCCACCACTGAACTCACCAAAGTCACCATCTTAAGTATCGCATCCCACCTCCTAATATATGCATGTCAGGGACAGTGTAGTTATCTTGGTTGTGCCAGTCAGTGCATGTGCACCACGCAGACTTGGAACTCTGTTCGGCACTGCCTGCCACCATGGGGGGGCGGGCAACCTGCCTGCCAATTAGCAAGCAGTGGGGGGGGTGCTGTGTGACCCCCAGAATCTTGCCCTGGGCCCCTAAAATCTGGAGCAGGGCTTGGATTTTTGTAAACCAAGTTGTAACCCAACTGGAAGCATAGGGAGACACTGGATTGACAGAGAACCAGAGACTATCAACATATAGAAAAATGAGGTGGGGGGGATAAATTGTGGAAACATTCCTTAAAATTAGCCAGTCAATCTTAGATACAATGAAGTTGGAAATCTCAGCTGCTGTCATATGTTACAATGAATCTATATTATTTATTTATTTATTTATTTATTATTTGGGTCAGAGAACTTTATACCATTTTTCATTTCTTAAACAATTTCAAAGTGGTTCACAATGTAAAATATAATATGCAAGAAGAACGATCCATAAAACAATAAAGCAGTAATAAAAAAAAATAACATATCTCATTAAAATAAGGTTGCCCACCTCTTATGCACCTGCCACAGGAAGCTATAGGGAGAAGGCAACCCCATCTAGGACAGGTAAATTTTCAGCTCCCAGATTTGGGAACCATTCAAACACAGAGCCTCTGTGTATTACCAGGATTCAGTTTCAGTTGGTTGGTTCTCATCCAGCCCAGCATCCAGACAGTTCAGGTTATGCATATTCACACTTTACTCAAATGTAACAGAGAAATAGAGCTGGGTGTCATCCATATACTGATTACACCTCAATCCAAATCCACTAATGACCAAACCCAACGGCTACATATACTGTACATGTTTAATAGTGTACAAAAAGAGCTTATTCTTTTACAGACTGTACAGGCATAGGCCCATTGGCATAATCAAGAATCCTGGAAACCCAGAGTCCCTGAACATACATAGAGCTGACATATAACACATGTAACATATTGTCTAGTTTGGCCCTAAATTACCACCAAATCAGGTGATTATCACCAAAATACCGCCACCACCCAGACACATTTCAACTCAGTCCTGGTAGTTTGGTTCTAAAGCCACATTTGTTGACATAAAAAGCTAGCCAGGAGCAGGGGGATGTAAAAATTAAGGGGCAGAAGTGAAATGGGTTCATGATTTGTGGAATGATCTCCCAGCTGAGGTCAGCTTGCTTGTCATCTTTTCAGCGTCAGGTTAAAACTGCCCTCTACTCCCAGGCATTTGACAGAGTATGATGGGTCAATGATGTTTTTAACAATTTGCATGTTAAAGATTTTATATTATGTTTTTATTATGTTGTATTTTGGGGTTGTAATTTTTGTGAACCGCCCAGAGAACTTTTCTTATTGGGCAGTATAGAAATGAAATAAATAAAATGAAAAGAATACTGGCTGCAGATAATGGAAGAGAAAGAAAAATGGATGGAAGGAATAACAACAGAGTCTTGTGGTGCCTTTAAGACTAGCTGTTAATCCACTGTATCTACTTCCGGTTTCGTCACATAACTGAGATCCATGCACTGCATGAAGAACATTTCCTTTCCTACCTTTCTGCTACATAACCTCTAGGTGGCACTACGGTATAGTGGAATAGCATAAATACACAAATGAAAAAACCGGTTTCTTTTGCTTTCACAATTAAATGCCACATTCTCTCTGCTCTACAAATACTTGCTGAAAGTGCTCGTTAGACTGGAGGGTCACAACGCCGTCAAAAGAATCCATAAACAACCGTGAGTAGGGAATGACAAGCACACGATAAATGCCTCATGTAGAAAAGCCCACTGTTTTAGCTGGAACAGACAAACGTGGCTACTCCTGAGTAGAAGGAAAGAATGCAGGAGCAGAAGACAAAAGGTTGAAATGTGGGAGGAGTGGAGGAGGAAAAGACTGTTCACTTCATTGTGACTTTGCATGGAATGAAGGACATGTTGTAAAGGGGTTGCACAATATGCTCTGTCTTTCCAGGAAACGCAGATTACAAAACAACCCTGGGAAAGAGAACTAACCTGGAAGGAACTGCTACTAAGATATGTTTTAGCAGCAGATCATGTGGTATTGCTGCTGTGTGTTCATGTTCTTGAACATGTACATCAGTATGGCTTGCCCACCATTTCTGCAATGTTTGTATGATAAAGAGTCAGATCTTTTTGTCAATCTTCCAAACATCAGTTAAAGCATGGGATAATGATGATCTAATTCTCACAAGGGAACCAGCGGGGATTTTAATGTGTGTATGATGAAACAAGAGGCAATTCTGCTCAGAGTAAGAGCCTAGCTAGATGTGATGATGGCTAGTGTTTTTTATATGGTTACGTAGAGAACTGCCGCAATTACATAGATAGGAATCTGATTTTAACAGTGAAAGGGGCATACTCGGGTACAGAATGAGGGTCCCCCCCCCAGCCACAGTTTATCTCCCTGCAGCTTTGCCCCCTGAATTCTTAGCCAAGCTCCGATAATAGCAGCATGCTGGACGAAAGGAGCCTGAGGATGGGAGCCATGGAGAGGTGAGCAGTGAATGCAGAGAAGCTCCACCACCCCTTATCTCCATGACCTTTTTTCTTTTTCAATCAGATACCCACTCCTTTCTTTCAATGCAAATGGGGCAGTTCCATATTTAGACACACAGAATTGTCACTGCCACATCTAGTTTAGTCCTAACCGTAGCCGATTCCAAGAAAGAAAGAAAGAAAAATGGGAACAATGTATTTATTGTTCCTACTTTCAGAGTTCTTATGGATGTTTTTTTTTCTTTCCCCCCCTGGCAGGGGAGGGTGAAAAAAACTCCCTGCTGCTGTTCCTTCTATGGCTGATGTATGAGGCTAGGTTGGTCTCCCGATGCTGTGATGTTTATCATGGGAGGCAGGGGGTGCTGCCTCCCAGTGGCCCTTGGATGAGGCCAGAGCCTGCAGGCCCAGGGAGAAATCAGAGGAAAAGTGGTTTTCACTCCAGAAACAATTATCTGAAATAAACATTTAAAAAATAAATCTGGAATAAAGAGAGAGAAAAAATATGTATTTACATAGGAACAAGATAAAACTCATCTAAAGCTACCACAGCAGTATGCAGGCTGGTAAAGCATTAGCACTGTGCAGCCTTCTCCAATCTGGTGCCTTCCCAATGGGTTGGATTCCATTCCCTGGCTGGGGAGGATGGGAGCTGTAGTCCAACACACCTGGAGGGCACCATGTTGGGGAAAGCTGCACTATGCTGACGCTTCTCACCAGCCAGGTTGGGAAAGGCTGGCAAAATGAACAACGATTCACCCCACTATAAAATGGATTCACTCAGCTGTGGCACATCAAGAGAAATACAGTAAAGCTGTTTCTACACCTTGCTCCCCAAGTGTCACAGCAACGTCTCAGTGGAATTTGCTTTTTTCACAACAGCCACACACTGGTTTCACATTTTCATCAAGCTGTTTACTACAACCCCAAGATCTCTTTCTTAGTCAGTCACTGCTAGCTTAGATACCATCGCTTATACTTGACGTTGGGATTTCCCCCCCAATGTACATCACTTTACACTTGCTTACATTGAATCACATTTGCCATTTTGATGTCCATTCTCCCAGTTTGCTTTTTGCAGTCCCTTTTTATTCTAAGCACCCTAAATAATTTGGTGCCATCAGCAAACTTGGCCATCTCACCCCTCACTCCTAATTCCAGATCATTTATGAACAAGTGGAAAAGCATTGGTCCCAGTACAGATCCCTGTGG
Organism: Shinisaurus crocodilurus; assembly: GCA_021292165.1. Lineage (NCBI taxonomy): Eukaryota > Metazoa > Chordata > Lepidosauria > Squamata > Shinisauridae > Shinisaurus > Shinisaurus crocodilurus. The sequence goes on along the minus strand of CM037878.1, from coordinate 253,801,464 downwards.
GCCCCAGTGTTTACATCCCTCTATTGGAAGAATTTACCATTTATTCCTACTCTCTGCTTTCTGTTCTTTGTATGATCCATACAAACCAGTAATCTATAAGACCTCTCCTGTTATTCCATGACTGCTAAGTTTGTTCAGGAGTCTTTGGTGAAGGCCTTGGTCAAAAGCCTTTTGAAAGTCCAAGTAAACAATGTCTACTGGATCACCCTGTCCACATGTTTATTGACACTCCCAAAGAACTCTGACAGGTTAGTGGAAATGACTTACCTTTGTGGAAGCCATGTTGTTTCTTTTTCAGCAGGGCTTGTTCTTCTATATACCTACTAATTTTATCTTTAATAATTCTTTCAACCAACTAACCTGGTACGGACATCAAGCTAACCGGCCTGTAATTTCCCTTTTTAAAAATATGTGTTACATTGGTCATACTCCAGTCCTCTCGTAGAGAGGCTGATCTTAGGGACATGTTACATTTTTTTTTTTTTTTAAGAAGATCAGCAATTTCATATTTGAGTTCTTTAAGAACTCTAGGATGGATACCTCTGGGCCTAGTGATTTATTAGCTTTTAGGGGTGTAAAACCTACTTTCGGGGGGTGTAAAACCTACCTTTGGGGGGTGCCCACCTTTTCTCGCCTTTTCTCAGAGAGCGAGCACCCCCCCACAGGGCGCCAATCCCCCGCGCCGCTCAATCCACCTCGCCGGCAGCGCGGGGTCACTTCCGGCAGCGCGGGGTCCCATCGCGTCACTTCCGACGGGACCCTGCGCTGCGTTTTAGCATAAAAACCAGGGCAACCCGGTTTAAAACAGCCACGAATAGCAAATCGCGTACCGTTGTAACATCGAGCCTCGGCCGGGCAAAACGGGGCCGAAATTGGCCCTGCTCACGCCCGGCGAGGCCTTACCTTTGTCTTCAGGACAGCTCGCCTCTCCGCGGCAAGCCGCCCGCGCAGCCCACTCCAGTCCAGAAATGACGCGACGGGACTGGAGAAGGTTGATCGAGCGGCGCGGAGAACTTTTCCGCGCCGCTCAGAAGATCGAGTCGGGCTGTGGAGAATCGAGTCGGGGGCGCGGAGAGCCCCCATCAAGGTTTGGATGCATCGCTAAAATCGCGGCCGTTTTAAGCTAGGTCCTGGGCAGCATCACTTAGAATTAAATCCAGGGTCACCTCCCCTCTGGTCAGTTCCATGACCAACTGTTCTAGGGCACCGTCATTTAGGGCATCAAGAAATTTAACCTCTTTGTCATGATTGGAACATGCATTTATCCAGTCAATGTGGGGGTAATTGAAGAATTCCATTATTACAACACTTCCTTGTTTGGAGGCCTCCCTGATTTCATTTTCCACCTCAAGATCACTCTCAGCGTTCTGACCTGGAGGTTGATACCATGTTCCTAGGATTGAATTACTTTTGGTGCCCAGTATTGTCACCTGTAGGGGTGGCCGATCCACCACAACCCAACCCCAGCTCAGTGGACACCACTGCTGTGCCCACCAAGCTGAGCCAAAAGCGGGCGCACACCGCACCGCTTGTCGGATTTCTGGGTTCCCAGAGGGCCGCTTTTTATGTAGAAAATGCTGTAAAATATGCCAAAAGTGGCCACAATTTGTGTAAGTTATACAAATTGCGGCCGCTTTTGGCATATCTTACAGCATTTTCTATGGAAACAGTGGCCCGTCAGGAACCTGGATGTTTCTTCCATGGCTCAACTTGGGAGAACACAAGTCGAGCCAGGGAAGAAGGTAAGTGGGACAGAATTCGGGGGGGGGTGTCAAGCCTGGCCAGTTCGTCGGATTTCCAACCCCTGAACGAAATCCTCGCACATCCCTAGGCCACCTGCAGTGCTTCTGTGGAGGAGTATGCCCCTTTTAGATTTTCTCATCTGCTTGACACTGTGACCTCTTTGACATGCAGAGCAACACCTCCTCCAGTACGCCCTTCCCTGTCCTTCCTATAGAGCAGGGCTCTCCAACCTTGGGTTCCCAGATGTTGCTGGACTACAGCTCCCAGAATCCTTTGCCATTAGCCATGCTGGCTGGGTATGCTGGGAGCTGTAGGCCAGCAACATCTGGGGACCGAAGGTTGGAGGGCTCTGCTATAGAGTTTATATCCAGAGATGACCATATCCCACTGGTTCTCTCCATTCTACCAGGTTTCTGTAATGCCCACCATATCTAGGTTCTCTTTTAAACCGGGCACTCCAATTCTCCCATTTTGGCTCAGAGGCTTCTAGCATTAGCGCAGAAACTCCTATACACGGTGTCATTCCCCATATGTCTCTGGTGTGTGCATCTTCTGATATGGCCCTTAGGCCTCTTTGACTGGCTATCCTGTTTCACAATATGCTCATAGCCTATTTCCTCCCCATCTCCATCTGCACAATCAGAAACATTTTCATCTTCATCCCCTAGGGATGATTCAGCCCAAACCAAATGCTTCCCAGCTCCTGTCAGCTTTTCCCCAGTGTTAAGTTTAAACGCTACTCTGCCACCTTTTTAATGTTTAGCACCAGCAGTCTGGTTCCTTTTTGGTTCCAGTGGAGCCCATACCTCTTGTACAGGGCTGGCTTGTCCCAAATTGTTCCCCACTGCCTAAGAAACCTGAACCCCTAGCCACCCCTCTCCATCACCATCTCATCTACACACTGAGACTCCTCAGCTTCACCTGTCTTGCTGGCCCTACACATGGCACAAGTAGCATTTCAGAGAAAGCCTCCTTGGGGGTCCTGGATTTCACTGTCCTATCTAGCAACCTAAATTTGGCTTCCAGCATTTCATGACTACATTGCCCCATACTATTGGTACTAACACGGACCACGACCACTCGAACACTATCTAAGAAGCTACATGCCCATCGTAAACCCAGCTGTCCATGTGCTTAATGATCGAAACTCCCACTATCGCAAGCCCCCCCGGAGGCATATCCTCGGTGCAAGCGGATACTTGATAGTCATTTGAGAAATGGGATCATGTCTTTCTTCCCCAGACTAATGCCCTCCTTCCCTGAGACTCCCATTCTCTGTGATGGCAAAGCAGCTATCACTCAGGGATCGGGACACCTCTATTAATTCTCCAAAGGTCTCGTCCACCAACCTTTCTGCCTCTCTCAGCTTCTTGAGTTCATCAACCTTGGCTTCAAGGAAACATACTTGTTCCCTGAGAGCCAGGAGGTCATTTCATCAAGCACACACCCATGACTTCTGTCCAGCTGGCAGACAGTCATACATGTGGCATTTGGTGTAATACACTGGATAGCCCACACACACACACACACACCCTCATAACAATGTTATTGTTATTATTGGGTTTGTTTCCCTGGAAAACTAAGGGTAAAATCCTATGGCCATCTAGACAGAGTCTAGCCAGCCATAGGATAATTTGGAGTCCTAGCTCCAACCTCAGAAACATGCTCCAAGGTTGGAGCTGGGACTCCAAACTCAGAGTGCCCTCCCCCTCCCCCCTTGCAGCCGGCATGGAAAGAACCGTGGCAGCTTTGGCTCCGAGGTCACAAGACCTCGGCCTTGGAAATGTTTTGGGGGCGGGGAGGGAAAGAGACAGGTTCCGCCAGGATGCACAGTATCCTGGCGGCGTCTCAGCCTCCTCTCCTCACACTCCAGGGCAAAACACTTAGATGGCCGAAATTGGCTGTCTAAGTTTTTTGCAGGGCAGGAGAAGTGCAGAGGTAACCTTCACCTCCGTGTTCCTTCTGCCCGCCATAGGATGCCTGTAATCCTCCAAGTTCAGAGGGTTATTATGGGCAGCCTCCTTGGATTGCACTGTGAGTTATTTACTAGGTGAAGATGGTGAATTTCTTTATAGTTTCTTTCTTTCTTTATAGTTACTTACTTGTAGAACGTGGGGAAGACTCAACTGCCCAGGCTTCCTCACCCTGTTGCTAAACTTGCATAGGTGTGCTGACTCTTTGTCACTGGGGCGGAGATGCTTCGTTCAGAGATGCTTCGTCACTGGGGCTCCTCACACTCAAAGAACTTGTTCCTGGTGTATTAGCTGAGGTGTCAACCGCCCTGTAAGATTCACCTGAAAAGCAGAATATGAATACCTGAAGGGCGAAATCCTATAGCAATCCTTATGAGCAACGACTGCAGAGCAGGAGGAGCAGCGGAGGTGATCACTGCTTCCCTGCGCCTCCTGTTCTGCATTTTTGCTAGATGGCCATTTTCGGCCGCCCAGCTGAGGCACTTCAGAGGGGGAGGGAAGAAGTCTGGAGCACTGTCAGGATATGTCGTACCCGGCCTCTACAGTCTCCTCCCTTCCCCACCAGCTCTCTGCCCCCTTTACCCCCTCCCTCTCTGAGAGTGAGTTCCCAACCTTGAAGGGGCAGCCGGTGTAGTTCTTTCCATTCTAGCTGCAAGGGGAAGAGGGGGATCGGAGCACAGATTCCCAGCTCCGAGGTTGGAGCTCTCTTTCTGACCTCAGATCTGGGAGTTGAAATTATCCTGTGGCCCCCTAGATGATGTCTAGGAGCCATAGGATCACTCTCTAAATAAATAAATCCAATATTCTGCCAGTATACTCTAACATGCCCTAACTGAAAAATTTCTTAACACTGAAATTGTCACATGGAGTTTCAATGCCCAGCTCTGAACATTTCAGTTTGGCCATATTGGCATTAGTGCTTGGAGCAAGGTATGAGAAAAGTAATAACCATAAGCAAACTGTACTTTCAGAAAACGTTCCAGCTGTGTATGTACTCAGTCCTGCAAGTTTACATTACCTTAACACTGAGCCACAAATTTCAAGATTGGGCTATAAATTGATGTGCAAATATCAGTCTCTGCATTACTCAAATGCCACTTCCTATGAGGAGAAATGTTCCTTCTCTCTACCAGGTCAGATTAAGACTGAGAACATTTTGCAAGAATTTCATATCTAGCTGAAGAGTAGACACAATTTAAATCGTCAGGCTCTCTCTAACTTTTTTTTAAAAAACCTCGATAACAACATTAATTTTTAGCAAATATTTACAAATCTGTAACACCAACCTTTAAAGCAGCCCTGTGACCTCTAGTTATAGCAATCATTGAAATTAACTTGTTTAGTTACTGGTTCAAAAGGAAGAGTGCCATCTAGTGTGTTTCTGGTACAATGTAATGTAGCATCTTATTTCTTGTAACATCCTTGTAGATATATTTCCTCCAAAGTTGAGGGTAAATATGAGTTAATGTACATATTTAACTGGTTTATCTTTCCTCTAAACACAAAATATAATGAAAGGAAGAAAAAAAACCCCCATAAAAGCTGCTATAAGCCAAGGTCAAACCCTGGGATATTCCTGTGGGGTGGGGGAGAAAGTTTGAAAGTTTTGGGGGGAGGGGTATCATTGAGGTGACTGTGGCTCTGGTCCTTTTTGTTTCTTAGTCCTTTCTTTCTTTACTTACAGTACTTATTTATTTTAGCTGCCACAGGCATGCAAGACATTCTGGGCTGGGGTGGGGAATGGTGGTCTTTTTCTTCCCAAATGCCTCAGAATGTCCAAGGCATTCTGGTCTGGTGGGGAAATGGCAGCAAGCAACCAGCCGATAGCCATTGAGAGGAGCTGTATAATAGGGATGTCAAAGAAATCCAAAATGGATTCAAAAGAGTTTAGATTTCTATTAATCCAACCTGTGGATTCCACAGCAAACTGACTTTTTTCATGTCGTGCGGATTCCTCAGGCTTGCCGACTGGTTTTTCTCTTTTGCAGGAGGGCTGGCATGCAATATTCAACCTGCACCCAGTTAAGTGTATTTGCTTCTCCTGAAGTCAATAGGTTTGAGCATGCATCTTGGAAGAGGTAAGCTTGCAGCCTTGGAATCTGCACATTCTCTTTAACTTACGATGTTACCCTACCTCACCCTATGAAAACCTGCAGACAAAAAATAGGAATTTCCTGTTGTTGAACAAGGGGGAACTATGTGAATGCATTTTCTTTTACTTTTGGGCTGCAAACCTATACCCACCTAACCTGGGAGTAAGCCCCATTGAAGTCAATGAGTTGTACTTCTGAGTAGATATGTTAAGGGTCCTTCCAGATGAGGCTTTACACAGAAGGTTCAGATGTTCTCGTCTTCCATTTGCAACCATTCCATGTTTTTCCAGCACTTCTTTTTTCTTACCACAAAAAAACCATTAAGGAGATAAAGATAAAATGATGTATTTTGATTGGTAGTGGTAGGGACCTCTTAGCACCCTTAGGGGCTGGCTCTGGAATGCTGGAAGTAGCAGGACTTTTTTCCCATCTAAACATGCATAGGATTGCACCCTTAGTTACTTCCCTCTGTGACACTCATTGCCAAAGGTAGGGTGGCTATATGCCCTACTTAACAGAGAAGAGCCCTCTGTTTGAAGGCATTCTCGATTTTAAGTGCTGTCCAGCCCAATACCTGTTTAAAGATAAAGAATCATAAGAACAGAGAGCAGGGCCCTTGAAGCTGTCTATCGGCACTTGGCACCTGGACAGCTGGCTGAGCAGGCACACAGGTCCCCTAGTCACAGTCTCTCCCCCCCCATCCCGCTGCTGGCCCTATGGTGAGATGTATTGTATTTCTATTTAAATTATAGCAACTATTCCTAAATTTGCATCTATACATATAAATTAGGAAATGCAAATTTTATGTAAGTCTCTGCCCTCTTCCCTCTCTCTTGCGATGCATTTCCTCTTTTTTAGCCATGCCTAAGTTGCCACCCCATCAAAAGGTGCAAAATCTTTTCAGTTAGACCCACCAACTGTACTCCTAGACACTTACGGCTTCAGTGCTGCAAATGATATACTTAGGGTAAGAAGATAGTAACAAAGGCATTTTAAAGAGGGGGAAAAGAATTTCTGAAATGAGTGAATATATACTCCTGATCAAAACAATTACTATGAAAAAGATGGACACTTCCTCCTTTGAATCGTCCAGAAACTGTATCAGAACTCCAATCATTACTAAATAAGGCTGCTTGTTTGAGTTGCACTCCATAAAATACTGGCACCATACTATCTAAACATTTAGTCTGGTTAATGTCTAACGTAAGGTATTTTTAATATTTGTGATTATTAAATTCTTCAGGGAGCAGTTCCTGATCTTGAGCCAAACACTGATCTCAGTTGCACCAGCACAGCCTGTAATGTATTGCTCAATTTTGTCATGTGTGAAGCTTTGTGGCTCCATTATGTCCTGTTTCCAGTAGGTGGGGCTGTATGGTTTACTTTGCACTTACAGTTTAAAATGAAACCAGTTTAGAAAGCTTCCAACTGTTTCCGTCTACAAACAAGATTATGTGTTTCCTCTTCACTTAGTTTGCCCATTTCATCCAAATGAGAAAGACAAAGTAAAAGAGCAAGTATTCCTTTGTAAGTGACGGAAAACAAATGAGTCGGTTTCACATCAATACATTCAATAGATGGATTATGTCACAGGTATTATATCATGGAACATTAAGTTAATATGTAAAAATGTAATTTGGCCCCCTTTTTAACATTTATTTATAAAAGAATATACAGAAGAGGAAGAAGAAAGGGGGGGATTATAAGACAATCCTATGGTTCTTGGGAGACCATCCCAGTGGCCATAGGATACTGTGGACTTTGCATCTGCAGGACAGAGAGGACCATCCATAAAGATGGAGGTTCAATGCAGAGATCGTCCCTTGACCAGGAGCATAAAGCTCTGCCTCTGTGGCTGCCCTGCCGGCAGTACTCCACAGGTGGTATGGAGGAAAGGGGGCATTCTGGGGGCATTTTATGGGCGGATTGGGGGGAGGCATTCATGAGCAGATTGGGGGAGGCATCCGGAGGATCCAAAGCCCCCTCATTCCCCAGACCTGCCCCTGGAAGAAGGGAAACACTATGCCAGCTTGAGGCTGGGTGGTTATTTTCTCTCCCGTAGGAACTATTGGGAAGATGATTTTTTAAAAAGAAAAACTGGCAAGAAAAAAAAAAAGCATGGGGGAAGGTAAAAAGCCATCCCCACACACACCTTCCACCCTAGCCAGAGCAAGCCCAGCAGGGCTTATGAAGTGATGGTTCACTTGACCCCAACCACCATAGGATTGTTCTGCCTATCTCTATCAAACAGAAGATTTACTTTATATCATGCCTCTCAGCTGCCTTGAGCATTATTTGTAGCAAACACTTTAATATAAAATACAGTATTATAATTAAAACATGAAAGCAAATCACTTAAAATATGGCTGCAACATTCACTCTCCAAGTCATAATAGAATTATTCCATATATTTGTTCCAATTGTATACTGTTTTCTTCTTTTGTTAACTTATCCATTTCCGCTAGATCCAAACATTTCAGTAACCATATTCTCACACCAAATTCCTTCTGTTTAAAAGCAGGTGGGGGAACATTTCTAAACAAGGCCATGATTAAAAGGCCATATTGCCCCTATTGATAACTCTTTAGGATTAAAATACCCTAAACCATCACCTGCATGCTTATAACATTTTACATACGTGTAAAATGTGTTGCTTTGCCATCTCTATCAAACTGAACAATTTAGGGGAGTTGCACTCCCCCTAAAGGACCAGGTTTGTAGTTGGGAGTGCTCTTAGATCCAGCACTGTCACTGGAGGCATGGATGGTTTTGGTGGCACAGAGCTTTTTTTATCAGCTTAGGCAGACACACCAACTACAACCCTATCTTGACAGAGATAGCCTAGATACAGTTATCCACACTCTGGTAACTTCACATTTGGATTACTGCCATGTGTTATATGTGGAGCTGACTTTGAAAACAGTCCAGAAACTCCAGTTGGTGCAAAATACAGCAGCGAGGTTGTTAACAGGGAATAGCCAATTTTACCATATTACGTCAATGCTTTATTATCTGCATTGGCTGCCAGTCTGTTTTTGGACCCAATTCAAAGTGCTGGTATTAACCTACAATGCCCTAAATGGATTTGGGCCAGGTTACCTGAACGATTGTCTCCTTTCATATATACCTGCCCATACCCTAAGGTAAGCTTCAGAGGCCCTTCTCTCGGTGCCCCTGCCAAATGAACTGAGATGGGTAGCTACTAAGGAGAGGACCTTTTCAGTCCTGGTGCCCCAGTTGTGGAATGCCGTCCCCAGAGGGCACACATACACATGTGTGAATTGCTGGGAGAGTCAATGCTTTGTGTTGTAGCAAACTCAGCAAGGAGGAGTAGAAATAAGTTAGGGCAGTCTGAATAAAAGAAACCACCGCTCAGCTGGGTTTTGTTTGTTTCATGACTTTGTTTGCACACATTGCTGGTGGATCTGGAATGCCATTTCCTTTATCCTGAGGGACAACCCAGAGAGAAAGTGGGATATTCTCCTCTAGGCGAGCTATGTTAAAACCCTGAATGGCTTGGATCAGGTAAGGTAAAGATTAGGAAATAGCCTGTGGCACTACAGTAATTTTGACTGTTTGAGTTGGCACACACTCTTAAATATATTGTTAATTGTTCCAAGGTTCTTCTGCTTTCTTAGGCTGTTCCACCAGTTATACATGCAGATTGTGCTTTTGCAGACTGGAGTTTTGAAAGTGATGGCCAGAGAATGAGATTCTCTTAAATTGTGACTTACGAAGAGTCCTGTATCATCTTAACTGTTATGAAGAGAGGACGACTCATTCAAGTGTTGAGATTTTTAGCATTGCATATAGCTGTATTCTGTACTAATGCCTCTAAATGTTTGAAGGAAGCAGTATAAACCAAGGAGTACTTGTAATTGTTGCATTTATAAATCTGAATGTGGATAATTTGTGAAAAGTTGCCTGAGGAAGAGAGAGAGAAAGTTACCGTACATAGAACTAGAGAATAGGCAGAGAAATAGATATCGGATTGTATCCAATGGTTTCCTTCCGCCAGCAGAACAGACACTGCTGACGGATTGAATTTCTCTTCCCCCTGCAGCCCCTGCAGATTTGAGGGGTACATATTTGTGCACCCCTCAAATCTGCTCCAGAGGGTTGGTGGACCCTCCCAAGCAGATTGGGGGGGGGGGTGTACGGAGGCTGCAAGGGAAGGAGAAGGGAAACTACCATTGCACGAGGAGACGTTTGCTCATGTTATGTTGGATTTAGCCCATGTAGATCCCGACTGTTGTATTTAGACAGGGGAAAAGTCCCCAAACTAGTTTGGCTTATTGCTGGATTTATTTTGCCTTCCTCTTCAATGTGTTGCTGCAGAAATCCCCTGCTTGTGTAAATTAGTTTGTTTCATCCGGCATATTTATTCCTTGTTCTTCTGGAACATCTGTCCTCATGCACTTTAGTCCCTCCTATTTTCTGCAGACTATAATTTGGAGGATCAGTGGTAGTATTCCTGTATTACACAGTAAAGTTTATTAATTATATTCAGAGGAAAAAATTAAGGTGTGCTCTCAGTGTTTCTCTTGCAGTAGGGAAAAAAATTAATTAGGATAACATTTCCTTAAAACACATGGTAGTATAGTAATTAATATGTGAATGCATGAGGCACTATATTGAGGCTAATATTGTGAAGTGATGGCAGATTTGCAAACCAGCTTCTGGGCACGGAAAATTTCTTTTGCACTTGGCTCCATGGTTGAAACTCACAGCACACAGCACACAGTGTAATAAAATTAGAGATGAGTTCATAGCCTCAGTTCCAGTGTCACGGTGCCCTTCTTAAAGAAGGAAACAATTATGCGTCCTTCCTGCCCACAGATTTACTGGAATCTTGATGGTCACTTTCTGAGCAAATCAAGCACCAGCTTGGCCAATGGCTGGCAGGTGCCTTTGAGGCATGGCTTGGCCTCTTGTGGTCTTTGGCACAAAATGAAGCATCATTTTCCCTCTCACTTTTAATTGAAAATGTTGAGTTTATCTCTCATTTTATGAAGACAAGAGCAGCTTGGGTCTTATAAGGAAACTGCTCCTCCCATACGTTCTTTAGCAAACTATACAGTTTTCTAAGTGGACTCCTGACATGTAGCAAATGAGATCAGCATGGGAACATGCAGAAGTGCTGCTTCTCAATTTGGAGGATTTCCTCCAGACATTCAACAGAGCCCAGAGCTTGAGGATATTTTGTAAGAAATGTATGTTCATGAAAGCATTTACTGGTGAGCAAGGGCTGTTTTAATGGTACTGTTAATATATCTGATAACTGAGTCTTCCATAATTATTTCTGTTCATCTTGATAGCACCTTCAGGATAAGGTGGTGAGGAATCTAAATAAATAAATATTTTGGGTCACTTCCAGTAGACACAGATTAAATGTGGCCAACATGAATGCAAGGAAAGCTCCACCATATATGGGAAACTTGAAAATGTCACAAAACTGGGAGGGGGAATGTAAGTGATAGCAAAAATCTAGTCAGCCTCTAGTCCTGAACACCATGTTCCCCAACAAAATCCATCCATCTTCAGAGTTCTCATTGGGCATACAGAGTCTTATATCTAAGTTTCAATGTCTTAGGGCACAATCCTATCACCATTATTGTAAGCCCCTGAACTTGGAGACTTATGATCATTCTATGCAGGGCAGGAGGAGTGACAGAAGCAATCTTTGTCTCCCTGTCCTTCTTCCCTGCATTTTTGCTACATGGTTTTTTTTGCCAGTATAGCTCAGGCGTTCCAGAGGGGGAGGGAAGGAGGCTGGAGAGACATCAGGATAGGACATACCCTGGCCTCTCTAGTTGTCTCCCTTCCCCATCCCCTAAAACACTCCCTCTCCAAGGTCACTTTCCTGACCTCAGAGAGCAGCCAGTGTTGTTATTTCCATGCTGGCTGTGATGGGGACGAGGTCAGAGCTCTGATTCCCAGCTCTGAGGTTGGAACGCTGTCTCCAACCTCAGATCTGGGAATCCTAAACATCCCATGGCCCCACAGACACTGTCTAGGGGCCATAGGATTGCTTCCTTATAAGCTGGACCTTATCTTCATCATCTTTTCAAAATGACCTCTCTCTCCCCCCTCTCTCTTTAAATACTAGTACTCCCACCCATGGAGCATCCTACTATGATGGCTATATATTACCTCCAGGATCAGAGGTAGCATGTGCAACGACACAGTCCCTTCACACTAGGACCAGACGCATAAACCCTTCTCAGACTAAGCTCCAACACTTAAAAACCTGAGGGGAGGGTCAAATGAAACCTTTCCCCTACCAATGAGGGAAAAGATTAATACAGGTTATTAAGGATCTATTTTAAATTTATGATACTGTGGGTACAAAGGTGTGTGTGTGTGTGTGTGTGTGTGTAGATTTAACAGTAATGCAGTATTAATAACGCCAAGCTGACACGTAGGATTTGGGTAGCAAACAAAATAAAAATGTTTATTTTAATTCTCAAAATCTTAGTTCAAGAAGGTAACTTTAAACCTGCCTACACCAAACACTTTGTAATTAACCTAAGTACCTACAACTCTAATTATACTTTCACTCTTCAGACAAGCACTGATTTCTCTCAAAACTCCTGACTGACAAGACACGAATAACTGTAAGAAGGAAAAGACAACGACCTGACTAACCCAACTAACCTAACTCCCAACACTCCCAACACACTAACACTGACATCACTCAAACACTCCTTATATACTCCTCCCTCCACCCTTTCCAAGACATCCAAAACCACACCCACTCAGTTCAACATTCTATACTCACTAAACATACTAATGCAGACATACATCAGGGAACTGAATTGTGGGGTTACGCTCTGCCATGCTCTGCATACCAGTTCCTAGGGGACAATAGCAGGAGAGGGCTATTGCCCTCATGTCCCAGTTGTGGGCTTCCCATGGACTGGTGGGAAACGGAATGCTGGACTAGGTAGGCCATTGGTCTGATCCAGCAGGACTCTTCTGATTATCTCATATGGAGTGTTTTTGTTCTCAAGCTCTTCTCACATAAAGAGCAGCACCATAATACATAAGAGTAAATTCCCCTCCCACAAAAACCTTAAAGCCGTCCTATGCATCTTAAAGCCACTTACGCATCAGCAAAATAGAGGATATGCATCACCAAAAAACAGAACAACAAGGGGGCACAAATCTGCGTAACATTTGCACATGCTAATTTATAGATGCAACCTTAGAAATAATTCCTATAAGTTAAATAGAAATACATGTCACCACAGATGGGAAGACTGTGACTAAAAGACCTGTGTGTCTGCTCAGTCTGCTGTTGATGGGTGACTTCAAGGCCCCTGTTCCCCTTTAATATTGTTCTTTATCTTTAAAGTCTTGGACAGGGCAACCCTTCAATTAGAGGATGCCTTCAAATAGAAGACTGTCCTCTAGCCTCTATTTGTCTTCAAATAGAGAACTGTCCTTTGTAAACTAGGACACATGGCCACCCTTCCTATACATATCAGACACTGACCTCCAAATTCCACTTGCAGCTTTGGTGTTAATCGCTGTTCATTCCTACCCTCTGTCGGGTATTACCATCACTCCTCCAAAGCAAAGAATGTTAATTAACAACCATTTCATCCAAGTACACAAAAATCCTCAGCTAAAAGTACAGGATGTATTCACCTCAAGTACAACGCATAAAGCCTGTAATGAACCAGAATGGCCTTTTAATAAAAAAAAAGAAAAGAAAAGAAGAAAGAAAACAAGCTATAAAAAAAAAAAGAGTGGGTTCTATTAGTGGCCAAATAAATAACCCAGACTGTTTGGTTTCAAGTAAGGCCTGGTTATCCTGGTTCCCAAATCAAACACATGTACAGTCATGCCTTGGATTGAGAGCATAATTCGTTCCGGAAACGTGCTTATAATCCAAAACACTCTTATATCAAAATGAAATCCCCCAAAAAAAATTTGTACAGAGATTTTTAATTTAAGTCGTACTACAGTACTTGTATTGCAAGACGTCGCTTGTATATCAAGTCAATTTAAAAAAAATATATATTTAAAAATTTGCTTGTCTTGCAAAACGCTCTCAAACCAAGTTACTTGCAATCCAAGGTATTACTGTACTCAAAACACAATTAGGTAAAAGTAGGTTATGTATACATAACAAGCCCCATCAGGCCTCAACAGAAAGTGACTAATCCAAGAAGGATACACTAGCCCAGCCTTCCTCCAGTCTTCTCCAAATGTGTTGGACTACAATTCCCGTAATTCCCAGACAGTATGGCCAATAGCCCTATTTCCATTTTAAGAGGAAGCCCAGACGCCCTGTTTGGGTGAAATCTTAAAAGAGAAATGTATTTGAAGAACTAATTATTAAGAACTAATACTTATTTTCTCATTAACTTTCTTCCTCTCATTCTATCCCCATATCTCATCTTCTCCCTCTCTAACCGAGTTAATTACTCTATCTTCTGTTTCCACTTCTCATCAACAAATGTTACTTTACATGACATATACAAAGGTCAAGACCCAGTGTTCTATTTGTGCCTTCTATTATGCATTTGCAGTGGTTGTTTGTACTTTTTTGGTTTTTTGGATGTAGTATATAAACCTAATAAAATCTCAATAATTAAAATAAACCATATGTTTTTCCTATAAAAGCTAATGTCCACTCTGGGAAAGTAAGATCAAGCCTGACCTTTTCATAAATGGAAGAGAATGAATAGAATGCCATTCTTAGGACACTTATTTATTATATATTTGTTATTTAAAGCATTTTTAGCCCACTCTTCAGCAGAAAATGCTCCTAGAGTGGCTTATATGAGATCAGTAACAAACAAAAACATAGTCCTTGTCCACAGACTTACAATGCAAAACACTTGATACAAAAGGAAAATGGGATGTTGAGGGAAGGAGAAAAGCAAACTCAGACACCAGTTCCTAAAGTTACAAAATTCTTGTAACAACCAGCTTAAATGAAAACAACTGAGGAAGAGGAGGAGCCTAATGAAGCTGGTCTCTCAGGAGAGTGGATGAAATAATCCAAGGTCCTGTCTCTTCTGCTGTAGCCTGATGGAATGGCTACTGCTGGATCACAGCTGAGGGAATAGCCCAATGGAGCTAGTATTTTAAGAGCTAATGGAGAGGCCCTGCAATCCCCTCTCTCCCTCTACTATAACTTGATGGAATTAGGCATTCCATCAAGCCTAATTGTCTCTTCATCCTTTCATGGATGAAGTAAGTGCAAGCTGGCCATGTTGAATTATGATTTATTTATTTTTGATATATTTATATCTGCCCTTTTCCTCCAAGGAGCCCAAGGCAGTGTACATGACCCTCCGCCTCCCCATTTTATCTTCACAACAACCCTGTGAGGTAAGTTAGGCTGAGAATCAGTGACTGCCCAAAATCACCCTGTGAACTTCATGACCAAGTGGACCCTTGAACCCAGATCTCTCCAATCCAACACTATAACCACTACACCACACTGGCTCTTGTATGCCTGATTCTGCCAAGCTTACTTGTAACTACAGCACAACCAAACTCAGTCTGGGTCCTGCTTATGCTGGTGTCAACTTTGGACTATTTAAGTAATTCGTGTGTGAGAAAGAGACTGACTGTGACTGCACAGAAACTCTCAGAGCAACCACAACCACTCTTCATGCATTAAGAATTTGAATTCATAGTTTTTAGGCAAGGTTGAGCCTGGAAAATTTGCTTTTTGGTCACCAAGCTAACTGTGAATCAGGAATTTCAGAGGATTCTATTTAATGCCATGGTCCATGAGGTCAATATGCCCTTGCATGAAACAGTTTAGTGATAACCTTGGAAAAATTATCACCTAAGTATCTGCTACATGGGGTTGTCTATGTGCTTAGGGGGGCTGAAATTGCCTCATAATCAGGTATTCCAGGCATTTCCAGCTACTTGGCACCAGGCAGCTCCTTTGGAGTTACCGTACCTTATTTTTATACTGCCTCCTCCTCCCTGATAGCTCAGAGAGGCAATAAGGGACAAGAGACAAAGGACAAGTGAAAACAATTTCCTCCTGAGTGGCCACTCCAGCTTGCCATGTCAGGCTGCAATAATAACTATGCTTAATATTTGGGTAGCACTTTTGATAAGCACTCAAAGCATTTAATAAAACTTAGCATTTATACACTGTTTTAGAATAATCATAGTATATACAAATCATTGTGAGTGGGAAGAGAAAAATGAATTGGCATGTAAAGTGTTGGGAAAGGAGAGAAAAGCGTTTGTGTGTTAAATATAGGGATATGGAGAAAATAACATAATTTCACAAAGAGTTTGAGAGGAAATAACATTCTACAGATGTTAAGAGCAAAGGCATTTTTTAAAAGCTAGTTTTCCACACTCTTCTTTATGTTAAGTGGTAACTAACTAGAAAAATTTGGCTCAGTTTTATACTGTGTGTGTGTGTGTGTGTGTGTCCCTCTTGTATTTTATTGGATTGTAAATCGCTCAGAGTGGCCGGATGTCTGGCCAGATGGGCGATTCATAAATATAATAAATAAATAAATAAAATAAATAAATATCTGTCATAATGTACTCATTTTGTAGCTGTAGACAAGTTATTTCTCAGTCTCAGTTCCTCACCATCTGTGAAATGGATACTTTTGCAGAATATCAAGGATAGAGGTCTATCTTGATTCTTAGGGTGTTGTTTCTGGGAAGTATTCAGCAGTACAGTCATGTCTTGGATTGAGAGCATAATTCATTCCGGAAACATGCTTGTAATCCAAAACACTCTTATATCAAAATGAAATCCCCCAAAAAAAATTTGTACAGAGATTTTTAATTTAAGCCGTGCTACAGTACTTGTATTGCAAGTCGTCGCATGTATATCAAGTAAAAAAAAAATTAAATAAATATTTAAAAATTTGCTTGTCTTGCAAAACGCTCTCAAACCAAGTTACTTGCAATCCAAGGTATTACTGTATAGCAGGAATGCCTTGAAGATGGGGTACTTGTGTGCTTTGGGTCTCTGATGACCAAGGCTAGAGTATTTGCTCAGTTTAAATCAATAGGAAAATGGCATTCTTCCCAGCTCAAAATAGTTTCTGGGGAGGTTTTTATCTTTATAACATATTTATTTATTATATTTATACCCCACCTTTTTTCCTGCAAGGAACCCAAGGCAGCTTACATAGCCCTCTTCCTCCTCTCCATTTTATCCTCACAACAACCCTGTGAGGTAGGTTAGGCTGAGAGTCAGTGACTCGCCCAAAGTCACCCAGAGTTTCATGGCTGAGCGAGGACTAGAACCCAGATCGACCGAGTCCTAATCTAACACTCTCACCACTACACCACACTGGCTCTCGTATGTGACATTCATGTTTGGCTTTGTGTCCCATTAGAGTAACCAGTCTGATTCTGAACCAGATGTCTGATTTACTGAATTTCAAAATAGTTTGGCGGATAAGATAGATCAAAGGGGGGCAACATTTTTTTACAGTCCAATCCAACACATACCTACCCAGAAGTAAACCCCATTTAGGTAAATGAGACTTACTCTCTGATAAATGTGCATAGAATTGCAGCTTTAAGCTACTTCTTGTACCAGCATGATGTTTGAATGATCTCTTTGCCTCCCTCCCCTTTTAATATAATCTTCAAAGTAGCTGATCATATTAGCATCTCGTTATTTTATCTATGTCATATGCACTGGATATTTAGCTGTATATGCCAGTTGTTTATATAGCAATTAAGTTGCTATGGTCTATGGATAAAAGAAATAAAGTTAGTTATCTTTTTAAACACCTTGAACAGCTACACCCATAATGGATTGCTCCCGCAGATAAATATATACTTACATAGATAATACACATGCATTATTACCTCAATGTTCAAGATCCCTCACAAAATGGGTTATTATCACCTGTTTTAATTCATGCGAGTGTTTATTACAAATTACTAAACTTCATGGGATTCTCTTCCCCCCTTGAGAATTGGGGGGATTGCAAAATTACTGATAATGCCAAACTGTCGTGCACCTATAGCGCAATCCTATGGCTCTTCAATGGAATTTACTCCTGAGTAAGGACGTGCAGGATTGCAGCTGTCTGCTTTGGATACTGTAACAGTAGTTGAGCAACCCAGGCACCAAAACAAGGGCGGGGCGGGAGAAAATATTTTAGCCAAACTGCTTCACCGGCTCTCCCCCTTCATTGCAGCTGTCTCCACTTTTTGCTAGTTTTTAAACAGGCATTCTTCCATAATTTGAGAATGGAAGCGCCCGCTGTTCTTGCTCTCTCTCTCCCCTCTTTATCTGTGAATGGTATAATCCAGTTCCTCGCCAAACCCAGACAGTGATTAACGCCCGTCGCCGCCACCCGCTGGTGCCGGGAGCTGCAAAATCTGATTGGGTGGTAAATTGCTAACTATTTAGACCATAGTCTATTGCCATTGGTCGACGCCTCTCTCGATTCCTCCCCTGTTCTATCTGCTATTGGTTAATGGACCACAGCGAGTCTTGCTTCTCCCTCCCCATCGAGGTCATTTAAGTTTAGGAAGGAAATAAATAAATAAAGGGAGAAATAGAAATGCGTAGAAAAGGGGAGGGGGCGGAGGGCTCGCAACCTAACCTGCTAGGCAGCGCAAAGCGGCTCACTTACGGCCAATCACTGGTATGCCTGGGTCACTCTGGCAGTTAGCCCGGGCAAATAAAACACGAGTTATTAAGAAGGTCAGCCTTAATCGTATAGATATTCTCCAATGACAAGCATCGGCGATGTTTGATTGACAAATATCAAAACCAATACACCGCGGGACATAGCGGAGATTTATTTTCTCAAAGGCTGGAGGCTGCCTTCCAATGGGAAGGCAGCAAACACAGGCGGATAAGAAAAGAGGCGGGTCGTACAGCTGTCCTTAGAAGCGGGCTTATTTGGGAGTGGCATGGCCGTCGGCGAATGGGAGACTTGAGCGGAGCGGGTGGGCGGGACTAAGCCAATAAGCGGGTCGCCTGCGGGGAGGGTGGCGGCTGTTCTACGTTAAAGTGTTGAATTGGCGCGGGAGGCAGACAGAAGATGAGAGAGGTATCGCGCTTCCGGGGTCAGTGGGGGGTGAGGGGGTGGGGTTGGCTGTGACTCCGCCCTCTCAAAGGGTGGCGGGAGGGAAGTTCTCAAGAAGGTGAGGAGGGGTGCGAGAGTTAAGTTGGGGGAGAGAAGGCAGGCAAAAGTTTTGTCCGCGTCGTGAGGGGAGCGCTTTGTGGATAAAGTGTACCTCCAAAAAGCCTGATGGCGCTTTGAAAGACTTAACAGATTTATGGAGGAATTGCTCTGCAAGTCTACTCGGAAGTAAGCCTCATGGACTTCAATGAGACTTACTCCCAAGTAAGCGCGCACTGGATTGCAGCTTTAATTAAACGTGCAAAGGAGTGCGCTGGCCGTTGCAGTGCAATGCTCACTTATCTGGCAGAGAGTGTGGGATTTACTTCCAAGTAAACCTGCATAGGATTGCGTTGTTACAGTGCCATAAACTTTCTTTTATGAACTGCGTCAAATGCAGGGACTGTTACCTTCGTTTGACACACACGTACGTGCCTACGTATATATGATACCGAGGGGGAGGATATATAAGCAGCGCGACTAAAAGGATAACTTCTGCCTCCCTTTTGTCAGATTTTCTGTGAGCGGCTGCTGTTAATGTGATTGTTGATATCCGTACTTTCTGCATTGAATTTCCTTCAGACCTCATTGTACTTTTCCCCCACCCCCACATGTACTGTGTGTGTGTGTGTGTATATATATATATATATATCAGTACATATGTGTGTGTATATATTTTTTAAAAAGCTGAAACTTTCCGTAATCATGCATTTGATGAAGTCCACGAAGGCTTATTCCAGAATAAATGTTAGTCTTTAAGGTGCCGCAAGTCTTTGTTGTTTTTGCTGCAATAGACTAACATGGCTACCCTGTGGAAATGTTACAATTTTTATTTTAAGTATTATTGTTATTACACTTCAGCAGTTGTTGCTGAGTTTCTCTTGAGGTAGATCGCGGAGGGATCTTTTTTTAATCTCCAAATCTTCCTGGTCTTTTCTGGGGCGTGCTGATTTCAGGGCACTTGCTCCTTTCAGTGTGAAAATTCTTTAAATTCATTTCATCCAGTGGTCTGGCTACAAAATGCGTACGGGGACGGGACGGATAAATGGATTTTTTAGTTCCTCAAAACGGGCTTTCGTGCAAACAAGCCCAATCCAACATGTTTACTCAGAGATAAAGTCCCATTAAGTTAAATAGGGCTTCTTCTTAGATCAGTTGAACGTAAAAGTAAGGGCTGTTTAGGGCGAGACTTACTTCTGAGTATATGTGTTTAAGATTGCACTGTAACTTTGTTTTGTTTGTTTTTTAAAAAGAACTTTTAAAAGTTCTTTTTTAAAAACTTCAAGCTTGAAAGGCCTATTTCTGTTTCCAATTGAAGTGGAATCTTTGAGGTACTCAGTGATTCTAAATGAAGGCTGAAGGCATGTGCCTGGAAAAGAAGTGGGGTGGGTCCATTGACTAGGCTAGGACCTTTCCTCAAACATCTGCTAGGTACTAGATCTCTGTTGCTATTTTAGGCTCTGACAAGCCTTGGCAGGCACAGAAAGAGTTAAGGGTGAAGTGTTGCCATCCCACCTTCTGTCACCTGATTGGTCACTACATCAAGACAACCCATTCTGCTGAGCTTCCATTGGTCACCTGGGCTGTCCTGTGAGTTCTGGAGACTTTCTGTTTGGGTGGTAGAATTTAGATTGTACAGTAATACCTTGGATTGCAAGTAACTTGGTTTGAGAGCGTTTTGCAAGACAAGCAAATTTTTAAATATTTATTTAATTTTTTTTAACTTGATATACATGCGACGACTTGCAATACAAGTGTAGTATGGCTTAAATTAAAAATCTATGTACAATTTTTTTTTGGGGGGGATTTCGTTTTGATATAAGAGTGTTTTGGGTTACAAGCACGTTTCCGGAACGAATTATGCTCTCAATCCAAGGCATGACTGTATTTGAAAGGCAGGATAGAAGGCAGTGTTGCTGTGTCCTCTAGACAGGAGGCTATGGAGTGGGGAACATTCTTTGCAGCTCTTTCCCCCCAGGCTTTGGCTGCTTATAGGCCAGGGATGTTGAAGAGTCCTTGGTTTCGAGTCACGAGTCGAGTCATGAGTCTTTGGACCTGAGTCTCGAGTCTGAGTTCTTGGTCCAAAATGGTGACTCACGAGTCACTCCCAAAGCTGACTCCACGAGTCCCTATTAAAATCAATGGGTTTTCCCCCCTACAAAATAAGGCTATTTCAGATGTGTGGCTTAAATAAATTCTAGGCACAAATGTGCCTTTTTATTTCAAAACTCTGCAACTGATTTTGGCAAGAACAGACCAGGCAGACAAACCCAAAATAACCAGACAGGCAAAGGAGACAGGGAACCCCAAACAGGCAGGCAGAGGTAGCCAAACCCAAAATGTCTGAAAGGTTGCATTTTAGGAAAATGATTTTAAAAAATAAACTTGCTGTACTTCCTAAAATCTATCCATGTTGCATTTGAGGAACATGATTTTGGAACACGAGTCCTTGATCTCGGGTCTCGAGTCCCATTAAAAATATTGGGACTTGATTCAGAGGGGGGACTCAGTCCGACTCACGAGTCGAGTCCTGGAGTCTGAGTCCCCCATCCCTGCTATAGACTTCCCTTCACTCTAGCTCCATGGACAAAGCTCCACCCTGTTCTGCCCACCCATAATTGTAGTTTCCTTGCAGCATGGGAAGGGTTGTAAACTCTTACCTTCCCCAACTCAAAATAACTCAGTTCTGAGTTTGTGTGCTGAGTGAGAGAAATCCAAGAATGGAAGGAGCAGTAATGCTAAAGGAAAAGGGATGCTGAGTACAGAGGGATGAAAAGTTGTGAGCTAAGCCACATGGTGGGCGAGATGAACTCATCCGGAGGTGTCATAGAGCAATGCTGGGTGACTTCCCACTGTCTGAAGCTTCCCTACTAAAGATCAGGACCATCTTCCCTACATTGAGCCTTGGATACAAAGTAGAAAATCATCTGAAATGAATCTTGAGAAAGGGATCCAGGCTTAATGCAAACTTCAGAGTAAGCCCCATTGAACTTGGTGGGACATGCTCCTGAACAAACATGGATATGGTTGGGGCTGTTTTAAATCTGCTCTCTTTCTGCTTGGAATAGGAGCTTTGTACCTCTGTTAGTGGGTGTCAGAGGACACCATTTTTCTTTCCTGCCTTCCCTTGCTGTACTATAACATGCTAAAAGAATTAGGATTAGGGCTGTCTGCTAGTCCTGAACCTGAGCAATTTAATGCAATATAGCTTGGGGGTACCAGGGAGCAGATTTTTTTTAACCTCATGAACTACATCCCCCTATTCTGGAGGCAAATAATATAACCTTTTAAAGGCTGAAGCAGTTCAATTCCCTACATTTCTTGTTTTTTGTCAGCTGACACTTTTAACTTCTGGTTGTTCAACTGCCCTCAGTCATAGACTTATTTATTTATTTACAGGATTTATATATCTAATAAGATTCCCAAGTGGTGAACAATAAAAAGAAAAACAAAATATGGAATTAAAATAATTGAAATCAAATTATGCCAATAAAACTGTGGCTCGTCAGTTAGGGAAGACTTATTTCAACAAATATAGAAATATGACTTCAACCTGCCTGACATCAATAGGCAGGGAGTTCCACAGAGATGGAGCTGGTAAACTGAAGGCTCTACTCTGAATGGATTAGAAAATGAACTGCAGGTCCATGTAAAACCACCAGAAGTGCCTCATCTGATGACCTCAGTGACTGGGCAGGCTGGTAATGGAGAAGGTGCTTTCTCAAATAATTGCTAGGCTCGGGTAGTCTGTCTGACTTCCAGTTCTTTTAGAATCTTTGTTTTTCACCTGTAGGGTGGAAGTGATTGCTGCCCATAGAAAGCAGTATTGAAATTGAGAATTTTAGCATAGCTGTGATTGGACAGCACCATATCTACCTCCCCTCCCCACACACAGAGTAGCGAACACGAGAAGATTCCTGGTTGTTCAGGTCCAATGTGAATCTGGAAGTTTCCTCTCTAGACAGTCAAGATGAGTTACAGGCAGTCCTACCAGCCGCACTGGGGAGATCCAAGAGTAGAAGAGCTGCCTCATCAAAAGGCCTGCTGGGCTGGCACAAACAGGGTAGGAGGAGCAGTGTTTTTCTCCCTGTTATAGATTTTTTTTTTAACAATTTCCCTCCCATTGCAAACAGTGGAAGGGATCCAAGCCTTTCCTGATCCACCCCATGACACACCCTTCACCTCACAATTTGTCCCTTTTTTGTCTCTACCGACATAGGAGAGACAAGGGCCTTAGAGGATTCCACAGGGGCTGGGACAGGGCATCTTAGGTTTGATCTGTCCCTCTGAGGGTGGACCCCTCTCTCTCTCCCTCTCTCTCTCACTCAGCGGGGAAGATCTGTTCTATCCTATGGCTCCTGAGATACTCCCAGAGCCCATAGAATGAAAGCTTATAGGGCCATTTTGAGCTGTCTGGTTTTTCTTTCTCTTTTTAAAGTTATAAAATTATATACTTCTCCATATGTAGGGAGTACCCCAAGTATGGGGAAACTACTACCTTATTTTTGTGTGGCTCTGTTTTAATTCTGAAGTGATAGACATTCAACCACACAAGATCCTTATTAGAGAGGCTGATAGTTCTATAATATTGGAAATCTCATGCTATCCTAATCAGGTATGGGGAACTTCCAGCCCATTGGCCAGATACTGCCCATAGGGGTTCTCCATCTGGCCTACCAACCTCTTCTCCAGGTCCTGCCCCCCTCAAGCAAGGAAAAGCTCTTTTCTCCTATCAGCAGCTGATAGGAGAGAGGAGCTTTTCTCTGCATTATGGTGAGAAGGAAGCTCCCTTTGTCACCACACAGCAGGGAAAGGCAACAATCTTCCCATGGAGGGAGAAAATCACTCCCTGCATGGGTAGTTCACTGCCTTCCCATGTGGTTGGTGTGTGTGAATGAAAGGGGCAAACGGTCTGTGTGCACGTGCAAACACTTGAAGTATGCCAATAATGAGGGTAGTCTTGCTCGCTGCTAGCATGTGCTTGCCTGAAGCCAATGCGGCTCTACTGCCAAAAAAGGTTTCCCACCCCAGTCCTAAATGATAATGTATTAAGTCAGGAGTCCTCAAACTTTTTAAACAGGGGGCCAGTTCATTGTTCCTCAGACTGTTGGGGGGCTGGACTATAGTTTGAAAAAAATATGAACGAATGGATCAAGTAAAAAAAAAGGACCCGGGTCCTTTTTTTTTTACTTGATAGGGGTGAATTTTTTTCCCCTTAAATGGAAAGTTATTTTGTTTATTTATTTATTTTTTATACCGCCCAATAGCCGAAGCTCTCTGGGCGGTTTACAGCAGTTAACAAGACAGTCCCTGCCCACAGGCTTACAATCTAAAAAGACACGACACACAAGGAAAAAGGAATGGGGAGGGAAGAAGAGGGAATATTAATGAATACTCCTGGCAGGGCTGGTGGTATTTACATATATAGTTGCACAATTGTTTCATGCCTAACACGAATATACTTTTGTTTTTGCCATCACACAAATGAGCATACTCTGCTTCAATCCAAAGTAGCATTTTTGAAACATTAGAAATCTGACTTAGCTACATCAGCTCATACATAAGAGGTAAAACACCACCACTAATTTTCCCATATTATGGAAAAGAATTAAAAGAATCGGCGCTTGAAGCGAAAGAGTTAAAAAAAAGTCTGCTTCCGCCAATCGGCCAGCGGGCCGGATAAAAAGGCAAGGCGGGCCGGATGTGGCCCGCGGGCCTTAGTTTGAAGACCCCTGTATTAAGTGATATTGCTAGATCTATGAACCACTTTGTAGTTGCTTAATCAGATATCTTTTAGCCAGTTAACCCATCATATAGAAATAAACTTGGCTTTTTCCAAAACAGCATTTATGCTTTTTAAAGATAACTTACAGTTTAACACAAGCCTCTTCTGACAATGAAGAATGGACTTTAAAAAAAAATCTTCTTCATTCCTTGTTACAGGGACACAACAGCATCAAGGTAGCCTCAAAAAGTAGACAGGTATGTGCTTAACTCTGAACCTCACCAATTAAAATATGTCTCTGCTTGTTAAAAAAGACCTCCAGAAAATAATGAAATAATTGTACAAGAATAAAAAGTAATAGAGCAATGCTATGCATGTTTGGGTCTCACTGAGTTCAATGGGACTTACTCCCAGGAAAGTTGTATTAGGGTTGCAGTCTAAACTCAGCACTTCTTGGGCACATCCACTGAAAAATTATTTAGGGCAATCCTCATTGATTTGAAGGGGAGCCATGCAAGAGTATAATCTTGGGCAGCCTCCATTTAAGTTAATGGTACTTGCAGAGGAAAACTTTCTGATGGGTTCTGTGGTTAGTTACTGTTCCTTCTTCAACTGGGAAGTATTCTTCATTTTGTATGTAGGCACTTGGTGTCTGTGCACTTGCAAACACTTCAAGCATATCAATAATGAGGGTAGTCCTGCTTACTGGTGGCATGTGCTTGCCTGAAGATAACACTGCCCTAGTGCCAAAAAAGGTTTCCCACCCCTGTCCCACCCAGTATCAGAGGCAGTATGCCTATGTACTCCAGTTGGTGGGGATCATGGGCAGGAAGGTGCTGTTGCACTCATGTCCTGCTTGTGGGATCTCATGGGCAGCTGGTTGGCCACTGTGTGAACAGAATGCTGGACTAGATGGACCCTTGGTCTGATCCAACATGGCTCTTCTTATGTTCTTATGTTCGCTTGGTCTTTAAGACTGCAGTCTTATACCCAGTTTCTTAGGTGTAAGCATCATGGAACTCCCATGTGACTTACTTTTGAGTAGGCATGGATAGGATTGTGCTGTTAGTGACTTGTGGCTTAAATTCCAGAACATCCTGACTTCTGTGCTTAGACAAAATATAGTGCGTGTAAGTGGAAACAAGTCTTGTAAAATTAAGCTTTTCTCTTTTGTAAATATCAAAACAATGTAAGCATTCTTGGGCATAGTAGGAGTTGTGTGAGCTGGTAGAATGGACCAAGACTAAAAGAAGCCCTGGAAGCTAAATTTCCAGATCAAAGGGACAGCTACGGGAAGAGGAAAAAACCCTTTATTTCAGAAATGCGATTATTTATAGTAGAATCTTCATATTTCAATGGTGTGAATTTCTGAAGTGTATTTTTATATACAAATCGTATCTTAAAATTAAGAGGATAAGACTCCATTTCAACAGTGATTTATGTCTCTGGAACTCAATTGGCTTTGCAAACATTAATAAATTATGGTGAATAGCCTCTTTTGTGGTGGAAAATATCCTTCATTTTAATAGATGAGAAAACTAATGTATCGGAAGGCTAATGGCACTATTGTCTATGGATCTTCGGTGCCCTTTGAAACTTGGGGATAGATTCTAATTGGGGAAATGACACATTGACATATTGACAGATAATCGTATTCTCTAAATGAAGTCAGCAAATAGGTTTAAAGGAGAGATAGGGTGATCTGAAACTCCTAAGCATTTTTGAAGTGTGTTGCTCGAAACATGCAACATCTTGCAACTTAGAAAGCACACCTTTGACACTAAGGGCCAAACGAGATGTTAAACTTGTCATGTAGTCTGTCCTTTTGTAGTTATTTTCCTTTAAAACAGGGGTGTTGAATCTCTTGCAACCTGAGAGCTGAATTCCATGTTGGAGAAGCTCTTGGGTGCCACATTCAGTGGTGGGCAGGGCCAAAGATAACAAAAATACCAGAATATATTAGCTTAAAGCTCTTACTGCCTGTAACTACGCCTTAGGAGAGACATTTCAATCTTTTAGAATGGGGGGGGGGAACTGCACAGAAGTTGGGAAACCAGCAATCGGTAGGTGGTCAGGGGTGGAAGGGGGCATGGCCAGCTGAGGAACCTCAGAGGGCCAGATTGGGACACAAGGAAAGCTAGATTGGGCCCCTTGGACTGAGGTTTCACACCCATGCTTTTAAAAATAGCTGGTGTGGGGAGTCCTGAGCTACATTAGGCCCTTTGGGTGGGGCACTTTAATCCTTTGCCCCTGCCAATAGGAATAGGATTCCGGATAGGAATCCTCCCCCACCCTGCGCTTGTTTTTTGCAATTGGAGGGAAGCTTGCATTGGTGGCAATGGCCCTTGGGTAGCACACACGTTGAATTAGATCACTTGGAATGTTATTGTCAGAGTGGGAAAAGGTTTCAAAATCCAGTAATTACTGGCAAGGTTCTGAGATGTAGCAAATCGGTATTACACTATCCTTGGCTTGTAAGTAGTCGCTTGCCTGGTATCTTATATGAAGTAAGAATTTCCTCCAGGCAGCCAGAGTAACATGGCCCAGCTTTGTAAATGGGGAAAGATGTGGCTTGTTTCTTTCATGATGTACACATGCCACAAATGACTGAGATGGGCATTTATTCATTCAAAGCATTTATACCCTACTCTTCAACCAGAAAAGCTCCCAGAGAGGCTAACAGTGTGGTGTAGTGGTGAGAGTGTTGGACTGGGACTCAGGAGATCCAGGTTCTAGTCCCCACTCAGCCATGAAACACACTGGGTGACTTTGGGCCAGTCATGGACTCTCAGCCTAACCTACTTCACAGGGTTGTTGTGAGGATAAAATGGAGAGGAGGAGGAGGATTATGTAAGCCGCCTCGGGTTCCTTGCAGGAAAAAAGGTGGGATATAAATATAATAAAATATAATAAATAAATAACAGATCCATTAAAACAAGGCAGCCCCTGCCCTCCAGTTTATAGTCTGAAAAGACATAACACAAAAGGCACAGGGAGGGAAAAGGAAAACAAGAAAACTCAGGCACAGATTCTTAATGTTATTGTGGAGGAAGGGGGGGCTGGCTGACCCGCCACAACCCACCCTTTCCTACCCAAAGGACCCAAGACCCCCAGAGATCTCAAGGTACTAGACTGCCAGCCTCAGCTGTCTGCAATCCTACTTGAATCTCTGTTCAGGGACTTGCCTTTATGACTGTAACCTGGATTTAGTTGCTGGAACCACAGAGCAATCCACAAACACCATGTGGGGTAAAAAACCAAAAGAAGGTTTATTCAGGTAGCATTTTACAACAAGAATAGGGAAATGAGAGAAGCACACGAAATTAGAGAGAGACACTCAAGGTACAAAGTAATAGAGCTGCAAAATAACAAAACCTGATTCCTTATATCTCTCAGGCACACAACTAGTTACCTGGGGGCAGTTCTCTTCAGGGTTGGGTCTAGCACAGCCTTGCCGCCCGGGGAGAAAACACACCTACCCGAAGGTCCGAGATGGGTAGCCCTCCACAAGGCTTGCCTTGCCAAAGCCCTCATTCAGCTAATTTCACCAAGAGCTACCTGGGGTCGGATCTTGAGGCCACCCGAAGGTTGGGCCTCTGCTTGGCTTGCCGCCATTGCTCCAACAGCCAGCAACCACGCGATGACCCAAAGACAAAGACCAAAACTCACACTTTGGGAAATATACCTTTTTCTCCCCTCCCCTCCTCCTTTCTGTAGCTCCGCTGCTTCTTAGCCAATCAGGATGAACTTCACCTGGCCAGGCAGGGGAGGGGGACTCATGACTCATGACTTTTGCATTTGAAAGCCGGGTCTCCGGCTTTTCAGGACTTTCAGGCGCCATGCCCCACCCGATACTTTATGCACATTTCGCCTCCTCCCGGCCCCCAACCGGCCTTACTTGGTTTACACATGAGGAGGCGTGTGCGTGTGTATGTGTGTGCAGGAACTCTCAGAGGCTCTTTTCTTCACAGTTATACTGTTCTTATAATGACCAGTTGTAATGAGAGGTATGTGTGTGCAGGTAGGATATTATGCATTCTTATGGGCTAGCAACTTGGTTGAACTATTTGCAAAGCTGCACCATCCATATTGGCTAGGATGTTGGTGTGCCACTGAGGTCTGGGTCCTTAGTCAGTAGTAGGGATGCTTCTGAAATAGCCATCCACCTTAGATTTAGACATTCCAATTTACCTTCTCTTGCTTGTGGATTGGCTCCAGCACGTTTGCTCTCTGCCATTCTTCTGGGTTGAATTTTCAGAACCAGTAAAGACCACTCTGCATGCACAGTTTGCTTTTGTCACATTGTTAAATTCTTTTTGTTTTGTTTTTTCATTTGGCTAAGCCATGTGCCAAGAGATTATGTACATTAAAGTACAATTGTATCAGCATTCCTGCTCATTAATGGAACAATTCTGACTTGTTAGTCTCCATAATACTGTGGATACTGGTTCACATTGTTC
This sequence comes from Shinisaurus crocodilurus, assembly GCA_021292165.1. Lineage (NCBI taxonomy): Eukaryota > Metazoa > Chordata > Lepidosauria > Squamata > Shinisauridae > Shinisaurus > Shinisaurus crocodilurus. The sequence continues at coordinate 253,772,367 of CM037878.1, read as the reverse complement.
CCTATTAAAAATGCACACATCCTATTTTTTAAAAAAACTAAGACTGTTTGGGGAATTTGGTGAAAAGTGGTTTAATTGTGCGTGGTGCCTCACTTAAAACATGACTGAACCGCTATTGCTCTTCTAGTTCACCATTCAAAGCTGTCTCTGACTTGTACGGCTCATCTAGTAGAGGAGATAGGCACCAGATTTCTGTTTTTTTCAATCTAACAAACCAGAAAGGGCTTTAAATATGTGATTAGATAGCAATAGCAGACTGATTAAAAATAGAGAGCCAATTTTAATGTGCACTGTTGCTCTTGCACATGGCTTACCTAAAGGGGAAAAATCATGTGAACAAAAGGAAAGGAAAGCGCAGCAAGAGCACCTTGCACATGTACTGTTTCTGAAATGCATTAAAGATATTGTACATGTAAAATTGGAAGATGGAATGTAGAGCAAAATGTGGGGCAGGACCAACCCATGGAAGAATTATGGGGGGAGGGGGGGAGCTTTTCCACGCATAGTCAGTAGTGTGAAGCTGTACAACAGTATGATTAAACTATACAGCAGGCAAGTGGATCCAAAGCTCCAAGGTGTCATTCCTCTGTTGGGATCATTAAACACATTCACTCCTCTTGTTACAACAAAATTTTCATACAAAAGGTTGCTTAGGCATATTAGATGTCCTTAGACACTTTAATAAAGCCCCAAATATGTGGGATGCTCTGATTATGACTTTTTATTTTTAATTTTTTTTTTTTTTTTTAAAGAGGGGGTGACAGTCCCGTTCTTTTCAATTTGGGACTGATCTTACTACAAAAAATATGTTGCAATTATCATATATAGGTGACACTGAATATAGTGCGAAAAAGAGAGGCCTGCAAAAATGCTTTTGTTAAATCTTTTTTCAGCACACAAAAGAACTTGATTGGCACTTCACTGATTTAATAGCCCATTTGTAATGCAGAAAGCACATCACTGAAGATTTTAGCATTATCCTAAATCTAGTAATTGAATTTGTAGGTGCGAAAATCCAAGATTTCTAGCACAGAGGAATTTTTTGGAGGACATGAATAAGAGAAGTTGTGATTTTAATGTCTAGTCTTTTATCGTTATGCTTCTTAATGTAACAAATTTGTGGAAAACTAGGATATAATGGTTATGTGACTGCATTTTCTTCTGGTGCCTGCAGCAAATTTAGGATGTGATCTTACTAGTGAGTAAATTCTTTTGAACATATTGGGACTTGCTTCTGAGTAAACATGCTTTGGATTGCATTGTTGCAAAAACCTAAACCATATTTAGATTGTTCTTAATTCTGTTGTGATTATTTTTTTGCAAGCTGCCTTGAGTTTGATTTTTCTCACAGAAAGGTGGGGTATAAATGGCAAAATAAGTAATAAAAATATTGTTTAGGGTTTCCATTTAGTGATGTTTTAATTTGCTTTTTAAGAAAACTGCAGACCCAATCATAGTTGGAGAAGTCCACATAATTAAGAATTGTCAATTCATGAAACCAGTAGTTACCATGTGAAAATAAGACCCTTTTATGCAAGGTAGCTAACCCTATGTAATGTCACTTGTCTTCCACATGAACTTTAAAAATATAACTATTTTTAAGTGTTAGCAGGGGTGGGGTGGGGGAATGGGTTGCCAAAGAGCTTAAATGATTCTGCATGTGTGCATTAAAGGATTGGTGTGTGTGTGTGTGTGTGTGTGTATGAGAACAACCTGTAGGGATACTGTGGGCAGTAGCCAATAGAAGTTCGTGAAAGTTGAGCGATCACTTTTCACATGGCAAATGTACTCATAGTGGCTGCAGTTGTGGTCAAGGGGAGGGTTGCATTTTTGTCACACCGGTTTATAGTAGTTTTGGTGCTGGACAAATGCAGCCTCCCCCTCAGCAGATATACAGTAATGCCTCTTTTCTTCACAGTAATGCCTTGGATTGCAAGTAACTTGGTTTGAGAGCGTTTTGCAAGACAAGCAATTTTTTAAATATTTATTTATTTATTTTTTACTTGATATACAAGCGGCGTCTTGCAATACAAGTACTGTAGTATGGCTTAAATTAAAAATCTCTGTACAAATTTTTTTTGGGGGGGATTTCGTTTTGATATAAGAGTGTTTTGGATTACAAGCATGTTTCTGGAACGAATTATGCTCTCAATCCAAGGCATGACTGTAGAGGGAACATCACCTGGACTAACTGCAACAGCTTAGCTACAATTGCACATTCCTTGAAGTGAAAGATCACCATTTCTATCAGGTGGATCCACAATTGGCTAAAGAATCGGACTCAAAGAGTGCTTATCAATGGTTCCTTCTCAAACTGGGGAGAGGTAACGAGCGGGGTACCACAGGGCTCGGTCCTGGGCCCGGTGCTCTTCAACATTTTTATTAATGACTTGGATCAGGAGGTACAGGGAATGTTTATCAAATTTGCAGATGACACAAAGTTGGGTGGAACAGCTAATACTCTGGAAGACAGAAACAAAATTCAAAGTGACCTCGATAGGCTGGAGCGCTGGGCCGAAAACAACAGAATGAAATTTAACAGGGATAAATGCCAAGTGCTGCACCTAGGGAGAGGAAACCAAATGCAGAGTTACAGAATGGGGGACACTTGGCTCAACAATACTACAAGTGAGAAGGATCTTGGAATTGTGGTAGATCACAAACTGAATATGAGCCAGCAATGCGACGTGGCTGCAAAGAAGGCAAATGCAATTTTGGGCTGTATTAATAGAAGTATAGCTTCCAAATCGCGGGAAGTAATAATTCCCCTTTACTCGGCACTGGTTAGGCCTCATCTTGAGTACTGCGTCCAGTTCTGGGCACCTCACTTTAAGAAGGACATAGACAAACTGGAGAGGGTTCAGAGGAGGGCAACAAGGATGATAAAGGGACTGGAAACAAGGCCCTATGAGGAGAGACTGAAAGAACTGGGCATGTTTAGCCTTCAGAAGAGGAGACTGAGGGGAGATATGATCGCACTCTTCCAGTATTTGAAGGGATGTCACACAGAGGAGGGCAAAGATCTCTTCTCGTTCATCCCAGTTTGCAGGACACGGAATAATGGGCTCAAGTTACAGGAACCTAGATTCCACCTAAACATCAGGAAAAATTTCCTGACTGTCAGAGCAATAAGACAATGGAATCAACTACCTAGGGAGGTGGTGGGCTCTCCCAGTCTGGAGGCATTCAAGGTGCGGCTGGACAGACATCTGTCAGAGATGCTTTGACCTGGATTCCTGCATTGAGCAGGGGGTTGGACTCGATGGCCTTGTAGGCCCCTTCCAACTCTACTTTTCTATGATTCTATGATTTTGGAAAGGTACTTAGATTGGGATGCAAAGCCAGTTTGTTTCAGTTGAATTCAGTGGAAAGAATATTTTCTCAGATGATCCTAGGCTCTGTTTCCTCATAGCATATTGTAGATAACTTCCACTAAAAAGTTAGTTATCCATATCATCTGGTTAAAACAACAACAATTTATTTTATTTTTTTATTATATTTATACCCCGCCTTTTTTCCTGCAAGGAACCCAAGGTGGCTTACATAATCTTCCTCCTCTCCATGTTATCCTCACAACAACCCTGTGAGGTAGGTTAGGCTGAGAGTCAGTGACTGGCCCAAAGTCACTGAATGAGGCAAAGATACCATGTGTGCATCTCCTGGGTCAACTGGATCCCATTCCTTACCACAGTGGTAATGTAACACTTTTAAATTATATTTTTATATCTCAGCCTTCCTCCAAGTAGCTCTGGTTAGTGCATACATTGTCGCCCTTCATATCATCACAACAACCCTGTGGGATAGGTTAGTTTAGTCACATACCATCAGCCTAAGTTTGCCCAGTAAGTTTTGTGGATGAGTTGCAGTTTGAACTTTGGTCTCCCTCATCATAGATCTAGCCACCAATGCTTCATCAATCATCATCATCTAGCCACCAATGCTTCATCAATGTAAAAGAACCAGAGAAGGCAGGTAGGCTGGCAGGTAAAGATGCATTTACATGTTTGCAACTGGATCATCTGGAAGTAGGTGCTTCTCCTCTCCTATATTTACAAGACTAACCATTGCCTGTGTGGACTATCAGGATAGGACTAGATTAAAATAATCATAAAAATAGGCCTACTTGTAACACATTGCAAGTGCAAAAGAAGTGAGAAACCTTTGTCTCACACGTTTATACTAGTTTGTTTTTAGGACATCTTTATTTTAAAAGAGCATTTGCATATTGAGATCAGGTTTTAATTGGGTCACTAAAAAGGAATTCTGGGTGAGCAAGTGCTTCCTTTAGAACTAATAATATGTTGCCAGGGTATGCATAAATAAAGATCTTTACAAAGGCATATAGGTTAGAATGTGTGGTTCTTACTGTGGTGTTAATTGTATCATCTACTAATACTGCTAAGTGTCAGTGTCTACCTTTGCTTTGATGATATCAACTTAATTAATATTTCTGTTGTCTTGTGCACTATAACGTAGGTGTGTAATTCAGATGGATCTCTACTGAGCTTTATTCATCAACAACACTGAGACACAGCTAGTAGACAGCAAAACCCATCACTCCAGCATAGGCTACTGGGATCGCACTAGAGGTCATGTACACTAGTGCTATATCAATTGTGTATGTGGAGCAGCAGCATTGGTTACTGCCCACGATATGGCTAGTGTATACAGTAGGTTCCCATTTGGATGGTGTTGTTTATTAAGGTATATCATACTATCCATGGCTGATATTGGCAATTGGTATGGTCAGACACTTCCTAGAGCCCAGAGACTGTTCAATAGCCCACTATCACCCCCCATTGCCATTTCACCCTCTACTGCATACACTTGGGGTGGGGCCTCCTAGGCACACTTGGAGAAGGTATCTTTAGTGCGATGTGCAGTTGTGGTTTTCATAAATATTAAAAAGCTGCCTGGAAGAGAATTTAGCCAGGATGCGTCTCCGTTTCTCAGATTTTTGAAGCTGGCCCCACAGAGAGGAGAAGGGAGAATTCTGTCTATGTACAAAAAAATTTACTTGCTACTACATCCGATACCTGCTCACTTTATGTAGAACTGTAGAATTCATGGTGTAGCCTATGGGCTACTGCCATGTGATTTGTAGATGCTATGGAGATTTGTTTTCTGTTTTAATTAAGATTTTTTAAAAATCTGTACTTTATTATTGTAAGTCACCTTGAGCACCATTTTTGGTAGAAAGGCAGGATATAAATCAAATAAGTAAATATATAGCGTAGAGAATACCATTGTACTAGTTTACTAGGGAAATGCAACTTATGATTTGGCTAGTTATTTCAAATCAGTATGTGAAATTCAGTGTCTCCCCCCACCCCCATTATTTCCCTCACTAACAGCACGTGTGGACATTCTGTCCTTGGGCCCGTTTGTGAAATTTCCACACATTCCCTATTGCCTCTTCTGCCGTTAGATGTCCGCCTCTCCAACTCCATCCACGCCAGTAGTGCACAGCTCCTCATCGTAAATCAGGGGTGCAGAACCCAGGCCTGGAGGCCAAATCCAGCCTTCTTGGGTTCTGAATCTGGCCCTCCAGGATTCCTAGAAGGCCACACCCATTTTCCTGAACCACCGGTTGTTTTGTGGTTTCCTAGGTTTTGTGCAGTTTTTCCCCCCTTCTAAAAGGTTGAAATGCATCTTCTAAAGCTTAATTACTGGCAATAAGAGCTTTAGGCTAAAATATGCTGGTATTTGGGGGTCTTTTTGGCCCCACCCATTTGGCCTTTCACCCCCCCTTAGCCTTCGGCCCCACCCACTACTGGAATGTGCCCCCCAAGAGCGTCTCCAAAATGGAATTTGGCCCTCGGACTGAAAGAAGACCTGCACCCTTGTCGTAAAATGTCGAAACCAACCAACCTACTCCTATCCCAGCACATGCACTGATTTTCAACATTACATGGTTGACTTCCCCATCAATAGTTACAGTGTTTGTGACTGGTTGAGACAAAATGGGGTGATGGTAGTGGTTGCATTTCATTAAAAAATATTCCCCTCCACCCCCATGTAAGGCACTCCTCTGTTTTGGCAATCATGGTGGCATGACTCCAAAATGATACAGGGTTTTTGTTGTTGTTTGCCCATTTAGCTGAAAGGCAAGAAGCTGTTGATCTGATTTGGCATCATTACGTCATCACATAGCCAAATGTTATTGTCTGCATGATGACATCATGGTGCCAACATGATCCTTAATTGCCTCAGGAAAAAGTACATATTTGTTTTTAAATGGCACCAAAGAGTAAGGAAAGCAGCAGCTAGGAACTGGTAGCAAATAGTGTGCAATATAGGTAAGTAAGCCTGGTGTTGTGAATTTTTCACCCTAATTTATTTTGTGGGCAAAACATGATGGCAGTCCTAGTTTATGACTTTTCTGTGATGTGATATACTACTTGGGTCATTGGCAAAGGGCTTATAAAAAATAGGCAAGCAACTTTAAGCCTGTTTTATATATGAGGCACCGGGAAATGTGGAGGATTTGCCTAGCCCCACATACAAAATACAGCAGAATTAACATTGGGACGGGAACTTCTTGGGGTGGAAACAACCAAACCACTTTGTACTTCTTACCAGGGAAAAGGGCCTTCTCAGTAGTGGTGCCCTGACTGTAGAATGTTCTCCCCAGCCTGGGTCACCATGTGCCTATGTTGATGTTTTGGTACCAGGCAAAATCTTTTTTAAATTTTCCCAACTCTTTTAACTGCTTGCTTTTTTTTTAAACTGCTGTGAAGTTCTTAGGTTGCTCTTTAGATTTCAGATCCTGTTGTTTTTAGTCTGTAATGTGTTTATATTTTAAATGCTTTTATTGTACTTTTGATTTGTGCTGTAATTCTGTACCCATTTACCTGGGAGTAAGCCCTATTGAAGTTAGTGGGTCTTCTGCGTAGACATTAATAGGGTTGTACTATTAGTATTGTAAGCTGCCCCCAGAATCTATTTGAAGGGCCAGATGCACATTTCTGTAATAAATAAAATACATACTTCAAAAACTTTGTGGTTTTGATTCAGAATTCTAACAGAATTTACTTGGGACTAAATCTTCAGTTTCCCTGCTCATAGGTAAATTTTATTTATTTATTTATTTATTTATTTATTATATTTATACCCCACCTTTTTTCCTGAAAGGAACCCAAGACGGCTTACATAATCCTCCTCCTCCTCCTCCATTTTATCCTCACAACAACCCTGTGAGGTAGGTTAGGCTGAGAGTCAGTGACTGGCCCAAAGTCACCCAATGAGTTTCATGGCCGAGCGGGGACTAGAACCCGGATCTCCTGAGTCCCAGCCCAACACTCTCACCACTACACCACACTGGCTCTCATACTCTCATAAATAGGGAAAGTGGTGTTGTTTTTTAAGTACCATAATTATAAATCATGTATACTATAGCTAACCCCAACTATACTACCTTCAGAGTGCACAAATCATATTAAGCAAGATAAAAAGGAAAACAGGAACTTACTAGTGCTCATTTTTCTGGCGGCTGCTCAGTCATTTAAAATATGTTTGATTTTTCTCTTGTAGCTCTTGCTACTTGTGCCCACCTCTTGTGAAAGTATTTTAGACTGGTTTCCCACAAGAGCTTACAAATCAAGCAGGTTAATGTCTTCATTAAAACTGAATTGCAGTTTACTCTGGGAAAAAAACATATTTAATATTTCAAGATATTGAACACTAAACTACTATTAAGCTTTAACTAATGCATTTACTTTGCTGACACTTACTCTCCGATGGGACATGTAGCTCAAGTTAATGTCACTAGAAGTGATGTTTAGGGCTTCAGGAGACTGTTTCAAACCCACTCGTAGATGACTTTACTTTCAAACACACTCTCTGCACTTGAGAAAAAGTTTTAAATAAGTGATCCAGCTTTCTCACCAGCCCTACTTAGAAACGCACTGTGTCCCTTTTATTGCCTACAAGTATAGGGAATGTATAAGATAAGATGAAAAAAGCATTTGTTAGCTTTTTGATGTGAAGGGAATAATTTATTATACTTGGCCAAGTAAAGCTGGGTATTACAGCTTGGTGTCTGATGATACTAGGGGTTGGATCCAGATTTGCCCTGGATCAACTGCACTGACAGAAGTGGACTTCCTCGCCCCTTCCCACTGCAGCCTCTCCAGCCTCCTGAAAATGCTATACAGAGGGAGGAGACCCTGCTGTGGTGTGTTGGGGAGGGGGAATCCCCAAAAATCAGACAAAGGGATCTTCCATAAGCAGAGCCCTTCCTCTCTGGTTCCTAGTTCCAGCCCTAGTTTTTCCCCCCCATTGCCCCAGGTGCAATGTACATCTATAGGATTGATACTTGCCCTCAGTTGGGAAGCTTGCGCGGTGCTCTGTGGAAAAAGCACTATCCCATTACCGTGTTCTAGCTCCATACAACTCTTCTGATGATATATGTGTGTGTGGGCACGTGTGTATGTGTTTCTGTTGAAGTGCCTTCCATTTAGGTATATTAAGGAAATTCCAGCCCTACTTTTTTTTTTCTTTTTGGCTCCAGATGTTGTCAGGAGCCTGGCTTGAATGTGCACAGCAACAATATAGGTATAATCCAGGAGAAGTGAGGCTGGAGACTGGTCTTTTGAGTGCTTCCCAGAGATGCTATCCTGTCAAATATAACTACGGCAGGGGGACTCTGCTGTCTGTTTCAGCAGTGGACTATTGTGATCCCAGAATGGAGCTGAAACATGAGGAATTTGGGTGTGTTGGTTTTTACAGGATAGTGATAGCAAGCCATCTTGCAGCTAGCTGCCCTTTAACAATGTACAGTAATACCTTGGATTGCAAGCATAATTCATTCCGGAACCGTGCTTGTAATCCAAAACACTCTTATATCAAAGCGAGTCTCTGGCGGGCGTGAGCGGGGCCGATTTCGGCCCGCTACGCCCGCTCGAGGTGAGCGGTTACATCCCTACAACTTGTATTGCAAGATGTCGCTTGTTTATCAAGTCAAAATTTATTTAAAAAGTTTGCTTGTCTTGCAAAACGCTCTCAGACCAAGTTACTTGCAATCCAAGGTATTACTGTATCTAAATTCACAGCCAAGAGGTATTGATCCCAACCCCTGGGTTTTCATACGGTATTTTCTCCTGTGCATTTGCCTGAAGGCAGTATGTTTTATAGTATTCTGTGGGGAGGGAGCGTAAATGATAAACTTCACACCAGTCCTATGTGACTCATATGTGTAGCACTGCCTAAAAGACCTTTATCCACAGTGGTGTTAATGTGGCTACTGGAACATCTAAAATGGTCTTGCCCCATATCCCAGCTCATGTACTTGCAATGCCTATACAAAATTATGACCCCAGTGGCAGCTGCATTGATGTCCAGGGGCTGGGTGTGCGGGAGATGACGCATGGTGAGACTCGTTTTAATTCTGAGCCATGTTAGTTACGACAGCCATGTGAAACCAGTATGGGTAAGGGCCTTGAAGGAGACGGCTCTTTCAAATTGTCTCTTTTGGACAGGCCTGAGGTACCTGTCCAAAAGAGAGATCTTTTGTTATGAGTAAGGGGTTCACTTACTTCCTTAATATTTTTCTCCCCTTTACAGAAATAGGTATATGCACTTCACTGTTATTTCATTCATTGAACGTCATGCATATTTTGCACAGTACATTCCAAAGCTATATAGTTGATCATAAGCTATTCCTTTAGAAATATCTTGTACAATATTTCAAATATAATTAATTTGATCTATTCCTTTAAGGGAAAAAGACAGGTATTTTCAAATTTGTGATTATTAAGGAAGGAGGAGGGAAAATAGGTTGGGGGGGGGACACAGCTAATTCAATTTCAGATCTTAAGGCTACAATCCTAAACACACTTGCTTAGAAATAATTTCCATTGAAACCAATGGCACTTTCAGGCAAACGTGGTTCGGATCGGGTGGTAAGTGATTGATTATTAAAGGTTTTTTGTGCACCAGTAAATAAGACAGAATTACAGGGGCAGGGTTCTCTTAGTGTTGCAGGCAGAAAATGTTGGTGCAGCTGTTTAGGACTGGGGAGGTCTTGTTTCTATGTGCTAATCTGGATGAAAATTATAATCAAATTTGTGGTTGAAATAATGAAGCACAAAGAAACATTGATACTCGGTGCAGGAGCAACTGCAACATCTTGCAAGCTGCATTAACAGACAACATAGCACTATTTGCATTAAAAGTAAGCCTTGTTATTAAAAGAAATGTATAGTCAATACATTCTGTTGTTTTGCTATACTTATAAAAAGGGGTTGTGCACTGTTTGATTTTGCAAGCAAAATGACTTAATATATTTGTTAACAGCTTTAAAGTAAGATGAAACTAATGCCATTCTACCTTTGAAAGTGCAATGATTTCTCTGTTTTATTTTTAACCATGTTGTGTTTGTTTCTGGGAGGCAAATATAAATTAAGGCCAACCTGAAATTCCTAGCTGTAACTCTACAAACAGTACTGCTAGCTTGTATTTTTCTTCTTTGAAGAGTTATGCAGACATAAACTACTAGCCAAATCCTCTGAGCCTACTTTTTTTTATAGTCAGAGGAAACTGATGCTCAAATAGAGTTATTCAAGGCCACTCACAATGTTAGAACTAGGATTGGGTTTCAGGAATGACCTGCCATAAGGATGCTACAACACCTCCTTTTAAAATATTTTATAAGCATCTGGTCGTATGCCATGTGCAGAACTATACAAATAAAGAGAACTTTAGCTGCATGGATATTGCTTTACAGTTGCACTTACTAAACTCCTTTGGTTTCAAAGTCATTCTGTCTTAAAAAGATGTGTGCGTGCATGGACCAGGGTGGAAGTAATTGTTATGGAGTACAGTAATACCTTGGATTGCAAGTAACTTGGTTTGAGAGCGTTTTGCAAGACAAGCAAATTTTTAAATATTTATTTATTTATTACTTGATATACAAGTGACGTCTTGCAATACAAGTACTGTAGTACAGCTTAAATTAAAAATCTCTGTACAAATTTTTTTTGGGGGGATTTCGTTTTGATATAAGAGTGTTTTGGATTACAAGCACATTTCCGGAACGAATTATGCTCTCAATCCAAGGCATGACTGTAGTTCAATTGTCACTGGTAGTAATTGAAGTTTCCTTAATATACAATGCCATTTCACTCAGTATCGTTTCTTAGCTTAAAATAGGCCCTTCTATGAGAAGATCCTACAGATGACAAATTTAGGAAGCCATGATACATGGATACAATCCCAGCCTTCCCCAACGTGGTACCCTCAGGATGTTTTGGACTACAACTCCTAGAATTCTTGACCGTTAGCCATGTTGGCAAGGGCTGATGGGAGTTGAAGTCCACAACATCTGGAGAGTACCAGGTTGGGGAAGACTGCATTCGTCTCTTTATACTAATTATTGTGGCAAAGTTTCCATTAGATTAAAGGGTTATTTCTTCTTTTTTTTCTTTGTTTGACTGAGCTCTTGTCCTGCAAATAACATGTTACACACATGCTGCTAAAGCATCAGCATGTGGAGTTTAACACATTTTGTCTATCGTTCACTGCAACCCATTGTTAGTTTGCTAGTGGTGAAATGTGGTTCCCAGGACTAAGGATGGTCACAAGCTAATCTGATTTCCTAGAATACAGTTGTTGAACTACAACACCAAGCTTCTCCTCCCTAAAACGGGGGGAAGGTTGTAAACCATTTCAAGGAGCTTTTCTGAGAAGCTGGGTATATAAACCTCAACATGAAAAATAAGAGGAACATGTTCAGATTTTACCAATTGTTTGGAATCAAATACGTCACATTAAAAGCAGAGCGGTGCAGCAAGTGCAAACTGCCCAAGTTCCTTTCATAAGAAAATGTTCCTGGACATCAATAGATATATTTTTATTTATTTATTTATTACATTTCTGTACTTCCCAATAGCCGAAGCTCTTAAGCGAAGGGGAACATTCCCTTCACTTAAGAATAAAATAACATCTATAAAATAGAAGATACATAAATATGTGCTTGCACACATTTGAGTTGTATTTGATCTTTAAATGTGGAAATTAGTTTTAGGAAAGGCCCATGAAGGGCCAAATCAGAAATTAATATTTTAATATTCAGTCAGCTTTACCAAGCATGTCCTTTGCTCTGTCCTGGTCTGCATCGTTAGAAAGTCTAGCATAAAAAGACAATACTGTTTAGGGTGGTATAGCACATAGGTAGTTACATTACATGCTTGTTTTGCTACTGACATTTGCCTATGCTGAGCCAAACATGGCAAGAGAATACAGCTGCAATTCACAACTGTCTACGTACTCTTTTTCTGGGCAAAATGAATTTGCAGCAATTTGTCCAACGTTAGAGGAATGTTGTGTAATATATTTTATGAGCTGTTGCTTTGAAGCAGCAGGAGAGACATCCTTCAGTACCAGTAATGTATTTGGCCTACTTTCCTGGTTGGGGATGGCTTCAGCATTATGCTAAGTGTATGGCAATGGTGATGACTACATTGAAGATGTTGCTCTTCTGCAAACAACTATGACTGCTTCCTGCTCATCTACTGGGTTCCTTTAAAATCATCCAGGACTTAACTATGATTAGCCACATATTGGACAAGTGACAGCCATTTTCAGGATTGTGGGTAAATGTTAAATTATTTAAGCTTGCCCATCATGAGAAAATTAATCACAACAAAATGAATGACCATGTTTTCCATAATGTGGCTCTTCCACACTTGAAATCTAAGATTCATAGATCATAGAGTTGGAAGGGGCCTACAAGGCCATCAAGTCCAACCCCCTGCTCAATGCAGGAAACTAGAGGAGGGGTCTCCCATCCAAGTAATAACCAGGCCTGACTCTGCTTAGCTTTCCACACTCAAGACAAGCTGAGCCAGCATGAGCTGGTGGCCTTCCGTCAAGTGCCACGTCACACATTAGAGATTAAACCTCTTGTTAGAAAAACATGTACTTTGTAATGTAGGAATAGCAGCGCAAGTGGGTTTTGTGCCTTGCCTGCTGTCATGGTAAGTCGCTACATTTATACATCTGATGCACATGAGGCACAAAAGGCAGGAGTAAAACTATTCACAAATTATAGAGGTAAACTTCTTCTGACATAGAAAGACCCTGAATATCTACATGTACCTGTGCAAATATAGCAAAAAGAGGCCATGTGATACCATGTTCAGAGAGGAGGGGTTTCACAACATGGTTCAACAAAGAGTCTTTGTAGATGATTCTTGGTTTCTAATATCTATCTATGCAGCCCCTTGCATACTTTTGAGAAAATAGTTGATGGGACTGTGGAAACATGAATTTGGCAATACAGTTGGGCTGCTGTACTTTTAAAAGCCCAATTTTATAAGCATCTTAAAATTGCTTAAAGCAATTATAGTCAAAAAACATTAAGAATTTTTATTATTATTACTAGTGCTGACTCATGGGGCTTGCTCTATCAATATGTAACTAAGTAGTCCTAGAACAAAACGTTCTAAATGCCTTGGTTTCTTGTAATTGTGGATTAAGTACTGTTAAGGTTTCTGTCAAAATGCTACTTATTTAAGATATGCAGCCTAAACCTGAGGCTTTTGGGTTTAAAAAAAAAATCCATAATAATTGCTGAGCCTTTGTTAGAAACAAACCACTAGGCCTTTTGAAAAGGTATACCAAGTCCAAAATTACAGTAATGTACTATATGTAATTAATTCCTTTTTAATATTAAAAGAAAAACTAATAATATTTCAGGATTGTATATCAGACCACTTGCTTACTAGGAATGAGAGAGGCTGTTATTTGGGCCACAGCTGTGGAACTTCTGAGATCTTATGGAGACAATGCTCAGCTAAATAATATTAAAGTTTATTTCAGACTCAGCATATTTGGCCCCAGGCATCCTAAGAGTCGTGTAGAACTGGCCAAGGCTATTAAATTCCTCCAGTGATCCCCATAATAATGATTAATTTCTTTCATAACTCTCTTCATAATTAATACAGGTTTCATTGTGGCCACTACTATTCTCTTATTGATCATCTCAGCCATTTAAATTGGGACTGGTAAAGCTGTCTGTTTACTCTGCTGAGTAGACATTTATTTTATTTGGATAGCTCTCATAATTTGTAAATTATGTTGGGGATATTGACTGTCATGGAAACTACAGGTATTTCAGTGCTCTTGTCATGCTAGAGCGGGAGACTTTTTAACATTTGAGGTTAATGCTCTTCTCTGGTGCTTTTTGCATGAAGATCTATAAGTGCTTTATGAACACTAATTAGTCAAGCTTTACAGAGAAGCATTAGCAGCCCTGTTTTACTCATAGCTAAGGCTGTATTTTTTTCCATAATCAACACAGATGTGTCTGAGATATGCTGAATGCTGCAGGGGTTGAGTTTGTACATTTACAAGCACATGCTAATTGTACCACATGTGCACGTTATCCTACAATATATGCACACTTTAACTGTATGATGTAGGCAGTTACTTTATGTGTGGATACACCCCTATTAATCTAGCAAAATGGTTGGAATTCACATTAAGCCAAATATTGTGAATACTGCAGTAGGGAGGAAGTGTTTTCCTCCCAATTTTATGAGTTTTAGCAAATGGCAAGATTTTCCTAGTCATGAAAATTTGAAGGGATGTCACACAGAGGAGGGCAAAGATCTCTTCTCGATCATCCCAGTTTGCAGGACACGGAATAATGGGCTCAAGTTACAGGAACCTAGATTCCACCTAAACATCAGGAAAAATTTCCTGACTGTCAGAGCAATAAGACAATGGAATCAACTACCTAGGGAGGTTGTGGGCTCTCCCACTCTGGAGGCATTCAAGGTGCAGCTGGACAGCCATCTGTCAGGGATGCTTTGACCTAGATTCCTGCATTGAGCAGGGGGTTGGACTCGATGGCCTTGTAGGCCCCTTCCAACTCTACTTTTCTATGATTCTATGATTCTATGATTCTATGAAAGGATTTTTTGCAATATCTCAGTAACAATGCTGAATCAATAACAAGGCAAGACTAAATGATACTTATGTCCAGTGTTGGTCCTTTTTCACTTATATCTAGTCATATTACATTAATCCTTAGAGCTGGATTATTAAATTTTGTATCCCCTTCGTCTGCACCCGCCACTTGCTTATTGTGCTTTGCCCAGAACTGCAAGTAAGGATACGTCTAAAAAGAGTGCATTAATAATGTAGTTAAATTGCTGCTTTTGTCTTACATTGAAGCTGATGATAAATACATTACAACCTTCTTTTGTCTTATCAGGTTGTTTATGTTGCCATTTAAGATTTTGGGTTCTAAAGCAAAGACATCTGCAAAGTTGCAAAAAAGCCTGGAACAGGGATGATGCTTGCTATTACAATTCGGTAATGATTAAAGTATTGAGTACTATCCTTAGGGCCAGTTCACATGTAAAAATCAGCTGTTTATTTTTCTCATATACTTCTTTCTGTGTAGATCATGGGACGAAACCTTTATGTGCCACAGACTACGGGGGCCCAGCTTGCAATGGCCAGCAGCCTTTCTTGTGATTGTGGCCGCTGTAATATACTGCAATTGCAGAAATGTTTGCCACAGGTTGTATTGTATCTCCATAGAGTCCAGTTTACACAGAAGTATTTCTCTGTGCCATTCTGAACACTGAGGAGATCATGAGGAGAAAACAAGCAGCCAGTTTGCATGCATATCTGGCCTAAGTTAGAGTTGAGTGACACGATGAGTAGACTTGGGCAGTGCATGTTACTGGACTGTAAACGGGAGGTAGAGACTGAAACTTTTACCATTCCCCCCCTTCAGTTTGTTTTTTAATTCAAACAATTGATCCCCCATGTGCAGTCTAAATTGGTACAGTCCAGCAACAGACGCGTCCCATGACTGCTGCAGTATTTAATCAATTAGTTAGCTAGATTAACTGATTTCAAAACTTTGACTAAAATGCATCCCCAATTAACTGGGTAGCAGATCCTTAAAAAAAAAGAAGTAGTTATTTAACTGAAAATGGCAAGCATCTTAAGAGCCCCCCCCCCTTTATTAGGAATACCTCTTCTAACTTGCTTGTTATGGTGTGTGTTTTTCTTCAGAACTAGTGTTCTAGTTCTGAAATTTAATCAATGGATTAATACTAAAACCCACAGATTAATTTACTAAGATCTGTTTAACTGGGTGATAGCCCTATAACAGGGGTCTGCTGACTGCACGGTTCAGCTGTGTGATATTCTGAAATAGCTTAGAGTTCTATCTTCAGTTCTAGGGTTTGGTCTGTCTTTTCTTCATGAAAAGTATGAAGAAATAGCTGCATGTATATTCTGAGAGGAGCCACCCAGACTACTTAACATGGACAACTGTGCACTGTGAAATGTCATGGTTGGGTCAGAAAGAGTGTTTTCATAAGGCATGTCTAGGATCCTGCTTGAGCATCTGGTACAGTAACTTATAGCATCTCATAAACTGGTGTTTTAGACAGATGTCTATTGTATCTGTAGCCCAGTGCTTCTCAAATAGTGGGGCGGGCCCCCCAGGGGGGGGCGCGAGGCTCCGTAAAGGGGGGCTCGTTTGACCTCAGTTAAAAGTTTTTTTTTAATATTGTGTTCCTTTAAATCCTGTGCTCCTTTAAATCTTTTCTGCTACAGTTAATAAAGCTATTCTTTGTTGTAAATTGATCCACATTTATTTCTTTTTTTATTCTCTTATACGTTAATAAGGATACAGTGTTATGCAGAGGTGTACTTATAACAATTTTATAGACAAATGATACTATTTACAGTCACGCGGGGGGCGCGAAATGTTTTCTTCTTCCTAGGGGGGGCATGACAGAAAATAATTGAGAAGCACTGCTGTAGCCCAACAAATAGGCAACATCATCTAAAGGGGCCAGAGCAAATTCTTGGGTAGCCTGAAACTATGACACTGAGCACTTGAGATAGTAAAAGTTTGCACATCAGTCCTATTTTACCTGCATCTTCAGGGATCTCTAGAATTCCCTTTGTCTGAGGATGTCTTTAGTTAGCTTTAATTGATACAACAGAAAATATATTCTTACGCAAAGCTATTTAATGTGCCTTTAGGGGACCTTTTTTTTATTTTTAGAAAATTGGTTATGCTCTGCATGCTCTATTTTCTTATTTTATTCTCTCTTCTACCTATCTCCTTTATAACAGCTTTTATTATTTGATCTAAGCCATCAGTTTTAATTGAAGTGTTTTCTGCCTTCTCAGGTGATGTAAAAGATATTTGCATTTCATAATTTTGGAACAAAAAAATCCAACTCTTAATTTTTAAAAATGTAAACCATTAGTTTTTAAATCCATCTTGTCAGAAAAACTCTTGTCTTCCTTTCTCATAACTGTAATCTGGGAGGCCATGGAATTCTTTATCTCTGAGCTAATGTACTTCTCCATGAAATTATGACTGGGGTTCTTCAGTCACCACTGTGTTGGACTGCTAAAAGTTTGCCATTTGTACCAGAGTAGTTTCTATGCAACTCTTTCCCAATTGCTCCCAAATTACCTAGAGATAAATGATCAAGATTGAGATGGAAGCAAGATTTATCCTTCTAGGCAGAGAGATTCCGGTAGTGAACTCCAATTGTATAACCAAAGTTTATTCTTCAATTCACTGCAATCTGAATTTGGTATGCAATCCAAATTTTTAGTAGGGAAGGTGTGTATGTGTAAGGCTATAATCCTAGACATGTCTACTCAGAAGTAATCCCCATTGAGTTCAATGGAGTTTACTCCCAGGTAAGTGGGTATATGATTATAATCTTAGATAATATTCTTTAGTTATGACAGCTTATTGATGTGGCAGTGTTATTTCACAGCAGGAATACCTTTTAAATAAGGTAAAATCTGATATCAATGTGTAGAAAGCAAAGTGTAATAAAAGATACTATCTCATTGTATAGTGAGATAGTAAAGTTGCAGGATAGAAATGAATTATTTGCATTTGCCTTCCTTGCAAAAGATGTAGGGCAGATACCTGTAGACTTTTTCATGAAAGGAGTCTGATACAAATAATGAGAACAAGAAATGAAGTTCTAGGATTTAGTAACAAATTAAAAATTAACAAATTTATTTATTATGTACATTTATTTATTGCCCATCTGGCCGGCAACCGGCCACCCTGGGCGATGTACATAGGATAAAAACAAGATAAAATACATTTAAAACAGTATAAAATTTTTAAAATCTTAACCCACCCCATATTCCCGCCTGAACAGCCAGGTTTTTAATGAGCGGCGGAAGCTCAGCAGAGAGGGGGCATGGTGGAGGTCACTCGGGAGAGAGTTCCACAGTACGGGGGCCGCCACAGAAAAGGCCCTCTTCCTCGTCCCCACCAGTCTAGCTGCTCGGGCTGAAGGGACAAGGAGAAGGCCGTCCGTGGCAGATCTCATTGAGCGGCCTACCTGGTGTTGCTGGAGAAACTCCTTGAGATAGACTGGACCGGAGCCGTATAGGGTTTTAAAGGTCAAAACCAACACCTTGAATTCGGCTCGGCAAGCAACTGGTAGCCAGTGCAGCTCCTTGAGCACTGGAGTGATGTGATCCCGCCGGCAGCTGCCTTTAAGAAGGCGAGCCGCCGCGTTCTGTACCAGCTGTAGCTTCCGAACCGTCTTCAAGGGTAACCCCACGTAGAGCGCATTACAGTAGTCTAGGCGAGAGGAGACCAAGGCATGAACCACTGATGGGAGCAGGTGATTAGGAAGGTAGGGGCGCAGCTACCTTATCAGATGGAGTTGACACAGCGCCGCCCGGCTCACAGCTGCCACCTGGCTCACAGCTGCCACCTGAGCATCCATGGACAGCTGGAAGTCTAGAATGACCCCCAAGCTGCGGACCTGGTCCTTCAGGGGTAGATGTACCCCATTCAGCACCAGGTCAACATCCCCTAACCTCCCCTTGTCCCCCACCAGAAGTACCTCGGTCTTGTCGGGGTTCAGCTTCAGCATGTTCCTTCCCATCCAGCCACCCACTGACTCCAGGCACTTGGACAGGGTCTCAATGGTCAACCTCGGTGAGGACTTGAAACAGAGGTAGAGCTGTGTGTCATCCGCATACTGATGACGCCGCACCCCAAACCTCCTGATGATAGCTCCCAGCAGCTTGAGGTAGATATTGAATAACATCGGGGAGAGGATGGAACCCTGCGGCACCCCACAAGTGAGCGGCCGAGGGTCCGAAGCCTCCTCCCCTAGAACTACCCTCTGGTACCTTCCAGAGAAGAAGGACTGGAACCACTGCAATACAGTGCCTCCCAAGCCCAAGCCCTCCAGGCGGTCCAGGAGGATACCGTGGTCAACGGTATCAAAAGCCGCTGAGAGATCGAGGAGGACTAGAAAGGAGCATTCGCCCCTATCCAAAGCCCTCCTCATATCATCCACCAAGGCGACCAAGGCCGTCTCCGTCCCATGTCCAGGCCTGAAGCCCGACTGGCATGTATCTAAATAATCGATTTCATCCAAGTGTGCCTTCAACTGAGCACCCACCACCCGCTCGATCACCTTGTCCAGAAATGGTAAATTGGAGACTGGGCGAAAGTTGTTTAGATCCTGGGGATCCAAGGAGGGCTTCTTTAGAAGCGGTCTTATTACTGCCTCCTTGAGGGCTGATGGCATCACTCCCTCCTCGAGGGAGGCATTCACCACCGCCTTGATCCCCTCACCCAGTCTCTTCCTACAGCTCATTATGAGCCAGGACGGGCAAGGATCAAGCAAGCAAATGGTATGGTATCCACCTGAGAGTTCCTAATATACTCAAATGTTAAATTTCCAATCTTTTAAGAAAAGCCTGTAACTACTATCATTTTGAGGTGCAGTGACAAATTGTACACAATGACGTGGTTCACATGTAATATAAATTCATGGGTTGTTTAACCCATGAATTGGTGGGGCCATGAGCAAGGGGGCGAGTAAGCTGCCTCATCACTTCTGCTTTCAATCAGCTTTAATCAACAATGCAGGAACATCCCATTCCCGGGTTATTTGATGTGGCATCTGAACCTAGAACTCTGGGTTGTTGAGGGAACAAACAACCCAGAGTTGTAATCCAATAACCCTAAAACCCTAAAGTTCTGGGTTTGGATGTCACATCAAACAACCCAGGAACAGGATGCTCCTGCATTGTTGATTAAAGCTGATTCAGAATGAAAGTGGAGAGCATGCAGGAGTCAGCATGCTTGTTCCCCCACTCGCGGCCCCAACAACCCGTGGTTAAACAACCCATGGTTTGTTGTTACGTGCAAACCAGGCCAATATTTCATTTGTAGTCACACCATGGATTTATAGAAAAGCATTATGGTATTGGTTAATAAATTAAGGTATTGGTAGTTTTATTTTAAATTCCTTTCCTAGTGATCCCCAACATGGAATCTCCTGGTGCAGCTTTTCCTCGTGTCTGCGTTGTTCTTCCTGGGCCTTAAGCTGTTCCTGCTGCAGACGAAGCCGCTCCAACTCCAACCGGGTCTCCTCTTCCTTCTGCTTTGCCACTAGCCGCAGTTCCTGTTCCCGGAGCTCCCATTCTTTTGTTTGGGGTCCTGCTACACTAGGGCTAGAGGGTGCAGCTCCTTCTATTGCCGCCTGGGAGATCAGCATAACTTTCAGTTCTTCCGCTGTTTTCTCCTCCCATGGCAAATTGTCCTTTTTACACTGCTCTATCAGGGCAGTTTTGTTCATGGAGAAATATTGGCTCATCCTAATAGCCTCACTGGGTCCCTATTCCGCAGTCCTGAAGTTAACACATACTCTGCTTTTGCCGGCTCTATTAGTAAAAAAACCCAATCTCTGTTTCGAGTGCTTAATCTCGCTGTTCAGGATCGCTCCGCTGCCACCATCTGTCAAGGTTCCGCTACTACAGGGACCCCTTGATCTGCCTTTGGGAGATCTCTGCCTCTTCCCAAAGCCTCTCCCTCTCTAGGTTATCAAGTCCTTTGCCTGCTTCCAGTAACGTGGGTGTAGGCTGTAGACGTGGTGAATAAGTCACTCCAAACTTTCAGGGTAAACAACAGCATTTTACTTATGATATTAGGGTATTTACTTAATAGAGTGGTTATAATCCAAAAGCAAGTATGAAACAAACAAACAAACAAACAATCCAACGTTCTCTAGTTTAACTTCAGACTACCTATCTCCTATGCAGCCAGTCTCTCCCTCTCTGCTTCTCTCTCTGCTCTTTCTGCTTCTGCAGTCAGGCTCCCACACCCCACACATATATAGCCTTCCCAGGACTGGAAGCTTATAACCATGTGACCTTGAATAGGCGATCTAATTCTTAACTTCTATTGGGTGAACTAAAACTCTCAAACTCCCCCTCCCATCCAAGTGTTTGGGCCTTCAGGCTTCAACTAATCGAGGGAAGTGTTTGGGCCTTCAGGCTTCAACAAACTCAAGCCTGAGTAGGCCTCAATCCCTCACACCGGGTTACTCGTAATCCGAGGTATTACTGTACTTGCAGATTGACTTCTTTATAATCTGCTCCAGAATTTTCCTAGGGATTGATGTCAGACTGACTGGTCTGTAGTTCCCTGGTTTCTCCTTCTTGCCCTTTTTGAAGATAGGAACAACATTTGCCCTCCTCCAGTCACCTGGCACTTCACCTGTCCTCCACGATTTCTCAAAGATAATAGACAGGGGTACTTTGAGTTCTTCTGCCAGTTCCTTTATTAATCTAGGGTACAGTTTGTCAGGCTGGGCCTTGGAGATTTGAACTTGTTCAAAGTAATCTGATGTTCCTTGACCATTTGCCTGTCAATCTCAAGCTGCAATCCTACCCCTTCAGCCTTTACTTCAGGTTTGCCAGGGGGGTCATAGACCCTCTTTTGGGAGAAGACCGAGCCGAAGTAGGAATTGAAGACTTCTGCCTTTTCTTTGTCTTATGTTATCAATTTGCCATCCTCATTACGTAGTTGAACCACCATTTCTTTCCTTTTACTATGCATGTATCTGAAGAAAGCTTTTTTGTTGCTGTTAGCATCCCTCGCTAACCTCAGCTCATTCTCAGCTTTAGCCTTCCTGACACTATTCCTGCAGTTCTGTGCTACCTGCCTGTACTCTTCATTCGTAGCCTGGCCTTCCTTCCACTTCCTGTATGTGTCCTTTTTTGTTTTCAGGTCATCTCTGAGTTTTTTGTGAGGCCACATTGACTTCTTCTGTTGCCCTCTGCCTTTTTTCCTTGTGGGAATTGTTTGCAATTGTGCCTTTAGAATTTCCTTTTTTAAAAACTCCCACCCATCCTGGACTCCTTTTCTCATTAGAGTCACTTGCCATGGGACCTTGCTTATCATTGTTCTGAGTTTATTAAAATTGGCTTTCCTAAAATCCAGGGTACGTGTTTGGCTACACTCAGCTTTTGCTTCCTTTAGAATCAAGAACTCAAGTATAACATGGTCACTTTCCCCCAGAGTTCCTGTAGCTGCCACTTTATCCACTAACTCGTCTCTGTTGGTTAGAATCAAGTCAAGGATAGCCGATCCTCTAGTTCCTCTCTCCACTTTCTGTAGGAGAAAGTTATCAGCAACACAACTCAGGAATTTCTTGGAGTGGCCATGTTTGGCAGAATTTGTCTCCCAACAGATATCAGGGAAATTGAAATCCCCCATCAGTACTACATCATGCCTCCTTGAAACACTGGCAATTTGCTTTTCAAAAGTTTCATCCTCCTCTTCTCCTTGATTGGGTGGTCGGTAGTAGACTCCAACCGCCATGTTCGTTTATTCTTTGCCCCATTTATTTTAATCCAGATGCTCTCGATGGGGCTACCAAGCTCGTCCTCCTGTATTTCTGCGCATAGATATGTATTTTTAACATATAGTGCGACTCCACCCCCATTTCTGTTGCTTCTGTTCTTTTTGAACAAGTTATATCCTTCAATTGCTATATTCCAGTCATGGGATCCATCCCACCAAGTTTCAGTTACACCTATTAAGTTGTATTTGCCCTCATGCAGTAAGAGTTCAAGTTCGTTCTGTTTGTTTCCCATACTCTGGGCATTAGTATATAGACATCGAAGACCATGTGCTTTATAGTCCGACTTTCTTCCTACATTTTTTTGTAGTAGACTATCATTGGGCACCGCTGAAGCTGTTCTCTCCGTTGTGGTACAGAGGCCTTCTTCCATTGTTACCCCCTGAGTTTATGTCTCCCTCCCCTGTTGGATTCAGGCCCTCCTGATTAAGTTCCTCATGCTGTGGCCAAACACATACTTCCCAGTCCTTGTGAGGTGCAACCCATCCTTTGCCAGCAGTCCATCTTCCAGGAAGTGTAGTCCGTGGTCCCAGAATCCAAATCTCTCGCATTGGCACCACCTTCGTAGCCAGTCATTCACCCGGAGTATTTTTCTTTCCCTTTCTGTTCCTTTCCCAAGTACTGGAAGGATGGATGAGAAAACTATCTGGGCCTCATAGTTTTTGAGTTCCCTTCCCATATATTCAAAGTCTGACGTGATTTCTTTGTCGCTCCGCTTGGCAGTATCATTTGTTCCCACGTGGATGAGAAGAAAGGGATACGTGTCAGTGGACTTTGAGCCTCGGCAGCTGTTCTGTCACATCTTTAATCCGTCCCCCGTGGAGACAGCACACCTGGTGAGTCCATGGGTCTTCGCGACATACTTTGGTTTCAATCCCCCGCAGGAGGGAGTCTCCCACAACTAGTACTCTTCTCTTCCTCTTGTTGTAGGCCTTGGTTTCATTGCCTCTGCTTGACTGACCTTCAGCCTCTTGCTCACTGTCATGTGGGGTGCCCCGTAATTCTGTTAGAATATGGAGTTCACATATTCAGGGTTTGTCTTCGGGCAAGGATGCAACAGAACCGGCAGACCTGATCAAGGTCAGGACTGAGCAAAGTTTCACCTTTGGCCCAGATAGGGGAATGTACAGTTTTTTGTAACCAGGGAATCTGGAGCAAGGGTCGTGCTAAATTATGTTCAGCTGGGGTGACATCATGCCTTCATGCAGCTGGCATTACCTCATATTTAGCATGTGACTGTACAATAATGTATATAAGGTGTGTAAAGTCTTTGTGTTCTTGTTGGGAGAAAAGGAGTATAATTGGATTAGTGAGTATTGATGAAAGAGCATTCTGTGAGTTGAGAGATTGTTTGTGTGTCTAGACTATATATGTTTTTGTCTGACATACTATTCTCTTATCACTTTTTGTATAATAGCACTCTGTATCTGTTCATGTTTTTGCAAGTCGTAGTTTTAGTAAACCTCTGTGTTTAAAAGAAACTGACTTGTCGTTTTGCTTTTTTGCCTACTGGCCTAGCACACGTTTTTCTCACACTACCCTAACTTCACAGCACGATTCTGCAGCCACTGGGACAAAGTTGCTTAGCTTTGTTTTTCCCCCCAGCGGTTCAGTTTTCCAACAAATTCTTCCTCTGCAGGTTGTCTTCTGGTCTTGTCCTCAAGTACCTGAAAGCGGTTCCATAGTTCCACTGCTTCCACTGGTGCAGGCTGTCTTCTAGTTCTTCTGTTCCTAACAGTCACTCTTTTCCAGGGAGTTTCCTCAACTTAATTTTTCCTTGCCTCAGCATTCTCAGATTCCGCCTCAGCTTGCTGTTGCTCTTCTGGCTCCTGTACTTCGCTTTGCTGTTGTAATTCAACCGTTCTGTCTAAGAACTCTTCGCTTTCTCTTATCCTCCTGAGAGTTGACACTCGCCACTCAGTCCTCTAACTTTTTCTTCCAGCAACGCGACCAGCTTGCACTTGTTGCACGTGTACACCATGTTGAACTCTGGCAGGAAAACAAACATTGCACACACCTTGCAGGTCACCACCACTGGAGAGTCTTTTCCGTCCATAGTTCTCTATTCCCTTTTTGTTTCTACCTTTCTTTTTGTAATGGAATGGCCTGTGCCTTGTCCTGCCTTCCGGGAAGTTTAACAGAGAGTCCCCCTGGTCTTTAGGTGTGTGTTGCAAGAACAAAACAAGCAGACAAGAAAATTTTTTAGGGACCTCCCCCTTGACCTCCCCTGCCGAACTCCGCTGCCAAACTCCTGTTTGCTCTCCCTGTTCACCCGCTCCGCTCCGCTCTCTCTCTCTCTCTCGCTCTCTCTGGGAGTCTGCTTGCCTATACAGCCCCCAAAACAGCTGGAGCCTCTCCTGTGCCTCTGCTCAGCTAGGTTAGGGAACAGAATGAGCTCTCAGGCCACACCCTTCCCTTGCAGCTCTTCTTCTACAACTCTGCTGCCAAACTCCTGTTTGCTCTCCCTGTTGGGTTAGGGAACATTTTATATTTATTACATTTCTATACTTCCCAAATGCTGAAGCTCTCTGGGTAGTTCACAACAATTAAAACATTAAAATACAAGATTATAAAATGCAATACAAAAGTTTAAAACTACGGTATAAAAAATAATAACCAAGTAGAACCTAGCAGCAGAGCAAAGATTTAAAATACTGTACCACTTTAAAAACAAACTGCAAAACTAAAATGCCTGGGAAAATAAAAAGGTCCTCACTAGGTGCTGAAAAGAGCCTAATGTAGGCGCCAGGTGAACCCCTCTGGGAAGTTCATTCCACAGCTGGGGTGTCACAACAGAAAAGGCCCTCTTCTTAGTAGCCACCTACCTCACATTCTTTGGCAGGGGCTCCTGGAGAAGGACTGCTGAAGATGATCTTAGGGTCCGGACACGTATATATGGGAGTAGGCAATCCTTCAGGTGACCTGACCCCAAGCTATTTAGGGCTTTGAATGTTAATACCAGCACTTTGAATCGGACCCGGAAATGGACTGGCAGCCAGTGCAGATGGAAAAGTACTGGCATAATATGATCACGTTGGCCAGTCCCTGTTAACAATCTCACTGCCCTATTTTGGACCAGCTGAAGTTTCCTGACCATTTTCAAAGGCAGCCCTGTGTATAACACAGTGCAGCAATCCAGGTGAGAGGTTATCAAAGAATGGATAACTGTAGCTAGGCTGTCTCTGTCCAGATATGGATGTAGTTGATATATCAGCCTAAACTGATAAAAGGTGCTCTGATGCTCCGTGTCACCAAGTCCACCTGTGCCTCTAGTGACAATGCTGGATCCAAGAGAACTCCCAAACTATGAACCTGATCCTTTAGGGAGAATGCAACCCCCTCTAGAACAGGTTGAATATCACTCATTTGGGCAAGCTTACTGCCCACTAACAGTATCTCCATCTTGTTTGGATTGAATCTCAGTTTATTGGCCATAATATGCCATAGGGCATTGATTCCATGGCACATTGTAGCAGCCACTGGTGCATCAGTCCCCTCATCCTGCTAGAGGCATCCATTTCCTAAAACCAAATAATCACAATAAGCCCAAATTTCATGTGCTCCAGTAGGGGAGATGTATTTTGGGGATTCCTAAAGGGCCTGAAAAGTCTCCTGGTATGTTTGACATTCTTTGTTAAATGATTAGTTTCTGTTATTTGAGTGTGAGTTTCAGAAATTCTTTTTCTGGTTATATTTCATTTCCTAATTCCCTCCCTCTTAATGAGCTTCATTAAGGCATGGATAAAAATGCTCAGAGTGATGTCATGTGATATGTTCCTTTATTGGGGTGAGAGAAGTTGCAAAGTGCTGCATATGCTACAAATGCAGCAAAGAACATTGTATTTCTCTTGTTTAATCCTTGGTGTATCTTTACTAATGATTCTACAGGAATATGGAATGTTCACATTGTCCTTTTACGTTTTGGTTGGCCCCTGCTGATATAAATCAAACACACTGTCCTCTTGTTATTTGTCAGGTTTAAAAACCCCAATTTTAATCACTTCATACAGGTATCTAATTTGAATCAGGCTGGCAAGCTGCAGGGCTCTTGTGCTTGTTTAATTGGTATCTTTCTCATCACATTTGAATGAAGTTGCACACGCACTGCAGGACATCAGTAGAGACAACTGAATAGTCAAGGCTGTCACTCTGGAAACAGGATGGTGAAATGCAGCCAAGCTGTAGAAAAAGCTGGGGTCAGATAGCTGTGTGTGTGTTTGTTTGTATGTATGTGTGTGTTTCTGTCTGTATGAGCAGGGTGTGTAGTTCTGTGAAACTACCTTGACATGAATGGTGCCATATTTATAGGATAGCATTGATAATTCTATACAATGCTGCCATAAAGCCCAAAGTACGTGTGAAATCAGTGCACCTTGTATATGTCTGCTGTAAGGCTATCCAAGCACTGTATGATAATCCATCAGACTGGTTTTGGCCATTCTGTCAAGACCAACAGTCTGCTTCTAACCTTCTGTGTACATATTACTAGCAAGCTGCAACTGATGTGCATTCCTGGCTGCTACAAGAAGTTCCCCTTTGCTCAGAAAGTATGAAGAGGCAATGGAACTCCCACAGCCTCCTGTCCTATCCAATATGTGGTTTGGCTTTCTCTGTGCTGGAATGTGGGCATCTTAGGTAAACTTCAGGTTCCACATTTTGCCCATTAGGAACTAAAATGTTCCATTTTCAGATGTTAGTTAATCCAATACACTCTGATTACCAGTCTGCCAGATTTTGCATTCCAGAGGTGCCTAAAGTACCTTAACAATTTGGAATATGCTTGAAGTCTCTGTTTTCATGGGAATGCCCCATATTCATATTTTTCTAGTAATTGGGGTGCCTTGGATTATGTGTATGTGTGTGTGACTTTTAGGGCTTTATCCCCTGGGGAAGTGCTCTAAAAGTTTCAATATGGTCAGGGTTCTGATTATCTCAGGGAATGTCTCCTCCTGTATGATACCCCCTTTCGATAGATTTAAGATCTACTAATGCTTAAAAAATACCATTTTATGTGAAGGCTACGTTGGCCTCCACAAGACACAGGGCCTTTTCTGTTGTAGCTGCAAAACTTTGGACTACCCATCCGCAGGAAACCAGCCAGGAGGAAAAAGCTTTGTATCTGAACTGGACCTCCTGCTTTGTCACTCCCCTATCAAGCCAGAATCTGAAGCCAAGATTCGAAGTTGGCTTGCCTAGCTTGCTTGGGAGTGACAAGCTAGGAGTTGGATTCAGATGTAACACTAAACTTTTTCTTGCTGGTGAGTTCCTGATTACTGAAGCTGCTGCTGCTGGTGTGAAGAGCCAAGTGGGAGTGATCGGGCAGCAAATACCAGAGTGCTTGCTCATGAACAATAAACCAGGATTCTCCAGAATTTATGTTTTTGTAAACATGGCCAATTCCTGTTATACTCTGGATGTTGAGCCTACTAATATGCTTGTTTCTCCCCTGTGGTCTGTTTCGTTCCACTTATATAGGTTTTGGATATTTATGATATTTTATGATCTGATTGTTGCAGTTTTACATAGTACAGTACTTTATAAATTTATATTGAAAGGTGGAATTAAAATCTCAAATAAATATTTCTATAAATTCATGCCCTTTCAAGAAGTAGGGCCTGGTTGTCTTATATTAAATTATGTTTTGTTATACTACGATTTATATTCTATCTTCCTGTGTACAGAGCCCAAGGCATATTACTAAGTGGATAGCTTTCAGGGTATGAGGAGACCTGCAATGGCAGCTTAATTGTTGCTGAACCCAGTGTAGAGTTGGCAGTTGAATTCTAGATGAATGCCTGACACAAAAGTTATAGTTGCCTTGTACTTGCGATCGAGAAAGTGTTTCTGCATGTTGGGGAAACTTTCTCCTCATATTTGAATGATATTGCACATGTGCTGCATCTGTAATTGGTTCCCATGTGCTTTTGCTAAGTTACATGGCGACTATCCATGCCCACACTGTATCTCCCATGAAACTTGCGGTTCTGGCATAGGTACTTGCTATGAAATCAATTTAACGCACAGGGGAGCTGATTTCAGGCCTTAGGGCAGCAGCAGTGGAGCCCCATATGGCATGCATGTGTTTTAGTGGCAAACATACTGTGCTTGTAACATTCAAATTTGTCCCAAGAGTTGGTATTTTGGAGGGAGATGTCCGAAGAGCTGCACTAGTGCAAGCCCCGTTGATTTTACTTATGTTTTTAGAACCGTAATCTAACTACTAATAGTTGTTTTTAACATTCCAGCACATCGTTTTCCTAAAACCTCATGCATACAGGTCTGTTAGGGCTGGTTGTGCCCGGAAGTTGTTAACTTTAAACAGTCTGAGTTACTGAATTCCAGAGGAGCTGAAATAAGAATTCAGTGTCATTTCATGTGGAAAATGGCTCCTAAGGTACCTTCTCAATCTTCACTCAATTCGCAGGTGATTTTTCCTATTAACAACGAGACTTTATACTTTGAGTTAGAGGTTTAGGGAACATACTGAGTTAATTGGCCTAGATCCTTTTGTGGCTGTAATTGTTACTAATATATACTTAAGCAGCTGACTCAGTTCAGGCAAACAAGGTCATTCTTTCTTTATGTAGCACCATCAGGTTAAAGAATAGACCAGAATCAGAACCACAATCTTTGATTTCAGTTAAGTTACCTATTCTATGACACTGAAGAATTTGTTCTATGGTTGCCTTGACGTGGGTTGTGTTAACCTACTATATATTACAGTTCCTAAACTACCTTTCCCATCAAATACGAACTCTGGAATTAGAATGTAAACTAACAATAAGAAGGGGGGGCGGAGACTGTGAAGAGCTTATTCCTAGTAACATTAAGACCATTTTTTTAAAAAGTATAAGTACATCGCAAGCAGGACACCAACCAGGGGATGGTTATACCATTGTATGACAAGGCAGTGAAAGTTGTGCTATAGGGGAAATGAGTGATTGCAAAGCAGCTGAATGAATTCTTTGCATCTGTCTTGACTGTGGAAGGCCTTTCTTTGCACTTTGGGTCAAAAATCTTAACTTCACATATATACTGATGGGTTCTGAACTGGCAGTGAGTGACTAACCAAGAAAAAAATCTTGGAGTCATGGGGGGATAGTTCAATAACAACTTTGACCCAGTGTGTGGCAGCTGTGAAAAAGGTGAATTCCATGCTAGGTATTATTAAGAAAGGGATCGATAATAAACTGCCAATATCTTGTGTGTAACCACACTTGGAGGAGCACAGTGCACATTTTTGGTTGCCACATCTCAAAAAGAATATAGTACTAGAAGAGGTACAGAAAAGGGCAGTGAAAATGATCAAGCAGCAGGAGCACCTTCCCTATGAGGAAAGGTTATAACATTTGAGGCGTTTTAGTTGAAAACAAGGCAACAGGGGGGTCATTTAAAGATTGATGAAACGGTGCATATTGTGGACTAGCCTTCCCCAACCTGATGCTTTCCAGATGTGTTGGACTGCAACTTCCATCATTCCCAGCCAGCATTACTATTGACCGTGCTGTCCGTGAATGATGGGGGTTGTAGTCCAACACATTAGGAAGGCACCAGGTTAGGGAAGGCTGGTGTGGAGAAAGTGTGCAGGGAAAAGTTTGTTTTCCTGCCTCGTAATTCTAAAATTCAAGATCATCCAATCAAACTGTTTGGCAGGAGATTCAGAATGGACAAAAGAAAGTACTTCAACATATACACAGTTTATGGAATTTGCTGCCAGAAGATGTGTTGATAGCCACCCGCGTAGATAGCTTTAAAAAGAGATCAGTCAAATTTTTGGAGGATATGTCCATGAATGGCAATTAGTCATGATGGCTATATGCAGCTTCCTGCATGTTTCAGGGGCAATATGCATCCGTATATCGGCTGCTGGGAAGCAACAACAGGAGAGGGCCGTTGCCTTCATGTCCTGCTTGTCCCAGAGGCATCTGGTTGGCCACTCTGGGCAATAGAATACTGGGCCAGGTAGACTGCTGGTCTGTCTAATCCCTGATCCAGCAAGGCTCTTCTGATGTTCTTCTTGACTTTAATAAAACCAAGGTGTTCTATTCTGACTTGAGTAGTGTTTGGTAAAAAGTAAGGTAATTACAACCTCCGTTGTGGAACTTCAGTATGCTGATGATAATGTGGTCTCCGCACATTCAGAGGATGATCTCCAAACTATCCTAAATGCTTTTGCAGAAGCATACGAAAAACTTGGTCTCTCACTTAACATCAAAAAACCCAATGTGCTTCATCAGCAAGTGCAAGTTAACCCTTTGGTGATGCCATCTATCCAGCTTGGCGGGGCAATACTGGAAAATGTCGATCATTTTCTCTATCTTGGCAGCTATCTTTCTGATACAGCTAACATTGACAGTGAAATCCAGCATCGTTTGAGCTCCGCAAGTGCCACATTTTCTCGAATGAAACATAGAGTGTTCGAGGATCGGGATATCTGTAAGAAGACCAAAACACTGGTTTATGAAGCCATTGTATTACTAACTTTATTGTATGCCTGCAAAACATGGACTATGTATAAACGTCATTTCCACCTCCTTGAAAGATTTCATCAACATTGCCTCCGGAAAACCCTGCGGATTACTTGGGAAGATAGGCGAACAAATGTCAGTGTACTGGAAGAAGCAAAGACTACTAGCGTTGAAAAAATGATCCTTCGACGCCAATTTCAGTGGACCGGTCATGTTGTTCGAATGCCTGACTGCCATCTCCCAAAGCAGTTACTTTATTCCCAACTCAAGGATGGAAAGCGGAATATTGGTGGTCAGTATAAAAGGTTTAAAGATGTTCTTAAGACTAATCTAAAAAAATGCAATATAAACATCAAAAACTGGGAAGCAATGGCCCATGAACGATCTAACTGGAGTTTGGCCTTTCACAAAGGTTCCATGGACTTTGAAGAAGCCCAAGTGCAAAGTGAAAGGGAGAAATGTGCTAAGTGAAAAGCATGTCAAACAAATCCTTTACAGGACCCTCTTCCATCTGGCAACCTGTGTCCTCACTGTGGGAAGCTGTGTGGATCTCTAGAATTGGCCTCCACAGTCACTTACGGACCCATCGCTAGAGTCTACACAATTTTTTAGAATTTCCTCCTTTTATAATTTTCTTTTTGTAATTTTACCCTGGAAGACAATCTTACTCGGTCACGAGTGATCGCCTACTAGTGTTTGGTATGTGTGATAGCAGTGTTAATGTAGAGTAGGTTTCTTTAAAATATATTTATTTCTTCTGTATTTTCATCTGAACCACTGTTTAAAGGAAATGTTTTGTTTTATTTTAACACCACAGCTCATGGCCGTTCCCATAATTGGGAGAAAGCAATTGCCAGCAATAGATTAGTTAAAAGTATGAGGACTCGGTGTGAAGCATGTTGATTTGGAACTGATTCATATGTTAGACTCTTAATGCAGGAATGTGTGGAATCTATCCCAAAGCTGCCTATATTGGCCTCCCAAAGAAGGGAGCGAGGTGAGTGGTCTGGGGAGTAATTTCCTCAGCTGCCGCCGCTGCTGCCTTATGCCACCCCCCCACAAGCTGTGCGCTCCTCCTTCTCTGGCAGCAGTTACTGCTGTCTCCTGAGTGGGTACACTCCTCTCTCATTCATCAGGAGGAGGTGAAATGAGTTCTCATCTTATCAATCCCCTTAGGTATACCTGGGAGAAATAAGGTGTGTGTGTGGGGGGGCAGTTTGCCCAAAAGAGAAGAAACAATAAAACAATTATAATAGAACAAGTCAGATTAAAACAGCCACAGCACATGATGAAACCAAAACTAAAATCAGCAACAGGGATAAAACAATGCAAAGATCTTAAAGCACTAAATAGTTCCTGAAATGTTTGGGAAAATAAAAAGGTTTTCACCTGGTGCAGAAAGATCATGATATAGGTGCCAGGTGAGCCCATCTGTGGTGGTTATTCCACAGACAGGATGCCATTCTTCTAGCCACCTGTCTTGCCTCATTCGGTGAGGGTACCTGGAGAAGGGCCTCATATGATGATAGGTAAATATGGGAGGAGAGGCTCTTTCAGGTAACCTGGCCCCAAGCCATTTAGGGATTTAAAGGTTAAAACAATGATGGATCCAAATTCACCCCAAACTATGCCCCTGATCCTTTAGTGGGAGAGCAACTCCCTCCAAATCCAGAACAAGGTAATCACCACTCAGCTGGACAGGCAAACCACCCCAACAGTATCTCCACCAAGTCTGGATTGAGTCTCAGTTTATTGAACCCCATCCAGTCTATTACCCTGCTGAAGCACTGGTTCAGAACATCACCTGCCTCACCTGTATTAGATGAAAAGGAGAGGTAGACCTGGGTGTCATGTGCATATTGGTGATGCCTCAGCCCACATCCCTGGATAACCTCTCCCAGTGGCTTCATGTAGATGTTGAAAAGCATGGGGGATAAAATAGAGAAATTTCAAACTCCACAGCACAACTGCCATGGGGCAGAGCAATAATCCACCTGCACCACCTTTTGGAATCGAGCATCCAAGGAGGAGCAGAGCCACTGCAATACAGTGCACATCCCATCTCCAACAAGCTATCCAGAAAAATACCTTAGTTAATGATATTGAAAGCTGCTGAGAGGTCCAGGGAACTCTCATGAGAAAAGGAGCCCAGGAGGGGTGGGAGTTTTTAAAAAAGGAAATTTTAAAGGCACAATTGCAAACAATTTCCACAAGGAAAAAAGGCAGAGGGCAACAGAAGACGCCAATGTGGCTTCACAATAAACTCAAAGATGACCTGAAAACAAAAAAGGACACATATAGGAAGTGGAAGGAAGGACAGGCTACAAGGGAAGAGTACAGGCAGGTAGCACAGAACTGCAGGAATAGTGTCAGGAAGGCTAAAGCTGAGAATGAGCTAAGGTTAGCGAGGAATGCTAACAGCAACAAAAAAGCTTTCTTCAGATACATGCACAGTAAAAGACAGAAGAAAGAACTGGTGGTTCAACTACGCAATGAGGATGGTAAATTGATAACAGAAGACAAAGAAAAGGCAGAAGTGTTCAATTCCTACTTCGGCTCGGTCTTCTCCCAAAAGAGGGTCTATGACCCCCCTGGCAAACCTGAAGTGCAGACTGAAGGGGCAGAATTGCAGCTTGAGATTGATAGGCAAATGGTCAAGGAGCACCTGATTGCTCTGAACGAGTTTAAATCTCCAGGGCCTGATGAGCTGCATCCTAGAGTAATAAAGGAACTGGCAGAAGAACTCTCAGAACCACTGTCTATTATCTTTGAGAAATCATGGAGGACAGGTGAAGTGCCAGACGACTGGAGGAGGGCAAATGTTGTTCCCATCTTCAAAAAGGGCAAGAAGGAGGAACCTGGGAACTATAGGCCAGTCAGTCTGACATCAATCCCTGGGAAGATTTTGGAGCAGATTATAAAGAAGTCAGTCTGCAAGCACCTTGAAAACAATGCAGGGATTACTAGAAGCCAGCATGGATTTGTCAAGAACAAATCCTGTCAGACTAATCTGATCTCATTTTTTGATCGGGTAACCTCCCTTGTGGACTGTGGAAATGCTGTGGACATTATATATCTGGACTTCAGCAAAGCTTTCGACAAAGTGCCTCATGATATCCTGATTAGCAAGCTAGCTAAGAGTGGGCTAGATGGAACAACTATCAGGTGGATCCACAATTGGCTACAGAATCGGACTCAAAGAGTGCTTATCAATGGTTCCTTCTCAAACTGGGCTCGGTCCTGGGCCCGGTGCTCTTCAACATTTTTATTAATGACTTGGATCAGGAGGTACAGGGAATGCTTATCAAATTTGCCGATGACACAAAGTTGGGTGGAATACTCTGGAAGACAGAAACAAAATTCAAAGTGACCTCGATAGGCTGGAGCGCTGGGCCGAAAACAACAGAATGAAATTTAATAGGGATAAATGCCAAGTGCTGCACCTAGGGAGAGGAAACCAAATGCAGAGTTACAGAATGGGAGACACTTGGCTCAACAATACTACAAGTGAGAAGGATCTTGTGTAGATCACAAACTGAATATGAGCCAGCAATGCGATGTGGCTGCAAAGAAGGCAAATGCAATTTTGGGCTGTATTAATAGAAGTATAGCTTCCAAATCACGGGAAGTGATAATTCCCCTTTACTCGGCACTAGTTAGGCCTCATCTTGAGTACTGCGTCCAGTTCTGGGCACCTCATTTTAAGAAGGACATAGACAAACTGGAGAGGGTTCAGAGGAGGGCAACAAGGATGATAAAGGGACTGGAAACAAGGCCCTATGAGGAGAGACTGAAAGAACTGGGCATGTTTAGAGGAGACTGAGGGGAGGTATGATCGCACTCTTCCAGTATTTGAAGGGATGTCACACAGAGGAGGGCCAGGATCTCTTCTCGATCATCCCAGTTTGCAGGACACAGAATAATGGGCTTAAGTTACAGGAACCTAGATTCCACCTAAACATCAGGAAAAATTTCCTGACTGTCCGAGCAATAAGACAATGGAATCAACTATCTAGGGAGGTGGTGGGCTCTCCCACTCTGGAGGCATTCAAGGCGCAGCTGGACAGACATCTGTCAGAGATGCTTTGACCTGGATTCCTGCATTGAGCAGGGGGTTGGACTCGATGGCCTTGTAGGCCCCTTCCAACTCTACTTTTCTATGATTCTATGATTCTAACCAACAGGATTGCAGCCCCCTGTCCCTCTGTCAGCATAAGTCATCCAACAGGGCGATTAAGGCACTTTTTGTTCCAAAATCAGGTGTGAAGCTGGATTGAAATGGATCCAAAAATCAGTTTCATCTAAGAATGCCTTCAGTTAATCAGTGACCTCTTGCTTGTGCACCTTGTCCAGGATCAGGATGGTCACAACTGGCCTCTGTTTTCATCTTCTGGGTCCATGTTAGGTTTCTTCAGGAATGGCCTGATCACCACCTCTTTTAAGGAAGCTGGTTCTGCCCCCTCTCTTAAAGAGGACCTTACAACCACCTGGACCCAGCTGGACATCCCTTCCCACCACCACCACCACCACCACCACCATCATCATCATCATCATCATCATCATCATCATCATCATCATCATCATCCACCAGAAGTTTGGACCAGATTTTTGGAAGCCCACTGCTCGGGTACAACCCAGTACCTAAGAGTCAGTGAGGTATCGTCTGATGCAGCTAGTACCTAGTAGTGATACTCTCTGTAACTGCTCTATCATGATCTTATCAATACCAATTGCACTCGTGTTTTTTCAACCCTTTTGGGATTGCCCCTAATGGTCCTATCCCAGGTGATAGCTGGGTAGAAGAAAAAGAGATTGAAAAGATCACGAAATATCAGGATTGGAAAATTGAAGTACAGTGTCTCTGGGAGAAAACAACAACAGTGATTGCAATCACTGCAATCACTACTGCAATCACTGTTGTTGTTTTCTCCCAGAGACACTGTACTTCAATTTTCCAATCCTGATATTTCGTGATCTTTTCAATCTCTTTTTCTTCTACCCAGCTATCACCTGGGATCGCCACCTCAATCAGCTTAACTAAGTTTTTCTCAACCACAGTGATGTCTGGGGTATTGTGCTCGATCTTCTTATCAGTTTGGATTTTAAAGTTCCTCAAGATCTTAACCGTCTTTCCTTCATTCTCAATCACCTTTTCAGGTTTATGTTCCCGCCAGTATTTCGCAGAAGGTATCTCATAGTTCTTGCACAAATTCCAATGTAGCATTGCCGCGACTTGGTTATGGCGTCCTTTATAATCAATCTGTGCGATCTTACTGCATCCACCATTAATATGATCTATTGTCTCATCCATTTCTTTACAAAGCCTACAATTACTATCCATTCCAGTTTTTTCAATTTTTACTCTAATTACATTGGTCCGAAGTGCTTGCTCTTGTGCAGCAAATATAAGTCTTTCCGCCTCCTTTTTTTAGGGTCCCAGATTTTAGCCATATCCAATTATTAGCCTTATCCACTTTACTTTCGATATTTTATATTGGGCGTGTAATGGCTTATTGTACCAGGCATCTATCCTGTTTTTTAACACCTCCTTTCTATATGCATTTTTTGATTCAGCAATTTTAAGGATACCTTCCCTAGAGACTTCATTCAGTATTCTTTCATTACTGCTGTGGATTTATTCACTAAGAGATCTTTTTTCTTCCACCGTTTCTTTCACTTGCAGCAATCCTCGTCCTCCATCATCTCGTGGCAGATATAGTCTATCCACATCACTTCTTGGGTGTAGAGCATGGTTTGCGGTCATTAGCTTCCTTGTTTTCCGGTTCAAAACGTCCAACTCGACCCCCGTCCAGTCTACAGTTCCAGCACTGTATCTTACCACCAGAACCGCCCAAGTATTTACAGTAATACCTTGGATTGCAAGTAACTTGGTTTGAGAGCGTTTTGCAAGACAAGCAAATTTTTAAATATTTATTTAATTTTTTTTGACTTGATATACAAGCAACGTCTTGCAATACAAGTACTGTAGTACGGTTTAAATTAAAAATCTCTGTACAAATTTTTTGGGGGGATTTCATTTTGATATAAGAGTGTTTTGGATTACAAGCACGTTTCCGGAACGAATTATGCTCTCAATCCAAGGCATGACTGTATTGCTTTTATGATGTTTCCACCATTCAATTTTGATTTCAGTATTTTTCTTACTCTCCTTAAATACTCTGCTCTAGTCTTCCCCTTCATTATTTCGTGGTTTATATAATCTGCTTGTAATATTCCCAAATACCGGTACTTGTAATTTTTATCATATCCAAGATTCTGTATTACCTTCCACTAGTTGTATTCCTTCTGTTTCAGCAAATTTTCCTTTTCTTACTGATAAAGTTGCACATTTTTCTATCCCAAAATCCATTTCAATATCATTGCTAAATATTCGGGTATGTCCGTAAGTGATTCAATTTCCAGCGTTGTTCTCCCATATAGCTTGAGATCATCCATATAGAGAAGATGCGAAATCCTTGCAGATGTCTTCGATGTTTGATATCCATGGCCCATGTCATTTAACAATACCGTCAATGGTATCATGGCTGTTAGAATAGCAGAGGTGATAACAAATCACCTTGGGATATTCCTCTCCTGATTTTAACATTCCCCAGCTTTGTACCATTAGTCATTAAAGTAGTATTCCATTGTTCCATCTTTCTTATCAAGCATCTCCTGATGTTATTGTTGATTCCACATATCTGCATTGTTTCATTAATCCAAGTATGCGGCAGGCTATCAAACGCCTTTTTATAATCAATCCAAGCAACATGCAGATTAGTTTTCCTTCTTTTACAGTTCCTCAATATATCATCTTATCAATAAGTAATTGATCCTTTGTTCCGTGTGAATTCTGACAGTCCCCTTTTTGCTCTTCTGGTATGAGATTCTCCATAACTAAATGCCGATAAACAGAACCTGCCAGTACACCCGTAAACAGTTTAAACATACCGTAGTTGGTAAGCAAGTTATTGGTCTATAATTACTTGGTACAACTCCTTTATCTGGATCTTTCCTAATCAAAAAAGTCCGTCCACTTGTCATCCATTCATCCAAGACACCTGACTGCAGTATGGTGTTATATTGTCTTACTAATTGAGGGTGTAATGCAGTTAGATTTTTAAGCCAGAAGCCATGAACTTCATCTTTACCGGGGGCTGTCCAGTTTTTAACTTTCTTGATCTGTCTTATCTCCATGGTGATGATCAAATCTTGCATATCCGTTGCATTTAAATGTCTCTGAACATTGCCAATCTAGGCTGCCTCCGCATAATGCCTCTTTGGATTTTCCCATGTATCCTTCCAAAATGCTACAGTTTCTTCCTTGCTTGGGGACATATTGCCACTGTTGTTACTAAAATCTCCACCTAAGTATTTGTAGAAGCGACGTTGATCCGACCGGAATAAGATATTCTCATTAAATTGTTTGATACGTGCTTCATATCTCTCTATCTTTTTTGCTGATACGGTTATCTGTTGTTTAGTTATTTCCAAAGCCTCCTTAATCGTAACCTCATTCAGCTGATATTTTTCCACCACAGCCTTTTTGATCTTTTCATAATGTCCCATCCTTCAAACTTCTCAACAAACTTCTCCTTCCTGATACTGTTCAACTTAAGGTTAAGACAGAATTTCCATTCTGGTTGTCTTTCCTTCGCTACCATCTTTAATTTATCCACCTTATATCCAAGTTCACTTGTTACTACCAGAGCCGCGCTGTATTTCAATTGATTTGTGAATGATAATTCTTCTGTAGATATTGTCGCGATCGCGCAGTTTACATCGGCAATCATTTCTTTAAGTTTTTTCCTTGGTACCAATTTCAAGTTGGGCAAGCGTTGTCGTTCTCCTCTGTGCACCATTGCCTCAACCATTTTCCTCTTTAATTCTGCCTGGATCTCTGTTAAGGGAATTTGTTCCTCTCCTGGCCCATCTATTCGTCTTGTTGGTGTTCCAGATGTATCATGTCCTATAAGAAATTCAGTGCCTGCTAATTCTTCATGATTTTGTTTGTCAGCATCATGTTCCTCCAAGCTGCCCAAATTCCATTTTATTTCCTCCAGCTGAACATCGGAGAATATTTTCTTTTTCATAATAAACCGCCTAAGATTGTAAAGCCTATTTTCGGTTACATCGGAGTCAGGGAACTTTTCCTTCCAAATAGAAAACATGCGCCTTTGATAGCATCAAGTGGTTGGATCCACTTGATAGTAAGATTCAACTATGGGTCGATACTCAGACTTCCAGCTTTTCCTTTGTGGTTACTCTTCCAGTAGTCATTCAGCGCTCTGCCCTAGTCGCTCAACCAAAGTGTTGTTGTGTTGTTGTTGTTGTTGTTGTTATTATTATTTCTGTACTGTCAAATAGCTGAAGTCTCTGGGTGGTTCACAAAAATTACAAAATATAATATCAAACCTTTAACATACATAATTTAAAAACAATTTCAACAGCTAAAAACAGTCCCAATGAGATACTGGGACCTGATAAAAGAACTAACATTAAAATCCCATCATATGCTGTCAAATGCCTGGGAGTAGAGGACAGTCTTAAGCTGGTGCTGAAAAGGTGTCAACAGTGATGCCAGGTAGACCTCAGCGGGGAGATCATGCCACAATTGGCATGATGCCCTGAGAAAGATCGTGAATACAAGTGGTTGGCTGAACTTGACCAAGCACCTTGTTCACATCCGCATGCATCTACAACTGAAATTCATTCAGCATAATAGGACCGGATGGTGTTCTGGACACCTCCACTACTGGAATTGCACTGACTTGGCATTGAAATCATGACAGATGTGAGTGAATTTAACTTCAAAGAGTCCTAAACAAAGTTGTCACAGTGTGCAACTGAGGGTACAACTACCTCTCTCCGGACCAGATTGTAATAGGCCTCTTACCACTGGGAAAAGGTCCACTGGACGATGGTGTGAAAATGCAATGGAGGTGGAAAAGAAATCCTTTGCTGCCCTCACCACCATACAATAGGCTCAATAATGGACACCGGTCTTCCTCCACTTGCAGTCTACCTGTCACCCCACTTACTTTATTGCCCACAGTTCATATGTAAATGAAGGATCTGAATGGGCTCTACAGAGAGGGAGAAGATACTTAGGCGTGATTGTGTATCCCACAGAGTGATCAGGGCATTGACAGGAGCCCCAGCTATACCAATAAAATCCCCCAGAGGCTCTGGACTCCATCAGAATCCATTAGCTTCTGGGCCTGGACCATTTTAATAGGTCCCCTACCCTTGCAGAGGGAAAAATATGCTGATAGTTTTTCAGTGGGAAATGATCTGACCACGACGAGGGAATGGATGTTAAATCCCCCTCCTTTAGATTACCATCCTTCTAAGAAAACCACATTAAAGGTTGCTACATGTGTTGAGTTGGTGACATTTTGGGACAGCCTCATTGTCATAGCAGCCATAAAGTCCTGAGTTGCCCTGGAACCAGTGGCCTTGGCATGTATGTAGAGGTCTCCCAGGACAATGATCCTGGGAGTTCTCAGCACCAAGTCTGAGACCATCTCTCAGCTCAGGCAGAGACATGGATGAGCAGTGGTATAGATGGTACAGCAGCAGAATCTCCTATCTGGCCTGAGTGCCCAACACAAGTGTAAAGTAATGCATGTTGGTGTGAAAAATCCCAATGTCAAGTATAATCTGATGGGATCTGAGCTAGTGGTGACTGATCAAGAAAGAGATCTTGGGGCTGCGGTGGACAGCTCGATGAAATGCAGCTTGGGGCTGCATTAATAGAAGTATAGTTGTTCCAAATCGCGTGAAGTGATAATTCCCCTTTACTCAGCACTGGTTAGGCCTCATCTTGAGTACTGCGTCCAGTTCTGGG
This sequence comes from Shinisaurus crocodilurus, assembly GCA_021292165.1. Taxonomy (NCBI): domain Eukaryota; kingdom Metazoa; phylum Chordata; class Lepidosauria; order Squamata; family Shinisauridae; genus Shinisaurus; species Shinisaurus crocodilurus. The sequence goes on along the minus strand of CM037878.1, from coordinate 253,731,358 downwards.
CACCACACTTTAAGAAGGACGTAGACAAACTGGAGAGTGTTACAGAGGAGGGCAACAAGGATGATAAAAGGGACTGGAAAAAAGACCCTATGAGGAGAGACTGAAAGAACTGGGCATTTTTAGCCTTCAGAAGAGGAGACTGAGGGGAGATATGATCGCACTCTTCCAGTACTTGAAGGGATGTCACACAGAGGAGGGCCAGGATCTCTTCTCGATCATCCCAGTTTGCAGGACACGGAATAATGGGCTCAAGTTATGGGAACCTAGATTCCACCTAAACGTCAGGAAAAAATTCCTGACTGTCCGAGCAATAAGACAATGGAATCAACTATCTAGGGAGGTGGTGGACTCTCCCACTCTGGAGGCATTCAAGGTGCAGCTGGACAGCCATCTGTCGGGGATGCTTTGACCTGGATTCCTGCATGGAGCAGGGGGTTGGACTCGATGGCCTTGTAGGCCCCTTCCAACTCTACTTTTCTATGATTCTATGAAAAAGTCAACCCAGTGTGCAGCTGCTGTGAAAAAGGAAAACTCCATGTTAGACATAGTTAAGAAAGGAATTGAAAATAAAACTGTCAAGATCATACTGCCCTTAAACAAATCTATAGTGCGACCGCACTTAGAATACTGTGTACAGTTCTGGTCACCGCATCTAAAAAAGGACTATTGTAGAGTTGGAAAAAGTGCAGAAAAGGGCAACTAAAATGATCAAGGGACTGGAGCAACTCCCCTATAAAAGGTTACAGCAGCTGGGATTGTTTAGCTTAGAAAAAAGGGGAGACATGATAGAGGTCTATAAAATTATGCATGGTGTGGAGAAAGTGGACAAGGAGACATTTTCTCCCTCATAATAATAGAACCCAGGGTCATCTCTTGAAGCTGATTGGTGGGAGATTCAGGACAGATTAAAGGAAGTACTTCACACCGCGCAGTTAAACTATGGAATTCACTTCTACAGGATGTAGTGATGGCCACCAATTTGGATGACTTTAAAAGGGGATTGGACAAATTCATGGAGGAGAAGGCCATTGGTGACTACTAGTCATGATGGCTATATGCTACCTCCAGGATCAGAGGCAGTATGCCTATGTACTCCAGTTGCTGGGGAACATGGGTAGGAGGGTGCTGTTGCCCTCATGCCCTGCTTGTGGGATCCCATGGGCAGCTTGTTGGCCAGTGTATGAACAAAATGCTGGACTAGATGGACCCTTGGTCTGATCCAGCATGGCTCTTCTTAAGATCTTATACAAAAACTCAAGACTGGGGGCCAAAACAGACATTACTGTGAATGTGTGTCTAGCAGCTACATCAGTTTTCAATTTTTACTCTTTAGAGTCCAGATTGGGACCCTAGCATGGAGGTTGTGGGGGCTTTTGAGATCTGGATTGCCCCCCTGCATCTACTTGAGAATACAAATGAAAAGAAGATGAATTGCTGGTTCTATTGGGTTGGGTGCTGTTTTTATTTTTTATATTGTGTTTTTAATTTATATTTTAATGATTGTTTCAACTAAGGTCTAGATGACTAGACAGAGTCTAGATGGCCATAGGATAATTTGGAGTTCAATTTCCAACTTTGGAAATGAGCTGTGAGGTCGGAGCTGGGACTCTGAACTCGGAGCACCCTCACCCCCCACCCTCGCAGCTGGCGCAGAAAAACCGCAAGAGTGACTTCAGAGACGGGCTTTTGGGGGGAGGAGGAGTCAGGCTCCGCTAGCATATGAAGTATCCTGCTGGCACCTCAGCCTCCTCTCCTCATGCTCCAAGGCACCACACTTAGCCGAAACTGGATCCTCTGAGTTTGGAGGGTTATGGACAGCATCACTTGCACTGTAAGTTTATTTTAATTAAGGTTTTATGTTAGCCACTTTGAACACCATTTTTTTTGGTAGACAGGCAGGATATAAATCAAATAAATAAATAGAAGGTATAGCTGCTAGACACACCTTTAAAATAATGTTTGTTTTTGCCCTGGTACTCAAACAGACAATAGGCCTGGAGAGGGAAATTAAATTCCTGCAGAACACAGCAGCCTCACCTCCCCAGCCCTCAATTCTTTGTTGGTGCTGTTCTGTGTACCCAGGAGAGGTGAGAGAAACTAAATTCTTCTTTTCCCCCAACCCTGAGGCTGAACCCCGACAAGACCGAGGTACTTCTGGTGGGAGACAAGGGAAAGGTTGGGGGATGTTGAACTGGTGCTGAATGGGGTACATCTACCCCTGAAAGACCAGGTCTGCAGCTTGGGAGTCATTCTAGATTCCCAGCTGTCCATGGAGGCTCAGGTGTCAGCTGTGAGCCGGGCAGTGCTGTATCAACTCCATCTGATACGGCAGCTGCGCCACTATCTTCCTAATCATCTGGTCCCATTGGTGGTTCATGCCTTGGTCTCCTCTCGCCTAGACTACTGTAATGTGCTCTATGTGGGGTTACCCTGGAAGACAGTTCGGAAGCTACAGCTGGTACAGAACACGGCGGCTCGCCTGGTTAAAGTCAGCTGCCGGCAAGACCACATCACACCAGTGCTGAAGGAGTTGCACTGGCTACTAGTTGCTTGCCGGGCTGAATTCAAGGTGTTGGTTTTGACCTTTAAAACCCTACATGGCACCGGTCCAGCTCATCTCAAGAAGTGCCTCCAGCAACACCAAGTAGGCCGCTCAACAAGATCTGCCACAGACGGCCTTCTCCTTGTCCCATCAGCCAGAGCAGCCAGGCTGGTGGGGACTAGGAAGAGGGCCTTCTCTGTGGCAGCCCCCAAGTTATGGAACTCCCTCCCCAGTGACCTTCATCATGCCCCCTCCTTGATGAACTTCCACCGGGCTTTAAAAACGTGGCTTTTCAGGCGGATATATGGGGTGGGTTAGGTTTTTTAAAAAAAACACGTATATTTTTAATTGTGTTTTAATCGTGTTTTAATTGTGTTTATTGTATTTTAATGATTGTACATCGCCCAGGGTGGCCAGGTGACCGGCCAGATGGGCGATTTAAAAATATAATACATATAAAATATAAAATATAAACCATATCTCAGTTATGCATACCAGGTCAGCCCTAGCATCCACAATTAAATCATAGATGAGATTTCTGCATCAGCACCAACAGATCAGATGGCCTTGTAGGCCCCTTCCAACTCTACTTTTCTATGATTCTATGACAAGCTGGTAAGGCAGCTATGTACCGGTACTCTTTGGATGGGGAAATGCCAGAAGATGTCAACTCCCTCTTCAACTTGCCTGTGAACCCCTCAACATCATAAATCTCCCTACCCATGACCACACTAATAGGTGTACCCCCATACCTTCTCAGGTTAACTAAAGTCTCCCAGGCAAATATCAACCAGAACCAATACAATAGAGGCCTCCAAATAGCAAACCAAATGCACCACAGCCAAAATAACTAGCTCAGTAGGAGCAGGGGGTCATTTATCAAAGACCTCACTTGTTCCTCGCTTGAATTGACTGCTGTGCTTGCTGTTCTCTGCTGCTGGAAATGTATGTATTGGCCCAGCAAAAATATACACGCACCCTCCTCTAGCACTCTCAATTACACCACCAGGGGATGATACAGTCTAGTTGGGCTCAGAATAAACCAAGGTATTTTCTGAGTTTGGGGAGAAGTAGTTTGGCACAATTCTGAGCCTGGCTGAGGGATTTCAGCCATCACTACAACTTTAAGAGAGAGGTACTGTGGTCTGAGAGAAGTAACATAGGACTGGGACATTGTAGGCTAATTTCATACCCAGTTTATCCAGGAGTGGTCCTGTGTTTGTATCTTTCTTCTTCAGTGACTGTTCTTTATCAGTGTCTGTGCCTGCAGGTGTTCATGCTTCCCAGTATTAGAATATTCTGCTGACCTTGAACTGAGCAGGTCCAGTGTGTTCTAGAAGGCAGGGCTTATGACAAGCTAAAGGGGATGTGTATATCATTAGAGCATGGGGACATATTTTTTTTTATTTTTTGGCAAACAGGAAGCCTAGAATAACTTCCCTTTTAACTTGGGAAGTAGACTAGCTGCTTGTTTGTGTAGTCTTGAAAAGCTCACTAACTGTAGGTAGGAGATTTGTTTGCTACCACGTGGGAAATGCTTCTGCAGCTTGGAAATGGAACATGGAAATGTTTACAGATTTATTATCTGGAAGTTTTACAGATAATAGAACAAGTTTGCCTGGTGTTTGTGTGTGTGTGTGTGTGTGTGTGTGTGAGAGAGAGAGAGAGAGAGAGATGTGGCAAAATGTTTTTAAATCCTGTTTTTGTTTTCCAACAATGATAGGGGATATTGTATTTCCCTTCATGTATCAAATTGAGGGAGGGCTGAAAGTGCTACATTTGAGACCTTATAATTTAAATAACTATGTCCTGTTTGCAATTTGAAAAGCTGTTTATTTATGTCCTTGTTACAGTATGTACTATATGTATCACACTGTGTACTATAGTATACACAGCACCTGTTCAGACATAAGTAGAGGACATTATTGTAGCTGTTGCAGAGAGAAGATTCCTAATATATATATTTGGGGGAAGGGAATGCTGGGAGAATGGCCCTCTCTTAATTTGTTTACTGGCAACCTCTTCTAGAGCCTTCCTCCTCGGCAAGATCAGTTTTCCCTGCTCCGCTATTGTCTGGGGAAATCTATCTTCAGGAGTTGCTTTCTTAAAAAGATCTCATGCCCAATCATCAGTGGGCTTTGTGTAGTTTGCCTGTCAAAAGAGATATGTTTACACCTTCCATGCATGTGTTAAAGCTATCAGGTTACAAAGCAGAGTGGCTGATGCATTTCAGTCCTTCGTGCTAATATGCACCAAAAAAAATATGTATTTATGATAATTACATGGACTGCCTGGAACAATGCATGCCAACATCCTGTAACATAAATAAGGAAGGTGGGGCCAGCTCAGCTGGCATTAAACCGTCTGTTTGCCAGCAGTCCTGATCTCCACTATATATATATATATATATATATATATAGTGGAGATATATATATATATATGCCCTTTCTGTTACACGGTCTCAGTCTGGCAGCGTTGAACCTGTTGCTGCATTAGCCGAGTTGTATTTTGCTAGATAGGGAAAGGAGGGTTGTCTGCTGTCTGGTAGGAGGGCTTTGTCTGTGTGTGCCTTTCTCTCCCTCCCTCTCTCTCTCTCTCTCTCTCTCTCTCTGTCTCTCACACTCTCGCTTGTGCGCTCTCTCTCTCTCTCTCTCTCTCCCTTTCCCGTCTCTGTGGTTTGTAAGGTAGGTTGCAGTGTGTGTATATACACAACATCAAGAGCAGGAAAATGGACTCATTAGGAAGGCAGGCAGTCATTACCATTCACACTGCACTTCCAGGCAGACAGCGACTATGAGGAGACAAACTGAGGACTGGGGAACAAGGTAGGCCAGTCAACTTTTATAAAAGAGAGAGAGAGAGAGAGAGAGAGAGAGAGAATTTTGCTTTCTTTTCCCACAACATCCTCCCCCCCCCCCACACTTCTTTATTATCTCCTCTCCTCTTGCTTTTTCATTTTGGGGATGTAAGTTTGTGAGACCTATGTATGAGCTTAAATTTTGGAACATCTGTAGGCCTTCTCCACAAATGCATCCCCTCCCTTTCCACTCATTTAAAGATGAGCTCCTTTATAATAATTCACTTTAATTACTTTTTATTTTAAATCAGTAAAGGAAACAAATATGTTTGTTTTTCCAACACTAGTTCCAAGTAAATCAATATCTTTCACTCCTTTAAAACAACCCTCTCCGTATGTTAGTGGGTCTTTGCTTTTTTCTTTCTGTTTATGCCGTTCCATCTGTCTGTCCATATATCATGTTCTCCTTGTTTACTGCTTAATGTTTTTGGTGAGGGTTTTTTGTATTCGTATTTGCCAATGAGTTCTAACTGTAATGCCGGTGACCAGAGATTACAGTGACTGCTCTTTGTTTGATATCTGTTGTAAGTTTAAAGTCCATATTCACTGTATATGAAAACAAATTGCAACCTGGAATGCAGGCTGCACTATTCTGAAAGGAATCCCCCCACCCCACCCCACCCCACCCCAAAATCACATTTTGGGAATAGATGTTCTTGAATGCATTATTGCATATGTATCTGTCCCAGCTGATTTCTTCAAAAATAATTGTTGTTGTTCCTAGTTTGTCAGAAAGATTTAAAAAAGAGGGATTTTAGCTTTTATTTTGCTTATTTATTATACTATAAGGGTTTCTCTTGATGAATAAAAATTCAAACTTTCTGAAAGGGAGTTAGTATCCCTGATTTCTCTCTCCCCCACCCAACGTATCCCAGCACACACTCTCCCTTGATGTGTTTGTTCGTTCTCCTTGTATTTGCTCTGTGTTGATGCAGGCAGATGATACCTTTTACAATGTGAGATGATTATTTTTTTAATACTTTGTTTCATTCCTCTCATAAGCCGTATATTGTTTCAAGCACTGGAGATGTTTGTGAAATTATTTTTATTTTGCCACGGAAGAGGCTGTGCTGCATAACATAGCACGCTTAAAATTGTTTGAGGAGCTTTTCAAACCAGCACACACATGCACACCCCCATGGGTTCTAAAGACTGGTTAAAATGATCCATTTAGAAGGGCTTTTAAACCTGAACTCATGTCAGGGCTGCCTCAGAGTAAAACTGCTACTCTGCTGGCTATATAAAAAGAGAATGAGAGAAAGTGTAAGAGAGTTACATAAAACGTTCTGGAGAATCCAAGAGTAATTACTATGCTGTAGAAAATGGATGCTAATCAGTGGGGATCTTTCAACAATGACAATCCATTTAAAAACCTAGATTATTAAATAATAAGAGGCAGCCCTTATTTTAAATTGCATTAGGGCCTTTCTTGATAATACAAAGGAGGCCTCAAAGCTATTTACCTAACAGAAGAGATTGTTCACATGATTCATTTAATTCATTCTTTCAGAATGATGAAAAGTTTTTGATGCTATCAATCTTATGCTCTTAAAAACAAAAAAACACGGTAAGCTCCCCCCCCCCCCATAAATTTATAAGCTTCCCACCTAGGCTACTTCTTCCTGGGCAAGCCAAGTTAATTTAAACTAGTGCAACAAATGATCCAGCAGACTTGGCAAATAGAGCTCTCTCCCACTACATTGCATTGTTTCTAGCCCCTAGACTTTGATCCAAGCAGACTTGGAAGAAAGTTCCATGAAAGCAGTTTGGTTTGCTTCATAATAGATGTTTTCAGATTGTGGTTTAAATACTATTTTCTGCAGCATCTCCCCCCCCCCCCCCTTGCTACTTCATGTAGAAATTTGGCTGCCCGTGTTTTCATCTCTCACTTATCATTTAAGACAAGCACATCAACAATTGCTTTTCAGTCTGTATATACACTTCTGTTAAAATATATATGAACTGAACATATGGATCTATAGACTTAAAAGTGTATTGGTTCTCCTGGCACAAATTGCAAACATTGAAACTTTGGTCTAGGAGGTAAGAAAGTGAGGAGGGCTGTGTGCAAATTATTAAGGGTCCCAGAGGGAGAGCAAATTGGTCTGACAACTTGGTGGATATCAGCAGCAGTGTTTAACAGCTCTTCACCCCATGTGAGGGGTGTGTGTTTTCAGACACCTGATGCTTGCCTTTGAGCTAGTATAGGTATACTCTCTTACAGGGTGGCTTTTTTACTTGAGGGAATTCTTGTAGGCCTTTTATTTTATTTACATGTAAGATTTGCTGACTTTGTGGGGTGGTAGATGCCATGTCGCTTTATTGTACATCACCATTTTTAAAACAAGACGTAAATACATTGCTTAATTCTATGAAAGTCTCAGATGAGCAGAGTGTCGCATTGCAGGAAGCAAAGCTGTATGTGAAATAATTTTCCTGTCAGAAAAAAATGTTCAATATTTAAAAATGAGAGCTTGCCATTGAAAATATTTCAATTTTTGTACAATGTATTTTCTTGCAAAAGTTCTCTTAATCAACAGAGCAAAGTTTGGTGGTAACTTGTATTGAGCAGTAGGAAGTAAACTTAGGTTCGCAAGAAGGAAATATTTTGGTGTGAGCAGTAATGCAATGAATCATACCAGTCAATCTTGCTGAGCATAACATATTATGCACCTTGCTGTAGTTCGAAGCCCCTTTCCATCTAATAGTAGAACATCCTACATTAACTTTGGTTGGTCACAGTATGCTTTATTTTAGCATTTGAACAGACAGTTATCTAACACACCCACATGAGGAAGTGTTCTGAAGTAGTTATTTCATGCTTTGCCATGCCCTGTAGCTAAAACAATTTGGACTGGTTGATGTATGTGTATTCTTCTTTAACTCCTTTGAGAGTTTAGTGTCTACTTTTTACTAGGACCAGAATTCAGAGAATGCCAAGCAGTCACATTTGGTAAAAAAAAACCTGCTATAACCAAAGTTTGTTTCGGGAGTTATTTTTTGCTCCTTTTGGGTTCCCGACCCAAGGTTCATTGACTTCAGTGGACTTTGGCTATAGTTTTTATGGAAGAGAGAAAATAGATACTATTTATTTTGTTGAAGTCACTTGTGGCAGTTTTTAAAAATCTGGTTTTCTGATTTATTATAAATATTAGTGTGTTTTTTCTCGTGATATCTTCTCTGCAAGTTTAACTTAAACTTATTGGCAAAGAGCTAATGTAGCATTAAAAAATTAGTAATAGAAATAATCTTATCCCTTTTTATGGTCTGTTCTGTAGGACCTTAAGTCATTTTAAAATAACCCTATCACATCTCTACAGTCCATAAAGCATTATTAGTGTTCTAGCAGAAAAATTTCATGCAACGTTCTGTGGAGTAAAAGAAGAAAAAAATGACCAGTCCGATTAGTTTTATCCTTATAAGTTATAGGACTTATCTATGATAATATGGCAAAGATCCCATTGTGAAGAGTTTCAGGAAATAAACAATTCATGTTTTATTCCAAGTTATTTAGGTTTATTTAAAAATGTAAACACATTTCATGGTTTTTAAAAATGTATTTCATTGGAAACTATTTTCTCTTAAACAGCAACTCCTCTCTGTACAGAGTTGGCAATACAGCTCCTGCAGCAACAGGGAAACTGCCAGTAAACAAAAGTGAAACTGGCTTCATATGAAATGCTTGTCCAGCTCAAGTAAACACAAAGTAAACAACCAATAAATTGTTTTTTTTTTAAAAAAAAATACTTTCTCACCTCCAATAGACTAAAGTTTTCTCGAACAATGTTTCCTCAGTATGAAGAATCAAATCTTCAGGCTTTTATGCCATGTTTACTCATTTCATACCGAGGCAAAAGTTTGTTTCTTCTCAGACTTGGGACCGATTCAGTTTAATTGGAACATGTCCTGGATATTCTGTGCTTTGTTTTGTTTTTAGAATAGATATTCTGAACATTCAATCTTAAAACATCATCATCATTATTATTATTTAAAAAAACACTGTTTGCTTTCCTATACCACTAGGGCCTGATCCTTTGGTTCTTCAGTGTAATCGTGCTTCAGTCTCTTGAACTCATTAATTGAAATAATTCGTTTTTGCCAGGATTCGAAGAACGACAGCAGGTCGGAAAGTATTATGGGAGCAGTTTTAAACATATAGCTGCTTTAGATACCCAAAATCAGCCTGTAATAGATGGATGGAATTATGAAAGGGATTGGCATATCCAGTTTTCATTAGTCACAAGATGAAGGGTCTCTAACTTGGAGCTTTTGAGGACATAGTTAAGATGTGGATAGCTTCAGAGAATAATGGGTACAAATCTATATGCCACTGAAATTAAGTAGTATGACTCTTATTAATTATATTTCATCTAGATAGTATCTGCTTTTGTGTACAAAATGAAATAAAAGACAATAACCATCTACTAATTGTATGGTTTTGATTAAATGAGACTGAAGTGGGGGATGTCTGTCTCAGGACTTCTCTCACTCTGTTTTGAATTGGCTGTCTCTACTTAATAGTAAGCCCTAATCACAATCTTTTATAGGGAATAAACTTTTGTTGCAACTGTCTCTGCTATACCTGCTCTCTAAATATCATAGGCTGTTAAATTAGCCCTCTTAATACCAAAAGAGGGTTCTGATTTAGTAACATTTTTACTGCCACGTGTATGAGTGAAAATATAATGAAATCTGTTCCCATTTTCCCTGTTGGATGTCTAGTTCTCTCCTTTGAATTTTTACACATTAACTGAAAAGAATTCCTCTGAATGGTGTGCAGTACTATGGTTTAACCAGCACACTGAATCAGTTACTCAGTTGAAACATTTTCAAACTCCAGACCCTCTGCCATCATTCCCACTGTGCTTGTGTACAAATTTTCCCCGCCCTTTCATCGTTTGCTATAGCTATACTTTTAGTGTTACATCTGATAACTATGGTTGGAGCTAACCGGGATTTCCCCAAATCATGGTTTTGAGCTAATTGTAGTTAGCTCTAACGCTGACATCATGCTAAATTTTGGTTTCAGGAAACTATGGAAGAAAGGCGGCAATTTGGGTGTGAGAAGGAGAAGGGGCAGCAAGGAAGCTTCCATGGTTTGGAGATTGGGATGTTAGGTCTGAATGAAGCCAGTGTATCAGTAGGAACTTCTTTAGGAGTACTTACATGTTGACACCCCACAGTAAATGGCTAGATTTACCTAAATATTTAGCACCACTTGGTTATCCTGTGTCTCTGTGCGTCTGCTGATAGGGTCGCTTAAATAGCCACTTCCTTCAATTTTATTTTGTTTATGTTCAGGCTGCAAAACTTTGCACACTTTTATAAGGGAGCAAGTTCTGTTCAATCTAGTGAGACTTTGTTCTGAATAAACATGTAGAGGATTGGACTATGTGTGGGGAAATTACTTTGCATGATATTATTTCATAGATTTCATAGATCATAGAGTTGGAAGGAGCCTACAAGGCTATCAAGTCCAACCCCCTGCTCAATGCAGGAAACTAGAGGAGGGGTCTCCCATCCAAGTAATAACCAGGCCTGACCCTGCTTAGCTTTCCACGCTCAGACAAGCTGAGCCAGCGTACTTGGTTTCAGAGCAAGTGTGCATCAATTGGTAATTATTAATATGATCTGACTGGAGCAAGGATCTCTGAGTACACTTGCCTGTCACAATGTCCAGCTATGTATAACGCCCCAAATGAATTGATTACTGACATGGTATTTTCCTTGTGTTCAGAAAAATAAAAACTCTAGAAGAAGACCTTTGATAAACTTTACCATTTTCAAGCTAGATTGAATTATAAATGTGCCATGGAGTTGAGATGGAAAACTTTGGGGAAAGTTCCCACACTTATTTTGTTTGCTTTGCTTTGTAAGAGACAATGTAAAAAAAAACAGCAGATAATTGTGTGTATAGGCTTCTGATAAGCAGCAGGTGTCTGACGGAGGAGACCAACTTTAAACTAAAAAGTCCATTAGGAAGAATGGAATTGTCATTCCTTTTTAAAATCTAAACTGAGGTCTGAACTGGTGCAAATCTATAGGTTTGTTCCAAGGCACATTGTCCTGGGAGATCTGCTCTGTACACAGGAGCCAATCTATGCTCATTTGCTCCGCAAACAAGTCTAAACATGCTTGTGACACAGTGGGAGCAAGTATTTTTGGTAGGGTGCCTAATCATTCCTATTTTTATTTATTTATTTATTTATTTATTTACAGTATTTGTATACTGCTCCACATCAAGCAGATTCCAGAGCAGTGAACAATAAAAAGAAAGACTAAAACAGATAAAAGGAACAAAAACAGTACATTGAAAACAAGCTAAAATTACACTCGTGGTTGACGAGCAGAGAAGGCTTCCTGGAACAAAGAGGTCTTCTGCAGGCGCCAAAAACAGCACAATTGTACTCCCATTAAGTAGGAATAGGGGCACCACAAATTTTACTGTGATAACTTCAGATCCTACTAGTGGTACTGTCACCAGTAGAACTGCTTATATGAACAAATTGGGAAAAACACCTATTAATGATACTTCCTTATAAGAAGTGGTATCTGGTCTTATAGGTGTTGTTTGTATATATACTACTGATTGGATAAAACCTTTTGCCTGCTGTTTCTATTCTTGTGTTTTTAAATTGTGTTTTTAATCTCTTAGTTTATGATTGTTTTAATTATGTTCTTATTTTAAATGTTGACCTTTGTTGTTGTTGTCAGCCACTGTGAGCACCATTTCCTGGTAGGAATAAATAAATAAATAAATACCTTCACCCTAAGGAAGGTGGCTATTCTTTTTTAAGCACAGCCTTGTCAATGGTAGTAGAAGCTTGGGATCACATATTTGATTCTCTTCACAAGACAGATAGTAGTTTTGAGGCCTAAGTTGTAAGAAGAGCCTGACCAAGCTGAGGCATGGTGAGCCAGTTAGGACAGTTGCTTCCTCACTTTATATGTTTTCAAACTCATTACTAAATTTAGGTAAAACTGAGGCTGTAATCCTGTTTCCACTTACTTGGAAGTAAGTCCCATTGAATTTGGTGGGGCTTACTTCCAAATAAACAATGCATAGGATTGTGCTGTGAATCTTGGAAGAAACTCTTAATGCAAGTGTTATTTTAGAAATGTTTGTGCAGCCTAAATTGTGTGTATTTATTGTTCAGCGCTCCATTTTATGTATGAACATTGGTGTATGGTTCAGTCAGTTTTGATGGCAGACATTCCACGTGTGGCTAATACAGTGAAATACAAAACAACTTGATAGGCAGACATCTAGGACTGACTATAGCCTGAGTTGCTACAGTATAGAACAAAGACAAACAAAAACTGTGATGAAACTGATAAGACTTCAAAGGAAGCAGATGGAAACCATATAAACTTGTTAAGGTAAGTTTCCAAATGTACAAATATCATGGGGTCACCAACCAGACAGAACATTATAGACCCCCAGACCATTTTCGTTGGCTGCCAAAGCTGGAGAACACAGATGTAGAAAAAAAAATCCAGCAGTGCTGTTAATACATGCATGTGCTGTGTGTGCATGCTGTATTATCACATGGAAGCCTACCACTGAAGAAGTATGCAGAGGTGGCTGCTGTCATTTTGCACAGTGCATTCAGCAGCGTTTCATGTATATGTTGAACGCTCCCAGATATCACTGCTCAGACAAGGAAGACATACTAGAACAGAGCCCAAGCCCATCCTACTCAGTTGAGTTGCTGTCTCGTCCCTGTCTACTTGTTTTCAGTCAAATTTAACATTTAAGGATCATTGCTATATTTGTGTGTGTGTGTGTGTGTGTGTTGCAGGGTACCACGTTCCATGGCATGTCTTGCAAGTCCCCAGACAGGAGAGGAAACATTCCTTGTCCATTCACAGATAGACACTTTGATCATGATTAAAAGTGTCCTGTCATTAGGCCTTTCATTTAAAAATGAAACTTGGTTCCCCTTTTTGGAGGAAGAAATTTTACATATGCTCAGATACTCAAATTGTGGTGTCAGAATTTTTGAAATACAAAATTCTAAAATCATCTTTGACCTAAAATGATACTCATTAGAAAATTAAGGGGGAAACCCACACCACTACAACTTTTACATATTACTACCTATGTATTTTTTTAAAAAAATCTATATAGCTTTTCTACCAAAAACTAATACTCAAACCAGCTTACATAAAATAATTAACACAGAAATAACAAAACCTAGAAAATTACAATACAGTAGTACCTTGGACTGCAAGCATAATTCGTTCCGGAACCGTGCTTGTAATCCAAAACACTTTTATATCAAAGCGGCCGTGAGCGGCCGTGAGCGGGGCCGATTTCGGCCCGCTACGCGTGCTCGAGGCGAGTGGTTACATCCCTACACTACTTGTATTGCAAGACGTCACTTGTTTATCAAGTCAAAATTTATTAAAAAAAAAATTGCTTGTCTTGCAAAATGCTCTCAGTTACTTGCAATCTAAGGTGTTACTGTATTATGTTTTTTTAATCTGCCCAACAACAAAAAGTTCTCTGGGCAGATTACATGATAAAAGAATAAAAACAGTGCATGATACAAACAACAATAATCAGCACAGGAAATACAATATAAAATACATAAATACAACCATTCCAGCACTCTATGGGCAAATGTAAGCTGGATCTAGAATCTAAAATTTCTGGGAGAAAATGAATGTCTTTACCTGATGTTGAAAAGATAATAGTGTGGACACCAGGTAAGCCTTCTTGAGGGGGGCATTCCAGAAGTGGGACATCATAACTGAGAAAGCCCCCTCTCTTGTAGCCACCCACATAACTTCATTTGCTGGGGACACCAGGAGGACATCCGAAGATGACTTAAGACTATGGGCAGATACATATGGTACATACCAATAAAAACCAAATGACAAGACAGCAGATAAAGTAAAATAAGCAGATTAAAAACAGTTATTAGCAGTTCTGGATGCCAACTAATAAAAGATACCAAATCAAGCCAAAAGTAGTATGACCACCATGATAACAAAATAAAACCAATTAGTATGAAAACAGAAATATGCAGGTGAACTTTGTCAGGCAGGCTCGAAAAGATAGTAAAGAAAGCACCAGACAGATGTCCCACAAAAGGGACTTCTTTAGAAGGAGGTAGAACTATAGAAAATCCATTCTCTGGTAGCCACCCACCTAAGTTCTGAGGGCAGGGGCTCCTGGACAACTATCTTTGCTGGTCAGGTCAACTATATGGGAGAAGTTGGCCCTTCAGGTACCCTAGGTCAAAAAACAGCACATTGAATTGTGCCCATAAACAAATGAGAAGTCTGATTTTTCATTGCTTGATTTTTTGTTGATTTTTTGTTGCTTGTTGCAAAATGGCTTGCACGTATCCGGCTTCTTGTGTAGCCCCCCCCCTTTCCTTTGTTCTATATGACAGTCATTTTGCTGGCTGCACAAGAGTGAGAATCTCTTTTTCCAGCATTGTATGAGTTCTGCATTAAGAGTACAGCAGGATCTGCGATCACTAACCTTGAAGTCATCGGTCTTTCTTGTTGGATTTGTTACTCCACTATCCTTAGAGCAGCTATCTGGGACACTTGGTCCTTTGTAGTAATACAGCAATCAGCATCCTCTCCACTACCAGCTCTCCAATGTCCTATTGCATATAGCGCAAGGGCTCAATAACATTTTGCTTAGTATGTTTGGAGAGTCTGATTTGCGTTGAGACTCCTGAAGTCATAAAAGGACATCTATGCCTTTCTCACTTCTGCTGAATGTTTGACCTCGTAGCCAGAGTTAACTGTTGAAGGATGCTGTAGGATCTGATCTAAACTATTTCGCTTTGTTGCTAAAATATCATCGCTATTGGGCAATGTCATCTCTCATTTTCCATTTGCAGGTCTGACATCACAGAGCTGTCATCTTCCAAGCTGATGATGCATGGAATTGTCCCCATTCCTGTGGCAGGTTTCTCAAAATAAATGAACCACCTTCCTGTCTCTTGCGTTGGTGTTTCTGCAGGTCACAATTAGAGTATGTTAGGCCAGCAGCTTTTTCTGTTTGAAAATATAGGGGTATTCGAGGTCTTTTGACCTGGCACCTGCACCGGCATGAAGCTGACAATAACAACAACAACAACAACTTTATTGTATCATAGCAATTTGCCATTATACACGATCAAAACTTAGTTAATAGACCTTCAGAAATTAAACAATTTCCCGTATAACATTAGGTTTTTACAGTATACATTTGTAAAACATTTACAAGGAATTTGGATGTTCTATAGGATATATATTTTATTTTTATTTATTTATTATATTTATCAATCGCCCATCTGGCCGGTCACCCGGCCACCCTGGGCGATGTACAATTAAAATACAATAAAACACAATAAAACATAATAATTAAAACAATATAAAAAAATTCTCATTAAAAACCTAACCCACCCCATATTCCCGCCTGAACAGCCATGTTTTTAATGCACGGCGGAAGCTCATCACGGAGCATATACTGACAATAAGTACTGCTAGAACCAATAGAAACCTGTTTCAAAAGTCTAGTTGGTGCTGACTTGTGGATGAACTGTTTGAAGTCCAAGAAGCTTATTTCATAACTTTCAGCATTTCATACATTTTTTTTAAAAAAAAAAAATCTGCCCCCCCTTCTCACCCAATTACTGCCAATTTTTTAAGGTTTCAAAACTCAATCCAGTTGGATAGAGTGTGGTTTTTTTGTTTCGTTTTTTAAAGATACTGACATTTCCCAACTAAGCTGGTTCTTTCTTCGCCATACAGACTTCAAAATCATTTGTCCTATGAGCCAGTACAGTTCGAACTGAAACGTTTCACTGCTGTGAAAGCAGCTGCTCCTGCCTAGTTCAGAAGCTTGCAGTATTTTTTTCACATTATGTTCATCTAAACCATACTGATTACAGTAATACCTTGGATTACAAGTAACTTGGTTTGAGAGCGTTTTGCAAGACAAGCAAAATTTTTAATATTTATTTAATTTTTTTTTACTTGATATACAAGCGTCGTCTTGCAATACAAGTACTGAAGTACGGCTTAAATTAAAAATCTCTGTACAAATTTTTTTGGGGGGATTTCGTTTTGATATAAGAGTGTTTTGGATTACAAGCACCTTTCCGGAACGAATTATGCTCTCAATCCAAGGCATTACTGTATTTAAGAATGTGTATAAGAGAAAATCTAGACCTCCCCACAATATAAAGATTTCTTAACTTTTCCTCTCAAGTTCCTTCCATCAAATTATTTTGTTTTCCTGCCACAAAGGTTATTTGTATTTAATCCATTTCCCCCCCTGGGATAGTTTATTTATTGTTTATTTATTCAAAGCATTTTTATCGTGTGCTTCAGTCAAAAGGTTCCCAGAGTGGCTTACCAGAATCAATAATTAGGCAGTCCCTACCCTCAGGTTTATAATCTAAAAAGATACAAGATCCAAGGAAAGGGATTTGGAGGGAGGAGGAAAAAAGCCTGACGGTGATTCCCAGATGGATGGGAATACACCTATTCTGGAACCAGTTGTACTCAGGTTTCCACTGCATCTATTGTTCTGGGCTGGCATGTTCTTTGCTGGACCATCTCTTTTCTCTTCTCTAGTTTTTCTACTTTTGAGTTCGGGCTTATTCTGTTTGTTCTTCCATCTCTTTAGGGCAAAAGTTTCCTCAGATCCCATTCTGGTGGCAGTAGGCGGAGGGAGGGGTCACCACTGAGAGCTAGATGGTGGTTCACCAAGTTGTGTCCGCTTCTTCGCCCATCCCTTCAGTTTTCCTTTTGCATGTGAAAAAGGGGATATTCCCTTTGCTTGTCTGATACTCCAGTCCTTAATAATTTACACAGAAATAAGCTTTCAGTTGTTTCACTGGAACTTAATTACAAATAGGTATGCTTACGATCAAGGCATAAAAGAGTGAAGCTATCGTTGAATACACTAGTGAGGACGGGGTGTTGTATGTTGTAAGGCCCAACCATTGCCAGAGCAGACTGGTGGTTCTTCTAGACTCATATAGTTGGGACTGTAACAATATTCAAGGGAAAGATAGGAACATTTTCATGCTCTCTGGTGGGCATGGAAAGTCAGCTGCATGTATTACACAATTTGAAATGGTCTATGGCTGCCCCTGCCAACCATATGGGATTGGGTGCAGTATTCCCAAACTTGGATGGCAGGGATTGGAAGCAGTGAAACAGAACTGGTGATTCCTGAAATTTGAACTGGATTGAACCTGGGAGTCAGGAGAAGTAACTTCTTTCCTGTGGAAATGGGACACTTATTTATCTTTCAGCCCTCTTCTGCAGCCTTTCGTCTGTTAATTGGGAATAATATTTATTGAAGTATGCTTTGAAAATATATACAACCATGATAGAACAGGTTAAATAATCTTTTGCTTCTTATATTGAGTCTATTAGAGATGAATTGCATCTTTCTACCTGCCTGTGTTTAGGTATGAACAGGATCTAGTATCTGTGCTCTTAAGGTTATGATGCAAGATGAAAGAAAATCTAACATAACTGGTCATAATTGGTCTTTGTGCGACATTTCTCCACTAGCAAGGGTGCAATCCTATGAATGTTTAGACAAAAAAAACACCCATTTAGACATGCTGGCTGGGAAATGCTGGGAGTTGTAGAACTTTTTATCTGCCTAAATGTGATAGGATTGTGCCCTAAATAGCTTATTTTGACATTGTTAGACAAAGGTACACTCCATCTGTGAAACTAAACTATGTCAAGAAGAAATAGCCTTAAACAAGTCTTATATTACCAAGGTCCTTGCAGTGTTTCAAATTCCTAGTGCAGTGATGGCGAACCTATGGCACGGGTGCCACAGCTGGCACGCAGGGACCTCTCTGTGGGCACTCGAGCCATTGGTCACCAGATTGCGAAAAGACTGTCCCCTTCTGCAAAACACTAATGATTTTGTTCTTTCTCACAGTGTGGACCAGAATGATTTTATTCTAGAATTCCTGTTACAGAATTCTTTTCTACATTGTTATCACATTTAAAAGATTTTGAAGAATGATGCACAGAACATGGCTTGGATGTAAAGCCCTAACAGTTGACCCGAGTGCTGCATGTGTTCCTCTCAAACTAACAGAGTATGAGCCAAGGTTTGACAAATTATCAGCATGCACGCAATAGCAAAAATCACATTAATTGTGCAAAAGCATGCCCAATGCAAACTTTTACCTAATGCAGTGTTTGCAGTCCAAGACATAAAGTGTTTAAAATGTGTTAAGCACGTTTCGTTTTCTTGTTTATCTTGCTCATCCTAGTACAGGTTGACTTTTACTTTTACTAATCCGACACCTGTAGAAGCAGGGAAAGGACCCGGGGTAAAGCTTGCCCCATACAATTTCAGTCTGGCATATAATCATATTACAAGTTGAGAATCCCTTATCCAAAAATACATGTGCCTAATTATTTAAAAAGTTTGTATACATTCCCTTCAGGCTATGTGTACAATGTAGTACTATAATAATTTTTTGAGTTGATTTTTTTTTCAACAAAAACTGTATCATTGAAAGCTCTGTTATTGTGTTTTTCTTTTAAGACAAAAGATGTTAATTAGTTCGGACTATTGTATGAGTTGTTTTTCTAAAACTAAAACCTCGGTATTCGGGTTTAATTGCAGTGTTGGCACTTTGAAATAAATAAGTTGGTTTTGTGTTGCAGTTTGGGCACTCGGGCTCAAAAAGGTTCACCATCACTGTCCTAGTGCAATGTTGGTCTAATTTCAAGCCAAGAACATTTACACAGGGGGAATGTGAATCTTATAACACATTGGGGACTTACTTTATTGGGATTAAAATTTAATATTATTATTGCTACCACTCAAACATTTTTGCATTGCCACTTTTCTGGTCACCTGACTATACAGTCTGTTGTTCTGCCTAAAATGTTAAATAAAAGTGAGGACAAGTTCAAATTAATATAAATCCTAGTAACTGTATTTTTTTTTAGTAATACCATATGTCTTGACTGCTTGTGAAGGTTTCTTTCTTGGCCATTACAGCAAATAATCTTTGATACATCTATTTTCTATGACTTTATCTAATCATTTTGAAAGTTGTTTGTGCTAGTGGTCATCCCAACATCCTGTTGTAATGAATTCCATTTATGCATCATTGTAAGTTCTAGTGTTGTGGGAGAATAGTTTATATTTATTCATTCTCCCACACTGTTCATAATTTTACAGACTTCAACCATGTGTTCCCTTAGTCACTTAAAAATAATAAAACAGCTATGGCCTCTACAGCCTTGTTTCCATAGGGAGAATGCTGCAGATGCCTGATAAATTGTTCTCTAACTCTACAATGCTCTTTTTGTGAAATGTTCAAAGTAATCCAAATGTGAAATACTTGAGTTGAAGCTCATCTACCCGTTCTGGTTGGCCATTCATTGAGCATAGAGAGGCCCTTTTGGACCTCTTTGCAGTCAGCTTTGAACTTTATGATCTCGACTAGCTTGGTCTCATCTGCAAAGGGAATTGTCTCTTATTCACACCTGACTCCAGAAAACTAAGAAGTTAAGTAGTATTAATTCCAGTATAAATAGTTGGAGGGTCCCACTTCCTTTTATTGTAAAACCTGGTAATTTATTCCTATCTTGCATTTACTGCATCTTTACTGATCCATAAGAGGGCTGTCTTCATAACTGCTGAAGTGCTGTAGAAGATATCTCTTGATATGGAACTATATATATATAATCCAAATATAGAAGGTTGGATCCAGATTTAGATATATTTAGAGTACACCCATGGAAATCAATATTTATTTATTTCTTATATTTATACCCCGCCTTTTTTCCTGCAAGGAACGCAAGGCGGCTTACATAATCCTCCTCTCCATTTTATTCTCACAACAACCCTGTGAGGTAGGTTAGGCTGAGAGGCAGTGGCTGGCCCAAAGTCACCCAGTGAGTTTCATGGCTGAGCGGGGACTAGAACCCAGATCTTCTGACTCCCAGTCCTACACTCTCACCACCACTCCACACTGGCTCTGACAAATTAGTATGATTAAATGTGGATCCATCCCATGGTATGTTCTGGATTATCCATGTCTAGATGCTTGTTAATTATGGCTTGGATCTAGATGACGTTAGTCATGCTAATCATGATTGAGGGACCAAGGTTGCAATGCTATACAGACGTACCTGGGAGTAAATCCCATTACAGTAATCGGGGCTTACTTTTGAGCAGATACACGTAGGATGGTGCTGTAAAGCATGACTAGCTTAGTCTGGATCGAAGCCACTGACTGAAGTTCAAAATGTTACTGAAGAAGTATTTCCTGTAGTAGAAACCATGCTGATACTTTCCCAACAAGGCTTGTTCTTCTAAATGTTTAACAATTATACCTTTAATATTACTTACCAGCAGTTTATATGAAATAGAAATTAGGCTGACAGGTCTGTATTTTCCTGGATTTTCCTGGATCCTTTAAAACATGTTTTCTCCTCAAATAAGCACCAATTATCTTTTTAAACAATAGTGTTCCATTGGCTGTCTTCCAGTTTCTTGCAAGAGGGCAGACATTAGTGACAAGTTACATATTTTGTTGGAGTAGTCTAGCAATTTCACATTTGAGATCTGTAAAAACTATTTGGTGAATGCCATCTGGCCTGAATGATTTGTAAATTTTTAATTTTGTCAATTAATTTTAATACATTTTTTATTTTCTGGAATACCATGTGCTATGCTTTTTTGCTATGCCATGTCCTTTTTTTTTCTTTTGCAGATAACTTCTTTCTTGTATGTCTAGTTTTGCCACTGCACCAGCACACCAAAGAACATCTCTGTAGGCAGGCCCATAGATAGAATTTAATCTGATTTGTCTCACATATACTTAAAGTACTTTTAGCCATCTTCAGTATTGGCAGGTTGAATATGGCAATGATTTCCAAATTGTTAAGAAAGGTGACTAGCAGAATAGTTTGCTCTGACTCACAGGTGAGATATTTCTCCCATTTTTCCTACTGTATGTTTTATTAACCCATTACTAGGTGATGGATATCCTATTTATAGATTATGATGTAAATGGGAATCATGGAAATATGGGTGCAAAGTAGAAATTTGATGTTTAATTGGCAACAGGGCTTTGGTTAAGATTGCCTGGAAATGCAGGTATGTTATAACTTCAATAGAACTTCTGAAGTCTGCGTTGAGGGTTTTGGCCAAGAATGGGGGTATTTCTCTAAATAAATAAAATATTTAGAACATCTTTTGAAACCTGTTCCCGCCGATTTGGAAAGGGAAGGAGAAGCATACCAAACAACATGAGGAGGGTAATTTATAACAACTTGAGTGGGTTTTGATACTCCAGAGTAAGTTATTGTTCCAAGTCTAGTTTTATCAGTAATTACAAATTTGAAAACTATGAATACCTATGCGAAAAACTATATTTTTGTTGGAGAATCATGTATTTGGGTAGATGTATGGAATAGTAAAAGTGAAGACTGAAGCTTAAACTACCTGTGCAAAGAAGATGATATGAACCATCAAATTTCCAAGAATTCTAGCAATTGTACCTGCTGATTCAATTATTGTAGTATTTTATTATGATGATTTTGATATTTCTGTGTTAGCTGTGTTGAGTTCTCCTAGTGGAATTAAAGCAGGATAGAATTTTTAAAAATAAAGAGATAACAGTGGTGTTAGACACTGAGGGATGGTAAGATGAGGACATACCACATTTTCTTTTAATATGAATTAGAATGCTCAGCTTTCAAATACAGAGAAATATGTGTCATAATGAGGATGGCAAAGATTGAACCAATTTTACTGGTAGCTTCAGTAATGAAAGCTTTCATTGCAGATTAAAATTCATACACCGATGATCAGTAGAGTTGAGATTGAAAAACATACTGCCATGCAGCCTTCACAGAAACATTGGCTTCTTCCTCCCTGTGCTAAATTTGATTAACAAAAAACAACTTACGGAGCAATCTTATGCATGTTTAGACAGAAAAAGGTCCTACAACTCCCAGCATTCCCCTGGCTTGGGAATTCTGGAAGTTGTAGGACTTTTTTCCATCTAAAAATGCATAGGATTGCACCCTTAGATGACTTTTCCTAGCAGATTTTGGCATTTTTATGTGAAACCTCTATGGCTTTTCTTCCAGCAATAAAAACGACTGGCAAATGAAGCTGATGTTCATTTAAAATCAACATCAATATATCTTTTAGACCTTGCTCTTCCACAGTAATGACATTTGCCCTTTTTCCTTTTTTAAGCCATAGATTTCATAGATCATAGAGTTGGAAGGAGCCTACAAGGCTATCGAGTCCAACCCCCTGCTCAATGCAGGAAACTAGAGGAGGGGTCTCCCATCCAAGTAGTAACCAGGCTTGACCCTGCTTAGCTTTCCATGCTTGGACAAGCTGAGTCAGCATAAGCCACAGGCCTGTTTTTGTCTCTGGTGTGTTACTTAAATTGGGAATATTCTGCATTGCAACTCCCATATCAGTGAAAAAGATAAAAAGAAATTACAATTCAATAATGTTAAAATTCTATCTTAAACTTTAAGAGAAACTTTTTCAATATCTTAATGTTGAGGTTTTGGTAATATTTGTCACCCTGTTCATTTAATGAATTGATTAAAAGCCAGATAATCAACTAAAAATCAACTCTAGCTTCCATTAAGGAATCTTGATCATTCTTAGATTATTTTTTATATTTTAGATCTGCAAATTCCACATTCTCAGATGAGAAAGGGTCAGTGCAGCATTTGAAAACTGAGCCCAGCCAGAGAATGGAATAGCACAGATGGATTGTATATGTCAGTGTTGATGTAACTGGAGTAGCTACCAGAACAATCGAACTTACACTTCTACAGCACTTCAAGCAATCTTAGAATACTTCATGAATGTCAGTGGGTTTAGTCCTTCCCATTTTTGTGCTATAAAAGACATAATTACAAAGAGAAAAGCCCAGGCACATTATATGGAAATGATAGTTTATCACACAGGAGTTCACTGAGGGAGCTGGGAATAGACATTGCAATACAGAAACTATGACGTGAGACCTGCCAGTTCTTTTTCATCTTATGTATACAGTATGTATATTTCCCAAATGTACATCCCAGTCCTAATTGGAAGCAAGCCCCATTGAATTCTTTGGGATTTTCATTCAAGTAAGTATGCTTAGGATTGCAGCATTTTAATGACTTGTCTCAATGGTCAGTACTTTTTTTTCTTTCATGCGAGTGCTGCTTTTCTCCAGGCGGGTTTTCTGCATGTAGTGTAATAAACAAAAACAAAAAACCTTCAGAGGATTTAGTATAACTTTTGCAACCATCCTTTGAAGTTATTCATTTGGACTTCCTACAATCATAATGGCATGCTGGACTACAGTGCTGGTTTTGAGACCCCTATGCCAAGAAGAAAATTCTACAGAGAGCTGGTTCAATCCAAGGAGTTCTTTTCCTGTTCTTTGATAACAAAGGATGGAAAGTCTGACTGGATTGTAGGGAAGCTGATTGTAGCTACGCTTGTTCTATTGAAAGAAAAGTAGCTCTGTGCCTTCTCGTTGCATTTAGAGTATGGGACCTTAATATGCTATTCTCCATTCACTAGGTGGATGTAGCACTCACTCATTTCAAAAGGAGTTTCATGGATGTGGGAGAAAAAAAAAATCATTGGATTTTCTAGGCAACATAATAAGTATTCTTGCTTATCTGTGTTGAATTATCAATTGAGAATGAGCATACACAAGTATTGATAGAGGGCATACAAGTACTGGAATGGACAGGGACAGGACAGCTATCATGGCTAGCTGGGGGATGCTAGGAGTTGTAGTCATAGTTGTAGTCCAACACATCTGGACAGCACCAGGTTGGGGACAGCTGCTGTAGGTATTCCTTTACTTAGTACTTATTTTCTTTGCATTTAAGATGTGTCCGTGTGATAATTTTAGAACAGGGATGGATGTGCAGCCAGTGCATTTTTACATGTTGTGGACTGTGCAGGAGACATACAGCTTATTTAGACCAACCTGAAAATCCATTGCTGAGCTGAATTTTGAACCCTGGTCTAATGCATCCAAGTATAACAGGCGTGGGGATCTTGTGGCCCTCCAGATGTTTTGACCTACACCTCCCAACAGTCCTTGTCAGCATAGCCAATGATGAGGGATTATGGGAATTGTAGGCCAAAACATCTGGATGGCCACAAGTTGCCCGCCCTTTAAGTATAGCACCCAGTGTGTTAAACCAAATTACTTCTAGCTATTGAACCAGAGCTGGGAGAGGGATCCAATTCCTTTATTACATCAAGAGATATTTGGGTGCCAGCATCCAATTTTGGGCCCTGCTGCAACTAGGTGCATAGACTTTCACAAGTATATGTTAAACCACATTGGCAAAATGAACTAGATTGACTTTTTTGATTACTATACTCTTCTTGACACTGGCCAAGCCCTCCAATGCCCACATCCCTGAGTCTCCCAAAGGCCACATCAGATTGAATTCCCTCCAGAGATTCCTTCCAGGCTCACCCTTGGAGAACTCCTTGAGGCTTAGAGGCTGGACTGGGGAGCCTGGCAGGCCGTATGATTCTCTCCTCCTGCTATAATCAGAAAGTCCGTTGCCTAATTATGAGGACGTCAAGGGTGTTTTCTGGTTCTGGTCTGTCAGGGACTTCAGGGCTTGAGTTGAGAACCTCAAATGCTGGGGCTGGGATCTAGCCTGACAAGCTACTGTAGACTTACTGTAGACTGTGTATACTCAAGCCTCAAAGCCCTTTTCAGCACAGAATGGAATTGGGGTGTGAAGCATCTGCCCTTGCAATTGGCAATCAGTGTGAAGCTTCTGAATTGGCTAGACCTGGTATAAATACCAGGACCCAGGCCTTTGCCTAGTCAATAGAACATTGCATTATTATGTGTAAGTCACTTCAAAACTTTTTTTGGCAGTGGAAAGTGACAAATAAATTTAAAAAAATTATTGTTGTTGTTGTTGCATTCTGCTTGCTGCACTTCAAACTTCAACTTCTCCATCTCTTAGTTCAGGCCGATGATCTTAGGTGCCCTCAGTTGGATAGCGTATCATCCAGTTCTGGATGGTTGGCAGCTACTTGTACCCCTGGTCTGGTGCTGAAAGGGTGCCAGGAAATACAAATTAGGTGGGAACTGGTTTCTTGAGGGTAATGTATTTGTTTAATTTTTGTTCCACCTTTTGGGCTGAAAAAGATAGATTAAGACTACAGATCTGGACATGAGTTATATCTTGGCTCCAAAATCAACCCTGGTGTCATAAGAGATATTTTTAAACTGAAATTTTGTAAGTTGGAGAACAACTTCTCTTCAAAGATATTGAAACCTGATTTATTACTGAAAATGTTTATTGTCTTCTCATTTAAAAGCAGTTTTATTCTTCCTTCCTTTTTGTGGCTATACACCTGTTGCTGAATGTGCATATGTGTCTGATGAAGCTGTAAATGTTGAGATCTTTTGCAGAGATGTGGTGTAGACACAGTACACTATGCTGTGAAGGACTGCCAACGGGTCCTTTCTTCAAGACCAGATATCAAAGGTGCAAAACTGCCAGCCTTAGCTCTTCCGTCTTGACACTGATTCTCTCAGGGCTTTGCCCTTGTCTATACACTGGATTTAGCACTGAACCACAGAGGAACCACATGCACCATGTGGGGTAAAACACAGGACAGTTTATTTAAGTTAAACAGATTACAGCAAAAGGTGGGGAATGAGGGAAGGGGGAGAGAGGTGGGGAGACATTTTGATACATACAAGTAGAGCTACAAAACAACAAAACTAGTTCCTTTACTATATAAATACCCAAGCACTTACTCCTTGCCTGGGGGTTGGTCTTCTTTAGGGCCTGCCTCAGCAAAAAGCCCTACTCCGCGCTTCTTTTTATTTATTTATTTTATTATATTTATACCCCACCTTTTTTCCTTCAAGGAACCCAAGGCGGCTTATATAATCCTCTCCATTTTATCCTCACAACAACCCTGTGAGGTAGGTTAGGCTGAGAGTCAGTGACTGGCCCAAAGTCACCCAGTGAGTTTCATGGCTGAGCGGGGACTAGAACCCGGATCTCCCGAGTCCCTGTCCAACACTCTCAGCACTACGCCACACTGGCTCTTCTTTGCGTCCAGACAAACAACAACTCAAAGCAGAAGCCACAGCTGGCAGTATAGATTCCCCCCACCCCTCCTTTCAGCAGCCCAGCTGTCTTTGGCCAATCAGGATGAACTTCATCTGGGCTAGATAGGGGAGAGGTGGCTCCTGGAGTATGACTAGAGTGCTTGGGACGCATTTGCATGAGAATACTTGGGCACAGGGACATCAAAGACATGGGAGACTCTTAGGAGTCAGGGGCCATCCAAGGAAGCTATGTACATTTGCATGGGTTTCCCAGCCTCTAGCTGGGATTACACTGGTTTACACGTGTAGAGGTGTGTGTGTGTGTGTGTGTGTGTGTGTGTGTGTTGGAGAAGGGTCGGCTTTTCTTCACAATGCACTGAGCTAGAGTGTTGTGGGGAAATCAGATCTCTGACAAAGATTAAGAGTGAACAATACAAGTTTTATGTTATCACAAATTTTTACAGAAAAGAAGAATGATTGATTAGTATACCAACCCTTAATACTGGACAGGTAGACTGTTCCTAATAACTATGATAGAGCAAGAGAAGATGGCGGTGGGGAGTTATGGTTTTCCAGATAAGGAGCAGGGAGGGTGCTATGGAAATGGTGAGATGGGCTTTGGGAGGCATAAATGCAACAGGACAACTTCAAGTTGCATAGGGTGGAGAAAGAGAGTGAAATAAAGTCAGAGTGAATATATTTACCTTGTTTCAAGAGAAGGGGACCACAAAAGACTTCACCTCCTGGTTGGTCAGAGTTACTTGAAAACTCACAGTGGGTATGTGCTACCCTTGCATTGATCAGCCTTTGAACAAGGGTTTTGACCTTGGTCTAGATGAGACTGAGGATCACAGTGGGCTGTCAGTCACTCAGAGGCTGATATAGTCAATGATGGTTGGATAAAGGTGATAATGGGGAGACCGACAGCTGGCTAAGCTGTCATTAGGAAATCCAGAGGCCTGCACAAATGTGGAATGCAGTTCACAACCATTTGGAGTGGAGAGCACTGGAACACAGTCTCTCTCTGAATCCAGTCTCACTCAAAGAGAATAGCAAACATGGAGAGAGGCAAGGGAATTTAGAGAACACAGTCAGGGAAGGGAAAAACAGCACTCTCCTGAAAGAAAAAAAAAAGTACTGAACTTCCAGGCAAGTCATTAAAAGGCTGCAGTCTTAAGCATCCTTACATGTTGGATGCGCCTGGTCCCATGAAAACCTAGCACGACACCCTTGACCTTCAGCTTGGCAACGGGGGGAATGAACCACTATGCTTAAGGTCAACAACCTATAGCAGTCACACAATTTTCTGTCATTGCAAGGCATGCTTCCCTGAGTTTCTGAGGGGCCCAAAAGAAGGTCAGCAGCTCTGACATTGTGGTCACATATGCAAAGCAGGAGGGTCCTCAGGTGTCCCAAACAGGTAGTTGAGCTAACAGAGTGATTGAGTGGCTACCCTGAAATTGAAGTGGCTTAAAGGTAGCAATGGGTGCTGCATGTGGGTGAAGCTCAATTTGTGTTTAAGAGGCAACAAGTTAGCACAGGCAAAAGAGAAAAAACTCTGCCTGTGGAAACAGGTTTGGAAGAGGATAGGGGTAAGTGCTGTGAACAGATCATGAGGAATGGGCAGCAAACCAGGAAATCTCCAAGCAGATCCTGGAACCACATAACAGAATGTCTGTCCATGCTGTGTCCTGTGATCCAATAATGTGCAGGGTGTCTGAACCCATGGACAGTTATAAGTTTGTCCAAAATCCCACCAAGGCAATGACTCTGGGTGATGTCAGAATGAGGTTAAAACAAAGGATATAATAACTGGGCTCTGGAGTGAATAGAAGCCTTCCTTAGGAATCTTGGTTTCTTAGTTGAATTATGGCTGACTGACTAAGCATTACTTCCGAGACAATTTTCTGAGAGAAAAGCCATACTCTTGAGGGACAATTAGCTGGAGGTTCCTAGAAGAAAAGGTACCACAAAGGGTGCCCAGGTGGTACTCTAACCTACTGATCTATCTTGAGGTGAGGATGCTTCATGATTGGACTGTGTTTCCCACCAAAGCTTTAGGTTGGCCAATTTAAAGATACCCATATGTGTTGCTTGCCCAGGATGGTGACTTGGTAGTCAGGAAGGCATTTACATGTATTAGGAGTTCCTAAGTTTTGCATACTGTGAAAGGGCAGCTCTTAATTTAGTTAGGGTAGAGGAAACAGATTATAAACTTCAATTACAATAAAAGGTAGGTAGCCTAACATACTAATGTCAAGATCCTTTTGCTCCTAGCTGCCAGGAGACCCTTGTTCATGCACCGTTTCCTAGAACAAAAGACACATATCAGCTGCTAGGGAGCTAGTGCGGTGCAGTGGTCAGAGTATTGGACTGGGACTTGGGAGATCTGGGTTCTAGTTCCCACTCAGCCATGAAGCTCACTGGGTAACTTTGGGACAGTTACTGACTCTCAGCCCATCCTACCTCACAGGGTTGTTTGGATAAAAATGAAGTGAAGGGCTATGTAAGCCACCTTGGCTTCCTCGCAAGAAGAAAAAAGGCGGGATATAAATAATATAACAACAACAACAACAGGGTGATGGCAACAAAATTACAGAATCCAAACTAATGTGTACAAAAGCCATCATGGCTGAACTCAGTAACTTGCCACAATAGCAGCATTGGGCAATATTTTGGGGGAGTTTATGTAATGTGACTTCAGTGCCAACTTTGGTCATGGTGTATGTAACTTTGCTGAAAATCAATAAATGCGGAGCTTCTGAATGCAGGAAACGAGTGTCACAGCTGGCATAGTGTTGGTGTGTGGCGGAAGTACCATTATGATACAGACACAGTCTAGTTTTGAGATCATACAAATTTATGGAATTATTATTATTTATTTCATTTCTATACTGCCCAATAGCCGAAGCTCTCTGGGCAGTTTACAACAATTATAAAATTTTACAATAAAATACAAGTATAAAATACAATTTTACAATAAAATACCATAATTAAAAAATACAAACATAAACATCAAAAGATTTGAACATTTTAAAAACAATTTAAAAATTATTTAAATAGCTAAAACAAGATTATAAAAAATAGACTGGATAAAAAGGTGACATAACCACCACCCTGTGTGCTATTTGGAGCTGATAAATGCCTCAGCATAGAGGGCAGTCTTAACCTGGCGCCAAAAAGATAGTAAAGTTGGCGCCAGTGGGGAGGCTGTTCCAGAGTTGTGAGGCTACCACAGAAAAGGCCCTCCCCCTTGTTGCCATCTTCCTAGCCTCTCTCGGGGGGCAGCAGTCAGAGAAAGGTCCCAGAGGCTGAGCGCAGTTTGTGATTGGGAGAGGCGTTCTGTCAGGTATTGCGGTCCTAAGCCGTGTAGGGCTTTACAGGTTAAAACCAGCACCTTAAAATCAAATATGGCTGGGGGGAGGGGAATTTAGGCTTCCATTGATATCTAGAAAAATTCTGCTTTCAGCAGCAAAGCATGTCCTTAATCCTTATGACTAGTGCATCGAGACCATTATTTATTTTTTTAATTGAAACATGTATTATAGCTGAGGGGTAAAGTAGTTTCTATTTAGACTGTGAGAGAACAGAGCTGGAGTGCCTAGGGGTTAAGGCCACTTCACATGTTACAATAGAAGTAGGTACACAATCATCTACCATGTGTTTTCTTATACTTTTTGACATGTGAAGTAGCTAAATCTCTCTACCACATGCAATTGTTGTGGTGAGATGCATGCTCAATGGACTGTTGAGGGGAAAAGATATAGCTGCATTTTTGAAGAGAAAAGGGTACGTGCTAAATTTATATGTACTACCTGCTTTTACCGTACAATATAAACTGGCCTATAGACTTGGTGGTGGGGGAAAGGGTACATAGCCTGGATTATGCAGAAAAGCACAGCTGTTAACTGGTTTTGAAGATGGCTTCAAGAGAATATGATTGAAATAACTTTTTGTTATTGTATGGACTAAAAATATAAATACATATATAAAAATATAAATACAAATATAAATATAAGTACATATTTGTATTTATAAAAATATAAATACAAATATAAATATAAATACATATTTATATTAGTGTTCCCCTTTTAAACACTAAAAGAGGAACACTAATTAAAAATAATAATAGTGTATTTAAGAACATAATGCTGAAATATAATGAGACTGGGGAGTTGTAGTTCAGTAGAAGTTAAGTGTCCAGACTTTTTGTTGTTAGAGATATTTACAAAACTTTCCCCAAGTGAATTCCTCTTGGTATTTTGGGTTCAAAATCACCTTCTCTTGTTTGTGGAGTGGTATTGCTACATCTGCCATTCTTCTGCTTTTGATTTCTGGACTTTGTTCAGAACACTGCACATGTGCAGTTTTCTGTTCACAGCTTCTCTTTCCTTACAGGTTGCCAGTGCACATATATACTGGTGTGCATTGGTGACCAGTAAGGGTGAAAAAACACAAAGTGAAAACTGGCAAACTGTGTATATGCCAGTTCAAACATTTCAGAATATCTCCAAGTTAAGCTGAAAGGCAGGTGGAGCAGAACATCGGGCATAGCCAGCCCATGAAGAAATAATAGAATAGGTGACATCCATGTATCACTAGCTGTGTTCTTGAGTTTCTGCAGTATAGATCTAAGTAAAATCCACTGTACTACTTTCTCTAATGCTCTACTTAAATAGAAGGTCTTGTGGCATGTCAAAATTTAACTTTGCTTATGAACATCTATCTTTTATGTTTGGCCTCTTTTCCTTATTACCAACTGGTAAGATTTTCATCCCTTAATCTGCCATGTTGTTTCTCTCTCACTCTATGTGTGTGCCTGCTGCTTGTCTATGTGCCAGTTTTTTCTTTGTCTTTATCAAGTTATCATGGCACTCATTTGTGAGAAAACAGGATATTGGCTGTGTTGCATTTTTATATACTTTTAAAAAATGTGTGCCTTTTTCAGATTTTGGCGGCTTAAATTTTCACTTCTAGAGGTGTCAGGCTTTTTCTTTTTCTTTTAGCTTTTGCATCAGGAAGTGCCGTGATGCTTTTTGCGTGTGTTTGTCTGTCCATCTGTCTGCTGGTCTTTATTAAGCTGTGCAGCGAGACAGCAGGTTACTATCTGTGTGTGCGTGAAATTAGCTAATTGGTGTTAGCAGCAATATTTTCACATGTTTTATAAGCAAAGTGCAGCAAGGTATATAAATGTAGATATGATCCAGACACACACACACACATACACGCACGCATGCCTGTCGCTGCTCATGCATAGATGCTCAGAAGTAATTAATGTTAATAAGATTTTAATGTGCTTGTGAGATCATAATGAGGAGAAATGAATGCTCTGATTAGAAAAAGGTAACTGCAAGTGTGTTTTGGATTAGACAAGATTTCCTTTTTTTTCTTTTTAATAAACTGCAATTTTAGAACTTGTTTGTGATTGCATCAATCGGTTTTTATTTTCAAATTAGAGGTCTGTTTAGCCATTTGAATGATTAGCCAAATAAATGGGTAAACCCTTGATCATAAAGAACCGTGCAGATTTCATCATTTGCAACGCAGTGCTTGCATAGGGCTGGGCTCCCTTGTCATTTTTGCATTAAATTTCTCTTTTGCCTTTTTAAAGCCTGTTCATAAGCTGCTCCCAGAAATAGTGCTCATTTTGATAAATGTAGATACAATCTATATCCAGCACAGAAGTGTAATCAGCCAGTGCAAAGATGGATTTCTATCCCTTACTCAAGTGTCTTGCATGTGGAATTTTTTCTTTAATTAGATAACCAAATGGATGCTGATTGTTTTCTTACTAATTGGAATATTTCTGAGATCTGAGGCTATTTACAGTAACTGTGTGTTATAAGGTAAGCTTCTCCCATGTCCTGGAGTCGGGTACCGGGTGGTCAGAAGGCATATGCCTATCTAATATCCAGGCCAGCTCTTTGGGTTGTTTTCCCAGCCAGTCAAGTCAGTATATTTTCCACCCAGGATCTGCCTTCTACTTTCATAGTTGGTATTTAACAAAAAGAAACTGAAGTAGCATTTCAATTATCATAGGAGCATCCTAGTTTAAAACATACACCCGACACATACACACTTGCACACTTACAGAATTGCTATATTTTTATTACAGTAATTCATTATGTTTTAATAGTGTTATTATTTTTATTTCTATGTTGTTAGCTGCTTTGAGCTTCCTAGTGGAAAAAAAGCAGTAAAGACATGTATAAAATAAATAAATATGCTAATGAAACATGATTTGTAAAATATTAATAAAACTAATCTAAATTATATTCCTTTTGAAGTAGTACCTTTATATTATTTGACATTTGCAACATTAATATAGTCTGGATAATATTTCCTTCGTCTAGCCGTTTCAGTCAGACTTCTGGCCTGGGTTTAGGCCAGAGATTGGTGAGCAGTCTTTCTTGGGGAAAGGATAATAGTAGTACCCCACCCTGTCGATCCAGTTTTATTCCTCAGTGGCTTTTCTTTTTTTCTTTTGCTATGGTGGATCATCAAACTTTGGTGAAAAAACTGGCTGGATTTCAAGTTGCCACCGCCCTTTGAGTCATGTTTATTGACCAGTGCTATTCATGTTTAAAGACCATTCTTCTGGTCCCCAGAGCCTGTGTTGTGGATTTACTTTTACTGTCTTTTTTGTTTAATATTTATTTAAAGCCACCAGCAGAGTTTTTCATTTTCAACAGATGCTGAAAAGGTGCTGGAGATGTTGCCTGGTGCTCTCATTTGTTTGGAGGCCCACCATTCTAGAAGATATTAACTGAAACATAAACATTATAAATGGGAGCCATGAAAAAGCTCACACTATTTGCACACAGTAGCTGTTTCTTCTGTGGTATTCTGGGTTGAATTGGATAAGGGAATGGGTGCTGTCAAACAGTAAAACCAAAACATTTGATGCTGAAGTACTGCAAAGCATTGCGCGTGTAAAGGCGAGATAAAGAAGAGGCAGACACAGGGTATATGGTTTCAAATCAGGGCCACATTTATTGAATTGAAGATCTGTGAAGGGTGAAGTGCGGTTCTAACCTAGCCCGGCCCTTGGCCGGGAAAAAAGACCAATATTTGGCAAATGCATCCTAACTGAACCGGAGGCGGGATGGCCCGCCACCGCCCAGTTGCCCTCCATGTGGAGCTGGAGGGCCTTACCATCGTCACCTTACTTTGGCGCCTCCAGGCTCCCAAGGTAGGTGAGAAAGGTAAAACCCCAAAGCCGTCCCAATCTCCCTTGTGCCAAGCCTCATGGCATTGGCAAGGGCAGCCTTGGGTAAACGTCAGTCACCTTGAAAGGTGCCACTGGATGATCACCATAACCCTAATTGTTCCTGCTTAAACCCGCACTATCCCATCCCAACTCGCACACACGCGCACACACACACACAAAGGAACGATACCACGAGGAGATCAGGGATGACGATGTGATGAGGGTCAGCTGGAAAACAGGAGCAAAGAGACTGAAGGCGGGAAACCAGGAGCTTAAATAAGCTCTTACCTGGGTCCCCGCCCTTTTGAGCCATTGGCTCATTTCTCCTGACCCACCTGACCAGGTGCCTGCCTCCTCTCTCCTCTCCCACGCGCAAGCCTTCTCCCTGCTCCCACGTAGGGGCCATTGGAAGTTCTTTTCTCGCATACTATAAATGCACATATATACATATGCTTTGTAGCCATCCCTGAGATTGAGCTCTCTAAGGAGGCAACTGGAATTTTAAATATCCTGATTACTAAAATATACACTGTTGCAGTAGCAAAGGTTAATCATGTCAGGCTCCTTGTTTGAGGAGTCCCTCAGTATAATGCCCTCTGATGCGGTTCTTCATATGTTAGGGCCCCTTATAAGCTGTGATGGGCAGTGGTGATGAACAGCACCTTTAATTAGCATTATGGCAGCTTGGGGCCTTCATTTAAGTTTCCTATAATGCTCCAGAGTGCCCTCAATGTAGTGTTGGTCTAGTTGTTAAGTGGGAAACTTTAAATGGTCCTCCTGCAAAAGCTTATGTGCTGGCCCTAATGGGGTCCTGGAGCTGCCCAAAGATGCCATATGTCACAATGCCATTGAAACAGGTTGTTATTGTATATCAGGTATGAAGGTTTGTGCTGATAATTCCTTAGTGCTCAGAATGCCTTTAGGACTTCTGTGTAGATTGCCTGCATTTTTCTTCTTTGTCATGTCCTGCCTCTGTTTATTTTTGTGTCGCATAACATTTTTTCTTGGTGCCACGACTACATGTCTAGGAGTATTGGCTGTCTCTGAATAATGGGTCTGAACTATTCCGCTGTACTAGCATGACATTCTGAATTGGCTTGCAATGCTGGCACAAGGCAACCAGATCTGCTACTTTAGTGGTGCAGCATTAATTTATCTCCATGCTGAATATTTATTTGCTCAATCATGTCTTTAGACATTGGAATAAACAAATAATAATACTCAGTTGCCATGCATAGTCTCTTGTATACTGATTAACAAGAAAATCCTTCTCTTGAAAAGTTGCATTTATGATTGAGATAACATTTTAGAATCACTGGAAGTTTGAAGAGAAAGGCCAATTGCTTCCTCTTTTGTATTTTAGGGCCTTTAACTGCTTCTCTCCCTTACAGAAATGAGCTGTTTCTGAAAATAAGCTTACAAGATGCTCAGGAAGTAGAGCTGGAATCAAAGTAATGCAGAAACCACCACAGCCAAGTATCAATCTGGAAATGTAAAAATGGCTAAATAATTCACAGGCATTCTTCCTTTTTCCAAACCATTGCTTAGATTCCAAACCAGGAAATGGTAGAAATGCTTCCCAGGAATCACCAGTTTAAATCCTGTAAACACTGAACAATCTCTGCATTTTTCCATAAGGCAAATAGCCATTATACACAGAATGCTGGTACTAATATACTGAAACATGAAGCTTGATTTCCAAGTACCGGTAAATGCTCTTAGGACAAAAGAATGTCCTATTAATTTCAGTGAAATTTGTGTCTCTGAAGATATGGTTAAGTTTTCACTTTCATGTTTCAAATTTAGGCTGCAACCCTGTGCACAGTTGAGTTTATTATCTGAATCCAATGGGTTGTAAGCAATCTGCGTGCAAGATTGCAGCTTCATACTCCATACTGTAGCCCAAGTAGGACCTTCAAGACTTGCTCTAAAAGATCTGTTTTATTTTCTAGGGCTGTAACCCTAGAATTAATTAATTTGATCCTTGTTGATAAAGTTAGTTTTAATTGATTCAATATGCATTTTCATATGAGAAACAGTGATTTGGAAGGGAAAATACTTTTTGTTTTTATGTGCTACATGCATGTGTTGCAACAGGCACCATCTTAGGAAAACGATTTCTTCTTGTTAAGAGTCTTTAAGATGGTGTCTGCCATCAGCAATTTTTGTAAGTACATATTAACATAAAAATAATAAATAAAAATAATCAACTTTATTAATTAGGGATAGGTTTCTTAACTGGAAAAAAAAACTTTTAACAGAGTAAAAACCTGAGACTAAGCCCAAATTAACTCAATGAGGCTTACATCTCAGCAGATATGCAGAGGATTGCACTGTAGAAAATCAGATGACATCAGTAGATGTAGATCAGTATTCCCTCCTGAAGCAAGATAGACTTTTAGCTAATGATAGTTGCTAACTATTGTGAGCCTTTAGGAAAGACTTAATTTAAATTAACTGAAAAAGGCTTCAAACATAAATTTAGGGTGGTATCCAACTGTGTCATTCCGCTAGTGCAAATGATGTTGCACTAGCAGAAAGTAGATTCCAAACTATGTACAAAAGGAGGATCCAACTCAAGTTATGTTTGCGCAAGTGGTTGCGCATTACACTTGCACAACTGGTTGTGCTACTGGTTGTGCATCATGCTTGTGCAAGTGTAATGCTCAACTGCTTGTGCAATGGAAAACTATCGCTATTTGAGTTTGTGGAATGACACTGTTGGACACTGCCCAGAATAATTAAAAGTTTGGTCTTTGGTAGTCAATCAAAATGCTACTCTCTAGACACCTAGAACAGGTATGCCTAGGTGGATGAGCAATAAAAAGTCAATATTAATGAGGTAAAATGTATCCAAAGATTGAGGCAAAGCAATATTTTCTTCATTTACAGAAAAAAGAGAAGACAAATACAATAAACGATTCTTTAGGGCAGGGTCATTCCATGTAAAACCAACCAATGAATTTACCTGACTGTCACTGATTTTGAAAAAAATTTGGTGAACTTGTTGGGTCTGCTGAGAAAATAAGCTGCTCCAAAATTAGACTTCTGGGACAAAAACTTTTGGAGATATGGCAATAAAAAATATGAAGAAAAATGTTAATTTTTGTGTGTCGGACAACATTAAAATTACAGTAATTCCAGTTCTACAGAACCTAGAAAGTTAATCATGGTGTTGATGGAAAGCCTTTGAAATGCTCTTGCATTTGATATGTAACATAAATGTTTTTTTTTGGAATAAATATATATTCAAGGTCAAATAGTAAAATTTGACCTTGAATTCTGCAAAAACTAAAAAAAAATTGTCCATGATTTTTCTTTTAGTATTTCATCTGACAGTGCTTAATACATGTACCAATTTTCAAAATAGGGTTCTTAACAGAAAACGAGTTACATCTTTTGGGGCGCTCTGTGTGTATGTGTCATAGTTCATATGAATTGCTATCTCACTGTACATATCTTAAGAAAATACGCATTATCACTTAGGTTTTGAATAAAATACAGTCATGCCTTGGATTGAGAGCATAATTCGTTCCAGGAAACGTGCTTGTAATCCAAAACACTCTTATATCAAAACGAAATCCCCCCAAAAAAATTTGTACAGAGATTTTTAATTTAAGCCGTACTACAGTACTTGTATTGCAAGACGTCGCTTGTATATCAAGTAAAAAAATAAATAAATAAATATTTAAAAATTTGCTTGTCTTGCAAAATGCTTTCAAACCAAGTTTCTTGCAATCCAAGGTATTGTGCACACTTGTATTGTGCACAAGTACAAGCTACCCTGTCATAATTGTGCAGCTCTGAATTAGGTATTCTTTTTCACAATAGCATACTTCTTCTGACATTTTGTGTAGAATAATGATACTTCCTCTGGGTGGTCATTCTGGTATGAAATCAATCAAAGAATATTTCCAACTGAAAGCAAATGGCTTAAGATTTGGTGAACTTGTTCTGCTTATTAAAAAATAAGTTGCAGGGCCTATTGTTTTCAGAAGAATGAGGTTTAAAATATGTACTTTTAAACTCACCAGTATGCTTGGGGAAAACATGTTCATTTTATTTTTTTCAAATAAATATACAGAAGTTTGATCTTGAATAATGACAAAAAACTCCTTTTGTTTTAAATAACGTTCAACATCCCTGGAAACATGTACAGTACTTGATTTCAAAATGGGACTCTTACTAGCATAGTTATTTTGATTTACTTAGATGTGGGCTTGAAAAACCATTATTGTGCATAGATGAGATTTTCCATTTTACTTTTATATATGCTGATCAGATTTTATGCAGTTCAAATATTACTTGCTAACATTTTGTTAACAAGTCCTAAATTAAGGAGCTTTTCATAACAGTAGTTTCTAGTCTTGAAGTTGCTGCTTGACACTTTTTGTCTGTTAGTGTATAGAAGTGCCCTGTTGGGCAACAAGGATCAGCTTTTGTCAAAACATCTGAAGATGGTATCCATGGGACATCTTGTTTATCTGGATACATAAATGATTTTGCTGGTCCAGCTGGATGAAGAAAGCTCACTAACACTTCTGCTCTCTGATCATCTGTTTGTAAAACACAACCTAACCACCATTGTGAGATATAAACGTATGTAACAAATCCTCGTATTTCTTGCAATTCCAGTTCTCCTTCTTTAATAGTCACTGTCTCTTTTCTGGATTCGCATTGAAATGAATATCTTTTAGTAGCAACAGTGTGTTTTGTTAATGGAATTACAGCGTGAATTTTCTGTGTCCCAGGAATCGTCTTGAATTCTCGAAGCAACATTTCAGAAGCTTTTCTTCCAGTTCATAATCTTTACTTGTGGTGTATTGAAATGCAACCTGTGTGATGTTCTCCTTTGCCCAATCAAAGAGCTGACGAGGGGTCATGATTTGTTTTTCATACGGATGCTGCAAACTTGCTCGAGCAGCTAACCTTTTCACAGTGCCACCCAAACCATCACAAAGCCCTTTTCCATGCGATGTGGCAAAGAAGTGCCATTCTGCATCGATACCGAAATCTGACTTATGCTTACTTAAGTTGTTGAAGTTTTTACCGTTTTTATACTGTGCTGCTGCACCATCAGGAAAATAATAGATCTTAGTTATGCTACTTGTAGAAATGGTGCGCAGGAATTCAACAATTTGAAAAGTCATGAACACATTGCAGCAGAAGTGGGGTCAGCACTTGTCACGGCTTCAGGCCTGCCTTTTTCTTTCTTATCAGAATCTGTGAATAAAGCTTGATTTAATGTAGACATCCAAAGAGATATCTCTGTGAAGGTTTGAGGCCTACCCATGCCTGGTTTGGTTTCAGCCTGAAGGCCCCGGAGGCTCCAGAAGGGAGGGGCGGGCTTAAGTTTAATTTCCCTCCAAAAAATTCTGTTTTAAGTGTGTATAAGGGGGTGAAGTTATTGTAGGGAGGTACTGTGCATGTATAAGAACATTCACATCTTCTGAACTGTTCGGAACCCCGTTCTGGAAATCGGTACATATACTCAAGGTAAACATGGGTTATCTGAGGGAAAAAATCAGCAAAAAAAACCACATTTGGTTTTTTTGGAATTCAAGGTCAAATTAAAGAAACTATGACCTTGAATATTTTATTTCACATGCATGCTTCATGTTACATATCATATAAAAGGGTAGTTTGAGAGCTTTCAAATGACACCATGATTTACTTTCTAGGTCAATTCTGAAGGAAGTTATGATACTTTTTGTGTAGTCACAAATGCTGAAAA